>CM035594.1:26770411-28089994 GCA_020423425.1 Chrysopa pallens | reverse complement strand
AGTCGGCCTTTATATTAATATGAAAAATGTGGGAGAGATCTACATTAATGTCAGCAATGATACATCCTTTCGAGAAAGAGTAACAGATCTAAATATATCAAAGGCCATTTGTTATTTTGATTAACTAGGCCAAAGCAGCATTTAATTTTTTACATATTGTATGGAGAACACAGCTTTTCAAGAGATCCAAAAACAGATAGTTTAATAGCAATATAATATATGTCCTATTGCATGGTTCCGAATCATGAAGACTTTTTGGAAAACAATTTATAAGCTTTGTCAATCGAAGCCTTCGTTATATTTATAGTTTTCTGACCTAATGTTATCACCAATGGCAATCGCTTTAAGCGAAGACACCTTAAGCCTATCGAACACAAATTATAAGAAGAAAATGAAGACGGTCATATTGGAGACGATTTGACATATTATAAGTTGTGGGTATGACAATATTCTACAAGTAGAAAATAGGTGGAATCCACAAAGATTTTGCCAAAGGGAGCGTACAGTTATGATGCAGAACTGTTGACTAGGAGGGAAAACCACCAGGTCATGTGTATATAATGTCCAAGAGGGCGCCCACTTATGAACTTGACTGTAATTGAACACTTATGGGTTTTTACTTCAGAAAAAGAAGAAACAAAATTAACTTCGGCAATGGATAATTTATACTTATCCAAAAAAACATTTTTTAATTTATGGTTTTTATTAAAAAAGTTAAAAATAACGGTAAATCGAATTTTTTTTTTGTACATATCTTTATTATACTTTGTGTTTTCTCTTTAGTTTTTTTTTCAGTTTCATTCTAATTTTTTCAAATTAAAAAAAGACTCTTTTTTTACTGTGTAATTAAGTCTAGAAACATACCACTGATAAACTTAAAACCGAATGAATGTAAGAATCATCTTTCATAGTTTTCCGTCGATATCGATCCGTTTGCTCTAAATCATTGTAAGTGATATCTTTAGGCCAACCACCTTCTACATGTGTAACCAACGATGTTTTATATTCGATTACTTCTGTATTAATCTCATGCAAAGCTGAAATATAAATAAAATATAAACATGAATTTTTTATTTATTAACCTTTTTCTAATCAATGTATACTGCGTTAGTGCTATTTTCATGTAATGTATCGATAATAATCATAATAAAGCTTTATAAAAATAAAAATCCTTAGTAGAAAGCAAAAGAATTGTATAGTTATTATAACCTAGCTAATTCATTCTTTCGTTGCCATAACTACAAAATGTTTCTTAATCAATGAAATGAATGGAATAGAATATTGTGAATGGAATTTGATTTAAAACAGTAAATTCGGGGATGTATGTGTACGTTTTATTTTTCGGAAGTCGAAAAATTTTCAATTGCATTCATAGGTTTAAATTTTAACGAAAACATTTTACCTGATACATGATAAAAGTCAGTGTTCGTTGCCTGACAGCCTGAAAATTGCTATTTTTAAGTTTCCGGACAACGGAAAATTCGTTTTGTCAGGTGTCGGACAAAATTATTTTATAATTTATTAACAAATAATAATCTTCTCATTAGAATAACAAAGGCAAAATCGAAAATTTTACGGGTTCCGTAAAAGTAATTATACCACTTTTTGAGACTGCTTGTGAAATTTTATCTTGTTACTAAGCATTAAAAAGATAATGTATTATAGATTATAATGTAAGGCTATTGCATAATGGCAAAGTGACAAATGGACAAATTTAATTTCATAATAACGCATCTAAAACTCAATACGTCTATTATCTAATTTATCTCTTAAATAATACTCCAATAAATAAGCCGGAAATTTGGAAAAGTGGTAGAACAACAGCGATTTAAAAATTTCCTTTTTATACGTGTTCCTTAATACTTTAGAAGCATTCACCACCACTAACCTATGCATTACTATGAAAATTAGGGTAGTTGTCCCACCCCACATATACAGTGATAAAAAAATTTATTGAATTCAAAATCTCCCCTCGGTAAACTTCTCACCGGGGTTTTTGGGATCACTGATCAACAATCTGATGTCAAACAATCACTGAGGATGTTTACAACAGCATAAAAAATCCTCAAAAGTGGAAGATACAAAAATTATTTTAATTAAAAATTTCCCTTCAGAAATCATCTCACAGGTGCTTTAGGGATCGCTGATTTTGAATCCGAGTTTAAAAAGCAACTGAGGATTGTTGAAACTGCATTAAAACCACTCCTTAAAATGACAGAGATAAAATAATATTTATTTCAAAATTTTTTGTTATCCTTGTCACTTCAAGGAATGGTTTAAATTTTTACCTCGGAAATCATCTACGGGGTCGCTGACCACAAATCCGAGGTAAAAAAATAACAGAAAATGGTTGTAACCCAATCAAAACCACCCTAGAAAACTCCCTTGGGTATTTTTAGGGTCGTTAATCACGAATCCGAGGATGGATTGAAACTCCATTAAAACCACCCCTAGAAATGACTGAGATAAAAAATATTTACAGCGAAGACCACCCCCAAGAGATGATTTTCAAGATAAAATGAATTTATTAATCATTGTTGCAAATCGGGATGGGAAAATTTTTTTTTCTGGATTCAGCTATATAGCTATAAACCAAAGGGGATTATTATTTTTATACAACAACAGTACGCGGTACTGCTAGGTGGCCATCCATCCAAATACTGACTGTGACTGATGTTGCTTAATTCTATTGATTGGTTAATGTCTATAATTACGTTACATCAGTCCGGGTTCGATGGGAAAATTACCCTAATTTTCTCATTTTTCATAGTAATACAAAGGTTAGCGGTGATAAATGTTCCTGCAGGTCTAAGAAACATGTACAAATATGGAGCTATTCCATCACTTTTCCACATTTCAGAGTTTTTTCCAGTTTATTTACTGTATTAAAAAGGCAATTTAAACCTAAAAACAACTAAAACGTTATTTTCTTAAGTAAACGTAATTAAATTGAATTAAGCTAGAATTATCTGTTCACGGAATTTCAACAATTAATGTAATTACCGTCCAAATAGGAGTACTAATTCATCTTTAGGACAATATACGGATGTTTTATTACTCCGAATAAAAATATATACAATGTTTATCTGAAACTATACTTACCATATTGTGGTTCATAATTTGTGCCCTTATGACATGGTTCTTGATAAATATATCGATCTTTGATTAAACGTTTGTCAGGTGGATAATTATCAATTAAATCTGGTCCACGATCATTGAAAATACACTGTTTACCGAATTCATTTCGAAATTTACTGTATATAAAATTCGTTTCCATGATTTATTTATTAATAAAAACTTGTTATATTAAAATTTCATTTAAAAAATAATAATTGTAAAATAAAATTAAAAATATAGCTTTCAAAATATTTACTATTACTTATTTTATATTTAAAAAAATGTTTAATCAATAATGTATTAGAGACCTCATTTACTACCTGTAACTTTGTTATCATTGCCATGGTAATTTATTTGAAACTCAATGGTTTCTTTCAAATTGAAACGAAAGTTTCAAATAATGGCAACAAGAAAAATACAATGCTAATAATTAAAATGAGTTTTTAAATCATGTTGTACATCATCGCTTATCATTAGTCTGCAAGCAAACAATATTATTTAATAGTTCCTTATATAACTATGATAGTACGAAGAATTTTGAAAATTCTTTGGTAGTATATAAATTACAAAAGTTGGGACTTTTTTTATTTTATAAAAAGCAAAATTACGAAAATTTGCTTATGTTTTAAAGAATGTACACTTATATAAAAAATTATTCTGTTAACTATTACCTAAAAAGTTATAAAAACACATTTTTATTACTTAAGCAAATTTTAATTTCAAATATTTTCTAATGTCCGTACAATTGCAATATTTTGAAATTTTCCATTATTATATACATTTATAATACCCATAATACATTTGTACACTAATGGTAACAATCTTTCCGTACATTCTGGTGATAATACAAAATCAATAAAATCATTATGGATAAATGTGAAAATTTCTTTAAATAACATTATTTTTTCATATTTATTAATACTTTCTTGAAATCCAAATAATAGATTTTCATTATCGTAAAATTTGCATAAAGTTGTAGATGGCACATTTTCTTCTTGTGTTTCGTACATATTAATATATACATTTAATTCAAATATAGTTTTAAAATCTTCTTTTTGCCATAAATCCCAATTTCGAAAATTCTAAAAAAACACAAAATATGTATGTAATAAGTATAAATATAGTATCCTTTAAATTATAATTATTTCCTTGCGACATTCAGTATAAAGATTCAATTTATAGAATTATTTGTATTATAGAAATGAATACGATCTAAAATTAGTAATCAGAAAAGCAGATGTAACTCTACCCATTATTTTATATTATATCCCGCACACGGTAAGAATTCTACATAAGACATCTGATTTTCTGGTCAGAAAATCTCATCGTGTGCTCATATATAATACGATACTGTCTGAAGTATTTCTTACGGTTATCTGAAGTAGACCACCTGTTCGTCAAAAAAGTAATTAGTGTATTTAAAATATTTGAAAGTTCATTGGTTCGTTGTACCTATCCGATGATATGCATTTGCTTAAGAATATTATCTGATGTATATTCAGATTTTGTTAAATGACTTTCTTATAAGACTGTCTGATGGTACGCGTTGAACTCCAGATTTTCTGATCAGATATATTTTAACGTGAGCGCTAGTCTTAAAAATTGTTTATTCTGTTTTAAGTATGGTAAAAACGTGCGCATGCGCAATATCCCAATGAGGGCTAGACATTTTTAGTCATTAAAACTATTAAATAATTAATATGATGATAAATAAAGATGATCGAACAATAATCAATAATGATCGATAATAAATTATTTGTTTTATTAAAATAAGATCGCGAAGTCGATGGGTAACGGCTAAAAAAATATTATATTTTTACCACTTCATCTAATTTTTGTAAAAATAAACTTCGAGTTTTCGATCGTCTATTTACAGGCATTGTATCCTTTTCATTTATAAACTTATAATACAATTTTAAGGCACGTTGAATTTCCGATGGTATTCGTATCGATTCCAAACTAGCTGGATATCCCAAAGACACTTGCGATTTTGAAGTAAAATCTGTTTTTGCAAAACTGCTTATCGAACTCTTATATTTTGGACAGGTTGGTAAATGCTCAATACTCTGACATTTCAAACTAAGCGTCGATGATAGTGATTTAGTTTTTGTGATAATTATATTTTTTGAATTTCCATTATGTGATAAATGACTTTTCTTCGGTAAATTTCCAGAATTTTTATCGAATTGTCTTTGAATAGTCGTTTTAATATTCGTAAATTTATTCAATGTGTTAGTTTTTGGTACACCATTTAATGTTACTGCAGTCATACTTCGGGCTGTAGAATTAGGTCCAGATAAAATTTTGGATACACTCGATTTTTGTGGTTTTATATTTTGAGTTAAATATGGTAATCCAATTTGTTTATCGTTTAAGCGGAGAGTTTTTGCTTTATTTATCGCCGTTTCAATGTCTTGAACAAATTGGTTCTCAATTTCAACTCTTTTATCTTTCACTTTCGGTATACAATTACATTCTATTACTTGCGCTTCATCGTCTATTGATCCCGAACCATTTGTTATAAATCGATCATCTGAATCATTTGAAATTTGTAGTAAATTTTCAGTAGTTTCATAATGGTATTCAGAAATTTTTCTTTCGTAATATGTTCTTAAATAAATATTATATAAGACATTTGCGAATCTAAAATAATTTAAGAAATAATTATGAACATCTGTCGAGATTCAAAATCTACAAAAAGAATAAAGTTATAATCACAGAAAAAATTAAAATGCTTCATCAAGAGAGAATTAGAATCATTGATTAGCTAAACTTATAAAATAGGACAATCGGAGTCCTACCTTACTCCCCGTTGCATTTCTTTAAACATATCTCAAAGTTTGGATCAAAGGTAATTGTGATCATTTTTCCTCTGATCTCACAATGGGACCATTAGGCACATTCAGTCAAATTATTAACTATAAATAGGAAAGACAGGACACATACATACTCAAATAAAGTATATAACAATATCGTTTTTTATTTTTATTTTTTTTTAAATTGGTCACAAAAAGTCATATTAAAAGAGATAAAGTTAAATAAAAAAGCGTGAATAAAAGATGATTATTTTGGGCAACCCCAAAAGCCAGCGTATTTTTTAAAATTGACAGTAACATAGACTTCTGAGCACTCAATTAATCGGAAATCGTTTGTAATATCTGGATTCATTTTAAAAACGAGCTAATCCAGATTTCTGACTAACCGAAACAAAAATGAATCGGTAATAAAAAGGTTTATTATGCAATGCTTAGTCTAACGATAACACCTAATGAAAATATTTTGCCGGTGTACACGTGTGTATTGTGTATATCTAAAAACCAAAACTAACACAAAGGCCACCTCTTAGGCCCTTTAGAAACTATTATTTTAATATTTATGATTTCAAAATTTGACACTGCATGTTTACATTATCTATCTCTTTTTTAAATTACTTCAAAAAATGTTTAATTATAATTTAAACATTTTTATTTAGTTCTAACCTAAGTCCACAGAAAACTAAAAAAGATTTCAATTATAAATAATATTTGTTTACATCTTACCTTTGAATAGGATGCGAATTTTCCATTTGTGATGATAACTTTTTCAAATTTTTTAATATTCTATTATTAATAACAATTTAGAAAATAGTTAATAATTATAAACTTGTTTAAACTTATTGTAAACTATATTTTTGGGCTGTATCCATGCATAAGTACAGTAATATTAATATTTTTAAACTAAACTTTTTTATACTTTTTGAAAGAACGTTCGTAGCATGGCCGCCTTAATTTATACGTTATGTCAAAATGTTTATAAAAATATTTTTTATGTTCATGCTATTAATAAAATAAATAAAAACATAGGTATTAATTTTTTCATTAAACAATTGTTATCATATTCCAATAGTAAACAATTAATTAATAATCAATTAATCGAACAGAATACACTAACCTCTAATATTTTTCATAAACGTAATGTTTATAATTCAGTAGTATCACAAAATTCATTAAATAATATTTTTATACGATATATGCAACAAAATGTCCGAGGATTTAGTTCATTATCACCAAATCCAAAACCGGAACCTCCAAAACAACGTTCGTTACCACCGTTAATGGATTTTCCTGAAATTGTATGGCCATCAATTTTAAAGTCAATTAGAAATTGGATATTGTCAAAATTAATTATCGCACCTTATTTTGATAGAGAATTTTCATTATACGAATTTGTTGTGGGATCAAAAAAAGCAATTGAGGTAACTTAAGGCTAAGAACAATTTTTTGTTTTTTTGTTTTGTTAATTATTTATGTTTGTAGGTAGTTTCAAATAAAATATCATCTGGAGACTTTAAAGAATTAGAAGGACTAGTCACAAACGATGCTATTGACGCTATTTCGAAGTCTGTTTCTCTGTTATCGCTAGCTCAAAGACAACAATTGGCTATAGATTGTAAAGATATTTATTTTTCTTTTCCGTATCAGGTAATTCCTATTAAATTTTTATCAAGTTTAAGTAAATAAGTATACTTCCTTACAGAGGTCGGACCATATACTCTCATTCAAATGATATAGGATAAAAGATAATCAAAATTCGTTTGTTTTTAGGTTGGCATTATGTTTGATGATGCAGAAACATCTTCACAACAAAAACGATTTGTCGAAATTACAATGGTGTATCATGTTTTACAAGATTTACATTTAATGCGTGAACGTGGTGAAGAACCACCATTAAATGTTGGTCTTTTACCTGAGTATCGAGATAAGATACACATTTGCAATTACAGATTTATTCGTGAATTTACAAAAGGTGTTGAAGATGAATGGACGATTAATTTAATAAATCATTTTAAACCCAGCGATTTTCTATAGAAAGCAATCATTATTAATTAGTATCAAAGTCTTCCTAAAGATATATGAACAATTTTTGGAGCTTTTTCTTCATCATAAGTTAAAATAAATAAAAAAGTTACTGATATTACGTAACAAATGAACCAATTTTATAAAGAAAAGATTTGTTTTGCCTGTTCAATATTTAGTTGAAACAGTTAGTAAATTACAATTGATTGAAAATTTGAATTTAGTTTACTTGGTTTTAATGGTAAAACTTATTTGTAGTCTTTTATTATAGAAATAATATTTAGTAAAGTCCCTGAAATATTTCATATATATTTAGAATCACTTAATATAAAATAACTTCCTCAATTTCGAATCCGCGAACTTTTTGATAAATGTTTTGAACATAAATTTATTACGTCAAATGCTGTGTATAGTTTGAGCTGTTTGGATTTTTCTAGAAGTATTCGTTTTTTTTCATACAGACGCAACAATAATAGTTGAAAATTTTGTTAAACGTATGTTTGAAAAAATAAATAAGTTTAAAATTATTAATAAAGTTTAATTTCGTCCTTTCTTTCTTATTTAGACCATTAAAAACAATATCATTTTCTCTTTTTTGCTATTTAGATTGTTAAAACATTGAGATCTACATCGAAAAAAATATTCTTAAAAATCTTCGGCATTATGTTTACTTCCAATGTGAAATTATCAGAAAAGGATAACAGGAATTTGAACAGTTAATAAAACAATTAAACTATTGTTTAATAGTGCGACGTTTCGTCTTTTCTTTATTAAGACTTCCCAAGCAACTGTAAGTCACAAAAACAATGACCATTAGATAAAATAAAATAAAAATAAAAAAAAACATGATAAATACATTCAATAAATTCCTAAACAAGGTTCAATTTTATGTCATTAAATAAATTTGTTCATTTTGTTGGAAAACAACACATTGCACATTTTGAGAAACACAGTTTAAAACTGAATAAAATCATAAAATACGTCAAAATTAAAATATTGTCAACTTAAACAAAATAAAATTTTTTTCCTGTGTTCTTTTTCTTGTTAAGTATTATATTATTTACTATATTTATTTATTTTTATTTTATTTCAAAAAAAATTTATAATTCAACAAAACAATTTTTACCACTTGGATATTTTGTTTGAAAACGATATATTAAATTTATGAACACCACTACACATAATTTAATTTTGTTTTTTATAAAATTCGAATGTGTTAAATGAAAAAACTTTATTTTTCTTGGATTACCTTATTTACCGAGTTTTTTGCATTTATCAAGTTAAAAAATAAAATAAAACTGTGTTTGGTATTTCTAGACACTGCAAGATCTAAGAGAAGTGATTTGTTACAATTATAGAAAATTAAACTAAATAATAGAATGTGCTTTACTCAAAAAAATGTCGCTTAATTTTTTTAAAATAAGTAATTTTATTGATTTGTAATTATAATTTGAAAGAAAGTAACTTTTTCTGGTATAAAATATTATAAACTTCCCATTTGAGAGATATCAGTGTGTTTCTGAGTTCTTATATTTTCGATTACCTCCATAATAAATAATCATATTGACGGGAACCACTTTGATTTAACGGTTAATTCATAACTTATAACTGAAGAATATTACAACAAAATCGGTACAGACATTTTTTGTTGAAAATAAAAACCAAAAAAGGAAGATAAAAATAACCAAATCCGTAATAATGAATAAATTATTGTTTTTTAATTCTCCTCATTGGGAAGTTCGTCGTGTGGACCTTGCTGCTTGCACCTAGACCACTAGTTGTTCATTTGTTTTCAGTAGGGTGGCCGCGTAGTTGTTTTACGTTTGGTTGGCTTTGGTTTTGAACCACCGTGCCCATTACTTGTTCCATAAATTGAACGTAAATTGTAAACCTGTCGTTTAGTTAATAATAATGGCGTTGTATCTCCATTACCTAAATTTAAATTTTCATCATTCGATCCAACTCCCAAACCATGAATGATTTCTTGCATTAAAACTCGCATGTACGCTTTTAATAAAGACATATTTCTACTAAGTGCAAAATTTTTTATTTGCTTATGATCGATCAAAATATCTGCATTCGGTTTATGATCTTTAATCGAAAATATCGTATAGCCAACA
Source organism: Chrysopa pallens (assembly GCA_020423425.1). Classification (NCBI taxonomy): domain Eukaryota; kingdom Metazoa; phylum Arthropoda; class Insecta; order Neuroptera; family Chrysopidae; genus Chrysopa; species Chrysopa pallens. The sequence goes on along the minus strand of CM035594.1, from coordinate 28,079,922 downwards.
GAATTTCCACTTACTGTTCGATTAAAATCAATGCTTAAATCACAAACGTCACTTGCTATATAAAATTGAATCGGTACATATTCACTAATCGTTGATAATAAATATTCACTGATCCGTCGTGTATTTTTATAAATTGTTTCGTGTCCTTCAAAGAGTTCATCGTCAATTATTACGATATTATTTAAACAAACATTAATTTCGTTTTTCTTTTTAGAAATTTGTGAGACAGCATCAGACATATAAACTTTCTTATATACATCACTAAATGTTAATTTGGGTTTTATAAAGAGGCCTTGGTATGCTTTATAACGTGATTTATCCGAAGACACTTCTTTTATGGCACTTATTTGATCCGTTAGAAATACAATTAGCAACAATATTGCAGTTAAATTTAACAGTTTCATTATTTAAAATTTTTATTATACTGTTCTTAAAAATTCAAATACTGAATTTTGTTCCAAGATACTCTCATTCTTATTTATATGTTGGTTCTTATCGGCAAGAAAAATGCTGTTATCAATTTGATTTTATTTATTTGTCTTTGTTCTTGAAAATTTGTCTTTATTATTATTATTATTATTATGAGTCATTAACGGGATTTACTAACGAGTCATGAGGATTGATTCAACTTAGACCAATTTAGTTTCTGTGTCTGAGTTCTGTGTTTAAGTTACGGACGCGTTGTGACGTATGGTAGTGGAAGTCGGCGGCTCTCTAAAGAAGTACTGCATTAGATAAAAACCGTCAATAGAAGCTTGGAAATATATATGTGGCAAGTTACTAGATGCGACTCTAAAGAGATGAAGCAAGTTGGAATCGGAAACGGATGGAATAGATTCCGAGGGAAACAAAGAGGGCTACAGATAGGCTCGTCAAGAACTAGGCCGAAAATATGTAAATCACATGCGGAAGTACGTGGAGGCGGGTTGCCTTCTGTTGAACAAAGTGGTGACGAATTCGTTTTACTCATATGAAGCATATAAATACTAACCTCAAACTTGATAAGAAAATGAATTATCAGCAACAGCTGACTTTGCACATTAAGCGACCCAAGAAAAGGAAAGAATAAATTGAGAAATTGAATCTGTGAAACTTAAGCGATTATAATTATTATTATAGGATAAGTACGCCCTTCGTGGCGTGTCATAAATTAAGCTATTTGAGCTTTCAAATCACATTTTTCCAAATGAAATTATTCAAGAGAAAGTTAATGTACCAAGAAAAATCCCCTCTAAAAACGTCTCCTCCTCCACTAAAAATTTATGTTTTGCGTTTGAAAGTACGTAAATTTCAAAAATGCTAACCTGGAAATTTCTAACAGGAATTATCTGTAAAAGATTTACACCCATCTTAACTTCTAAATGAATGGCTAAAAAAAGACATAATCAAAAGTGTTCTTAGCCGTGATAAATTTATAAATTCATGCGCGCCTGATCCAAATTTAAAAAATACCACTTCTTCTATTTGGTAAATTTAATAGATTGAGAACAAAAATAATTTGATATTCATTGCCTCTACTATACGGATTTCTTATCAGGGTACTATGACCATACTTAAACAAAAGTATATCAAAGAGGATAAATAAAAACTTTTTAATTGCAAAATGGGAAATTCCATAAGGAAAATTCTTTAATAAAATGTACTAGTTTTTATCTGTAAAATAATAAAAAGCTATTTGCAGAAGTGTAAAAAAAATTTGGAAATCACTAAGTTTTGAAAATTTTCCATAAAAATATTTTTGTACCCTGATATTAATTTCAGATCAACTGCATAAAACCGCATCTTCTAACATGTATAGAAAATAATTTGATATTTTTTATTTCGATGAAATTTAATGACTAAAAACTTGTCATCCTCTAATCATAGGAATGAAATTTATTCTTTAAAATAATATGGGACCATCTTGAAGCTATACTGAATCCAGAATTATTATAATCTGTCCATAAACATAACTTCATTGTTTCGCGAAAACTTTTTTCATAAAAAGTAAAAAAATGCGAATTGACAAGCTGATCTGTTTTGGAGTCGGTTTAAAAGCATAAATAATTGCATTTTAGGAAAGAAAATAGAAAAACAAAACATGATTACAAACAAACCATAATATTTCATTTATTTACTGTAAAACTTAATTACATATAATTTGTTCCCAGAAGTACTTAGAATAACTGTACAAAATAACAGCATAGTTTTTATTTATTTATTTTTAAATAACTAATTAATAATTAAATCATTTAATAAAATTTTAATACACATTTTTTTAAATTAAATGAACATTATTGACTATATTCATTGATGTATAATCAGAATTGAGAAAGACAATAATAAAATTATAAAAAATAATTTAAAATAAAAAATAATTTATTTTAAAAATAATTACATATGAGCATTCATTTTGTTTTTTTTTTTTTTTATTAATTTTTAAAATATTAATAACGAACAATTAATTCAATCAATCAAAAAAATATCAATAATATGTTCAACATTGTTCACGAGCACGTCACCAGAGATGGAGGATACCATAAAAAACGGATGTTTAGCATGTCATGTCATTGAGTAATAATTATATCATATAGATCCAATAAGAGTACATCTGTGGTAACAATTTTTGAAGTTATACTTCTTTAGGCGAGTTATAAAAAAATGATGAGAGTGGAATTTTAACATGCGCGCGCATAACTGTCACACAAAATCCACAGGTTGAAGCTGTTGTTGTGGTTTATGTTACACTTAATGTAAGAAAATATATATTAATTGAATTTTTCAAATTTAAACTGAACTTTATTGACTGTGTTGACTACCCTTCTCCAGTCCTTTTATTATTGTAATTAATTATTTGCAAGCAATTAAAAATTGTTTTTTAATGATGCCAAAGTAGTATAACTTCTAACGTGCGTACATAACGTACACCCACCCATTTGTTTTTAACAATAACATTACTTTTAAATGTAAGATATATACCATTTTAACCTTATATTTTACCCTTTCCCCCATAGCTACCCAAAGTATTCGAAAACTAAAGAAATTTATATTTATCGAAAGATAAAAAATTTCACAGGGAAAGATAATCAGACGTTGCAATCCCTAATCTTTTGATGTATGTTGGAACATATTTTTACTTTTTGAATACTTTTTCTGGCTACGGTAGAGAGTGTGAATATTCTTCACTATACCCTTCTATAAAATTATTTCTGGCTCCAAGCTGAACTCAATAATGCTAAAATATAATCAAAACTGTTATCATTAAAATAAAATAGATGATATTTCGGGTTACGTGTTTCCCTGAATACTCATTCGAAAACAGGTCACTAACACATCATCAAAGGAGAAATTACAATAGTTGCCTAACTCCCAAAAGAAACCCAGAAAACAAAGGACCTCTCTTAAAAATTTTTCTGGCTACGTGCTTGGCTGTTCTTTTTTTATTAATTGGGTCAACAAATTTTAAATTTTATAGCTGAAACCAAAGTATAAATTCTATTCTTTAAATACTTGACTGTTCTTGTTTTTTTACATCCAATGATGAATTCAGTTTTGGGGTAAGAAACATAAAGTATTTTAATTGATATAATCATGAAAAAAATGTATGTTTGATAAAAGAGAGCTTAAAGTTTTTCTAAAGTACTTTCGAATGATATTTCATGGTCTGAAACATCAAAGACGATTTTGGACTCCATCGAAATCAGAGACAGCTAAATAAAGCTGATTTATACTAACTTTAATATTACAAAGCTAAGGGCGAATATTATCATCGCTTTAATTCAAAATGGCAGATATTAAGCCCTAAGAAAAACCATCGGGTACCACATTAAATTTTGTTTTTTTTCATAATTAAAATGTTAAATCGCTCGATTTAATTTGGAAAATCAAGAATGTGCATCATTTGATGTAAAAAGTTGTCTTTATCAAAGAAATTTTATTTTCGCTAAAATAAAATCTTACATGTGCAATTTTTATAGAAATTAATTTACTATAATTTATATCATATATCATTTACTGGACGGTGTCATTTTTTTTTCTTTAATAATGTCTAAGGGATAACGATTTTTTTGTTTTTTGTCAAAATTAATAATAATACTATTTTTTTAATGGGTTTTATTTGGAATAATGCGAACGAATACTGAGTTCTTGAATAAAGTTTTTTAAAAATGGAATGATATTGGAATGTTTAAAAAAAATTATAATTACGTTTTTTTTTAATCACATAACTGACAACTATTTTTCTGGTATGATACAAACCGTCGGGTATATATACTCAAAAATATGTTACTTCATAAAATTACTCAAAGTTTGAGTAAATATTTAAGAAATTCCTACGTAAATTTGATACATAACGTTTCTTGTGATTTTTATATGACATACAATTTGAATGTCAAATTTATATAACAGTATTCAGTAAATTATAAAGTCAAAATTTTTAAAATTCTTACAAAGGTTAAAAAATAGAAATAACAAACTATTAAGTATATATAACCCTTGTAGGTATTGAGATATATATTTTTCTATATATTTAAATATTAATTAGATATGTTTTTCTATTTACTAAAATTACAAAAATATAAAACATTTTATATTCATAAATTTTTTTTTACATTTAATCGCATTCTAAATTTCTAAAAGTTTTATCGAAAATCCGATTTAAAAATCTTTGGCAAATATACATTTGACAAAACATAATTTTTAACATCATACTAAAAAATTTTACGACTGGAATAATTTCGGTTTTATTATAGATTTAATTTTGCACCAACGCTAAACAATTTTTAGCAAAGAAATAACCAGAAAACATCTAGAAATTTAGAGCATACCACAAATTAAATATACCATATCAGGAAAAATAGTTTCAACTTATTTTTAATATAAATATAACAACAGATTGATCTCAAGAATATTGTCGGTGAAAAACAGGAAATAATTTATTTCAATTTCATAACCTGTATGCACCGACCGTTAAAATTGGCACAAATCGATCATTATTTTATCAATCCATAAGTTTGAATTCATTTTTTTTTTCATAATTAATAATATAGTTTATTTTTTTTATATATATATAAAATTAATAAAGATCACTTTTAAATCTATATTTACATTTACTCTCAGAGATAATTCATAAATTTTTGAATCGAAATAAATCGGTTCAATAAAATTAAAAATTTTTTTTTTTAGATAATTATTTTCGTAATTAGTGTTTTTTATTTTATACAAAGTTTTTATACATTTTACAGTTTATCATACATTCTATGGAATATATTAGTTTATTTATATATACGGTGATTCTATTTTATTTGTACATACTTAGATTTACGTACGATATCAAAACAATATCATTTGTAAGTCTCGAAACGTTTGTAAATAATATTTATGTCAATAAGATCATGAAAAGTTAACATTAACTTCATATATACATCATTATATAGAAAAATATGAGTTACAAATGACTTACAAAAAAAACTGGGTAAGTAAGATGGCATTTTTTTGATTTTTTTTTAATATGATGTCCTTAGATGTATTAATCCCATCAATTTGATTGAAAATAGTGCGATGTTTAATAATAAAAACTGTAGCCAATTAAAATATTAATATTTTAAGTATGTAGAAATAAAAAAAGAATTTAAAAATGACAACAATAATTAATTAAATATAATTTAATAAAAACAATTAAAACAAAATGTATAAAAAACTGTAAATTGTAAAATAAGATTTATACATTTTATAACCTACACCCAATAGAAAAATATTCCTCTCTATATAATTTTTATTTAACTAGAAAATTGAGTTAGTAGAGTCGTCACAGATGACTCTGTTTCTCTTTTGTATTATTATTATTATTATTTTTTTTTTAAATTTTATTTTTCAGGCAAAATAGATTTTAAAGACAATACAGAGTTGATGATTTTATTTTTTGGATTTTCTTATTATTATTTTTAACGATATGTGTCCATTATTTTAATACAGTTTATTGCGAAAAATAAGCTCTTAAAAAAAGGAAAAAAAACTTTTGATATAAATTAAATTATGATAAGGAAATGAGACGGATTTCTTCTGTATCTACCGGCTTCGCCACTTAAACATTGAAACAGAACTTGAACGTAAATCAAATAGTTCTGTCCCATGTTATTCAAATGAGAGATCTGAGCAAATACAGACCAACAGATGGAAAATTAATATTATTTTTTAAAAACCAATTTTCGATTTTTGAATAGATCTATTCTATTGGCTATTTAAACTTAAATAAAACTAACAGTTGCCATACATTTTTTGAGCAATAAAATGGTCGAAATTTTTACGTAAATGTTTTTTTACGAGTGCCCTATCTTATTTTGATTAAAATTTACAAGAATTAAAACACTTTCTACAATTGGAAATGATTATTAAAGGTTATGTATTTATTTTTTGACAGTTAACATCCAAAGTAAATAAAATCAATTAGTGTCTGTGTTTTTTTCCAATAAGAGTTTTTCTATATTATAAATATAATTTTCATTTAATGATTTTCTTTAACAAATTTTAAAAATATTCAATTTTTTATCACTGATATATAAATACGTATTTTGTTTTGTTGTAAAACTATAGACATATAAAATGTGACGTACATTATTTTAATGGCCACTTAATGTCTATGATAAAGAAAAACAAAATACTGTTCTATGAGTCGTTAACGTTTTGTTAGTCATTCAGCACGTTCATTTTTTTTTTCATATTTTTGATTTTTTTTTTCAATATATATATATAACAATATTTGTAAATATTACAACAAAATAATAAGTCTTTTTTTACCATTAAAAAAGGGAATGTGAATATGTGACATTTTATCGAGGTGAATTTTAACTTAATATCAACAATCCTCTTCAACTAATTGTTGTGTATCTTTACCGGTATCCGGCGCTGGTTCTAATTCCCTATGGCGTACATGCGCCTGTGGTGCGGTTGTTCTATGTGTTATTGAACTTGGTGCTAATACCGCACTAGGCGGCTCTGTGAATGTGTCTGATGCTTTTATTTTGGATACATCTGCTGGTACTTCGTAAATCGCTATAAAAATTTATGAAATCGAATGAATAAAAAATGTAGGCAGTGGAGATACATTTCACTAGGCACACTGGTGGCGCAAGAATGCGAATTTTATAAAATAAAAAACAGTAAACTGTCAAATTTTATTCATAAAAAATAAATGTTTCCTGAGCATGAAGTGCCTTAAGCCGCCACAAAAGGTTTTTTGACATGAGGCTAATGTAAAAAATATCAACAAATTGAAAGGACTTACCGGAACTGCCATTTCCAATATTTCCATCACCCGTATTTTGAACAGCATCATACATTGGATTTGAAAAATCTCTTGCTTTATTCGATAATTGATCCATATTGTATGCTGAATCCATTGGTTCAACACTACCAGCACTTCCACCGAACGAGCCACCAAATTCAACGTTCGTGCCTTGTCTAAATGATACACTCTGTGAACTTGCTAAACTTCCAAGTCCAGCACCTTTACCACTATTGCAAAAAAATTAAATTAAATTTTGGTTTGCGTTGATTTATAGAAATATTTAGTACTTACAATGGTCGTTTTCTAATAACGAACCAAACAGCTGCAGCTGCTATTAAAACTAATGCAATAACAAAAATAGGAACCAAAATTGCAGCTGTTCTCGAAGAAATTTCAGCTGTTGCTCGAGCTAAACTTATTTCACAATGACTACCTTGGAAATCTTTTGGACATTCACATCGTAACTCGCTAGTATCAGGTATTTCGCGACAAACACCACCATTTTGACATGGACATATGGCTGGTGATGGACGAGGTCTTTCAGCGGCTGTATAAAGGATATGTATGTTTTTATTTCATGGTTAAATTTCAAAGAGATACTTTTTGAACTTATTATCTTACCTGCATCACAGATTAACTCCGCTGTTGGAGAAATTGGATGGCGAGCTGCAACATGATCTGGACATGCACACCGATGTCCATTTGGAACAATTAAACAAAGATGCGAGCATGGTGGACTCGTTTTACAAGGATCAACAATTGATTTATTATATCGTAGTTCATGATATGCTAGAAAAAAAGAAATTCTTAGGTAAAATGGAGTTTGGACCATTTACTGAGGTAATAATTGACACAAAGCTTACCTTTAATGCCGGATGGATTCACAAGATCCTTAATAACCACAACAGGAACACCTCGACCAAATTTATCATGTTTGCGTAATTCACCCGTATCTTTTGTAATCCAGAATAAGCTCGACTCAAAAACATCCAATGAAATTGGATGTTTAATACGTTCACCCCGTAATACAATCTTCCGATTTGAACCAAACTGTTGGATCACCTCAATTGTATTAAGTTTTGTATCCGCCCAATAAAGTGCATGATCCATTGCGTAATCAATTGACAATCCCGTTGGATGATGAATATTTTCCGTAACTAATGGTTTTCTCTTAGAACCGTCCATCCAGGCTATTTCAATTTTCGGTGAATTACCTGCATCTGACCAGAACATACGACCTTTTTCTGGATCAACCACAACACTTGTGGGTGATTCTAATCCAATATTGGCGATTGCACGACGATAACGCCCATCCGTTTTCGAGACCATTACACGACCTTTTGGTTTTGCGCCAGATAGATCAGTTTCTGTCCAATACAAGTTATCTGCAACCCAATCAACAGCTATGGCAGTTGGTTTCGAGTTACCTTTCATATTTAAATCTTGTGCATATCCCATTTTGACTTCTCCATTTTGTGCGTTAATCATATACGACCGTTTGATTGTCTTATCCTTACTATCCGCCCAGAATATCATTTCGGTGTTAATATTATAATCGATTGCTTCAATTCGTTTCTCATCTTGGATGACTTCAATTTCTTCTCGTTTAACTAAGTCATACGCTCGTATATCCGGTCCATTAGCGAAGATAAGATTAACTTCACTCTTTTCAGCCTTACACTCACCTGATTTTTCATCAGAGAGTGAGAATCCTGGTCGACATGAACATCCATAAGTTCCATTAAAGTTCGTACAAATATGTGAGCAATGATGTGCACCGGTTGCACATTCATCGATATCTTGACATTTTTTACGATTATTCGCCGAAACAATAAATCCAGAATAACAATTACAAATATAACCACCATCAGTTAAATTGGTACAAGTATGTTCACAGCCTCCCTTGTTGATATCTGTACACGCTTTCGAATGATGACAACCCAATTCGTCGGAACTATCACCACAATCGTCAGCAAAATCACAAATTTGTGCTTTGTCAATACATTTTTTATTCGCGCACTGGTATTCGGTTAAGCCGTTACATGGTTTGATTTCCGTTGCGCACAATGTCATATTATTTTCATCACTGCCATCTCCACAATTATCAATACCGTCACACATTTGATATTTTGCGATACATCGATAATTTGCACATTGGAATCGTCGAAGTGAATCACATTTGAAGTTTGAACATAACGATACAGCTTCATCAGAGTTGTCGCCACAATCATCAGTACCATCGCAGAGATCCAATTGACTTACACATAAGTGGTTGTTACATTCAAATCTGGCGACAAAGAAAATAAAAATAAGCAAACATTTGGAGATCACAAAAATCAAAAGGAAACATACTTTGTATAAGGACAGTATTTGCCACCAGGGAATCTTGGAGGACAATTCATTTCATCAGACATATCTCGGCAATCACGATCTCCGTCACATCTGAAGTATGAAGCGATACAATGGCCAGAATTACATTGGAATGTACCATTTTTACATTTAAATCCATCACAATTTTGTTCATCACTCATATCACCACAATCATCTTCATGGTCACATCGCCAACGTGACGCAATACATTTTCCGTTTGCACAACTGAACTCGGATTCAGAACATTCTCGATAACGATCTTTACATAATAATTCAGCTTCATCCGAACCATCTCCACAATCGTCAGCAAAATCGCACAACCATCGTCTGCAAGAAAAGTGTCATTAGTTTAAAAGGACAAACTGAAAATAAAAGACCTTAGTTTTGTAAGCAGAATTAGCAGAAGTCAAATTTTTTCGCAAAAACTTACTTTGGTACACAGCGATTATTTGAACATTGGAATTCCTTATCCAAATTACATGTTGGGCAATTTTCTGGTAATTCATCAGAATTATCGCGACAATCATCTTTACCATCACAGAATAACCATTTTGGTATACATCTGTAATTAGCCTGTCCAGGACAACGTTGCCATCCTGTTGTACAATTTTTTTGACGACACATATAAGCTGGTTCATCAGAATCGTCTCCACAATCATTATCAAAATCGCACATCCATAGTTTTGGTATACATTTTCCATTTTTACATGAAAATTCTACTTCAGGATCGCAGGTACGATTATCTTAAACAGAAAACATAAGTCCAAAATAAAGTTCCAGAAAATAACAGGGGCTATTTCTAGCAGAAACACTTACGGCACATAATTGGATCTTCATCGCTGCCATCTTTACAATCAGCATCGCCATCACATTTCCAACTATCCAAAATACAACGTCCGTTCGATTCACATTTGAATTCAAGTTCAGCACAAGGTAAATCGCAATGAAGCTCATCTGAACCATCATCGCAATCGTCTGCTCCATCACAAATTGTTGTTGATGGTGTACAGTCATTACTTTCACATTGGAATGTTCCTGGACGACATTGTCGTTTCGGACATGTGGGTCCTTCATCAGATCCATCTTTACAATCTTTTTCACCATCACATCTGGAAAATAGGAATATTTTGTAACACATTTTAATCTAAGAAGAATTTTTACAAAATCCATCAAGCCGATTAGGCTGCACAAGTTTTATCATACACTTACTTCCAGAACCATGGTATACATTTTTCATCGCTTCCACCACAACGATGTTGTCCTTCCGTACAATTTGCAATACATGTTTTTCGATCATTAGCCAAATAAAATTGATTTGGACATGCGCACTTATAGCTAGTGTCACCTTCTTCACCATAGCCTTCAATATTCAAATAGCTGGATTCTAAGGGTGGTGCTATTAAACATAAATGTGAGCATCCGCCATTGTTACTTCCACATGGATTGGTGTATGGTAACTGACGTAGCGGATGGAATATATGTATATCGTACGGACGATGTGTTGTATTGCGTAAAAGTTGTAATTCTTTACCCGTATACTTATGCGCACGACTTATTGCTTTCAAATTCCAATCCGTCCAATATAGGTAGTCATCGAATAACGTTAACGCAAATACATGCGGTACGGAATCACCAGATAAAACTATATGACGGTGTCTTCCTTCTAAATCTGCCGAAGCAATATAATCCAAATGTGCATCCGCCCAATATATACGATCCGTAAAATAATCAATAGTTAAGGCATTCGGCCATGCAATATCATCTTCCCATGTTAAAATTCGTGTGAAATTCGATCCATCCATTCCCATTTTTGCAATATAAGCTTGTAAATGCCATGATGTGAAATATAAATATCCTGTTCCAGGATGTACAACTAACGCTCTAGGATCGGATATTCCAGTTTTTAATGTTTTCCGTTTAGTACCATCCAATTCAGCAACATCCAAATTTTTTGAATGACGATCTAACCAATATATTTTACGTGATATCCAATCGATTGCTATACCTTCTAAACCGTGTGAATCATGGCGGATAATTGGCTCCTTCGTTCCATTACCCGATATCGGTGAACGGTATATAGTTTTGGCTGTGACATCACAGAAGTACATTTTTTGATCAATCATATCGTAATCTAAAGCCACTACATTCATTAAATCTTGATGAACTAAATTGTAGAGGGTCGCATCGACTGACATATTGCGTACGTAATATTTATTTGTGAATACAAGCCATGGTGTGATGCGATCTTTACGTTTGCACGTGTGTTCATCTTGTTGACGCTCATAAAATTGTTCATTACATTTACAGTAATAGCTACCGGGTGTATTTGAACAATATTGTGAACATACACCAGGTGTTTCGATACATTCATCGATATCTGCGCATGCTTTACCATCTTCTAATAACCTATTAAAAAATAAATAAATTAATTAATAATATTATGTAATTCGAAAAAATAAAAATAAATAAATGGTTTTATTTTCTTCTATAGTTTTGGATATTGACAAAAATTACAACATTCTTAGACGATTTCTAAAAATTGTTAGATTTCTTAGCAAGTTTTAATCAAACAAATCAATATTTCCAAGGACTCGAATGATTCAAAGAGACATTGAACATTAAATTTCAAATATCCTAGGCGTAATTGTTATAAAATTATGTTCATAAAGTTTGCATATTATAAAAAAATTTTGTTGATATTTACGGAGAAAGAAATAGAAATTTTTCGGGATTAAAATACTTGAATCAAAACCTGATTTACTTACTTGTAGCCTTGGTTACATTCACAGTAATATCCGGTTGGAGTATCGACACACTTATGATTACATTGGTGCACTTCAACTTTGGCACATTCGTCTACATTACAATGCGCAGGTTCATCCGATTCATCACTACAATCCGGTACACGATTACAGACCAAGCGTGATGGTATACATTGACCATTGTTACATTGGAATTGATTAGGTTCAGCACACGTTGCGTTTTCTTTTTCTGTAAAATATTTATTTCGTTAAGTTGGAAAATATTAGACATTTGTTTAATCTACAAAAATTTAAGAAGAAAAAAATCATGGGATACATGCAGAAATTGGTATGCAATTTCATAAAACGTTTCAAAATAAATAGTGCCCCAGAACTAAGTAATATATAATTTTATATTTTACACTGATTAATGAAAAAAATTTCACAAATGAATGGTTGAAATATTAAATATATTACAATTTTTAAACCATTTTTCCATAATTGTATATTTATATGTAATGAAACATACTTTGAATGTGGTAAATCTAAGACGCTGATTATACGCTAATCAAGTATATGCCATCTTCTGTTATTTTTTGTAAGCCATGGTTGCAAAATAGATGGAGATATGCTAATAGCCTACTTTATTTTTAATAACAAATACCAGTATATGTAAATAAATATTTTTAATTGTTATAAACAACACAGATTATTATTACAAGTAATAAATGTTTTTATTTAACAACAAACACCAATTATAATAACGACAAATAAATGAAATTAAATAAAAATGTCCGTGAAAATATTACTCAGTAGTTTAAAAAAAAATTCAGTTAAATATTTTTCGGAAGAACATCCAAGAAGAAATTGCTGCAAATGATTCTCGACGAACTTTTGGTTCAGTTTTGCAAGAAATATACCTTATTATAATGTAATTTTACAATTTTTATGTATATAGATTAAAAAATGTAACACTAGATAGCCCAAAGATCGCATTTTAAAGATACTTGATTACCGTATATGAGTATTCTACAAACCACTGACAGTTATTAAAGTGGAGTCACAATGGCGAATATCATTATGAAAATTTAGATTTGATCGAAAAACTAAAACTAATAAATTCTTTAAAATTATTATTAGTTGAAAAATTGAAATCTTTAAAAATTATTATTATTATTTAACTGTAATTATAAAATATCTACATTGTTCTGTGTTTACGCAAATATCGAACTGACAGTCCTTCAAGAGTAGTCAAGATGGAGGATAAAAAAAACATACTTCGTTATAAAATTGTTACTATTTTGGAACATCATTTATTAGAATAAAATAAAAAAATATAATGTAAGGAGATTTTCATGGGATACAAAAGTAAAAATAAAATTGAAAACAAAATGGGTTACAGGCTCTTAAAATACTTACGTTCACTGATATTATACGAACGTTTTCCAAGTCTGACTATAAATTATATAATTTGCAAATTACTAAACAATTTTTAAGGGATTATTTCTATGTTAATTTATAACCCTAGTTTTAAATTTTTGCATCAAAATTTTGGATTTGAAACCTGATGTATAATGTTTCAATCATCAGTCATCAACTATAAATTTGAAAGTGTTGAGAGTTAGATTGAGTGAAATGGTTAAGTGTAAAAAAAAATTTCAAATAAAAATTGTAGATCATAAAATTTTAAATTCAAAAACTCCTTCTGTGTATGTGTGAAGACTTCTAGATGCTATAGCGTTATCCTTATTAATAAAACGACAAAGAATCTTTTTATTTAAAATTTGATGTCTTTTTTTTTTTTTTGATTGATCACTGAAAAAATTTGCAGCTTTACAGAAAGAGTTAATAACTTAACTCAACCGCTCACAAGCTCTTAGTTTTTTCCTCAACGGTATAAAGGTAATTATAAAACACTAAAAAAAAAACTACTTACTGCAACCGACTTCATCAGAATGATCACCGCAATCATCTTCCCCATCGCATCGATATACTCGACGAATACATTTAAAGTTTTGGCATGTAAATTCTCTAGCTGAACAAGTTTTATATTGCGATCCGCAATCTTTACCTTCATCGGATCCATCTCCACAATCGTTATCATGATCACAAAGCCAACCCTACAAAAAATATTTAATGTTTCGAAATTCGAATTTACCATTTAGAGGGATTTATCATACCTTATTAATACAACGACCATTTGTACATTTAAATTGATCCACACCACATGGTTGGGGACTTGCACAATTATGTAATGTTGAATTCTCATCGGCGCCATCTACACAATCGGGATCACCGTCGCATAACCATTTTTTCGGGATACATTGTGCTCGACCCCATGCTTTATTAGCTTCACATGTAAATTCGGTTTCTTCATCACATTTACGATCATCTAAAATACAGATTAGTATTACCTAGTATTATCTAGTCGAAGATAATTTTGTGTCGAGAAAATACAAATATCAATTAATATAACTCGGAAGTAAACAGAAATACTTACTACACTGATGTCGATTATCTTCGTCACTATTATCCAAACAATCGTTATCTCCATCACAAATATAAATCCGTGGCACACAATTACCATTATCACAAGTAAATAAATCACCGAAACATGTCCGTCCTTCCGAACGACAATACTCTGGTGGTTCATCGGCACCATCACCACAATCATCATCACCATCACAATACCAGGTAGCCGGAATACAACGATGATTATTACAGCGGAAACTATTTTGTGGACATGTTCGTTGTGCACAATGCAATGGATCTTCATCACTGTTATCGCCACAGTCGTTGTCGCCATCACAAAGCCAATATGGTTCCACACAGATGTTGGTTTTTTCACATTTCAGATGATTGGGTGGACATGTTGTGTTTTGTGGACACCGTTCGTGAGTTTCATCTGATGTTATATTGTCTTTACAATCGTTTACGCCATTACATAACTAAAAACGATTTGTAATTTTACTTAGAAGTCTTATGAATAAGTGGATTCTATGAAAAAATAAGCAGCGAAGAGTCTCAGCTATGGGAAAATTTGTTTTGGCTTCTATACTAGAAAATTTTTCCTTAACGAAGAATATCAACACAGCTATTGCTTAAGTTGAATTTTGGATATTACCTGAGCTAGTGGAATGCATCTTGCATTAGCACACGTAAATTCACCATCTGCGCACGGTGGATATTTACATCCAACTTCATCTGACCCATCTTTACAATCATTTTCATGATCACATTGCCATGATTTAAATATACATCGGCCATTTGCACAACGGAACTCGTTTGATGTACAAGAATGGAATGCTGAAAATAGGGTAAATTATTAATTATGGAAGATTTATATTCATAATCAGTGGTGGGCCAAGACCAAAATTTGATGTGGGTAAGGTACTTCTGGTAGCATAAAAAACATAATTCTACTTACTACAATAGTTAACATCTTCGTCGCTATTGTCGCCACAGTCGTCTTCACCATCGCACGCCCACATTCGACTAATGCATTTACCATTCTTACAATAGAATTTCGTAGAATCACAAGTCAAATTTTTCGCTACACACATTCGTCCATCATTTACTAATTTCGATTTTTCATCACACTTACATTCAGCGGTACCATTCAAACCGGGATGACAACTTTGGGCGCATCCACCATTATTAATATGACATGGATTAACTTGACACGTTTGTCGTGATGTAGAAAATACTTGAATATCTCGTGGACTATCTTCCAAACGTTTCACCATTTCAATCATATTTGCTCCCGTATGCTTTTCTGCTCGATATACACCACGTAATTGTAAATCGGTCCAATAGATATAATTACGGAAAACAGTTATGGCAAATGGATAGATTGTTGCTGATATTAATACTTCACGATTATTACCAAGTAAATCGGAACGTTCAATTTTTTCCCGAACTGCATCTGTCCAGTATAACATTCGATCGTCGTAATCAATGGCTAAACCAGATGGTTGCGATAAGTCTCGATCTATAATTGTACGCTTCAAAGATCCTGCCATGGTTGTACGATAAATTTTTCCCGAGGCACCAAAACGTCCCCAATCGGTGTAATATAGTGTTCCGTTACATGGATCAATAACAATTGCTCGAGGTCGTTCCACTCGTGCAATCATTACAAGATCGTTTCCATTGATATCCATTGCATAAATACTGTTATTTGATGAATCAGTCCAGTAAATTTTCTTTTGAGTCCAATCATAAGCGATTCCTTCAGGATTGATTCCTTTACTAATTATTGTTTGAGCATTAAATTGATTAGGATTTGTTGACGGCATCCAAGCAATTTTCGCCCATGGTCGTATTTGTGTGAATAATAACTTGTTATCGGCGTAATCGAAATCTACTCCAACGACGTTGGTTAAATTATTAATGGGTTTAAATGGAACTGATGTGGAACGTGGATCCACATTTATTCCACGAATTTCAGTTCTTGTAGAGAAAACTATATACTCGTTAACAAAATCACACTTTCTCTGATCGGCCGATAAGACTCCCGTAGCACAGTCACATTTGAAATTAAACTTATTCTGTGCATCTGGTGGAAAACTAAAACATAATTGGTCACATCCACCATTTCCTAGTCGTAAACATGGATTTGTATCATCATTTGGTTGATTTATCAAATCAAAGATTGCAATGTCACGTAATTTTTGTAAATTAGTTCGTACTCGAGTTGGTAAAGTTGTATTTCCTGGTATTTTCGATGCTTTGAATACACTTCCCAAATTTCGATCTACCCAATATACATCTCCCATATAAACTGCAATACCCATTGGATTCGGCAAATTTCGACGAATTATTTGTCGATTACCACCATTGTACGAAATTTTTTGGATCATATCCAATTTTGAATCGACCCAGAATACATCATGCGTAAGCATATCCACAGTTAAATCCCGAGGATTACTTATACCAGACGATACCACTGGACTCCAGGAAGATCCATCTAGATATGCTTTACCAATTCTTGGATATTGACCGTAATCAATCCAATAGAGTAATCGTTTAATTGGATTTACAGCTAGTTCTCTCGGTGCATCGGTGGTACTCTTTATTAAAACTTTACGGTTTGTTCCATCCAGCCATGAAACTTCCACATAATTTTCATGTGGGAAAACATTTGTAAAGTATAAGTTTCCAGATACCCAATCGATGGTTATACCTCGAATACCATTCGAGCCAATACCATCTGTGATCACAGGTTGTAATTCAGTGCCATTTGGACGAATACGATAGATTCCATTCCACATTCCACGATTAAATTCAACCCAATAAATCCAATTCTCCATATAATGCACGTCGACGTGTAGAATATGATGACCGTGACCCGTAATTGGAACCATGGCATCCGCACTGTCTTTTAAGCTATATCCACGAGCCATATCCAATTGGGAAACAACCGCAAATGTTTTGTAAGCAATACAGTTGACTTCGTTTTCTTTTTTATAACCCACATTACATGCGCAGACTCGAGTACGGTCCATGCTTGGAATACAAATATGTTCACATCCACCATTGTTCATCATGCATGGATGCTCGCTTAAAAATTGCCGTTTCTTATAAATTATAAATGTTTTTAATTCACTTTCATTTTCTAAAATTATTTGTGGATTATCGCCGTTTGGTAAATCAACTCGAACCAGTTTTTCGTACGTTGGATCCAAATAAAATAGTCGTCTATCCAAAATACCTAGAGCTTTAGGATAAGCAATATCATTGCTTTCGGATAAAATAGTACGATGATTAGTTCCATCTGCATCAATTGCAGCCACTACTGGAGGATATTGCGTGCTATAATACAAAACTTTTCGATCTAAATCACACACAATTGCTTCTGGTCGATCAATGTTATCCAACAAAACAATTGGATTTGTTCCATCCATATTAGCTTTACCAATTTTTGATGGCACACCAAATCCACCATTATCCGTCCAAAATAGATGACCTTCGAGTGGATCTAAACATATAGAACGTGGTTTTGCCACTGAAGTTTTATTTCCATTGTTTGCTAAAATCACCGTGCGATGTTTTACTTTTCCGTCCACACGAACAAGTTCAATGTTCGATGCAATTCGGTTTCCAATATATAAATTACGACCTAACCAATCAAAGGCGATAGTATACGCTGCCCCAACAATACCGGAATCTGATCCAAGGAATTCCGTTCGATTACCACCTCCATAAGGTGTTGTGAAAATTGTACAATTCTCATCATCTTCCTCTTTACCTTGAATCCAGAATAGGAGATCTGTTTTTAGGTCATAATCTAGCTGGATGCCATTTGTAATACCCACAACGGGAGTTATGAAGCCAGTTGATTTATCACCTGGAGTCAAGGATACATCAATTATTTGTGAACCTTTGAGTACCATTAGGAATGAAGAGTCTTGTTTCAAGCATCGGCCATCAGGTGTTACACGGTAGCCAGGCTTACACCTACAAGTGAATCCTTTTGGATCACTTGGCGATAGCAAGCAAAGTTGTTGGCAAATATTATTTTCACATGGATTGGCAGAAATTGGTTGCAAAGATGGGTGATGAACATGTATACTTAGCGGTTGTGATATCAAATGTGAAACAACCGTTTGATTTGTTCCCTTAAATTTATGTGCAGATAAAACACGGTTTAATTGTCGATCCGTCCAATAAAGTGTATCCTCAAACAATGTAAGCGAATGTGGATGTAATAAATAATGACTTCCAGCCACAACTTGTTGTCGTCCAGTTCCATTGTAATAACAAAAATCGATATAATCCAATTTTGAATCCGCAAAGTAAACACGACGATTTGCTGTATCCAAAGTTAAACCGTTGGGCCAGTAAATCTTTGTGCTAATAATTGTTGAACGATTTGTTCCATCCATACCAATACGTTCAATTCGCGGATTTTCTCCCCAATCGGTCCAGAATAACCAGCGTGCACCAGGACTTGGATCGACACACATTCCTCTGGGCTGCGTAATATTCTCTTTTACTAAAACTATACGATGTGAACCATTTTCTTTTGACACTTCAATTGTATTCAATTTTGAATCAAGCCAATATAGATTTCCCCCAATCCAATCGTAAGCTAAGCCTTCTACGAGATCTAAGCCGGTTGAGATTAAATCCACAGGTTCCGATCCACGATCTAATCGAGAAATCTTTTTCAATTTCATGTCCGACCAGAAAATTGTTCCCGTGTGCATATTTGATGCCGTCGCTACTACATTTTCCACAATAATTGGTACCCGTTCGAGTCCATTTTCATTTAAATCCGCAACCAAAATCGAATGTCGGTTTGAAATTATTAAAAAGGCTGCGCTGTGATTGAAAGCTTTGCAACTGTGCTTATTTGGTTCTAGTGTATAACCTGGAACACATCCACAATAATAACTACCTTTGGTATTCGTACAAGTTTGGGAACAAAGTCCTGGAGGATAGCATTCATCCAAATCTTCACAAGTATAACTGTCATTTTTCAAAACTTCTCCAGCAGGGCATGTGCAGAGTACTCCGACAGGAGTTTGTTTGCAACCGTTCGAGCACAAACCTCCTTGATGCTCACACTCAGCCAAATCACAACCAGCACCTTCATCAGCACCATTTGGACAATCAGGTTTATTATCACAAATGCTAGTAATATTAATACACCGTTCGGTCACACCCGGACATTGCCATTGTCCTGAAGGGCACTTAAACGGTGGTCTTCCACAAGCATGTTCATAACTTTCGTCAGAATTGTCACCACAATCATTTTGTCCGTCGCAAACATATGCTTTGAACACGCATTTAGAATTGTTACATCTGAAGTAGTTATTAGGACACGTCTTTACTTCGTCACAAGAAGATGGTTCATCAGATCTATCATCACAATCTGGAGTACCGTCACAGTACCAAGCTTTCGGTATACAAATTCCTGAAGATTGGCATTGGAATTGCGATAAACTACATTGATCGGGAGGAATTGACGGACATCCCAATTCATCACTTCCATCGTTACAATCTGGAATTCCATCACACTTATAGCTTTCTTGTACACATTGGCGCAGATCAGCGCATTTAAATTGATTTGCCAGGCATGTAATTGGTGGACAATTTTGTTCATCTTGCTTATCGAAGCAATCGTCATCTCCGTCACAAACCCATGTTTGTGGTATACAATGACCAGTGCGTGGACATGTGAATTGGAAATATGCGCATGTTTTTTCAGCACACGAGCCATTTTCATCGGATCCATCTCCACAGTCATTTTCACTGTCGCATTTCCAAGTGGCTGGAATACATCTTTGGTTGTCACATTGAAATTGGGAACTACTACATGTCAAATTAACACAACCGACTTCATCACTAAAATCACCACAATCATTTTCGGAATCACATTTAAATGTTGCTGGAATACATCGACCACTTTTACACTGAAATTCGTTGTAGCCACAAGTAGGTTCTGGAAGTTTAAGAAAGAAAACATTTTCAATTCAAGATACTTTAAGCAAAATTAAGTTATTTAGGTAAGTTAAGTTATTTAAGTTTTCAATATAAATGTAGCAGCAAAAATCTGGTGACAAGAACCTTAAAACTATTTGATACTTACTTGTACAATTTTGTTCTTCGTCACTATTATCCAAACAATCATCATCTCCGTCACAAACCCAACTCTTGGGTATGCATCGTTGATTGTTACAAGTAAAGTCCCAAGTATTTGGACACGCTTTCACAGGTGGCTCGTGATTTGGGTCGGCTTGACAATGTTCCCCATCTTCCATTAATCTTTCTCCATATGGACAACCACATTTGACTTGCAGTAAATCAGAACCGTTTCGTGGAACAGCAAAACACAATTTTTCACATCCACCATTATTTATCAAACATGGTTGTCGTAGTTGATCTAATACTTGAACACTTTCACTGTATACTTTCACACCATATAAACGATTTGTTTGGGGCTCTTTTATAATAATCTCATCCTCTTCACCAGTTAATTTGTTTAACTTTATAATTGCATCCAATCGCCAGTCGGTTATGTACATGTATCTTTGATGTATAACGATACTAAATGGATGTCGAATTAATCGAGAATTGACCGTTTTTATATCGGTACCATCCAAATTCGAATGTTGAATATGATCTAATAACGCGTCACACCAATATAAACGATCTCTTTCAAAATCTACACTTAAACCATTTGGCCAACCTAAGGTGACATTTTGGAATGTTATCAAATTCGTACCATCTGTAAATGCACGTGAAATATTTGCTGGACGATCCCATTCAGAGAAGAAAATATATCCCTTATTTGGGTGTACAACAATTGCACGAGGTCGCTTTAAATTTTTCAATAAAGTTCGGCGATAAGTAACATTTCTGGTTGATAGTACATTTAAAGTACCTTTTCGACTGTCAATATAGTATAAATTTTTAGACGCCCAATCAACAGCCAAACCTTCCACTCCTTCATTTTGTGATGCAAGAACAATTTCCCGTGACGATCCATTTCGATGAACTCGATAAATAACATCTTGCAAAACATCTGAGTAATAAATATGTTCTTCGCGTGCATCAAAATCTAAGCCAACAAAACGTGCTCGCCTAGATACAATTGGTAAGATTGCATCACTAAATCCATCTACAACTGGTTCCAGAACTTTTCCTTTAATAAATCTTTGTTGGGAGTACATTAAAAACTCCTTGACTAGGAAACAATTTCTCTGATCCATAGCTAATCTCCATCCAATATTACAGGCACAACGGTAACCAATATCCACAGTTGCATGGGTAACAATACACATATGTTGACAACCTCCATTATTATTTCCACATGGATTCGACGTATGTTTTTGGATTAATCCATGAACAGTTTTAATAGCTTTTGGATCTCTAATATCTCGAATTTTGTAGATAGCTGGAATCGAATTAGGACCTTCGTATTTATCAACTGACATAATGCCTTGTTTAGTTGCATCACTCCAATATACAAGATTCTCGAAAAGTGCTAAACGAGATGGACTTGGAACTGATTGTCCTCGAATAATTAGTACTCGATGCTGTCCATTATAGTCGACAGTTTCGATGTAATCCAATAACGAATCACACCAGAAAACACGTTTTGCGATTATATCTACAGCAATACCAGATGCTTTATATGCGGCTTCCGAAACAATTGCATGTGGATCTGTTCCGTCCATATTGACTCGCAAGACCTTGAAAATAAAGATTTTGTTTTAAAAGTGTTTCGACATCCAAAAGTTATAAACATACTTGAGAACCGTCTGCAACAAACATGTATCCAACAGTTGGATCCAAAGCAATATCAGCTGGATTTGTTAAATTTGATCCAAGCACCACGGCATGCCAACGACCATCCAATTCAAAAACATCAATTTTTTGTCCAACAGAGTCTGCCGCATATAATTTATCGCCTACCCAATCAATTGCTATGGCTACTGGATGCCATGTACCAGGCAGAGTAATATCTGCTGGTGGACTTTGTACAAATGTTGGAGCACTTCCTCTTAGCATTTGGGAATGAATCTAGAAAAAAGTTTTATTAGGTTTAAATTTTTAGAAAACATTAGATTGTATTATCTCTTTAGTTGAAAAAAAAGTGAATCTTAGTAGGAAATTTGATAAAGAAACTTACTTTTCGTGTTTTTGTGTCCGACCAAAATAATAAATTACGATTATAATGAAAATCCAATCCACTAGCACCTGTTGCATTCACAACCACTGTAATATTTTCACCATGTTGGTTCATTTGATACACAGCCTTTTCATATGCAAAATATATTAATAATTGTGACGAATTATACGCTATACAATGTTTATTTTCTATTAGCTGATAGCCAGGGACACACGAGCATGAAAAACCACCATCCGAGTTCGTGCATAATTGATCACAGAAACCCCATTCACTGCATTCATCACGATCGATACACGTACGATTATCAATGTTGAGTTTACGCCCATTAGGGCAAAAACATGCTCCACCTGTTAGTGAACGTTGGCATTTATATTCACAACCTAACGATGGGCATGAGGCATCGGCTAAAACAAAAAATTCAAATTGATGTTAAAACTGTTCGTTCAAACGAATAAATTCAATAACAAATTTGCTTTCTTAAACTTTTGGTAAAGAAAATGGTTCGATTACAATATCCCTGGTGCCCCGATTTTTTCATGAATTTTGGCAAAACAAGCCCAAGTAGTTTAATCACAGGCTGAACGTAGGAGCAGAAAACCAACGCGACCCGTGCAAACTTCACTCTACAAATCCATGGGTAGTTTAATCATAGGTTGAACGTAGGGGTCAAAAACCAACCCGACCCGTGCAAACTACACTCCACAAATTTATAAGTTAATAACAGTCGAAATGGGGTACATGTATTTTTAATAGTTGTATTAAATGTACAAGTGTTCATTTTTTTAAAACGAGTTAAATTTCGATTATTTGTGCTTGAATTGTGTTTAAATAAATACGATAATTTAAAAAAAAAAGTGTCGATAACTCGAAAAATAGGCGAAAATTCGAAAATTGGTATTCTTCATTTTCGTCTTATTTTGCCTTGTTTTACCAGAATTAATTGAAGCGTCAAATAGAAGCGCCATGGGTATCGTAATCTTCCCAAGAAAATTGTTTAAAGAGCAACCTCTACAATTTTTTACGTTCAAATACTATTTGAGAGTCGTTGAGCCGCCTCAAGTATAACCAATTATAAATTAAAGAATAATAAAACAAGATATTTTCTACTTACAACAAGCCGTTTCCTCATCAGCATTATCAGCACAATCTCGTTTATTATCACACAATCGTGATTTTGCTATACAATGAGGCCCACCATCCAGAACCCGTGGACACATAAATTTATCGTCAGGACATGCAATCGCTGTACAATTTGTTTCGTCACTACCATCGGCACAATCATGATAGCCATCACAGTGGTACGATGCTGGTATACACAGTTCATTGGCACATCGGAATTGTCCAATATGGCATGGATGAAAATCTGTAGAATAATAGAAAAAAATTAATTTTTCGAAAATTAATTTAAGTTATCATGGAAGCAAATTTAATATTTTTTGTGAATTCTCTTAAAAAAGCATTTACCACCAAGCTGCAATAAATATTCAAAGTAATCGATATTCAAAACGCAAAGGACAGGAATTCATACTGTTTCATTTATACGTAGGCCTTTTTGAAAATTTTTAGTTCGGATTTTTGCTTTAGATAGTAATTTTGCAAACAAAATTAGATTTATGTAAATGGATGTTTAGAGGTACTTTCAGCCTACATAGGATATAATTTATCATTTTCGGGCTCGATTACGATATCCGAGGCGCCTCGATTTTTGGATGAATTTTGGCAAAATAAGCCAAAATAAGACGAAAATGAATGATACCAAGTTTTGAATTTTCTCATATTTTTCGAGTTATCCATGGGTAGTTTAATTACAGGTTGAACGTAGGGGCTAAATCCAACCCAATCCGTACAAATTACACCCTACACATCCATGGGTTAATAACAGTCGAAAATGGCGTACATGTATTTCGAATTGTATTAAATATACAAGAGTTAATTTCTTTTACACGAATTAAATTTTGGTGATTTGTGCTTGAATTGTGTTTATTTATTTTAAAGCCATTTAACAAAAAATAATAATTAAATCTTGTGACATGTTTTAAATTGTGGTATTTATGTCACATAAACACCATAATTTCTAAAAAAATGTGTCGATGACTCGAAAAATAGGCGAAAACTTGAAAATTAGTATTCTTCATTGTCGTCTTATTTTGCCCTTTTTTACCAAAATTAATTGTGAAATCGAGGCGCCACGGATATCGTAATCTCCCCAAAAACTAAGAAAAAAAGTTTATTTTTCCCCTCTTTCTAAGATATTTCGTTCTCACTCACTTCAACAGAATCACCTTAAATACTAATAAAATATATCAACTTACTGCAATCTTTTTCATCCGAATTATCACCACAATCATTTTTATAATCGCACTTTTGGCTAGCTTCTATACATCTTTGACCATTCGCACATCGAAATTGATCTAAACGGCATGCTGTTCCAGAACAACCTTGTTCATCGCGTTCCGATCGACAATCGATGTAGCCATCACACCGTTTTTCACGTGGTAGACATGGATCAGTTGTTCGACTATTTGTTTGTCCTCCGTCACCTTCGACAATTCCACAATGGAAATCATCGGGTTGACATTTTCGATATGCTGTAAAAAGAAAACAAAGATATTAAATCGAACAAAAAATTGAATTCTTGAATTGTTAAATTAACTGACGATTAGCAGCAAAGCACCCGTCTGGTTTAAATTCACAAGAATTTAATGTTGTTAAAAGTGTCTGTGGTAACGCCATACTTCGCCACTAATCAAATCTTATAACCTGATATTGATGGCTGTCGATGATGTATTATTTTATATGAAAATTTTATCTCAATTTACATACAAATACTATCTAAAAACTACAACTAACGCTATTTCTTCCCATAATTATGACAATTTCCAACGTAATGCGAATATTGTACATTCCTGCTACATGTGGCACTTCGAGTAATTTAGATTTCCTCTTTAAATACGGAACGGGTAATACACAAGCGAATTTTGAGTTCACCAATTATGTTTGAGTGTATATGTGGGTGCACATGTGCGTTTGAAAAAAAAGAAATTGTACGGTTTTCAGATTGGAAATGTTTAATTCACTCCAGACTGATCATACCGATTTATGACATATTATTATATGTCAGTTGATACAAAAGGATTTTGATGATGTTATAAAAAGAGTAACCAATAAGAATACGTTTTTTTTTTTCATTTCTATTTATTTCTCTTTAGTTTTTTTATCCTTTTGTTCCTTTTAAATTGTTCATTTCGAACAAATTCCATCATTTTCTTTTTGTTTTTATTTGATAATTGAAATCTTATTTTAGATATATAGATAAAATAAGATTTCAATTCAATTAAAGACTATATTGTTTTCGAACATAAATTGATGTCGAAGAGATACGTAGAGGAAATTTTATTTATTTTTAATATATAAATCAATCAATTTATGTATTGTTTCTGTACAGTGATATTTGAAAAAATTGATTTAAATAAAAAAGATTTAATTTTGCAATCGCATCAGGCAATGCAACAAAGTGAACAAAACTTAAAATATTTTTTATCAGAATTTTATAGCCAATTCTCACAGGTGACCTTGAAAAACCAAGTACTCAAAGTGGTTCGGTCTACAAAAAAGTCCTGTGTTCCGTTTAAAAGTTATAGAGATATTTGCTTGGAAAAAAATTGCCAAACTTCTCAACAAAAACTGAAGTTTTGAATATGGTCATTATTCTCACTTCAAATTTTTTGTTGAGCAATCGGGTTAATTACTACTTAATGTTCGGAAAATTTTCCAACATTCTGAACTGATGTGAAAATTTTTCACATCATTCCCCCAAGTAACATGGATGCTCTAAAAAAAATTGATGTGGAGGTTAATGAGTATTTTCAAGAGATAAAATATTGGAATTTGATTCAAAAACAAAAATTAACTTTATAAATTTTTTAAAAAGAAATCTTCACTCATTCTATAAAAAAAAAAACTTTTCCCATTTTTCATAATAGCTCAAAAGAGAAGAATTTGTTTCATTCTGTACAAGGATTATCGGTTAAACAGACTTAAAATGTAAAATGAACAGCAAAAGTGGTGTTGAGAGAGTAGCGCAGGTGGGGTGAGGGTGCTGGTGTAGATTCAATAAAATATCAATGTGACTAAAGATTGAGGAGCGTGTGGTTATATTCATAAAACAACCGAAATGCCTGCCGTAAACACAAATTGAACGTATCTGCCTTTTCTTTACTCTAAGAAGCAAAATACTATTCGATAAAATTGCAAGTCGATTATAAAGTCAGCCAAAATTTTTTATTGCAAAAATTCTATTTTAAGAAAAACCGTATATATTTTTTTTCCTTTCAATTTTCAGTATCTCTCCATTTTCAGTTCATACACTCATCTAACCTGTGATTATAAGTGGAGGTAAAATGGCTCCTAGTTTTTACCATATGAATTTCCAGTCCGCAGCCCGTGATTGAAACACTTTCTCGGCTAAGTGTCTTTCTCGGCTATATTACGCTAATCCAAGGATTATTGCATCTCTCCATTTCATAGACATCTTAACCTAATAATTACCAAATATTCATACGGTCGAAGGCCGGTATACCTTGCCTTCAAAATAATCTGATAATTATAACTTCCCAGTGAGAAGTTCTTGTATTAATTTTGACATATCTTTACGTTTCAAGGTCACTAGAAAAGGTCACAAGGTCATTCAACGTTTTTAGATGTTTATGTGTGTGTCTGTGCGTACGTACGACAGTTTCTTTTTCATTCCGATTATTTTGAGACCGAATAATGATTTGGAACACGTGAATTCGACGTGTAGTTTCTGACATTCTGAAAACTGAATGTTTTTCCAACAAGATTGGTGTAGTAGTGTTTTCTTGAAGATGAAAAAACTTACCCATATTTGTAATATAAACAAGTTTTTGCTTTTGTATTCATTGGGAAATTCTTTATGTGAAATTTACGGTTCGCTTGTTATATGTATAATAATTCAAAGTAGAATTTCTAACTAGACATTCGATAATGTACTGGATTTTTGTATGCACTTGTAACAATAGAAAACTTTTTCTCATTCCTACGTTTTCGATGTAGACCAGATCAGTACAACTGACTGACAAGTAAGCCATATTCCCTCTACCAATCGTTTTTTGAAAATATGTGTGTTGTGTAAGACATAAAATAAGGCATCATATCGTATACTATAAACATGAAAGATATCTTACTGTGAGTCTTTGTAGGGGGTTTTTATTTACGTTTAAGGAAATCAGTTATCGATCGAATTGTGTGTATTGTTGTATATATATCATACGTACAATTTATTATACTGTTTAGGGTCGTATATATTGAAAAAAATCAGACTGTATCCCACAATTTTAATATTCATATAAGTATAATGTTTTTTTTTTTTGCTAGAAAAATAGTGTATCAATACGTTGTTCGTATTTCATCTTTGTTATTCATGTATCGAAATTTGCTAAATGATTAACTCTCTCGTTTCTTCATAGCCTCGAGACAATAATTAATATTTAAGTTTCAAATGTTTTAATTATAGCTCTTAATATACAATGCTCAAAACATAGAAATAAATAATCCAAAGAAACTTTGAATAAAAATGCTCGTTTTATTTAGCTTTAATATTCGGTTGTGATAATACTTTCAACAATTAGAAAATTTCTCAATATTTATTAAATTCTTTGCATTATATCTCTTTTTGTTTTATGGAAATCTTAATTTTTCTCAGTGTGAGAGCAATTAATTCGATTTAAATAAATTACATTTCTTTGAAAAACTGTATTCCGTTAGCCTAAAAATATAATTGCTTGAATTTTCGTACACAGTCGAAAAAAAAATTAGTTTGTATTAGTTCTCAGCGTTACTAAATAAAATGATTTTTTTGAACGTCCAATAGTATTTTGTTGCGTCAATGTATGAGGACAGTTGAATAGAGCACCTGGTTGAAGAGCCTGATTTTTTAGGCTAATTTTTGAATTTTTTACGTTTTAATTATGGCAAAAATTATGTTTGGAAAATTTTGGAATCCTTTTGGTTCATTTGAATAGAATAGAAACGACGTAAACCAAATATTAATAAATAATCATTTAAAAATAAAAAAAATTATAAAGAAAATGAGAAATCAATCAAATTAATAATGAAACAATCACAAAATGAAAAACGGTAATAACCAATTTAAAATAACCACATACAAATATAATATAAAAAAAAAAACGTATTCTATACAATATTTGGTAATGATTCGGTTTGAAAAAAAATAAAAAATAATAAAAAATAAATAAATAAATAAAAACTGATTTTTTATTTTATTTCATGGTATAATTAAGGTACTTTTCAAATTATCGTATTATTATTTATAGTTGATTCAAAGGAAAATACTTTTGTGGAAAATTAATCTTTATAATTTTCTAAAAATCGTTTAGCTTATTTCGTAGGTTTTTTTTTTATTTTTTACAAACACCACTCAGAGACAATCCCTCCTTTTTTGATGTATCTCTTTTTTAAAACTTGGGTCAAAATGGTCCAAAAAAATAAATTAGATTTCTAGTATAATTTTCATCTAAACATTACAAAAGTTCACTCCATTTAACGACTAGATGATAAGACATAATCTAAAATAATTTCGAAAAATTGAGTTGATTTGAGTTGCTCAACAAATTACAGATACGTTTAATCCCAAAAATTTCAAAATATAACTTGTCTGGAATGACTTTTTAATTTTCGAGCCACATTTTGAACCTTACTTCTGAAATTATTCAGCCAATTGTTATAAATTATCGTTTTGTGTCTTTATCTTAGATAATAAGTTTTATTGAAATCGGAGACAAACGTTTAGTATCAATTTTTCTTAATGTAGAAATCCTTTGAAATAATCGAGAAAAGCTTTTCTCTTCTTCACTGTGATTTATTTTTAACATAATTTTGACCCAAAAATTCAAAAATAATATCCATTTGGGGAGTATTATCTGATATAACTCCCAAAATAAAATTTGAATGTCGATTTTTCGTCATTATTTCAGATTATATATAACATTAATTAAATGGCGAGAATTTTTTTCATTCAAATTATACTAGAAATCCAATTAATATTTTGGGACCATTTTGAAAGCTTTTAAAAAGTAAACATTTCAAAGAAGTTGCTATTGTCCACGACTTTCTCCGAGTGGAATTCGTTCGTAATAATAACAACTATAATTTTCAGGCTGTGAATACGTGAATCATATAAATTATATATACATATAGAGGTCTGTGCTTTCTGAGATCTTTTATAAAACTGGCATTAAACACATATAGTCAAATTTATTTTATTTGGCGAATACTAGACTTAACAATTGTATATATTAAGTGAATCTGGTTTTTTTTTCTCGCAAATTCCCATTATTATTAATATTATTATTCATCAAGCAATCGTATTTACCCCATAGTCATCATCAAAATAACACTCATCATACTAAATCATGTTCTACTTTTCCATTCCTCAATTATTCCCTAACTTTATAATTCCGTCTCCTACTTACCCCTCAAAAAATCCAATAAACAACCATTCAGCGAATTTATTACAATAAAAGCATGTAATTTTCATCAAATCACATTAATTTTTTTTTATATATTATAGTTTGATTGTCTTTAGGCTAGTGTATATTTTTTGAAATTATATGATACATGCTAAAAGTTTGTGCCGGAGCAGTGACTAGACTCAAGGTAAAATAAGACTGATGATGATGTCTTTATAAAAAGTGTTTTGAAATATTGAAATTCGTTTTAATTCTAAAACCTAATCAAACGTAATCCAAACGTCGCAACTATGTCTATCATTCAAATTTAAAAAAAAAACCAGTGATTCGTAGAAGTTCGTCATATTACCTCCTCATTATGTAGCCTTTATTAGTTCTCAAACCAAGAAATCAATTCAAAGGAGTTGTGAAAGTGTGCAAATCCTTAGAAACCGCGGAGAAAATGTATAATGGAATAAAAAAGGGCACTTGAAATTGTCTACCTATAAAAGACATATCTTTGACACTAACTAATAGGTTCTACTTTGGGAAAACTGTAGACAGGAGCAAAACCCCTTAAACCTCAAAAAGGTTATATAGTGGCCTAAAAACGGGGAAAGAAGAGAATAGAAAGTTGGAATTTCTCAAAGGGACAACAATTAACTTACATACACTCTTTTTCAATCCTTTAGGTCATCTTTGAGAGCTTATAGGAGGTATGAAAAATTTCAAAAAAGGCAGTTGTTCTTGGCTTCATTTTGAAATCTCGAAATGTTTCATTCAATTATCCAAATTTTATGATGATAATTCCAAATGTTTGAGCCCAATATATTAGACTATGTATAATCGTCCTTCGTCAGAACCATATGGCACATAGATTTTGACTCTTGTAAATAATTCCATAAAATACCTTGGCTTAATGACTATGCACGAAATTCGCATATGTTTTTATTTTCGTAGTAGATGGTATGAACAAGAATCAGAATAAAAATATATGCTCAATTGAAAAAAAAAATATAAATTGCTATTATCAATCTTTAATCAATATAAATGCTATTTACTTGAAGGGGGATTCATTCCACTAAGTCTACCTCTAACAAACAGATTTTTATTGCTTGATCACTTTATCAAATACTTTTCGAATAAAGCTTTCGTATTTAAGTGGATTATATTTGAAAGAATTTGTGTGCGTGATTTTCATGAAAATTGATTGCTTTTTATAAAATAATTCTAATTGGAAATGAAATCTACAGTGGTGTATGTTTAATTTTCAAGTTTTCAATGTATAGTTAAATTTATAAAAATAGTCGAATTTTGATATTCGACCTATATAGGTTGAATATAATATTAGAGTATACTATAAGTTTGCAAACTTATAAAATTTTTTTGATACTGATTTTTACCGAATAACCTTATAAGTCTGCCCGTTTGTCCTCCCGTCTTTCATCAAGGTAACTCTAAAATGAAAAGAGAAAGAGAGCTAAGGTTTAGGAGGTCTATTCTAAAACGAAAAAGTAATATTTACTTCGTGAATGAACAGAATTGTGCAATTGGTTTCAATTGGTTCATGGCCCAACTTTTAGACCAATCGACATAAAAGAAAAATTCAAATTCAAAAAATGTTCCTTTCTTTAGAATAAACACACAAAAATTTCAAAAATAATTATACTTTTATTGAATCATCTTCAAATTTGTCTGGAATCCCTCTATATTCTATACATTAACAATGTGGAAATTAAATACGTTTCCATGAATCACTCTGTATAATAAGACTGGAAAATTAAACAGCAATGAAAATTCAGTATATAAATACGAAATTTGCAAGAAAAACAAGCAACGAAGAGATTATTTTGTAAACATATATTTTTTCTATGTTAACAAAATAAGATATTTTTTCTAGCTCGTCTCGATTACTTAAAATAAAACACAGCTAACAGCATATTAAGAACACAGCTAGTGATTGTTTTTTTTCTGTTCGGTATATAAATAAAGTAACAAAACCATTATTAAGGTGGTTGGTGCTAGAGTTGAATCATTTTAGATTTATTCTCTATGTCTTTCGAATGCAAAGATGCTGAATGTAGTCTGAAGTTGAATATATGTAAAGACTTACTCGGACAATCTAATAAGTTGGATATACAACTAACAGACCTTGATATCAGAATATGTTGGATTTAGAATCAGTTGCTTGGAATAAATCTTTGTATGTATGTATGCATGTTATTTTGTTTTCGAAAAAAAAAATGAAATGAAGCTACTTTCATTCGACGCGTAATTATGTTATTTAAACTAAACCCAAAATCGGTCCAGCCGTTTTTATCGAGGATAAAAACTTGTTTTTTATTCTTCTCATTGAGTAATTTGTGGTGTCGTTTCGAAATTATTTCATTCTACAGCTTAAACTTCATCGACTGGCAACTTCAACAGCATACATGCTTATTAATAGCTTTGTTAAATATACAAGTGTTGTGATTTCTTTTAAACAAATTGAAATTTTTGTTAATCTATCTATTTTCAATTAAATTACTAAAAATTGATATGATTTTCAAATTTTCGAATTACACCAAAATCCTTAACATCCAAAATGATTTTTTTTCGATGTATAAATAAAGTAACAAATATAAAAGCTCACCATATCATTATTAAGTTCGTATCATATGAATGTTTAAATATTTCTAGTCACGTTTTTTCTATTACAATAAAAGGGCAAATAAACGATATCTTAATAATATAGTTTACCAGTTACAAGTTACCTACATATATAGAACATAGTTGATCAGGTTTTACTTTATGTATATATTCAATGTGAGTATAAATTGATTCCCAATAGACTATTAACTGATAGTGGATGGAAACAATACTTACTACCTATTCAGTTAATAAAGTATACCTTAGTGATAAACAAGGTAGTTAGGTCACTGTATTATTATTATTATCATTTTGTACATAAAAAGTAAATGGCTTATTTTTTATGTTCACTTATTTGAATTTTTAAGATATTGAAAAACAAATAAGAAAAATATGCTGTAACGAATAACAAAACTTATTTTACTACCTTTTATTAGAAATATTAATTTTTAAAGTGAAAACTTCTTTAGACACGTTGAGCGACTTGTGAGTTCGTTTATAGTATATCAATAGTAACGTACGAATAAACCAGTACTTTGTATAATCGTATGACTCCCATATTGACTCTTTTCGACAAATCTAGTTATAAATATCCAAAAAAATCTAATAAATAAGTGAATAAATTGAACACAGTATTATGTCGTTCAGTCCCAGATTCCTGCCTGCTATCATTCACCGATCTCAATAAGGAAAATATTTTTGCTGTATAGAGGTCAAAATATGATAGCAGGTAACTTGCGCTGATCAACGCTAGATCTTTTATTGAAATCGTAAAACCATTGGGTTTTTATAAATTTATTTCATATATCTTTTAAAGAAGGGCGGTGCTTGAAAGCTGAAACCGAAAGTCACATAGGCTGGAAGTTTTATGTCTGTCGACCTTATAGTCATTAGTAGTTCTACATTGACACAATAAAAATTATACATGTATCTTTTCCATAAGAATTTCATCAGCCGCCTCTCGGATAATTACATTTTGGCAATATTCTACTTAACTTTAACAATATTTATTGTTGTTTTTTTAATAATATTTTTTTGTTCTCAGGTAACCAGAGATACTTAGTTACGTAAAAAAAAACAATAGTATTTTATGAGACGTTTCAAATTATATTAGTCTTTCTTCAGATATTTGTATAACTGAGTTTCATGGGTTTTCAGGGAATCAATAATTATAATTTTTGATAACTTTTTAATAATCTTTAAAATGTTCTTATTTAATTTATAAAATATTGAATTAAAGTACTTACTGCATTCTTCTTCATCTGAACCATCTACACAATCAACAGTTTTATCACAACGATAATGAGGTGGTATACAGTATGTTTTATTAAATACATATTGTCTACATGTTAATTGACCTGGTTCACAATCTGGTGGCGCTGTAACAAATATAAAAAAAATACAATTAAACAAAGATAATAATAAAAGTGCTTGAATCTAAATATGATGTCGCCGGTGGAAAATAAAGACAGATTCATTTTCCAACGCCACTTATAGTTCCATTTATTAATTAATATTAACATTAATTAATAAATGGAGCTATCTGTATTTGTTTGGATGATATTTGGATGATACTTTTGCATTATCCGATTTTGATGAAATTTAGTAAACATATTTATTTCAGGTTTCGGAAAAATTTCCAACCCACGAAACGGGAAATCTCTAAATTACTTTTCTCTATATAAATTTGTTAAGTGCGGTTTTTGGAAATGTGAAATTGTAAGAATATTGAAAAATTATAATTTTTTGTACCTCAAGTTTTAACGGAGAATAAAAATGTATTCTTTTGTCTTTCTCTGGTTTTGTGCTTTAGTACGAGTTAACTCCACAACTCACAGAGTTATTATAAGTTTCGTCCAGTAGCAAGTAGTTTAGTATTTAAACACTTAACACTTGACCAAAAATAGTTCAAATACAGTTGAAAATACGATATTTGAACTGCAGGTAGTAATTTTCTATTTTTTAAAGACATATTGGAACTAACTTGTTGAGCATTTTAAAAAATAAAGATTAAATTTTATATGAAAAAATATATGTTCAATTTTATTTTAAATCAATTTAAAATGTCATTCAGTTTAATACTTGATAAATTAACATAAAGAATTGTTTTTAATCGCTTTAAGGACTCAATTAGCATAAACAAATAACAAAATAAATAAATATAAATAATAAATGATTAAATAATAAAACCAAAATTATAAATAAATATTTCTTTTATTCAGGAAAAAATGAAATAAATCAATAAATATTATTAATATTCTTTTGTATATAAATATTATAATTCTGTTTGATTTTATGTATTTTTTAGTTCATACTTTAAAAGTAAAATTACGTACATAAGGTTTTAAAGAAATTCCTAAAAAAATAGTAAATTTGTAACTTTATTTTTGATATTCAAATTGAGCATAACTTTTTTAATTTTTTCGATTTCCTTAAATTTATTTTTTTAATATAATTCCATTTTAAATAGATATAATTAATACCTTTAAACAATGGCCTAAAATTTCAAAATTATTGTTTCTATACTTTTTGGTTTTTAAGGATAATTTTAATCGAAAAATTATCAAAAAAAATTGACGATTTTGAATTTTTTATGTCCAAATTAATTTAAATCGGAGACTAACAATTTAGTGCGTTTTTTTTTGCAATTTTCTTGAAGAAAATCGATAAAAAAATTTGCTATATCAAACTCATCTTGAAAAATAGCTATTATATGAAATGCATTTTCGTAATTTTTAAATTAAAATTAACCCTCAAAAACCAAACAACAAAAACATACACTTTAATTAATTAAAAAAAGTAAATTGTCTTTTTCAAAATTAGATAAAGTATTGTTCAGAGGATTTCCGGGGTCACAATGGTAAGGGAGCATGTGACGATGGCTTTCCTCTGATTATGACTTGACCTAATTTCGGACAAGAATAATTTCTTGTTTCGTATTTTTAAGAATACGTTTCTTTAGTTTCATTTCTTTGAAACTTTCGAAGTGAAATTTCTATAGAATCGATGATATTTCAAACTCAATGAAACCAAAAAGTTACAATAAAAGAAGATAACCACATATAGCTTTAAGATATAACGTGTGAATGAATAATATAGAAGTATCTATAGCTTTGAACATACGAGAGAATGAGATATAAGTGTTTATGCGTATCATAACCAACTGTCATAACTTGCCATATATTGAACAATTGTTTTTGTTGACGCATCATGTATTGTACACATTTATTTCTTGTAAAAGCATCATACATATAATGCATATAAATATTTCATTATTGTAATAAAAATATTTGTCGAAAATTCAAACTTGGAGACTGAATACTGGTAATTAATGTATGTAATATAATAATTTTAAACTTGATATCAATATCATCAGAAATAAACCCTACTGCCGCGTGGTAGCTCCACAAGAAATCAATATAGGCATTCCCTGTTACAGCCTGTATAAAATGATTATAATATGATAATAATATAAAACCACATAAAACATTTTAACAAGCTTATAATTTTATGAAATTTTAAGCCAATTATAGGTTTGTTTGTTTGTGAATGATGAATATTGTGTTGTGGATGCAAAAAAACAAAAAGCAACTAATAATACATCATCCACATTTCTCATCATCAAACCAAACGAACGATGATAACTTGTATAATGATGCCATGTTTTCTCAGTTTTATACT
Organism: Chrysopa pallens; assembly: GCA_020423425.1. Taxonomy (NCBI): domain Eukaryota; kingdom Metazoa; phylum Arthropoda; class Insecta; order Neuroptera; family Chrysopidae; genus Chrysopa; species Chrysopa pallens. Next base: position 28,043,109 of record CM035594.1, on the reverse strand, counting down.
CTGTTGTGGTGTGGAATTAGTGGGGTAGATTGGAGTGGAGGTTGGGTAGGTAATTTGAAATGAAATATCAACAACAACATAACATTACATTATCACATAGTTTGGGTGCTCAAAGAGTTTTCATTTTCGATTAGAGAGTCAAAACTTTATTAAACAACTTTCAATGATTTCAAGAAAAACAAGTAAATATAGCTATTTATTGGAATTGATTGTTTATATACACGATATCTGACTTATTGGGTCAAATTTTGGAACTTTTTATAATTATTAACATTTATAAAATAGTGTAAATACCTTGTTACAAACAGTTTGTTGTTATAATCATGTAGATATTAGCTGAATTTGAGCAAGAGTTTTGACGAATCTAAACAGTTTATGAAAACATGTTTCAAACAAAAGTTGTTTGTTTTTTAAGAAAATTTTTATTTATAAATTTTTCTTCCCTTTTTTAAGGATTGTTAGGTCATGAATCCATAGGACTCAGTTGACCGATTTTGCTTATTAAAGAATTTAAACTCCGGCCATCAAAATTTATGCAAGCAATTTCAGATAGACAGAACGAAGAAAATGGACGAATATAGTGATTATATGAATAACTATACTAAATTTTGTTGACGTCTATGTTACAAACTTTAGACTAAATTGAATATATCCTGATATTTTCTTTATAAATATCGAGTAAAACAGTGAAGATTTTTTAAATGCACTGTTGCTCGTTTCAATAATTGAACTAATTATAATTATTAACATTATTACCAAATTAAAAATAAATTACAGTTACAGAGAATTTAAGCACAATACCTTAATTCACTCAGGCAGCCCCTCTGGCGCTTGAGTTAACATGTTATCATTACATAATAACATACAACTTATATAATAATAATGAATATAATTTGAAAATGGAACAAAAAAAAAAAAAAAAAACAACCGTTGTTGTATAAAAAAAAAGAAAATCGCTTTAGGAACTTCATTTTGTATTATTTATGTTTGAATTTGTGAGTGTTTGTAAGTATGTATATGTGTGTTATTAACATCAATGTATATTTATATGGTTTAATATTATTTTTAGGATTCCGTTATAGTTGAAAAACTGGTTGACAATTTTGATACGGGTATTTGAGGTTGCTTGTAAGAATTATATTTCGTAGATAATGTCTAAACACAGCGACATCTAGCTTTAGGCTACGATTATTTTTAGCCTCACATCATCGTCAAACTTAAACCAATCACTAGACAGGTTTAAACTGCCAATAGAATAACTTGACTTCTCAAAATATGATCATAGTTTTCTTTACTTCACAAAATTGATTTTTAAAACTGCCTAACAAGTGAAGTTAACACTGTTAACTATTGAAATACCTTACATATGATTAAGTATCAATGTTTGAATTAATTTTTATTCATTGTTATTAATAAAATACATTAAATATGTGGTCCATAAAGTTTATTCATAATAATATCAATTATTTACTTATTTATTAGCTATATTTGAACTGAAATTGTAGCGAATCTAAAGAGTTTCATGAAAACCTGTTAAAAAAATGCCGTTCATATTGTAACAAACAATTTTTTTAATGGAACTTTTTTTCTATGTTTGAAAAGTTGGGTCATACATTTCAATCTACCGATGGACCCTGTCTACTGCTATTCTTGAACTTTGACTCACTTTTTGGGATTAGAATTCGTCACTAATCATTTCAACTCGATTTTTCCTTTCGTTTTTGCGGTATCTTGATGACGGATTGATAGACGGGCAAATTGCACTTTGTTTAATTGATATTTATTCAAACTTGACCGTTGTTTTTCATACATGTATGTATTTTTTTCTATCTGAATTATAAATTTATGTAAATAGGAAATGAAAAAAATTTTATATCAATAAAATTATAGTTCCAAATATTTTTGGACATTTTTATTAAATTTGAGAAACATATAAGATGCTATGTTCATACAAAGTTTAAACCGCCTTTGACTTTTGCGTTTAAAAACAGAGGGAGTATCGCATACACTTTCGACAATTTCCTCCTCTACATGTCTACATGGGTAAAAAAGTTTGGCTGAAATCCATTGAGTCTTATTGTCATGAAAAATTTAAATAATCTTTTTTTACTTCCTTAACAAATGAATATTTAAGTAAAATATCTACCAAATAAAATAACAGCAATAATATAATAATATTATATTTCAATTCAACCACCATTCTCTCTCCAACTTTTCATCAGTTTTCCATATACGTAGTAGCTTTCAGTTTTCATATATATTCAATAAAATAGTTGAATATTAAATACAGTTCAATGGATCGAATAATATGATAGGAAATAAATATTTTATATCTTCACGATTTGTGAACAAGTTCTCCTTCCCTCCTCTATAATAATCGATACAGGTTGCAAGATTTTAAAATTGGTTATACGAAATTAATAATTTCCGCCAAATTTTTCTGCCAGTTTTAATGAGTTTTGAATTTTTGATCACAAAAAGCTGGATCCGAATTAGTGATTCTTTCTTCAATACTGGCTGTAGAAATATACAAGGTTTATAGTTGGCTATGGTAAGTAAGCAGCCCCAAGAGAAAAATTCTTTCCATACAATCTTTCACGAGAAATCGAAGTTCTGAAATCACTAAGTCTGGTGACGAAATATGACATGAGACGAGTCAATAATACAAGTCAAATAACGTGACATGAGTTTATAAAGGGAACAGAGGAAATAAAATTTATCCAGTAACTTTCTGTTCGTAATTATTTTCATTCGAAATAATTGTAAAGTCTATATACAACACTTAAAAATACAATCCGTATAAATTTTTTTTTTAATAATATGCGTATCATTGATAGAGAATTGATATTTCTGCTATTTTTCATATGAAAATTAATGGAAAAATAGCTGATTTTCATTATGTTATATATAAAATTTATTAGTAGATATTGATTATAATTGTAAATAAATTCCACAATAATAAATGAAAATTACTTTTCTAATTTTCATCTTCAGTTATGAAATAAATATATTATCGTTTTTCATATATTGTATAAAGTTCGTAACACAAATAATTATTAAAGGCGTTAACAAAATTTTGATTTGGGTAGTTAAAAATATTCTACTTCCGTTCGTGTCAAAACGAAAACGTTTCAATTATAGGATAAATATTTGGTTTAAAGTTTTAATTAGAAACATAAAATTCCTCAAATCCTAGTTCAAAGTCATAAAACGTAATATGTTATTTTTTGATTTTTGTACTGTCGATTCAAACTGATAAACTGACAGTTTGTCGGCTTGTACTGACAAACTGAAGTACAAACTGTTGTACCGACAGTTCAAGTCTAAGCTTATACTGACAAGCTTTTGAAAATGTTCCAGGTTCGATCCCCGGAACTCGCATATTATCTATAAGTCTATGTATTTTTTGTATTTTATTAATTTTAATAATTATATTTTCTCTCTAAAATTTAACGCAGTAAAAAAGTTGACTATTTGCCCGATCTAAGTTAAAAAATATAGAATATAACTCTTCTAAATAAATTTTCGTCAAACCATAAAAGTTGTTCAAAATACACCAAAGCTCTTGTTATTATTAAAATTAAATTTAGTTTACTAACAACAGAAGCATTTTCATGATCCAAACTAGATAAAATTCCCAAGGGATCATTGAGACAGTTGAATGGGCACTATATTCAATTTGATTGGTGTCCTCAATATTTTTAGATGGAAAGAATTGTATACTCTCTGGTTAAATGAACAAATGACCTATCTCTGACTATATATAAAGTCTGATGAAGTATTCCTGTAGGAATATGTAATGTATATCATGTAATAATACCCTCAATAGATACAACAACAAAATTATTTTACATTTCACAAGAATAGACAAAATAAATTTTGATATAAAACCAATACTTGATAGATTTAATTCATCTTTCAAACTTCGATTTAATTAATTTTTATTTATTTTTTAAAGTAATACTTCTTTAGGTACGTTATGAAAAAATAATGTTTATGCATGTTTTAAATACCTATAAAACACTTCTATTACTAACTCTGCTATATAGGTCTTAATACTAGGCTACAAAATGATCATAACGTTAAAATCACTGTGAAACTTTGAAATTTATCTAAAATTGCAACAGCCCGATATCGTTATAAAATTTAATGCATTAAGATGGCTTTGAAAACAACAAAATTGATAACACAAATCACATTTATTGATCCTATGGAACGCAGGAAAAACCTTCGGGAAAATTGAAAACTAATGGTTATATTGCCTAACAGACTCTAGCTCCTTCAAAAAGGAAGAACTATCGTGTGTCCTTGTTAAAAACGGGATAATTAGCGCACGCTACTCGGTTTTTGAATAATTACAAAATGTTTTTCTGCATGAAATAACGTTTCTATAATACAGCCAAGCCAATATGCATATGATACTAAATTTCAATGATCATTTCTCCAAACTTTAATATACAAAGAAACTATTTTTCCAGTAAAATTTATTTTGAGTACCCACCCTCACTAGTAATATGCTGAAATCCTTGCTTTGATACATAAAAATATGTAAAAATAAAATCTTTAAAGAAGAATTCTTTAGAATTTGTTTTGAAAATAGTTGTTGTTTTTTTTTTTTATTTTTTTGTTATTTCAAAAAATACTTTTTCGTGTATAGTCAGTTTGAAGAGACCACTTTAGCTAAAAAGATGTCTTCTTATAGTAGAGAAATAAAGTTTCTTGGTTCATATAATATATTTTATATCCACAATTTAATGGATACTTCTTCTATCATATACCGAATGTAACTCCAAAATATTACACTCCAAGGTAAATATTATAGTAATTCATTTAATCTGCTATATAAGATCTGAAATAACACTATTTATATTTGTTTTATCTAAGCTAAAATTTGGAGAAAAAAGGTAAGAAAAAATTAATATTATGTTTCGAAATTTAATTAAAAATAAGACTCGGCGACTAAATATGTAATTCCTATATGAAAAGCGATATGGCGTAGTGCTTTCTTTCAATGGTGACTTAAACGCAGTATATCATTTTTAATCTTCATTTTACTACAACTGAGAACGTTTCAATAAATCAAAAACTAAATTTATTGAAAGGATAAACTTTGATAACAGAAAAAATGCAGAATTACCATAGAGAATATTCAATTTGTGGTCACTGATCCCAAAAACAGACATTATTATTTCTTTTAACAGCAAAGTCTTCGATAAATATAATCTATCAGTGGTGATCTATGGAGTCCAAATATGGTGCTTAAATTGCTTCGAAAGAGAGAAACATTGGACGTATCAATCTTAGAAAAATAACACCGTGCTCTGTGATTAGATCCAAGATAAAAGCTTAAGACGTATGTACGATGTTCGGATAGCAAGAGGACTTTTAGTGTCAACGTTTAGATACTAAATAGTTCAAAAAGAAAAAGAGTTTGAAAATATCTTATTACGTGACAACGCTTTGTCAGAAAAAAATTATTTCAAGCCAAATGAAAATGTTATGAGACTCATTATTTTACACCCGAAAAAAAAAATAATTGAGTAGTGATGGGTGACATCCTGTATGGTATGTAAGACCAGTAAGGGTATACATATATATATATATATATATATATATATATATATATATATATATATATATATATATATATATATATATATATATATATATATTTTAGTATGTAAGTAAGTAGAACAGTTTTATACGTGATTATGTTGAAAACAAATTTTCAATCTTAATTGGATTGAGAATACACAATACACAAAGTTATCAAAAAATATATAATAAATTTATAATTGTGAAGTAAAATTTCGGTAGAAACTTGGTTGATGGTACTCATTGTAATTACATTTAGTACGTACTCTTACTGATTTACCCTTACATTCAGTAAATAATTTCATACTGACTTTTTACATATAAAAGTTGTAAGTGTTTAAAAAATTGTACGATCAAAAGTTTAACGAATTTATAATTGATATTTTATATGATCTGATTACAAACTGAAGAGAATTTACTTTATTATTTTATTGTAAATTTCAACACTGTTTATTATAATATGAAATAAATGAAGCTATATTAAAGTTAGTCCAAACTTTATATTTAAAGCGTACAAATAATCAATCATAAGACTTCCGTTTTTTTTTTACAGTCTACCCGTGTGTCAAGGTAGCGTGGAATTTTTACAACATGATCTAGACCTTAAAAGCCTTCGGGATGTGAATCGTATAGATTTATGCATCATTTTATAAAATTCAATGGGAGTTCATATACGATAGTTTGATTCTAATTATTTTAAAGGCGCGTGTTTCCCAAACACCATTTATATAATTGAAAATCATTTGAATCTAATCTATCTTCCTCTACGAAACCTTAACTTAGAGAATAGTCAAATTTATCTCTAATTTTGTTACTTAATTAAAAGCTACTTAAGATCCAAATAATACATTTATTCTTTAAAAGATGCTCTTGGCAGGATGCGATCTCAAACTTCGAATCCTAGAGAAGACTGAAACATCTAAAAGAGAGAGAAAGAGTCTTTGGAGAGATGAGTCATACCTTCTGAAAATCTCAAGGTAATATTTCCAACACGACCTTGAACTGGAAACCACAGGGGTGGCGGAAACATGAAATACTGAAAATAACTTGGAGATCCAGTTACAAGAGAAAAGTGTTGAATTTTTAGCATCTTCGGTGTTCCCCTTAGGAATGAAAACAGTTAAAACTATTCAATTTGGAGTACCAATTAGCAAAATCGAATACAAGTCATTGATTTGTATATATTCAAGGACCACATTAAATTTAGTCTAAAGTTTGTAACGTTAGAAAATCTTAAACGTACTATTAATAGTTTAGTATGCATGTTCCTAGAATCCTTAATAGTTGTTTGCTTCACTTGTTTGAATATAAATGTGCATATAAAATTGCATTACATTATTTCGATTGATTACACTACAATCATTGAGGCCTCAAAAAGACGAAATATGTTCATTTTAATTAAGGAATGTTATCAAATAGAAAGCTGAAAATTGAAATAAATACTCAAATAAATGTACAATTAAATTAATATACTAAAAACAGATTGGCTGCTGGCATCAGCGTGATGCATGCACATACACGAAAGACTAGTTTTTTTTATTAAAAATGCATTACATACAGAAAACTGGTAGAATGTTCGATTCCATCAACTAACTAAACATGAACATTAAACATTAAACATGATATTGAAAACTATATTTGAAAACCCTACAGTTAAAATATATTATTTTCTATTTGTAATATCGACAAAATATAAAAACGAACTCAGGGCTGTATTCGAGTAATTTTTCTAAAAATAATTCTGTCAATCAAACTTCAATAAATTTATTTTTGTAATGCTACAATTTCTTCCTACGTCAATATTGACCGTAATAACATTATTTCATTAATACCTAGCTTATAGCTCAGGAAAGATAATTTTGGATTTTTCAAAATGCCCGAAACATTTCTTTAGTCTGGTTTTTATTTAATGCTTGGATTGTTTTTTGTTGACAATTCATTTAGATGTCGGTAGTCCCGCATTAGCTTTGGGGATAATATAATCGAATTTAAGGACTTTTTAACCGTTTATATACCACGGCTAAATTATTTTAGCCTGAAATTTACATGATCGAAAAAAAATATGTTAATAGCATTGTCTTGACAGTATTTTTATTGAGACCAAAAAATGCGGAAAAGGGTAGGAGTTAATTAATTAATAACTGAAACTAGACACGAAGGGCATAGCTGCTGGTGGTTATCTTTACAAAGTCATTAATCAGCAATATGTGCTTCAAAATATAAGGGATCATTAAAGACAACTTTTAAATTCATGTCTAGCACTAAGAAGTCGACATTCTTAAACTTTGAAGTAAGAATTCCTAGGTACACAGAGATATTTTCGCCATATTGAGCTTTGAAACAACACAGAAAAGGAAAAGAAAAATTACTAAATACTTAATAAGAGAGCGAGACGCAATACTTTCGCTAAGTCAACCATGTTCAGTATTCTGAACACTAAACAGGACATATTCTCATGTTGTTCCATAAAGGAAACAGATATAGAAGACAGCCCTGTGAGTTCATGATCCATCATCATTGAGTGTATTTTTTGCCATACCTCACTCATCTCCTAACTACCTCTCAAATTTTCATTTCCAATGATGGACACAGATCAGTGTGTCTGAGTGAACTGTATTCATTGCTTTTGAATATACTGTGTGTATTTATTGACTATTTGACTAAGCTGATACACTGCTTACTGGTCTGTCTGGATAAGGTCATTGGTTCATTACAGTATTCACTCTTCATAATATAGTTTCATTTCTTTTGATGTTTATTATTATTTTCTAGCCATAGTGGTCCGTGATCTCATACCCTTTTTTCGAGATGATAAGCAAAAGGCTAAAAATTACTGACTTGATTATGATTAGTAAGATAACATTCTCTTATTCCAGAATTCTGGAAAGTGAACCTTTTTTTCGGACAGGTAAAAATTTCGATTGCGTCTATTAGCTTCATAGTGACATATATTCGTTTTCTTTTTTTTGTTACACGAATGGAAAGATCCATTTTGTCCGAGAGACAGAAAATGTCCCCGTTGTCCAACAATCTAAAAATTGAAATTTTCACAATAGAACTAAGTTTTATCAAGAAACAATAAAAAAAAACCCGAATAATCGTCCATTTGAAGCTTGTTAACATAGTCGAAAATTTAACCGACCAAAAATGGCTCATATTTCAGAGTTTTCGTTGAAGAAAATGTTGTTACATTAACAGATTTTAGATTGAAGCTACTATCTCGAATAATTCGCTGGGCTTCCGGAAGTATATGACTCTTAATTAAAGGCAAAAAAAAACACCGATGAATATGTTATGATTAAAATTTCAAAAAAACTTTCAGTTATGTTAAACTTAGAATAATTTTAAAAACATATTTTGAATAGATATTGGTCTAACGATATAAAAAAATAATATTTGCAATCAAATAGTAGCAAATATTTCATTGATAAAATTAGTTGTAAATAAATTTTATAACAAGTTTGTTTCTTGTTTGTTTTACTAAATGTAAATACAAAATAAATTTCCAATCATAATTAAATGAAAGTTATATATCGATATCGTTTTTCATATTTTTTATGAACTCGTAGCATAATGGAGTTCCAATATTCACTTTAAGGACAAAAACTACGGATATTAATCAATATTAGAAACGACGCGGTTTATAATAATCACATCCTGAACCGAATCACTTCCGCAGTAATATTCGGGAGGAATTTGATCATTAGTATCGGGTGCCGGTTATCCTTACCGATGATTTTCTATGGTTTTCCATTTGGTTTGCAAAAAGTGAATACTGGGATAGTTCCTTTTAAAGTCAACCATAGTTGCATACCTTCCCTTTTCCTTCATATTTTCCCCATCCTATTTTTGACTTATTCTGTATAAATAAGCATTGTTTAAAAAAAAAAAATGAATAAAGAATTGAAATTGAAAAATTTGAAATTGAAATTGAAATAACAAACATTCAAACTTTCACATTAATAATATTAGTACTCTAGACGTAGTTTATATTTTGTTTGCTTTTATACAAATATATTAAGATTTGATATCAATTCTAAGTAAAGAATAATTACAAGTTGATTACTAACGGATAATTAGTAATTAATAAACTGTTAGAGGTTTTCCTCTTATAATATCTATGATTCGTGATTCATAGTATAACATAGATTATATAGATACAAATTTATGTCGATTATTTATTAAATATATATCCACTTTCATATATTGGAAAAGTTTTATGATAGTAATCCACTAGCAAACTATTGATAGAGTTTTCTAACGAACAACAAATACATAGTGTAGTGTATCATGACAGTGTGTTTGTGTGGCTGTGTCATGCTATGAGTACTTGCAATCAGATGCCATCTGGAGTAGAACTCGCAAACTACATACAACAAATAATAACTAACTCATGAAAAAAAATGTAAAAATGTCATATATTTTAATAATTGTTTATATTACAATGAATTTCAAAATTGTATCGAAATTTTTAAAAATTTTAAACACAAAATTTATTGTATTACTACTTTTTTGTATCAATTCAACACTTTGTTACCGTATTTTAAGCCTAAAATGTGAATGTGAGTTCGTGAATGAGCAAAATCGGTGAATTGAGTGAGTACAATTCATATCTTTTAAACTATAGGATGTTTGCAAGAAATTCAATGACAAAAAAAGTTTGTTTCTTAAAAGCAAACACCTTTTGTTAAACAAAAAATTCTCGTAAAACTATTTTTCAGCTCAAATATATAACATTGTTTATATAATATAACAAAATGTTATAGCTGTATGAACAACGTAGTTTAGTATTTGATTTAGAAATACTTGAATAATTTCTACTTAAATATATGACGGATATTTAAACAATTAATACTATTAGTAGTTATTTTTACTTGTTATTATAGCTAACTTTGAAGTTTTGTAAAACATTGTACAATCTATAATTTTATAATATGTACCTTGTATAAATATAAAAATCTCGTGTCACGATGTATATTCGCAGTGAATTTCGAAACTAATGAACCAAATTTGACAATTTTAATCAAACTTATGACTAAATTTCGTAAGTATCTGTAATTTTCGATTAACTATTTTCATTCTTTCAATTTTCCATAAACTCTCGACCGACTTAATGGCCAAAAATAATTTTTAATAAATTTCCATGACAACAATCATTATTATTTTTGTTAAACATTCGATTGAAAAATGTATATTAGAAATATAGATTATATTTTTTTGATTTTATTTATTTGATTATGGTCAGTAAATAATTGCAGTTAGAATTATTATTTTTATTTTTTTTTGTAAGTATGACTTCATTATTTTGATATAATAACTTTTTATGTGGCTCGATATCCATGGCACCTCGATTTTTTTATGAATTTTGGCATAACAAGTCAAAATAAGACGAAAATGAAGAATACCAATTTTTGAGTTTTCGCCTATTTGTCGTGTTATCCATGTGCTAAGAGGAAATTGGCATAGGTTGAACGTAGGGGTCAAAAACCAACTCGACCCGTGCAAACTACAGCCCACAAATCCATGGGTTAGTAACAGTCGAAAATGGCATATATGTATTTTTAATAGTTGTATTAAATATACAAATGTTGATTTCTTTTAAACGAATTAAATTTCGATTATTTGTACTTGAATTGTGTTTAAATTAAAGTCATTTAACAAAGAATAAAAATTAAATCTTGTGACATTTTTTAAATTGTGGTATTTAGGACAGTAATACGATAATTAAAAAAAAAAAAATGGTATTCTTTATTTTCGTCTTATTTTGGATTTTTTTACTAAAATTAATCGACAAATCGAGGCGCCACGGATATCATAATCTCCCCTGTTAGACTGTTAACAGGAAGATAATAATCATTTTCCATTTTCCTTATAGGAACGGAAGAAGTTTCTTGAAATCGATGTGAATGAATTTGATAAAATGGGAAACATTTTTTTCTAAGTTTTCTAAAAAGTGTCACAGCAAAGCGTGGCTGGGTATGCTAGTAGATATATAAATAGGCTACTTTAATAGAAACTTAACGCTCGTTGTTCAGATGATACCTGATTAAATACAGCACACAGCTACCAGCAGCTTTGCTTTATAGTTTTCTTTGTAATATTTTCCAGTTTGATTTTTTGTTTGTTTGTTTGCTTGTGTTGTTGTTCTTTGTTGTGTTCGCTAACTACACGTGAAAAACTTATTTTATGTGAAACTTATATTTTATACAAGATTGGGACTTTGTTGAACAAATAATACAAGAAGCAAGGAAGAATGGATGAACAACACAAAATTATTATTGCAACTATTAGAAACAAAAGAACGAACGAAGTTTCTTTTTTTATTAAACAAACTTCACAGTCAGTAATTCAAAGTATAAATTTTGGTCAGATATTTAAAATAGCTACTAGACTATATATCATTATATCGGTCATATCATTTGAACTTTCTGGCTAAAGTATTGGAACAAATTACAGAAGTTTGTTTTAAAAGTATGAATTATTTGGCATAGTTCTAATGAAGCCAAACATCCATTGATATTTTTATTTATTTGTGTGTCTATTCAATTCAATTCAACTTGCATACTTTTTTTTTGAAACAATACATAACATAACTGTACAGAATAAGTCAAAAAATAGAATGGGTCATATGAAGGGAAGTGAAAGGTACGCAGCTATGACTGACTTTATAAGGAACTATCCCAGTATTAACTTTGTGCAAACCAAATGGAAAACCATTGGTAATGATAGCCGGCATCCGATACGATCAAATGGCCCCCGAATATCACTGAGACAGTGATTCGGTTCAGGATGTAGAATACACTAAATACTTAGATGATGTACATTTAAATAAAACCTGTAAAATTACAGCAGTCAAAAAATTTAAGTTTCCCAGTTAAATCAGAAAACCAAACCAATGAAATCAACATAAATAAAATTTAAATTGACTATTTATTAATAATTCGACTTAGAAGTCAAATTTGTAAGAATAAATATCCTTACAGAATAAAATAAAAGATAAATAAGTATACATAAATCTATTTTAGAAATCGATTCTGAAAATTTTATGACAAGCGAAGAAAATTAGTGTTAGATTCTGAATTTAATTTACTTTTAAAATTCGAAAATAAGCGTTTATTGATTGTGGACGAAGGTCAATTTTGGCGATAATTTGATATTAAATAAAAAATTTACGTTTCTCATACGTTACGATATTTATTGTAGTTTATATATTGGCATGGAAACAAACATAAAACAGTATTTTCACATAGATAGATATTTCCAAACATACCAAACAGTAAATGACAGTTTTATGGACTGATAACAGCCCATATTATGGTTGTAGATTATAGTGAAGTTGTTGCATATTTACATTCACATTATTATATTGTGTATATAAGAATAACTAGCTAATCTGGCCACAAAAAGCTTTTGATCAATTATAATATACTAAATTATTCATGACAATCAAATTAATTTTCATCAATAAAAATTATTGTTTTTATATTTCATTTATCTCATACTCAATGTTACTGTAATGTATTCATATAAATGTTATTGGTTGATAGCATATTAAATAAATGAGGTATATAACGGTTAATACTGTTAAATGTAAAATCATTGCAATTGTAAATTATTAATATTTATATCAATTAACTAACAGTGCCATCTAATAAAAAGTAATAGAACTGAAAATGGATTCACTCACATCACCACCTTTTAAATACAGATTTGTCCTAACAGAAATCCTTAAAATTGCAATAAAAGTAATATTAAGGATTACTATTTGATTTAAAAAGTATGCCTAAGGCAAACTTAGGTAAAGAAATAAACATTCATTTCATAGAAATCAGTTCGGAGGCTTTGGAGGTAAGGAGAACAAACATCGTGACACAAGATTTTTCTATATAAAGATATATTATCTTGTAATGTTGTTACAAGTGTTTTTGTATCCGTGTAACGTGTTATGTTACAGACTTGTAAATCTTACATTATCATTTATTAAATACATAAAATAATACAAAGATTTATTTACATAATAATATGATAAAAAAGCATAGATAACAACTAACAGTATTAATTACTTAATTACTTGACAAATGGTTGAGACTCAATGTTAAGATTATTTAATGATTTTCCACAGAATTCAAATACTTTGTCCATATAGTGTTGAAACATTTAGTCTGGATGCCCACTTTCCAACCCTTGTTCCAATTTTAATGAAATTTTTTAGACAATAATTTATTACATCTGGGAAAAACTATACAGAAATTTTTCTCAGGTATAATAAATTATTGTCTAAAAAATTTCATTAAAATTGGATACAGAGACATGTAATGGAAAAATCGACTTGTTATAGCCCGATTTGGCTCTTCTGATGACCTGATTTGGCTCAAAAACTATACAGAATTTTTCTTAATAATAAACTATTGTCTAGAAAATTTCATTTACATTGGAGCAAGGGTCGGAAAGTAATAGCGGAACAAACATAGATTATTTCCACTATTATACTTCAAACTATGTCACATTTTTTTGACATCTTGCGTTATTCAGATGAAACCCATAGGTAAAATTACATTCAAAAAAACTATATAGTTTTTTATAAAGAAAAAATACAAACCCGTTACACAAATTCTCATTTAATATTGTAGCTAACTTTGAACTAAATACAAGTTATAATATGCATATCGCTCGCTATAAAGTTGTTATAGAGTTGGAGCTTGATACTTGAAGCTTACACCAGCTATGTAAATATGAAGATATACTTTAAACTATGATGGTAACAACAAAGAAAAAAAAATAAAATGAAATAGAAACGGTAGCCAAAGCAACACCATTTACAAAACATAATAACTGTATCAACAACACAAACACTATAACTATTTAAAAACATACACTCGGTTAGCACGGTCGTCTAGGGTGGTTGATATATTTTATGCACACTTGATTAAACGCACTTTGATAAAGTTATGTTGTTAGATAAAGCGTGTTTACTACAGTCGACTTATATGGAATATGTCAGAGTATTTTAATTTTATATTAAAGTTTATTGGGCAATATAATTTTTATTTTTGTATCCAATTCCAATAAAATTTTGACTTCACAAATAACATTCATATCACGATTGGGTGGCTATTTTTCAAGATATGATTGTCCAGTTTATTTTAAGTTCGGGATCGGATATCAGGGGATATTTCAAACTCTAAGCATCGAATCAAAAAATGAATGTTATTTTTGAAATGAGCAGGTCAAACTACATATATAAACATAGTGTTATTATAGTGTTATGTTTTTGCAATTTTCTTAAGGACCCTTTGAAAAAATCGCAAAAATTGGAAATTGTTTTTTGTATCCGATTCCGATAAAATTATTTTATAAGTGTAGTTTGACCTGCAGATTGCAAAAATAACATTCATTTATCGATCGAATGCGTAGTTTTTGAGATATTACTTCAAAGATACTATATTCTGTACAGTTATCAACGTTATCTCGAAAACTAGCCACACAATCGTAAAATAAATGTTGTTTTTACTCATCCTATAAAATCGACAGAAACCAATATATTTTTCTGGTTTTTGAATATTTTAATTTTATATTAAAGTTTATAGCGCAAGAAAATATTGACTACACCAGCAAAATATTGGTAAAGCTGTTCATAGAATCAATCACCCATGTTAATTAGTACATTTCCATTTGTCCGTTCGTCCATCTGTTACAAGATAACTGTCAAACACGGAAATAGTAGCTGGTTAAAATTTTGATGTTGTATTCTTGACCTAAAAATTAAGATCAAGTTCGTGAACGAACAAAACCGGTCTATTGAATCCGATAGATTCATGAACCCAACTTTTGAACCATAAAAAAGAAAAAATGATTATTTCTTTAAGAAAACAACTCTTATTTGAAATGTTTTTCGTAAAATGTTTGTATTTGCCAAAATTCAAGCCTAAAATGTATATAATAATAAAGTCATATATAATCACAATACGTTTTCTTATTCTTTGTGTATTTATAACTGTATAGACTACATTTTTCAAGTATCTTATGAATACTAACGATTGAAATAGTTCAAACTATAATACTGAATCATAAGTTGAGTATCTAAACAATTAACTCTTTTATCTTCATATATTTATGCTTAAAACTTACATATTTACATTACTTTATACAATATTATTCAATATAAAAAGTAATTGTTTTGTATAAAAACCAAAATTTGATTTCTACTCGACGCAAAATGTTTTGAATAAAAATAGACTTCTAAACGCTCAACCGTCTAAAAAAACACAAAGAGCCAGTTTTATGGACTGTTTTTTGATCAGCAAAATTCTCACCTCTATCAATTGTATCAAAGCTAATAATGTGCAGGGCTGATTCCGTCTAAGAACTTTCAAAGATTTATCACTGAAAACTTGACAGTCTTATAGAAAGAACTTAACATCAAGAGCTCGATGTTCATCTATTAGATGGTTTCACCCTAATATCATACTGCCATGGTATGTAAAACTTTTGAAAAAGAATGTTCTGAAAACTTCAAGTCATAGTACTAAAAAGGTTATCTATTTCATAGTCGCGTTGGTTCATACATTGTACCATTGAGTCATACTTTATATACTATATCAAGGAGCACTGTGGCTCTATACAGATATAGCTCTCACTTCTAACTGTTTACATAGTTTTAAATTCTTTTTTTATTTATATAAAACCAAAAAAAAAAAAAACAATAAGAATCCACCACCTTAAAATTTATCAACAAACTTTTTAGTTGCTTATTTCTTGCTTGTTTTTTTTTTTGCCTTGTGCATGGGTTTTACCATATTTTATTAATAATGTTTTTTTTATATTTACTGTTTTGTAAAGTGAATTTGTTTATTTTTATATAAATAAAGAGACTTTCGTTTGTTTATTTATTAAAAAAAAGGTTCATTAGTTCAAGGATTCTTCACTGGAATTTAGATTTAATATGAGGGCCTCCACCAAAATGTCTTATCAAATATATGAAGAAACACTGATACTGCTGTCCCCTATTATTATAGAATTTTAAGCTTTTTTTAAACTTAGACCTAAGCTCTACAAGATAAAGCGTTACGACAATGTTTTGGTGTTAAGTGTTTGATGGGGGAAAAGAGTTGTGATGCAAAATTTTTGGGATACACTTTCAGGAAATTTTTAATGCGTTATTTAGATTTCGTCAAGAACTAAAAAATTCGTAAGTGAAGTATTTGAGGTTCATAATTACGAATTTAATAGAAAATTAGTATTAAATATTTTTAAGTGCATTTATTGACTGAAAAAAACGGAGTTTTGAAAATATATATTGTTTTTTGCGAATTTTATAAGTTGACTAAGGCCTTAGAATAACAAAAATAACTTATATTTTGCGATTGGGTGGCTAGTTTTTGAGATATTGCTGGAAATCTGTCAAACTACACTTACATATATAATTTTATCGAAATAGGATACAAAAAAAATTCCCAATATTTTCGATTTTTTGAATAGAAAAATTAAGAAATTGCAAAAAATCGAAATTTTTTGTTTGTTTTTGATTTCGATAACACTATATTCATAAGTGTAGTCTGACCTGCCAATTTCAAAAATAATATTCATTTAACGATTGGATGCTTAGTTTTTGAGATATCCCGTGAAGTCCGATCCAGAGTTAAATATTCTGGGCAGTTTTCCAGCGATATATCGAAGTCTAGCCACCCAATCGTAAAATAAATGTTATATTTTGTTTTACTAAACCTTAATGGATAGCCAAATTCAAAAATTTATACAACATAGATTGTCCAAAAGTATATTGTTTACAAAAGTGTAATTTTTTCTACAACTATTAGTTTCAAATAAAACTACTTTCAATTACAAATTTAATAAAAAAAATAATGATATTATTGAACATAATAATTTTTTCGATACTTTACAACAACTGCGTTTCTGAACAAAAAACATTTGTCTCGAAAATAGATATAATATAAAAACTTATATATAGAAAGAAAGTTTCTATATCGAAAAGTATATTATGAATGAAATGATGAAACGAAGACAAAAATGTATTTAAAAAAGTCTGTTTATACATCGAGTAGTAGTGATATCAATTTAAAAGAAATAAGTTTTCAATCTCTTGAGTGATCTCACAAAATTTATGTTGGTAGAAGATAAATGATGATATCAGATGTGAAATGACACAATTCGACCGCGTCAAATGGCTCAACTGGGACAACACAAATCTACTTAGTTCTTATATGTATCTGTATGTGTGTATGTTTGTCGGGCTGTAATGCAGCTTTCATATGTATTTTTTCATTCTATATTTCTGGTTTGTATTTAAAGGTGATTATAAATATTTCGACTTCGAAATTTATGTACGCGCATCAGAAGTTATTCTGCTTTGGCATAATTAAAAAACAATTTTTAATTGCATGAGAATAATGAATTACAATAAAATAATAAAAGGACTGGAGACGGATAGTCAACATAGTCAATAAAGCTCAGTTTAAATTTGATTAAATTGAATAAATAAATATATATTATCGTACATTAAGTGTAAAATAAATCATAACAACAGCTTCAACCTGGGAATTTTGTGTGACGGTGATGTACGCGCACCGTATCCGGACTACTCGGTGATATCCATCCAAAATAATGTTTTATATTAGACAGTCGCTAGCTCAGTTTCTAGAATAATTTACTAAAACTATACCATCGATAAATAAACAAAAAATCATAATTTTCAGAGAACCATTTCCGAGATATATACGACAAAATAATCTCACACTCTGTGTAATACACTGAATTCTTCCAAATCAATTCCAATTAAATTCCGAGAGGCCAGGAGACTGCGGACTCAATCGTTTATTCAATTTTACCAGCGAAGAAATAAAATTTTAATTCATAGTTTTTTTTTTGGCTGAATATATCTGAGATATGAAAGGAGAAACAGACTATTCATGGCATGTCGACTTTTTCTCAGAATAAATTCAATTATGGTATTTTGAATGAATAATTTTAGTAAATTTGTTCATAAATTTTCTGGATATCCTATATATTATGGCCCCCTATTTCTGCTTTAGTTTTTATCATTATATTTTCGATACATTATTTATCGTGTCTATATTTCTATATTTTAGTTCAAAACGCACAAAAAAATAAAGCTATCGAATTTATATAATTCATGCATAAATAATTTAGAAAAAAAAAAAAGTATATATATATATATATATATATATATATATATATATATATATATATATATATATATATATATATATATATATATATATATATATATACTATGATGATAAAAAATTTTAGTAATAATTCTCATTCAAACCATTGGTCATTTAAACCATTGGTCCGTACAATATTAAAGTTTTATAAACTTTGTTAAAACTACTTCAAATTACGAGAAATTGGCTTTTTTTTATTCCAAACTAATAAATATATCAAAATGGAAGATTTATGCAAAATTTTCATTTGATTTTTTCCAATAAAAAAAGTATGCACGGATAAAAACGGTTGTTAACTACTGATTTTAAGTTTGTGGATATATCGAACAAAAGAAAATTAGGGTACATTTTAGAGAAATTTCTCACTTTCAAAAATATGTGTAAAGACTAGTGTCCAATCGAACATTCGCCTTTGATTTTGGCTTCGGCCATACATTCGGCTGCGGCTAGAAATCAGTCGAAGGTTTTGCCATAGTTGAAGGCCGACGAAAAATGATAAAATAAAACGAACCTTTGTTAATCAGCATGCGAATTATACAAACAAAACGACTTAACATGCACGCACAAAGATCCCAAAGTTTAGGTTAATTAAGTTAGATAGAGTTTATTATTATTTTTAAAATCTGTTCAATGACTTTATTTTCAGATTGTTTTTACCTGTATTTTTAAATTAAGATAGAATTAATTTAAATTTTTCTACGAACTTTATTATCATTTAGTTGCAAGCATATTATATGAATTTTTATCTAGTATTTAAGAATTTCTTACAAATTCAAACATTTATCCTCAGCCAAAAGTTAGAAGTAACGCCGAATAATCGACTTCGGTTTCTGCTTCGGTTAAAATCAGATATTCGATCGGACACTATTAAAGCCCTTCTTCAGTGATCTATAATTGTAGTAGTGAACCCAAAAGATACTTACGACAATTTTGAAATTCATCCTCGCCTTTTTCACAGTCTTTTTGATAATTGCATACCCATTGCGATGGTATACATTTGCCTTCTGGACATCGAAACATTCCAGTTGGACATATTAACGATGTGGAATTTCGATCCATATCTGTAAAAATAAAATTTTGATGAAAAATTTTTGTCTTTAATTGTGGAAGTGAAAAAAACTTCGGATTTTTGGTGAATCAAAACAAGTGAAGATAATACGTTCTAGATTTTATTGTTTAAATACACTAAATATGATTGAATATCAATACTATAATTTTTTGAAGTGATATTATGAAGTAGTTTTTGTCGAATTCAATTTTTTTGAAGTTATACTTCTTTTGTCGCGTTTATAAGAGCGAATTTTTGCGCGCGCACGTTTCCATAAAAACGACATGATGAAGTTGGCTACAGAATAGAATTAATAATATATATTTCTTCAAATAAATTCTTTGCTCTTAATTCTTGCTGTATTTATGTATTAATTTTTGTTGTTGCCCACCATAATTAATCATCATCAAGTAATAAATAAATAAATAATTAAGAAGGTTCTTTTCTCAAAGCAACAACAACAAATTTTCATATGACGACATATAGTGAGTATATTAGGAACTCATAATTTATTTAAATACATATTGACAAATCATATTCTCCTGATACAAATAGTAATTCAATCTCATAGGCCCACATCCATGCATGATAGAAATCTTGTGCTCGCTCTGTCTTGCTTCTGCTATATTTATTTATTTATTTTTAAAGTTATGAGAGTGAAATATTAAGATGTGCGTGCATCACCATCACACAAAATGCACATTTTGAAGCTGTCCACAAAACCGCTTATTAAGTATATCTATCATATTTTAGTTATCATAAGCCGCTGATGATAACTAAAGTACCGGTGAAGAATGATAACCGGTATATGCTATGGCAGGAAATATAATTTAAAAATAACTTTCGCATAATGAGAGAATTTATGTTACACTTAATGCAAGAAAATATATATTGATTTATTTAATTATTCAAATTTAAACAGAGCATTATTGGCTGTGTTGACGACAATCCTTCTACAGTCCTTTTATTATTTTATTGTAATTAATAATTTGCATGCAATTAAAAATTGTTTTTTAATGATGCCAAACAACTACAACTTCTGACGCGCGTACATAAATACACGCACTCAAATTTTTAAATACATATTTTTTCCGAGGTAATGATTATCTAATTAAATAAACATTTAATTACTTTAAGAAATTTAACTACGCTACAGAGAAAAAAAAATTGTCGTGAACAGATTTTACTGTATGTTGTTTTCTAGTTTAATACTTTTTTACACTTTTTTTTTTTTTTTTAATTTTTTAATTAAATTAAACAAAAAAATAAAGAAACTTTACATTTGTTTTTAATTTGGAATGTAATTTCAATAAGTACACTTTTTAGTGAGTTAAATATTTAACAAAATAAAAATTACAATGAAAAAAAAATGAAACTAAGAGATCTATAGTAGAATCGTTTTACCGAGACTAAAAGAATCGATTAAACATTTTAAAATTTTAATAATGTAGTATGATGTCCTACATTTTAAACTAATTTTAACTTATATACAGGACAGATCAATAAAGTTTTTTCTAAGCTAATTTTAAAGTTTAAAACTGAATAAATTTAATTCAAGAACATCACTGTTCAAAACAGGCCTGTGGTTAAGCAATTTTAAATGACACGTTGCATGTCAACACAAATATATTTTGTATCTTTTTTTTCGAAATGGAAAGTTTTTTAATATCAATCATAATGGTCTTAAGTAAAGAGCTTCGTTACCTAAAAACAAAAAATTTATTTTTTTAAAACATTTTTTACACCAAAATTCGGTACCATAAAAAACTAATTTGGAAAATCCCTGTTTTATTTTGGAGCTTATACGGTTGGTCCCGTTTTGAATTCACGTCAAAACAAAAGAGATTTTCAATTCGGTGATTTTTATTTTACCCAAAAGACAATTTTAAAAGTAAAAATGAAATATTTTCGAAAAAAGTAATTTTAAATTTTATAGTTTTTTGATATTCGTTTTCCTTTTCTTAAAGATCTTGTGGTGGGTTGAATTTTTAAATTCCGAATTTTCACATTCGTTTATGTTTCAAAGTTAATTGTGCCCGAATCCTGTTAGTATCTATGTGCGTTAGTTTTTTTATTCGCCTCAATTATCTTGAAAATAAATTATAATTTATTATAATGTAATAATTATAATTTATTATTATAATTAAATTAACGACGTGGAATTACTTTAATTCAACGCTTGAGGCAAAAAAAAAAAACCATAAAACTTACATAAAATATTCATTTTCGTAAAAGATAACAAATTTTTGTTTAGTTATTATGTTCATTGGGAAACGAGTAAGATAAATCTTGGAGTCTCACCTAGACGACTTTTTGTATTGCTTTGTGCACATTTTTCATGCTTAATAAGCTGAATCAACTATAGTGAAAGGTACGCCAGTAAATACATTATAATTGTAAAATTTTATAATTAAAATCAAATTAATAATAAAAGTTTTATTTGTTTATTGTGTGAGTGAAAATTGATTTTGACGTTAATAATAAAATCTGAATGCCACACCATCATAGTGAAAAGGAAGCGAGAATAATTAGAATTTTTCACCAAGCTACAAATCTAAATGTTTTAAATGAAAAGTTTTATAATAAAAATATAAATTTTATAACGAACAAAAATTAACTGCTACAATTGATTGCCTTTTGTTGCCAGCACCCACATCATTCCAATATACTTTTTTAAACATAAAACCATTGCAATAAATACATTTAGAGAAAAAAACTTTTTAATTGCTTTTTGATTTAAATTTTAAATTAATGTTTGTGGCTTTATTTTTTTATATTTGTTTTTGGTTTTTTGTGAAACTATAAATAAAATTTTATTGTGGATGAAATTTATGTATGAGGCTTAACGGTTACCAATTAACGAAACTAATTGTTCTCTTTTTTATAATATGTAAGGTATATTATTGTTAAATAGTGAACTAAAATAAATTAGTTCGGAAAAATTTTAAAAATTGTTTGAAATCTTAGCCAAATTTTGACCGATTTGAGTGAACTTTTTTTTGAAACCCACTAATTTTGGGTCATACTTTTCATTTTTTATATTCTTAATTCGCTTACTTTTACCCATATATGAAATAACATTATCGCACTATTAGTATCTTCAAATCCGTGAAAGATACATTTATTTTAACCAAAATATTGAAAACAGTGACCCAAATTTAGTTGAATTACATACTTTGTTTGTCAAAATTGGATAAAAATTGGGTGTTTTTGAGCAAAATTAATTTTTTGTGGTTTTCGTGACGTCACAAGATTCAAAAAATTAATTTTTTCGATATCTTAGCCAAATTTTGACCGATTTGAGTGAACTTTATTTTGAAACCCAATAATTTTGGGTCATACTTTTTGATATTCTTACTTCGCTTACTCTTACCCATATATGAAATAACATGATCGCATTCTGACTATCTTAAAACTCGTTATAGATAAATTTTTTTCAACCAAAATTTTGAAAACAGCAACCCAAATTTAGTAGGATTACTTACTTTGTTTGTCAAAATTTGATAACTATTGAGCGTTATTCACCAAACCCAGGATTTCTTTATAGGTAATTCTGATTTTATTAAGAAAAAAATGAAATTATTATGCTCAGAGTAAACATTCAAAGAGATTATATTTCAATTTCAATTAAATTTAACACTTTGTTAGCAAAGTTTCAAAATATATATTTTAATCTTCAGGCTGCCATAATTTAGTTTAATTTATTTTAAAAATTGTTTAAAATATTTTAAATTATTTATACTTATCATTAGTCAGCCTGAAGAAAAAAAAAGATATATTTTGAAACGTTGCTTAAAATAATAAAAAAGTGTTAGATTAAACAAGATCCTCGCTACATTGAAAATAAATGTAATTTAAAAATCGGATCGAAATATAATCGTTATTATTTATGGGCATTTTAATGTAAAAATAATTTTTTATACGAAAACTGCTTAAATATAACAAATTTTTACTCTACTCAATAAATTTTCATTTTCGAAATTATCAGTATATTAAAGTTTGCATAATATGAAATAAATGAGTCTGCATAATATGAAATAAATATTTTTGATAACTGTATCGTTTAATGAGATATTCAGCCGTACCTTAAATTAAAAAGTCCCCTATATATAATACATAATATATTGTATATAATTAAATTATAATAATATATAATATAATATATGGAAACGAATTAATTAACATATAATACATAATAATACTATTAATAGATAGTTATAGATCTTTGGATCTAGATAGTCTTAGATAACGACTAACCGATATACTGCTTATATGTGATTTGATGCATATGACATACATGCACCAACACCCTTAACTTGAATACCTACACAGTAACCGTATAATATTAAACTAAAATAATATTTTGATAATAGAACATTATTAATAGTGGACTTTATACGAGATGTATCAGAAATTACGACCTCTTTTTATACTTGACATATATAATATGTCAGAGTATATGAATTATAGTATAAAGTTTGTAATACTATCTAATTTGTGACCGCACAAACAAAATTTTAGTATATGTGTTCATAGAAACACCTAATTAGACCATTTCTGACTGTCTGTATGCCCGTTATCATGATAAAGTTCGTGATTGAGCAAAATCTATCAATTGGGTCCAATGGAAACTTCTCCTAGTATTTAAACTATAAAAGATTTTTTCATAAAAAGTTTGAGCTCTCCATAATTTTAGCACAAATTTGGCTAAAAAACACATAAAGGATCTAACAATACATATTGTTATTATGCATATATACATATATAATTGTATAGACTGGATATTTATTGTGTTTTATGATTGCTAAATAAAAATAGTCCAAACAATGAAATGCAATCGTATATGGGGTATCTAAACAATTGACTCTATTAGTTGTTATCTTCACTTGTTAAACTAGCTTAATGAACAAATGTATTATATCTCGCATTTTCCGCCTGTTTGTCTGTCTACATGTCCATTTTTTTATCGGTTATCAAGATAGCTAAAAAAATGAGCATAATATCGGCAATAAACTAAGGTCGCTAAGTACATTCATGGATTTATAGTCATTAAAAATAGAAGAAAATTTCAATTAAAAAAAATTTATTTTGATTTGAAATTGTTTTTTGCTTAAACCGTTTGGATTTGTCACAATTTAAGCTCAAATTTATCTAACAAAATATTATTATATAACACTTTTAACTGTATGGACTGTATATTCAGAGTATTTTATAAATGCTAATGATTAAAAATAATTTAAATTCATTAATAAAGAATTCTGTAACTCTCTGTAGTCTATGAGACACTGACTGTACGGTACTGTACTTTATAATGATCAATTATTATTCCAGTCACATGTATAGCAACCAATTTACACGTGCAAACGTAATTGCATACGTTCTATTCTGTTCTGTTATAATGTAATGTGTGCTCAGTGCTCAGTGTTCAGAGCTCAGTGTTCAGTACTCAACATTGTAGGAGATAGAATTTGAGTTAGATGCAGATATAAACGTATTCACCAACACCCATCCGTTGATTCATAGGTAGATAAACTAATGGATTGCAATATAGATGGACACTATATGAGAAACTGCCAGGTGATGATCATAGTATCATCAAAACGCAAGGTACTACATGTTTCAGAAAGCATTACTGTACAGTTTACTAGAAAACTTTAAATTTTTATTGCGATTTTTATTTCAAGCTAAATATGTTTATTTTGCAAGAGAATTGAAATGATCAGAGTAAAAACGAAAAATTCATATTTTCTTTTCCTCCCTATTGATTTTTGAAATTATACTGCTTTAGGCGTTATAAAACTATGATGAGAGTGAAATTTTATGATGCACACGCATCATTGTCACACAAAATTCACAGGTTGAAGCTGTGTTATGATTTGTGTCACTTAATGTAAGAAAATATTAATTTATTTAATTTTTCAAATTTAAACTGAGCTTTATTGACTGTGTTGACTATCCTTCTCCAGTCCTTTTATTGTTTTATTGTATATAATTATTTGCATGCAATTAAAAATTGTTTTTTAATGATGCCACAGAAGTTGGCATCACCATTTTCGTTTCATTTTATTGTTTTTTGAGCATTAAAAGAATATTTATTGCTTCTGTAGTTCACTGATCAAATGGTGTATCTTGATACATCCTGTACATTGATATTATCTAAAATATATAGTTGTTAGTTATTTGATGTCAGTACATCATGTGTTATTAACATCCAAAATACCTTTGTGAAACAAAAAATTAAAAATGGTAGATTTCATTTTTTTTTATCTGTGTAATTGCACTTTAATTTACGAATTAAAAATGACACTCGATAATTTATTTACGAATTTATCCATATTGTCCATATTATGATATTCTCTTTTGACAATTCCAAAATTGAATTTACACAGAAAATACCTCACTGACACAGAAAGCCAGAATATTCTGATACAAGTGTTTATCAAATAATTAAATAAAAAAATTGTTTATACTCGACAAATTTTACTCTAAAGTTTATAACGTATCCTAATATTGACCTTATTATTGATAAAATTTTGGTATAAGTGTTCAAAGAAACATATTATTAGTCTATTTACGACTGTCTACCGATTCGTCATCATGATAACTCAAAAACAAAAAGAGATAACAATATGAAATTTTGGTGACACATTCTATACATAAAAGGTAAATTTATATTCACGAACTAGAAAAATCCGTGCATTGGGTCCAATGAATGCTTGACCCAACTTATAAACTGTAATATTAACAAGTCATAGTCATAGTAACAAGTGTAATATTTTAAGCAACGTTTCAAAATATATTATTTTTTCTTCAGACTTTCATAATAAATTTTGATTTACTATTGAAATTTTTAATGATTCAATATATACTTGGTTTTTTAAATATCAATTTTTACTCTCTCTGACTCCAAAGGAGGTGGGCAGGTATTTCCATATGTGATGACTAAAAGACCAGCGTTTAAATTTTTTTCAAATACTTTTTGTATAATTGATTGAATATGAAATAAATATTTTGATATGTTTTGCTATAAAATCATTTGCATTATTTACAAAATAAAATGATGGATGCAGTCGTTATATGGAATGTTTTATGGTAGCCCCATATAAAACCATATTTATTTGCATGCTCTGTAACAAACAGTCAGTATAAACACACAACACATATCGTTTGCAATCCTATAACGAACATCCATTATTTTATTTATAATATGTAGGTAGATAGGTAAAACTATTGTAAAATATTGCAAACATCATATAAGCATAACGAACTTGTATACAATTTGATTAAAATGTTAAAGCTCCATTCACACGAATATGTGAATTGCTTTTAGTCCATCGAATGAAAAATACCAAGGTATATTAGCTGATATTATTCCTACTATATTTCCACGGGAACGGGAACTGCGCGAGTGAAACCGTGAGACTCCCGCTAAAATAGAATAAACATAATAATATGTGATGTTCAATAGTTGAATTTGAGCTGAAATTATGGCGAATATAAATAATAAAGAATCGCTTACAGGCGAAAAGATTTCAAATAAAAGTTGTTTATTTTGAAGAATATATATATTGATTTTGTCTTCCCATTGTTTGAAAAAAGGATCATGGAACCAAGGATGTCAATTAATCAATTTGAGCCAATTATGAACTTAAAAGCATTTTTCAGGTCTAAATAATACCATAAAAATTTTGCTATCTCTTTCGTTAAACACCGATAAATTTGCACTAGCTATCTTTTTTCTGAATGACGGATAGACAGACAAACGGTAGACATACAAAAACTAATTAATTACGTAATTCTATAAACATCAATACCAAAATACTTTTAGGGCTTTCAATATTTTGAAGTGTTATAAGGCAAAATTTATTATATCATCATAAATTTTATACATTTCAAGTATAAAAAAACCTAAAAACAATATTTGGAGGACAAAATATTCTTCATAAATCTTAGATTAGTTTACAAAAAAACGAAGATGCAATACTAAACCTAACGAATTGATGAGCTAGGTAGTACAAATATAAACAGCAATGAGATATGAGTGGTATTTAATATTTAAAGGCGTTCAAGATTAGCTTAGTGAATTGACAGTTACAAGCATTGAACTGAAGCAGATGAACTGAAATTCAAATTATTCGAATTCAACACAGAGTAATTTTATCAAAATCGATTTTTTTAAATATCAATGTGAATATTGCTATATTATGTTGGTCGTTATCGAAATGTCACCCACAATATATTACAAACGAATAACAAATAAACAGTTCAGTCAGTAAGTTGTACCTTGTTGGTAAAGGTAGAACTAACATTCTACCTACAAACTTCACAAGAATTATTCATTACACTAATTACCTGGTAGGTATATGTATAATATTAACGAGTCAAGTACAACACTGCATGTTTGTATTATTATATTTATAGCAATGATAATGCATCTATGTTACAAGAATTAACCAAACTAATATATTTTATTACAGAAGTATCTTGTAAAACTGAAGGGAGAACAAACAAAACAACTAAAACCATGGAATATGTGTAATCGGGATAGTTTATGTAATATTAAAACAATTTACCAAACAAACACGGACATTGAGGCCTGGTGCATATTACGGCTCGTGTGAATGGGTCAGCGGAAATGAACGATATGACGCTACGCAGTCGTGACAAACGCGTGACGCAGTGCCCGAGACACAGTTTTTTGCGTTGCACGTTTCAAAAGTCACAGTCTCCTTATAGTGTAATTAGTTTTTATATTTAAGATTAGTTTGATATTGTGTTCAAAGATGTCATTACTTATTATTTTTGAATCATAAAGATATTTTAAAATTATCAATAATTTAATTGAGAAATGTTGAGAAAATTGAATTTTTTTATCGTATTCTTTGATATCATTTCTTTGATATCAGTCTCTATTGTTGTGGCTGTAAAAATGATATCAAAGTAGACCAGAAAAAACTAGTTGATATCTATAAACAACGAAGAAAATGGCATATTTTAAAAGGCGACAAATATGCAAAATTTCAAAGCAGAAATGATAACAGATGTTAAAATGCATTTACAATATTTTTAATGCATTATTTATGTTAAATATTGTCATAAAATTTAAAGTTTGGACAAATACAAACCCAAATTAGAAGTAAAAAAGCTATAGGACATCGAATCTTCGACCTAAGATACAAATATTTATTTATTTTTTAATAGGTTTTTTCAAATTTTTAAATTTTCGATATTTCAGCAACCTATAACATTCTTGAAATGTTCTGTGCACATATTAGTTTAATAGAATTGTTGTTAATAAATATAAATATATTTTATTGGTAATAAAACAACTTAAAATAATATACATTTACACAAAATTGCAAACCACAAAAATTAAATATTCAATATCATAATACCTGTAAAGTGTATGATTTAGTTATTCTCTGTTAAATAGTTATTACAATAATTATTTAATGTCTAATATAATTATTATTTAAAATTTTATTTCTAAAAATATATTATTTATATTAACATACAATAGAAAATGCAATATTTAAAAATATTACAAAAATTTAATGTGGGTTTTATAAATACTCATTGTAAAACCATCTGAGTTTTATAAGATGAAATAAGTTAGGTAAGGTCTATATACAATTTATATTTAGTTATGTGACTGACTTTAAAAAAATACTCAAGGAATTTAATAATTATTTAAGAAGAAATAATTTTTTTAAAAATAAAATGTAATTAAAATTTATAATACATTGACCTTTTATTTTTTAAAGTTTATAAAAATTTAAAAAATGATATTGATATTTGTGTTTTAAGTCAAGAAACTCTTGATAGCCGATATTGAAAAATTATTTAAACAATCAAAATTAAGAGGCATTGATACAAAATAAGAGACCTCTATAATACAAACAATTTCTAATATAATTTACATTATATTTTTTTCATTTTTATATAACAAATAATATTTGGATGGATCTAATAATATTAGGATTGTCGAGGACTTCTTGGCAAAAAAACATCTCTAAATTAAATTTTGATTTTTTTTTTCAGGTAAAACGGTTCGACACATTTTTTATGTTAAGATTTTGCATTACGAATTTCATAAAATTTCAATAATTAATTTTTAAGTTATAGAAAATATAGATAGATAGAAAATTAAAAAAGTACAATGTATATTACATTAAAGATTCTTTAGCACTCTCATGTTTTGTGTCAATTGGGTTGTTGAATAATAATGAATTTGGTATATTTCACATCAAAATGGCTAACTAGAATGCCAAAACAAAATTTGAACATTTAATTGAAAAGTCAAAAACAAAGATGTTATAAATTATCAAAGATTATTTTATTTTCTATCTCTGTCTTGAAAACGATGTTTAACATGTAATTTATATGGAGATACTAATCATAATAAGTATTTCCCTCTTTGTTTAAAATGGAATTTCCAATGTGAATATCTTGCTTATTTTTAATGATTTAAAAAATTATTAATCAAATCCATGTTCAATTGGAGTAATAAAAAGAAAACTAGTACGGTCCTCTATTATGAAGATATGCTTTTAATAACGACAAAATCGAAGTGATCTTTTTTGTTATAAAATTAGTAGAACAATTTACGTACAACTAAGTTATAGATAAGAATAAATTAATAATTAAATTTAATATTATTCATAGAATGACTTTGCAAATAAATTATATTTTATTTCAATAAATTTTAAACAATTTGTCTTCTACTTACGAAAATATACAACACCATAATACCAGTTATGGTTTATTTTATTACCCCGAAAAATATTACCTACCGTAGTGTGTGGCCGTAATATTTCATAATACGTTGTAAGTAAATTGCCTTTGAATTACGAAAAATTCGAAATAATTAAAATAGGATCCAAGTTCACAAAGCAAAATGAAAAAACCTGGTACTTAAAAAAAATATACTATATAATAAAAATTTAAAAAAATGCTAATCTCCGGCGTCTATTAAAATTAATGATAATGTTTATCTCTTGATAGCAATAAGAGACAGAAAAGAATTAAAAAAAAAAAAAATATTCTAGAAAATGAAATTTTACATAAAAAAGGTGTCTTTTTTGTCGTTCTGTAGCTATTGTTAGAGATAACGAAGCTGCCTTTTTATATATGTATGTATTTGTATATGAACATATGCTTTACAAAGCAAAATTTCTAAGTGCTATAGCTCCATAGTAGCTTAGAATGACAAATAACCTTTTTTATGTTCTATAATTGTTCCTTTTTATTAGCCTATTTTGAATACAAATGAGTAAAATCGTGTGTAAACATTTTAGACCAAAGTCAAAAATTTTTTGAAAAAAGAAAAATTTTAGTAGGATGAAACCCATTGCAAACGGAAAAGAATTTAATAAAAATGGAAGGAAAAATAATTTACGTGTGATCTGAGATCGTGAAGCGGTTGGGGGTGAGTTTTTAAGGATAAAACACAGTTTACCTCGATTAACGACAAAACTACAAGTCCTATGGAAAACAGTTAAATGGCAAAGTTGTAGGTAATAAAAATATCTACAACTTTTTTATTTACGCTTTTATCACATAATCTTTCAAATACACTGTAATGTTTTTGATTTAAAATATTTATTTTTTCACCTTATTTGGAAGAAATATCGAAAAAGCACTCTAATATTGTTCAATCTATAAATTTTCAGGTTATTTGTAAAAAGTATAGATACAAAAGTTGTAGATATTTTTATTACCTACAACTTTGCTACCTAAATTTTTTTCATACGACCCGCAGTTTTGTTGGAAATTGAGATATACCATGTTTTACCCTTAAAAACTCACCCCTTTCCACTCCCCGACCTCAGATCACCCGTAAATTATTTTCTCTTTCATTTTTGTTATATTCTCTTCCGTTTCCAATGGGTTTCATCCTACTATAATTTTTTTCGAATTTTACAATCTTAAAAAGCTTTTATCCTGGTCTATTTTTGAAATAGTAATATATGGAAATAGATAACTTTACTTACGCCCTTATTATTGTTCTGTATTTATATTATATACATGTATAAAGAAATTACATTATACATAGAATATAATTGAATAAAATATAATATGTATGTTATTACATAATAAATTTAGTTAATGGAACACATTATGGTACACACATAATTGAATAATTACATTAAATAATGTGTATTATATATTCATTCAAATTATATTCCTTTTTTGATAGTTATAATTATATTTAGTTAGTGTTAATCTCACTGGTGGAGTTTTACTTAATTTTACTTTATAAATATTTGTTAAAAACATAAAATTATATATATAATAATACTTTAAATTCTAAATTAGTCTCAAAGCAAAGATTCAGGTTTTCGAAGTTATACCTCTTTAGGCGCGTTATGAAAAAATGATGTGACTGAAATTAATTTAATCAAATTTAAACTGAGCTTTATTGACTGAGCACTATCCTTCTACAGTCCTTTTATTATTTTATTGTAATTAATTATTTGCATGCAATTAAATATTATTTTTTAATGATGTCAAAGAAGTATAATTTCTGACACGCGTACATAACGTATACGCAACTTCTTGAGACACTAAATTAGTTTTGAAATTGATTATAAACTCGTCGAACTTCGAAATCTGTTAAGCTCCTTATTTATTTCTAATAGTCCATTATTTTCTTGGTTTCCTTGTATTTTTATCATCGTAGTGGGGATTTCAGTGAATATGATAAACGGACAGAAAGTGTATAATACGAATGAATCGACAATAAAACGGACAAAAGTAAAACATAATAAATTTTACTGTTAATTAATAAACTGTTAAATAATTCGGCATTATGTTCATGTCCAATGTAAAAATTTCAGAAAAGGATAACAATAATTTGGCCAGTAAATCAAACAATCAAACTATTGTCTAATAATGCGACGTTTCGTCTTTTTTTTATTATATTAAGTCTTCCTCAAGCAAGGTTCAATGTTATTTAATGACATACGATCGAACCTTGTTTAGTTGCTTGACGAAGTCTTTTTAAATATTATTTTGATGTTTATCATTTTATAAAACATAAATATAAATATTTATATCCTTTATTTTGGTGTTTAGTTATTTCAAAACAATTTTGCATCAATGACATCTATCATGTTATACAAAAACTGTCAAGGACTGTCAAGTAAAGAAAATTTACTTCAAACTACCTTAAACATAATTTATTATAAATAAATTGTAAGGTGTTATTCCGCCACATAAATTCAGCAACTGTTATTGATTAGCACCCTGTACAGATATATAATTTACAATTTATTACATATTTTGGTATCTTATCTATAATATATAATCATTTATTTGGAACTTTTTAGCTAATTAATTATATTTGGGGTATGGTTTATGTTAATAGTCTGCCTTAATTATGTAGAAATTTGTATGGAAATTTAAAATATTTAATTTCAATAAATTTCAAACTTATACATTAATCAAATAGGTATACAAAACTTAAACATTTTAGTCGACAATTTTAATTGTGTCTTTTTAGTAGAAAACTTATATTCGATAGAAAAAAATATTCTGTTGTAAATCGTTCACGAGTAAGTATCAATATTATCCGGCTTTCTATATTGCATTTACGCCAAAGTCGTAGCCACAAATAATACTTCAACTAACAGTAAAGTATTCTTTTTTCATGTACTTTATATTCAAATTATAAAAAAATTTTACTGTGCTAACACGAAGAATATCTAACAAAACACCTATAGAACTAAGAATACTAAAAGGAATACTCATGCCCAACTGTCCTGGTCCTCTTGTTTTTCATAGAAGTTTACATTTTTACCTCTAAAATTCAAACGTAAAAAAAGACGTAACATTATGGGAAAGTAATTGAGATTTTTAATGTCACACTATTGTGTGGATGTTGCAATTTTAATAAATCAGTTTGAACTAGATTCAATTAAATATTTAGAGATTGTTTCAGTTTGAATTAATATGTAACAAATAACATTTAAATTATTAGATTATAAATAATATTTTATTATATACGAGAGTTTGAGTGAGTCGTCTCATACATATCTTTGTATCATACAAGATTAGAATCATTCAGTTCAGTTCAATGTATGCAAATTAATTTAATATAATACAAGATATAAAATATATCAGATGTTTGAGATGTTTTTTACTAGCATTAGAAACAGCTAAGAGTGTTGATGGTTTAAATATCTTACCTATTTCTATACAGATTAGATATGAGTAAAATTTTGAATATAATAAGTTCCATCATTTTTTTTAATTATTTCAAAACTGTTAATAAATATCCAAAAATTTCAAAATTAATTTATCTTTTTTAATTTGATATTTTAGAGTAATTTTAAAGCAAAAATTTAGACCATTTTATTAATTGGTTGGTTTTTTTTCAAGATACATACTCAAATAGATACAATAAATAAATTTTTGAGCCCGATTTTTTTGCGATCTCTAAGAAACTATTTATTTTTTTTTCGGTAATTTTGATCCAAAAAATATAACAATTTTTTAATTTTCTTTGTATTTGTGATATCAACAACAAGTGAAGATAACTAATAGAGCATTCATAAAATACTATAAATATGCAGTCTATACAGTTATATATACTTTTATAATAATATGTATTGTAATTACCAATATGTGATAATTAGCTTAATTAGAGCTAATATTGTGGAGAACTCAAACATCTCAACTGATCAACAAAGTTAAGCAACATTATACACACTTAGTATTTGGATGGGTGACCACATAGAATTGCTGTGTGATATTGTTGTATAGAATATCCCAAATGTAGTCACTATATGACCTAAGTTGTAAACCAAAATTTTGTTTGTGCAGTCAATATTTTTAGCGTTACAAACTTTAGATTAAAACTAATATACTCTGACCTATTCAGTATATCAAGTATAACAAACTTTAGACAAAAACAAATATAGTCTGATATATTATGTATACCGAATATAAAAATGATACCGTTAAAGAGAGATGATAGTTTTCTGTATATACGTACCTACATACATACACATTTACTCTCTCATGTGAGCGGTATAATTTCAGTTTGTATTTGCCAAAAAAATAATAATATCGCTTTGGTGTTAATTCATTAAAAAATTCTATTAATTTCATATTTGGCGATTCCATACACATTAAAACAAATTTTTCAATTTAGTAATTAAAAGTTATGATCATAATATTATTTTGAGAACTATTTAAATATTGCAATAATACCCACTTAGTAACTGACTAGACAAAGTTCATAAACATAAATAAATAAATTATAAAATTTACTTAAATATTTAAAATATTAATATTATTTATGATGAATTATTTAAACATTTATTTTAAAATAATATATTTATGTTTAAAGTGTAAGTCTTACTAT
The DNA here is from genome assembly GCA_020423425.1 of Chrysopa pallens. Taxonomy (NCBI): domain Eukaryota; kingdom Metazoa; phylum Arthropoda; class Insecta; order Neuroptera; family Chrysopidae; genus Chrysopa; species Chrysopa pallens. Next base: position 28,007,891 of record CM035594.1, on the reverse strand, counting down.
ACTACACATTTATATGTATAATATAAAATACAATTTAATAATTTATTCAAAGAAGTAATTATTTCAGGTGATTATGTGGATAATGAATTACTCTGTATGCATAATTAATGAATACATATAATATATGTATTATATATTTATGGTTATTAATATAATATTATAATATAGAATGATTATCATAATACATTTATTTTTAGGTTAATTTTAACGCAAAAATTGGAAAAATACATTCCATTTTTTCGTCACATTTAACGAAATTGAGAAAATCATAATCAATTATTTTCGTCTTTAATGTTATAATTTTTTTTTTTTTAAATGATTTTAATCCAATTCAATATCCTTTAAATGATTGGGATATAAATTTTTTGCGATATCGTTCGAATTCTGTTACAAATTCGATTTATTGAAAACATTTCAGACTACAGGTTGAAACTGCCTATAATTTTTGACATACATACATCAGAGTATATTAGTCTAAAGTGTGTAACATTAGGAAATATTGACCGCACACACAAAATTTTGTTAAAGCTGTTCATAGAAACATCTAATTAATAATTTTGATGACAAATTCTAAACATAAAAAGTGAGCTTAATGAATAAGCAAAATGATTGGTCAAGGTCCAATCGATCCTTGACCCAACTTTGAAACTATAAAAGATAGACGAAAAGTTCAAATACAACAAATCTTTATTTCTTTGAAACAAACAACTTTTGTTCAAAATACTTTTTTTCGTAAAATATTTGAGTTTTTTTCAAATTTGCTAATATACATGTATTTATAATTGTATAGACTGAATATTTACAGTACGATTGCTAATTTAAAATAGTCCAAATAATGATATTCAGTCATGTGTCGAGTATCTAAACAGTTAACTCTGTTAATTGTTATCATCATTTGTTTTAAAATGATTTTAGTAATTTTTTTAAAAATATTGAAATAATTGAGAAAAACATTTTTCCTAAATCTTCTGCTTTGTATGAATCACATTAAATCTTTATATCAAATTATTATCTTACTAAGAATAATTTGAAGATTTCGATTATTTATAAGTCAATGACCAAAATTTCAAGGCTTGGTTCTGGGTAATTGAATATTAAAGTAAAAAAAAATTCCATAATCGATTTGATACTGGATATTTAAAAATCGATTAACAATAAATACATTTTCAATACATCCTGTAACACTAACAAAATATTCGCTATATAGACAGTCAGACAGACAGACAGATAGACAGATATACAGATCATAGTTGAATTATCTATGGTGTAAGCACATTTGATCTGATAACTAAATACTGTATGTCTAGGCAACAAACATTACATGCATATAGAAATACCAGATAGTCGAATGGCAGGCACAGTCCACTTATAAATATGAAAATCTAATGCCTAGTTTATATGTGATATATATACTAGCTGACCCGACAAACATTGTTTTACCATATACATTATTTTTAGAAAATATTAAAAAAAAAAACACAATCAGTGAAGAGAAGCTGTCTTTATTGGTTATTAATAAAATGAAAATAAATAATAATGGCACTGAGAAATAATGATATATTCACTATGAGTAGTCAATGCTACGATCAAGGCACAAATATAAACCAAAATTGATGAAAACTGTATAGACAGTGAGAGAAACAAATCCAGCTTCGTTCCCTAACGGGGATAATTAATCAAGTGTTAATTGATCAGGCAGTTAAAAATGATTGAATTACAAGTGTCACTATTAAAAAATAAAGGTTGATGCTAGAAGATTTAAAATTTAGGCTTGTATATATATTTTTAATGGCACATAACAAAGAAAATACAAAATATTTTAAAGAAAAAAAAAATTGGGAGTGGATTACCCTTAAAATTTAAGGTATGAAAAATAGATGTTGGCCGATTCTCAGACCTACACGATATGCACACAAAATCAACATGTAAATCAGTCGAGCCGTCTCAGTGGAGAGTGGCAACAAACACTGTGACATGAGAATTTTATATATTAGATATAATGAAGAGAATACTTATTTCAATAGGATATATCGTAACCTTTATACTGCTTTCGTATAACATTTAATATATACGTCTTTTGGGATGCATTCAAATGAGTTGTTCTTGATGGTTCGATCAAATTATATTATAATCTGTATCTGGGGTGTAACTAAAAAGTAATTTTGTTAGATGAGTGAACGAAATTTTATATTTTATATTAGTGGCTGTATCAGAAACAAGCCTATTAAATTTACTTGTTTTAATCGAAGCAAAGAATGTCGTATGTTTTTGTTCGTGATTTCGATCGAATATGGATAAAAAAAACTTATGAATTATCAAATTTATTGCTTAAATTTGTATAATTTTGAAAAAATTTTGAGATCAACATAATTTTTTATTTTTTTTTTCTGGCTTTAGCTATTTTCAGCTATATAGCCATTATCCAAAGGGGTTTATTATTATTATTAAACAACAACCGTACACAGTAATGGTGGTCACCCATCCAAATACATATTGTGACTGCTGTTGCTTAACTTTTATTAGTTGGTCTAAGCATGTCATTACGTTACGTCAGTCCGGGGTCGAACACAATTTTAGTATTAGAAATGGTCGACACAAAATTAATGTTTATTCTCAATACAAAAAATATGTTGAACTTTTAAAACAAAATCCGTGTTAGCTCAATTATTCTTTGGGTTTTGATACAGAGGTAAGGTAATTAATTTAAAATAAAGAATTATTTAATGCTTATTACGAAAATTAGTTTATTACATTTATTTCAATTTTTATTTTAAGTACCAACATATGCTGGATATATTAGAAATATATTTGGGGCTCAGAGGAATGTTTTGCTATAGTTTTTATTTTCTTATCCCCCATAGTTTTTAGGCCACTGAACATGACTTTGATTTTTAGAGGATTACTGAGACCAAGTTTGACGTATACGGTTAAAAATTTTGGCCGGAACTTTAATTGCTGGATATATTTTGATTTTGAGTTTTTTCAGTTTTTGGCATAATAATACGAAGATATTCTTAAATATATTCGATAAAACTGTCCTGCATTTGAAAGTATTAACTTAGAAAAATCTATAGTATATAAGAGTTCGAGCGTTGAATATTCCTTGTAATTTAAACATTATAAATAACACTTCAAAGTCTTACTAAATACAACCACACTTAAGATTTAAATTTGTTTATTTCTTTGGACTAGTGACCACTTTTCCTATATGATTTTAAAATAATTTTTGAAAGTTTACATAATTATACATATATTTATAATAATTAATAATTAATATTTTATGTTTTTTTTTCGCAAATCGTCAAAAATTACCCATAAATGTCAACAACATATTATTTAAATACTTAACATCATTATATACTTTAATAATCTTTAACAGAATTTTGAAATCCTGATTAGAAGATATAAAATTATCTAAATAAAAGAAATTAATTAGGTAATTAATTATCTATAAGAAAGAAATTAAGGCAATGAACTTTCTTAATTTTAAGATGCTTCCCTGGTATACAAATGGCAGTTTACTGGGGGTGCGGGGCTTAAGATCAATTTAATTACTAGAATGCAAATAAAATCATATAAGTTTATAGCGAATAATTTTAATGAGACTTTTTATTTATAAATTTCATGCGATCTGAATTAGATAAATTACAAAACATTTTAAAACTATTTCAAATCGTCTATTTCGATAGATTCCATAGTATGTGTATGTATATAATCGATTTTCTGATCAAAAAATCTGATGGTCAACGCACACTATCGGACAGACAGTGTGCTGTAAGAAATTCTTATAAGAAAATCCAATCTTACTTCAGAAATTCTGATCAGAAAATGTTAAGCATGTGCGCGCATATATACCATCGAATATGATCGAATTCATGTCAGTTCGATCTATGTTCTTGTAGCGAATTCGATGAGCTTTGATTGAATATTTATTTTATACTTTTTGCGGGAATATAAAAATGTATGATGATCACTTATTGTTATTCGCTTTATTCATTTATTAAATGATCAATGCCTTCCATTTTATATTTTTTATTAGTAAATAAGAGTAAATAAAATATAATATTTTAACCACTCACAATACGTTAGACTGTGAATAACGGTTACTTTATATTTATTAATTACTTTTTTGGCTAACAGGTTTTCAGAAAATCCTATGATTATGTTTGATGTAACTTCAGATTTTCTGATCAGAAATTCTGAAGATACTTCCGATAGCATTATATGTACGCACACACCATCAGATTTTCTGATCAGAAAATCTTACCTTGTGCGGGGTCTATATAAAATACATGTTATGTAGTTACATCAGATTTTCTGATCAAAAAATCTGATGGTGTGCGTCCGCTTTTAATTAAAACACGCTGTAAGCGATAATGCCTGCTTGTATACCTATTAACGAGTACATTCCTATATTATACCTAAGTAGAACTATTATATAGGTATGTAGTCGTATGTGTATTACATGAATAGTGATTACGTCAAGTTTTACACAAAATTTTAAATGCAATTGTAATTAACAAAGTTATATAATTAAGAAACTATACTACACACTAAACATATTACACATTATAATTAATAATTTATTTATACACTTTATATATAAATATAAAATAAATAATTGAAGTAAACTACTTACAGACTTAATTGGCTAGATACTCTATTGATTTCACATCCTGAACCGAAACACTATAGCTCAAGGATATTCGAGAGGCATTTGATCATTAGTATCTGGTGCTGGCTATCCTTACCGATGGTTTTCTATAGTTTCCCATTTGGTTAGCACAAAGTGAACACTGGGATAGTTTCTTATCAAGTCAAACATAGCTGTATACCCTCCCCTTCCCTTTTGACTTATTCTGTACAATTATGTATTGTTTAAAAACAGATTGAATAAAGAATTGAATTGAATTGAATTGAATACTCGGCAAATGATTGAGTATGAATATTTAGACTATTTTTAATGATAAGCATTTATAAGATACTTTCAATATCCAATCTATACAGTTATAAATACATATAAAATAATGATATGTATTGTAATTGTATATTATGTGTATATTAGCAAAACATAAGTTAAAATTTTGGCAAATTCAAACATTTTTTGAAAAAAATATTCAATTAAAAATTGTTTAAAAAAATTGGTTTTTAATTTTACATCCATCTTTTATGGCTTAAAATTTAGGTTATGGATCCATTAGACCAAATGGATTGATTTTATTCATTCAAAAAATGAAATTGATCCTCAGGTCTAGAATTACACCTGAAATGAAATTTTTTGCTCGCTATCTATTTACTTGATGATAGACGCACAGTCCAAAGGGAAACGAACAAATTAAGTGACCTTAGAACACCATTTCAGAATCCATTGTTTCAATAAGAACTGATTTGGCATATATTGTGATATAATTCGATGAATTTACTTTCGTCCCTAATTATATGAACTATCGATTAACCCAATTTAACAGAAATCACAATTATTGTGATTACAATAAAACTTTATGATCAAAACATAATTAGACTTGTTATTTATTTTAGTTAGGTATATTTTAATAGTGTTGTCGCAACATATTGAAAATATCGGGATGTCAACAATATGCTTTGCATTAAATTGGATAAAATAATATTCACAACACAAAGATCGATAAGCGAACAGGATAAGACGTAAAGTAACGCTTGAAAGTTGAAAAATTCCTAACATTAAGAAATAGAACGTATTATTTAATGAACGAATTATAATAACAATGATCTTCAAAAAAATTATTTTTTATTTGGCTAAGAAAATTTATTTAAATCGTCTGTTTTAAAATAATACTTTCACGACAGTATAGAGACGAATGTATTAGCTTAGTAAGTACACTTTACGTCACTTTAACATGCTAGAGTCCTGATACAGTGGTCGAAATTCGACCATAATAATTCAAAAGTGAATCTCACTGCCTTAAAACAAAAAACCGTTTATATGCATGCCTAACAAAACATTACACAAAAGAGTATACATGCGTGTGTATGGTTGTGTGTATAATATAAGCCACACCTAATTAAATATGTGGGTGTCATAGTGTGTATTTTTTATTGATTGAATGTATTTATTATGCATAATTTAAAAAAAGATATTAGCATTCCAGTTTTTCTCAATATAAACTATAAGTGTGTCAAGTTCGAGTAGTCTTCAGTCAATCCAACTTTGGTAAGAAGCTATACAAAGTTTTTGGCTCACGTATTAATATAAAGATATGCAGAATCAAGACTATGTTATTTTAAAACTTTTTGAATCTATAACTCCTACTATATACTGTTTATACATACATATGGACATTCATGAATACAATTTTTACTAATTTAAACTATTAATCTCAACGACGTAGTCAATTAATTCAATTTTTTAGTTATTCAGAATATATCATTTTCCAAATTTTCACAGCTTAATGATTATACAATGAAGGTTTTCTATACCAAATTTTTACGATTACGATTAAAACATTGCTATCATACAAGTACCACCTTTAGAAATCGCCCTTTACGAAAGAACAGCTATTCACCATTTGTTTGATCTCGCGGCATGCCTATATTGCCTATAAGTTTTATATATATATATATATATATATATATATATATATATATATATATATATATATATAAAATGGTATAATCATATTGTAGGTAGGTATTACATATAAATTTAAATTGGCTTTGACTGGCTACACAACTGTAATCCGATTAAATGCACAGCAGAAGCAACCAATATTTGATTATCTGTTATTATTATAGATTTATAAATATCATATCATATATCAAATTACAGATATTACCTGTTTATTTATAAATAAATATTATAGAGTGAGCTTGATTTATACTACAGCCACCCAAATTCCATGGAAAAATCTAGTAAATGAAGCATTTGAATCAAAAACATTATTCTCAATTTTTTAAATTTTAATTTTGACAAAATTGAGAGAAAAGTTCTCATTTCCAGGCTAGGTAGTTTAGTTTTTGAGGTACCGTCTCAAGCTCCACCCGGAGGACAATATCTGATACAAATTGCAATCAATATTTCAAGGGCTTCACATTTAATGGAAAAATATGTACTTCTTTGTGTGTTTATATCATTTTTATGCGTTCACAGCATAAAACAGCAATCTCATGCGTCCCCATGCTATATGATGGAAAATATGTACTATACGTAGTCGTAGGTAATGCGCAAGAGACTGTGCGCAATCTGTCTCACCACACTGATCTCGCATACCTATAGTATATACAGTGTTATTTACTACGTTACACATGTTAGGGTAACCGACAAAATTATTTGGATGTTTCACATCTGCCAGGCGTTCCGTGACGGCTCACATTTTTTTTTTTAGTAAAACAATTAAATGAAAAATTTCTAAATTAAAAAATTTTATTTTCGAATATATTACATAGGGAAGTATTTATTTAATAAGGATAGCAAAGAACAGTATTTTTATTAAAATAAAATAGTTTTAAAAGGACACAAAGGAATTTTCTATTAAATGTGTAGGAAAAGGACTCATTCCAACTCATCAAACGTAGATTGAGGGTTACATGTGAAACATTAGGGGGAAAACGTTTTTCTATGTGCATATGGCAAGTTTTGTTTTGTTAATATCAAATGGAAAATGCTGATTTTAAAACACGAAAACTTTAATTTGTCTACTGGTTTTTTATTAGAAACTATTTGTTTATTTTGGAAGATATTTATTAATTTATAGTCTTTAATTGTTTCAAATAATTTTAAAGAAATCGTATCAACTGACTCACAGAGAAGAAATTCACGTAATTTATGGCCAATAATGATAAAAAATGAAGCTACTCTGGTTAATGTAGATTAGCAACATGGCATATGACGCCACCTATCAGTGAACTGTCTAGGATTAGACACTTTGTATTTAATTACCCACACGTTTAATTTAAAAAGTGATTTAGTAATTAGTTGCAATTTCTGAAGATTTTTTTAAATACCGTTTAATATTTGATTAACTGAATATTAGGATTAATCCGTCATGGATTTCATACCTTCAGGTAAATATATAAATACTAATGAACTAAACCATTTAAATTACGATTGTAAACATATATTGTTTTAAACACAAGGCTATACTTCATAGAGAAAAGCTTTTACTCATTCGCACTTCAATCCGTTTTTTATATATATTTAAAAAAAAAACATTTCAGTAGCTTTCATATAATACGAAATTTGGCTGCGTCTACTGAATCGTTAAAGTAATATTAAAGCAATATACAATCGTAAACACACTTCAAGTAAAATAGCCGATTTTTGGTTAAATTTCACCCATGTGTGAAACGTATTTCGACGAGTCAGTTCCAAGACTATATTACCAGGACTTTTAATTGATTTGACTTAAAAGCCCAGCGCACACCATCAGATCTTCTGATCAGAATTCCTGATCAGAAAATCTGATGTAACCAAATAACATGTCGTTTATATTAGACACCGCACACGGTAAGAATTCTACGAAAGACATAATCAGATATTCTGATCAGAAAATCTAATGGTGTGCGCGTACATATAATGCTGTCTGAAGTAGCATCAGAATTTCTTATCAAAAAATCTTACGATGTTGTCTGAAGTATGCCATCTGTTATTGAAAGAGTTATTAATAAATTTAAAATATATTAATGTTCTTTGGTTCATTCTGATTCGTTGTACGTATCCGATATTTTATTATAACAATCCCATATAAGAATGTCCGATGGTGTGCGTTGACCATGATCAGATCAGAAAATCTTACGGTGACCCTAAGAGTCTTGTACTACTAAATGAAAAAACCGATTTAATGAAATTTGAAACCAATGTTAAAAGTGTCTAGGCATTATAAAGATGAATTGATTTAAGACTTTCTGGTAACATCTATATATACATATATATATATATATATATATATATATATATATATATATATATATATATATATATATATATATATATATATATATATATATATATATATATATATATATATATATATATATAGCATTTTGTCATGTTGTTAAAAACATTAATACATAGTCAAAGTATTTAGCAAACACTTATATAAGTATAATCATTGTATAGAATTTGGTACAAGAGTAGAGACAAGAGACCGCTATATATGTATATTATAGTAATAGTAGTCAAGTCAGTCTTTATGTTCTAAACTGTAGTAGATGTGATTCGATTCGAAAAGTCGACCAACTTTAATATATGTTGGATTCATTAAATTTACAAACAATTTAATGAACATTTATTCTACAATGTTTCTAAAAATATCTTTGAATATTTACAAAAAATATATAGATTTAATCTTCGTTTTTGGTTCGAAATTACTGTACATACTCATAAATTACTGTACATATTCATATTTTCAGAAGCATTAATTGGAACACACCTGAGAATAAAAATATCTTATTATTAAAACTGAAAAACTGAGAGATATAAAATGAATTATATACATACGGTAGCTTAAAAAATAAAACATCAACATTTGTTAAGTATTCAAACACTTTTTTAGTTTAATATTTTATAAAAATATAGGTCTGTGAATGTAAAATATGACGCTGAAGTTACACAAATAATGGTAAACGATATGTAATAAATAGATGTACTGCGCATTTAATTTTTATGTTTCTATAGACTTTTTTTTAAATGAATAGAAATAAGTGTGACGTAATTTGGATTCTGTAAGCTTTTCAAAAGAGCAGACACATTTTTCAAATGTTCATTGTGGCTCTTCTGATTTCGAGAGACGCATACTATATTGAAATGAATACCATTTTGTTGTCAAAAATCGCAAATATGATCCAAAATAAAAAATATACATATATCTTTTATTTTTGTTCTTTAGCTACACTTTTTAAAAAATCCGGGACATTATCTAGTTTTAATTAGAGGGCTTAAAAACCACTAAAGTCACGATGAAGGGGACTATATGTTACGTGCTCCTCCAAAAATCTTGAACTTTTTGAAATCCTAATTAAATTTTGTTCTGAGCTTTTGTTTATCCCAAACTTATGTTTTATACATAAAAGCAAAAATTCAGAAATTCTATACATATTAAAAATCAAAATTATAAACAAAATACAGTGGACCCCCGATAATCCGACCTCTGGCTAATGCGGCACCCCCTGTAATCTGACATGGTCTATTCTTTATTATGTATTAAATATTTTTTACTATATGTACTTCAGAGTACATATATATAACATGAAGAATCGAATCATTGGATCTGTGATTTGTCGGATTACAAGGTACTCTTTCGTAAAAAATTCCGGACTATAGGGAGTCTTAGGCACTACTCTCTCTATAATTCGACAAATTCGCCGTCCACTGTATTTGCATGCGTATATTGACTTGTTGCTTTTCTATTCACCGAATTTTTTTAAACATTTAAATAGAATTTACATTATTCATTTACAAAATAAAAACCTAGAAAACTACTTTTTAGTTCCTGGTCACTTTCCGTTCCCAAATGATTTATGGGCTAAAAATATACAAATTGTTGAACTACTTTTCAAAAGATTCACCATGATTGTTCTAGAATCTAGCCAGATGTATGTCGAAGTTAATATGTTTATTAATAATAAACTTTAGTGTAGTTTCGAGAATATCAATTATAAACTAAGTAGCAAATTATTTCACTTTCAAGAAATGTTCATAGTTAAATTGCACTGTTGTTTAATAAGCGTAAATTTTGATCAATTTTAATTAGTATCAAACCAGCGATGGCAGACAGCAAATATATTACATATAAACTAATAGTATTTATACGACAAATAAAATGAATAGTTTAGCAAATTTTATGAAATCTTGAAGTTCCTACGTAAGCTAAACGAATAGTCTCTATTCGTTTAGCTTACAATATTTAGCTCAAAAATTACAATATTGTTGGGAAAGTATTAAAAGTAAGTATTTTCCTTAAAGTGGACTCCAAATAGCTGTTTTTCCACGATTGTATAAGTTCATATTTTACTGCAATGAAATTTAGTATTAACGCAAATATAGCGATATATTATAGGGCAAATATAGCGATACAATAATAAAATATGCTTGGAAGTATGAATAACTTAACCGCATTTAAATCGCCAACTCAAAAATTTCAACGAGGATCAATTTTTAAGTTCGACGTGTAATTATGAGACTTATTACTGAATAGCTTTTTAGTACACTCAGTCTAGCCGTTTTTTGTTGAGGATCAGAAAAGAAACGAAAAAAAAACACTGATCATATTCGTAGTAATTGTTTTTTTTCTTCTAGCAGGGAAGTTAATCGTGTGGACCTTGCGGATCAAACTTGGACCACTAATTACATTTCATCAATTAATCAATGGTTTGTGAAAAATTTTTTTTACACTCAAATTTTATGTTTCATTCAGTACCTATTCAATTTCGAAGAAAATTTTCTTATTACAGGGAAATTTAAAAATTGAAAAAAATTATGTCGTATAAAATTAGATTTTAATTTTAGTTGAAAAATTTCATATGAAATTGGTAAAAGCAATTAAAATATTGTAAAATAAATTATAGAGATATATTTTAGTACTTAATTAAAGAAAATTACCGCTACAAGTGTAAAATTTAATATCGAAACACACACACACACAGTATAGTACATAATATAATTTATATTTACGACAAGTCAAGTGAAAATTTAGTAAAACTTTACGATACATTAGAGATAGTATATAATTTAAATTGTGAACTCACGAAAACGTTTAAATAGTTCACTATAGTGATCGTTAGTTAAAAACACGATGTTAATAATATGTTGGAAAAACTATACTTTCTAGTTTCACCTTTTACATAGTAAAGTTTATATAAAAGTTTCGTCAATGCCTAAATATTCTTTAGTGTATATTAATACAAATCTCAAATTATAATCAGTCACAAATAGCTAATTGTCTTTGTGACCTTTTTCTAAAAACTGTTTAAGGATCAATTTGAAATTATATTTCTCGGTAATTATCATGTGTTTAAGAATTACTGGCTCCGAGGCTAACTGAATAAAGGCATTAATACTTTTACCCATTTGACTACTTAGAGTGGAGGTTGCGGGTTCGAATCCAGGCTGTTTGATCAATATTATTTTAAAAAAAGTGGCTGTTGGTTGATCACACTGTCATCACTTATAAAAGAACGTAACTGTTACTGAAGTCGGGCTAAATTCCTGACACGGAATCTTTAGATTTTCAAATCATTATCAACTACAAAATTTGTTATATTTGAATGGTTCACCGTATGAGGAATTATATTTTGGATCAAAACATGTAAAATATATCCTAATGTGTATCAAGTCTTTTGAAAAACGCTTTCATTCGAGAGTACAGCAAATTTTTTCCCGTTACAATTCCTGTGTTACAACAAGCCTGAATAAACCCTTAAGAATATCAACCCAGTTGTTTTCTTTTTTGTATATATTTTGTACACAGAAAGTGTAAAACCTCGATTAACCTACACATAAATTAAATTTTAAATATCCAATGGGAAAAATGAAAATCAGCCGTTAAAAATATTTATATACACTAAAGTGAATTCCTGTGAAACGTTTTAATGGATTCCCATGTGACAAATGATGTTAAAACAACATACGAACACAATCAAAAAAACGACGATACAAACGAATACTGGAAATTTCATTGGTTCCATATTACCTCTGTATAAAATTAGATGTTGTATAGATTTTCAAATCATTTAAGTTGGGAGAGAAACTTGTTTTTTGGTGATTCCTTGCGTGTGAAGTAAGTCCTGAATTTGTCTAAACTGAATTTTTCGGTAGCAAAAAACACAACACAAAATGTGATTCGAAATTGTAGGCATGGCGAGAAGCAAAAAAACATATATTTATTCTATTTGATCAATTATTTATCTAATTTTTTTTAATTTAAAAATTGAGTAATGGATCCAATTGTTCGATTTGGTCATTAAAGAACGTCAGGTCACTTTTTGGATGTAGTATATGCAATCGAAATTTCACCTCATTATCTATTTTCGAATTATCATGATGATGAATGGACGAATGACCTAACAGACGGAAAAGGACTTATTAGGTATTTCTACGAATATTTTTATCAAAACACAACTACCAAACTTATGACTTAATATAATATATCCTCTTATTATTTATGAAATGTTTTTTTCTTCATAATATATTTTTATTTCGATGTGGTTAGATGACTTTTAAAATAAGACAAGGATTTGAAGAATAAATAAAGAAAAAAATTTTAATAAAAAATGGGTGCGTGTACGCGCGTCAGGGCATAATTAAAAAACAATTTTTAATTGCATGTACATAATTAATTACAATAAAATAATAAAAGGACTGGATAAGGATAGTCAATACAGTCAATAAAGCTCAGTTTAAATTTGAAAAATTAAATATTTCTTACATTGTGTTACATAAATCAAAACAACAGCTTCAACCAGTAAATTTTGTGTGACGGTGATACGCGCGCATCTCAAAATTTCAATCTCATCATTTTTTCTTAACGCGCCTAAAGAATAACTTTTAAATTAAATATAACTTCAAAAAAAAAAATTAATATTGACTTCTATCGGTAATTTATTATTTAATCCTCATTAGTAATAACTGAATTAGAAATCAATTAAGCAAATTGTTTCTTCCACTAAATTCCAACATTCTGTGATGTATAGAATTTTAAAAATTAAAATTAAACTGTTTTTAGCATGCGGTTTTTGTACACGCAGGTCCCAAGTTGAACGAAATATTGGATGTTTATTTAAAAAAAATTAAATTTAAAAATTCTGTTGTCAAAAAAAAAATAAAAATACAAAAATGAAACAGCAAAAATAAAAGAATACAAAAAAAAAAAAAAAATTGTGGAATATTTAAATTGTGTTACAATTTGAATTTTATTTATAGAAAATAACGATGATTCACGAATATAAATCAACTGTTACAAATTTGTAAATTTTGTTATTTTCGGAGGTTTATGCTTGTGCTATATTTTCGTTTTATTTATTTTTATTCATTCCTATTTATTCCTGTTTATTTATTCCTGTCTGTATGTGAACATAACCTCTATTCATAAATGTAATTTTTTTTCTGTACATCACACTCTTATTTGTGCTGCTTAGGTCACAGTACATAACGAACATGTAATATTTTTCAAGACTCAACTATGTCAAAGAGAATTAATTTCAAGAAAACTCTGGAAAATGTGTATTTCAAGGTGTATAGAAGTTTTTTTCACAAATGAATGAATATTTTCATATAAGCTTCTATAAAAACAATGGTATGCTTTTTCATGCGAAAATTGAAATGTCTCTTAAAAGAATCAAAAAAATTATTAAACTAGTAAAAAATGTGTTTCTTTACTGATAAGGTCAATTTCAAATTTCATCCATGAAAAAAGTGAATCTTCACTTATTTATTTTTTGATAATTTAGCATAGTCTGGAAAAATTATTTTCCGTTTTTTGACTTAGTCTAAGGAAATCTGTTAACCATAAACAAAAGATTTCTAATGAATCCTGTTTAATTTTTTTACCATAAATACTAAAAGCTGTTCAACTCTTACATTATGATGATTTATAAGGACGTAAAATTTTTATTTTGGTACATTTCTTACTTCATCCTACCTCCTTAATGTATCTTAATTTTACAATATTCATAATAAAAAAATATTTAGTAATGAATTTTGTCAATGAGTAAGTTTGACAACTTACTCTTAGACAAGATTAGAATGATTTACGAATTATTTTCGAAGACAAGATATATTTTTTCTTTTTTCGATAAAATAAAAATATACAGATTATTAATTTACTTCTATCCAATATTTTATCCAAATATATTTACGAATATTTCTTTCAATGTTTAAAGTCAAGTATCTTCTTTAATTGTTCGATAACCTGTGCTGAACTTATTTTAGAATCCTTCTATATGACTTCAGAAGTTATTTATGCTAAATTTAGAACTTTATCAAACATTACAGTTTGCAACAGACCTCATTTACAAAATTAGTTTACTTTAATTTGTTTCGAGACTTTCCGAAACACATCGAAATTTTCGAGGATTCAATTATTACTGAAGAATAGTGAAAAATTGAAAATTATTAAGTTTTATGAAAAATCTTATTATGAAAAACGCCACATTTGAGAAATAATATTTTACAAAGAATCTAAATAGACAGTTAACGTACTGTAGTCTATTTATTTTCTTTTATTTTCATCGTTTTTCTTCAGCATTAGTGCCAGTTAGTCTACGATGTCTGTATGGTATAGAAGATGATGTCACGTTAGTTTACACCAAACATCATCACCGAATCTAAGAAGTCAATCGTCACTCGTTCGCTTCTCATCAATGACAACCAAACACAAAATATATTCCTTCTGTTTAATATTCTATAGGGATTTTTATTTTTCACATACCAATATTGAAAAATATATTTTTTTTAAATAAAAAATGAACAAATATTTTTGAGTTTAATAAAATTGGAAATAGAAATGATGTAGTGGTATGTGTAGCTTCGTTAACGCATTTATACTAAACGATTTTTTTTTCATTTAGATATTCAAGTTGTATTAGTATTTGATTTTTGTCTTTCAAAAATTTTATTTGCGATTTAATGAAAATATTTTCAGTTAATTCTTTATTACACAGAATTCGTCTTTTACATTTAAGTTTCGAAGCCCCTTTCTGATTCATGCGTTGCATACACGACCTTAGTATTTCATTAAAGAATATAAGAGATATTTTCCTTTCGAAAATAATATTTTCTTGCAATTAATTGAAAAATTTGAAATGGAATAGCTTTTGGTACTTCCGCTGATTTCTCCAAGACAACTTATACATTTTCCTTAGATTATTATTATTTTTAGTAAATTCCCCTTTTCTATTTTATAAAATTATAAGAAAAAAACTTTTCATCATCCATTAAAAATAATTTTATAACATTTTCTGGTTACAATATATATTTTCTTGTATTATTAATAACATTAAATATATAAAACATATGATGATGTATCATCATAAGATGCTATCATCTTACAAATTCTTTGTATATAACCCCCTTCCTCCTTATTATTTATAAAATGATATATAAAAAAGAATAAAGCAATATATAAATATAGAGACAAAACATATAAGATGTAAAAATATATAAATAATGAAAACTTTTTCAGTTCGTTTTTCAATATTTTTCTTCATAAAAAAAAATGAAACAGATATTGTTGTTTTTTTCTAAAATCAAGTAGTCATATTTTCTTTGAGTCACAGAGTCACTCAGTCATGAGTTTAGGTAGACAGGGTGCTAATATAGATCTGTCATTGTGAATATTAATCAACGAGAGGACATCACTTTTGAAAGGGTGTTATAGCCTTTCAATAATAAGATGTAATGCGCAATCGTCCGAGAAAAGGACAGTCGAAAATTTTCGTTTCAGCTTTATATACTGTATATTTTAATATGGTATTCATAAGAGACGAGATATCCTAGTTGGTAGAGGAACTGTTGTTGGTGTTTGGAATATGCGTTCGGGGAACCCAGAAACCTCATCTCGAACGCCCATTTCAAACACACTTCTTATACCAACTCGGCTATTACCTGCTGCAAACTATTAAAATACCATATTAGTATATAAAGTGTATGAAGCTGAAACGAAAATTTTCGAACGTCATTTTCTTCGAAACGATTGAGCATTGTATGTTATTTTTGAAAGGGAAGACACCTTATAGGGGTACAATAATTAAACACAATCTAATTCGAATAAAAAAATCGCAAGGTCGTGCATTGCCCTTGTTAGTGAAATATTATCCAAAAAAAGACGCAAGTTAAAATTGTTCCGCTTGAAAGAGAAAATCTGTTTCCAAAACTATCATAGTTTTCATAACCATAAGTTAGCATATAATTTTAAGCATTAATATAGCGTTTCGAATATCTAGAAAGTTTTCACGATGATATAATGTTAATTTATCTTACTGTAGTCACTGAGCTGAAAATTCAGCAATCAATATTTAAATTAAGACACATATTGAGATCTTTCTGGCATGGTACATTGTATGATAAAGGCAACTCTACTATTGTTTTTTGTGAGGCTTAAGTTTCCGGATTTTCTAATATTTTAAGGGTACTTAAGGGTATACAACCTTCATCGAAATAAGAATCGCTAGAATAGTTTTAGTTTCAAGTTTCCCATGTACCTTCATTTTCTACCTTCTCCTATTATACTAAATTAGACAAAATTCGATTTCAATTGGTCAAAAATAAATAACAAATATATCATGTATATATCAGATATACAAAATTTGGAACCTGCGGTAGATAAATATATACACAATAGTTGATACATTTCATAAAATATCTATTTTTCTGTTCGGATAGCAAAGCAAAGTAAAGCGTAAAAGCATACATAGACGTACAGCTTTATAGCAAGCACATAGAAAGAAGCACAAGCAATAATTTTAAAAAATATATGTGACATATTATATGAAATATGTATTCTGTATTGAATTTCTATCAGAACAAAATGAATATACACACAATATATAATAGATCAAGATCCCAGTGCCGCCAAATATTACACTCAGAAATAAAACGGTAGTTCTAGTACGTAATGCAAAAGTTCCAAAAGTAAGTAAAAGCACATTTTTCTTATTGCATCAGAGCTGATTTGTATGTATGATCCAAAATATTTCAAACATTCGTAATCCATATCGCTAGACACTTTCTGTGGGTGATTGCCATTGCTCGACGCTTTCAAAAAAATAAAATACTTCTTATATAATTACGCTATGATATCCCGATCAATCGAAGTACGAAATTTCCTACCAGAAACATATTCATTGGCGTTATGACTAAAAGCGCTAGTGTGCAAATTATATTTTTTTATAATATAGCTTTATTAGCATAATTTAGCATGTGTCTGTGACACATGTTCAGTCTCTAGGATTAGACAGCCTGCTCATATAAATTGACTTATGTAAATTATAATCCGAGTATCTTGCATAAAAATCGAGAATGTAAACTTAATTTCTTTCCTTTTTGGAATTTTAAAGCATCGGGCAAAGATAATCACCCTCAGGAAGTGTCTGGCAGTATGCATTTTTGAAGTATTCCTTAGCTCAAACATAAAAATCAGTCTTGCGACTATTAAAAAGTTGAATTGTGTTTTTACCTACCTTTAGCACTTTGTACTTGTAAATTGGTAACCGTCACATATGCATAAAAGAAAAGCACATAGTAGCACTACCTTCTCTCAAATGTTTTCTTTCTGAGAAAATATATATACGGCGGCTGTGGGATCTTGGACCGTAACATAGATACATAAAAACAGCTCAGTCATTGTAAAAGTATTTCGTATGTACTATTATTTTTTTAAACTTTTTTTTTAGCTTTGTAGCAAGCTTGTAGCTTTTGTATATTTGTGTTATGAAATATATATTAAAAGAAGAAGAATACAATTGAACTCAAACTCAAGCTCACTTCGTTGAATAAGCGTTTGCTAGTTATTGTGTGTACCGTCATTTTGTGGATCTCATTTCATGCTAATATTATTTGACTCAAAATTATTGTGTATCGTATTGAATGCGTTTTACATGGAGTCTACTTAAAGATTCTTTGAAGTTGTCTTACTTTGAAGATATCATACTATTAAAATACCATATTAGTGTAAAGTATATGAAGCTGAAATCCAAAACTGTTAAATAAAACCGTTAGTTCAAATCATTATATAAGTCTCACGCGTATTTGGGGTAAAGAATCATGTGAAATCAACCTAAATGCTGAAAAGTTAGTACGTAAAAAATTAAACCCGATCTGAGTTTCAGACAACTGACCAAATGGCGTTCAAAGTTCCATTCAACGAAAGAGAGACATATGGTAAATATATCGTTGGCGTCATTGGAAAAAAAATTCCAGAAAAATCGCTCTAAATTATTTGACTGAGGTCGTCCAATTCACTTCAGACGAAGCGAGTTACTAAATAAAAGGATTCCTTTTGAGTGATTGTGGACTTCGACCTTTAGCAAAAAGGTTTTCTTTAAATCAGTAAATTCTAGAGATAGTATTTACCATCTTTAATTTGTCTGGATGATTATTGTAAAATAGAATCTAAATTTTAAAACTTTTTTCGAAATTGTTACTTGCGTTCTATTTATTTAATGCTTTTCTATTTATGTTGGCATTTCCTCGGACTAGACTTTATCAAGAAAGCAGAAAGAGTCTGAAAATTTAAACATGCTGTAAACATTTCTACATTTTATTGGAAGATTTTTGAATAGAAATACATTGTTCGGATAGAACGACATATTATACTATTCACAAGAATCATATAAGAGAACTATAATTTTTATGTATTTGTACTGAAAAACTATAAATAGCTTATATAAATTTATGATTCAATGTGCTCATAACTATTCAATGCTCAATAAATTTGGAAAGTTTGAAATTAAGTTAAACTAATCATATGATTCAAAAAACAAATCCAATCCAACTGGACAAAGACCCTCAATCTGTTCCAATTATGTCTATTTGAAGCCTCGTGTTTCCACCCATCCCGTCCACACCATATTAGTTCACTCTCCCATCTTGTCCAAGAGCCTCTTATTATTGAAATAGGTCTACATTCTTCGTTTGAATTCTAATTTCCATACAAAAGATTATATCTTAACTTTAAGGATACTACGTTCTATGTTGTATTGAAAAACTTTTAAAATTTTATTGTATTTCCATGCAATACAAACCATTGTGTGCCATATGAGAAATTAGTAAGATAAAAATGTCCTTAACTTTGCCTTTCAGATCGGGATTTATATTTGAAGTATACTCTCAGACTTCAGCAACTTTTTCAACCTTTTTTAACTGTATGCTGCATGCCCATTCTTCAAAGTACAGATTGGGCCTACTTTATTTTCTCTTCACGGTAATCCCGATTATTTTTATTGGATGAATTCAGTTCCATTTCCAATTGGTACACATGAAAATGAATATAGACCAATTTGGAAAATTATTTTCCAAATGTTCTTAATAGAATTGAGATTGAAAAAAAATAAAAATGCGTGGAAAATTTGAGAAAAATGGAAATTTAGACTTATTCTTTTCATTTCTTTATTTTTATTTGTGGTTTTGAAGAAAATCTTAGGTGGGTGAAAATTGAACAAGAAATGCAATGGTAAATAATTATGTAAAAAAAATTTTTATCCACGACACCATTTCCACGAATTATTACAAATTAAAAATATTTAGGATTCATCTTTACCAAACTTATCATCGGCAAACTTTCAAAATATAATAACCAATAATCATAACAAAAACGTACTGTGGTCTATACTATATACGACATATTTTAATACTTATAAAATATTTCTCTTGATTTAAAATACTTTAAATCCAGAAGCTTATAGAGGCTTACAGGACGGAAGAAAATCAAGATAAACTTTCTAGAAATATAACTTTTTATGATTATCATTTAATAAGTACAATCAACTGATTAAAAAAGTTTTATTTTAAATATGGATAGATGGAAAAAAAAATATTGAGAATAAAAAGTTTCCATTTCAGATAAATCTTTAAAAGTTTATAAGTTTGGTTGTGTAAATGATTGATAATGAGTAAATATTTATGTCACCACCAAAATGTGAAGTTTTTGAACTCTTAAAAACAGACACATATTTCAAATGTCATAATAGCAAACGGTTTTTTTTTTATTTATATTGAATAAATAAAATTTAATAATATCTTTAATTTAAGTTTATAGTTTATTTTTCTGATTTTTTTTTTAAATGAAAATATTTTTATTTGATTGAAAAAGTTTAATTAAAATTTTAGTTTTGATTGATTGATTGATTTAAATGCGTATTTTCAGAAAAAAAGCATCATAAGAAATTCATTTCGAATTCGATAAATTCTATTTCTATAATAAGTGCTTCGCCACATAGGCATTAGTCAATATTTATATCTATATTTTTACCGCTGAAACTCTCTAATATGTTTGATTTTGATGAAATTTAATACCCGCGTTTGTCGTATTTAGATATCTACTGCTCAGCTTTTGCAAAAATAACATCTAATCACTATGACCGTTGAAGAAAATTTACATATATTCAATTTTTTTGTCTATTGATGCTAGAAAGATGCGGTGAGTTCGATTTTGATGAAATTTGCTACACATTTTCATCACATTCATGAAATTTACTGTATAATTTTAAGAAAAATTCTATCCCTTTCATTGATTAAAATCTCCAAAAATACCAGGTTTTAATCTATACATGATAGAAAGTTGTCTCGGCTTATTGCAATCGATATTATTGTAATGATATAATTAGGGGATATAGAAAAACCAATAATTTTTGTTCTTCCATGTGGAAATATTTCTAATAATACAAATTTTTCTTCGCAAGCTTGAAAAATACAAAGGCAGTAGAATGTGGGGATGTTAAAAAACTGAAATTTTTTGTTGGAAAATATTCAAAAATACCAACTTTTTTCTATACAACCCAGGAAGATCGGATTTTGTGCAATCGCTGTAAGGTGTTACGATTAGTATGTACAAATCCAATTTTAAGATAAAAATTCTAGCTATAAAATTCACATAAATTCACATTTATTTTGTGTTTTTATTACAATTTCCGACACAATAACTACAATTTTAAAGCATTTTATTACGATTTATATCATAGTCAATAACCAGGCAAAGATTTCATTGAACATTTTTTGCCTTTCCCAAGTTCAATTCATTGTAATTATCCTTCCATAAACTATCCATACTTCCAATGTTATAACCAAAATGGTATTAATACACTCTACTGATACTCTTAAATAATTTTCTTATTAAATAGAAATAATTATTCATCAAATATGGATTGAGCCAATGCAAAGCAGAAATATTTTTCTATTAGCAAATGAATAAAAAAAAAAAAACATAATCCTTCGAAAAGGATCACCTTAGGATATGATTATTATTAAAAATCATTTTTATTTTGAATGGTTTTTTTTTTCTTCCAACCATTTCATCAGATATGAATAAAAATTTAATATATCTATCCCAATATTATAAAGGAGATAGCTATCATAAAATGAGATATATTATATTATATCGTGAAACTGGGTACGACGATACTTGTTGAATTTTGTTTAGAAAAACTTTTTGTCACAGAAAAACAAATGGATACAATTCAATTTTATCAATATAGTCAGTGCGGGATTTAACCTTAGTACCGTCTTTGGACACAAAATGCCGTCCCATATGTGGGGCTTACATGCATAAATCATATGGAAAATGGTTAGAAATGGCTTAAAACGTCGATATCTAATGTCAACCTCTTTCATCCTTATTGGATGAATATCAATAAGGGAAGTTAAAGATTATGAATTGAAATAATTCATAAATAATCATTTAACACATTTTTCAAAATTTTGATGATTATACTGCTTATAATTTTGAACATACTCTCGATAATGAAAAAAAATTATTTTATTTATTATAATTGGAAATTTTTAACATGATGACAGTTTTTAAATCATTTTCCATAACGCGGAGATAATTCCTTTTCTATCTCTCTGAATTTTTCTTTTTCCTTTACTCTCTGAAAAATTTAAAGCCCTGGGCACTAGCCCCGATTGAACTTATCATTAATCCAGCGCTGAATATAGAAATGTTTATCTTCCGTTTGTTTCACTATTAATTTACAGATTAGCAGATTTATATAGTCCAATTTGGTTTGGTTAGATTTTAGGATCATGCTTTATGGATGTCAGGAGTTGAATTTGTAAAACTATTATTTACTGAGTACAGTAGTCGGAGGTTCTACCAATTGAATCTCCCAAGGGATTATGCCTCTGTAGCCGATTCAGATTGATTTCAAATGTGAGTAATATACCTGTGGAGAAATTCTCATTCAGTTTAATGTGCTGTGAATCACAGATTCTACTCGTCTCCAGGTTGGTGAAATCGCTCGAAGAACTTTCTTATAAGAATATAAAAATTTGATATAAACAAATGTACAAACATACATTTGTGTGGTTGCCCACGAAATTGATCTGGGTGACTTCTAAACAATATAATTTGATGCTACTCCTGATTTGATTTTCTGGGCGATTCCAATAATCAATTTTTTATACGGCAAATAATTGTTTTTCATATTCGACATACATAATATGTCAGAGTATGGTAATTTTTTGTCAAAAGTTTGTAATTCTACCTAATATTGAGCGCACAAAATTTTGGTATCATCATCCAAAAGTGAGTTTAGGTTCGTAAATGAGCATAATCGATCCATTGTGTCTAATGGATCCTTGACCTCACTATTAAACTATAAAAGATAGAAGAGAAGTTCAAATTAAAAAAATGTTCCTTTGTTTGAGACAATTTTCCAAAAATGTTTGAGTTTTTCACAATTTTAGACCAAATTTAGCTAATAAACACATATAGGTAATAACAATACATATTATATATATATATATATATATATATATATATATATATATATATATATATATATATATATATATATATATATATATATATATATATATATATATATATATATATATATATATATATATATATATATATATATATATATATATATATAATTGTATAGACCGAATATATTAGTATTTTATAAATGCTAATTAAAAATAGTCCAAACAATAAAATTCAATCATATGTCGAGTATCTAAACAGTTTACTATGTTAGTTGTTATGTTCATTTGTTTAAATTTTTAAATTAGATATTTTTTAACATGTTAGCCGGATATTGGACAGGCAATATTCAAAAAAAATTGTTGTTTCTCAATATGATGATATATCAGCGATATCTATATATCTCTATATTGAGAAAAGGTATCGATAAAGTTAAGTAAAAATACATAAAATAAAAAAATAGAAGAAATATGTAATAAAAAAAAATATCAGCAAGTTGACATTTTTATAGAATTTTAATGTCATATTCAATCGTATAAATATATATAAAAGATATTATGTAAAATTCAAAAGACCTCATAGCAGAGTGAGACTGCAGCGTGCTTGAATGAATATAGCTCTAGTAGCTAGTTTGGTTTGAAAGCTTTCCAAGCATGGTTTCACTCGCTCTAATATACTGTGCTCCACGTATAAAAGCTTTAAAAGTATCTTCGCCTAACATATTATGTGAATTTTATTATAATAAACATTTGTAGTAACCCATGAAATGTAAGTGATATTTGATTCAATTTCATATACCATTTTTTATTCTGGTGAGGTTTTCTATATACAGTGAAAACTGTTTCAGCACCTGCATATTTTAAACGCAATATATTATACAGCTTGTAGTTTTGGAAATCATGTATACACCTTTTCGACCTAAAAATTGTGTCTAAACAATCAACACTCCATAACGTTAAGATAAATTTTTGTTTTGAAAAAGAAAATCTCTTGTAAGTTGAGATTTGATCAATATAAAATTCCTAATTATATATAAAATTTAACGACTAGATTTTCTAATAAATGTTTTGCGGTTAAAAATTAATTCGACACATGTATGGAAATACGGTTTAAACTGATTATGGGCAATGAAAGTAAATATGAATTAAATCATACTAAAAATTTTACTATATTTTAAATGCATTTAAAATTAATAAAATGTTTCTAAATAATTAAAGATAACTTCTAAAGTTGTCAATTGTTTGAGTAAGTAATTTTTCAGTACGAAAAACCTAATTTTTTTTACATTTACCCTTTTTCTTCTATTGTTTTTGGACTTAAATATAAATCTTAATTTTACGAATTCCAAGTTCCAATTATTCACAAACTTTTCTGCTATCTTTTGGTTTTTATTAAGATATCATACATGAGGATTGGAAATGGGGTATTTTGGCACGGTGAATAATTTTATGCACCCATATCAAAGTTTTGTCCTTTTACCTTTAAAATAAATATAATAAAATTACTCTGGTTCATGTATTTAATATATTATGCAGTCTAAACAAGTTCTTTGAAAGTGTATATACAATGGTTGAAAATGCATACCGTATAAGAAGTACTCATTTTTTATGATCAAATAATGTTTTCCGAGGATCTCCTTAAATGATGAAATTTTTTTGCTTAGTCGGAGAAATGTATAAAAACAAATGGTTTTTTATTGCAGTACAATGTTACAAATATTATATTATACTTTAAAATTCATCAGGCAGACTTAATAGAATCGATTATCAAAGCATTAAAAATAAACTTTATTTAATTCAAAAAATGCAATTTTTTTCTTCATAATAATGTGTCAGTAACTATGCTAGTTCTGGTAAGGATTGACTATTCACTTCAGGAGATGGGTATTTTTGTGAGCAGACAGTAATACCTCACATTGTAGGCTGAGAAGTTTGATAATTATTATGTTTTCCTAAATAAACTAATAGAAACGATCGTACGAAAGTGATTGATAATTGAAATTATTGATAATATCATAATTGACAGTTTTCTTTATAAGTTGTAAAAATTTTTTTTTTAAATATTATTTTTCTCAACCTCTAAATAAACAATGGAAACCTTAACTGAAGAAATTCTCCGCAAATATTGAATTGAAATACTTTCAAAGACTTGATACTTGAGTAAGTTTCAATAAATTCAAAATAGATTTAAACTAAATTTGGAATACATTTAAGTACTTTTATACATACATGATATATACAATTTATTGTTGTAATTCTGTGATTTATATTGAATTAAATCAGTCTAAATGTTCAATATTTATTTTCGTTTTAATCTTAAATAAAAAAAATAAAATAAAATAATTTGTTAGATGTAATAAATTAAATGAACATTTAATGAAGAATAATTATTATATTCATTAGATTACAGCAAACTAGAATGAGGATCAGAAGAAAGGGAAATTAAGACAGGTTATTGATTTTGAATTAACTTCGAAAATGATGCATTCTAGTTCCATTCTAATATCAGTTAGTTGTTTGATATTTCTATCAGGATGTACAGGTAATTTCATTCTATACTAATTCATACCGTTAAAAAACCTAATATTTTCTTAGTTCAAAAACATCTAAATTTTCTTTAACATTACGCAAGCAAAAATATAACAAGAAAACTGCCACTTTTTCAAGGAATACAATTACTGAAGGGTAGTCAGAACTTTCTGGAGATAATGGCGATTTAATCATCAAAAATACGTAGCTTTTTGAACTTTTATAAAGTTCGTTATTTAAATGTATACCTTCATATTATTTGGCGTTTGAATATCGTGGAAATAATATATTGGGTATCAAAAGAAATTTCAGTCGAATAATGACTAATGTTTTGATACTAAAGAATATAAAAATAGATTTTTCATAAAAATTTCCCATGATTATTTGCGAAAAAATTATTTAACACACATTTTTAGGTTTTTCACTCCAGACGTTAGAATTTAGCAAAGCTTGACGCGTGATAACTCCCAACTCAAATTACCAAATGATGTTTAACATGTAGTCTATGTGGAGATACTAACAATTGACGTTATACGATAGTATTTCCCTCTTTATTTAATCAGAAATTTTGAATGTTAATATCTTTTAAGAAATTTTCAAAAATAACTGCTATGTTCGTGATGTAAAAACGCTTCAATAAAAATAATAAAAATTTTGTCCGGTCCGATATTGAACGCAAGCTCTTAATTTAAATTATCCAGTAGAAATGATCACCTTACTATTATAGTATCTAATCAGGCACATCATATGTACGACATCTTTAAATTTTACTATCACAACCAATAGTTTTATCTTTCTCTCTCTTACATATATGTTAAGATTAATGGATATTGTCCACTTTATCTGTTCACAATCCATTTACGTAATCTATCTTAATAATAATATACCTACATTGTGTTGTGTTTCTAACTATTACTTTAGTTAGAAATTTCTATCTTTTATGTACAAGCAAAACAAAAAAAAAAACACACAAACTTTGGTCGAATTTTATTTATTTATATGGTTTTTTGTTCTTGTGGAAAGAGGAATTTTAGTTTTAATGCCTGGTCATTTCTTTTTTTTGCCAATCTGTCCTTATGTATTCAATTTAAAAATAAATTATTGTCCAGTTTAAGTTGATATCGTAGTTTTCTCTTATTTTCTATGTTCGAAGAGGTTATTTCATTATTTATTTAAACGCACAGGTCAAAAATTTCATTTGTAATACATGAAGAATAATTTATAAAAAAATACTTTATTTTTTTATTTTTTCAGTTGACAACAAAGGAAAAAGAAAAATTTTGATCATTAATTATTTTCGGGGAAAATTTAAGTTACATGGTTTTTGTCATAAATTGAGTTTTTGAAAGCAAATTTAACTGAAAAAATATACATACTATGAATCACATATATCCTTCAATCTGCGTGTATAATACTGTTATCACGAACGTGCAAAATATTTTTAATTAAGAGCATAAATTAATAAAATTAGCAATGTCAGGTCAATCAAAACGAAGAGGGAATCAAAAGCGTTCAAGAAGACTTGATCCAAGATCTATATAAATGATTTTTCAAGCTTCTCATTATAGAATTTAATCTTCTCATTACCTCCACTTTAAAACCTGTTGCCAAAACTATGATCGTGACAATAGCTTCAAATACAAACTAGCAAAATGTAATGGTAACAAACAAAATGAAATTTTAGGATATTTGAACGAAAAATAATACCAAATACCAAACAATAATGAGATCTTAAAAAACAAAGGCGCTCAAATATCACCAATTTAATGTCAAAATGATTCGGATGGTCTTCGCATGTGAAAAGAGTGAAATAGGAAAGGACGAAAAATACGTAACGATTACATTCGCTTTTGCATTTATTTACTATAGGAAAAAAGGGGAAAAATGTATCTAAAGACTATTATGCAGACACATATTGTACCCCTTCCGCCAACAATTAAATCATTTAAAAATAAAAATGTTGAATATACATTTTTGTGTAAATGTACGTATTTAATTCTATAGAGGTATATTTTTTCCCCATTGTTTCCCCATTTTCTTATATTGAAAGTTAAAGTGAAGTGAGGCAGATTGTTTGGGAAACTTAGGTTCAGTTCAAATATTTACCAAATACTTGGTACATTTTTTTTCAAAGAACCACTTCAACGATTTGTGTTCATTTAAAACCAATATTTAATTTTTCAATTATTTTTTATATTTAGTTTTTTTTTTTTTTTTTTAAATAATAATTCATTATTCAAAAGCAATTAAAAATAATTTCAGATGAATGATTTTCAATTTCAATTGAAATATACGTTTTGTTCATTTCTTATGAATTAATCAAAAATTTATTCCATTTAAATTATTTTGTAATTAATTATCATACATTTTGACAAGCATGTGATAACGCACGCATTCAGTCTACGTACGTAGTTTAGTTGAATGATACTATCAAACGCGTTGACAATAATATATGTATATATATTTTAATTATGTAATCGTTATGCTTCTCTTAAATTAATTACATTTTGTAGATTTTAATATTACGAGATTATAATATTAACCAGTTACAAGGCGATTTGCGACAACTTAATCGAAGTATATAAAGTTCACCGGAATGGGATTCGAGCTTACAACAGTGCCGGAGTAAGACCAAAATTTTATGTGGGCTAGGTAAATTTTACGAGGCGGTCGGCGATGTAAGAAAATAGATTTTATAAAATAAAAAACAGTTGAAACTATTCAATTTTATTAATCAAAAATCAAGCTATGATTAACATAAAAGAAAAAGAATTAAAGAAATTGTAGCCTTTGTATTCGATGCTATATTTGTTAGAATATGTCTTATTTCCACAGCTGAATGTCTTTTCTGGTCATACTTCTTTCATAAAATTTAATTAGTTTTAATTTTTAAAAACTCCTTGCAGCGCAGAAGCTTTTGTACCAAGATTGTGAATAAAATAATATGCCCCTCTTGCTCTAATTTGAAATCTACAGATCGAGCATATAAAATTACGTATAAAACATAATTTATCCTCGATTTTTTTAAATTTTTTCCCGGGACAATTACGAAAAATCGAGAAATTTTTCTCCGATTTTGCTTTAATTATGTTTATAAGGGAAATTTGACCAGTAGATTTCAATAATGACATTTAACGATTGGATACTTTGAGATAACGCACCGAACCAGAGGTGAATATTTTGGATATGTTTCAAGAGATTACTCTGAAACTAGCAATTAAATCGTTAAATCAGTGTTATTTTTTGGAATTTTTAATAAATGCACTAGGCTATGAAATGAAAGAATAGCATTTTATATTACAATCTATATATTTTATACTAATATTATGCAATTTCTTGATATTTGAATCCTTGTTTTTCTAGAAAATTCAAAGCAAAACTGATGAAGTCCAGGGGAAACACCTGATTTAGTATTATTATAGCAATTCAAGGTCAAAGGTTGAGAGACACAAATGCATAGATTTTATAATAGATTCGGATAAGTTCAAACTCAAAAATTTTGCTCGAATGCTTTCTTCACGTTTTTTTTTAAGGAAATTAAAAATGACTCATATTCAATAATAAATAAATACTTAGACGTGCAGGAAGTATTAAAAAAAAAAAACTAATAAACAAAATTTAATTATTAGCTGTTTTAAAAAGAGCATTTTAATAAATTATAAATTAATTGTTTTTAACACAATTTTACGTGTCATAAATAATTACCAATTAAATTTTAAAATATAATTTATAAAAAAAAAAAAATATTGTATCGTATTTCATGTAAAATTATATCGAAAATAATTATTCGATGGGAGAAAAATAACCTGTTGAATTATACTAACAACCATTCAACATAAAAAAATGTTCGTTTCTTGTGGAAAATGTTCGTATATTGGGCATAGATTATAATGAAATTGAGACGAAAAAATCTATGTCTAAAAAGTTATTTTTGCTTTACTATGCTCAGAGTTGCATAAGTATTTTTCCTTATTATTTATTGTACTAGATGAATCAATCATGTTTAATCCAAGTAATGCATTTTTAAAATTAATCTAGTATCACACTTAAAGAAGATAAACTATCAAAGAAGCGCATTTTCCATGTTTTCACAAAAATTAATCAGGGTGATTTTAAATAGGAACCTTATAGTTTTAACATTTTCTCAATAATTCAAGTTAGGATAGAAAGCTATATTGCATAAAAATGCCAGTACTTGTGTAGATTTCTTTAAAGGAGGGGGTATCGTATACAAGAAACTTTCAACATGTAATAATCGTGTCAGCCCAATTTCATCAAAATAGAAAAACGTGTTCGAAAGTAACACCTGAACAAACATAGATAGATGGATACAGACAAACAGAATACAAAATCGTGAAGTCAAAGAGCTCATTTCGTTTGGTCAACTAGCCAATTATACATTCATTAATACGAAAAGAAATGCAAAAAAGGTAAAGTTAGCGAGAATAGATCCTGGATCTTTTAGATTTCCGGTAGAAATTCGTAAAATGAACATCAAATAAATGTTTTATTTTGTGTGTGCTGTTATCAACTATCAACAAACTTTATATATTTTTAATTTTTGTTGTACTTATTCAACTCAATTATCGTAAAATACGATTTTATTGACCATATCCGTATTTTATAGTATCCAGGTCTCAACTTTATTTATTTTGACAACCGTACATTGTTGATTCAAGAACATTGTATATAATACTTGATGGAAAAAATTAAAAAAAATTCAATAATAATGCTATATAAATGTAATATAATTATATTTTATCAATAAAATTGAAGTACATGAAGATAGAACGACACGACTACGACGCACGACTCAACCAATTATATCTATTTATCTCTCTTGTTGTATATCTAACAACCGTTAGTAAGTAAGTGCTAGGTTGGCAGTGCTAGTACAGAGGTATATCTTTTGAAAACTGTCTGTCAACTCAAACTCATCTTAGCTCACTCTCATGACTGGCTCACACAGAGTAATGATAGAAAATAGAGCATCTGCAACCAGATGTACAATCAGTTTCTTTAGAGTTTCTTTTTTGTATAAAGCGTTTGTAGAAAAGTTAAATAAAAGTAATTTAACATAGTTTTTAACTTAACTTTAGTTTTAACTTATAATTATAATAGTAAGTGTACTTTAAACTAACTTCGCCTTTTGGTGGCTTAGTAAATAACAGCTCAATAAAACGTTTAAAATAATATTATGGTAAAATATGCAATACAATATATGTTAATTAATATTCATAAAAAAAAAAAAAAAAAAAATTAATATAAATATTATTACATATATTAACGGGATAACTGACACCGCCATCTATTGAGTAATGGAACTTATGAATGAATTACAATCATTCCTGCTGTAAAACAACCTTAAATCAGTCAGTACCCTAAAACTCAAGAAAGATCAAGCAATACATTATTGAAATCGGCTTATTAATTTCAGAGATAATCGTCCGTAAACATCGTTACACGGAATTTTTATCGAAATATAATCAGTGATATGGAAAAATTAACATTGAAACGTTAACAAAAATTGTATATGAATTTTTTCATGAAATGAACAGCCATTTACGCATTGACAAAAATTTTAAGTTATTTTTTGCGAACTAAAGAAGTTTAATTCCTGTTGTATAGACGCTGTGAAATTTTGGTAAAAGGTTTCTAAAAAAATCTGCAAATTTTTGAATAATAAAGTTTCTAGTTTTTTTGGACAAGATAGCAAAATAACTAGATTCGTAATAAGCTTTTTTGTGAACATTTTAACCCAGGCGTATTGAAACTAATTGGTCGTAGTTAAATTAAATGCGCCTTTCTAGGTTACATTTAGATTTAAATAATGATTAAAACAACAGATTCTAGGATACATTCTCGGAGATGATTTTCTTTTAAGCGTTGTTAAATTATAAGTAATTTAACTGGTATAAATTAAAACATGAAAAT
Organism: Chrysopa pallens; assembly: GCA_020423425.1. Lineage (NCBI taxonomy): Eukaryota > Metazoa > Arthropoda > Insecta > Neuroptera > Chrysopidae > Chrysopa > Chrysopa pallens. Next base: position 27,976,036 of record CM035594.1, on the reverse strand, counting down.
TATGAACCAATTTTTCCGAATACTCAGTAAATTTCCACAGATGTTTTTTGTACCTTGTGCTATAACGATAGAACAGCAAATGAATAAGACTGGTAAGGTATATACTGGCACTTAAAAATATAAAAGTATGTTACTACATACTACAATTGTATGTGTGATTATGTATGTATGTGTGTATGTATATATGGACTCTGAACAAATGTTCTGGTAGATGGAGAGTTTACTGGATTTTAATGGAAAAACTTTTACTTTGCTTTCACTTCTCTAAAAATCTACCTAGACAGGATGTCTCATCAATTGAATTGAATTGAATGAAAGGTAGCTGTTTTGGGAATCGTATTTTTAAAATTCAATATCTAGATTGGGAGAAAAATAATAAAAATACAAAAAAATGCTATTACTATTTTTAGATTTTTAGGGTAATTTAGGTGTAGAAAAACCAAAATTAACATTTATTTTACGATCGTAAGGCTATTTTTTTAAAGATACCACAATAGATTGGTCCGAAATTTTCATCTCCAAATCGTATTTTAGCCGATATATTAAAAAGTGCATAACCGATCTCTAATTGGATGATATTAATCTGCAGGTTTGCTTAAGGGTCTTCGAGAAAGATATTTTGTCTGCAATATCGATAAAATTATATACATAAGGGTAGTTTGATTTATTCATTTCAAAAATTATATCCATTTAGTATACATTTAATCGGTAAGGCAATATATCGATGGCAATATATTTTTGGTTTTCTTACATATTAATTATCTTAGGAATCCTGTAATCAGCTATTACATTTTTATAAGTTTTTTTTTGCGATTTTTAAGTTTTTTTAGTCGATCACTAAAACTACGTAATTTAGTATGAATGCCTTTTATGTTACCCTATAAATTCACTAATCTTATTTTAGATCTAAATTTGTATTCAGCTATCCAAGAAACCTAAGGTAGAAATTTTTCAATACATTTTTTGACAAAATCTAAAAATACGTTTAAGTGCAGCCCAAAAATTTGTGCATCATTTTTCCAACCAAACGAATAACACAAAATTTCCATATGCTGCCCTTAAAACATTGTGGAAAGCCACAAAGGTTTTTCTATTTGTTGAGATCAATATTTTAGCTCGACATACCTCGGACCAGTTAAATTAAGACTCAAGACTGCCCATACACACCGTTAGCTACCTCAAATGAGACTCCAATCTAAAAATGATGACTGCACTGAATTACCTTCTCACCGAAACAAGTTAATGAGTTAATGGACAAATATAAAACTTAGACTGCAAATGTGTACATCGTTATCATAAATTCACAAGTCTTTCATTCGAAAATAACGGTTTTGCAAGTTTAATAAAAGTCTAGTCTTACAAAGTTTCATAAGGAAAAACTTAGTTCAGAAGAAACTAGAAAAACAGCGAGAGTCTAGGTACCTGGAAATACTATCTCCAAGGAATCCGTATTGAATTGTGCATCGTAATTTAGACTTGTAATACTTGGTTGCTCGTCGTTGGCTCGTACATCCTGTACAAAGATATTTATATGACAACATAGAATTTATCCAGCATAGGCATGTGCATCTACCAGTACCTACAGCTCTTCTCCAACAGGAACTATATGTTTTTTGTGAACAAAAGCGCTCCCACAGTTATAAAGTATTTCAATGGTATATTAAACACTTTTGTATTGTTCTCAGAATATATATGTTGTGTAGTTCATACTATACTACTACCTACCTTCTTTTGTATAAAATTTACTTATTATCTTTGTCATACTTATCATTTTATTTACCAAGTTAGAAGAAGGCAAACAAAAGTTAAATAGAAAAAAAAATGTTTAGTTTTTTTTTTCATTTTCTATCTTTATTATTGAATTTTGTTCAAAAATCTGTAAGTAAATAATTTTTATTTATCTTATGGTATTCAAATAGTGGTATAAACATAATTTTAAAGAATTTACTTACACTAGGGCAAGTCAATAAGTCCATAGAAAATGTCAGAGATGTCGCATGTAGCATAGCTAATAGTCTGTTTTATTACGTTTCAATTCTCAATAGGTATCTAGCAAAATAGGTACAGCCATATTGATGTTGTGTCCTCGTTTTTATCGAAGGAAAAAATGAATTTTGAGCGGTGATTAAAGATTTGTATTTAAAAGGCTAACTCAATGCCTATTTATATTCATTCAATCAGTTGTGTAAAATGTCTCAAATAAATCTGCTTAGACCATGCCTTGACCAGATCTATTCATAAAGAATCCCAGTTTATCCTACCATGGTTTATTTGAACAGCGATTCTAATTGTCACGATTTAGAAGCGACCATAGAGTAGTTCGTACAAAAACTACCCAGTTTTAGCAGTTCTTCAAGTTTCCTCCAAATGTTGCCCGCTCTTGCATATATGCATGCCTAAATCGAATTTTAAAAAAATATAAATTTGTCCAGGATTTCATAGAGCATGAGTTCTGTGCTTAAATAGACATTTGTAGTGGTCTTGGTTTCATGAATATTTCTTTGTTTGCCTACTAACTGGATTATTTAAAAATAATATTGATAATGCAGACCTCGGAATTGAGGTGTTTATTTATGACACCCCATTGAAAATTTATTTTTTCGTCCACGATGTGTTTAATGTTATTAATTTTGGTCGCACTCTATATAAATACTTATTCTGGTACATTTTATATAAAAAACCACAAGAGAGATTTGTTTTTTGTTTAATTTTGAAAAAATAATATAAAAAAATAAATACAAAAAATGAATAATTAGTTGATTTCAAAATGAAACATTTTCACAATGATTGATCATCTATTATTGCACTCACTAAAACAGAAACCACCCACCCACCTCTCATTGAATTTACATAAAAATAGTTATTTTTAACATAAAATAAAAAATATAAATTGGATTGGTTGATATTTACCACATATTTGTCTGTATTGTGATAGAGAATTTTGTTGAAGAGAGCTTTAATGAATATCGTTTGTTATTTTAACAAGCATTATTCATTCATTCGATTTTAATAGTTTATCGACAAAAATTGGATTACTTTATAATATTTAAAATTTAGTTTTTATATAACACATGCCGACAGACTGACAGATAGAATAATAGTTGTCAGGGAGGATCCAAAACGTTGACATATATATTCAATTTTTGGAATCGTTTAAAAAAATTTTTTTTTTTTTTTAACGAACGCAATAGTTTTGATATCGATAGATAATAATCGTAAGTAAAATAAAACATTCAATTAATGTGCAATCGATATAACATAGAATCATTTTTCATCGGACAAAAAGGGAAACCCAATATTAAAAAGCATTTACATAAAAAATACACATATATACAAAAAAAAAAAAAAAATTACGTTATTATTTGTTTGTTTTTAAAAGATTTAAGAGATGGAGATTTGTGTATAACTCATGTGTATGTTAATATTGTGAAAAATTATATGTATGTGTATTTTAATAATTGTTCCCCTTTTTGTGATACGGAAAATGATTCTGATGAAAATTTGTACATATAACAAATTTACTCACAATACTCACAATATTGTAGCGTGGAAAATGTTTACGACATACCTGAAATTAAAAAACAAAAATGTATTAGTATTTTCATTTATTAATTATTAATCAAAAGTGCGATTAAATGAAACCCTTCCGTAAGTTTTCGACTGCAAATAGAAACTTGTTCACTAAGGCTAAAAAACATACTTAGGACTCAAAAATGGTAACTTTTAAAGAATTTTAAATTTAGTCAATTAATTTAAAAATAAAAACATTTGGAAAAAACTTGAGGACAACTGGACTGATTTCGCAAATTTTTTTCCCAATGTTCTTAATACTTTATTTAAATAGAAAAAAAAAACTGGTAAAATTTACCCGGTATTTGAAAAAAAAAATTTTTTGATTGAACTTAAGATTTAACCATGGATATGTATCTTTGGCTTTGTGCATTAGGCTCTGACGAAAGCTTGTATGAAAAAATTGGATCAAGAAAGTCATTACTATAAAAATTCAGATTTTTTGGCTCACTCATTCTACTTTAGGCGTTAAAATAAATCAATTGACAATTTCCTATGTTTGTTTAAATAGGCATTGCATCTGAAGCATTGCATCATATTTTATGAAAATAGAAGGGCTTAATTATTTGTGTATATAAATATTTTACAAATTTTTTTAAAATATTAAATTAATGATGGAAAACCAAACGCATATATAATAAAATTATTAAGGAAAATATTTAAGATAATTTTCTGTTCGAACATATTTTTCTTTTCTATAATAATAATAATCATAATAATCTCAACACATAAATTTGTCATCGTTTTGTGGTATTTTCAATGATGTGAAAATTGTGTATAAAAGATAAAATTAGCATGAAAAGTTGTTGTTTTGCTTCTGGTAGCTGATGTGATGAAAAATGACAGGCGTTTAAAATTCTATAACATGAACGCAACGTAACGTAACGCAAACGATGAAACATTACGTTAAATATATACGTTATTCGTCTGTATATGACAAAGTATTTGTTTGGTATTGTCGGCATGAAGTATGTCATTTAATATAATTTATAACATTAATAAGAGCTTTCACTTAATTTTACTTTTGTGCTTTCAACAAATTGATGTTTTTAGAAAAGGTTTTCTCGGCAGAATCAGAATTATTGAAAGTTTTGTGTAGTATTAAAAAATTTGCAAAACATGTATTTAAAATATATTAACTTCCCAGTGGAAATTTTTTGTAATAGGGCCGATTTATTAAATAGACCAAGGTCTTAGAAACCTTAGCAAATGGTAAAAAGTGAAAAAAAAATGTTGGAAATGGAAGAGAATATAACGAAAATGAAAATTTACGGGCGATTTGAGGTTGGGAAGTGGAAATTGTAGATCTTTTTATTACCTTGCCATTTAATACTTTTTTCCCATAGGACTTGTAGTTTGGCCGGAAATCGGGATAATCCGTGTTTTACCCTTAAAATAAACAGCCCTAACACTTCCCGATCTGCGGCCAGTAAATTTTTTTCCGAACATCAAAATCCTAACAAATGACTAGAATACTCATATTTGTAATATTCCTCATTGGAAAGTTCGTCGTTTGGTCCTTGCATACAACGTTTGTATTTTTTGAGGCAGTAAAAAATTATTACTTCCAAGCTACTAAAATCGAAAGTACTGACGATGTCGACTTAATAAAAACATGTTTCCCCAATTTCCTAGATCAAATTATTTTGTATTTTATAAATACGTATTTCATCAGTATGAATTAGCTAGTTGTAATGATTCTCTGAGGAGATGTTACTCGTTGTTAATTTGGTGACGGTTTGCACCAAATCAAAGGTCGTGAAATCAAAGATCGAAATTTATTCGAAATATCCTAGAGTCTCATTAATAATTATAAAATTTCTGTATATATTGACGTTTCGGAAACTCCTAATTAATTTAGCGGTCTGTTAAGATTATTTAAGCGAACGCGCAATATAGTACGGATATTGAGATACATATTGTAAACTCATTTCACAAATATCGAATCTTCCAAATACCAGAAATACCGCTGTAATTCTTAAAAAAACCATAATAACACCCATTAAATTCTCGTTATTGCCTTGAAAGGAAATTTAATTTAATTGTTGGTTAAAATATGAGGACAGATTGGATAAAAATTAGTTTATATTACATTGAAAATGATATCAACGCACACATGAAATGCATACTTTGGAATGGTGGAAAATACATCAACGCTATTGTCAATTGGAGCCATACCAATCGGTCTTATTTGCTAATTTCTATGTGGGCATTCATTCAGTAAACTAAATACAGGCCAAGAAATTTGAACTAACAGTGTAAATGAATTTTTTGACGAAGTTATCTACAGAAGAAAATGATGTGCTCTTGCATAACGACCATTCATAGATACGGAATGCTTTTGTACTCAATAAAAGTTGCTCAAGAAAAATTCATTAAAAGAATATAATTGGAAAATGTCTTTTTAACTAATATTCAAATAGAATAAAAAACAAATCTTTTTAAAATGTCGAATAGTTCGTTCATTCATGCGAAAAAGAATTTAATTACTAGCTAGTTCATGTCAATTCAAACATGAATTTTTAATCGACGAACAAAAAAAACTCGATATAATTGGGTAGCGACGATATTGTTGGACAAAGGCTTTGCTTCTGTGTTTTTTTTCTGTTAAATCTGCATTATAAAAGAAAATATACAAAAGCCAACCAGTTTTATAGTGATGAGACACAACCCAGAGCGAGCGAGTCATATATTTGTGGGTTGGAATGTTCGATGAGAATGAGAGATGAGGGTAGATGAAAGTATGTATAAAGTTTTATCATCAAATGCATTCTCAAAGTAAAACTATATGTATGTGCATTCGAAAAAGAGGAAGGGAATAGTTCACAGATACATATAGACAGAGTTTTACAACCCAAATACAATTCCCAATTATGTAATATGAAAAAACTCTTTACCACTAAAAATTTGTTTTCATCCAAATTTAGCACAAAATAAATATTTTAATTTCTAACTCAAAATTGCTACATAATCTGGCAAATTTCGAATTAAAATAATCACTCAGCAAATTGTCGCCTGGTTACGAAGAATATAAATAGTAAGAAAGCAGAGTTTATAAGCCTGAAACATCTTTTAAAAATTTTCAAACCATTTTTGTTACTGAAAAGAGATAGAAAAAATATTTAATATTATAACTCCATTTTTTTAACAATTTCCAATTTTTTGAGAAATAAAGAGAGTGACAAATAGAAAAAAGTAACCGAATGTATGAATCATGTTGAAGTTTTTTTAAAAAGTTTATTTTTCCCGTTAATAAAAACTCCAGGCTGGAAGACAGACCTTTAGCTCGATCGTCCCAGTTTGTGACGAGGTGAATAGTACAGCTATTCACGACCTGAAAGACTTCCCAATTCCAGAACATTCAGTCTATATCTTGATCAAAAACCGGGAACACTTTTTAAGGCGAACAGGAACTTTTAACGGGGAATTCAATCGTGTTATTTATAAAGAAGATAGGTTCAATAGTGATAAACAAGATGGAGTGGTCAAACAGGTAGTCAGTACAAAACATCTAATTAGCCTTTTTTCGCTAGGCTTCTGCCTACCAAACGTTTATCTGCTAACAGTTATAATACGATAATCTTCTGCCGTTCAATCCGTTAACGGTTATTGTACGATAAATACATATACTCAGAAATCACATAATTAGAAAATTTCCTAAATTTGCCCGAAGCATACACTCAACTATCTGACCATAGAAAAAAAATACAATCGCTATCGTGAGACAGGAAGAAATTCATACAGTCAAACGAAGTGAGGTCTAAGTTTTAACCAGACAAGTTTACTTTCATTTGCCTGTATGTTTATTGCGTCGAGCCAAAAGAACTTTTATCACATTCTGGCCATTAGCACTGAATTAAGAGCAACATTAGGTTTTATAATAATCATAATTAGTTTTTCCATCACACGTAGATTTGGCAGCAATATAAGTATGAAAGCTCACATATTAACCAATTATATTAAAAATGGGGTGGAAAATTACTAATAACATTGAGCGAAGATACTAATAAATGCCACTGATTGCCTTGAAGTCAAGATGTCGAACCAAACGTAAAAATAAGTAAACATTTAATTGCCAATATTATGTTTATGATCTGATCAACCAGATTATTTATTAGTATATATTTACTATAGTTGATGCAATATTTATGGCGTTGACTAAATAAAATAGTTTTCGAATGAAAAATCAATAAAATATAATTAAACTCTTAAACATATTTTAAAAGCAAAAATAATGAAGAGAAATTCATTTATGCAAAATCACATCCAACTAAAAATTGAAACAAAACCATTAAATAATAACACAACATTGGTACAGTCAGTAGCTTTTATTATATACAAGCGCATTGAATAAATTTTAATTAAATTTAGCTGCAGCAATACATTAAAAATAATTGAATAATTACAAAAAAAAAAAAAAAAAACAATTAACATAAATTCATTATTGAATTTTGTTTGATTTCATTTATTATATGTAGCAAAGAGTATAAAAATTTAGTGTCGTTTTTTTCTCTTCTAAATATATCTCGATGCATTTTTAGTTAGTCGAGTTGACTTGGTTGGAAGAACAGAAGAACACTGACTGACTGTCTGACATTGTGTGCATCAGCATTTTAAAAAAAGTTTGAGCGAAACTAAATGCTTTGTATTTAAAAGAAAAGTGACTTCAAATATAAAATCATTTGATGTTATAGCGCCATATTCACAGGTTCTCCATTTGGCAATGCAAAACGTTTTTTGGCCTCTTAAATATTATTTGAAAATATTTTCGTTTTGTTAAGTTATCAATAAAAATCTAGGATAATCTCATAAAATTGCGAAAAACTATTAAACAAACAATTTACAACAACGCATGTCGATTGTTGAAAATGAATTTCATTTTAATTTTTCAATTTTCACCTATTTTCTACGTCTTATGTGATAAATATATTGTTTCTTAAAAGGATAAAGATTTCAGTTACAATAATAGCCATATTCTAGAAGAATAAAGGTCAAACTAAATGCACAAGTTAACTAAGGTAGCATTTTGCCTAATGTAGCCTAATATTACGTAGAGTGATCGATGGTGAGCCCGTTTTTAGCTTTTTTTTTCTTCCTTCAAAATATACCGAAAAATTGACAAAATATTTTTATTTTCAATAAAACTTGTACTCAATTAATTTGAACCCAAAAGTTCGAAAATAATATCCATTTCACAAAATGAGAAATAATTTTATAGATATAGTACAAAATGTCGCTCGAGGGTTGATATTTTTTCGGTATGAGAGCCTTTTTAAATGAAGGAAGTTTTTTTAATTCTAGGCTTAAATTTACCCTTAAAAACAAAAACTTTTATTTGAAACTATTTTTTATCAACTGTTTAGATTCTATAAAATTCAAACTCAAATATTGTATAATTGGGATAATATATGTATAAAAATTAATGTAATGAGAGTTATAATATACATAATTAAATAATAAACAATTCATAGCTGAATATGCTACGTATTTTCAGTATTTTTTTATATGAATAATTATAAATATTTGTAACATATGTTAGTGATCTTCAAGACTTTTGTTTCAAAGTGAAATTAAGTAAAGTTTTACCAAACTTTTGACATAAAAACATTAAGTCATTAAAATATTATAGGTGGGATTCATGATAACATTGCAAAAATCTATTGTTCGAAAATAATGCAATTTGATATAATTATCATTAATTAATCTTCGTGTGAGTGAATAAACATGTAATAATAATACAGTTTTCTTAATGAAGCATGTGAACTCGCCTTTAAACTAAAATATACTAATATTGGTCCGAGAGCCAGTCGATTAAAACTCCCATGAATCAGATATACAAACAATTTTTGGGGCATTTCTTTATAGTTTATTAACTCCATATTATATACTACCTGCTAAAGAAATTATCTACACATCGACATGGATCTTCCATGATAATCGTCGAGGCTAGTATAGTCCATCATTTTATTTCACTTGTCGTTAAGTTTCGTTTGATCAAAATTTTCTTAACATATCAAATAAAGTAAGATATTGCTAAAAAATCTAAATCGGAACTTATATGTATGTGAGGGAAATCGGACAAGGATGTCGACTTGAAGACGATAATCAAGTATCATTGATATGTGATTTTTGCGCTACCTTGTGTTTTAATTTCTAATCACTGGGTAAACAAAATATCATGCTAACATGAAAAACAATTGAGTGGTAAATATGAAATATTTACAATAAAATCGGTAAAATAACAATCTAATAATTTGAGTAATTTTTTTAACTATTTTGGTCTGGTGGTTTTCGTCCCAGAAATTCTATTTATTCCGTATTGATTTTTTCTTGGGCAATTTAGATATGAACATAAATTTGTTCTTTTGGAAATAGTTTTTTTCCGAAAAATATCTTATTTAATTTCTTGTAAACTACTGAGTAATATTTTCACAGACAATTTTATTAAAAAGCAATTATTTATTATTATTATAATCCATGTTTGTTGTAAAGTTTGTTGTAGGCTATAGTAGTAAATCTCTTTTGGAACCACGGCTTATAAAGCGAAACACAAGAAAACATAATATTGATTAGAGTGTACGACTGACTCTTGTACTATATATATATATATATATTATAAACTAGATCGAATCGAAAATGAAGCCTCTATTATGGTTTTCTTTTAAAACAATACATACTAATTTATCGGCTGAGTGAATACCAAAACCATCATCTCAATATATAAATGAATCTTGTACTGTTGCTGCAGTAACAGCAACCAACGTCTACGTATTACTAAATCTACCTATTCCATCTTCGCGTCTCCTACGAACGGGTAAAAAGTAGGTTTTCGTAGTTTTAACAATACGTTTTCTATAATATAATTAGTACTATTCTATTATAACTGTTTTCTTTTTATTTTCGTGTTTTTTAAAGAATGAAGAAATTTGAATTCTAATTGAAAGTTTTGTAGTGCAGTATGAGAAAAAGGATAAGAACGACAGGAAATTAAAATTAGTATAATAATAGAAGAAAATTGATAAATTTTTTTCGTAAAAAAATTGAACCGACTTCAAATAAACAGGATCTACAAAGTAAAAATAAATTTTAAAATACTTTTCGATTTCGGTGCCCACAAGTCAGTTTTTTTAGTGACAATATAATTAGAGCCGACTTTGAATAGGTCACAAGGAAATTACGTATAAAAGTATAGAGTTAAAAATTATTTTTTACATTTTCGTATATATTAAAATCAGTTCTATTAGTTGTCGAAAATTTTTATTTTTTTACATTGAAGTGTTGTTATTCAAAGAAAGAAGTTTGCACTTGGGAATGTCACCAAAAAATCGGCTTTATCTATTGGTATATTATTAGCTTGAGACGCCCAAGCTGTGATAGACAAATATAATATAAAAACTGTATTATATTTTTAAATTTAGAATGGAAACTTCTTATAATGAAGTAGATTTTATGAATTCCGAATTTTAATAAATCCTTTCAAGGTCCTCAAAACCCAAATCCGACGGTGTGAGAAAGATGTTTGTATGTGTGTGTGTGTGTGTGTGTATGTGCGTTCAGTTTTTAAGCCTAGATTGTCTCGAAAATGAATCATGATATTGACGTGGAACTTTCATCCGTTTTTTGGAAATTCATAATAAAAAACAAATTATAATTTTTTAATTCTCGTCAATGGATAGACCTAGCAAGTTGCATATAAACCACTGGATAATTTACAATTTTGTAATAATGAATGCACGCTTGACGTTATCAAAACTTTGATTCAGGATAATTTCATGTAATCCCGTATACATACATACCTATCAAATTGATTGAATCTAGCAGACAGACAGACAGACAGTTGTCAACTATCGTTTTAACATTGTTTGGTATACCTTATACATTACAAGTTCATCAACGGGAAAATGTAAACAAAGTTATAACAACTGCAACTCAAACATCCGTTGAACCGGAAAAACTTTTACCGGAAAGCCACACAATATACTCTTCTCATGAAGGTACAATTTATAATATATATATATATATATATATATATATATTGTAACAATATTATATATTTATATATTTTATTACAGGGTGATTCGTTTGTAATCTTAAATCTTATAAAGGAATCAGAAAAGTTGATTTTAAAAAATAATTAAATATGAATAATACATTCTATAATGTTAAACATAGAAATTAATTGAAATATTTTATCTATCGAACTGATATTCTGTAAAAGGCACTCGCAAGTCTTCCCTCATCTTTGGAGATCCATCTGGAACAAACCAGTGGGTAATGAGTTAAATGCTTCTATATTCACTGCAACCACTTTAAAGTTTCGAAAGTAGACACTACAATGACCATTTCTTTCGTAATTTTAGCTTAATTAGTTTCATCCTATTACTGTTTTTTTGGGGTCAAAAGTTGTATTAGTTAAAATATTATGGCAATTACAACATTTCTTTTATAAAGGATCTCACAGACGCCAAACAAACATGCAAATTGGCATGATTAAAAAACAATTGATAATTGCATGCAAAAAATTAATTATAATTAATTAATTAATTACAATAATAAAAGGACTGGAGAAGGATAGTCAACACAGTCAATAGAGCTTAGTTTGAGAAATTCAATATATAAATATATATTTTCTTACATTAAGTGTGACATGAATCATAACAACAGCTTCATCCTGTGAATTTTGTGTAACGGTGATGCGCGCCCATCTTAAAATTTCACTCTCATCATTTTTTTCATAACGCGTCTAGAGAAGTATAACCTCAAAAACCTTAAACTTAATGATAAAATTTGGAAATTGAAATCACATAATATATCCATAAACCCTTTTTAGAAATCATAAATATTTATTATTAAATTTCAAAATGATATATAAAGCATAAGAAAATTTCTCCTTAGAAAAGCAAAATATTCTATAAAATGAAACATAAATAAATTTAGTTGCACACATTTGTATGGTATATAAAAATTGCACACAAGATATTACCAAGCAAGAACTAGTAGAACTAGCCCAACAAAACACAGCAACTAGCCCAGCTGTTGTTATTAATATATTTATAACTGCAATCGTGTTTTATATATATTTTTCTGTGATATATAAAATTTTTATTATACATATTTTATCTGTAACTTAATATATATGGAATAGAGATAATAAAACATTTTACAGGGTGTGTCAGGGGAATAAATTATTATTTTCAAGTTTTTGGATCGAATTTATGAACAATACAGCCCGAAAAGGATTTGAATATATTGTTCAAAAACTTCATTCTAGAGAATAGACTTGAATATAAGAATTTTAGGTCGAAATTACCTTTCACATAGAGTTATTTTCCAAATTGACGATAAAAATACTGTCTGGAATTGTTGAAATTTTCCCATAAACATAGAATACGAAAATACGATTAAATCGCCAGATAATATTATTTCAAAAATTTCGTAACGCTCAAATCATTTTAACTCAAGAAAAGAATAGTAAAAAATAAATTATAACATACATACAATAAATTTTAAAATCAAAAAACCAATTGTAATGAGTCCATACAATAAAGGCACTAATACCTTCAACCATTCGACTACTTAGACTGTAGGTTGCGGGTTTGAACCAGGCAGTGGCAGTTTGATTAATTATATCAAAAATAAAAATGCGATTGGTTAATCACAGTGTCATCACTTGGATAAGAACGAAGTAAACGGCTTCACCAACAGCATAATAACAATATAAGCACCTTGTGCTTGAAAGCATCTTTGCTTCAGGTGATTGAGTGTTCAATAGGACAGTACAGAGGACAAAAAGGTCTAGGTACGAGGGACTCGGCTTCGGTTCTCCTTTTAATATTCTTCTTTTTAAATAAATACACAAATATTAATAGAACATATGATGCGGCATGTTATTTTTATAATATTTAAACATTTTACTAAAATTGAAGAATTCTAAAATACTTGCTTATTGCAAATATTAGATCAATAAGTCGTTTAGATCGACGATTTCTAAGATAACGCTCAGAAAATGATATATCGGAGCCGATTCAACCGATATTACAGAAATTAATTTTACAATCATAAAATGAGTGTTATTTTTCAATTTTCGGTTTTGACTTAGCTACAATCGAAAATCCAAAAAATTTATAAAATTTTTTAGGATAAAATAAAATTGAGCCAAACAACGAATTAAAAAAAATAGAAGTTATACTTCTTTGGCATCATTAAAAAATAATTATTAATTGCATGTAAATAGTTTATTTCAATAAAATAATAAGAAGGATAGTCAACACAGTGAATAAAGCTCAGTTTAAATTTGAAAAATTCAATAAATAAATATATATTTTCGTAAAATAAATCATAACAACAGATTCAACCTGTGAATTTTGTATGACGGTGATATTTGCGCACGTATTTTAATATTTCACTCTCTTCATTTTTTTAAAACGCGCCTTAAGACGTATAACTTCTAAAAATACAAGACATAACCAACAATTGTTAACTGAAACATTTTGTACATAATTCACAGATGTATATTTATTATACAAGGAATACGTATTTTATATAAAGGATAATAATATAAATAAGTAGCCATAAACATAAGAAAAATAATGGAAAAAATTATCCTTAAATTATCTGTTCTATATATTCTTGTACATTATATTGTTAGTATCAGGCGTTTGTTTATTTGCGTTGAAAAGCGTTCCATTAATTTTATTTATTTATTTTAATATTAATATGTTTTGATTATCGTCCTGTAGATAATGTTTTATAAGGGACTGGACATGGTCTTTAATATTTACTTTTTGAATGTAAAATCCAGAAGCTTGTAAAAGTTACCATCCGTATTTTATATATTTTAATTTTTTAACCTTTTACTTTTTAGATATGATGAACTTTTATTGGCTCTGAAAACAAAAACTGCCCACTTTTCAGAATGTAAATAATCATATAATATAATATGATATATACGCATCCAGTTTTTATCGGTACACACGTTATAATTTTTTTTAATTAATCAAAATCTTTAGATGAATTTGAAAATTATTTATATTTTATAAAGTACTTATCAAATTTTTTTTATAATTATTGATTTTAACTATACTTTAATTTAAACAAAGTATTAAAAATAATTTTATTACTTAAAATTAGGCATTTTTAAATAAAAATTAGGTATAAATATTTTTATTACTTAAAATTAGGTAGTTTTATTTATTTCATTTTTATTTATTATTTTATTTTATTTTATTTTATTTTTTTTTTTAAATTAATAATTATTTAAAAATTATTTCTTTTTTTAATCATATTTAAAGAAAGAAATTATTTTTAAACTATAATTTAAAAGACCAACATTCATTAATTAAATATTCATTAATTAAATCGTGAGTAGATTTTATATTCATATTTATTTAAAATAAAACAATTAATAAAAAGAAAACAGGAGATCTGAAATTCGAAAATTCATTTTTTTAATCATTTTATTCAGTTTATTCTTGTTCACAACGATATTGGAAGAATACTATTTTTCATCGATTATGGAAAAAATAATGATTCTCGAAACATCGATGTATATTCCCTTAATGTATATATATTTCCTAGTAATAAACTAATAATCTGTCTCATGATTCACACAGCCTTCATAAGAAATTATATTTGTCTCTAATAAGATTGTGCTTTATAATAATTTACCCACTTACTATATAGAAAATAATAACAACTTTAATGACGATAACTATCTACTATAAATAATTCTACCTAGAAATACATAGGTATTAAATATTATACTTCAACATATCTATATATATTTCTAGGTAAATCATTTGCATCACTTTTCTGTATAATTCTGTATAAATATTAGATTGGTCGAGTTTATTTTTATTTACGTTCAAAGCTTTTTTTCATAAACTTTCCTCAATTAAAGTGCAAAATAGTTCCTATGGGGTGTTTTTTTGTTTTTTGTTTTTAATTAGTGCAAAATCTCAAAAATTCAAATTCAAGTTTAATCATTTGAAATGTTCAATTAATCTTATATGCATATTTCGTTTTTGTAATATGGTTTTTCAAAACTGAAGCTATTAAGTGACATTTTATAAAGAAAGTAGAAAGCAATAAATAAATTTATGGTTCGTTGAACCCATCCAGGCAAAGGTAGAACCCATCCGCTTAAAAATAATTATAACCTGGAGATTAATCAGACCTTTTAAATAATTCAACTATTGTTTTAAAGAATTTTCTCAACTTAACTTTTATTTAGATTTTTATGCACATATCAATTTAAAAATACACGTATAATTTACGATTTCCTTTCAAATTTCTTTTAGTTTTTCCTATGTTTTATTGCAGCATAATAGAGTCGATATATTTTAAATTTTTTTTTTTTTCTTTTTGGTTAAAAATAGGTTTATAAATATTAATAAAATAGGTATAATATTTCGTATTTTATTTAAACGTAAATGAAAAATTTAATTCGTTAAGAATATAAATATTTATAACTTGAAACTTTTATTTAAAATTTTTATAATTAAAAATATAATTAAAACTGTGTATATCTAAAACTAATGAAAATATCATAGCTAAATTTTAATTATTTGTATATTTAAATAAATCTACATCTAATAAATAGATTAAGGTTGTTCGAGTCATACATATTTTTAAATAAAAGCTTTTCGAGTATTTAAGAAAATTATATTTATTATTTTTCTGAAACAAAATTTCTCAGAAATATTTGGCATATATTTCAGAATAAAGTTTCCATAATTTACCTTTTAAAATAGTTTTCCAAACTTTTAATTCAAGTATTCTTATAAATAATATTGATTAAATTCAATTGAAATATTTTTGTTCTCAAGAGTGTAAGAAAGTGTAAAAATTTTACTGGTAATATTGTTTTATACCTCCCACATAGTTATATTTTGTGCGTTAAACTCGTAGTAGTTTTAATTTTCAAAACTTCCTTGATCTTAAATTTTTATTTGGAATTAACATGAATTAAATACTCTCTTAAATACAGTTCCAAATATATCATTTTCAGTTCGGAAAATTTTGTGATTGTGAATTATAGCAAGCTTTTTAATAGCCAATTTCTTCTTGCTGTGGATAATTTTCTGTTGCTTCTCAATTATAGGAGATGTCGTCAAAGCCCTTAGTTCGAATATATTACATACACAATTTTTATGCTTCAATTAGATAAATAAATGCTCTTACAATTTTTTAACTCTTGAAACATGAAAGCTTTTACCCAAATTAAGTATGAAAAAATCCTCTCCACATAAAGCCAAACAGCCACCTGTAAACGTAGCTTTTCCTGGTTTAATTTTTCAATACATTCACCAAATCTCAAATATTTTATCTAGGAATCATTTAATCCGACTTGACAAGGATTAGTCTTTGCCACGACTTAAATAATTTAAAAAAACTAAAGAAAATACACCAGGATTATCATATCTAACAACATTCAACCAGACCGCAAGTGCCTGTCTGTCTGTTTGGTATAAAAAGCAAAGAAAGAAAATTTAAAATAAAAAAATAAAAAACAAGAAGGAATAGATTATATATGCAAAAGATTCTCTTTATCTGATAAAGGATTATGTTAGAATGTTATAGAAAAGAATATATTCATTTTGATGTCCTTGCATTATTTGAACAATAATCCTTGTGCATGTTATTCTTTGGGTCTCCAACATCGTTATTTTAATATATACTTTTTTTTTATATATATTATTATTATTATTTACTTGCCGAAAGCGTTAACGGGAAGAATAAATATGTATTTTATATTCGTATTGCATAATATTTTACAGGATGACACAGAATCTTGACTCTTCTTTAGATGATCTGATGCACCAAAAGTATAGAAATTGTATGCATTAAATTAATGAACCAATGAGAAGAACTTGGATGAAGATTCATTTTGTATCATTTTTGTGGAACTGAAGTAAAGAAAATTGGTGACCCACAGTAAGTGAACCATTGTGGGAATAATGCCAATAAACGTTATAAGGTTTAGGGAATAAAATTTCTTCCTGACAAAAACGTTAAAAATACCAAAAATCAGGTTTTATGATGGGAAGACATCATATTGAGAAGAGATGTGATAGAAAACATTTCTGGAATGATTTTCCAGTACTGAGGAAGTCTAAAATGTCCAAGTTTAGCCTCAGTTTAACATTTTCGGGAGCCATAAATCGAAAGCTGTAGTATATTCTACTAGCAGGTGGAGAATATCTGCTACTTTAAATTGTCTTAATTAAACCGGACCTTATATTCAAGAACAAGACAAGGAAATCTAAATTCTAGTCAATGTTATATTTTTTTAGTTTTTATACAACGAGATATCAAGAATCGAAGAAAATTCTGTCACATCCTGTTGAAATCGAAATTATTTTCTTATTTACAAAGTAAACTTGTCAGTGACATTCTGGAAATATTAAAAAAATGTATGTGTTTTTGGACAATATTGATATTATCGTTGCCAAGATAAATTTTTTTGTATCATTATTTACTTTAGTAGATATCCCTTTCACTATGTGTTTTTCTTCCGTTCGGCTCTAGAAAATAAATTACGTCGTCGATTAAGTTAGATATTTCTGATTTAAGCTCAAAATCGAATACTGAGTGAACATTATACAGTGTGCTTAAAATTTTAATTTCCATGTCTTGTGTCATGAGACACAAGCTTAAGTAAAGTATGATAGCGAACAATTATTTGTCATATACGCTAATTAGTTGGTTTGATGTGCACATGCGTACATGTGACTAAGCACACTGGTCATGGAGAGTTGAACAAAGGAAGCTTCTCTCAGGAATAACACGTGTTTGTGTTGCATAGAATATACAATGTTGTTAGTTGCTAATAAAAATGGCTAATTCAAATAAAAGAATAAAAAATAAAATGAGCTATCGAACACCATGGTCAATTTTGTACCCGCGTGCCAGTGCTGTTCTTATTATAGAAAACACAAATACTACAGTATATTTAAATCCCTTCGTCGGTAAACCTGGGTATTTCGTACCTCCGTTTTTTTAGCAAGTTGCTCCAGTTTTTTAATAAAAAATATATGCAAAAATGAATTTTTCTACAATTTTATGATTGATATGTTAAGTTGAAGGTTTCACAGATGAGCATGAATTTTTACGAAATTTTTTGAGTGCATTAACAGGTTGAAAAAACGACCGGAACAGGTTTACCGACGGAAGGTGTCGAAAAAACGTTTACCGACGAAGGGTTAATAATTTATGGAGTATTAATGGCATTACTGTACGAGATTCGTGAATACAACAAATGCAGAATTTATTCGAAATGGAATATTCTAAATAAATACACATTATGCTGAAAATAAAATGTATACACTTTAAAGGCGATTATTTAAATTATACTAAACAGACAACAAATCATTAAATGATTCCTAGAAGAACGAATCTCATGTAACATATGATTCAAGTAGCTTTAAGCTTTAGTACTAAATTGAATGCCATGCATCAATAGATCAAGTCAATTAATGAATCAGTTGAAAAATATATTTTACTTATAGTCCAATAATTTCACAATGTTCAAAAAAAAGCATTTCTAAAGGCAATGGTTTGGGCAAGGATTCCTTAAATATAACGTTATTGTTTCATTTCATAATGCATAACTTTTTTAAACCAACGTTGTAAGAAAATTTAAAATTGTTTCTTTAAAATTGCCATGACTTGCAAGTATACATTATTAGAAATTCTGAATATTGCACTTTTTTATTCCAAAACCCTTAATTTTATTAAGGACGTGCCTATTTCCTGCTAACACTTCTAAAACGGTTTGAAAGATTTAATTAAAATTTGGATATTAAGTGAACAAATTTTGCATTATTATCTTCTTGTTTATGAAATTAAGTTAAATTTTCTGTGAGCATAATCCGACTTCATTACTTATTCAATCATCGAATTTTAATTTTTTCTAAATATGGATTTTCTGAATTCATCGCATTTGACAAATTGCTTATAACGTTTATGAAACTTTATCACACATACAAAATTTCATCAAAATCGAATGAATCGGATGAAAGGAAAATACTATATGTCAATACTATATATCAATTTCCAGCGTTGTATCTCCAGAACGACAATTGATAAGTAAGATGTTTGTAGAACGGGCCCCCATCATGAAGACCCCCAACAAGTTCACCCAGTAATTTTGGTGCTTTGCGAGTTTCGCAGGTTTTTCTAAATAATAAAAAACCGCGAATATAACGGAGTTATTTGTTTCTCAAATTTTCCTAAATTTTCAGAAAATTTAATTTGTTTTACATAAAAGTTTTATGGCTTAAAAATTCAGATCGTGTGTGGGAAAAAATCTATTATAATAGTGTTGTGACATTTTATGGACATATAATGAGTTGAAGTTAAGTATGGAAATTTGTGGTGGTATGACAAGGATATGCATTGAGTTGAAGTCAGCGTGGAATGGATTCATGTGAGGATGACGAGCTGAAAAAGAGACTGATGTGTGATTAATTTTCGATATGTGACGTTTGAAGAAACAAATGGATCTGATTTTTATTTTTGTGTAATTTACGTTCATTAAATCACAAATAGTTTTATATTACTCCGTAAAAAGGATTCAATTTTATTCGAACTATTTATGGTATTCCACTGGAATGAATTCACTAGCCGATGGGAAATACTGTCTGCACGATAAGTATTATTTTATTTTTCACAACCGTATTTGTATCTATACATAATAATAAGACTACTTAAAAAACTGCAAAGGAATAGAAAAGATTTTATATGTTGTAAGAGGAAGTAGAAAAAGGAATTAAATATTTAAAAAAAAAAAAGAAGAAGGAATAAAGGAATATAAACACAAATATTCCATTCTGTACTCCTAGTTTTGTGTGTGTGTATTTTGTTCTTGTCTAGTGATCATTAGTTTTATTCAAAATGATTTCAACCAGAAATTGTTAACATTTATTTTTCGTTATATTTGTAAGCTTAGAGAAGAGGTCTTAGAGTAATTATTTTCATGAGTATCCAATGAGAGGATTTTCCTTATTTCACACGGAGTGAGAACTTTTGGTATTTTACAAATTTGACAGAATCTTTTTTTCTTGACAAAATCGTCATGTCTATATCAACCAATTTTTGTTTTGCCGTTTTAGATGTCCGAATCACGCATATTTGAATGCATGGATGTCAGATACTCGGTTTGGATAAAAAATACACTTTGTAAAACTAGAAAATGGCATGTATTAATTGGATTTGGTTGTCCATACACTCGAAAAACACCGTTGACATTTCAATGGGGATAATATCAGTGCATTGAAGATTCGATGCCGGTGAACATTTAAATGAATCCATCCAAATACCTCTAGAAATATGCTTGTTACATAAAAATGCGAATAATGGATATGGTTGCCCATGCACCGAAAAACACAGATGACATTTTTATGATATTAGACGTACTTATCATCGAGAGGATATCCATATATCTTGCAATGCAGGTGCGATATCGGTGGTCGTTTAAATAAATCTGCCCGAATATTTCTAGAAATATGCGCTGTTGAGAAAAAGTATTCAAGAAAAATTTGTATACAATGATATATTTAAGGTTATTTGAAGTTTAAAAAGATTTTATTAATAGGTACACCTTTGGCTGTGGATTCGGAAATTTTTTACTTTCTTTGAGGAGCCTTCTATAAGGTCGAATCAAGGTTAAATTTCATTGAGAACCACAATAGAATTTTCAATTTTCTACTGCAAAAATTATCCGATTTTTAAGGATTTTTCAATATTTAACCTTGATTTTACCTTCAGAATTGAATCATTTATTGGATGAATAGATTAAAATAACCCATCCAGCATATACTATTGATGTTTCAACGGGAGTTTTTCTTCCACCCCAATTTTATAAACATAAAATTCTCTACAATAAAGACGTAACAAGGATTACATTTATCTCAATAAAAACCAAAATGAAACTATATAACTTGACAACATAATTTTCAAGATATTTCTGGTTTTCATTTTAATTAAGCGACCTATGTTTAAGTATTGACCCAACAAAGCTTTAATCCTTTCTTAAATTGTAATATTTTTGACCCGTTTAATAACTTTTTCATATAGATAATAAAATAACAATAAAATTTATAACTTTTTAAAGTATCATAAATAGTTTTTTTTTTATTTATAAAGTATTTATAAATTATTTAATGTTTAGTTTTTAGGTATGTGATAGTCTAATATATAATTCATATTTATTTAAACGAAGGTTATCAAGTTTTTATAGTATTTTTATATTTTGGGTCAATAATAGTTTATGAACCCTAGTTAATAAGAGATTATATAAATATTACAATCATTATAAAACAAGAAATATTCACTCACTGACTTATCATTAAATATTATTAATTATTAAAATAATTATAAAAAAGTTCATTCGAAAGCTAAAATTACTATATTTGCTTATAATTATTTACTTGGTAATGACTAAATATACAATTTATTATTGACGTCAATAAATAAATTAGTCTGACTGATCTATCAACGCATTTGCTGCTCAATCCGCTGAACAATTTGAATTGACGTAAATATCTTCTAAGGAAGATTTGAAATTATATAAGAGCGAAATATAAATGCAAAAATTTTCTGGACTACTTTTGGCCCGAAATTACTAAACATGGTAATTTTTCGCGTATCATGATTTTTCAAAAACAACCCCTTCAAGAGACGAAAAGAGATAGTCTTAGTAAATTCTTAGAATTTACAAGAGTTATGCACGAGCTAAGATGCGGGCAAACGCAGGTCTTCAAATAGGCTTTTAAAATTCCAATGAGATATAATTGTTATATCTGAATATTTGGTTTTTGGCATCGACATTCAAATTATTGAACACACTCCGGCCTCTGTATACATTAGATGATTTTTTATTTATTTTGGTTTGATCATTTCAAATTCCAAAATTTCACCTTTACCTTCGGTGAAAATGCCCAAAAATTCCTTTTCTTTGCAACGCATTCTAATCAAATGCAGTTTTTTTTACAATGAACGTGAAATAAAATGACGTATTTAGAATGAAAACTTTAATTGATTTATCAAAGAAGGTATACTTTTCTGCTTTTCGGAAAATTTTACAATTTTTTTTTTTTTTTTTTTGCAAATAATATGAAATTATTAGGACATATTGAAGAATTGTTATTTTTTAATTGCATCGCCTCATTTCTTTGAAATCAAGCCTATGAAATCACCCATTTTTTTTTTCTATGCAAACTACAAATATGCTGTTTTTTTGGAATCAATAGAAATTTGAATTACACGATTATTATGGAAAAATTTTGTATCAAACATGATATTATTAAAAAAAATAAAATTTTCTAAAATAAATATTTATAAAAAAATAAATTAAACTGAGTACAGGTAATTAGAGGTATAAATTAAAAATTAATATTATTATTATTATCATTATTATTATTTATGTTCAAAGGAATTTATTTTATTATAAATATTTACAATTATTGACCCTGATTAAAATAATTATAAAATAATTTATTTATGCATAAATATTATTTAAAAAAACAATAGAACAAATATGTCTCTATAAATATATTATTTATATTTAAATTTGTTTTTATAATAACGGTATTTTGTTTAAAAACATGTACGTACGAATTCTTTTGTTCCAAAATTATTGAAAATATTTATTCAATAGTTATACAAAATTATGAAATTCGTCATGAAGTAAGTATCAATTTGCGAATTAGAAAAGGCTATTAGCACACGTGTATGTACTTAATTAATAAATAGTAATTCTTTATTTCTCAAATGTGACATTATAGTAACAGCACTTCTAATTCGAAGTTATACGAAGTGTTTCATAAAACTAAAAACAATACTTATTTGCATACACAGAAACTTTTCTGTTTGTGTTTCTCTAATTTTTTTATTTAACAGTATAAGCTATTCCGTTTTTAGTTTTAGATGATTCAAGATCATTTAGATGTAACGATTTTAACAAAAATTCTCTCCAATAAATTTTTTTTTGCACCAAACCGTCACCAAATTAAACGAACAAGTAACATCTCCTCAGAGAATCATTACAACTAGCTAATTCGTACTCGTGATGACTACTTTGTAGTCGAAATACGTATTTATCAAATACAAAATATTTTGATTAAATTTTGAGTATTAAAACTGTTTTTAGTACATATATTAGCATTACGTGAATTATCCTGAAAAAACACGCTCCATGATTATTAAGTTGATTGAGAAACTTAAATTATCACATTAAAAAAAATTTAAGATTAAAATAACATAAATTTTATAGAAAACATAATAAAATGAAATTAATCAACTTTATAATATTTATATAAATTTATTATGTAAGTCCTGGTTTATGGGGTTTTAATTGAAAATTATTCACTAATTATTTTGAATGTTAAAACAGCAGTGTAATTAATTATTTTATTTAAAATAATAGTAATTTTTTAATGAAATGTATTGGTTTCGTCCCGAAAGTTGAAACGAAATGATTATCATTGAAAAATAACTGCAGTACAATTGAATTGTGAGCTAATTATTTACCAGTATCTTGAGTATAAATCTTACAAATTCAAAATCTTACAGTTAAAAAATGAATCAAGATTTCATTTTCTGTATTTGATCATTAAAAAAATCAATTTTTCAGACTTAAATGCACCACAATTATTCTAAAATATCTCGTTTTGATTATGATATATATTAAATTGTCATAATTAGGAAGTTATTGATCTGATTGTTCAGGATTGTATTTTATTTAATTTGTTTTATTTTCAATTTTATTATTAATTTAATTCTAGATTAATCTTTAGGGATTACACATAAATCGTGCATCATAATATATAATTTTATTTTAAAAAAAAAGAAATTTTACATAAAATATCGTTATTAAAATATTATTAGAACCTTCATATGAAAATTGGATTTCGGAGGCAATATTTTTTATATCGTAAACAAATTTAGTCGAAAAACTTTGTTGTGGTTTCTTTGAAGATCTAGCAAAAAAACCTAAAAATACTTGGACATCTCGAAACCGTTTCGAGATATTATAGAAGTAACCGCCAAAGAGATTCCTTTTTAGTTATTTTTAGGCTAAAATTATGTTCTAAGTTATGGTTTATTACATTCTACACAATTTTTTGCGAGGAACATTTAAAATTATCTTAAAGTTCCAAAAAAATTTTGTGTCCATTTTTGCCATTGGATAACTAGTTTTTCGGAGATATTTAAAACAAAATACACTTCGTATTGTAAAATATAATTTATTTTTGAAACTTATTAATTAAAATTACCATTATGAAATTCGGGATCGAAAAATATTTTTTCAATTTTCTCCAAAACGTGAAAAATAGAAAAAAAAATGTGTCACCAATTTCGAGACCACCGTGTCTTTAATTGTAACCCAAAAACTTACCACATCCGGTCTATTTATCCCATGGACGAATAGTTTTGCTACAAACTGTTTAAAGCGATGTTTCCAAAAATTAGAAATTTATTCCAAAAATAAGTATAATTTTTGAATTTTAATGGTTTTAATTACTATAAAAATCTCCAAACAATGCAATAAAACTTTTAAGACTCAAAATTACTTAAAAGTATAAAAGCGCAAAATCAACTTACTAAATTTATAATACGATGAAATTTGATTGATTTCTGTTTTATTGAATTGAATTCAGGTTGAATAATTGATATTATACGAACTGAAATTTATAACTTTAACGGTAACATATATAATATATAATAAATAATGATAATCCAAAATAAAACTTTTTAAATTATAAATATATTTAAAACCGTTTATTTCTTTTTAATCTTAATTCACATTTTCCCTCTGTATGAGACAGAATATTATCCAAGTCTGATAGTGAATATTATTTATAATGTTATTTAACTACATTTTAATGTAACAAATATATGTGTATATTATTATTAAATAAATTCCTTTTTATAAAATAAAACTAACATTATAAATTAAATATTTTTGACTTAATAATGTGTACAAAATATTATTTAAATATGCATTTTGAAAAGAATATTTATAATAGTTAAACTTTTTTTTAAATAACAAATAGGACACTTGATAATGTACTTGTGTATGTACATATGATATCTACTTTACCGACCATATATGTTCACGTGGTCTTATTGTTGAATTAAATTATTGTGTCTATGTACAGAAGTCACAAAAATATTATCATAACATGTATATGGATTTAGCATGAATATTTTCCATTTTTAATTGAATCTTTAGTATCGTCTCATTTGTAATAATAATACTTGGAGCTGGAGAAGGTATAAGAACAAAACTTGTTAATTCTCGCTTAAAGATATTATTAACCATTTTATAAAGAATTCGAAATTTTTTAGATAAATCCCAAAAATATTATCGTAAAAAGTCATAGATATACTTTTTAAATTATATATTTCATCAAAGAATATTAAAAAAAATTTCACGTTTGAAAAAAGCAATTCCTTGAAAATTGCTTAAACAATTTCGATTTAAACAATATGGCAGCAAATTTCCCTCTAGCAATATACATTTTTATCATCAATTGGATAATCGAGGTGGAAAATATGGGATACCCATGTCTCTATTTTTACTAGACTAAATAAATAATTCAATTTCGTATCTGTTTTTTCCTTTCTGTTGTTTTTTTACTTTTTGTTGTTTGTTGAGTTTTTTTCATTTTTCTTTTCATACCTGTAACAAAAGAAAATTTATATTAGCATCTCGATTTTATTCAATAATTACTGAACACATTCACTCTAACATAGTGATACTATTATCGCTGAAATGTCAAGTTAAGAGCGTACGGTACTTGACAAGTACAAACATTTAGTACTGATTAGTGAATTAGGACCATTTAAGATCATATTTATGATTAACATGGAATTTAGTGGTATTGTACACAAAATATATTCAATTTTGTTAATCAAACCATGGTATATAAGGCTGTTTCACTTAAATTTTTGATAAATTATTTTCAAAAATGCAAATGTCTGGAATAATAACCACAAGAAAACTTGATTTGACATTTAACAAATGTCGATACGACAATGTTTGACTGATATTTGGACTAATATACAATTTCTCTGGTCATTTCTTAAGGAAATTTTATCGTAAGATTTAAATTTCCATAAAAAACAGATAATTCTATAAAATTGAACACAAAATCTATAAATTTAGTAGTGTAATAGTAAGTAAAAATAAATTAATGCAAGAATGACAGTGATCGAGCAACCTTAATTTAATCATCGATAATTATTTAATATTCAATTTGCATGGTGTCTTTTTAATGGTATTTTCCATTAAATAATTTTCCAAAGTAGTCAAGCAATGGTTCATTAGTAACTTAACATTTTAGGAATGACAAGCAATTATCTTTTTGTTTTTTATTAGCATCTAAATATGCAAAATAAAAATTATTAATAATGAATAACAAAATAATTAATTAATTATTTTAAAAATAAATAACTTAATGGAGGTAGATAACAAATTATTTAATGAATATTACAATTCATAGACCTGGTTAATATATTCAATATTTTACATATTAATTACTAATAATAAAATTTATTAAAAATGTTAATTTATCAAATCATTTATTATAATGAATAATTTTATTATTAATAATTATTTCTATTTCTATTCATAAAATTATATTTAAACTATAATTGCTTAAATTGCATGATTTTATACAAATAGATATTTTATAAATATATTTTAATTCAATATAATATTATTATCTTTCATTTTATTTAATGAATATTTCAGTTAGATTGTAATTTATTTTTTAAATAATTATTACATAACAAATTGATTATAAAAGTTGTTTGTACAGAAAAAAAATTTTTTAATGAATATCACTGGGTCTTTGCGATACCGATGATTACTTGCAATTTGTTTTGGATATATTGGCCTTCGATTAAAATTTAAGGGTATATCTCAAAATCCAAACGTCATATTCTTAAATACATGTTAATTTTAAATTTATTCGTAAAATTTACCGTACACATAAAGTTTTCTCGAATTCCAAATAGCAATTTTTTTCGATTTTCTCGATTTTTTCAAATATTCTCCTAAAGAAACTTGTATTATAAAAATTGTTTTTTTATATTTTTTTTAAATCTTAATCTGGACTAATTTCAAACGATATCTAAAATCTTATTAATTTTTTTTATATCTTATCTTGTGTACTGTTACTATGACCTAAACATTTATATCGAATAAAAATGACAGCTTACGAAATGTCAGCTGAAAATCAATTCCATAAACATTATGCTTAAATTTATTTTAAATTAAGTATGATTTAATGAATATGGTGTAGGTATTTTACAAAAAAAAAATGCCTTTCTTAATTATTTTTCAGACAATATTATTCCGATTAAAACAAAAAATATTTTTTTAAATTATTTTCTAAAATCTCATGACAACAACAATCTCTTTTGAATATCATGAAATATTTACAACATTGTTTGAATTTTATCATATGAAATGTTTAATATTTAAAGACAATTCAAGATGTCGTAACAATGGGAATGAATATATACAATCAATTGAAATAAATTTGAATTGATATCAACAACAATTGAAGCAACAAAACAATGGAAGAACAAATTTATGTGAGGATTCTATTTTTCAATCAAACAAAACCAATAAAAAACTGTTGGTACACTACTAGTCACTGTGTAGGTTTAGTGTTCTGATAAAGAATGGTATTGTAATACAGATTGCTACCCTAAAAACGATTTATCAGTAACGTTTACATCGTTATAATAAAAATATTTAAAAAATAATACTAGCCCAGTGAATTAAGTGAATTGATTGTTGTAAGAAAATGTCGGGGGGTTCGAATCCACCGGATGTCTATGCCATTTTTTTTTTAAATTAAAAATTTCAAATATTAAATTGGGAAATTCAAACCTAAACATTACCAAAATTTGGCATCTCGATAAGCAAATATAGATACAAATGAGTAAATTTTTAAAACCACATAAAGATCTTTTTTGGATGAAAAATTATGAATTCAATATATGTGACTTAAACAACAGATCGCTTTTTTTTCGTTTGTGCCTAACTTAGTGATTCGATAAACACCTAAAAAATAATCTAGTTAGTATAGTCAATATTTGCTAGCGTTACAAATTTAAGAGTAAAATTAATTTACTTTGGAAAATTCTATATATGTCGATTATTGGTAACGTGAATAGAACGTGGAAGGTACTTCTTAATCGACTGACACGCCACGAGTAACTAGAATTTGTAATAAAACATTCATATTTTAGAAAATATAATTATTTATTCAATTGTTTGTACATAAATTATCGAGCAAATGTCAAACAAAAATTATTGACTAGTTATAAATAAAATGACATTTAATTGTAGTTATTGGGTTGAAAATTGTAAGAGCGGTCGGAGAAATAGCATTTCTAATTATTTTTAATTGCAAATATAAATAATTATTCAATTACATTTGTTAATTGATTTGTTAAATCTATTCACAGGCAGACCATTTAATTGATAAAATTGTATAATGAAACCAAAGAAACGAAATAAAAGTTACCATATATGAATTTTATTTAAGAAAAATAAAAAATCAAATGATCTTGACCGAGATTCGAACACTTGATCTTCGTTATATTGATCACAGACTCACTTGACTAGACATTACTTTCTAACAACCTATATATATTTCAATACTTTAGTTGTCCTGTCGCATATAAAAGCTATTATAATAAACAGTATATTGTGTACTAACCCACCCCCCTACCTCCCACAATGTTGATATTTTATTAGATGAAATGAAAAAGCTTCAAGTGAAGCAACATACATATATTAAAATAAAATAAAAAAACTATCGTATTTTATAACATTTACTCTGTATGGATGTTATGTCAAATGGATGGAAAATGGATATTTTATGAACACACAGGAGGTGAAAAATAAAATGGAAAACACAATATTTTGAAAAAAAAAAACTCTGTGTATAATAAAGTGATGGGTTTGGTTTGTCGTCGGTAGTAGCTTTGTTATATATTTGACAAAGCTACACAATACTGTTACAGTTTTGTAATATCAATATCACATAAAACTAAATTGAAATGATTTCAAATAAAAAGGAATAAGGATCACGGAGAATATAAAATTAATATCTGCCAAAAACAATATACTAACAATCAGTAAATATACGGAGTGATCGAAAAATTAAATTTGATAATCCAGTAATATTAAAAATAAAAGGAAAAACAGGCGAACTGAGATCGTCAAGTGGAACGGTTTATCCCGATTTCCACTCAAACTACAAATCCAATGGAAAAAGTAAAAACAAAGGTGTAGGTATTAAAAAGATCTACAAGTTTTTTGTTTTTTATTTCTATCTTTTCAAAAAACATTTTACCTTTTTATGTTCCAAATACAGAGTAATTTTTTTTATTTAAAATATTTATTGTTTTACCTAATTTTGAATAAATATCGAAAAAGCACTTTAGTGTTAAAAGTGTTAATAGAAAAATTGTAATTAATTTTATTACCAACAACTTTCCATAGCACTTGAAATTTTACCGGAAATCGAGATAAACCGTGTTTAACTTTTAAAAAGCCATCTTTCACTTCAGCTAGCCCGTAAATTATTTTTCCTTTCATTTTTGTTAAATTTTCTCCCGTTTCCAATGAGTTTCATCCTACTAGAATATTTTTTCGACTTTTTACCATTTTTAAGAGTCTAATAATCGAACCGATTATATTGTCTTGACTGTTTTGGATAATTCGAAATTGATTCTAATTAGTTTTAACGCTTATACAAAATAATTTGCATAATTTTTCTATACACAAAATGGAAATCTCAAATTTTAACAATACCAACTTTATTTTGGAGAATATTAAAGAAATATTTTAAAATTTATATTTGTCAATTTGATATCTAAATTTTTAGAGATCGATTGAATCTTAATTTGTGCTTCATTTACTACAGATTATGGTACATATAGACTATAGTACTATGGTACATATAGACTATAGTACACTTTCTTCGTCTTGTTTTTCTTACTTATCAGACACTCAAACGATTTCTTTGCATAATCGATTGCTACTTTTATGATTTAAACCTGAGAGTTAGTTAAAATTTAATTCGGATTGATTTCTCGTTCAACCTGTATATATAGATCACTTTGTTTGATATTCTATAACACAAATACCATTATCATTGTTTAATGTTTTTAGATTTATTTTATTCTTATTTTCGATTATATTTTCTATTGTCATAGATTTACTCGTTTAAACAGAGAGTATTATAGTATTCGTTTTTTATAGACTTTGCACAGGTGTCTTAACATAATGGTCTTTGTCAAAGCTTTTGGTATCTAGAATATGTTACGAATGTTTCTCATTATTCATATCGATTTTGTGAAGCTTTCTCACATAGCATCACCATTAACAATTGGGTAATCTTATCTTAAGCTTTAGCGCATTTAATAGCAACATGAGGTCGTGACAATACCTGTCCAACATGAGGTCCTGAACAAGAAGCTTTCTTGAGCCATTCCTCCCTTTTACGTCTATTTACAGTGTAAACCAGTATCTACAATATTCCAAACGTTAAAAGGTCTGGTGATAAATTGCTGAGAATATCGAAATTATTATATGTGTTTATAGAAAACCAGAGTCAGAGAGGTCTTAGGAGAAACTACAAACACAATAATTTAAAAACGTAATGATAACTCAAACATAGACGAAAACTCGAAAATTCGTATTCTTTATACGCTACTTAGGTTTAAACAGCCCAAATAATAGGTACCTAATCATTGACGAGGCTAAAAAGAGTTCTCCTCTGTGTGCTGTTGTCTTATTTCGATGCATCGCAAGAGTACACCCAGTTCCAGGGCCCAAAAATATTTTATCATAAAATAATTTCGGAATGTGACCTTTTCGATTTTGCAATCATAATATCGTTATCCTTTCACGAGCCTCTTTATTTTTAAAGTAAAATAAACAAATAGATTTGTAATAGTTTTTATTAAGATGTTTTTTATTTTATTATTATTATTATTAGTATTAGTATTATGAAATGTCAAGCCCTAAAAATGTTAAGTATTATTATTATTTACTAATGCAATCACTTTATTTACAATTTCACAATACTAATTTTAAAAAAAGAAAAAAAGAACTTATTATTCTATTAAGTGGATTTAAAAACTATTAGTAAAACACAAAACTTATCAGGTTTGGTAGTTAAATTAGAAATCCACATTTAAAAATTTATTTGAAAAATGGGTGCGCGTACTAACTTATGTACGCGCATCAGAAATTATACTTCTTTGGCATCATTAAAAAACAATTTTTAATTGCATGCAAATAATTAATAACAATAAAATAATAAAGGGACTGAAGAAGAATAGTCAACACAGTCAATAAAGCTCAGTTTTAATTTGGAAAATTAAATAAATAAATATATATACATTAAGTGTAACATGAATCATAACAACAACTTCAACCTGTGAATTTTGTCTGACGGTGATGCGCGCGCATCTTAAAATTTCACTAGAATCATTTTTTTATAACGCGTCTAAAGAAGTAAAACTTCAAAAACTCTGATCATAAAATTTATAGTTAAAACACAATACAAACATGGAATTGTTAAACCATTTTGATCAAATATTGTTGGTAATGTTTTAATCTTCATTTGCATAATCTTTATTTACTATTTAGTGATCTGAATGTCAAAGTTATCCTAAAAATTGATCCTTAATCGATCGAAATTCCTCGAGAAACTGCTTTTTTTTATAAATACAATTATATTTATATTATACTGAAGTTAATTTTGTTTTAAAATTTTACAAATACGTAAAATAGGGAAATTCAAATTTCCTAATTAAACATAGAGCGTAATTCCAACGTCAAGTGTTAGTATCTCCATATAAATTACATGGTAAACATCGTTACGAAGAAAGAGATTGAAAATAATCTTTGTTAGGTTAGAATTTCTTTGTTTTTCAATCAATTTTTATTTAATTTTCTAGTGTTGTTATGGTATTAATCCTTGTGTCAAATTTTGATATGAAATATAGCAAATTTAGAATTAGTCCCGTTCATAATCCGTTATTTAACGATCAATGACGATTGATTTGCGGTCTTCGATCAACGAAAAGATGATATACAAAAGAACATACAAGTTTGTCAAGTAGAATTAGTACGGTCCCATTAGCCATTATTTAACGAACAGCGACTTTCGATGAGCGGTCTCAAAAGAATATAATATCTTCTTATATCCATTTTTCAAGCTCATTTATAACAAAGCAAAAATTTCAACTAAAAATATTGCATGCTACTAGTTAAGAGATAAAATCTTTTTTCCTATTAGCAAAAAGATGAATTAAATATTAAAAAAAAAAAAACTACACAAATCAATTAGAACTATTCTTCTTCTCGTTCAGTGAACTTTTAAACTATTTGTGTATGTAATGACATCTAATTACTCCAATTACAACACACTATCTATACGAATGGTCCGGGAGGTAGCGTAGCATTTTTCATGGTGATTTCGGGCCGATCAATTTTCGATTTTATTGAAAGTTTATATGAAGTTGATAATCGAATGGCGGTTCACCAGGCGCACCCAAGGTGGAGGAATAATAAAATATATTTCAGGTCACTTGAAATTAATATTAGAGATAGTTTCAATAATATAGTAAATAAAAAAAAAAAAGTCAGCAGATAATTTACGGGTGGAATAATTGTTAGCTGAATATGACATTTGATTGTCTTATATGGATATGGCATGACTACTATGCAGAAATTTTTAATCCGCTCGTCCACCCTGACTGGAGCCTGCTGACTTTCATAACAGTATATGACTGCTAATAAACATTCAATTCCAACATGAATTAATCGAATTGAAATGATTGTGTGATATGCAACGCTACTTCCCGGACTAGAACGAATACTAAGTATACCAACATATTACATTATTAGTACTTAAAACAATAATGGTATTACATTACATTGAATAGAACTCATATAAAAATAAATGTTTTCCCCTACGGACCATTAAAAAAAAAATTAAAAGAATCTCATCTTCAAATCTAATATAATTATACAACATAGAGCCATAGCAGCCTGAACTGAACCAGCCACAATGCAATGCATTTTATATAAATGTTAGACAAAGAACTATATATAGATATTTATTAATAGATGAGTAAGCACGATATCTATTAGTACTGGGTGTGTTATCAAAGTTTATCTAATAAGGAAGGTATAGGACCCACCACTGACGTAACGTAATTACCGATATCAACCGATTACCAAAGTAAACAAACACAGTCAGAACATGGATGGGTGATCATCTAGGATTTCTGTGTACTGTTGTTGTATAGAATGAATATATATTATGTATATATTTCGATTAAATTTGAAAGACATTGGGGAAATGTCCAAGATTTACCATTGGGGAAAATCTCCAAAAATACAAACATATTTTTTCTTGCAAGCCAGGAAATTGCTGTGTGAATAATTAGGAAAAATTAATATACAACGTGCATTAAAAATTTTATTTCTTATTTCCTTTCAAGAAACACAAGCATAGGATAATTTTTCTTATTGGCAGAGTTTAGTCAGGTCTATATCTACGTTCCCTGTAAATTTCAAGCGCCTTGTTTTATTTTGACACCCTTTAACATTAACAGAAAATTTACGGTATAGTTTTTGAAACAACTTAACGCCCCCTTTGAGGAAAACTCCAACTTGTCTTTTATGCATACCAAGTAGATGCGGCTTTTGACTTTCAATGTGACATGAAGTTAACTAAAATAGAAAATAGAAAACCTTAATTTTATATTGTATCCTCTTCTCTTTTGGAGAAAATCTCCAAAAATACTATTGCAAGCTAGAAAAATGCTACTGTTTGCATCCTATGTGAATAATTATCTGTGTTATCAAGACAGATGCGCCATGTAGTTTATTACCAATGAGGTATACTAAGACTAAGGAACACTAAAATCCATTACACACCCAGTAATAAATATAATGATTATATTCAACAACAATCTAATAATAAAAATAATATATCAACAATCCGTGTACATAATAATATTATTATTATGATTATGATTGTGATGTGATGATGCCGGTCGTTTGGTTGGTTTGTACTCGTACCAGCTTGTACCTGACTCTAAACAATAACAAGGACAACATCATTCAAGTGTAAGTGAGAACGCACTAATCATGCATATAGGTATTTATTTTGTACATGCATACATACATATATGTATGAATTTGAGGTTATCCTCTCTTTAATAATAATAATAATAATACAAATCACATTGTATTGTGAGAAAAGGAGAACTTCCACTATCTAGTTTATTAAATGTAGTAAACATATCTATGTGAAGTATTAGGCCCAGCGCACACTATCAGAAAATCAGATGTAACTAAATAACATGTAGTTTATATTAGACACCGCACACGGTAAGATTTCTACATAAGACATTAGAAAATCGGA
Organism: Chrysopa pallens; assembly: GCA_020423425.1. Taxonomy (NCBI): domain Eukaryota; kingdom Metazoa; phylum Arthropoda; class Insecta; order Neuroptera; family Chrysopidae; genus Chrysopa; species Chrysopa pallens. Next base: position 27,940,985 of record CM035594.1, on the reverse strand, counting down.
TGGTGCTGTATGAAGTAGCATTAGAATTTCTGATCAGAAAATCTTACGATGTTGTCTGATGTAGGCCATCTGTTCATCAATTTTAAATATTTGAAAGTTCATTAGACGTATCCGATGATATACGCTTACCTAAGAATTTTGTCTTATCTATGATCATATTTTCTTTATAAGAATTTCTTATAGGACTGCCCGATGATGTGCTTTGACCATCAGATTTTCTTTTTAGAATTTCTTACGGTATGCGCTGGCCCTTAAGAATACACAATTAAGTGTAGTAGCATTCATTTATTTAACTTAGTTCTACGAGAATCTGTAAAACTATCATTGGTACAACGAAGATTTGTTAATTCTGAAGATTATAGTAGGGTGACCATTTGAATCGTAACATAATCCAGAGCAAACAGTGGAAAAGCAATAGTAGTGATAATTGAATTTGTCTTGAAATATCATTGAAATTGGAAATATCGAATTACACTGAGTTTAAATATTCAAATCAATTTTGCTCCTTTCAATAAATTTGAATTCCTGTTCCAAATCTTCATTAAATTTACATGGTCTTTATTTTTACATTATTTTAACTTTAGCATTTAAATTGTGCAAAAATATTAGCTTGGCTTGTGGGTCAAAATTTGTGTTATAGAAATATAATCTACCATATCTGAATCTAAGAAGCTTGATTAAATCTAACTATCGATTTTCTATCGTTTTAATACTCTGATCGGCTACAGTATACTTGCAGCACCTAGCTAAGATTTGGTGGAAGTACTCAACAACGGATAAGGTATTTCCCATATCTTAATTTAACGATTTCGAATAAATCCAAAAATTCACGCTTGGGCACCCCTACCGTTTTTATCCATACACTTGCAGTGTAACTAACCTCTCCAAATCTAAGTACTCAATCGCTACGTATTACACGCTCATTAACCGACGGTTATCTGGCCAGTGAAATTTGATAATTTGATAAAATTCTGGATACTACTATAGCAGGTACTTGACGCTTGAATGCATAATTTTTAACATACATTCTTAAAATTATAAGATAGTTCGATTCTAATTCGGGTCTACAATATTTTTTTAAAAATAAGTCTTCTAGAAAAATTTAAATTAATATTTTTTTGGTATAAATACAGTAGTTTAAAATTTTTTATTATTAATAGAAATATTAATGATATTAAATCAATAAGTATTTGAGCACGTTGCATGCAAGATTGATTATATTTAATGTAATTAATGTTTGTTATCTTTGTAAATAAAGTTTTATAATCAAAAAACCACCTTTAATAAATGAATAATACATAAATATTTGTAATGTATGTACAATATAATATGTATATAATATTATATGAATTGTAATATAATATTCAATCAGCTCATATCCGTGTATGATAATAAAGATTTTGTATACAATTTTACATGGTATTTGATATTTATTAATATTATGTAATTAATTCTTAATGTTTTATTGCTCTATAGCAAAGTAAACAAATTACATACTTTTTTAAATTAGAAAGTTGTTTTCTGATGAATAAAAAAAAAATAAAAACTACATATTTCTGTTGGAAGTATTTATTTTCCGAAAGCTGATTATCTTAATTCCTATAAAAATATAGAGGAAAAGTTTAAAATTTCAAGGCTCTGTTTTAGCTATTTACTATACGTTTTGATTAATAACATTTTATACCCTCGCGGTATTTGTGGTTCTTTAACGAACCTTACAAATAGCCAAAAAAAATCAAAAATTGTTTTGCAGCTTTAATGGTTTCCAGATATATTAAAGTTTGAAAAACCCCAAATAATACTCGTTTTACGATCAAGTGGCTACTTTTGGAGATAAAGATTGTATGGAATAGTAAATTCTGGATCAGGCTTTAGCTGATATCTCAACAACAAATTTTCTAATAATTATATGCATGTTATTTTTGATATCTATCTTATAATCAAGATTTTATCGAAATCGGAGGCAAAAACTATAACTTTTTACGGGAAATTTGCCTTAAAAATTTCAAAAACACCATCCATTTGACTATTTAACGCTTACATTTGAGTTTTTGAGATATAAGTCGCATCCGGACGTCAATATTCCGAAAAAATTTAAAACAATATCTCGAATAGTTCATTAAAAAAGAATAGAAAACCTAAAAACAAAAGTAATAATTTTTGGGTTATAGCGATTTTTAATGTTTCTAAAGAACTATAAAAATGACATTTTATCTAAACCAATAAATGCAATAACCTGCTATCCACGATAATATTGATTTTATATCACAATTTTAAAATTTAATTCTAATTTTTTATATAAATTCGTAATTAGAAACCTCAAAAGTTCTATGTAAAATTGTTGATAGCCTTTTCTGAATGAATCAAAAAAATTACATTAAAGTGCACCCAAAAAATTTGAGTACACATAATGATAATTTTAAACAAATACTTTGTATGTTTACAACATATAATAATATTAATATATTTATTTATATATTAAATAAACTATAATATACATATAATACACTATATATATAATACATCATAAGTATATCGTCATATTATGCATATAAATGTCTTATAAAAACTTATAAATAAAGTACTATGACTGTGACTTTCTTTAGTCTAGGTGCCCATAAGAGCATATAAAGATTTCGCTCTACGAAATTTGTGTAACAGCTTATCTCTCTAAAAAAATTTGATTCCTTCAAAATGAATTTAAAAAAATATTATTTTTGTGGAAGCGCATAGCAGTACATTTAATAATACATTTATATAATAAAGTTGAATTTTCTTGCGATCCCACCATAAATATAATAATATCCACCACAAATATAAAATATATGAACGGTATATCTTAAATTTAGTTTAAGATTTTTAACCGTACGTCCGTTCGTCTGTTTACTCGTCGTCAAGGTAAATTAAAAACGAAAAGTATTTGAAATTTTAATGGAGTATTCTAAATCTAAAAAGTGTTTAAGTTTCGTCACAATCCAAGCAGAAATTCACTTAATTAAATCACAAATCGTTATGATGAATATCATTTTAAAACAAACTATATATTTAGTGTATTTAATAAATTGTAATAATTATAAGTAGTTATTTTTATATTCAACCATATTTGGGGTATACTTAATAGTCATAGTGTTGCATTTACTTGCAGTATATTTGTGTATTAACAAAGAATGTCAACCTCATAGAAGCCCATGAAAACCCATATATCTAATTTTTGTGTAGATGATGAAGATGCCAATTATTTGCCTATATTCAACAATTATATCTATCTGTTGGACATTTCTGGTAATCACATTAAATATCGACATTGTAATCGATAGCCAACTGGTGGTCCTATCGATAACCTATCGATAGCCAGCTGGTATTTGAATACACAAAAATTGGAGTAAGAGCTTCTATGAGCGTACTTTGTATTCTTTGATATTATTATAGAAATACAATTGGAAGTCTATGGATATAAACCATCAATTATAAATTTTATAATTGCATATGAAATATAAATCAAAACACCGAAATTTTAAAATATTTGACGTAATTTTATAATCTACAGAAATACGTTATATAAAATTGTCTGTTATCAAAAAACAATTTTTTATTACATAAAAATCGTTTGTAATACTTTGATATAGCTGCGTTATCGTATTAATTTTCATTGTATTATTCTATTTTAAAAATAAATTTTGTTTACATTTTATATATAAAAAAAACAGTCTTTTGAAAAACAAAGACGATAAGAAATTTTATACCTGAATAAATTTATTGAAAGTTTACATCTCTGTGTTCCCTACTATCCGGGCCTTGTTATATATTATAAGATTTCCTGAATATTCCAAGTTCAATACAATTCAATTATTAAATATGAAAAACGAAAAATTCTGGTTATTTTGTTATCAATTAAAATCCGATCTAATTATGATTCTCAAAACTTTCAAATTGTACTATTCATTTTTCAACACGCTTCTTACTGATTTAAATATCATAATGGAAATATTTCACGTATGTACAGTCATAGACATAACATCGTATGAATTATTATATTGAGTACAATGACGTTTTTGTTTTAATGAAACAAAATAATTCATTCTATGCTGCTAAGCTGATATAAAAAATTTTATTTTGTTATTTGATTCACGTATGTGAAATGTTTTATGTTTTAAAATAACTTCAAAAATATTTTGACAATATCAGAGAAAAGTTCTTGCAAAGCCATCAGTTTTTCAAGCTTGTGTAAAATTTTTACAATTTTCTGAATGAAAAATCAACAAATTTGAAAATGATTTAAGATACATTGGAGGAAAAAGAGCACTAAATTAAAATACTTATAAGAACTTTCAGTCCAAATTGTATAAAATATTACCATAGATGGACCCAAACTCTCAAAAAAATAGGGCCTTCAAAATTTTTGCGCCCCATTCGAAAGTTCAAGGGAGTTTTGTTTAAAAATATTGGCAAATATTTCACCAAACACTGTTAGAACTATTGAAAATAGTCAGAAGCTTCATCTAAAATTTTTTCTGGAAACTCAGGTCACTTATGGAAAAATGTTTATTAAATTTTGAATGTTGGGAAAATGTTTTATAATTGTGAAAGATCTAGACTTGCAGTTAGAAAATTTTTCGGATGAAATATGCTTCAAATGTCACATATCTGTCTGGCTATCACATATATCACATATCTGTATTCATATTTCCAAAATTTACTGATATTTCGAACAATTGAATTAGATAGAATAAATTTTAAAACACAAGAAAAGCAATTTTCATTTTATAGACAGAATCATTTAGTTAATGTTTACATAATTTTCATAAAAATTCAATTTTCCTGGTTGAAAATAAATATTTTACAAATTATTTTTTTAATAAATTTTCTTGCCAGCAACCAACACTGATTAAAAAAAATTACATAAACGTTGAGATTTCATTTACAATTCAAGGCGTGAAAATTACTTCGCTTTTTTTTTTAAAATGAATTAGTGTGGTGGTGTTCATAAAAATTTTTATGAAAAATATTATTTTTCTTATAATATGAATTTTGCACAAAAAACAATACAATTTTTTTTTTTATATACATTTTCATGCTCTCTACGTTTTTATTATATGCCAGTATGTCTATCTATCTGTCTATGTTTCAGTTGTGTCTGTCTGTCTGTCTGTTTGTACTTAACGCGGAAAAAAAATAATAAAACAGAGCGTACAATACATAGATAGTGTAAAAAGAGAAAATATAAAAATTATTTAGAAAAACGGAAAAATATAAACAGAAAAATTGTATCAAAAAGGAAATGCAAAAATGTTAAGTGTGAGAATTAAGATACTTACGTCAAAAAGGTTCAATAATTATCAACAGAATCCGATTTTTATACTCGACATACATAATATGTTTTCGTCTGAAGTATTACGCTACCTAATATTGAGCAAAATTTTAGTATAAGTCCATAAAAACACCTAATTAGTACATTTCCGGTTGTTCATTTGTTCGCCCGTTATCACGATAACTCAAGAAAAGCAAAAAGAGATAATGAGCATAAATTATGGCGATGTATTCTATACATAAAAACTGATTTTAAGTTCGTGAATGAGCAAAATCGGTCCATTCGATTCAATGAATCCTTGACCCAACTCTTAAACTATAAAAGATAGAAGAAAAGTTTAAATACCAAAAATATGTATTTTTTTGAAACAAACAACTCAAAATTTAATTTAATTTTTTTGTATAATGTTTGAGTTTTGCGCAATTTTAGGTCAAATGTACATAATTGTATAGACTGGATATTTATAGTATTTTATGAATGGTAATTTAAATTATTATAAACAATGAAATTCATGTGTCGAGTATCTAGAAAATTAACTCTATTAATTGTTATTTTCACTGGTTTATAATGATTTTCAGTCTTTTTTTAAAAAAAAAGAGTCCTTGCACATCTGAAAGACAACACAAAACCTATTTTTGTTCTTCTGGGATAAATATTCTTTTTAAAATACGTTCAGATATACTCGCCATATTTGATCAATTAGGATACTTACCTTTAGTTATTGAACCCTAACAAGGATGTGTATAAATACAATACAAGGAATAGTAAAAATAACAAGGATAAAAACAGAATCATAGCACAAGTAGGAACAAAAAAAACTGAAAGAAATTACACATAAAAAGCATGGCTCATTTAATTTCTACTTTATTAACATGAAATAGATGAAACATTATTATTTTCTCTTTGTCTTCCCCATACAAGAAAGTCCGCTTTTTAATTTTCTGTACGATAAGCGTTAGTTTTTTTTTCTGCACTAGTTTTTTGTTTCCTAACATAGTCCATTTAGTTTCTTCTTTGATACTGATACAGGATCGGGATTATAAAAATTACAGGATAATAAAAAACTCAATATGTGATTTGGAAAGTTAAGATTAAAAAATTTTTTTTAATTGAATGAAGAAGGCTTGAATTGTATGCTTTTTTGTAAAATAGTTTAACCCAAAAATTTTCTTATGCACTTAATAAATCTTGAATCTACACTTATAAGTATCTTTCATACTAAAAATTAAATCCTAAAAAAGTGGAAATTATTTTAAGCTGTTACGTTCGCTTAAGCCTTATATTACTTAAATACCAAAGAATAGGTTTGGGTAGAACAATTATAAGAAAGCAAAAATTCTCAGTTCTTAGGCTTTCTTAAGTAATTTTAACTAGATTAAAAAATTTATCTAATAAGCCTTCATAGAAAAGTATTTTAAGCAATATTTGCAAAATTATACATCTAATCATTAAATAGATCCAATTTGACTTATTTTTCGGTCAAAACTACACCCAGTTTGGTCTAATTCAGAAACAAAATTTTTTTCCCCAATTTTTTATAATATAAATTATATATTTTTTTTTAGAAAATTCAAGAAATTAAAAATATTAATTTTTTTCCAATTTCGATAAAACTTCGTGAATTAGGTAGCATTAATCCAAAAATTACAAAAATTGAATGTTTTCGACGATTGGATTCGCAGTTTTATGTATGTTAAACTAACACTTATTTTATAGAGATCCACCCATGAATTGAAGCCGAAATATTGCTGCCGGATTCATCTTTTCTAAAATGATGATTTTTAAATAAATTCATAAAATTGGAAAAATTAGACAAATATTTCTATTTTTCGTTAAAATTCAATATTCATAATTTGGAATCAAAATTCACAAAATCGATTTAATTTGAAGATTTTAGTTCAAAAATTTCTTGATTAAACAATTTTGTAATACAACTGCAGCTACTTTAAAGCTGAAATGCAAATAGTTAATCATAGTGATGATGAGTGAAGATATAATACCGACTTAGTTATTGAAATTTGTTTTCTAAAATTGAAAAATCTGTCCTCAATGGATCATTTTAAATTGGCCTACAAAAGATGAGAAGAAATGATAAGAAATTCTTCAAATTTCATTAAATTATTAGTCCTGCAAATTACAAATTAAGGATGAAATATCAAAAACCTCATTTCATGTATAATTTTTATAGTTTTTTACTCATTTGAATAGAAAAGAAATAAATCAAAGTAAAAGACAGCTCTTCTTCTATTCAATTCCATGCTTATTAAATATTAAATTAATATAATTAAAAAGGTATTAATTAGTTTTAATTAAAATGAAATTAGAGCATTTTTTAACTTTACTAATATAAAATATAAATGCTTTTATTAAAAAATACTTTCAACGCGTTGGAGATGCAAAAACTAAATGAATTTCTTCTTAATACTCAATAATTATGGCCCCCATGATCTCGCAATCAGAATAACCTCGTACCTCGAAGTTTCATTAAAAGCTTTTCATTGTAAAGAAAACAGACATAAACCACACAAGTTTAACATTGGGTGACTACTTTCTGAGATAAGGCATAAAATTGTATGCGATATCGCAAATACAACGCATGCACACGTTATATGGGTGTTATTTTTGAATTTTTTCAAAATCGGAAACAAAAAAGTTTTCTGAACCAATTATGTTCTTAAATGGATACTTTTAGCTGTATATTTCAAAAATAAAATCTATTTAACGATTGGATGAGTAATTTTTAAGATATAGCCTAAAATCCCATCCGCTGGTCAATATTTTGGACAAACTTCAAGCAATATATCAAAAACTACTCATGCAATCGTAAATTTAGTGTTATTTGAGATTTTCTTAGACCGTAATAACCTCCCTACATCAAAACTATTTAAAATTAACAGCATACAAGTCAATATATGATAGCGGACATTTCTGGCTGATCAATGCTAGACACTTTTATTCCACTCATTGGAACCTTTCTTTTGATATGAATTTTTTCATGTATCCTATAAATAAAGAAGCCAACCGGAAGTAACATATAGGCGCGCAAAATTGAACAATTTCAAAGGTGTCGATCTTTAGATAATTGTACATGTATCTGATCCATAAGTTTTACATATGACCGGCTCTTGTACCAATAGCTCTATTATCATTAAGAGGAAATTTACTATAAAAAATTATTTTCTAATATTGAATATGATTTATAAACACGATTTGAAATGAACGTCAAATGTTGACGAGTGAATTATGTGAATAAAATATTAGATATTAAATGCTTGTAGTGAATATGGATGGTAATAATAAATAAATATAGTTTTTTACCTATTCTTTAACTAAAATGAGGTATATAAAGGTATTCATTTATTCAATTGGAGTACTTACATTTAATAAGTTGTATACATTAGTTATATGCATGCAATATAGCGTGCGTTTTTAACATAAAATACCTATAGATAGGTAGGTATTATAAACATATAATACCTACTAGACAGGCTAAATATTATTTATATTGTTAAATGTACAGTGTGTCATAGATAGAATGAACAATCATATTCTGAATGCAGGTATTCTACACTACCTTCGTTCTCTCTGAATCTTCTTATATGAAATCAAAATTAATAATTTAGGTATCGTTTTAAGGTAGTTCTAGTGTGAAACCACTTGGTTTAGTATAGTCAGTGTAATAACTGTATTAAAAATATTATTAGTATTTACTATAAATATACCGTAAGCCTGGAGAAGATGGCTGTACGGGAAAGATTACCAATCCAATATTTTAGACTAAGTTCACTTTTATTAACGTAGACTTCTAGTAAAACGGTTAATACTTTTTCCAAAAGAAAAACTATTTTTTGTGCACACATCTAGTTTGTTTTTATACTGGAACTTAAGCCTTAGTACAGTTGGTAGATAATTTTACGAAAGATATTTAATATTAACTGAAGTGGCATAGCATTTACCTTCTAACGTTCATTTTCCCGAATATCGGGCAGCAGATATAAAATGATCTATGATATCTACGTAAAATTGTAGACCAGATCTTAGGCTAAATGAAAATAAATTTCGATAAACAGGTTTTCGTCGTCTTCTTAGAGAAAAGGATGGTTCTCTTTGAGCTTGGGCATATTCTTTGCCAAAAATGGTTGCCCACGAATGATAGGACTCATGTACTAGCCATTTTTAATTTTTTTATTTAATACCGCTTTTCCGTAATTATAGAGATCCAAAACAAATTTGGTTTTTTGTTATCGGAAATTTTTAATGTTAAAGAAAACCTTAACAATATTAAAAATTCAAAAAGATTTACATCGAAAAATATAACAATGAAAATTATAAGACAAATTTCACGATTTTAACCAAATTTAACCTTACACAACAGTATAATAATATTGGTTTTAATAATTTCGTCAAAATAGTCCAATTGCTGGCAAAATTCCAAAAAAATATATATCTGAAGTATAATGTTAACAATATTGAAGTATATTTTAATATTAATTTCATACAATTTTCCTCTTGAAAAGTCCACGAAAAATTACTAAAGGAAATTAATGAACATTATTCAAAATATAAAAACAATTCTTTGATCATATTTTTAAAAGCAGAAATATGACAGGGCCTTTTGATGTATTTATTATTTAATCAATAATTCAAATAATTTTAATGGTAAATACTCAGAAAACACATCCTTATTATTAAGATACAAAAATATTATAATGAATAATAAATAAGTAAATAAATAAATAAATAAAGACCATAATTATCAAACCACCGAATTTTATGTGTTTTTTACGTAAAAGTTTTCCTTTTATATTCAATAACTGTAAACAACAACAGGTCGAAAGTAATTTAATAGAAATTGTGGCCATAACGAATTATGAATAAATGATAATCTAGTATTTTTTTTTTTTTTTTGAGCAATTATTAAAGAGAACTCTAGTATTTTTCGAATAAATTTTTTAAAATATTTTAGATTTTTTGCTCCAATTTCCTATATCAAAATTTTATTGTTATTTTATAAATACGTATTTCGACTACAAAGTAGTCATCATCACTATGAATTAGCTAGTTGTAATGATTCTCTGAGAAGATGTTACTCGTTGCTAATGTGATGACGGTTCGCACAAACATATATTGGTGTATGCGTAATTTATTGTTTCCAAGTATTTTTCAAATTGCTACGTCAACCAATCAGTATCGATAACGTGTTTAGTGTTTGGCCAATGATATTGAATATTGGACCACGTGATTTTGACAGTTAAAAAATTTCAAATTACAAAATTGAACTTACAAAACTTAAAATGAATAATGAAATGAAACAGAATAATGTTGGTTAACGTAGCAATTTGATAGATACTTGGAAAGTATAAATTGCGCATACACCAATATACGTTTGTGCAAACCGTCACCAAATTATCAACGAGTAACATCTCAAAAATCATTACAACTAGCTAATTCATTAGCTGATGATGACTACTTCGTAGTCGAAATACCTATTTATACAATACTGAAATATTTTGATCTAGGAAATTAGGGCCAAAAATTTAAAAATAAAAAAATTTAAGCCTATTTATTCGACCACTATATTTTTCTTAAGCTTTAATTGTTTTTTACTTTTTATCAGGCAACTGGCCTCCAAAAATTGACCCGGCAATTGATATTCTGTAAGAACAAGATTACCTTTTTCCAGAGTCTCCTGGAAAAGGATAAGTAAAGATCAAGTATCGTGGAAGAGAACATAGGAAGTATTGCTAAAAGTGAAAAGACTTAGATGAATACTCTCGCCAATAACGCATTCCGATAGCGAGATTTTTGTTGATTACCTGTGTTCCAACACATAAGGTGGATTTACTTGCGAAACAAAAACCAATGGTAGGGCAAGGAAGCATGGAGGCATCTTCCCTTCCAAATGGTATTAAACGTTACTCTTAAAATGTATTTATGTTTTAAATTATGCATGAAAATTATTAACAACTTACTACCATGCTTTTTTATTATTAAAAAAAAGTTTTTGCTTTTGTTGTTTATTAAACAGTAACGTATCAAATACGAATTTATTAGAGGAGGGACAGAAATACAAATATAGTTTCCTCATCAAGACAGATTAAATTGTCTTCCAGTTTAAATTTTACTGGATGAATCAAATACATATTAATATTTTTTTTCCTTCGATAAATTGAACCGGATGAAATTTTTTCTAGGTTAGTAAGTATCTCAAATGTAATTGATTGCTTATCGTTTAAAACGTAATCCCATGATTTTATAATAACTTTCCCCTAAATTAATTAATAATTTATATTTTATCTGTAGGATAAATGCTCTACATTCAGGGTTCCCTGAAGGGAAAAAATGTGGGTAATACCATTTAAACTTAGCAATACCATTCAATTATTTGTCTTTATCTCAATTGTTAGCAATATCTCAAAAACTATGCTATCATTTGTCAAATGAATGTGATTCTTATGGTGGTGCGTGTACTTGTACGCACGTCAGAAGTTTGTTCTTTGGCATCATAAAAAAATTGACGTTGCAGATTCCACATAAAAATTACCGGAAACTTGTACTTAAAAATATATCGATTACTTCAAGCCAAATTGATATACCATTTGTGCTTGGCTATTTAATATTTACAAAATAAACAAATAAATTTATTTTAAAATTAGTGATAACAATAAAAAGTGAATATTAAATTAAGAGAATATTTAAAAAATGATTAAACTTAAATTAAATTTTTGAATTTATTCTCTACAATTTGTGAAACAATACAATTTCAACCGGTGACTTTTGTATGACGGTGATGCACGCACATCTTAAAATTTCATTCTCATCATTTTTTTCATAACTCGCCTAAAGAAGTATAAGACGATAGCAGAGTTAATTGTTTAGATACTCGATATATGGTTCAGTATCAATGCTTTAACTATTTTTATTTTTAGCATTCATAAAATGCAGTAAATACAGTTTTATACACATATATAATAATTATATATAAAATTTAACACATATAAAATTATTATATATATTCGCTGTCTTTTTTCGTTTTTGAGTTTTCTTGGTTGACCTATTGACGGTCATGCGGAAATTGACTAATTTGATGATTCTATGAACATTTATATCAAAATTTGTAGAGGTCAATATATTTCAAGCGTTTAAAAATTTAGCTTAAAATTAGAATACTCTGACATATTGTATATTATATACTTCGAAATCATAGACTTACATGAGGTATATTTGTCTTAGACCTATTGAAATCGCCATACTAAATTGCTTGAGCCCCCTCAAATAAAATAAAATTGAATCCACTTATGTACAAAAATAACATTCACAATTTTAAATAAAGAAATTCTATAATACTTTTAGATATTATAAATGTGTTTATCATATAATTTATTCATGAGCTGTTAATAATGAATGGCCTATTGTATTCTGTTTTTTTTTTTTTTTTTTTTTTTTTTTGTACAACTTTTGTACTGAATATTTCACTTATGTATATCCAAAACAAAAACAATGTTTTATGTATTCTTTTTTCCTTAGAAGTAAAAACCACTTATAATTTTAAAGAGATCATTAAACAAAAACGAAACATATATTTAAGTTTTTATTTTTTTTTTTTTTTTTGTAATATATAAAAATAATATTTGAATTTCTTTGAAATGCTTTGCAAAAATGATTATATAACAATTGTGGAATAAATAATGGATAATTAAATTTAAATGATTAACTATTGGAAAATATTTTGCATATCAAAAGAATACTCTTAGTAAATTTGTTAAAAAAAATTTCGGTTTTTTATTTTAAATTGTACATATTTTTTCCGTTAACATATATATAAAATTCGGGAGTCGATTAATTTTAGTCTAAAGTTTGTAACGCTAAAATATTGAAGCCAAAAACAAGATGTGGGTATAGATTTTCATAGGATCACCGAAACCATTCCCGTTTGTCCATACGTCCATCTCTCTGTACGTATTCTAGGCATAAATGGTGAGTTTAGGTTCGTGAATGAGCGAAATCGGTTCATTAGATCTAATGGATCTATGACCCAAATTTTAAACTATAAAAGATAGAAGACAAATTTATAAACGAAAATATTTATTGCTTGAACACAAAACTTCTGTTTGATATTTTTTTTTTCGTAACTGATTAGATTCGTCACAATTTTAGTTCATATTTAGCTAATAAGCAATACTCATTGTATATGGATTTATAACTGTATGGATTACGTTTAAGGGTATTTTATGAATGATTAAAACTTTAAATGTTGATAATCACATTTCGAATGTTTTAACAATTAACGCAGTTAGTAGTTATTTTCATTTCTGATATTTAATTAAGTTATATCTAGGAATTTATTAATTACGAATATTAAATTAAAACATTTAATAAACAAAAACAGTCGGATGTTACGGGAAACACCTGAGCAACGGAACCTTGTAAAGAAAACTATAAAATTTTATTAATTTTGTTACGTAGAAAAAATACAATATATTAATGTCCATTTTTTTATGACTTGCAAAATGAGAACTAAATAGTTTTCGTGATAATAAACAATTTTCATGCTCAACTTACAGATAAACAGTAGGTTTATTTGTAAATTAAAAATTACTAATATTATGTGTAAATTGTAATATTTAAAAGTAACATATTTATTACATCGTTAAAAAGCATTATTACATAATTCTTGATTTGTTTACGATTTTTTTATTATTATTATTATATTATTTTTCAATGGAATTCCACACGATAAAATTTGTGATTTCAAAGTTTTATTTTTACAAAAATTATGAAAATAAAAAAAGTGTTTTATATCTTAAGCACGCAAAAACCATTATAAGGCCAAATATTTTGTGATCAAATGAATTCTACAAGTTATGAAATAGTTTTCAGGTTGTCATGAAAGAATGTGGTGGCAATGTTAAACTACCAAATTTTGCCTGGGTCCTTAAATAGGAGGAGTATCAGGTTTATATGGGAATTTTAATAAAATACGAAAGGTCAAATTGTTTGTACTAAATGATGAAATTTCTTTGTGTTAACAAAAATTTAACAATTCTTATAAAACTTGGGGAAAATAATACCATCAATTTCTATGGACTTTATATAATTTAAAAGGGGATTTATGTTCGTTATAATTTAAAAATATATATAAATTTCTTCATTCACCAAGCATTACCAACATTGAAACAAAAATATTAAAAATGTCGGATACAAGAACATTTTTCTAAATATGATTTATTTGACAATATATATATATATAATATAAAAATGTTATAAATTTTCACTTTACAAACAGCAGTTAGTTCTGTTCGATGGAAATTAAAGAAAATGATGGTTTTGGGAAAAGAAAGAAAGAAGAAGAAAAAATCATTATATTATTTTTATCAAGTTTAATAGCAACGCTGTAGCTTTCGGTTGTACGGGTATTTTTATGTTTTAGAAATAATAGCATTGGTTTTCCCTTGTAGCTTTTTATATAATATGTAATGACCGTTTTCGTTCGGTACATGGAATGTTTTTCTATGAAATGATTTATGTGGTGAATTCATGCGGTTTCTCCATTAGTTTTATTTTCGTACAACGTTCGTACAAGCTTCTTATATACCTGAGCTATTAGTAAAGAACTTGTATTGGTCAATGCGCCCCCGTACATGAATTATAATGGTTCTATATTAGGGTAGAAATTAGATGGAAAAATAGTAAAACAATCTACGATTATATTTCAATATCTAAAATAAATTTATTTACAAAATTTAACCACAAATAATGATATTTTCGGCGAATCCTAAGTCCTAAATTTTTTAGAAATTTCCACTAAAGCTGGGCATAAAAGTGGCCTCAGCAAAATCAATTTGTTATTACTGGCAAGTTTCCTTATCCTCAGTTATACCAAACTGTAACCACAAATGTGGCATGGAATAATTTACTAAGATAAGCTCTCTTGAACGATTTATAGTTGAAGAGAAGTTATTTAAATTCTCTTAAACGTTTGATATAACACAACCAGAGTCGGATGTCTGCGATTACTAACGAACGATAATTCATTCTATATCGACTTCTAATATCGACAAGAAATTTTACCTCTTTTCAATTTTTTTTTTAGCTTACGTCATCCCTTCGCGCTCTTTGCAGGAAGTTTTTATACTGCGACATTTTTGTGCCAGTGTTTAGGATATTATTTCAAATTATTAGCATGGTTGATTAGAAGAAATGATATTTTCGCTTTGGTACTGTGACTACATGATAAAAAGGCTTGAATTTTTTATGGGATTGGAGGATACAAGCGCCCTCGAAGGTAAATACTATTTGAGGAATTTGAGCTAGATTAATTTAACTGCAGCTCTATGTGTTGAGGATACTAATGGGATGAACTAAATTGAACCTAAGGTTTCTGCATCACATTCACAATAAATATTTTGAGAACTTAAAAGTTAGATACAATCTAAGATAATTATTAGCTGCAATTTTTCGTAATATATAATAAGGAAATTTATATCGTCCATAGTCCATCGTTTGTGGCTTAAATAAATTAGTATTTTTAACAAAGTAACACACGTTAATTGACTGATGAGTTATAGAGATTAACAAAGATAAAGTTCGTTTATAAATGTTTTGCATGACAGACTTGACAATAATAATGAAAAAGCATATTATTTAACCTTCAAATTTGTGCATGGTACGGCTAGCTAACATTAATTTATTAAATAATAATATGCATGCTAATATTCATATTTATATACAGAATGTCTATTAAAAACGTATCATTCCTCTTAAAAGTAATACATTTTTATATACTCTATGACAAATAAGCAAGAGTTCGGACTACAAAAGTTACCATTTAGTAGATGAAATCCAAATTAATGAGATGATGTGTTGTCATCTCAAATATTAAAATTATGAAGTGAATGTTTTTATAATTGCTCTATATTAAAATAGCGATTCAATTCGCCGTAATAACAAAATCTGGTCTATATAGTCCTTGGACTATACCGTGCGAAAGACCACAAAAGTATACAATATACAAGAATATTTTTATTGATATTTTGCTATTGATTAAGTATTACACAAATAAGTGATTTATGGGTAATCGAGTGTCTAGTTTAGAATTTTAGTAAGAGATGGCTACACAAAAAACCGCAATTTTACATTCATTGACATTTTTTGTACATATGTTGACAGTTTATGCATACCATGACAGGATTCATTTCCGACACCGTTAGTTTTTGATTGACTAATTTATGTTTTTATTTATTCTTTAAGGATATTTCTCCCAGACTGAAGGAAATTTGACTTCTCAGTTGAGTCGATAATAAATAGATTTAAATTTTAATCATAATTATGTTTATTTCATTTAGATTTATAAATGCATTTTTCTTTGGTTTTTTGCTCTAGTGTCGATTTAACAGGGAAACTAAACTTTTGTAACTGCTGTAATTTTACAGGTTTTAATTAAATAATTTATATAAGTATCAAGTGTATTCCACATCCTGAACCGAATCACTTCCTCAATGATATTCGGGTGTCATTTGATCATTAGTATCGAGTGCTCGCTATCCTTACCAATGGTTTTCCATTTGCTTTGCATAAAGTGAATACTGGGATAGTTCCTTTTAAAGTCAGCCATAGTTGCATAACTTCCCCTTCCCTTCATATGCCCATCATATTTTTTACTTATTCTGTACAATTATGTATTGTTTAAAAAATGAATGAATATAAAATTGAATTGATTTTGAAATATAAATATTTTTACTTTTAGAATTTTCTAGACATATTATATTTAAAAAAAAAAAATCGATTTTTTTGAAATTTTAAATTCTATATAACCCTGCCGTAAACTAGCATTTCTGGTAATTTATAAACATAAAATCTTTTTTAATTACCAAGCCAACACGCTTGATTGTAAAATCATCCCTCCAGTTTTTTGCATACACTCTATAGAGATATTATTATATTCATGTTACTTTGACCAAGGTTTATTTTCAAATAATTTTATTTATTTATTTATTAATTTTTTGTTGTTGTACAAAAACCTAATAGAAATAATAACATACAATTTATTAATTTTTATTTTTTTTTTTTTGTATCTGTTATTTAAAATGATTTTTATATGATGGGTTCTCACTAACCAGCCATACATAATTTTTTTTTTGTATTTTTTTTAATAATTATAGTTAATAAAAATGTATATATAAATATTCAGTAAGATCATTTATCAATTCATAAATTTCCGGTATTCAAAAAATTATGATTAATTTTAATGAAATATTTCCATACAGTCAAATTTTTATAAAATCCTCCATTTAGACACAAATTTATTCTTACATAATATTAAACTAAATCTAATTTGAATTTATCATTTAAGATGTCTGTATACAAAGTTCAATTAGCTTTTATGTAATACGTGAAAGAAAAAAATTTCATTTCAGACAATTAGGTTATGGAAACAAAATTTTTTTGTGATAAGTGGAAAGATCATATTTCAGTTTAATGACATGAAAATTTGTATTTATTTTTTAGTATTAAAAATTTTTTATTTAGAATGGAGCGCGTGTAGATAGTTCCCGGAACAAAGTCTAACATTATTATGTCACAGGTTGATAATATTTATTTCTACTCACAAACACAGACTATGGATATATAGTACAGCAGTATATATTGTAACAGATATTTTCATATATTATTAATGTATTACTTATAAGGAAAACACTGGAATTATTTTAACATCATCATTCAATGAGTTTATAATTAATTTTTTTTTTAATGTTTAATTGTTTTTGCAGACAACCGTACAAACAAAATTTTGGTATGGATGAACACGAAACACCTAATTAGTCCATTACCGGTTGTCCGTCATCAAGATCACTCCAAAACGAAAAGAGTTAGCAATCTGAAATTTTATTGACTTATTTTAAACATTAAAAGTGAATTAATGTTCATGAACAAAATGGGTCCTTTGGATCATTGACCAAACTCTTAAACTATAAAAGATAGAAGAAAAATTATAATATAAAAAATATTTATTTCTTTGAAACAAACAACTTCTGTTTGTAATATTTTTTCGTAAAATGTAAAGAATTGCCACATATTGGTAATTAGCTCAAATTTAGCTAATTATCACATATTCGTAATTACAATAAATATTACACATGTATACATTATATATACTGTTTAGACTAAATATTTATAGTATTTAGTGAATGCTAATTAAAAAATCCAAATAATGATATAAAATTAAATATCGAGTATCTAAACAATTAATTCTCATATTTGTTATCTTCACATGTTTCATAAATACTTTTCATATAATGTTAAAGCTAGCGAAAATTAAAGAAATATGGCGACGAGAGCTTTACAAAACAACATAACAAAAGTAACTAGAAAAAAAAATACATAAAACGAGAATGACATGAAAATAACAGGGAAAATAATAAATATATAAAGAAAAGATTCTTTTGAAGAAAATTGTATAAAAAAAAAAATTAGCCGAATATGTAAAAATTTAAAGTAAGCTTATTATACATACTTGATGTTTTCTTGCATCGTACATACATTTTTAACTAACGATCATACGAGCGTGTTTGCTGAAAAAAGATACACTTCTAGTGGAAAATAACTATTTGACAGAGTTGAATTTATAAAAATAATTTTTCGTTTTTAAGTTTTTTTAGTAATGTCACAGATGAACTTAACTTGTGCTTAACTCTCCAATCTGTTCAAGGAAACAAGCCAGTATTGAAACATTCAAACTAGTATGAAGAAAATTTTTTTCGGAAACAATTGACTAAAAAAATAGTTATCAAAATGTAATGATATTTGGTACGCACAATTGAACATTAAAGCAACTGTCATCCGTAGTATGTTTCATCCAAGACAGCATGGTTGGGGAGATTGGGCACTGCAATTACTTAAACTTTCACCTATGGTTCTTAGCTACCACACTCCGGAAAAAAAGTATCAATCTGCACAGGCGCTATTAGGATGAGAATGGTGGCAGAGTAGCCCAGAGTCAATCTGGATGTTGGATGGTAATCAATCTGAGAGTACCAACAGATTCTTGGTAGCAGCTACACTCCCCGTAAAATTAAAAATAGCATCAACGGGTAAACCTGCTGATCTCATGGCGGTTGCCAGAAGCAGTAGTTTTAAAGATGATATACCTGGACATCCAGCAGTTTTGAAAAATTTAAATAACCGTGGAAGTCTCGCGATTAAATAGCTCAGGGCTTTGCATTTATTAGCAACGATTGGCAATGCTTCCAGTAAAATACAATGTTTGTGGGCCATGAAGTCGTCGTATCTTAATCCCATCCGATTACAGAAACCTCTCAGAGGCCAATACCCTCCGAACTAAGGAGAAAGAGTTTTTATTAAAAAAAAAAAAACAAATTTATAAAAACAAACAAAAGAATTTAGGTTAAATTTTATCGAAAATTACCATTAAGTTAAAATTTAATCTTTAAAAATCTTTTTAATTACCTTAAAACGTAACGAAATCTTAGTGTGAAATTAAAAATGATTTTTTAATAATATTTAAGTTAAACAAGATAAAAAAAATAAAACTCTAAATAAATTGATCATTCATAGCAAATAAATAAAAATTGACAGGAAAAAGTTAATTAAATATTATAAAAATTTATTTATTATAAATAAAATATTATATACTCACAAATTTATAGTGACAGAATTTTTTTTTTTTTTTTGTAATCAAAACATACCTGAAATTAAAAATCAATTATATTAATATTTAAATTCTAATAAACTATAATAAATCGAAAATACACATCATTTTAATTCATTGTACTCGACATGAATATGTCAGGGTATATTAGTTTTAGTCTAAAGTTTGTAACGTAAGTAAAAATTGGCAGCAGTAACAAAATTTTTAAGTCAAAAACGGAAACAGATAGCGAGCTTTTTATTCTTGTATAATATAAAATTCTTATGAATAAACCGTTGATACTTTACCAATTATTGTAAATTTAAACAGTTAACGCTTTTAGTAGTTATCTTCACAGATATAAATATTTTTTAATCGAGATATTTTGGTTGTTTAAAATAATTACGATTAAAAATACTGAAAATCTTATAAGTTTGGAAATTACGTCCTCATTTTCTTCAACAAATAAATCAAATACTTTCCTGTCAATGGTAAAAAATTTTTATTATTTAGTCTTAATCACTTCTTTCTTAATCATATTATGTAATTTGTGTAATGACCTTATTAGGTCATTACCAAAAATCTTTAATCTTTAATCACAGAAAATAGTTTTATTGGCCCAATTCACAATAGTCCCGGTGCCATTCATCATATCAAGTCATTGATAAATACACTTCTAAAAATTTGTTAATGGATTATTTATCATTACTGTAAAACCTTTTTTCTCTAACAAAATTCTGGAAAGTAAGGCGTTTTCTTTTTTGGAGCCCGTAAAATTTTTTTGATTGCCATCACAGTCTTAAAATTGTCGAAAATCTTCTTTTTCTCCAACATGTGTCAAAACGGATATTTCTCACAATTTTCAGGTTTTCGGATAACGGACATCCCGTTTTATTACGTGACGGATACAAATGAATTGTACATTTGTTGGTGAAAGATATTCCGACTACAGTAACAAACGGATTTCTATCAATTTGAGGCCGATGGGGTCAATCCAAAATTTTACGAGCTTAAAAAAGAGAAAACGGTCCACTTTTCAGAATATTTGTTAAGACAAATATTGTTACACTAATCATAATAAGCCTTATAAAAATTGTTGACTTGCTATGATTACGGGCACCCAGTCTACAAAGACAGGCTGTAAATTAAAAAAACAAAAAAAATTAACAAAAAAAATAACCTTTACACTTTTTTTTTTATCTTGTGAATAGGATTTTGTTCTAAATTGAAGCAAAGTCAATCACTATAAATAATAATATTTTGAAAAGAAATTTAGCATTCGAATTTTTAAGAATACTTGATAAAAAATTTTAGCAATGAAACTGTTTAATTTAAGTGCAACATTATTGTTAGTAGCATTCTTAACGGGTCAAATAAGTGCTCAACATGAAGTGTATTCGGAAATATCGCGTTACGAAGCATACGACGGATTATTTATCAAACCAAGATTAATAATTAGTGAAAATTTTTCGGCCGACTATATGTCAATGGACATGTACGCAGATATTTTCAAGAATGTCAAAGAAATCAATGTTTGTTTGGATAAAACCATCTCAATTGATGATGCAATTTTGGAAGGATACCATCCAATTTACAAAAATACATATCGAATGACAGAATATTTATTATCAACTATCAGTAAATATATACCGGTCAAATTCTACATAACATCCGAAAACTGTGATATAAGCATTAGTTTTAATGCAAAAACGAGTGGACCTTTATCTCTGGGAACCAAAAACTTCTCCATTGAAAATAAGAAACCAAAAGCAGAGATTGTACTCGACCTCGAAAAAATGAAATATGAAGCACAAAGTCAAAAGAAGCCGTTCTTACAGTCATATATGGTCATATTAATGGATCTAATTGTGGGTGGTTTGGGTGCTGGAAATGATAAATCCGCTCAGGTTTATAATTTGAAAAGAGTAATTCAAGATAAAACGTTACCATCATTGTTAACCAAAGAACAGGTATTCAATTTACGTTCGATTTATGGGACACGAAATATTTAATGTGGATGCAATGAAAGAATTAAGCGATGTTGAACCACTAGGGCGAATTTGATTTTACGAATTATATATAAAAATATTTATACGTCAATAAAAATAATTTAAAAAATATATATTTTTTAATTTATTATATCCGATATTTGCATGAATATATGGTATATTAAATTTAGTCTAAAGTTTGTAAATTTCAAAAATATTGAAGGTAGGTAACAGCTTTGATGTAAGTGTTCATAGAATCAATTGATTAATCAATGTGCCGCTCGTCATCAAATCATTTAGCCGATACAATAGGGAGAAAAAAAATTATGTATAGGAAAATTTTATAAATGGGATTTTTTTCATTGAATATTGATTGTTCTTAATACCTATCTAATGGTGAAAAACGTATTTTGACAAAATTTGTCCTGAAGTTTTCTGTTTGACCACAATTGTTTTAACATGGTGGCCACAATTTTTAGTATTGTTTAATATCTCTGGTAATATTTATTTGATTTCGAAAAACAGTTAAAGAAAATGTTTGGGAAAAACTGTGCAGAACCAAGGTATTAGATATAAATTTTTTGTTTAACATAATCACAAAAAATTAAAAATTTTGTGACATTTTGAAAATATGGTTTTACGTTGAAAACAATTGCACCAATTTTCATGAAAATTTATGCGATAATTAAAAAAAAAAAAAAAAACGGTTTTTTTCCGTTTTCTCGTTAATTTTGAGGTTGTGTAGCCACTATATCCATAGGACTTAGAAAGTTTTAGATATTTTACATTTAACTTTTTTCCATAGTATGCATAGTTTAATTTTTCCTTAATTACTTACACCATTAACTACATTTTCCGACTATTTATATACTACTATAAGAATTTATCGTCTATTACGATATTTAAAACGGTTTGACCAAAGTCTATGGATAATTAGGGTATTTTATGAATTTTAATTGAAAATAATTAAAACAATGATGTTCAGTCATATGTCGAGTATCTTAACAATGAACTTTGTTAGTTGGTATGTTCATTTGTTTTTAAAATTAAATGCAGGCACCCTAAACACATCGAAAAGGTTTGACATAGATTTAGGTCATCGTATGAAAATGTTTTATATTTACATTAAATATATTTAAGCCCAGTAAAAATGTTTAAAATGTAGTCCATCTCGAAAATAAGTGTGTTCATTACTCGAGAGTTTGAGTACAATCAAAAAAAAAAAAAAAAAAATACTACAGTGACTTCAATGATTAACATAACATTTAACATTAAATCGTATTACAAGTAAGTTTTTGCATATTTTACAATATTTTAAAAGTTTGTTGTTAAAAATGCTTTTGTCTACATATTTACAAGATGTAGATGAATATATACATATTTACAAGATGCTTTTAGTTTGAAAATTTTCTTAGTGCATTTATTTGTATTTGAATAAATTTTCATTTAAAATAAGTTTTTTCACTTGCATAATCGTAGAGGGTTTGCTATAATGAACTATATCATTACTTTGTTGTACGTTTATAGAATGTACAATCCTATCTTGCCCCCAAGTTTTTTTTTTTATAAATATAAGGAAAACCAAAAGGAAATAATCGTGCAAACAAGCTTACTGATTCCTTAAATTTGAAAAAAAATCCAGGAATAAATTTTTAATCGAAAATTTTTATTTTATATTTCCATAAAGCTTATTCTTCCTCATGAAGTTTTTGTCTTTGGTAAAATAATTCTCCTAAAGTATCTACAAAAGTGGAGCTTTTTAAAAATATTTTGAAGACTTCAAAAATACGAGTAATTTTTGACGAGTTTACTTTATTTGAAAAAATCATTTTTTGACACAAAATTCATTAAAATGCCGTCATACCATAAAATTTTCAAAATAACGGATGGAGAATTGAAATAAAAAATCGGACCAATTTTGATCTGACATTTAATAAGTTTTTATAACAGACTTCAATTTTTCAAAGTGATTAAAAAGTTAATAACAAAAAATTTCCATATTTTGTTGAAAGCCATTGTATAATTTCTACGTACATTAAATACTGAAAATACTGAACTTTTTCCGTGAATTATTTAAACTTTACAACGTAGGGTTATTACGAGTTAAATATGAAATTTATTAAAATTATATGTAAGCAACCCAAAACCTTTCGGTGAGGAGTCTATTTATTCAAAATTAACATACAGATTGTATCTTTTGGAATTATATATAGAAATTATAGTGGGAGGTGCAAGTAAATATAACTGAAGCAGTGTCTATAAGACATTTTGTCTAATTCTGGCTTCGTACGACTATACGACTAGTCGGTTGGAATGAGCTTCAAGCAGACAAAGTAAAAATTTTGTGTTAAATCAACACAATTTAAAAATGGTCCCCGCAAAATTAACATTGATTATATATATATACAAAAAAAAAAGTTGAGATTTTAACACATTAGTGTTGACTCAGTTATTATTTAAGTTTCAATACAGAGGTTAGCTAATTATTTTAAAATAATGAAATATTTAATCCTTATTTGGAAAATTATTTTACTTCATTTTCAGTCAAGTACCAACATTTTAAAATTTCAATAAAATCAGATTTTTCTTATGTAAAGTATTATATGAAAAAGTGAAGTTAGTTAACCATTTAATACCATTTTAACACTGCTTGTATGTTAAAAATCAAATAACAAAAGAAAAACGATCGATTAACACACAAAAACTATACACAAATTTTAAAAACAGCCCTTTTCGGAAGCAAATACACACATTTTTTTTACTGTGTATATGCAATTACAGAAAATACAATCTGTATAATAGGCCCTTAACATATTTATCACCAACAGTTGTGAATGAAGTTACTTTATTTACATACAAACGTAGTAAGCTTTAACATTCATTATACGTAACGCTACGCGTAGCTTTTAGAAAAAAATACTAAACACACACAAAATAAACAGCTATCGTAGATTTCTACCATAGACTTCATACCATTCTCTATGTCAAGTACAGCACACCAAAGAGAGTTAGATGTTTTTAAATAAACATAATTCTTTTTATTAAATTCACAATCCATCTGAGTGTGTTGCTATGTTTCTCCTATACGTTCCTATAATCTAACACTTGTTTGAGGTACACTAATTCCCATTTCAACTCAAACTCAACGTTTTAATGTTTAAAAGCTTTTTTAATTTTTTTTATTTAAACAGAATAAAAAAATGTAAATAATAGTCCAAAAATCATAAAGCTAGAAATTTTTGACGTTTATGGATACTGAAGAAGGTAGATTTTAATTGTTGTTTAGAGGCAGTCAAATTCTATTCTTAATAGTAACATTTTCAGGAGTAAATGTAGCTTTTATTTTTCGTTGCATGACCGTCCGCTTGTCATCAAGGTACCACAAAAATAAAACGAGATAGCTGAAATTTTCATGACGTATTCCAGTCATACAAGCTCGAGAATGGGCAAAACCTTTATGCATGAAACCTGCTTAGATTTGCCATAATTTCAGATCAAATTTAGCTAATAAATACATATATTTACACTACATATGTATAACTGTATAGCTACAATATTTAAAGTATTTTATATATGCTAATAAATTAGCTCACACACTTATAATCAGCCATATGTCGACTATTTAAACAATTAACACAGCTAGCTGTTTGGTTTGGTTTTTTATCAACTTGAAAATTGTCACTTAATTTCCGGGAATTATCGATATTTGACGGGACATTTCGCCAATTTTTTTACTTATGTAAAATATTCTGGTTAAAAAACGATTCATTTAAATTGCTTATCTAGAAAATAATGAAATATATATTTAGTACCACGGATGGCTTCAAATATAATATTTGTACCTACATATTCTATAAATTGATTGATTATGAAATACTAATTAATTATAATTGAATGAACAAATAATTATAATTTATAGTATTTTAATTAAAATCAATAATTTAATATAATAAATAATTTTATTCACAATTTGTTTTGTATTTAATAATATGACATCATAAAATTCATTGTCGATAAAGGCTTGGTTTCGACTGTATTCTATTGGCTCCTCACTAAACAATATGTATATAATTATCAATAAAACAATATAGTTATGCTGTTGTCACACTCAGTCTATGTGGTCTGTGCTTTTGTCTGTGTGTCTGTTTATCTATTGCCGCTAACAATTATAGATTTTATCCTGTGTATGTCTATTTATGTGTTAAATATCATGTTAATTACAAATTGATATCATTATTAAATAGTTGCTCTTTTTATTATCTATTTTTAATTATAATATGTATTTGATTGTGGCTTACCTTCAACGTTAATTAATTTTTAATTTGTTTTCTATTTTTATTTACAAATGTTTGAATCCTTTATCATTTATGAAATATTCGCAAATTGCTTTAAATTCTGATTTTTATGTCCACAGAAAATCGACTTCAGTGACTTAAAAATCATTTCAAGAGTGACATCTTTGTATAATTTATAAATATTTTATTATCAAATATGTAATATTTTACCATTTTTCACCATTTTTAATATAATTGAATGTTCATTCAATGATGGAAATGATTCCATAATCAAATCACAGTTTGTTACGCCAAAATTGATAATTCTTTACTTCTCAAGCAATATATAGAACTCAAAGGAATCAAATACGGATTTTCCACAATATTGAAATTAAATGAGCTTTCTAGATCAAAAATACTTAATCATGATTCAACTCGCTATCTCTTATCAGTTTTGAATTATCGTGATAACGAACAGGCATACGAGAAACTTTCAATATTTTCTAGCGTTACAAACCTTAGATTAATTTTAATATATTTTCATATATTCATATGTATTTCGGGTATAAAAGCACAACATATATCGAATTGATCTAGGCTATTTTATAAGTAACCAAAGTCAAAGATATTTTGATCTGAATTGATTGGAATGTGTAGATTTCTGAACCAAAAAATTTGTTTAATTGTTCTTTTCAAACTCTCCCGATTATTGCATCCCCATTAACTACAAAATACATTAAAACGGTTTAAGATTATCAAAAGCCTGAAGCGCTTAAGATAACTATCGGTTTTAGAATTAATGTTCAGAATGAAATTTGGCAGAGTGATACATTATAATATGATAATGAACCAGTTAAATTTTTCGAGTTTTACAGAGAACTGAAAAAAAAAAAAATATTTTGATCATTGACCACCTATGGAAAATCACAGATTTTCTTTTATTATTATTTTAATTTCATAAGAATGATTAGTAAATATTAGTTATACTTCTTTTGGTGCGATTGGATGAGACTGAATTTGTGAGCTATACGCATACGATCCCATAAAATCCATGATGAAGTTGGCTACAGAATAGAAATAATATATTTCTTTAAATTACTAAGTCAACTTAAATGTATTATGACGTTCAGTATTTCAGTAAATCAATTTTACAATTAATGAGATGAAATATTTTATAATTAATGATTGTATATCTATTTTTACTGAAATAAAACCTTTTTGATTAATTTTAATATTTTTCTTCGATCTTTATTGCACATTGGTTTTTGAAATGTGTTTTCGGACGCCAAAGATGTATAACTTCTATCGCGTGTACATAAGCACACACACACATTTTTTTTTCTCTGTATACTTCAAGATTCATAAAATTCTATATGATCTAAAATCGATAGATATTATTACATATAATATAAATTTGACTATTATAGAAATCAAAATACTATTTATTTAATTTGACTAAAATGTGAAACATAATCATGGCAAGATGGAGCAACACACACACACACACACACACATGTGTGAGCTATGTGCTCTCAAACAATCAGTTATTCTATTTAATCGAAAACAAAAGCTTAAGGGATGTTTATTTGTTGGTCGTGGTTGGTTGGGTTCGGTGTGGTTAGTGCTTTTGAATTGAGTAGTATTGTTACGCAATTCATCTTTGTCAAACAATGTACACAATTCGACATTTCCTCATTTCGACGAATTTCATTCAGTTTTCATTAGTATTAATCGTTTTGGTTGTATTGCTATCTTCACACTTGTGGTTTTTTTATTTAATTTGACACGGGACTTCTTGTTGATGTATGAATTAGTTTACTTATACAAAATATCGTCTCGGAGAGTTGAAATTTGGATATGAGTAGCGAAACTGCGTTTTCTACATTTCTTGTTGCATTAAACAAAAAAATTCTTGGTTTAAAATATTAAAATGAGTAAAAGGAACAATATACGAGCCATGAACGTAGAAAATTAAATCAAAATTGCATAGGTAATTCATCAGATATCCGAAGTAATATGAAAAAGTGAAGTTCGTGTGTCGTATCCCCTCTAACGGTGTATTAGCATCGATCGCCTTGAATGGTATGAATACACAAAGGTGAAATCCACCTAATTGATGGCCAATATCGATAAAAATGAAATTACTCTAATTAAGAAGTACCTTAATTAGTAACAAGACATCGATGATTTTTGAAGCCACCTATCAGTGACCTCAATTGACACTTTATATTTAATCTTCGATTTAAACAGTGATTGATAATGGAGTAATTTGTTGTAATTTTGAAGATTTATGTAAATAACGTTTAATATATTTGATTTAGAAAATATTAGGATTAAACCATAATGGATTCCATTCAATATTATTACGATTTTTAAGATATATTTTTTTAACGCATAACTTTATCATTTAATTAATTTTCACCATTCAATTAATAATTTAATCCATTTTTTACACATATTTATCAAAAATATTTCAGTTGCTTTCATATAATACTAAATTCTGACTACGTCTACTTGTATCGACTGAATCTCTAGAGTAGTTGCACAGCAATATACAAGCGTAAATACACTTGTAATATCGGCCGACTATAGAATTTACCCTATATGTGTCAGAGCGACAGGTAGACAGGTACTTAAAGAAAATTTATCCAAAACGTTGGCACTTGGTTCTCACTCTTGCAACTTGTTTTAATTTTTATGAAAGTTTTCCAACAAATAAAATTCACAGAGTAAATTGAAATATAATTAAGGCCCACTACAGCGGTTACACTTTGGAATATTTGATTGGAAAGTAAAATAAAAATCTCAACAACTTAAACTATTTATGCTTTTCGTGTAGTATAAATTTTCAGCCAGTGTGAAAATATGCAAGCTTCTTTCTCAGTATTCCGATACAAATGTAAATGTGCCTTTCTATCTACATAACCAAATCCTTCCTGATACACAAACACACTTTTGAGATATAGACAGTGTTATATTGGTTAGCCAGTTGGCTCACCAAACTCTTGCCATGTCAGTCGGTTACGTCTCTTGTTTTGTATATTATGTCCGTTTTTGATATATAAATTGAGTGTACCGTACAGTACTGTAGTATACTGTAGTTTAGTTGTAAGAGCTGCTGATACAGACTTTGATTTATGAGTCACCTGGGGATGACGCTTATGACCAACAACGTCCAGCAGTCTATACAACACAACACAACACAACAGATGAACAACGAATTGAATGAATGGACGCATGGATGGACGTCAGAGGTTCATATCAAGCTCCTCTCAATCGTTTATATAAACGAAATTCTACCACGACTGTATAGTTTTATTCAAAAAAACCAAACTACACCCAATTTAAGTTTGCCAGTTTTACGAGTTTATGTACCGAACTTTTTTGATGTGAAACATCTATGGGTAAGGGAAAACTTGATTCTTGGCGTGGCGATATAGACCGAAGCGACCCATCCCCATGCTATATGATGAAATATATGTACTACACGTAGTCAAAATCTGCCTTGCCACACTGATCTCGCATACCTATAGTATATATAGTGTTATTTACTACGTTACAAATGTTAGGCTAACCTACAAAATTATTTCGATGTTTCACATCTACCAGGAGTCCCGTGTAGGCTCACAATTTTTTTTCAATTTAAAATTCATTGTTCTATATGCGGTGTGAATTCAAAATTTCATGGAATTTGCCTACGACAGGCTAAGCCTGGGTGTCCCAATTGAACCCATTATAAGTTTGCCATTTTTACCCCCTTATACTTCAAACTGTTTCTTTCAACGCAAAATGCATTGTTCGATATGCAGTATTATGCCAAATCCTCAAAGTATGAAATTTGCCTCCGACAGGCTAAATCTTGTTCTAAATACGATTTTAAAATATTCTGAAAAAAATTTTTGATTGCGGATGTAAGTTTTAAATTCAAGAAGACTCGATACGTTTAAACAGCGGATATCAGCTTTTTAGAATTTTTGATTTTCATTGCTTGGAAAAATTTGAAACTCATTAATTTTCTTAATAGGGTAGCAAAATAAAAAACAGGAATATGCCAATTTACAACTTTTTGGAGTAAACATTTTCGAAACTTGTGATACAGTTTACGCCGTTTAAGAGAATTTTCATTTAGGAAAAAAATTATATTACGATTTCTCGAGTTCTATATATCAAAGGCTTTTAATAATGGATTCTAAATTTAAATACGTAGAAAATTTTGGAAAAATTTTCAAACAATGAACAATAATTTCTATTTTCAAATTCGTTAGACAAAAATGTTGCCATGTTCCATAAATGTTCCATAATGTCCTATATTTTTTTTTAGTCAAATTTGAGCTAAAATTGTGTAGAACACAAATGTGTGAAGCACAGAAAAACAAAAGTTGCTTGTGTATAAAAAATGAATATTTTTTTAATTTTAACTTTTCTTCTATCTTTTACAGTCTATAGCTACAGATTATACTTTCTATAGTTTACAAATTGGGTTATGGATCCACTGGACCCAATGTACCAATTTTGGTCATTAACGAACTTAAACTCGCTTTTTATGTTTAAAATACGTTACCAAAACTCTGACATATTATGTAAAATGCCTACAAAAAGTATTGGTATCGGATCCATTATATTTGATCTGTGGCTTACATTGACTTCATCTTAAATCTGCCCCCGCAACCCTTCGCCTACATAATAGGAATAATGTTTGATAGTAAGTAAGTAATGTAAGTTATACAGTTACACTGTACTCAATATATACCAAAACATATCAAGTAGAAACAAATAAACATTGTTCATATCCTACAGGGATTTATATTTGTTCGTCCTAGGTATTATGTATATACAAAAAATAATTGTGTAGTATTTATTTGTGAAACAGAGCAATTTACCAGGAACTATTATGGGCTTCTCAATTTATTTCAAGTGAAAATACTATGTATGTATAAAAATATATGGTTCGTATGATTATTAGAATTTAGAAGTCTGTAAGTTTTCTAGAATATTGTATTCGTAAGACTTAATAAACATACTGTATATTAAAATATAATGAATATATATGAACTGGAAGAATAATTGTGTCCCTTCAGACCAATCAGGATGTATTATAACAGACACTTTATGGAAATTGGTTAAGAGCAACACCAATGTTTAATACAAAATTTAGTTGTCAAGGGAAATTCACCAAATACGGTTCGTCGTTTATGATAAATATTTTCCAAGAATACAAGCAGAATGGAAGGGATGTGTATGCCTGGAATAATCTGCTGATTATTTGATACAACTGGAATAATTGCACTTATCTCTCCAAATCTTGGACGCCAATCCATCGAAACAATTAATATTTGTAATCGCACTACTAACTTAGGAACTTGCGTATATTTTAGACTGCTATGTAGTATATTGTGTTATTATTGTCAGCCAGGTAAGAGAACAAACAAGAATCAGAAAAAACAAGTGAAAATAACAACCAAAAGAGTGAATTCTTTAGATACTCGACATATGGTTGAATATCAATGTTTGAACTATTTTTAAACAAAATCATTCATAAAATACTCTAAATAGGCAGACTATATGTGCTTATTAGCTAAATTTAAGCTGTTCTTGGTGATGAATCTAAACAGTTTACGAAAAAATGTTTCAATCAAAAATTGTATGTTTTGAAAAAAAATATTTTTAATGGTTCAGAAGTTGAATATTGGATCATTATGGATCCAATGGACCGATTTTGTAAATTCACGACTTTGATCTTATTTCTATGCCTTAAATGCGTCACCGAAATTTTAACTCGGCAGGTCTTTTCGTTTTTTAGTTATCTTGTTTTCGGACGGACGGACATTGAAAATTGATTAAAAAGATGGTTCTGTGAACATCTATACAATAATTTTTGTTGTGGCTTCAATATTTTCTAGCATTTCAACGGTTATAATAAAATTAGTATACTCTGACATATTCTAAACATGTCGAGTATCAAAATGAATTTATAATAAATAAACAGAAAATGTTGATATGTCAAAAAAAATACTGAAATAATTTCCTAAAAGGTTTTATAACATTTCATTCAAGTATGGAATTAAAACCTAGGGATTCTTGTGTTAAGCGGATGAGAAATATTTCGATATAATGAATTTATCATGTAAATTATTATATTAACATCTTACTCAAAATTTTATCAGGTTTTCGAGAGACCGCAGGATTTTCTATCTCAAGTGATCAGTTGAATATTTCTAACTTTTTGTTTACACTGAAAATTCAGATTCACTCAGTAGCCAGCCTGGAACCATTTGCATGGAAAGTCTATATATATCACCGCTAAACTATGCTGCCAAATTTCAGATATTGTATTCAGTCTGTTTTTACAGACATGTGATTGGTACCCCGTAATAAGACCAATCAGGATTTCACCATTTTTTAAAAGTATGTGTGATGGTATGAAAATAATTAAAGATTGGATTTGCTGGTTAATGAACTCATTATTTTGTGGTATTAAATATTCAAAGGTTTGGGTTATAGAAGGTTCAATAATGAAGCTTTTGAAATCAATAATCGAATACATTTTACAGTTTTAGTATCATAATGATATTAATAATGTACAAAGTTACTTCTACAAGTAAAAGCCATAACAAAAACAAAAACCGTTGAAATTATCCAAATAACTATTCCATGATTTTTATTGGACAAGCTTGCATCAACATGCAATAGTTTAGGCTTAGATTAAGCGAGTGCATGTCATTTAAGATCTAAGTTATTTTGATGAGTAAAATTAAAATTCATCTGAAACTATTTAATTATCTCTTGTTTTTAGGTAATTTTCAGGTAATTTTGGTAATAAATTTTAGGTAATGTTTTAAGGTAATCTAATGTAATTAAGATTTAATAATCTTCAGTTTCCGATCCAACGAGATTTTGAACGATATCTCCAAAATCTATGCATTGAAAAAAACCTCAGAAACCTGATAAAATCATGAGATTTTAGATTTTTTTTTTAAAATAATTAACTTACTATTCTTATCAATTGTTTGACCAGGAATTAATATCAGGGTAAGAATCCCAATTCACTGTTTCTAGATTTTTTCATGGTGAGAAGTGAAAAAATCGTAAAAAGTCGAGAAAATACTTACTTCTTCAAATTCGATAGGATAATTTTAACCCAAATGTTACAAAAATCGAACCTATTTCCAAGAAAGAAAATTTCTGAACCGTTTCTCTTACGAATAAGTTAGATCGAAATTTCCTGAGAAAACCTCAAAAATTAAAAGCTTACTATACTTCTAAATTGTCTGAGGTATTCGCAGGAATTAATATCGTGCAAGAATCCAAATTCACTGTCTCTTGATTTTCAGATGGTTTTGGACAATTGAGATTTTCGATTATTTTTCAGATTAAAAGCTTACTATTCTTATAAATTGTCGGAAGTACGCGAAAGAGTTAACATCAGAGCAGGAATTCCAAATTCATTATATCCTAATTTTCAGATGGTTTTGAGCAGAGGATATTTGTTTCGAAAAGCTACCATATGACATATAAAATGGTATATAAAGCCTTAGGATATTGTTTTCCATTAACATGATTGTAAATTCAATGTATATATAGGTATATACATATCTCCTTCTCCATCTCTCTCGCTCTGTGTATGTTTGTATCTCTGTATTTAACTCTCCCGTAACGGGAATTTTCATTTAACTAATTAATAAATAATATTAGAAGAATGAGTGTGATTTCAACCATTTCATCATATTAAATAACATCACAACACTCTCTAACTAACTCTGACAAACTTTACGAACTCACAGACAATTGACTAAAATCTATAATAGTCAGGGAATTATACGTGCGAAAAAAGTACAATGCTTAAAATTCTGATATTAAAAATAATGTTTATGTTTAGCTTAGATTGAGAATCATTGAGAATCATTGATGGAAACAAAGTAAAATTTTAAAACTTATATTGAAATCATTCTATATGATTTTTCAAATAAATATAAATGCCTGATGTTGAAGGAAAAATATTATAACTGTCATGCAAGCCAAAAATAAATATTAACAAAAGTTTATGTAAGAAATCGAAATAATTAAAAATGGAGGAGACAATATATAAAAAACAAACAAACTAGTGGACCTGTGTGAATTAATTTTTGACAATATAAAAAAGCTTAGATTTGAATCTTAAATTCTAAGCAACTTTTCCATACAAACCTGGCATTAATAATCATTCAAATCACACAAAAAAAGGAGATGAGTTTGTATTTGGCCTTAAATAATCTCCAACTCATCCAATTTGAGTGTTTATTAGTTCTAATAAAAGGTCTTGAGTCAATGAGTGTTCTTAGACCAAATCCTCTATCAACATTAGAACGGAAAAGGATGAGATACAAAATTATCACAATACTTGGAGAAAGTTGAATAATTACTTTGGAAAGGCAAAATATAGATGTAATTCAATACTCGCTGTTTCATCTGGACATAAATACCTTTCATTAAAAAAAAAAATTCTGCAAATAGGCTGGATAGAACTGTCGGCCGGTCTAGAAATAGTTTTTGGCAATTTTTTATTATTATATAGATTACATTATGAACAAAAAATTTAACTTAAAAATATATTGCCAATAATGGACTCAATTTCTTCGTAATGTCTACCTTTATTTATTTTCTGTTTTCAATTAAGGGAAATTAAATAGAGGAATTGAAAATCTTACAGGATCTAAAAATGAAAAAACAGGTCATTCGTCAGAAAAGAGAATTGTAACCTGATCTTCATTAATCAATATAAAAATTTTTCGATTAGTATTTATAAATGATATGATACGCTTCCAGGCACCCTGTCTATTCGAATTTCCCCGATAACGACGTATTTCCTTGACTAATAAATTGTATAACTGACTGTAAATGAATGAGTTATATATTTTGTATATAAATCTATTATACATTACTATAGAATTATTCACAAAATATGTACACAGACATAATATGTTTATATTTACCGGAAGTAACAAAATACTTTTATATCGTATTGAAAATTCAATACAAACTTTTAAAAAAAAATCATTTTTTGTAATTTGTAAATGATTTCTTTGCGTTTCTTCCTTGAAATTGATAGTATTTTATTGATTAATATGATACAAGGAATATTTTGTGAACTGTCGTCACACTGATTTGACTTTATTTTTAGTTTCGTTTCGTCTTCCGCAATGATCTGTGGCTATTAGATTAGGTTTATTTGTATTGAAGTATTTTTGAGATATTCTTTACATATATAAAAACTGAAAAATGTGGTTAAAAGTTTTGTAACTAAATTCTAATTTCACTCTCATTTATCGATCGACTGACTAGTTTTCATGATATGGTCTAAGTACGAGAAATCGACACTAGATTCGAATTTTGGGCGCGATGTCAAAATATACTCCTTGAATCCATTAAATTATTTTCAAATTGGGTTAAAATTATATATTAAATGGCCAGTGGTAAAATTTTAAAGAAAATTGCAAACAATTGACAAAAAATTTGATGTCGCCTATTTCGATAGAACTTATTTTCTAATGCGCTATTGAACTTTAATATTTACAAATAAACTTCCATTTGACGATAGAACGTGTAATTTGTGAGATATGGTCCAAAATCCTGTTGTATTTAAAGCCAGCTGAAAGCCTAGGAATTTTTGTAATACCTAAGTCAAAATTTCTGTAGAAAACCAAACCTAATCATTCATGTATAAATTAAATTTCAAAAAACGTTTTTTCTAAAGTAATAACTATAATAACTAAGTAGAATTTTCAACTTAAATCATTCTGTACTTGTATTAAAATGTATTGTTTAAAATTTATCTCTTTCAGTTCATTTTAAAAGGTATTAGAAGCTTAAGATGAAAATTATTCATTCATTAGTGCTGCTGAGTTATGAGTTATAAGTTGGAGCTTGTGTGTTTGCTTGCTTCTATGTGCTTTTCTGAATTTAATTATCATATTTCATGATAAATAATTATTTAATACACTTCCAAATTCATTCATTCAAAGCGTTATTTTATTTTAAGTAACAAACAGATTATATAATGATTTTTATTACAAGGACTTAGGAGCTTTTTTTCATATATAATAATGAAAATTAAAGAACATGGATACACCAAAACTGTGCAATAATTAAGCTTTTAAACGTCAATTAAATTACTTCCAACCAGTACTAAAGTAAGAAATATCTAAAATTTTCGACTGTCCTCAGTAATTGGTGAAATTTTTTCCCTAAAACTTTCCCCAAAGACTAAAGAACAAAACTCAAAAACCATTTGATATCCAATACTTACATAAACCTCTTAAATTAAAAGCTCTTTCAGTATTTCAAAATTTCCAAAGTTTTCCCAATGTTTCTTTTCATACAAATCTTATCAAAAGTCTTACGAACTTTTTCTTTCGGAAAAAATTTGCAAAATTGGAACAGTTCTATAAACGTTCATTCCGACAAAAAATTTTAGATATTGTTTCTTTGCTAATTCTGTGTCGGAATGCTAGAATAAATATGATGTTCTAACTCTGTATTGGCATCGATAAGTTATGACTCATGTTGCCAAAATCAATGAATACTATTTGCAGATCAGGGGATTCAGGTCCAATTTCCGTCGCTTGGATGCTATCAAATACTACCAAAGAATTAATTCCGACTGCCGTGGACTTTTTTGTCGAGTCCTACAATGTTGAGAACAAAAAAAAGACAAAAAAACTTCAGGAATGAGGCTTATTTTGAAAAAATTAAATAGGTCAAAATTTTGAAGAGATTTTTGTTTTAAGTATGATCAATTCGATTATCTCCAACTTATTTAAAAAGCATTTTAACGCCTTAGTTATCATCAGAATTTATTATTCAAAAGAATTTTATTCGGTGGAAATTTGATAAATTTAATATTAAAATAAATCCCGTTATTAAATCTTTAATAAATCATTGCCTAATAAAATTATTTTAAAATACCAATCATCTAAATTCATCAAAGTATGTGAAAGAATAAAAAATAATATCTGAAAAACGTTTTATCAAATGTGACACGATTTAAAAGATCTACTATCTTGCCAAAAACAATATTCATTTTTAAGATAGAATATTCTCTATTCTAAGCTATTAAAATCAATTACTACAAAAAAAAAACCAACCTTAGTTGCATATTCTGTATAGCAGCAATAACTTGAAATATAAAATTTTTATGACGTACATTTAATAAAACAATTGTACTTACTTAGACAGACAGACCGACCGACAAATATACTTAGTTGCATTAACAAGTAAAAAATATTAACAATTTTTAAGAGAAATATAAGAAAATGTAAGAGGAAAACATTATTCGTTTTAGTTGCCAAAACTATTGTTGTATATATATTTCCTTATCTTTTACAACACATACCACGATGTCAAAAAAACCAACAGACTATGTGTATTTTATTGTTTTACGTGTACACTGACCTGACTGGTAATTCTCGCAATGGTTTTTATTTAAAATTGTTCCATTTACCAAACGATGATGTATTAAAAACTATTATCGCGATGTAACTAATATATAAGATGATGTATTATAAATAAAGCTTAGGCTAATTGCTACAGTCTTTAAGCCGACTTGTATTAATATTATGATGTTAATAAAGAATTATCAAACTGAAAACTAATATGAAATAACTAATACTATCTTTTGGGTAGTGTGCATATTGAAACGACATCTGTGAGTAATAATTTTTTATGCGCGTTTCAATGTAAAAATGATGCAATATTGAAAATAAATTAAAATAATTATTTCAAAATATTTTCATGACAATCATATATTTATGTTCGTACAGAATATGTCAGACTATATTAATATTAGTCTAAAATTTGCAACGCTAGCAAATATTTGTCCGTCCATCTGTCAACAAGATTAACTCAAAAAAATAGATAGCGAGATGAAATTTTGGTGACATGTTTTAGGCATAAAAAGCAAGTTTGAGTTCGTTAATGAGCAAAATTGGTAAATTGAATCCAATTTATCATTTAAATCTTCATAGAAAATTTTGATAATGAATTTTATAATTTTGATTCAAAACTTTATATCATAGCCTATTTAGATTAACCACAATTTTAAGTAAAATTTAGCTAATCAACACATCATTCGAAATATATATTATTATATATGTATTTATAACTATATGGGCTTGATATTTAGAGTATTTTATGAATGCATATGATCAAATATAGTTCAAACATTGAAATTCAATCAAATATCGAGTATTTAAACAATTAACTCAACTTTACTTAATTTTTGGACAATTTGAAATGTAAGCATTCATTTTTAAAAATTTTTATGCTTCGACAATTGCATGTTACATTTTCTAAACCGGTCAGTATATATATATTTTTTCATAAGCAGCATAAAATCTTGTGTCCTAGATTTTAAAATATGACGTACGATATGTAATATACACTGAAAAACAATAATTTATCAAAAATATTTAATACAGAAAAATTAAAATATATGGTTTTTTTATTATGCATGACCATTCAAAAAAAAAAAATATATATATATATATATATATATATATATATATATATATATATATACATATATATATATATATATATATATATATATATATATATATATATATATATATATATATATATATATATATATATATATATATATATATAAAAATAGGTTAACATCACATTTTATAGTCACCGTTATGGTCCATGTTGATAAGAAATTATTAAATATATAAAATTTTAGAATAAAAATACTTATAATTGAGTGTAGTTAATGTTCTTGTTCCCAATTTGAAAATATTTTAACGATGACAAAATAACCGTGGAAAATCAAGTACACTCCCTTCAAATAATTTATTTGGAATAAAAAATATTAAATTAAATTATGGCAAATGAATATTTTCTATTAACGACACAAATTTTTGTATTTTAATCAGAAATTTATTGGTAAAATTGCTTATAAAGATAAGGCACTATTTGATTATTGTACGGTATCATCTATTTATAAACCATTTGAAAAATTTTATCTATCTGAACTAAAATGTTATAGTTAAAGAATGGGTGCGTGTACTTCAGAAGTTATACTTCTTTGGCATAGCATGCATAATTAATTACAATAAAATAATAAAAGGACTGGGACTGTAGTCAACTGTGTTGACTACAGTCAATATATATTTTCTTATTTTAAGCGTAACATAAATCATCATAACAACAACTTCAACCTGTTAATTTTGTGTGATGGTGATGCGCACGCATCTTAAAATTTCATTCTCATCATTTTTTCATAACGTGCTTAAAGAAGTATAACTTCAGGTTTTACTTCTTTCTTTTTCCAAGTGGATGCAGGATATTGAACTTTCCATAAATGATAATACGTAAGAAATGTATAATAAATATAGTGATTATAAACAAATGTTTTTAATAAACAAATGGAGTTAATTTATTGTTTATAATTATTATTATTTATATAATGTAAGTTAATTTAAAATTCCGGATGTTGATCTTATAAAAACAATCAGGTCGTAACGGATGAATACAAATATATATAAAATTAACTGACGCCTACTACTGCTGTTCGTCGTATTGAAATAATCTATCTTGGGTCAACAAAATTATTATGATTTGACATTATATCAGAAACCTGTTTTGGTAATCTTGATCGCAGAATTATAATGTATTTATATATTATAAGTGATTAAGATTAACAGATTCAACAAAGCTGGTGATTGAGAGCGTAATTGTGATGACACAATAGATTCAATGTCATAGGCGCTACCACAAGAGTGGGAAGTTTCACCTATGATAGTCTGAACACCTATGAAGTGACACCTTCTATAATTGAATATTTTCAAACTGAAATTATGGAAAACTTTTGAACGTTACAAAAATATATATTTAGGGTATTAGTTTTTGATAAACATAATTTTTCCCATCTATTAAAGTCCAAAAAATTGTTATATTTATCAGTTTTCAAATGCCGATTTTAAAGAATACCGCAAAGTATTACGCATTAAAATTCTTAATCTGACAATTTTTCCGTAATGAAAATTCATATAAGTCGGTATTACATTTTCACGAAGGTCGAAAAATTATAATAATTGAAATATTTGAGAGCTCAGGGTAAAATGCTTATAGCTCTTGCAAATGAAGGTCAAAATCTCGAAAGCATACGATTTTTCCTTAATATTTCTGAATTTGCTCAAACGATTTTTCATATATTCCACAGTTGATTTTACGGTTTAGATCATGAAAACTTACTGAATGCAGGTCCAAAAATGCAGAATTTGTTGTATGAGAAATTTACCTGAAAA
The DNA here is from genome assembly GCA_020423425.1 of Chrysopa pallens. Taxonomy (NCBI): domain Eukaryota; kingdom Metazoa; phylum Arthropoda; class Insecta; order Neuroptera; family Chrysopidae; genus Chrysopa; species Chrysopa pallens. Next base: position 27,900,480 of record CM035594.1, on the reverse strand, counting down.
AAAGAAAATTTCTTTTTAGAAAAATGTTCTGAACAATGTCCAAAAAAAAGTATATTGAGGTTTAATCACTCAGTAAACATTAGTGCACACTTTCTAATTCGATTTGTAGTCATTCTCAAAATAGGAAGCGGAATATTTCAGGAAATAGAGTCGCTGGAAACCAGATTTGCAGGATACGAGTTTTAACGAAGCAATTTGACTTGAAAATAGTTACAATTATTTCATTAAACACGCGGAAACTTTCAAACTTTGACACGTTTTAATTGACAGAACTCTTCAGGAATAATGCAGATCAATTAGCGGATGACCCAAAAACTTATTGAGCAAAATATAAATTTAAATAAAATGTAACCAGAATCACTTTTCAATATGATTTGCAGCAGACACGGAGTAAGGAAATTCATAAAGATAAAACATCTATAGAATAAAATATTTAATTTTTGTAATTCAGGAAACAAACAATGCATTAAAAACCTTGCAATTTTTGACTTTGAATTAATAATTTTTTAGTGTTTTTTTTTTTCTTCTAAAAACAAGGTCTTCTGAACATAAATAATTAATTTTTTGCTGCAAATAAATAAAATTAAGTTCTATTTGTCTCTGTGTAGTGGTGCAATATTATTATAATGTCATTCTAATTATTGTTTCAAAATAAAGTTGTAGGTTTTTATTAAAACATTATAAGAATATTAATAAGTTTTCGGTATAATAAATAAGACGCATTATAATTACAAAACTGTTATCTTATTTAATGGTTTGAATGCAGTTAAATTTTAATATTTCTTTTGAAGTCGAAAGTAAATTTATCAAATAATATTTGTAAGACGTATTGCTTAAGCGTGAATTAATCTTTAAATTCTAGATTATTCTGGAAATAATGATGCGGCCGTCATCAGGCTGGTACGTTATTATTTAATAAATTTTTGAAAACTTAAATAATAGTAATAAAAGATTTTGTTGAGAAACTTGGCAATTTTTTTTAAGCAAATACCCTTATTAGACCAGGGTTGATCATTTTTGAAACCTAAAAACATTATAGTAGGATGAAATCCATTAAAAATAATTTACTGGCGATCTCAGGTAAGGAGTGAGTTTTTAAGGGTAAAACACAGTATATATCGATTACCGGCAAAACTACGTCTTATGGAAAAAAGTTAAATAGCAAAGTTGTAGGTAATAAAAAGACTATTGTTTTAACACTTTTTTCACATAACCTCAAAATTTAGGTGGAAAATTGAAATAAAAAAGTTTTTTTTCACAAAATTTGGTGACCATTGTACGTTGCAAATACACTGTAATTTTTTTTTGATTTAAGTGTCAATACAAAAGTTGTAGATCTTTTTATTACCTAAAACTTGGCCATTTAATTTTTTTCCATATACCTTAATACACTAATTCGCTTGAGTTAAAAAATTGAATGTATTTACCAACGATCTTCCATCTATATGGTAGTTATTATTTTTAATACGAACCAAAAGGTTTTTTTAATAACAACCTCTTTTGCTACTGTTTTATAATATATTCAAAATGACGTCATTAGATATATATTGTTGGCTTTGTTCCATGACTCGATTTGAATATTGTACGAAATGAAAGAATTTAACAATAGCATTTGTTAAGTTTATATCTATTATTATAGGTTATCTAGTCCAATAGTTGGTTTCTTTTATACTAGCTATAATTATATTATCCAGGACAATAGATTTAGTATAATTGGTATGACCAATTTAAAACATAATTATGGTAGGCTAAAGTTTATTTAGAGGGGAACCACGTCCCTTGTGCTTTGATCATTTGGTCCTCTGTACACACTTCTGAAGGCAAAGATACCTCCTAGAACGATGTGACAATTATATTGTAATTATATTGATGGTGAAGCAGATTACTTCGTTCTTATCCAGTCGACGACCGAGTGTGACCAACCAGACACCAAAATTAAGATCTTGGAAAACAAAAAATAACATTTATTTTAAGATGAGATGTCTAGTTTTAGGAATATTTATAGATAACTCAAAAACTACGCATCCAATCATGAAATAGATTATTTTTGAAATCTACTGGTCAAACTACCCTTAAAAACATGATTTTTATATAATACAAATAGGAGAAAATCAATGATATTAAGTATAGTTTGAAAAACATAAAAGCTAAAGTTTAAGAAATTATAAAAAGCGCAAATATTTTTTCAGATGTTTGACAAAATTCAGTCCAAACACTGGTTCAGCACCAGGTCTACTAAGTGAGACGTGGTCTTTCATAGACCCCAAAAAATATGCGTTTACGTAAAAAGGCTCGTACTTGACACTTATCCAGTTTGTTTCTCACATAACAGTTTGTCCAAAGTTTAGTCTATCATGCATTGAAATTTAAAATTCGATTAGATTGTTTGCAAAGGAATTCATTTAAAGGACATTAATTTAATTCTCACTGTGAAGTCAGATTCGATACAAATATGATTTCATAAACGTATCTATAATTATAATAATCATGATTATTGGGATACCAAAATAGTTACACTATCGTTACAACATAGTTATAGTTCCTATAGTTATTGTTAACAAGGTGGTTGATTATATTGTTGTTATTATTGCTTGTGCTACGTTTGCTACGTTTGGCTAAGAGTTTAGTTGAATAACATTAAACCACAAACACAATAAAATGATATTTTTACTAACAGTTATTTCTATAAGCTTGAGTTTTGTTGGTTGTTTTATCTTGATGATTCATTTGGTTGGTAATATTTTATTCCCTATATTCTGTTACCAAATTTTAATAATGTTATTAAAAACGACATAAATAAGCTACAATAAGAATTCCTAAATACGAATAAAGGCTTATTAATTGGTCTAAGAACAGGAAGCATTAAAAAGACAACTGAAGTTAATAACTAACAGAGTTTACAGTTTAGATACTCGACATATAATTGAATTTCACTAATTTGGACTATGTATAATAATAAATTGTATTGATATTACCTATATGTGTTTTGAGTCTTTGAGCTAAAATTGTATTGAACTGAAATATTCTACGAAAAACTGTTGCAAACAAAAGTTGTTTGCTTAAAAGAATTAATATTTTTTTATTTGAATTTTTGTTCGATCTTTTATAGTTTAAAAGTTGAGTCAAGAATCAGTCCATTGGATCCAGTTGACCGATTTTGCTGATTCACGAACTTAAACTCACTTTTTATGTTTAGAATACGTCACCCGAATTTCAGCTTGCTATCTCTTTTAGTTTCCGAGTTATCGTGATGACGGACAGTCTGAAATGGACTAACTAGTTATTTCTATGAAAAAATTGAGAACAATTTTATGGTTTTCTATTTTAATAGCACCTTACAGTCAGTACCGTTTCCAACAGGGCTACTTACGTTTGCCACCAATCAACCGGTAATGTAACATAACTTTACAATAACGTCGATTTCAATTGCGACTGAAAATAATAATTTTCATTTAATAGATTTCGGCAGACAACAATGATTGCTGTAATAAAATTGTCTTTATTGATTATTCGATCGTGATGAATTACATAAATTTTGTGCAAACGATAGTAAAACCTTTTCTTTTATATTTTCGAAATAAATGTCCTTCCCCTTTACCTCTCATCGTAAATAAAAATCACATTGACAATGTAAAAAAAAAAAATAATAAAAAATATGCTTTGTTTGAAAGTAAAATATACCTACAGTTAACAGTTACAGTTATATTTAACATTGAGTTGAAACTGGAACGACTGACGTAAGGGAATATTATTATTATTGTTACAAGAGAACCGAAAAAAAGAAAGAAAATGTTTTTCTTTTATGTATAAAAATAAAAAAAAATTTATGTATACAAGGTGTTCCAGGTTTGAATGTGTATTATTTAACATGAACTTTTAAATCTGGGTGGCTCATTTAACTAGTCGGCTATTGAATGCGGTATTGCCTATTTTGTGGCTTAGATGAGACAATAAACAGCTGTAATCAGCCGTGAATTTCTATAATGCAGCATAATGCATCTTTCAGTACTGAGTGGGACTTGTTATTGCTGACCAAACTCTTGAACGTAACATAAGCTAATCTATAGCTAAAATACATCGTACAAATCTTCCAGGTAGTTGATTCTTACTTCTAAATTGGGAATTACTAATGTATTTAATTTTTCGATGTGTGAAATTGAGTATTATTCGTTGAAAATTCAAATTTGGTACTCTAAAATCTTCATGGCTTTTCACAAAAAGATTATTCGCAGTCTCTATACCAGGTCCAGCCAAGGCTCCCAGCTACAACGTGTATTGTGAGAGCTCAATAATCCAAAAGACAGTACCGATTGAACTTTAAAGAAATCTGTATTTTGATAAAAATTTAAGAACGGAGTTCCGCGTTCATTCTTCAATTTTTTCCTCATGAATATAAATTTTTCGAATCACAACCTTCAGTAATCTTCAGAAATCTTTCATCTAAAAATTCAAAGTATTGAGATAATCAGATATTAGGTGCATGTACGTTATGTACGCGCGTCAGAAGTTATACTTCTTTGGCATTATTAAAAAACAATTTTTAATTGCATGCTGATTATTAATTACAATAAAATAATAAAAGGGCTAGAGGAGGATAGTCAACACAGTCAATAAAACTCAGTTTAAATTTGTAAAAATTCAATAAATAAATATATATTTTCTTACATTAAGTGTAACATAAATCATAACAACATCTTCAACATGTGAATTTTTTGTGACGGTGATGCGCGCGCATCTTAAAATTTCACTCTCATCACTTTTTCTTAACGCGTCTATAGAAGTATAACTTCAAAAATTTTTATCAATTGTTATTTCATTTTACTTCTTGCAATCTGTGGTCGAAATATTAAATAGGTGTCTTTAATAATGAAATTTTTTTTATTTTCAAATCCTCACCAATTTCTTTTATCAGTTATGATCTTTAATAAACTTTTAAAAGATCCCGTAATTCTCGATAGCAATTAATTGAGTTATTTTTGATGTTTCTGTTACACACTGTATATAATAAATGCACTTACATTTATTTTCACCCAATTATACCTAAATTTTATTGTTATTTTTTGTATCAAGAATATAAATGTTTGATATATTTATATCATGTATGACAAGAAGGCGTCGTATATCATTTCTACCGAAAGGAATTCTAGAAAATTACTCCCTGGATATCAGACTCAATTATTTAATACCGAATCAGTTTAACATGAATACTAATACGATGATTATATACCTAAACTAGAAGTATATTTAGAATAATATCTTTAAATACTTGGGGACAGCTGTCTGCCAAGACGGGAATGGGCAGTCAAATTGAAATGAGACTTCATAATTGTTAAAATTTATCACCATAGGCGAGTCAAATCAAGAGGAATTTAGGAATTTTTCAAAAATAAATTCATGAAATGCATAAAAATGCTACGGTATTGTAGAAAACATTCTTAAAACATGACAAAGGTAGATCCTTTATTCAGATTGAAAAACCCTAACAAACTATTGAAAGCTTCTAGAAATGGCTGTGAAACCTTTTAGGATATTCTAGGATGCCCGAAAACCGAATTCAAAAGATCTAGTCGGGTAAAGGTTATGTGGTGCTTACATGCAGAAATGGTTACAAGTGTATTTAAACGCCGCTATCCGGTGACAACCTCTTTCATCCAAATTAGATGGATATGAATAAGGAAAGTTAAAAATTATGAATTGAAATAATTCATAAATAATTGTTTATCACTGAAACTTTTTCACAATTTTGTTCATGAAACTGCAATATTTATAATTTTAAACATACTCTTGATAATGAAAAAAATTAAATTATTTACTATATCATCCTGAATAAATTACCATTTATTACAGAGTATTTGAACAAATAAGTATATTTTTTGCTTTTGTATTATTTTATAAAGATCTGATTAAAAAAATGGGCTTGGTTTACATAAGTTTTAAAAAAAAGATTAAACCATCGATTTTTTTTCTGTTCAACTTGAATGAATAAACAATTGACATGACAATGACTTGACTTGGTACATAAATATTGTAGGTGTGACAAGTTCATAGACATTTATTTCTATACACAATTTTTTGATATTATAATAATAATAATAATTTTAAATGTTTAATAATAATAATAATATGAGATATACGTTGAAATTTTTTATTGTTAAATGTTATAATATGGTATAAAATATTTATATATAGACTATAAATATAATATGATGAAAACTTTTTATACGCTGTTTCATATTTTTACGGTTTAATCTAGAAAACGTTGTCATTAACTTTCTTTGATTCTTGGAATTTTCTAGATGCTAATCAAGTAGAATGGCATCTTGCGTTATTTTATGTTAATCGTGGTTCCAAAAGAGAGATAAGAGATATACTATTGACCTACTTTATTTAAAAATCACTATATACGTTTTCAAAATAAAAATGTCTATGAAAATATTACTCAGTGGATATCATGAAATTTGGTTGAAAAAATATTTCCAAAGGAACGAAATTATGTTCAAGTTTTGAACTCTCATACCAGTTCAAAATTGTACGAATGGTTGAAGAACAAGAAAATAAGCATTTTGTCAATGCAAACTATCGGTTGGTCCACTTTACTAAAATGATTTTCAAGTTTTTACGTTTTGAAATTGGCTTCAACGATTATTCTTTCTTAAAAATTATTATATTCACAAAATATTTGAAACTCTATTACTTTGATTTGAAACATATCTCCCGGAAAAAAAGAGGAGAAATTCAAATAAACACAATTAGCTACAAACGAGCTAATTATTTATATCCACAATTTACTTTAAACAACATAATGTTTTATACTTAACCAGAATTTAACAAATATAACAAGAGATGGCAGTGTACTTTATTATTGTATTACAACCTGTATAACTTATATGATGATATTTTTTTGTTGAGCTACGTGTATCTTTTAAATTTAACTGAATAATAAAACTTAAAATTTCTAATTTCTTTCAATAAAATTAAATTTCTTTTTTAAATATTAAAACTATGTTTTTTAACATTTTTATAAACATTTTTTAAACATTTATTATGACTGATGATGACTATATAATATATTCCGTGTTGGTAACTTTTTGTGGTTAACTTTGTGGTTTTTTTTAAGACCTTCTTTCACCTCTTTAGTCGTAGTAGAAGTGATGTGATAATAATTGTAAAACATTTATTATAATAATAATTATTATTATTAAAAGTGTTTTCTGCATGTATAATTCTTAAGGTTGTTACTACAATCGATGTGTACAATCGATTCATAAAATTTGAACTAACCTATTCTAAGAAAGATCAACATTGGGTAGAAAACGTATCGTTTTTTAATTCTGTAAAAAGTTCCAATTTTTCCAATTACAATTTTCTCGAGTCATTCAAAAAGCTTAGCTCTACAAGCAGACACAGTCTTACGAACTTCCGTAAACTTTTAAAGAAAATAGAAGGATATTTCGAGACATGTGTCTAAATAAAGGGTGGGGGGTCTTAATTATGAAAATATTTTTTATGTTCAGTTTAATGTAATTTTTAATACAATTTTTTGTGCAATGAAATATTTCCAAAATATTTTATTGCCTTTTTCAGGTTTTCTGGGGTAATTAAGGTTTAGGAAAACGAATCTTATTTTACGAATAGAAATATCTAAGTTTAAGAATACGATAGTAGCATTGAAAATAAAACAATTTGCTTGTGTTCATAAGAAGAATAGTATTTTTAAATTCTTTTAAAATTCAAACTACTTTAAACCATTTCATTTTATTCAGTATTAAAGTACACATTGCTCGAGTCAACTCAGCTTAGCTCAGCATAGCTTCGCTTACACCACAGTCGGTATTACCGTATACAGTATTACATGGTTATAGTCAAGTACAATTAGTTGTTAAAACTGCTAAATGACGGAACCTAATTATTGTGAATAGATTTGAATGATATTTTTTAATAAATTCCCAATGTATGATACTAAAAAATTTATTTATTTCAAATTTCCACGATTTTGAAAATGGGATGGAATAATAAGTGGGACAAATAAATAATCCACTGTAATCAGTAATACAACGAATTTTAAGAAGATAATGTTAAATAAAGTTTCTTTGAAAAGTGAATAATTTTGGAGTTATCCGTGATTAAAAATAACGATTTAATACTAAAAATGTTTTGATTTTTCCATAATATCTCGAAAATCGTATATTTTATCGAAAAATATACACGCGAGTCAGAAGTTATACTTCTTTGGTATCATTAAAAAACTATTCTTAATTGCATGCAAATAATTAATTACAATAAAATATTAAAAGTACTGGAGAGAGATAGTCAACACAGTCAATAAAGCTCAGTTTAAATTTGAAACATTAAATATATAAATATATATTTTCTTACATTAAGTGTAACATAAATCATAACAACAGCTTCTACATGTGAAATTTGACAGTGATACTCGCGCATCTTTAAATTTTACTCCCATCATTTTTTCATAACGCGCCTAATGAAGTATGAAAAACATGTTTTTGATTTTCATAAATGAAATTTTAACCAAATTATAACTCTTACTTCAAACAAAGTTTAAATATAGGTATTTCAAGTCGAATAACTCAAAAGCGAACAATACTTTGGGGAAAAACTCATTTAACCGTTTCAAAAGTACGTTTAATGTCATTCATAAGGAGTTGTTGAAATGGTTAGCTCAAAAACTAAACGAATTATAATGAAAATAATCTCGTTTAATAGCTTAAAAATTAGTATTTTAGCAAGTGTTGAATTTCGCAAAACATGTTCAGATTATTTTATCTACAGACCAAAAATAGATCCTTAAAGTTGATATATAGTAATTTTTCTCAAAAGTAGTGTTTTGTTTTTATATTAAGGATTTAAAGTAATTTTATTTTAGACTGCCCTATAGCCATTAAAATTATTTGCAAAATGCTTTTTATTTCGAAAAGCTTTAAGGTTAAAGAGATTCTCTCTAGAGGTTAGGTAAGAGTCAATCAAATTTAGCTTTAAAAAATATTATATTAGAAATAAAGTTATTTTCACAGAGACAATAAAAGTAAAAGGTGGAAATTTTTTAATGATGAATATTTCTATAAAATAAGGAATTCAAAACAATCCGCGATCATTGAAATCCACCGACTATATCTGGGTTTCGTGGTAATACCCTACTTATTACCCTCGACTATTACTTTACAATCATCGTTTGTATATTAAAATGTTGAGTATATTAGTTAGTGTGTTGTAGGTATAGGTAGATATATCCGACATTATAACTGTAATTTACCTGATAATTTCAGTTCAATGCCCTCTGAGTTAACAACTATGACGTCACATTAATATATGTATGATAAAATATGTAATATATAAATAAATATATTCACTGTGTATATTTATATTTTAGTTGAAGAGTTCAGTATTAGGGCCTAAAAAATATGTCACTTTCATATCAAACTGGTTAGAATAGGAATACCGGACTGAATCTAAATTTCACATCAAACATGAAAATTGTATTAAAATTGATACAAAAACATAGAAGTTATAAACGATTAAAAATTTTCTTTTTTATTTCTTTCTTGAAAACGATGTTTAACATGTAATTTATATGGAGATACAAACAGTTGACATCATTCATAGGTATTTCACTCTTTATATAATTAGGAATTTTGAATGTTCGTGAAGTAAAGACGCTTCAAATGAAGTAATACAAATTTTAATTATTTAAAATTAAGATAAATGAGAAATGATCCTATATATTTCTGATTTTTAGAGTATATAACCTGTAGTTCACAATCCCATTAATAATAAGTGGAAACTTAACGAGTGTAAAAAAATTTTATATTAGAAAATTCACAAGTAATTTTGTTTTCCGACCTACCTTGTAAAATCCATTTTACTCAAAAGCTTGAAATTGATGGGTATTCGTTTTTTCTGGTATTTTAATAAAAATAGCATTCAATATCAATTCCAAAAACCATTTGATCGGATACGTTATGTATCGCGAAGTTCGTTGTTCAACAATTCCTATTTTGTTGGACAACAGATTATTCGCTTTGTCTGGGATTAATAAAAATGGAGTTAAGCTGTTCACGATTCAGAATTTCCGTAGCAAAAACAATTTTTCCTAAATATGTGTTTCCTTAATGCAGTTTGAGCTTTTTTATTATATTAAAAAGTCAAGAATGTAAACAAAATAGCTTAAAATTTTATTTTATTGTACTTTTGAGTGCACAACTCTTGGATTATAAAATTATACATATGAACACTCGCAAATATAGTAAATATTTAAATGCTTAACACCCTCTCAAAATCTGTTTATTTACTTTAGAATTGTGAAATTTAATTATTTAACAAAAATAAACAAGTTTTAATCAAATAACACAATATCATATATCTAATTCATATAGTGGAAAAATTTAACTGTTTACAAATAAAATATTGAAATTTGTTTGGAATATAATGGTTTATTTTTGGTTAAATAAATATGATCTGAATCTATGAGCCCATATATATATATATATATATATATATATATATATATATATATATATATATATATATATATATATATATATATATATATATATATATATATATATATATATATATATATACAGAAAAATTTTCGATAAAAACGGTAAAATTTTTAAGCAAATACAGACAATTAGTTTCTTGCCGGAGAGAAAATACTATGAAAATAATAACTATTCTTGCTTCTGCGAAAATTACAATATATTTTGACAGTCGACGCAACATTTATTGGTTATTAATCCTGATTATTGGTTAATTAATATTTTTATTCAAATTATTAAGAATTTAATGGTTTTTTGGGAGCAGTTGAGCAATTATCTTGACAGAAAAATATTTCATTATAATCAAATTAACAAGTAAATCCAATATTATATGTATAATTTTTGTCATACGTTTTAGTCTAACAAAGAATCTGGTATATGTATTTATAGAATTAATTAATAAATTAATTAGGCCCAGTTTCGTTTGTTCGTCTATTCGTCCTCAGAATAACTTTGAAACAAAAAAGGATATAGAATTTTGATGATGTATTCTTGGCCTAAAATGATATATAATGTGCTTCGAAAATGTGCTTTTTTGTAGTTCGTAAATGTGCTTAGATAGAAAAATAATTTAAAAATATAAAATGTTCGGTTTTTTAAAACAAACAACTTTTATTTGACACATTTTTTCATCAACTATTTGGATTCTTCACAATTTTAGCTTAAATTTAAATTCACAATTATAATAACAATACATATTATTATACATGTATTTATAACTGTATAGATTGGATATTTAGAGTAATTGATGAGTGCTTATTATACGTAGTGACAAATTATAATACTGAATCTCATATCGAATATCTTAACATTGGACTCAGTCATGGAATCTTTACATGGTTTTATACTCTCTAGACTTCTGAATATACATTTTTATTTTTTAAAGTCATTGAAATTTTTGTACTATAATTATTTTTCTCGTTGAACAAAAGTTTATTTGGCTAGATTTCACTTATGAACATCTCTAGAATATTTAATAAATGGCAATATATGTATACGGACTCTCGTACTATTATTTTTTCCCAATTTCGAAATTTGTGAAAAATTTCGACAAATAAATAAATATCGTATAATATTTTCTCTTTAAATCCGTAAATGAGAAAGTAAAACATCATAAAAAATAGAAAATAAGCGCATATAAAAGAAAATCGTCTAATATTTTTCATACATTTCATTCATGCTTACGTTGAGAACATACGTTGTTCGCATGAATGTCGTACGTTGTATTCGCATCAAAAGATATTATAACAGATTTATGTCAGTCGTCAGTCGTCTCTAGATATATATATCATGTTTTGTGTGTATAGAATAGCAGGCAGCGTCGCGACGTCATGTCATTCTTTGTCATTAGTTACAGTTCTCAGCTGCTATACGAATTGTACAGAATATTATGATGAATTTATGTCACATTTATATGTAAGGATATTTTTTTTTTTTTGAAAAATATATCGCACTTATAGTCATTAAGTTTATATCATATTTAGTATATGTATGATTCTGTTATGTACTAGCGGACCGAGTCACGTTTTGATGTGTTTTCGTGTGTTGCAAAGACGTCTGGAACTAAACGTAAGCGTAGTCAGGTTTATTAAAAGCGTTTTCCTACAATCTTTTTTTTCGAAATCAGTGACCAAGATTTGTTAAAAATGACTAGATAATTCATATTGATGATGACTACTTTGTAGTCGAAATACGTCTTTATAAAATACAAAATAATTTGATCTAGGAAATTGGGGCAAAAAATCGAAATTTCTTCGAAAAAATCCTAAAGTTCTCATTAATAATTATAAAAATATATTATTCAGGTATAAATCGAAGGAATAAGATTTCGGATAGAAGTCACCATTTTGTCAAAAATCGAAATTTTGATTATACCTTTCAACAATACCTTGTTTTATCGATACACTAAAAGTAAATTTTTGGATTCTTGATTTCGGATAATCTATATCGTCGAAATCGTGGTCACTGTCGAATACCTTTGCAATACCTTCCAAAGATCGTCTACAGGAACATATGCGAGTCATTAGTGGCATTATAAACTTATATGTTGCCACTAAATGTATTAATTCACTTTTGGTTTTTAAAAATAAAGTAGCTTTTTTATGAAAAGGTCTTTCTTTGGCCGTCTAACTGCGTATAACCCATTAACATCGTTTTCAACAGAGCAAATTTCTAGGCTGCATAGAAAACTATTGATATTTTTTCCTTTTTACCCAATAATAAAAACATACAAGGAACTTTTCATTTTCCTTAATTAATCCACATCCATTACAAAAAACCGAATCTTGCTTTAGTGCATGGAACATTTTTAACGAGAATTTGTGATTAAAATTGTCTCAGGTTCTTGAAAAAACTGGAGTTAGAAACTGTAATATCTTTTCATTAAAATTCATTAAAATTATTCAATTTCATTAAAATCGGATAAGTAGTTTCGACTTTCATCGCGACAAACATCGTGACACAGGAATTTTATTTATTAAGATATTTCAAAAACGTAATTTATGTGAGGTTTTGAATGTATTATTTTGTATGTCAGTCAGTGATAATGGTGTGATATCAAGCCATTAAATCACACTGAATCTAAAATATATTACATTCGTATTTTGTTTTATACGTATAATATCTGTTCAAATATTCAACATAGAAGTCTGCGTTGACAAATCTCAACTTTTCACCATTTTGATGATTGAAATAAATATATTATACAAAACGAAACATACTAAATAATATTCAAAATTATCTCAATAAACTTTGTAAAGTAAAATTGTTTTGTTCTCGAGATATTAAAATTAAAAATATTAATTTTTATTATCGTCAAGCAATTTTTCTGCCATAACGGCAAAATATATTACATAAGTACATAATACATAATTCTTAAGTGACTGTGAGATGTATTTTTCAAGGATACTTACATCTATAAATGCCTGAGGAAGCTGAAAATAAATCCGTGAAACAGAATCTGATTATTTTTATTGTTCCAAGTTCCCAAAAAAATTCACTAATTCATAATACTGAGAGTTTTTGGTTTAAAATAAATAACTACAAAATAATGCATTACATGATCACTCACAGCTGGTACAACCTTAAAATATCGAATATTACTTTCCTTAATAGCAATCATAAAAGACAGCTTTTAGATATTTTAACAATACAAAACAAACCATCAATTCATTTTATATCAGAGAAAAACAAATTGAACATCAAATCAATGATAAAATCTTAATGCAAATCAATCAAATTTCGTTTTTACGAACACTTTTCTATCACATTTTCTTATATTTTCCCTTTTTTTATATTTTTTTAGCATAGTGTTTTTCCTTCATAAAATTTTCATCACTACTTATAAAACACGAAACGAAAACAAAAAAATTACAATATTCTTCAATTCGCTTAATTAAAAAAAAAAAAAAAAAAAACGAAGAAAAGAAAATGTGAAAAACCTGCCGAAAAAATTTGTTAAGTGTGAGTGTAAATCATATTAAGGGTTTCGTATACAACAATATAAATTTTAAGAAAAAATCCTTATCGGCAAAATTAATGAAAAACAATTTGGAAAATCATTATCTTTTCTTAAAAGCAATGTTTTTCCGTTTTTGTGAAATTGATAAATATTTTTTTTGTATTGATTGGGTCGATATTTCGATAATCGACGTAAATCAATTATAATTATAAAAAAAATGGTGTAGGTACGCTTCGCAAGCTCCACACGACGAATTTCCCAATGAGGAGAATAAAAACACAATCTGTCATAACGAACATGGATTTATTTTAGTCTTTTATTTTTTAGTTTGAGTATCCTTAACCCATACCGATTGGAGGAATGTTTTTGAAAATTCTTTCAGCTTTTATTTACAGTATTACGTGTCAAATGAAAGAAAGTTCCAAATCGATATCTTCATTTATTCACGAAATAAAAGGGATACAGAAACCGAATGCACAGACAATTTTCTAAATACCTTCGACTTGTGTTCTACTGATCTTGAAACGTACAAATATGTCAAATTTCGGTCTCCATTACCAGAATTTTTTATCTGGGAAGTTAATGAAAATTATTAAAAACAATTATTGATCACAAATTTGTTGTATTAGTAATCAAATTTAGGACAGCAAATTTAAAGTGTGCTAAATTCAATTCTAATTTTTATTTTTGAGGTACGGAACCCAATAAAAGTAAACGAAAATGAAATTATGTAATTTTTTTTTTTGTTTTTAACTAACGTTATACACCGTTTTCTTCTATTTTCTCATTTTATAACTGTGTCATTACGTCTACGACGTAGCATTTAATAGTTACTTTTTAAGACAACAAAAACTTTATTGTTTGTAACTTTTTGGAAATTATAATACCGGAAAACTCAAGGGGATTTCTCGTTTGTTTATTAGTGAGAGTCTTCTACACACTCAAAAGTTAATAAAAAAATTTTTGATTGAAAGTACTGAAATCGTCACGAAAAATATGAGGTAACGACAGTTGTGGAATTCTACATTATCATAAAGATGAAAATTCGAATGTAAATTTAAGCAATTTTCGGCCTCCAATTAATAGATCTCATATTTTTGGTTCATACCTTTAGTATTCGTTTGAGCCGAAGATCATTCAAGAAGTTTTTTTCGAGATTTTATGGGTCAACCCTCAAGTCTTTTTTTCGGTCATTAAGTTTGATTAAACTAGAATTATATGTTAGTTCTGACCAAAAAATAACAAAAATGGCATCCGATTAGCGATTGCATACGAAGTTTTTGAGATATTGATAAAAATCGTGTTCTGGTGTCTATATTTCTATTCAATTTAACTCAATATCTAGGACAATAGCCATCCAATCAGTATTTTTGTTTTTCTAAACCATTATTATCCTAGAAAACTCAAAAATAGCAAAACATAAATTAACTTTAAAATACCACATCAAGTTTTAAGACAGATTTTCTACGCAATTTTAAGGAATAAGACATGTTTCTTTGATGCCCTACCCTGTATTTTAATTTGCCCTGTGGGAAGAAATTTTCCCCGTGATAAAAAAAATTGTTTTTTTTTTGGAAGTAAAGGTTGTTAAAATCCTAGCACCACAAATATCTGTAACTTATACAAACTTACAAAAGTATAAACATACCTTCGCATTTATAATTAGAATATAAATTCGTTGTACATTCTGTAACCAATTATAGTATTTCAACTATTCCAATTAAAATAAATAAATAATAATTTTATCAAAAACAAGGATCAACATATGCAAACGATATGCATTGAACAAACAAAGACATATATAAACTTCAAAAAGTACCATTATTATACAAATGTATACCAACACTTGTATCATGGGTAACATGGGTCCTGTTGGTACTCGTAAAGGTAATTTACCAAGCAGTTGAAGTGAAGACAGCAACCAACCAACTAAATTCCCCTAGAATATAAAATTTGAAATGTTGCAATCATTAATGTAACGATCAAGTCGTTAAGCTATAACACAAAAACGCACATTGATACAACCGACACATTCACAGTTTGTTTGTTAATATCTTTGGTGTTTGGCAAAATTCTAGTAGTTCTGACAGCTGTAGGCCACATTCAGAAATTTAAAAAAATCTGCATCTTACATGCTTGACACAAAAGGCGGAATTCATTCATTGCAAATAGTTCCGTCCTACTTACTTGCATAGTTGTTATTTTAAGATTTCCCGAAACTCAACATATTAAAAATCTCCTGTGACGTGTAACAGGACTTTCAGCAAAATCGGTTTTGTTGAATTTTTATCATTTATTTGAATTTTTCCGAGAAATGTTTCAAATAAAAGGCATAGAGCTTAAAATGATTTGTGAGCATAGTAAGGTTGAAGAAAATTATTGGAGCTATTTTCGAGAAAAACATAAATATCAAGAAAACTACAAGAATAAAATGGGACATCCGATAGTCCTATTTGAATTAAAAGCTTCGCGGCGATAATAAGAAGCCAGAATATCGAAGCTTGGTGAATTTTAAATAAAGCGCTCGATACGATATGGCTGTTACACAAACATACACACACACACACACAAATATACACGCCGATGAATTTCGGCGAACCACTTTTTGGATTCAGAGGACCCCTAAACATGTGTTTCCTTATGAAAACTCTATATCGATATTTTGATAGAATTACTAAGCTTTCTTATACTAGTATAGTAAAATGTATTTTTTTTACATATTCCGCAAAAGGTGGAAAAAGCAAGAAAACAGTTTCCTATTTCCCCTAACAATATCATTTCATTTCATATCGATTGCAAAAAAAAAAAAAAAAACGTATCTTTCTAGTATGTACAGATAAAAAATTGTATTTTTTTAATTTCTCCATAAGATGGAATTTTTTCTTTAAAAAACTACATATTAAATTTTTTAAGCGTCAACAGTTTCATCAAAATCAAACAATGCGTTCGAAAATTACAGCATCAATAAACCAATAAAGGAAAAATAGATTGAGGCAATGGAAATCATACTTCCTTCTGTTTATAAGTGAATTTAGGATGTACCCTAAAGTTTTAACATTATTATATAAATTACCTAACTTGAATATAGCTAATTTGAAACTCTTTCTTTTCAAAATCACAATAATCTGTTTTATTAGAAACATTTTATTTTGTTTAGAGACTACTGAATTTGCTCAATTTACCTACAAACTGTTTGATAAGAAGTAAAAACTGTCCAGTTTACTGTTTTCCTTAACACATAAACACATACACAAAATATATGATAAAATAATGGAGAAAATTCTTTATCAATTTTTCATTTATTATTAATATTAAGTCTACAATAATAATATTATTATTATTTTATTTCTGTTATTATTTTTCCCATTTTTCATGTTAGATTTTTCTTTATTCTTTTGTTTTATATATCGTGTTGTTAGTTTTCCTTTTTTTTTATTGCGAATAAAGAAATATTATAGAAAAAATAGGTTTTAGTGAATCACGACAACGAAAAAAACCAGTTGTTGATTTTGTATCGGTTATGAAATTTTACAAGTCGATTTAGTGAAAATCATAAGAAAATTCAGCTTTTTTTTTCTTATAATCATGAATTTTTTACGGTTAAAAGTGTTAATTATTGAAATATCTGCTGTATGGTAGGCAATCAATGTATGAACTATTTTTAATTATTAGCATTAATAAAATGGATTGAATACGCATGCTATATACATTAAAAAAGTTATAATGTGTTGTTGATCAACTGAAATTATGGCAAATTATAACAGTGAATAGAAAAATGATTCAAACAAACTTGTTTGCGTTTAAAAACCAACATTTGCTGTTTTTAAATCTCTTATGTTTTAATAGTTAGGACATGGTTCTATTCACAAACTTACTCTCAATTTTTCGTTCCAAAATACGTCACCGATTCCAATTTTAGATAATCATCTCTTTTCAATTTTGAGTTATCTATGAACACTGTTAACAACATTTTGTTTGTGATTTAACATTTTCTTAGCGTTACAAACTTTAGATTAACTTCAATATACCTTCATATATAATATATATGTTGGAAAACTATTTTTGCATAAAGTCATTATTAAAACCTGGCGAAAAAATAGACCGATTGAGAACCCAAAATCTTTTCGATCGAAAGGGCTATTCATTTGTTTATTTTAATTTTTTGAAAAAAATCATGTATTTATGTAATAAAATTTAAAATTTCAAAGCTGCTTTTGATTATAATAAAATTCGTGAACGAACAAAATCGATATTAAAATATTTGTAATTTCCCAATACTGATGTTATCACAACAGTTGTTTTTCAGATAAAATTCGCGTAGCGTACACAGCATCTAAACGACGAATTACATTTTTATTTGTGCCTTTGTCTTATTTTACTGATGTTATCTGTTTAGATGTTATGATTTTGAATTTATCTATTTTTTTATTGAGTGCTAAAAAGATCATATAAATTTTATTTTATTTTTTCGGTGTAAAATGAAAATGGAAAAATTTGCCGTTCATTCTTTTTTGTTTTTCATAGTAATTTAATGTATTAAATTTATTTTTTTTGAATGAAAAAAATTTTATGTGAAAGTTTAATTGTGAAATAAAAAAAAAAATTTGTTATGCCTTATAAACTGTTTAAAACACATAAATGGAAAAACTAATTCGTTCGAGAGAGGTAACTTGAGTATTAAAAAGTATGTCGTAGAATAAGGATTGTCTTAAATTTACCTTTTAAATTCGAAAACGATATTACTTATAGCATGGAAATTCTAAAAAAAAAAGTGCAGACAACAACTAACAGAGTTAATTGTTTAGATACTCGATTTATGGTATCAATATTTGAACTATTTTTAATCATAAGCATTCATTAAATACTCTGGTTGGTTGACGTAGCAATTTGATAGATACTTGGAAAGTATAAATTACCCATACACCAACATACGTTTGTACAAATCGTCAAAAAAATTAACAACGAGTAACATCTCCTCAGAGAATCATTCCAAATAGGTAATTCATACTGATGATAACTACTTTGTAGTCGAAATACGTATTTATAAAATACAAAATATTTCGACCTAGGAAATTGGGGAAAAAAATCGAAATTTATTCGAAAAATCCTAGAGTTAGTTCTCTTAAATAATACTCAAATTAGTGTTTATTGTTCATTTTCAAAATGATATAATAACATCTTTGCGTCACATCCGAAACGATAAAAAAATTTTCCACCTACAAAAACGAAAAATTTTTATAAATTATTTACAAAAGCGTAAATACATAATTTATTTATTTTATTATCGCATGGGAATTGAAAAGTTTTATGATTATGAGTTGAGTGTAAAATAAAAAAATATGTATGAAAAATTGTGAAAAACTGTAATATAAATAATTAAAAACTATTTTCACAACAACAAAATTTATTATATACGTAGAGAGAAAAACGTAAATTTGTTCTGATGTGTGTAAAGAAAAAATAAAGTTATTCGAACACGGTAGCACGATGGAGAAAAGTAGTAGCTGAAATTTACAGTTTTCTGTTTCTGAAGCCATTAAGCGATTTAGTAATTTTTGCGAAATTAAATTACTACTTAATCACAACTGTTGATTGTTTCATCAATCTCCTGCGATTAGAATTTAATCACCAAAATCGGGGAACTAGAAAAAGGCTTTCATTTAATATCCACAAAAAAAAAAAGGAATTATTTTATTTTTGAGTTTTCTAATTTAAATATGACCAAAAAAACACATTTAATAAGATTCGTAAACGATTTTGAAACTGCTCCAAATAAAAAGCTATTTACTTAATTATCAAATAGATGCGAATTTTTGTTACTTTGGCAATTACCGTGTAAATTGAATTTCATGAAATTCTAAATCAGAATTCTTGTTCATTTTCTAGCGAATGTTTTTCTTCTAAAAAAATCTTGCAAGGGATAATTTTTCATAAGAAGAATAATAACTCAAGTCAGCGTTAAAAATTTACCTCAAGAATCTAAACTTAAAATGTTAATATTTTTCATCGATAAATTGCTGGACACTGCAAAGTCTATAAACGTTCAGCATAAATATTTAAAATTTAAGTGTGCATACAACCTTATGAAATCCTAATTGATCCAAAATGAGGAATAAAATATATGAGGCATTTACCTGAAACAAAAAGAAAATTTGAATTAGACTTCGGATGAAATTTGAGCAAAATGAGTATTGGTAAAAATTTAAACAAATTTGATAATTTTAAAACCTATTGTTGAAATTTTATTATTCGAAGAATTTGCGTTTCGTCAAGAATTTGCCCAAAAAACTGACAAATGATTTTAATTATCGTTTAGATGCTTGCTTAAAAATATACAAGAGCACCTTTAATCGTGTAAAATCAGTGATAGAGTAGCCTTAAATAAAAATAAATGGAAAACTATGTAATTAAAAAAAAAAGATACAAATTTTATTATATAATAAGGAATTATTTTCTTAATTTAATGAGGTTTTATAGATTGGCACGTGTAGGTTATTATATTATATTAGTAGGTAGCGCATTACATTACTTGTACAGAACATAGTGGGCAAAAACTAGTTATAGTTGCTTTATTATCGGTATCGAACGAAGTATTAGTTTTCTAGTTCCGGCAATATTATATCCAACTTCATATCGTATCTGTTACGGAAATAATATATAATTAACATGACTTCACACATTTTAATAAAAACAGTCTCAGAAGGTGACGTCCGGAAGGTGACGGCGCCATTGATGATCTGGCTATTTCAATTCGCCAACACCATGGAGATGAAAATTTGCTGTTAATAATTCGAAAAAAGAAATCAATTCAGAGAATTTCAATGTGGTTTTTGTTTTCCATAACCACTAACACGACAAGGTTTGAAAGAAAAAATTGAAGAAGAACACCCTAATTTGGATGGCAATTCAAAAAGAAATCCAAAAACACCATTGAAAGGAGATATTTTCAATGAAAACAGGGATAAATTTTTAATTTCTAATAAAATGGGAATAGGAATTTTGAATCCACAAAAAAATCATATTCACACAATTTGAACCTTATAAACACAAAAAAACCTTCATATTAAGTTCAAAATTGATGAGTGAAATATTATTGTATAAATATTATTGTAAACATTGACAGACCATCTCTTGCAAATGATCATCAAGTTTTTGGGCAGTCAGGTCAAAGAAATCGAGTGCACTCTTTGAAATAAAAGTTTCAATGAAAACACAGCTAAATTTCTAACATAATGAGAAGCAATTTGATGCATTAACATATCCCTTCACCCCCTCCCACCACCCAGAAAATCATATTCCCACAATTTCTACTTCGTAATCATAAAAATTCCAATTCATATCAATTTCGAAATTGATTGTATTAAAGAATTAAATCAAAATATAAAAAAAATGAGTGCGTGTACACACGCGTCAGAAGATATAATTGTTTGGCCTCATTAAAAAAACAATTTTCAATTGCATACAAATAATTACAATAAAATAATAAAGGGACTGGAGAAGAATAGTCAATACAGTCAATAAATTTCAGTTTAAATTTGAAAAATTCAATAAATAAATATAAAATAAATATATTTTAAGTGTAACATAATAAATCATAACAACTTCAACCTGTGAATTTTGTGTGACAGTGATGCGCGCGCATCTTAAAATTTCACTCTCACCATTTGTTTATACCGCGCCTAAAGAAGTATAGCTATAAATATTGGTTAATAAAAGTTTTGGGGAACTCAGATCAGAGATTTTACATAAAACTCTTTTTTAAAATAATAGCAATTAACCTGATACATTATAACAAACTGCAAACTAATACCTCTTCCCACCTGCTATGTATAGAAGATCACCAATGTGATGTTTTTACTGGGAACACCATTACCATAAAGTAATTTTCATTATCAGTGTTATATAATACATCACCTCATGTAATGGAAAAACTGTTTTCAAGAACAAAGTAACCTACTCCACCTTATAATATTTTCCACCTGCAACAAACTATAATAACATAACCTTTCTTGTACCCTCTATAATATAAAATAATAATAATAAAAGTTCTGATGTTAACGATCTTAATAACGTGTTAGAAACATGTTATATTATATTCGAGGTGGAAAAACCTAATCATCTTTGTTCTACGTTCCAGTTCTCTGTATTTCATCTCTTTGTCTTTTATTGTATCATCACGAGAATAGGTATCATTATTACAAAGATAACATCTGAATTAAAATCAGGGTGCAAAAAAAAACTACCCTGTCTGTGGATGGATGAAATCGTATTGGTGTGATTTGTACCTAATGTTTTTAGTTTAGTTATTTTACTAATCGTGTTTTACCTTGTTTTCGTATTTCTGAACGTATGTATCGATTTTTTATCGATATTTGATAAGAAATTAAATGATTTTGATATTATCTTACAAAGTGTCACAACAGTATAGAAGCGACAGTAATATAGCGTCATCGCTGTATGTAAAACCTCTAGGGAGACCATTTTATACTACTTCTTAAATACCGTTCGTTATTTTTGACAGTTTTTACATTTTACGGGTGAAATATCCTTTCTGGATGAAAAAAAAAGATAAAGAAAATGGGTGTTGAACTTAAAATTTTCAATAGGGATGCACTGTCGTTATATTGAGAATTATTTCTACAAAAAGTTTGCTAGGACAAAACTCGAAAAAAACCATTTTCTTGAATTAAAATTAAAGAAAACTAGTTTTCTTTTCCACAAGGGCGTTTGACTGCAGTCGAAATTTACCCAATGTGAATGGTAAAAAGTAATATTCACTTTCTTTTGTTTGAAAACGAAATTATATTCTTAAAAATTCACATGTCTTTTATAGTAGCTGAAACCTCGTACCATTATATTTGAAGTAAAATTTTATTTATGGGTTGTTTTTATACGAGTAAATGGACTCGTATAAAAAGACTCTGTGGGAATAATTGGGGATCAGAGATATTCCTGCTCAGAGTCTGATAAATTTTGTAAAAAATCAAACCCATCAAAATATAAATTGAGGAAACTCTTACTTACTCGTCTCCAAATGTTTCTGAGTAATTTTATTACAAGATTAGCAATAACAGAACTATGTACAGTGTTCGATCGATCGATATCCCTGTTTTGGTTATTTAAATAGAAAATTTATTGGATTATCTAATACAAAAATTTTAGCAGGGAAAAGAAGTCAAAATTAATAAGGTCACAGGTAAATTATATTTTTGAAATAACAAAATATTTTGGGAGAGCAAAAATAACGCGTTTATGACCTTTTTTTACCGTTTCCTACAACCTTGGTGAAATTATAGAAAGTAAATAATAATTCTATCGAATTTATAGTTAATAAATGTAAACTTCATTAAATCAACAGTTCAGTAAAACAAAATATGAGAGACCAATGCCCTTTCTCACAGTCACACATATTAATATTTTATTAATAGTTAAAACCGGAACTTCATTTCCGAATAGAATTTCATTAAAACAGACCACCATGGTTCTTTAATCATTTTAATCAAATCACATTAATCGTTAAATAATATCATCTTAAATTTTTTTAATTCAAAATATATTTTTATTTCCCAAATTCTTAATAATTAGGTTCAAAATATTATTATTTTCAAAGACATTTGAAATACAATACAGTTTTTGGTAAATGATAAACGTCACCAATAGCAACTGTACAGTGAAATAAATATTACATAGATTTTCAAAGAAATATAAATGTTATGAAATATTTTATTCCTAGCATTGTAAATTTATTTTCTTAAGGACGCCAAAGATATTCTCTATACATATTAGATATTCTTTAGAACCATATTATAAATGTTAGTTCGGTGTATTAGATATCCTTAGATTTCTGGGAAATCGATTTAATGAGTAAATATTATTTAATAACGGAAGTGTTTTCAGATTTGGGTCACTTATTTTCAATGAGAATTATTCACAGATTTGCATTCAAGATTTATTATTTGCTTAATTTTTTTATTTGTTTAATCTGCGCCTGCATCAGCGTAGAACATTAATTCAATAGTGATGTTGATTAAATTTTTATTACTTCAGAATTTACTCATTTGAAGTTATTTTTTAAAAAGCTTTAAAAATGAGCAAGTTATGGATAATCAAAATTCCTAATTAAACAAAGTGAGTAATATGAATGTATAACATATCAAATATTAGTATGTCCATATGAATTACATGTGAAACATCGTTTTCAAGAAAGAGATGGAAATATAATCTTGGATAGCGTGAAACTTCTTTTTCAAATTTTATTATGGTATTGCGTCTAGTTTCACATTTATGAAATGCAATCCATTGATGTGAAATATAGCAGTCAAAAAGTCTATTGTAATTATGCGTGGAAAAATTTGCCACAAAGTTAAGATATTTATGAAAAAATGTTTGAAACACAAGCTCGATATCTTTGTTTGTTTTTGAGTTATCTTCATGACGGAATAGTCAAGTGATATTATGAAAACGAATACCAAAATTTTTTGTGTTTTGAATATTTACTTGACTCTAAATTATATACTTCTCATATATTTCATACATATCGAGTATTACAATTTAAACATTGTCCAATAAATTCCAACTCCCTGTAAGCATACTTTAAGCTAAGCAGTACCAAATAATGTTTACCAAAAAAAAAAAGGATTAGTTATGATGTAAAATGCATATGAAAATTAATTTTTGCATGTTTTCATATGAAAATTTTCAGTTAAATGAAAATTGTTATACATTATTTTAGAGTAAAATAATTTCCGTTGGTGCGTATATTTATTATATAGCATAGCATAGCGTACATAGATAATATTAACGTTATAGTGTAATGTATTAAATTTAATCTCTAAACCACACGATACTAAACTAAAATAACATTTGAGGCGTTTTGTAAGTAAAGTAACTCTATTTAGCATAACCAATAGTTTTGTTAGCGTTAGACCTCACTAATTGTGACATCCTATTCCGAAGAAAATATAGATCACTCTGCTTTATCGTAATTTGTTTAGTTTCATTATACTAGACATTTCAACATAGCGCAAGTACAGACATACAATCAATTTTTAATATTTGTTATCCCGGAGTGTTTGACGGCCCAATATATACCAAAACTGTGTCTACCAAATTTCCATAGCTCAATCATATATGGACAGCTCAATCAAAATTAGCAGCGGTACAACTATACATAGATAGATACAGTTTAACGAAATGCAAACTCGTTTAGTTTAACCATAAACCAAACTTGGTTCAGTCAAAAACCTAAATACCTTTTACCAATTATTGAAAATTATTTAATCAATAAGGATAATTTTTTTTCAAAAATCTGTATGGAATGACTAATCCACGAAGAGAAATCAAGTAAATCGCACAAAATCAAGTTTGATAGGGTTTGTTTTTGGGGTGGCTCTATATAACATTTGGATCACAGGGCAGATCAATTAATTCAAATTGAGTTCAAATTACACATAATTTTCAGACGTTTTGATTGCCAAATCATTGGCTCAATGAAACTTAATAACTTTCTCTTCTGCAATTATATTTGATGGAAATTTTGCAAATCTTAAGCTTCTGCGAGTTATCTAAATCTCACCAATTGCCGTGATTGAGAACAACTTATAAAAATTTGAGAAGTGCATATATTGGAGTTTTCTTCTGTTTTTCGACGCATTGCATTCCAAATTTCATGGGCTTTATTATCAATAAGGATTATAATTATTATAAGTAAAAATATGTTGAAAGCTTTTCGTAATACTGAACGCCTCATATGACGACTATACGTATATTAAAGCAGAATGCACATTTGAATAAAATTTATTTTATTTTAAATAGTGTTTGTTTTGCGCTATCATAACTTTAAACTCAAATATTAAAGTTAGCTAAATCAAATTAGTTTTACACTAACAGCTTTTCATTTTTAATACATTTTGTTTTAGTAAGCATGTTGATGTATATTTAAAAATGCTGTTGAATTCGTTAAAATACTTATAAAGCGGATATACTCTGGTCTGGTTAACCATGGTTTAACCTTAGGTATTACCAGCGTGTAAAAAACCATTTATGAACCCGTTACAATCTAAGGTTATAAAAAAACGGTTTGTAAACAATTTTCAAACTCCTCATCTATTTCAAGCATGTAAAATTTTCTGCCCGCCAAATTTATTTCTGTTACATGCTTTAAAAAGTAAAAATATCAAGAAACAGAGTTTATTGTTTACATACTCAACATATGATTGAATATCAATATTTTTTTATTCATTAGCAAGCCTATACAGGTAGTGAATCCAAATGATTTAAGAAAGAATATTTCAAACACAGTTGCTTGTTTTGAATTTTTCTTGTATCTATCATAGTTAAAAATTTGGATCCATTGGACTCAAGGGACCGACTTTGCTCATTTTCGATCATATACTCACTTGTCAACATGCGCCACCAAAATTTTAGCATGCAATTTCTTTCCTTTTTGATTTATCTTGCTGGCAGACGGAAACACGTACGAACGAATTAACAAACGGAAATTAGGACTAAATAGACGATTACTTACCTATACCAACATTTTGTTTCTGTGATCAATATTTGCTAGACCTACATACTAAAACTAATACATTCTATACATGTCGAGTATCAAAATATTACATCGTTTCAATGCGACGCATAATAATTTAAAATAATTTTTTTTCAATGTTAATACATGCATGGTCAGTGATTCTGACAACGATTCAGTATTAATTATTCTTTGAAGTAAATTTACTTAGTTTACGCATTTCCTGTGTGACAATTTTTTTTTTATATTTATTTTTAAGAATTTGTCATTTAACCAATTTTCGTTCATAACATTTATTTTGGATAAAATATTTATAAGAATATTTTCGTATTTTGTTAACATTTCCGTTAAAACAATTTTGATAGAACAAAGATAAGGTACATTATGTATTTTAAAAGGTAACCTAAATTCTTTTACCATAAGGTTTTGTGTACCTATTATAAAGATTCCTAGTCAGCTATTTGCTTGCTCTTTGAATGGTATGAGAGTCTTGTTAGTTCTTCTTCTTCTAGTACAAAAACATCACGACTATGAGGTTAAATTTTGTAGTTTTACAATGTAATCTACATATTTTGTATTCTAAATTGCTAAATTTGCAAGCAACGAGTGAGAAAATTACACCAATCTTATATAAATATTAGACAAGTATTATATAGTTTGAATAGAGGTCTTTAGGTACAGAATGTCCTACAAACCATGATTATTAAAGAACAGCATAAAAGGTGACAAAGTGTGGTCCAAAATATGGATGTGGGCTAGCTGGTGAAGCTTATTCTTGGCACATATTGCGGCGCGTGTGGCATAGCGTGACGCGACATGACGCAAGTGGCATGACGCCATCGCGCCACACGCGCCGTATTGGAAAACACATATAACCACGCAAGTCTCTCGTCCAGTATAATCTAATTTATAATCAGCATTCTTAACTTCTAATAGTAATAACGTTTAAAAATTGTTCGCATCCTGACCAAATTTTACATTTTATGGTAAATATTTTATAAAAATAACATTTCTGAATTAAATTATTGGTAATTTTTAAATATGTTTATGATTCAAAAACATTAGGTAACTAACATAATTTTTTTATTTATATACCATGAATTAAGTAAAATTTTTATAACAATTTTGTAGAGCCTCTCGGTATATCTATTACAAAATATCCATGTACTAAGGTACATAAGGTATAAACCTTCCATAGTGGTATGATATTGTCTACCCGTCTTCCCGTATATACCTAGGTAATATACCTACCCATACACTTTACAAATTTATTAATAACGTAAAATTAACTCATTAAATGTATGAGAAACTAAATTGAAATTTATCGAAGGCAGATTGTGTTTACACGAATTGGTTGTGGTACAGTTATATTCATGACAAAATGAACAACTATTTTTTGTATACTGGTACCATTATTTTCTTTTTAATTTTATAAGAACTAAGATATTATTATCTGAAATTTCATCCGGATTATATTACCTTTATTAAGCATTCACGCTTTGGCTGATTTCAAGTAATCCTAGATATTCAAATTACAATTTAAAGATAAAAATCTATTTTGGCTCAATATTTCGGGATTGTGAAGTTGTGAAGTTGAAATTGTTTGTCCTCATTGTTTGAACTCTTAATCTCCGAACGAAACATATCTTAGTTACAAAGGATCCTATGGGATGTTTTAGCTAATTGTAATAATTATCCTAGGATATGTTACTCGTTGTTGTCGGTTGGTGCAATTCTTTTCTTTTTAAGAACTCAGATATTTTTTATCTCAAATTTTAACTGAATCACTGTCTTAATGATATTCGGGAGGCATTTGGTCATTAGTATCGGGTGTCGGCTGTCCTTACCAATGGTTTTCTATGGTGTCGATTTCCGAAGACTGTTTAAATAATATAAAAAGTTTGTAAAAATGGACTTTGATGTGGATAAATTGGGCTTCCAAATCTTCGATTGATTGTTCGCATTGACGACCCAGCACCATAAATTTAGACTAACATAATTTTTTAAAATTATATACCATGAATTAAGTAAAATTTTTATAACAATTTTGTAGAGCCTCTCGGTATATCTATTACAAAATATCCATGTGCTAAGGTACATAAGGTATAAACCTTCCTTAGTGGTATGATATTGTCTACCCGTCTTCCCGTATATACCTAGGTAATATACCTACCCATACACTATACAAATTTATTAATAACGTAAAATTAACTCATTAAATGTATGAGAAACTAAATTGAAATTTATCGAAGGCAGATTGTGTTTACACGAATTGGTTGTGGTACAGTTATATTCATGACAAAATGAACAACAATCAACTATTTTTTGTATAACGGTACCATTATTTTCTCTTTAATTTTATAAAGTCAGCCATATCTGTTTACCTCCCCTTCCTTTCATTGCCCTATCCTTTTTTTTACTTATTCTGTACAATAGTGTTTTGTTTAAAGATAAAAATCTATTTTGGTTCAATATTTCGGGATTGTGAAGTTGTGAAGTTGAAATTGTTTGTCCAACTCTTAATCTCCAAACGAAACATATCTTAGTTACAAAGGATCCTATTGGATAAATTAGCAAACTATAATAATTATCATGGGATACGTTTCTCGTTGTTAATTTTAGGATGGTCTGCGCAACTAGAAAATTGGGCCAAAAAATCGAAATGTATTAAATGTAAAATGTCAGCTATCCGTATGAAAGAACATACAAAAAATTAAACTTAACAAAAGAAATAAACTAAATAAATTATAAAAAGTAATAATAATAATTCTTCAACTTGTATAAGTTAATTAAGAAAATTTTCCATTATAAATCCCGGAATAAAATGAAAATAAAATAAAATTAAGTGAAAAGAGTATAAATTTATTTATGAACGGTGTACAATAAACTAGTTGTATAAAATGGAAATAAATAACTATAATATGTATGTTTCAAAGTTAAAGTTTTTAATATTATAAATAATACTAAAAACACCTGTATTTCAAATGAATAAATTATTCAAACTAAATAAATATATTATATAATTTCGGGATACAGTAATTATATAAGACACTAGCTACTATTAGACATAAATACGGTGTGAGTATTAAATAATTGGGAATATAAATTTGAATCAAGCATCAAAAATCTAAAGTGATGCTCTAGCATGGTAAAAAGTTATTTCAACTACTAGCAGTTTTTGTGGAGATTATCTGGCTTAAAAATATAAATAGGAAAAGAAATGGAAAAGCGAATTCAACTGCCAATAAGTCAGACCTTTATTAACATAATATTTATTTTCTATTACACATGATTACGCAATTTTCTATTGCACAAAAATGAAATTGTGGTAAATGGCGTAAAGATTCTCTGGAATTTTTAATCACTTCCAATTTCGTGGTTATTGATAATAAATTTAATCAAATCAAAAAACCATTTACTGGTCCAAATTAATCAATTTTATTATTAAATTGATTAAAGCAGGTCACAGCTCTTGATTTTCACCACATTTTCTCGATTAATGGGATACAATCTCGACTAAAGTATAAATTATTTTTTATTAAAATAGTTTGATTTAATTAATTTTTTTTTTCTTAAGAATACAAAAATCGAAAAAAATAAGTTATTCTAAGAATTATTAAAATCAATATCCTGTCTTAGATTCACTAAGACAAAAACAAAAATTCTTTTCAATCGGATTAGTTTTATCAAAAATTCTAAACTAACCAAAAAAAAACTGTAGGGCTTTGAATGTAATATCCTTTAAATACAGCATTCAAAAACATATTTATTTATTTCAAACTTTTATACCTTGATTAAAAATCATTCAATTATTTCAATTTTGCCTCATTTACCAAACTGCAAGAAATAATTTTCAAATTAAAAGCTCGCCTTAAATTTTCTTATAAATTTTGAAAATGAATTTAGAAGAAATTCGAAATAATGCTAGTGCCAGAATGAAATGGTATTGTGCAATAATTGATATATGACAGATAATTATATTAGGGTTTTATGCTTTTAATTTATTTTTTACTTTTTAGTTATCGCATGATTAAAAAACTCCAAGTATATGTTATATATTATACCATTAAATTTTACTCTCATCATTTATTCATAACGCGAGTAAAGAGGTATTACGTCAATAAAAGCGTTAAAAAGAGATCAATTTTTGTTTGAGTTATATAGTCTAATGATCAATTACACATCCAGTGACAATTAAACATAAAGATATATAATACGATATACATATAGCGAATTCTAACTGTAATTCAAATAGGAATTATTTTTAAAATAATTCATATATGTAGATAGAATTCTAATAGAATATGTGTACCTTCTAAATAAATAAACTCGAATAGAAAATAGAATATCTAGAAATGAGAAACAGAACATGAATGAAATGTATAACAAATTATATTTAGGTATTACAACAAATAGATGAAGAAGATGTCTGCTCTATATATAAGAGTGAATGTTGTATACTGCTATTAGTAAAGTAAGAACTACAGATACAATATATTGTTTATGACATAACGATGTGGGTGGAGTACGTCATAGAGAGGGGGGTAGGTACTGGATCTAAATAAAGCACTCAATTACAGTTCAGGCTGTTTTATAAAGTAATAAATTTTTAAACCTAAAAGTATTATTATACTCGACATACATAAGAGACAAAGTTTTTTAATTTTAGGCTAAAGTTTGTAACGCTATCTAATATTGACTGCACAAATCAAATTTTGGTTTTTGTGTGCATAGAAACACCTAATTAGTCCATTTGCGGCTGTCCGTCATCATGATAACTCAAAGAGATAGCGAGTTGAAATTTTGGTGATGTATTTTAAACATAAAAAGTTCGGGAATAAGCAAAATCGGTACATTGGGTGCAATAGATCTTTGACCCCACTTTTAAATTATAAAAGATAGAAAAAAAGTTCAAAAATTTTTATTTTTTTGAAACAAATACCTTTTGTACGAAATATTTTTTTGTAAAATGTTTGATTTTTCCACAATTTTTGCTCAAATCTGGTTAATAAACACACATATGTAATAAAAAAAACATATTATTATTATACATATATAACTTTATAGACTGAATATTTATAGTATTTTATGAATGCTAATTAAAAATAAACCAAACAATGAAAATTCAATTATATATCGAGTATCTAGACAAGAAACTCTCCTAGTTGTTATCTTCACTTGTTTTGTCATACTTTTTCTACTATGAGTCTACTGAATAAGAAGAGGTATCTGATGACAATCACGAGTTCTAACCGAAAACCGTTTCACATCGAAAAAACCAGTTGACCATTTGGCAAACAGACAGAAATAGCATAATAGACGTTTATGAATTAAAGTACAAATGTAATTTCTACATGAAATATTTGTGTTTGTAAAATTTGGAAATAGCACACATATAAATGAAACACTTGTGTCCATAATGATAACTAATAGAGCATCTGCTATGTTGATGCACGGCTCCGAAAAACTTGCGCTATAGAACCTTGAGACACTCAAAAAACGTACTTTAAAAAATATTCTCAGCGATGTAAACAAAATTTCTTTTAAATATGGCTTACGACCACTTGCCTTTATATTATTATTTTTATGTAAGCTATTTACTTATTAGACGATACATATTGAACGGATTGTAAATGAGAGATTTTTTTTAGCTTTTCATTACGCGGTGTTTTTGTCAGCTTAAACTAATTTCTTCTTAGATTTCACACGCAATATCTGTAATTTTTACAAATATTTGATTAAATTTTATATATCCATAGCTATTTGATGACACCATCAGATAAGAAATGATTATTTCAATTGAAAATTTATATTTATAGTGGTTTTACTGTATAAAATATATAAAATGTAAACTACATAAAGGAATAGAAATAGGTTTCCACACTCAAGTATAATTACTGTGAGAGCCTCGGGGGACTTCCAAGCATCTGACTATACACATATACTTGTATTGTTTATATATATATATATATATATATATATATATATATATATATATATATATATATATATATATATATATATATATATATATATATATATATATATATATATATTCATTTAACTTCTTCAATTTCTGTAACTGTTTTCTTTGAAAAACATACAGCAAGCACAAGCACATACAATACAGCGGGAGCCAATTTAAACTAACCATATAAAACCCTTTTTTTTTGTATTTTCTTTACCATCATAATAAATTTATTTTGAAAATTTTCTTTTCTATTATCTTATTCAAGTCTAGTTTTTACTATTTTGAATGATTTGAAAATAATATGTAGTGTCGTTTCAATGAAAGAACTATAAAAATGAAAATAATGTTCACGATTTAGATTTCACAGGATTGAAACATAGATAAATATGTTATTTGTTAATGTTTAAAAGTTAAATTTTGGATACATAAGAAATTAAGATTTTACTTCGTTGTTTTTTTGGATCAAAAATATAAAATGATTTTCAATCAACCTGAGAATGTAAATTTAATGTACAAACCTTGTACGTAATATTTACGATAAATGAAAACAATACTCAAAAATGTTGAAAATTTAAAAGCGTAACTACGCGTTAATTTCAAAAGCATTCGTATATGATTCGTTTAGGTTATAACTAATTTTATTTTGAAATGAGGACTCAATCTGTACTCCGGGAGCTACTGACACTCAAATATTTTATTCGAATAAGGATTTGCCTATACGTTAAACGAATGATTAAACTACACTGCCGATATTTTGGATAGTTGCGCGAGTCACGTTTATCCAGTAATTCAAGTACTCAGGTTATGGTTTAGGTCGAGTTATTAAAAGTCATTGAATTCTTGGTTGAGGTAATACGTGTTTGTGTGTTTTTTGGGACAGTGATTCAACTACTCAGGCGATGGTTTGAGTTGAGTTATTACAAATCATTGAATTCTGGGCTGAGTTAGTACGTGTTTGTTGGTTTTTTGGGACAGTGATTCAACTACTCAGGCGATGGTGTGGGTCCAGTTATTACAAGTCATTGAATTCTGGGTTAAGCTACTACGTGTTTGTGTGTTTTTTGGCCCTGAGAATTAAACTACTCAGGCGATGGTTCTGGTCGAGATATTACAAGTCATTGAATTCTGGGTTACGCTAGTACGTGTTTGTGTGTTTTTTGGCCCTGAGAATTAAACTACTCAGGCGATGGTTCTGGTCGAGTTATTACAAGTCATTGAATTCTAAGTTGAGCGAGTACGTTTTTTTTATGTTTTTGGGCCCTTAGGTTCACTCAGTGATTACTTGAACGGTAGTTACTGTGTTAGCATAGTATGAATCCGATTATTTTGTACCTTACCCACTCATTGAACTATTTATGC
Source organism: Chrysopa pallens (assembly GCA_020423425.1). Classification (NCBI taxonomy): domain Eukaryota; kingdom Metazoa; phylum Arthropoda; class Insecta; order Neuroptera; family Chrysopidae; genus Chrysopa; species Chrysopa pallens. The sequence goes on along the minus strand of CM035594.1, from coordinate 27,866,608 downwards.
TATAGTTTGAATCGATAAATCATGGAATTATTATTTGAGGTTGAGTTAGTGCGAATCAATAAAGAGTATTTAATAAATTGTTTTATCTATATTGTGGCGTTTTTATTTATAGAATAGAATAATTTCTACCAATTTTCTAGCATAATGAAAACATTATTTTATACAGTTTACTGCTGTTGTTCGTATATATGGAAAATTGTAACAAAAGAATTTTATTTAATTATTTAAACTACTATACAGTTTTCCAACACATTAAAGCATAAAATTTTCTTAAATTGTGTTGTAAGCACAAGAAGAAAACAAAACAATCACACAAGCTAGCTCGAAAAGATAGTCACAAAGTAACGAAAATGTGTATGGCATTATTACATAACATGCAAATTGTATGATGATATTATTTTGAATAGAATGCCAGCAGAATGGACTAATTCATTCAAATTAGAAGATGACAATAGTTTAGGAATTAGTGCTGCATTTTATACTTTTTGGTATTACTTTAAGATTTTTACTAAAAAAAATAAATGCACTAATTAGGTACTTCTATGTACACCTACACAAATTTTGTTTGTGCGGTGAATGTTAGGTAGCGTTATAAACGTTAGACTGTAATTTTTATACTCAAATGTACAGGAAGATATAAAAGAATATAACGTGCAAGAAACTAACTTAATTTTAATTACTTTTTCTTCTTTTTAATTTGCACTAAAAGCTTTGAGCCCTTTCAGAAACATTTTATTATTATTGAATTTTATTAGAAAACCGGTTTAAAAAATTTAATTCTCAATTTTTTAGTTAAATATCTCTGAATCAAATAGCGCCGTATAGCCGATGAAAGAAAAATCTTCCTACAAAACTACATCTTCCTAGATTTCACAGAAAAAAAAATTGAGCTATCCCCAATGAAAGTGGGTAAAATTCCCCAAAGAACGAAAGGGTGTAGATAATAAGAGTTAAAAGGTACTATAGTTAGAAAACTTTCTAGTTGCATTATAAAGATTCTACTCGAGGCAGGAATTGGCTAAGAAAACTACCGTAGGTAATGTCAGACTATATTGACTATGCTATTATGATTTTTAGCAATTGAATTGGAGGAAGAATCTGGTACTTCATGGAGTCTGGGTAGAGAGAACGTAGTTCTGAATATTTCAAACTTGTTAATGGTTCTGGACAGATTTACTTATTCAACCTGGGTGAAAGTAACCTTCAGTCGCTACCACAGCTCCATTAAATATTTAATATACTTTACCAAAATAATTCCATTATGTCGTAAGAAATTTAATGCAGAACTCTTGGAGTATGTTTTGTGTTAATAATAAAATGGACTAAGTCATTCAAAATACTAACATGGGATGACAGAGAATCCTTGTTGAAATAATTTCATTTTACATCTAACATACTTAGTGTAGTCAGGACTCCATCCAGACTGACATGATAATCATGATCAGGGGACATATTCATGTCAATTTATCCACATGGGCAGCGGTTAGATGAAATTCTAGGAGGGAATATGTCTAGAGTATAATTGAATACGACAGAAATTTTGTCGACAAGACTTTGAATAACAGGTATCAAATCAGAATCTCTCAAGTTTTCCATTGAGTGGGGAAAATTTATTTTAAGTTAATTGGAATATAGGTAAACTTAATTAATAAACATAAAAACGCATTCCATCAGATTTTAAAGTAATATTACCTTTGCTTGATATAAATACATTAAAACTAAATACATAAGATAGGTAATAAAATAAAACATCGACATTTATTGGCTATTTTTCCAAAAAATATATGGTAAATTCAAGAATTTGATTAAAATTTTATCGATTTTAAAATATACCAGACACAAAGGAGATATTACTACTTGGTTTTTTTTAAAATGATTAATAAAAACATTAAATTTCAGTGAGACGGCATGTTGATGGTGCACATTAAAAAAACGCGTCTGCATTTTTCCTCTAACAAATCTGATTTTTTAAATCATTTTATCCACGAATTAGTTTATATTTAATTTAGATCACCATTTAAACCACCATTTAAATCACCATTTAAACATTTTAAAATTAAAAACAAATTTTTGCTCTATTACTTGTTGGGATATATTTGTAGTATCAATTCTTCAAACTGTCAAAAAAGGATTTTTTTGTATGGATTTAGACCCTCCTATGTGACACACCTATGCTTTTCTATCTGTCTATCAGTGTGATATTTTAATTGTGAACTTGTGTTGTTTTGTCATTGAGTGAGTCGCAGCTTTTACTTATACTTTAGTAAAATTATGTAAATTTTAGAAAACAATTTCATTTAAAATTAACGAGGCAACAACAGAACTAAAATATATATAAGTTTCAGAAATTTTCAATTACATTCTAAATTTGAGTAATATTTATTCTGAATATAATAAGTTTACGGCATTTTTGGGTTTAGTGAAATTCTTTAAAGCTTTTTAATAAATCCTTGCTTTAAGTGTGAAACTAAAGAAAAAAAACTGTATGACAATGTAGGATACGCAAAGATATCAAGGATCAGGGTAAATAAAAAAATCAATGAAATCGAATTATTATCCTTTTGACTCTTAGAAATATAGATATTTATCACATCCGAAGTATTATCTTTGAGAAAGCTCTTATAAATTGCAAATCTATAATCGCTGTTTTCCACTATTGATCTTTGTATGAGGTCTGTTGAGCGAACTTAATTTAAACCGAGAGATGAATCTATCTCTTAATTCATAATCAACATTACTCGTATTTTATACTGTTTCAAAATTACAACAAAATAAATCAACTTTCAAGCCGTTTTGTACTTCTTGCCGACGCCTCATTTACATAATCGGATAGTAGTTTTAAAATATTATTGTCATAATTGTCAAAAATCGCTTCCAATACGCTTGCGTACGACTATCCGACTTTAATACTTTGATTGAGTTATGTTGGGTTGACCATATTTTAAAAATATTTCAATATAAAAAGATTGTTACACAAGTTAATTGCCTTGCCCAAAAATGCACACTGTTAAGTGACCATAAAAAGTTTCGCTACTGAATTAAAATTCTATATATGTATATACAGAAGTTTAATCCAGTATCGCAAAACTTTTTATGGTCTAACGGGCCCAAGCATGTGATAATCCTTTATTTGGTTGAGTTATGTCGGGTTGACCAAATTTTAATAATACAATTTAAAAATACATATTATTACATGTGTTGTATTTGTTGCTATAACCTTGGCTAAAAATCGTACTAATGGCCATTCAGTGACCATGATTTTAGCGATAATGAATTAATTTTTCGTATCGATATTCTAGATCATTCGATAGCTCATAGAATTGAAGAATATGTGAATGATAGATTTAGTAACATTTAAACATGTTACTAATGTTTTGTAATCACAAAATAATATTCACCATTCATTCACAAACTAAAATATTTAAATGAAATAGTTCTATATACTGAACTGCAATATTGTCTGTCTGTTTATCTGGATAACAGAACGGACGCTTACTGTTAGCCATATTCAAATTGAATGACTAAAACTATTAATTTATGGTGTGTTCATATTTATAATTCTTGGAGGGTTGTCTGATTTTTGTTTAGGAAAATATTGAATATTAAATTTGAAGACACTAATTACAAGAATTGGCTTTGGTGCGACTCGCCAGGTCCACATGACGGTCTTTTCAATGTGGAGAATAAAGCAGTTTAAAATTTTAAGTATTTTTTTCCTTAATAAGGACCAATTTTGCTGCAAAAATCGATATCATTATTTTTATTCGAGATAATCGAGACGAAAAAACGAACGCACATACATTACCTACGTACATTCTGTGTGAAACATACACAGACATTGCTCTAAAAAAATTGGATTTGAGTTCTAGGGACCTAGAACGTAAAGATATGCCAAAATTTGGGATTCACGAAATCGGTCCCATTATAAGAACTTCTCACTGGGGAGTATAAAACTAGTGTACCTATAGTTTATTATACGTTAACTTGAAAATCGATTAATTTGATATCGTAGGTCATAGCCCATTTTAGCTTATATATAGCGAAATAGTTTGGAACTTTGTAACAAAGAAAGCTTTAATCGATGCATAGTCTTCAATTCAATTCTTTATTCATTTTTTTTTTTTAAACAATGCATAATGGTACTGAATAAGTCAAAAAATAGGATGGGGCATATAAAGGGAGTGTAAAAGTATGCGCAGCTATGGCTAACTATATGAGAAACTATCCCAGTATTCAAGTTTTGGAAAACAAATAGAAAACCATCGGTAAGGATAGCCGGCACCCGATACTAATGATCAAATGCCTCCCGCATATCACTAATACAGTGATTCGGTTCAGGATATGGAATTCATTTGAAACTTAGATGAAGTACATTTTAATAAAAGATTTCAATAAAAACTGTAAAATTACAGCAGTTAAAAAATTTAATTTTTCCAGTTGAATCGACACAAGATCAAAAATTAAAACGCTTAATATCTGGGTTTTCTGCTGATCTGCTAGAAATTTCTAGATTACCATACCGGTCTGCCTTTTTTTTCGTATGTTTTTAGAAGGGTTTCTATCATATGATAAAATTTTCAGGGCAACATCAAGTCGTAATACTTAATCATAAAATGCAGATGGCAACCCTAAAAATATATTTAGTCTGCTAACCATTGAATGCATTTTATTCATAAAATTGAAATCAAAAACTAATCAAATATAAAATATGTGACAAAACTTATTTGTCTGAATTAATTAACTATTTTGTCTTCCATAATGTGTTTTGCATTTTATATTTTAATTAACCGAACTCTACAAACCATAGAAAAATCACAAAATATTAATTTTAATTTAATATTAGATAAATAAATTGAATCATTTCATTTGGAAATACCGATTTGTTTAATTGACCTCAAAAACCCAAAAAAATCTATATTATAATATTATTTTAATTAATCAATAAATAAATAAAAATAATTGAGTTATTTTTTAACTAGATAAAATTAACTTTAAAGCTACTAATAAGAATATACTAATAAAAATGTTTCAAAACAAAAGAAATATCTTCAAAAAATGAACTAAAAAGTAAAAAATAATTTTTAATTAACAGCTTCTAAATCTTTTTGTGGCCAATTATCTTTCCCATTTGATGCCAACAAGTTAACGTTGAATAAACTTCAGAAAAATAGGCCTTCCGAATAAATTTTTGTTAAGATCATTAACTCGAAAACTAAAGGTGAATGAAAAGAATTTTATTGAATCAAGTTTATGGCAAAAAAAATTAAATTTAAGCATTCATATCTTCCCTAACATTGAAAATTAACGCATCGCGCGTTCAGGTTATTTTATCTAAAAATCAAAAATTTATTCTAAAAGTTTGACCAGTTTAAAGTGTTCAGTTTGAAAAAGAATTCGGTTTAAAATAATTCCTCAAAAAAATGCATTATTTTCAATTTTAATACTGATAAAAATTACTGAAATAAATTGAGGTTTTTTAACAAATTTTTATGTCTGTAGTATGATATTTAATTGCGATATCAAAGTTCATGAAAACAATGACAACTTTAATTTTAAATTTTTATTTCCAATAATCATTAATCTAGTTTTATTCTTCAACATGCTTTAATTCCATCCAAAATAGTTTTTTTTAGAAACCTTAAATATTGATTTATCGTTCAAAAACCAATCAAATTTATATCCATAAAAAATAATCTGCTATAACTAAAGTCATTTTTATGGAGATAAAAACAAGCACTCCATGTAATTTACCGTACATATCTTGGAATTTGAATACAATAGAATACGTAGACAATGGGTTTTCCCAAAAGATCGAAAAAGATTGGAAATTTTGTAAACAAGCAATTGTAATAAAACTTAATATTTACTTTATTTTATTTATTTTACTCTAGAAAAAAAAAAACCTCACAATGATGTATGTATGGTAAAGTTGGTAAAAAAATCCCCTAGTTAATATAAATAATATATAAAAAAAAAAAAATTGTCTGTGTAAATATAAACATATTTTTTGATTCGAAGTTATTCAATCAAAATAGACGCAGGATTCTGTACATAATATATGTATGTATGTATGTTTGTACGATATGTACATATACTTGAATATTTCAAATTCCCTAAAGGAAATTTGGGATTACCTAAATAATATTTTACAATATACTTATTCTTACAGAATGTACCAAAATATTACTGTTCGGAAAATAATAGCTATTATCCCGTACATTTCGGCCGCAGATCACCAAAAACTTGTAGATAGTCTAACTGTCAATTTTGTGTTTATTAATTTTCGACCATTTAGAGAAAAAGGGAAGAAATATTTAGTCTCAGATAAAGCTGTCTTGACCTCCAGAAGAGCTTACCTCTTCGATCTCATTACTCTTTATATGGCTTCTCCAATAGAGCTCGCATTGCTCGCATGAAAACGAAACTTTGATTTTCGGCCTAAGAGTTCCTTTCGCTTGCATGTCAATACCAAAAATTTTGTATAAAAATTAAATCAAATGGAAAAAACATGCAATAAACATTAGTTTCAAACCAAAGTTGATTGTGTCACAGTTTTTTTTATTATATCTCTCACAACTTAGAAGTTGCATGAATGCTTAAATCAAACAGTTTTATAGCCTATGCTGTAGGTTTCTAAAGAATTTTTTAAATTGGTTCAGTCAAAATGGAAGAACAGGTAATTCCCATACAAACTTCTATTTCATTTCCGTTAAAACATCTCTTTTATGCGGGTGGCGAGACTTATTCTCATAAAATTACCAATGCCGATTTTTTTCACGGTGTTTCTTTGGATTTTTCCTAATTTTTCTGAATCTTTCAAAAAAAAAATTACTTAAAAATTATTCAATTCCTGAAGACGGACGTACGCTAATAAACTAACTATTTACATCTATACCAAAATTGTTTTCGTGTTTTCAATATTCGCTGGCGTTACAAGCTTTAGACTTTTCGATTTCTATGTGACATTTTCTATGTATGTCAAATATAAGAATTATCTCGAACATCAAGTTTTTCACATAAAGATGCAACATTTTATAAATTTGAAATCCAAATTAAATGAAAATTTTGTTTTTTTTTTTGAGTCATATTTTTTTTCATATTTTAAATTTATATTTGATTATAAACAAATCCCTCTCGATTTTTTAACACAATTTTAAACTTTGATTCTCAATTTTCGGTGTAGAATATTATAAATATAATAATTGGTTTACGAATCTGTGGAAATTTAAAATTACCTGTATCAAACTTAACAACCGTGTAAATGATTAATAGCTTTTTAAATTTAATATTCGTTTGAAATTAGTTTATAAATCATTTCAATTATAATTTGTTTTTCTGATATACGAGTGCCTCCCCGCTTCATTTAAGACATTCAATTCAAAATGTTTGTCCAAATTGATTTTTTCATGCCACAAATAGATTAATACGATTTTTTTTTTTTAATCCAAATTTTCAAAAAAAAAAAATATCGGATTCTGTTTGGAAAAAATATTTGATCGTTTTTAATATAATATCCAGGATAAAATCTACAATAATTTTAATTAATACAAGTAACGATGACAACTAACGGTGTTAATTGTTCAAATACCCGATATATATTCATTTCAAAATCGATATTTGAACTATTTTTAATCATTCATAAAATCTTCTTAATATAAAGTCCATACGGCTTCAAAAGTTTGTTTTATACTAATAATTTGTATAAGATAAATTAGATAAAAGTGGAATCAAGGATCCATTGGACCCAATGACCGATTTAGCTCTTTAACGAACTTAAATTCAGTTCGTTATATCCGGAATACGCCACCAAAATTTGAATCCAATATATTTTCGTTTTAGAATTATTTTAACGATAATCGGACGGACAAACGGAAATCGGCTAGTTAAGTGATTGTATGAACACCTTCACCAAAATTTTGTACCTTAAATATTTCTATGGTTTCTTGCCCCAATTTCCTAGATCAAATTATTTTGTGTTTTATAAATACGTATTTCGACTACAAAGTAGTCATCATCGGTATGAATTAACTAGTTGTAGTGATTCTCTGGGGAGATGATACTCGTTGCTAATTTGGTAACGGTTTGCACACACATTTGGAAAAAATCCTAGAGTTCTCATTAATAATTATAAAATTTTTAACGTTACAAACTTTAGACCTACATCAATATACTCTGACATATTTTATGTATGTCGAGTATAAACATGAAATGTAAATTTACAAATAAACGAAAATCAAACATAATATCAAAATGGTGCACATAGAAAAACTACTACGTAGAAAATTCATGATGTAATAATGAATTTAATATAATAATAAAATTGGAAAATTAAACACGAAAAAGTTTTTCATACGTATGAAGAAGAATTTGTCATTTTAACGATTGTTTAATTTACTTTATTCCATTTGAATTTTCCACAATTTCAATTTTCATATCATCATATATAATAGAAAAGTTTCAAATTAGAAAATACTTAAAATAATATCTCATCATTGATATTCAAACAATGGGGTGAGGGAAATGGAAATGATAAAATACTTACTTATGTTTAGTGATAAATAGTATCATTCAATTTGTAGACACGCATATTAGGATTCCGTAACAAATATACAATAGGACGATTCTAAACTGATGAAAATTACTCAACACCATTACAAAATTCGGAAATCAAATTAAGAATCATATTTGAAAAGAAAAAACGGATAATTTCGAAGATTATTTTCTGGTTCGATTTTGCAAAAGATTTTGTGCGTTTTATATGAAATGTTTTTTAAGATTCAGCGAAAAAAATACTTTGTCCGCAGTTCGTAAATCTGGAGTGAGAAAAGAAAAGCTTAAATATTCAAGAATCGGATGTTTTGGATCAATTTAGTTACCGTATCTATCCTCCTTTTTCTATGAGCTGTAATGTTTGATTTTCTTTTTAATGATTTTCGAATGTTTGTAAAGGGTCACATTTTGATTTTTTGGTGACTGTTTTTCGAACATAAATTGCTTATAGCACGGAAATGAACCTGTGTTAAAAAAATTACACATATCAAATTCTGTTTTTTTTAGTATATTAAATAAAACATATTTTTTTGAATTTGTCTGATTATTTCGAAAACGAAGCTTTTACGAAGTAATCAGGAATTACACATTAAATATTTGTGGTTGACTACCAAGAATCTTTGGTTTAGTAGGAAATACTGCCGACAAGCAATTGAATGATCCTGGATTCGATTTCCAGTAAATGTGATCTAGCTTGTACTACATATTTATATCGTAGTCTAGATTAGAGTTTACCATATTTTATCACGAACAGGCAGACAAAAAATTGTTGTTAATATTATGAATCCTACTACATTTAATAACTTTGAACTAAATTTAATACACCTTTGTGTAGTCCATATAAATGCAGACTAAAAACAGATCACTATGCATTGAGAATTGTTCAAAAAACCATCACCGAAAATTTCAACATGAAATTATACCAGGCATGATATACAATCGAACCATTAAAACTGATGAAAACTCATACTTTATCGATGAAGAGTTAAATAACAATTTATTCACATTAAAATATTATGCTGAAAATATATCACACAAAAGTTTTATCCCCAAGTTTCGAAGACTGACAAGCAAATATTTTTAACTTTCTTATAAGTTATTGGAAATCGACCCGAAAAGCAAAACTGTGCATGACGGCATATTTTCATGTTTCGCAATATTTTACACAAATTTCTGAGTGGATATACGTGCGTTGCTGGTCAAATTTTTTCGATACAATTACTCGCAGAAAAAAACTGCAATCATTCTGAATTTCTTTACGGATTTTTACAGTTGACTAAACTGGATCCCATTTAACAAATGACCCAAATTTCAATTCTATTAATAACGACAATATATTGTAACTATCTAACTAAGAAAATTTGCTATGCACAATCTTGACATGAAAACGGTGATAATGTCGAAAAGTTTTTCTCGAAATATTTTTAATATAAAATAAAATTTTTATTTTTACTTTAATCCTTTTTTCGGAAAAAACTATTCGATATGCCAAAAACTATGCACGTCAAAATTGTGCATAGTAAATTTCATACCATTTAGATAAACATTTTTTGAGTTATTTATGCGCGAAAATTGAAAAAAAAAATACAATTTTTATTATTTTACCCTTTTTAATAAAGCGTGTAGAGGTCTCTATTAAAAACACATACCCACTTAAAAGAAAGTTCATGATGTGTCTATGAAGATTTGTACCTATTATTATGGCTTAATTTAAAATAATTTAGATAAATATCCACTTACAATTTAATATTGAATCATTTTCCCATCCTTATAAACAAATGATTTCTATAAAGATAGGAAAAACCACAAACATACCTGAAACAAATATGAAAATCTATTATCAGAAATATTTTGTATAAAATTTTTAATTGAATCAAATCTATTATTATAATCCTCTAATCCTTTTTGAAATTATTATAAAATAGGTTTTAAAATTGTATTATTTTGACAAATAGGTAACCAAATAGGGATAATACTTTATTAGGATTTATATTTGAATAAAATTTTTTTTTTAATTTAATAGTGTTAAGGTCCTAAAGCATTGTCATCAATTTTCAAGGTAATATGAAAATTTATATAAATACAAACACATAATCGAAAACTTGGTCTTGAAAAACATTCGAAAGGATATGAAATTTTGAAAAGATAACGCAAATACAAAAGCTGAAATTTTGTTGGCGTATTCTAGACCTAAGAAGTGAATTTAATGACCCATCTTTTATACCAGAAAAGAGTTTATAAACAAAAAATGATGTTTTTTTGTTTAAGCAAACAAATTTTGTTTATTTCGAACAGACATTTTAATGGCAAGTTGGGATTTGGATAAACCGGTGTCAGTTCATATCTACCAGATTATAGCGGAAAGTCTGTGCATGATTGTGGTAGATTAAGTGCCACCACACTTCATCAAGGTTGAAAATTTTTTTACTTAATGTTTTCTTCTATGAAAATTCTTCTAAGTGGGCATTCGTTTTCTCAACGAATAAAATAAAGCAATATTCTCAAACTTTCCATAGTATTAATTATCTTTTAATTTCAATCTCATCATTTTTTCAAAAACGCGTCTAAAGAAGTTAATCTTCAATAAAACAATTCGGAAACAGGTTGGTTCTTCTATATTTGTTGTTGAACCGTTAGTTTGCGTAATTAGACCAAAAAACAAAAAACGAATATTTGTGTAAAATTTTAAGAATTACACATTTTTGTCACATTTTCATGACCATGATTGTACAAGAATTTCTTAAATTAATTAAAACTTTGCATGGCATATACAATAAAAAGAAAAAATTTTAATAGAAAGTTTTTTTTTTTTTGTTCGCTTTTACTTTTACATGAAAGAAAATTATTCTTAACACCTTCGAAAATGAAAATTTATAAAAAAAGGGGTACAAATAATATTGTATTTTATTAATAACGTAAAAATTTACATAATAACAAATATATAAAGGAAAATATTAATAAATAAAAAAGATATTTTTTTTCATTCATCTTTGATTAAAGTAAAAATATGATTCGTGAATATTCTATATCACTTCAGGGTTGAATTTCTAGCAGTAGCCTTATCACAACTACCCTAAAACAATGTTTTTTTCTTGAGTACTTGAACAATTTAAATATTAAGTTGTTAATTGTTTCAAAAGTTACAACGTTTCGTTGATTATTATAAACTTCTTCTGGTAATTTTTGTGATTATCGTCTTTGTATGCAAAGTTATTTATCAATAAAATTCAACTACAATGAATATTAAGAGAGATCAATAATAAAAACAATCTCTAATGCCATATACATTTCTATGAATTTTTTGACACAAATTTCTGAAAAAATAATTTTTCAAATATTATATGTTATATCCAATAATGGAGAGGTTTTTCTCGAAAAATCATTCTTAAATATAATAAAAATAATTTTATTTTAGAAATGTTTTTCAGAAAACTCTTGAACTGGCTCTCCGTTTTGTTGTCATCATTGTATATAACATTTGGAAAATGAGGCAAGAAATTTGAAAGAAGACACTACATATCCACAAAAAAAAAATTACTAATTGACTGAACAACTTTGCTAAGTACTTGACCAAAATATTTTTAAATCATTTTTTCAATGTGACTAAAACTACAGTCTCAAGTTGTAATACGGTCCTGTTTATTATCTTTCAACACTTTTAATGTTAATTCAAAAGTTTTTAACAAAAATTTTTACATAAAAACATATTTACACACAATCATGTAACACATTCAATGCGAGACAGAGAACAAAACCGACTGACATCTGCATTCATCATACAAACAACAAAAGTTTTCATTTTTTTAAGAAGCAGCATCCAGCACAAAGTACAGAAAAATATATTTTTCCTTTTAAAAGAAAGCATTATTTCTTTTCTCTTTTGGAAAAAAAAAAAAAGTGAATTATTCAAATATTTAAATTAAGTATCATCTATCTATGAGAAATGAGCACAAACATTTTATTCCTTTACTTTTTTTAGGGATTTGTAACTAATTAAATTTAGACTTAAAGTTCATCTGGTGAAGCTAATAAATAACAAATGGATACATTTATTGAATCTAACGTTATTGTAACGAGACTGTCTGGCATATTTGAAGTGAATGTGGAAAAATTACAAGATTTCTAAATTTTTATGAAATAGGCTAGTTGCTACTCAAAAAATAATTGATATTACATAAATCTATACACATACGAGAGTCTATAAAATAAAAACACCGACATTAATTGGTTATTTTTCCAAAAAAAAAAAAAAACAATAGTTAATGCAATATTTAAAGTATTTCCTTATTTTCAATACTAGTCAACCATTTTTATAAGTCCATACATTGAAATATGACGCGTAATTAGTAAAAACAAGAGATAACGCGAGCTGTACAAATAGACACGAAATGAAAGTTGCTTATGACGTTCTAAAATTTCGATATAGATAAAAATTTTGAAATCGAAATTATTTTTTTTTTTTTTGTTAAGAAAGAAAGACAATACTTTCGATAAATATACCTCCGAACTATGGAAGATTAATATGATACCGAACCTTTAATAGGATGAAGTAGTCACACTTAATCGATTTTTTTTTAGTAAAAGCTTGATGAATATCATAATACATTTCATATCATATTTTTAAGAGATTATCCATCAAATCATATTCATAAGAAAAAAATTCGTATGTCTGTCCGTTTATCAGACGTTTCTTTGGATATACTTGTGAATTTTGACATACAGAGGTGCTATAATCGATTGGTTGAATCAAATACTTCTACTCTTCTTAACAAATGAACAAATCGAATACAAGCAAACCTGGGGTAAGCGAGAACTAGTAATAGACATTTTCTCTGATTGAGTTTTTGGCTGATACACGTAGAGAAATGACTGTGTCCACTTTTAAAATAAAAGATTTGAAACAGTACAGATTCAAGAGATCTAGAAGGAGAAAACGATCTTCTCTTGAGTAAGTTTCCTTGTTTCAAAAACAAAGGCTCAAGAAGGTTAAAATGACGGGAACTGACATTAGAAAATATCAAATTCTTACACTACAGTATTCAAAACTGAAGTTAAAAATTTGTTAGTTCTTAAATTTGGCTCTATTACTAACAGCTCTTTCTCAGCGGTGAAAATTTTTTTATTTCTATTATTTATCCTGTAAATACTATTAAATACCCATTACGTACCATTGAAAACTCTTTAGTTTCTACATAATATTTCTAGCTATACGCTTTTCTATAATTCCACTTTGAACTTTTCATAAACTTTCAATACTTAAAGCATTTTTTTTTCGTACAAAATATTATCTGATATTATAGATTTCTTTTCATATAGCTAAAGATTTTTCATTCATAAAACATTCCGTTTGGTTTATAGGTAATATTTTTTTTCATCATCAAATTCAATATATGTGAATTCTTCTTTGTGTTGATAAATTCTATTAAAATTCAACAACCATAATATATTTAAAGTAAAAAAAAAAAAACAAAAACATAAAAAAGAAACCGATGGCAGACATCTTTGAAGTTTTTGCGTGAATATTTTATTTCGATCTGTCAATGAAAATATTTTTACCTTTATATAGATTTTTAAAAGAAAAGTTTATTTAAGAAAGTCTTAGAATAATAATATTTTTGGAAAATTTTATTAAATATTCCTTTAGGATGGAACAAAATTATTAATTAGAATAAAACAAATGAAGATAACAAGTAACAGAGTAAATTGTTCAGATACTCGACATAGATTAAGTATCTAAGTTTTTCACAATTAGCAATCATATATATATATATATATATATATATATATATATATATATATATATATATATTCATATATATATATATATATATATATATATATATATATATGTGTGTGTGTGTCATAGAAATTTAAAGTAGAATTATGAGGAATCGAAATTATTTGTCCAAAAAAAGTTTCAAACAAAAGTGGTCTATATAAACAAACAAAAAAATAATAAGCAATTTCTGGTTTTAAAATTTTCAAAGATTCACAATTTGGTCCTTATAGTCTGAATTTCTGTTTTAAAGAGACTCTAATAGATCGCTTTTCAAACAGTTTTCCATGACCAATATTTCTGGGCTCCATAGACATTTCATATCCTTATTAAATACACATTTTTAAACTTGTTTATGGCTTATAATTAGTTAAGACTAGTAAAACATCTTTTTCCTCTACGGAAATTACGAAAAATTGCCCATTTTATTAATTTGTGCTAGAATAATTTTCGATTGTTTCCACAGACTTGAAATTGACAAAAATCCGATTTTTTCTACAGGTAGTAATAGACATTCTATTTTGAAACACATGTTGGACAAACTGGCTTTTACAATTATTAGCGAATGATCTTCCATGCCCATCAATTGGAAGTCAACCTGTAATGCATCGCAATCCATTGACCAGAAAAATTATTGGACTACAATGAAATACAAATGTTAACTTAGTGTCTTCCTAATTACGTTTTTCCTGTATTCAGTTATTTTCAATTAATTCAGATCAAATAAAATAAGTTTTTCTTTTAAAACGAGACACCAAGTGGTGGGGTGAGAAATAAGAGACAGGAAATAAAGTAAAAAGACCAATAAGAGATATTATCTAGAGAATAATTTAAATCAGAAACGATTTTTACACAAAAATACCAATACTACACAAATATAACTGTAATGTCTTCTTTCAATGCCGAAAAAAATATGAACATTTTAAATTTAAATTGAAAACAAATTGAAAAACATAGACAAACACACACACAAACCCATCTCGAAAGAAGTTTGCATTTAGTACATTAGTAGTTAAAGATTGAAATGTTGAGATATCGTTAAGATAGTTTACTCATCGTGATTATAGTATTTTATATTTAATTCAAGTAGATGTTTACATTTATTTCAAGTTAAATACAAGACACAAATTTGACAAAATTTGAATAATTGATTTGATTTTTAATATAATCATACGATTCTCTTCAATCAACTCATCAATTTACATTTCCATTTAAATAAAGGAAGCTTCGAGAGAGCAAATTTCCTAATAATTTCAATGTATTTACAAATTTGAAGAATTATTTTGTATAAAAATATATTTGATTTTTAATCTAATGATACGTGTACTCTTGAATCAACTTTAAATATGTGTTTCCATTTTAATCAACGAAGATTCCATAGAGCCAAACTTTCTATTAATTTCAATGTATTTTCGAAATTATTTTCAAATGAAAATTCCCATGGTTGTACCAGCGTGAAATCACTTTTAGACCAAGTTTGCCTATTTGTTTTGACGGACGGAGAATAACATTATTAATGCGATCCCGAATCTTTATCTGGTCAAATGGAAATTTATATCTGATCACTGTTTATTTTTTATAGGTAGTATTGTGCAAGAATAAAATACTGAACGATCATAACACTACAACTTTTATTTGCAAATGTTTTCAACGTCAGAAAATATTGATCGTAAAATCAAATTAGTCCAATTCCAGTTGTTAATTCGTCCGTCCGTCCGCCATAACGATAACTCAAAAACAAATCTTAAAAATGCATATGGAAAGTATGATTTCAGGTATTATATAGCATAAAATTTTTTGTCCGGTGTATTCAAGAAAATTAAGCTAACGTAAGAACTACCTTAAATAGAGAGCAACGGGAAGAGAAATCAAGATGGGAATAGAAAATAATAATAATAAAAATTGTATATAGATATGAAGAAGAGAAAGAGAAGAGCATCTCATAGCACACACTGAATGAAAATGGTGGTAACAGAAGAGTTTAGTAAGTGTTTATAATGTTGGCAGCATCTATCTATCTATATCTGTATGTATATGTTATGTTTTGGTGCCAACTTCAACACAAAATAAGTAACTAGATGGCTGCTTGCTTGCTTGCTTGCTCTCAACCAACTCACAAAGAGAGTACTGTCAGAATGATTTATCACTATCAACGATCATTTGTATAACTCATTCCAACTCCATACATCACAGACATCAAACCTTTCAAAGATTTTTCACCAAAGTACAAAGTATTTGTTGTGAATTGATATTATATAAGATTAGCTCAGTGAAAGTTTTAGAACTTTCTGAAAGATTCTCGTCGACAGTACTCATAATTTTTTTAATGATTAATAACAAGCCGAACGTTTTTATATTTAGGATTAACTTTAACTTTTTCTTGAACAAAAATTCTGTCCTTTTTCGAAAGTTTTCGGATTTTCTTGGATATTCTAGTGTACTCCTAATTTTTTTGAATGATTAATAACAAGCCGAAACGTTTTTATAGTTAGGAAAACTTTTCTTAAACGAACATTCTTAAAAGTCTGTTATTTTCGGAGCTTGTTAGATTTTTATTATAATAGAAAGAATATTTTATATCATATAGTAAATGAACCTCTTTCTTCGATACCTGACAAAACGAATTTTCCGATGTCCAATAATATAGTTTTTGTCTTTCCAAGAGTTCAAAGAAATTTCAGAAAATTATTTTACTTCATTTGGACTATAATATATATGTGAAAAGAAAGATTATGTACTCCTAAATTTCATTCTGTAACAGAACAGCTCATATAAAATATGTAAAGAAAATCAAGAAATATGGGTGTCTAGATTTTGAATGTTAATCTCAGGCGTTGCTAACGCGATGTGAAACCATTTGTCAAGTGACAGAAATAATTTTATTGTATAGAATGGATAAATGAAGGAATTATATATTTTAATTTGAAGAAGTGGTTCCACATATCTCAAATAGAAACTTTAAATGTTGTTTCTTGTGTTTATACAAGACACACAGTTGAGTCTCAATAATCACGTGAATTGAAGAATAGACTTTATTCGATATATTTGATATTATATAATACCAATGCATATCAAGTATCTTGTAGACTGCAAACAGCACAGTATTCGTACAGTACAGTAAATACAGTAAGCGAACAACATCGTAAACACAACACAACATTACTCTAAATTTGTACAAACAAAACTTTACATAACATAACCTATATATATCTTTTTCTTTGATTTTCTCTGCTTGTTTCTTTCTGCCTTTTTCATTTGATATGTTTCGTACGTACTTTATTATACTTTAAATGAAGTATTAATTAGTAAACGAATTTTCTTTTTTAAATAGTAATTAACAATTTAATTTCATTTTTTAAACTACTCCTAAAATACTTCAAAACACCAAGAAACTAAACAGTAGTTTTGCACGCATTTCTTCACAGAGTTTTAATTCGATTGAAAAAGTTTTTAGTCTCTGGAAAGTCACGTCAATATTCAATCCAATTGACTATAGTTTCAGCTGTTTGGAATTTTTCTATATTTATTGTTATTTTTTTCTGTCATTATATCCAGTATTTATTATTGTTACAGACAAAATTTTGTTACAAAATTATTAATTTTTGTTACAGAGAAATATATTTTATTGATTCATTTCTATTGTATTGATCTCTGTTACTTATTTAATGCGACCAAAGCCGCAGGTAAAAGCTAGTTTAAAGAATTAACTAAAGAAATACCATAAATTTGTTTTTGTCATTTGATATTATTAGCATTATAATTAATATTATCTATCAATATAGATAATATGGTTGTCTGATCATACAGTATATGAACGGAAAAACACTCGATCGAAGCGCCACGAGTAGCTAGCGTAAACAATAATAATTTCTTACCAAAAAAAAACAACATTTAATTTGTTTTCAATTGTTTGTAGATAAATTTATAATGCAAATATTATATAAAATTATTTAACTCTTGATTTTGGGTTTGAAAATTGTAATAATATGGGGAAAAATAGCGTAAATATTATTTTTAATGAAGTGTATGGCGTAACCATACCAAGTACTGTGTGAATAGCTTAAATTTACAATCGTTGAATGCTAGAATATTCTAAATGGATATGTACTAATGTATAGGATACTTAAGTAATAATTAATAATTTTAAGTCATATAGTTAAATCATTCTATTTTTTTAAATAATTAATATAATTATAATTTATTGATAAATATAAACAAATTAATAAATATGTATCAATAATAATGATAACACATCATAATAATGTAGTTATTATTAATATTTAAAATATGTTTATTAATAAATTTATTAAATTATGCATTTTATTACCTAATTATGATATCAACAAACATAATAAATAATTACAACAACAAAATTAAAAATTTAACAAAATTTAATCAACACTTAATAGATAAACCCGACATTATTAATATTTTATTATATAAGAGAACATAACAATTGACAGAGTTAACGATTTAAATATTCGCGATATGATTCTGTATCAATTTTGTTGTACTGTTTTTATTCATTAACTATCATAAAATACTATGCATATTTAGTCTATACAGCTATAAATACAGATTTATAACAATAAATATTTATTGTAGTTTACGTGTTTATTAGCTAAATTTGGGTTAAAATTGTGGCAAATCCCAATATTTTACGAAAAAATGTTTCAATCAAATGTGTTTTTAAAAAAAAAAAACTAATATTCCTTGTTTTTGAATTTTTCTTTTAGCTTTTATTGATTAAAAGTTGGGTTATGGATCCATTGCATCCAATAAGCTGTTTTCGCTTATTCATGAACCTAAACTCAATTTTTGGGTCTTTTAAGGTTCCATATTTAAAAATTGTAAACATTTGAAACTTGAAAAAAAATGGGTGCGTGTACGTTATGTAGGCGCGTCGGGAGTAATACTTGTTTGGCCTCATTAAAAAAACAATTTTTAATTGCATGCAAATAATTAATTATAATAAAATAATAAAAGGACTGCAGAAGGATAGTCAACAAAGTCAATAAAGCTCAGTTTAAATTTGATAAATTCAATAAATAAATATATATTTTCTTACATTCAGTAGTGTGCCATAGATCATAATAACAGCTTCAAACTGTGAATTTTTTGTAACGATGATGCACGTGCATCTTATAATTTTACTCTCATTTTTTCATAACGCGTCTAAAGAAGTATAACTTCAATTCAATTTCTTCAAAGTTTCTTTTAATTAAAAATTTCCGTAATTATTAATTTAAAGTGCATATGTACTTACAAAACATTCACCTCTATATAATAATCATAAATTTACTTATCTGTTAACATCTGATTATTTAATACATATTTTCAATTAAGGTTCAATGAACATATATAACAATTATAGATTATTATTATTATATAACAAAATCAGTATTGTATATGGACAGTGGGGTAAAGGACTACAATCTATGTATTTAAAAAAATGTCCTCCAAATTGTAGTAAATTAGGATGGCATTGTTGTGCGAGAAAACAATTTTTAATGAAAGTGCCATTTGAGTAAAATCCGCCTTTTAAGGCGTCATGTTTAAAATACCCTACGATGTCCGTCCGATCTGAAATTTTGGTGACATATTCTAAACTTAAAAGGAGAGTATTAAGGTCGCAAATGATCAAAATGGGTCCATTGGGTTCAATTGATCCTTGATTCATCTTTAAAGCTATAAAAAATAGAAGAAAAATTTAAATACAAAAGATGTATATCTATATAATTTGTATAGACTGAATATTTATAGTATTTTATGACTGCTAATAGCCAAAACATTGATAGTAAATTAAATGACGGTTATCTAAACAATTAACTTTTTTAGTTATTTTGTTTCAGATTGTTTATATTAAAACCTTAAAAAATTACCACAATAATTCAATTTTACCACTTCTACTCAACACACTACACTTCAACTAAAACAAGTTAACTTCAGATCATATCATTCGGTATATCAGCGCCTCTTTATTATTTATTTGTATCACTTTTTCAAACAAACAGCCATATTAGATTGTAGTCCCTTTCTTAACAGTCCATAGTATTCGTATTATACAGTTCATATGTTTACCTACCTACAAGAATGTTTAAACAGCGTAAACAGTAAAAACAATTTCTGTTTTTGACATACAGAACATATTATTATATAATACATAATACAAAACAACATTTATACATATCTATTATCTATGTGAATGGGATCTGGTAAAGATATGAACAATATATTTACGTATACAAGATACAAGATACACCAACTTAGTTAAAATAAATAAATAATAAGTTATGTTACATATCAATGAACAAGTTAAAATTTTTTGAACCCTTATATAATAATATAGGTCTATTTTAAGGAGGTCAGCTGAACATTATAGTTGTTTGGTAAATAATTTGAAATTTATAACTATTGAAGTCATATTGTATGAAGCCCGGTAGCGTAAATGTCACAATCATTTCAATCGATTAATTCATGTTGGAATTGAATGTTTATTAGCAGTCGTACATTGTTATGAAACTCACCAGCCTCCGAGAGGATGGACGGGTGGGATAAAAATTTCTACGGAGTCGCCATGCAATCAAATGTCATATTCAGCTGACAATTACTCCATCCGTAAATATTCTGCTGACTATTTTTTTTATTGAATACATTATTGAACGTATCTCTATTATTAATTCCAAGTCAATCTGAAATATATTTTATTATTTCTTCATCTTGGGTGTGCCTGCTGAACCGCCATTCGATTAGCAATTTCATATAAACTTTCAATGAAATCGAAAATTGATCGGCCTGAAATCACAATGAAAAATGCAACGCTACTTCACGGACTTAAACAAGATATTCGACTTAAAACAAGGAAAAAAATATACGCCATTATGTGGTACATGGTCACAACCCGAATACACAATCCAATATTGAATACATTTGTAATTAAGATATTGGATAGAAGAATGCTTTTATTTATAAATTAACGTTTATATTTTCATTTTATCGAGAAAAAAACCAACACTGACGAAATCTAAACGGTGATAACTCGAAAACTTATTCTTTGACAAATTCGTTATTATATATCTTTTTATTATCTTAAAATTATGATTAAGGAGGTAGCTTGAAGTAAGAAATGTACAAAAATAAAAATTTAACATCATTATAAACCATCGTATTCTTAGATATGAACAGTATTTATGGTCAAAAAATTGAATAGTAGTCATTACAAATCTTTTATCTATGGTAGTATTCAAACGACCTCCTTAAATTATTAAATTATAATAATTACTGAATTATATCAGAACAATAGATAAATTTTTCTCAATTTCGGCAAACTCAAGTACCGTCAGCACCTACTCTACATAATAATGATATCTTCATATTTATGAAATATAATAACTAAAAGATTTAATTAATTGATAAATAATTGAGTCACTACTGGGTACATACAATGTACATGAGGACACAATGAATAAATACTACTAGTCTGGGAGGTAGCGTTGCAAATGACACAATCATTTCAAGAAGAATCATGTTGGAATTGAATGTTAATTTGAAGTCATACATTGTTATGAAAGTCAGCAGGCTCCGAGCGGGTAAATCAAATGTCATATTCAGCTAACAATTATTCCATCCGTAAATATTCTGCTGACAATTTTTGTTCATAACGCGCCTAAAGAAGTATAAAAACTTCTTACAAATATATTACTCGCAAGTCAATTTTCAGCTTTTAGACAGTAATATTCAACGTACATGGTTGTTTTTTTTACCACAAATATATCATATTGCCAAAAAAACATTAGAAAATGCCTGCATTTTTTTTTTGCATTCACCTCTCTGGCTAACACAACACGAAGAAAAAGAGAAAATATAAATATCGCATCTTCAATCAGTTGTGTTATGATAAAAAGCTTTACAACTTATTTTACATCTCATAAATTACACAACAGTAGTACAATCTGTAAGTTTGTCTGTGATTCAGATAATAATATTAATTTAACATACAATAGGTAGGTAGAACTTAACTACTGTCTGTACAAGTAATAATAATAAAAAATATAATACTTTTGATTATAAAACATTGATAATAAAATACTCTCTTTAAAAAAATATTTATAAATATAAACTAAATAGAACTACAAATAATACTCATCTTCACAGCTCACAGTAAATTAAAATATTAAATTATAAATAATTGTATGTAGGAACAATATTCATATAAATATTATTATAACCTTATATCTAATACTTATGACAATCATCAGTAAGGTTAAGATTATTTAATAAAGCAATAATAGAGACAGCTTAAATATAGCGAGCTGAAATATTAACGGTGTATTATGGACTGTGAATAAAAAAAATCAATCAATTAGGGTCCAATAGATGTATAACTCAACTTTTGAACCATAAGAAGATAGAAGAAAACTTCAAATACAAAAAAATGTTTATTTCTTAAAAACAAACAACTTTTAATTAAAACATTCTCTCGTAATGTACAATATTCATATAAATATTATTATATCTTTATATGTAATAGAGAAAAATTAATATAAAATATAGGAGGATATATTAAATTAGTCTAAAGTTTGTCTGTCATCAAGATCGTCAACTCAAAAATAAAAAAATATAGCTGAAATATTATCGACGTATTCAAGACTTTAAAATTCCGTGAGTAAACAAAATCAATCAATTAGGGTCCAATAGATGCCTAACCAAATTTTTGAACCATAAGCAGAAAACTTCGAATCCAAAAAAATGTCTGTTTCTTGAAAACAAACAACTTTTGATTAAACATTTTCTCGTCACCACAATTTCAGCTCAAATTTGTCTAATAAACACTAGAAACTATCATAATTGAATGGAATGCATATTTACTATATTGTATGAATGCCAATGATTATAGATAGTTCAAACATTAATTGTATATTCGATATAACAACCGTTTGTCCGGAATTTAAACAAATAATTCTATTATTTGATATCTTCACTTGTTTTTGTTTTCATTTGGCTCAAATATATTGGTAATTTTCGAAAAAAAATTATGTGTTTAATTAAAATTTGGGCCAAACAATTTTCTACTAGA
Organism: Chrysopa pallens; assembly: GCA_020423425.1. Lineage (NCBI taxonomy): Eukaryota > Metazoa > Arthropoda > Insecta > Neuroptera > Chrysopidae > Chrysopa > Chrysopa pallens. The sequence continues at coordinate 27,843,206 of CM035594.1, read as the reverse complement.
GAGAGCAAAAGTTGATTTTTCAAAAATTTTTATGCTGTCTCAAATACCAACTCAAAATTGTTCAACTTAAATGGAAAAGCTCTTCAACTAAAATGGAAAGACAAAACTTACAAGCTAAAATTTTAATTTTTGTGTATTGCACGAGATCTTTAATTGGGTTCCATAAGCATCATATCTAGCTCTTTCAGAATTTTTTTTTTATATCGGTCTTCATCAACTTTTCAGCTAAAATTTATAATTTAATAATATTTTCATAGAATCGGTATGGCTTTAAACTTGAAAGTTCTTCTTATTCATAAATAAATACGACCACACGATTATAATACAGAGAGTACACCACGATTCATTTCGACTACGATTCTAACAAACAAACAAACAAATAAGAGAGAAGGGTAGAAAAACAAATACAACATATTCACATACTATACAAACAGATTCATAAATACTTGAAACAACCATGAAGTAATTTTTCTTAATTGCAACAAAAATAAATCGTAAAAAGGAGTACAGTGTGATAATGTGACCATTAATATCTAGCGGAATTTGTTACTTAATACGTCATAAAACGTATGGTAATCTCAACAAACCCGATGTAGCCAAAACCTTAAGTACCTCAGTATTCAATGCCTCAGCTAACTCATTCACTCTGCTTTTACAAGAATGTGCATTAATTTTCCTTGCAAAACTTGTATACTTAATTTAACCAAAAACATGACGACCTAAATCTCCCGCGCTTTCTTAAAATTACACAATACCAAAATTTTACGATGTATTTTATAATTTTTTTCAGTTATTATTGAAATGTTTTTGATAGATAAACAAAATTAATTCTGATAAACAACTCAAACAACCGGGTATTTTTTAGAGGTATAAACATTCAGGTGTCACATTTTTTTTCGTGGTCAATTATAGATATTTTTTCTCAATATTGAAACACACTCTTTTACAAATTTTATTAATTATTCAAGATCGTTCAATAAAATTGAATATAATTGTCCATTGAATACATAGATTATTCTGTTAGAATAATAAAATAATATAATTCATAAACACAAACAATGTGGAGGAATGTTTTTAAATCGAACACGAGTAGTAAAACTATTTAAAACAACAACCCGATTACATCGCACATAGCTCCAGCTAGCACACACAACTCTGCTAACCCGCGTTCATTATTGTTTAGCCTTTGTTTACAATAAACAATGTAGAAAGCATTTCTCTATACGTAAATATGTAGGCTGCTATGTATGCGATGCGATGCGATTGGAACCAGCCGATGCTAACAGAGGAGAGTTTTTAAGCTGTTAATATTATCAACAAATTTTAAAACAAAACAATATTAGATAGTGTGTGTAAGCAATCATTAGGAATAGTATACTGTTAATTATATGGTAAAACTGATAATAGATTAGATACAAGACGTTTGTTGTAATTAGCATAGGGTGCGTGAACTTATGTACGCACTTCAGAAGTTATACTTGTTTGGCATCATCATTAAAAAACAATTTTTAATTGCATGCAAATAATTAATTACAATAAAATAATAAAAGGACTGGACTCGGATAGTCAACACAATCAATAAAGTACAATTTAAATTTGAAAAATTGGATAAATAAATATATATTTTCTTACATTAAGTGTTACATAAATCATAACCACAGCTTCAATCTGTGAATATTGTGTGACGATGATTCGCGTGCATATTAAAATTTCACTCTCATCATTTTTGATAACGTGTCTAAAGAAGTATAACTTCAAAAAACGTAAAATCAGAGCCAAATCTTTCATGCTTTCCTCAAACTTTTCAAATTCCTAGTGAGATTTTACTCTTCCCGAAATCCGCAGTTCAGTTGGCAACCAACAGCAATGTTTGCAATATAGCAAGATTTCAGTTTCAATTCTGGTTGTCGCCACAAAAATGAAGTTTTCTCGATGGTTTGGTGTAAAAACTGAAATTTTATCCACGTCTTACCCACTTCACACTTATCCAAGTTTGATTGAACCAGAATGAAAATTTACAAAAACTAGATGAAAATTTACCTGAAACAAACAGAAAAGAAAATTAAAATTTGGATCAGTGTCTAGCATACTTATTTTGTTTAAAGACATATTATCATAAAAGTCTATGTATAGAATTTAGAACGTTCTCAACGATGATTTGTGATCAACTAATTAACAGACTATCTAATGATAATTATAATAATTAATTAACACTTTTCCAAGCGCAGAGATCTTTTACTTGCCAGGCCACGAGAAAATGGTCAAAAGTAATTTTTTTATTGATTTAAAATTTTGTATATGCATTTTTTTTAGACATTCGTACGAAAATTGCATTTGTTATCGAATAAAAATCGATCAAAATACGAACCACATCTTAAAAATGCAATAAAAATGCAGCGGATAATTTTTCAAAAATAAGTATCGCAAGAATAAAAATTTATACGCTTAGAGGATTTTTCTAAGACTATGTATTTGAATTTTTTAAAAAGATTCTAAGAAAACTGATCATCTTGAGAACAGCCTTATTGACTGGCATAGAAAAATTATTAATTATTTCACTGTTATTATATGATTCATCAATTTTTTAGATTAGAAACCTAATGATCTAGTAGACAACTGGTATAGAAACAAATTTTTTTCAAATAAATAATTGGTTTTTGTGTATTTAAACAAAACCTATCTAAAAAGTTTGTTTTATTTAACAAAAAACCATAATAATTAAATGTAAATTGAATACGTATTTAATTTAAGATAATATTTTGTACTATACCCAACCCACCTAGTCTATAACGAATTCAAAACGTACAATAATTGAAATTCCCTTGTTATTTTGACACAAGCATAAATAGATTTTTTTTAAAAAAACTTATAAACTTTATTTTCACAATACGGTGTTAAAAGATTAAAATTTTCACAATATGGTGCTAAAATTAATTCATTTTTCAATTTAGACTTTGTTTATTTTGGATAAAATAATAATTGAATTTTTGTTTTATTCAAGTATAAATTTTTGAAAACTCATATTAAAGTTATACTTTTGAAGTTGTATTTGTTTAGGAGTGGTATGAAAAAATTATTTTAGTGAAATTTTAAGATGCTCCGTCACACAAAATTCACAGGTTGAAACTGTTCTTATGATTTATATTACACTTAATGTTAGAAAATATATATTTATTTATTTATCAAATTTAAACTGAGCTTTATTGACTGTGTTTACAATCCTTCTCCAGTCCTTTTATTATTTTATTGTAATTAATTATTTGTATGCAAATAAAAATTGTTTTTTGCTGATGTCAAAGAAGTATAACTGCTGACGCGCGTACATAACGTACACGCACCCATTTACGCACTTACAACAACTGCAACCTGTGAATTTTGTGTGACGGTGATGCGCCCGCATCTTTAAATTTCACTCTCATCATTTTTTCATAACGCACCTAAAGAAGTATAACTTCAAAAAGCTAATACATCAATTAATTTGTTTTTTTTTTTAACAAAAACTCACCCTCACCAAAGTTTTCTATAGCCCTCAAATAATGATATTCTCATAATCTTTTTTTATATAAAATGACTATTTCAAATGATTTACGATGCCATAAATATTTATAACATAAAAAGAAATATAAAATAAAAATAAAACGCATTTTCTTTCAAATTATTCGCAATAAATTTCTTTTTTAAGTATCTTGTAAAATTATTACATTTCATTTGATTTTTCACAAATCATAAATACAATTTTGTATATACACACATTTTATAAACGATTGCTCGGAGAGTCCTCTGTTCACTGCTAAATGTGTTCTAAAATATATATCAGACAAATTATAATTTTTCTTACATATCTCACAAATTGTAAAAACAATGGGTGCGTGTACGTTATGTACGGTCTTTGGCAAAAGTATTGATCAAAAATGTTTGTTTCTTCATAATAAACAACTTTGGTTTGAAACATTTTTTTGGTAAAATTCTTAGATTCGCCTCAATTAAAACTTACTCAGCTAAATATTTAGTTATTTTATGATTATTATTTATAATAAAATAGTTCACATCGATAATCAACACTCTAACGAATATTAAAACAACTAATACTGTTAGTGCCTATCCTCATTTGTTAAGGATACCTTCCGCCTAGCACATAAAATAAGTTAACAGTTTGACATTAGACAGAGACAGCAAATCCGAAACCATATAGATTTCCGAGATATTAAACAATAGTAACGTTACTAAACAAACTTATTTTACAAATTAACGTTTGATTATATGTCAATTTAGTCATTATTCGGTCAATGGTATCAAATTAAAAATCTTTTACGGATTTGCATTCTATATGAGATTTTCATAAGATTTACATAAGAATAAACCATATAGGTTCTCGTCATTGGCTATATATTGAACAATAGTTGGCTTCAAATCAATTACCATGATCGAAAATTATCGTTTGATTATATGTCAGTTTAGTCATTCATTATTCGGTCATTGGTATCAAATTAAAAATCTTTTAACGGGTTTCCATTCTCTATAAGATTTTCTTTCAGATTATTAACTTTTAATGTGTTTGTCCTACTGTTTCTATATTCATATTTGAATACGTAATATAATATTTTATGTATTTATTCAATATTATACAATAACCGAAAAATATTTAATATGGTTCGAGCAAAATATATTATATAAGTGCTTTTATTGTATACAATGTTTGCACCTGAGTTCAAGCTACGTGGTACTCTCAGTGTGGTTGGTAATTCTCATATACATACTATGGCAAATGTAAACAATAGTGTGTTTACATTATCCAATGTAAACATTATAGATTATGTATAATATACGTTTGGTTGAGGGACTTGTTTCTTGTAAATTTAAATTACAGGAATTATGGATAGCCAGAAGACGATTTCATAGAAGTTATGAAAATAGCAACATTAAACTACGTCTCCTTACAAATAAAAAGATCAGCTTTGATGAAGCCTGCACAGTTTGAATGAAAGTCTACAATAAAAAAAGCATGCAATATTCTTCGTGTCAAGCTTTTATATAATTTTAGAGTTTTTATTAAAAATAGCATGAAGAAATTTCCCAAAGCTAGCCCGAGATATCGATCTTTCTTCATCATTACAAAGGTTTTCGTAAATACCATTATTACAAATGAATTAATTCGTTAAAACTTTGTACACACATAATTGGACTCAAAAATTTTATACTCGAAATGCATAATATGTCAGAGTCTATTCATTTTTGTCTAAAGTTTGTAACGCTAAGAAATATTGACCGCATAAATAAAATTTTGGTATAGGTGTTCAAAGAAACACCTAATTTGTCCATTTCCAACTGTCCCTTTCGTCTTGATAACTCAAAAACAAAAAGAGTTAGCAAACTAAAATTTTAGTGACGTATTCTTAACATAAATTGGGTTCTTAAACTTACATTTAACGCTTAGAATACGTCACTAAAATTTCAGCTTGCTAACTCTTTTTGTTTTTGAGTTATCCTGATGACAGACGGACAGACGGACAGTCGGAAATAGTCCAATTAGGTGTTTCTATACTAAAATTTTGTTTATGCGGTCAATATTAGGTAGCGTTAATAACTTCAGTCTATAATTAACATATTCTCGACATATATACATATTATATATGTCGAGAATAAAATTGTATTTCTAAAATTTGAAATAGCGGTAGAGATACAAGTTTGCTTGGTATTGTTTCAGACTTAACGTCATTCAAGTATCATAGTAATGTGTACTATCTTTGTGTAAATAGATAGTAGTATAAATAGTTAATATTGCATCTTAACTATTGAAAACATACAACATACATAATATTATTATATATTATAACATCTATAATAGACTCAAGATTAATAAGTTATGTTTGTTTGATAGTCGATCATGCTTAAAATAGTAATTTATACTTAAAATAGTAATCGATCTGAAATTATTAAAGACGATTTAGTTTAGAAAATCGATGTCTTTTGTATCACAATTCAATTCAAACGTAGAATCAGTTTTCTGGATTTGAGTAATTCCTTTAAATATGAATTAAATCCTTTGAATTATGGATCCAATTGATTCATGACTGTTTTAGAACGAAAAATTCTTTTGTTTGAATACATACAAAATAAAATAGCATACAAAATTTATATTTATGAATATAGGCATTATTATTGACTATTTTATGAATATGGATGGGCATTATATAAACTATTATAACTATGGACTACAACTATAGTGTATTTTATCAATGCTAATAATCATATGTCGAATATTTAAGCCACAGTTATAATCTTCGATTGTGTAACTAAAATATTTTAAAAATAATTTTATTCGATGTTCGTTTTATTTATATCAAAACGTGAATTTAATTTTTTAATTTAAGAAAGTTTGTAAAAAATATCTAATAAAGTTTTATAACAAATGTTAAGATAACAACTAACAAAGTTAATTGTTTAGATACTTGACATATGATTAAATTTACTTGTTTAGGCTATTTTTAATAAGCAATCATAAATACTATAAATATCCTGTCTATACAGTTATATATGTATAATATTAATATGTATTTAATTACATATAATGGGTTTATTAGCCAAATTTCAGCTAAAATTATGGAGAACTCAAATATTTTACGAACAAATTTTTCAAATAAAAGTTGTTTTTTATCTTTTATAGTTTAAGAGTTGGGTCAAGGATCCATTGAGCCCAATAGACTGATTTTGCTCAGTCACGAACTTAAACATTTTATGTTTAGAATACGTCATCGAAATGTTAGCTCACTATTTCTTCTTTTTTTTTTTGTGTTATCCTGATGATGGACTGACGTACAGTCGGAAATAGAATAATTCGATGTTACTATACCAAAATTTTGTTTTTGCGGTCAATATAAGGTAGCGTTACAAACTATACACTAAAATTAATATACCCTGATATATTATGTATGTCAAGTATAAAAATTACAACGGTCTATTTTCATATACATAACTGTATGCCAAACGAAAACAACTTAAATTAAAAAAAAAAAAAAAAATTAAAAAATTATTTATAAAAAATTGTCATTTTTTAAAAAAACAATAAAACTTCTTATTAAAATGAAAATAAAAACAATTCAAAATTATTGTACAAATTAAACTGATTCAAGTAAAAAAAAAGTTATTTTTTTAAATAGAAATAAAAGAATTTTGTAAGATTAAAAGAACACAACAGTAAGTAACGGTAACCATTTTACCAATGGAGTGGACATTTTTATAGTATGCGATGATAACACAGTTACATTACAAGTGACAAGCGTTTGTTTTATACATAAGTGGTATCAACCAATCTAATAGCTAAGCAACGATACAATAATATAATAATATATATACTGGTTATTACATGAATACCGTTAAAACGGTGTTACTAGGTTAGTGTAGTGTAGTACTTTACTTAAATACTTAAAGAGACGTGATTTACCATTTCACTTAATAATAATTCTAGAAGAATGAATTCATTATTTTAATTCAAATTTTATACGACAACAATATTGTCAAGGACAATCAACTGTCTTTGAATTGGAAGATGATGAAACACTGCAATTATTAGTGACTTATTTGCAGTCTTTAAGACGTGATTTACCATTTTAATTAAATTCTAGAGGAAAAACAACAATATTCTTAAGAGCAATAAGCTGTCTTTGTACTGGAACATGATGAAACACTGCAATTATTAGTGACTTATTTGCAGTCTTTAAGACGTGATTTACCATTTTAGTTAAATTCTAGGAGAATGAATTCATCAATTTAATTCAAATCTTATACGCCAACAATATTTTCAAGATCAATAAACTGTCTGTTGAGATCAATAAACTGAGATGATGAAAGGCTTACCTGTCTCTAAGATTTTCTAGCTTGTATTTAGGGGGACCAAAAAATAGACGCTATATTCGGTCACAAATAAGTCCAAAATAATCACCGAAATGTAATGAAATTTGGTATATACAATCCTGACAAGAAAAGAAAGGTGTGACGATAAGCCTTTCACAAATTTTTAAAATAAAAATAAAGAATTTAAATTATATTTTAAAATGTTTTTGTCTAGAAAAAATCTTATCCAAGCTCCAGTTTTTTATGTTTAGATTTAATTTCATGACAGTTGATAACTATTTTTCTTATAGGTTAATCCTTTTGTATGTCCAAAAATGTTTCAAAATATCTCTGCTATTGAATTTTTAATACTGTTTTAATACTAAATACAATTTTGATTCTTATTAATTATTTTTGGCAATGTAAGTGAATTTTACTTTAAAAACTGAATATAAAAACTAGCAGAGGTAATTGTTAAGATGCTTTATTTATAATTGAGTATCATTGTTTGAACAGTTTTAAATTCATTCGCATTCATAAAATATTCTAAATATCTAAATATCTATATCAGCCTATTTATACTGACATTATAAAGAGAGCACACATTTGTATTTTTGTATGTAACGAATAAACATAAAAAATACTGAACTGATTTGTAAAATTATTTTACCGTTCAGAAACTATCCCCGGATGACATAGGCTACCTGTGTTATCCCTGTATTCCCGCGTTAACGGAAACTATACGGTTGAAACCGCGTGACGTCCGCTAGTACAGTATAAAATACATGGATATTAATAATATTAATTGATATTATATGTGTTCATATGCTAAATTTGAGCTAAAATTGTGTTGAATCCAAAAATTTTACGAAAATTCAAATTAAAGTTTTAAAAAACAAACATTTTTTTAGATTTAATTTTTCTTCTATCTCTTATGGCTTTTAAAAGTTGGGACACGAATGCATTCAAATGGACTTCCGAATTGAAGTTCACATTATAGAATCCCCCTAATTTTATATAAATAATTTTAACAAAACATTATTGACGAAACATCTATTATTATATTACTTTGTTTAAAATAAACTGGGCCGATATCTGTTTTCGTTCTAGAGGCATTATCAACATTGAATCAAAAATGAACCAATTACGAGATTGTATGAACAAGTATACCAAAATTTCACAGTCGCTTCCATATTTTCTAGCGTAACAAACTAAATTTAATATACCCTAATATATTTCGTATATTGGGTATGAAAATATCATGTTTTTTGTTTAATAAATTTGGGAAATAACCTTTTTGTTTTTTTTAATAATTATTAATGAGAACTCTAGGATTTTTTCGAATAAATTTCGATTTTTTGCCCCAATTTCCTAGATCAAATTATTTAGTATTTTATAAATACGTATTTCGTCTACAAAGTAGTCATCATCAGTATGAATTAGCAAGTTGTAATGTTTCTCTTGTGGAGATGTTACTCGTTGCTAATTTGGTGATGGTTTGCACGAACCGTTTTTATCCCCAACGAAATATATTACGCTATATTAAAGTTAGTTATAAATATTAATGTACTTTAGGTAGGTTTTATAAACGGATAAAAACTTCTATAATTTCTAATTTGTTAACAATTTTTTGTTACAGTATTTGATATTATTTTTTGATATCATTTCAAAATTGTCCCAAATAAATTTTAGAAAATATTTACTATGAAAAGATAAATGAAAATTTACGATCTTTGACACACACACACACAAAAAAAAAAAATAAAGAACACAATGATTTAGTTTTGTGCAACTCAGTTCGTTGTTGGTTCATTTGAAGATAAATGGTTATTGTACGTGTTATGAATGTGTTTCTCTAGTATATAACGTACTCACGTATTTATAAACACAACACTACAATTTCCAACACAAGACCAAACCAGACCACAAAGCCAGAATAGATGCTGGCTGGCTGTGTGTCATCTCAAGTCAACCAAAAAACACCATTTTATACATCATAAATTCAGAGCTATATGACAATATTATATCGTATATATTATTTGGGTATTTATTATTCAACATCACCTTACAACAATTCGTCAAAATTTTTCAATTGTACAAATTTTTGACACTTTTAAATTTGTTGTTTTTTTTTTTTAAGGAAAATTTTAGTATGATTTTCTTTCTTATAACTCCACTGTTGATTTATGATGAATCCCATAAAACAAAGATATTATTCCTTTTGAGGGCACATTATAAATTTTAAAAAAAAAGCAACCAGTGATAAATTATATATAAAACAATATTTGTTCTGTAGTATCGGTTCTGTAGGATTCCACTTTAATTGTACAGCACTCAATATGCGTACTCCCGTAACGCCTGTTTTAAACCTGAACCACTCACTTTGTTCACATTCACTGCCCCTTTGATCCCCAAAATATCGAGTATTTATTTCGAACAGAGACAAATTCAAAGAAGTTTTAAATAAAATAGATTTTTATGGACTAAAATTATCATAATAACGCAAAGCCAAGTTTTTTCAAACATTTATATTATTTTTTGGGAATCAAAATTACGTGGCTATAGAAATCATCCTTGTGGCTTAATTTAATTCAAAATTTTTAAATATTGGTTACAACTTATTAATAATATAATGTCCGAAATATTTGTGGATGAAAACTTCTGGCTTTTAGAGATCATATTCTCAACTATTTTGTTTTGACGTATTTTCAATTACCCTTGAAAGTTTGCCATCATGCGGAATAGGTTTGCAATCAAGAAGTTCTTTATCCAGAATAATCGAAAAACATTTTCTGCATGGTATTAGTAATAATCAACCTCAAAACTGCCGAGTAACGATATTTGGAATTAAAAGCAAACCTTTCAGATGATTTCCACGATCAAAATGTTATGGTATGCATGAAAAAGTGATAACTAATTTTAAAGTCGTTTTTCGGAATCAAATTCAAAATAGATCATCGTTCTAACTTACGGTCTTACTTTCAAAAATTTTGCAACACTTTGTAAAACAAAAGTACAAAGCTTAGTTCCGAATCCAATAAATTAGAAATTAAAGTTAACTTACTAAAAAATAAAAGACACACCTACAGGTAAAATTGTTCACATTTCCTTTTATTCTCTATAAAAAAAAAAGCCAACGATGAAGTAAATATGCAGATGGTGTGTCGATAAAGTAGATATCGTTCGTACCTGATCGCATGAATATATTTTTATATAAAATGTAATACAATTTTATTTTTATTCTATCAAATTTCAGTTGAGTGTAGTAGCAAAATGACTGTAACTCTAACTATATGATGTATGCATGAGAAAACATTGGTAAAATGTCATTTTGATAAATTTATTGTAGGTTCGAATCTAGCCAAAACACCTCACCTTACTACCTCATAACTGTTCACTTCAATCGGAACGGTACGGTCCGTCTGTCAGTCGGCAAGGTTGCGGTCACATATATAGGTGTGTATAGTAAAACTCTTATGCATTATTTAGCACGTTTGGTTACAAACTTTTCCGCAATGCATACATAAACATATTTTTCGAATTGAGCATATTTTTTTTTTCCATTTGATACATACAGTATGATTTTAATACTCAAAATACATAGCAACTAAATGTGAGAGTATAATAATTGTAGTCTAACATTCAGAGCAAGATTTAATGTTAGTGCCACCCTTGGGCGCTATGAAAAATGCCGCCCCATTGCCGCAATTTTACATATAATGATGCAAGTTTCTATAAAATACCATTTCTAAGTAGAGCAATCAACCGAAACCTTTTAAAATATTCTTGAACGACATGCATAGATCATAGGCATATGGGAAAGAGAAATCGAGCTGGCAGTTTAATGAAGTATTTCAAACATAAAACGGGAGTTTAAGTTCGTAAATGAGCAAAACCGGTTCATTGGATTCATGACTCCACGATAAAACCATATAAAACAATTATTGGAAGAGTAGTTTTAGTGATAACGCTTGAAATTTGTCAGGGATATTGACATCCGTATCGAATTTTAGATGATATGTCGAAAACTACGCGTCAAATCCTTAGATGGAAGTTATTTTTGAAATCTACAGGTCAAACCACCCCTTATATGTTTAATTTTATCGAAATCAGAAACAAATAAAAATTGTCGATTTTTCGTAAGTTTTTTTTTACCCCCTTAAAAAAAAACGAAAAATCCAGAAAAAATTTGTGTATCCAATTTTGAAAAAAATTACGTTTATAAAGGTAGTTTGATCTGTAAATATCAAAAATAACATCTATTCATGGATTGAGTTATTTTGATGTCGCCTGAGATCAATATTTCGGACAAAATTCGAATACAGAACTTTAGTTTGATTAATTATAATAATTAAAAAAAGGGGCGGTTGATTGATCACACTGTCGTCGCTTGGATAAGAACGAAGTAACCGGCTCCACCAACAATATAATCGCCATATGATTGTCACCTTGTGGTAGAAAGTATCTTTGCCTTCAGGTGTTCTAAAAAAGGGTACAGAGGACAAAAAGGTCAAGATACAAAGAACCCCATATCGGTTCCCCTCTTAATATAAGCTAATCAAGGAGCAAAGTTTGTTTTTCATTGTCTGTTCCATCAGAAGGACGCCTTGCCAACTTCAAATTTAACTCCTCTCCACATCAAAAATATTTCTACCATTCTCCTTGCGCTTCCATCAATAAAATATTAGATTCAAATTTCTAATTCAAAAACATGAAATACTAACTTACAGTGTAAAACAAGTTTTTGTGAAAGCCCTATAGTATTAACCCACAAAAATATTGAAATATTATAAATATATGTGCGTGCTTCAGCATGGGGGCTTCTACAACAACAACATAAGGTATCTAAACGTTATGCTGTACAAGTATTGAGGTAAATAATGTATTTATTCCATACTGTAGATATGGAATTGGTCGGTCGTTGTTGTATGGTCGTAATAAATAGGTGATGGTGCTTCTCTATGTATACATATTTGTATGAATATTGGACGTGTATGTTGGGTATATTGGTATGTGCAGGTATATTTTACTATAAATGCGAAAAATGGGTATAACATCGAACGATATAGAATATTTATATACATAGAGTGATTACAAAATTACAAAAAAACATATACACGATACCCAAATTGTCAACCCTAACAATATTGCTTACATTATTGTTAAATAAGATGCGCATTACGGCTATAGGATGAAGGGAACCTTTATTTTTATTGTTAGATTAAATAAATATTTTGAAGGAAGCAATTGCCTACATATTTGTATACAGTTTTTTCTCGAATGGCAGTAGTAGAGATTACGATGTCCATCGCGCCTCCATTTGACGATTAATTTTGGTAAAACAAATCAAAATAAGACGAAAATAAAGAATACCAATTTTCAAGTTTTTGCCTATTTTTCGAGTTATCTATAGGTAGTTTAATCACATGTTGAACGTAGGGGCCAAAAACCAACCCGACCCGTGCATACTACACCTCACAAATCCATGGGTTAACAACAGTCGAACATGGTACATGTTTTTTTAATTCAATCGTGTTTAATTAATCGTGTTGTATTATATATACAATCCATCTGTTTTACCAAAATCCATAAAAAAATCGCCGCACCACGAATATCGTAATCGAGCCTAAATATGATTTGGACATGATGCAAAAAATTTAAAAAGACCCATCCGAGAAGAATCTGGAGGAACATTATATTTACTTGCTCCTATGAAGATGAACACTATTTGTTAGTTTTAATGTGAGTTTAAAACAAGAAAAAAACTTACACTTTTTTTTTTAAATTGATTAAAAATATTCAAATAATTCTGCCTGATTATGATTAGAACAAAATTTAGACAGCTAAGTAAAGAAGTGTACTGTATATACAGAGTATTTAACTCACTTGATATGAACACTACACAATAATTATCTTGATCGTACGTAATAATTATATAACAATTTTGTTTTGTTTTTGTAAAATAAAAAAAGTATATTCTTGTTATTGCTGACGAATAAATATAAGATACGTCTTAACTCTACCAGAGTTAACACAAGAATCATTTTTTGGTGTTACATGAGGGAATATTTTATATAGTTTTGAATATATTCAATTTCAAACTCTAAGGACATAGTCAAAACTATAGAAAACATTTCCACAAATAATTGAAATGCTCAAAAAATATATCAAGTTCAATTAATGAGCTTTTTCAAAATACGCAACTGGCTGAAACCTTTTAGAATATTCTAGAACGCCCAATTCGAAAGATCTAGCCGGTTCATAGTTTTGTGGTGCTTTTTAGAAATGGCTTAAAACGCTGATATCAGGTGACAACCACTTTTATCCAAATTAGACGGAAATGATTGAGGACAGTTAAAAATTATGAATTGAAATAATTCTGAAATTAAACGATCACTAAATGTTTTTCACAATTTTGTTGATTTGACTATTGACTAAAAGGCAATAAATTATTATTAGTCATAACACAAATGTCTTTTCATTGAGCGTCTTAATTTCAACTCTATTTTAAAAGATATCATGATACGGAGAACAGTGAAATATATTAAATGAAGCCTTTACGCCAGAAATAACTGTCAAAAATGAAAATTTAACACGAAATAAGTGTTTATAAGTGTAGAGTTAGTTTCCCCTGATTTTAATATATAGCTTTCGAATATATACCCATCGTTTTTCAGAAAATGATAAAACTTATTCAAAGTTCGTTGATGTTATGGTAAATGCAAACTAAGAATCTACAGAAAGTATTTTTCGCATCATGTGTCGATTTTCATACCTAGTTATTTATCTGTATTTAAGTTAATTGTTAAATATCTTATCTACACGATTAAGCCGCTATTTCAACAATTCAAAATTTCCCAAAAGATTTGATTTTGGTAGTTTTCCATTTTCGAACGTTGCTTAAAAGTGACTTCAATTGAAGTTTTATTACTATTATTGAGGTATCTATATACTTCACTAATATAGATTTGAAGTTATTTTTGTTTAATCTTTAAAAAATAATCCAGATAAAGACATCTAATAATTAAACAAAGGCGGAAATACCAATTTATGACGTCAACTGTTAGTATGTCCATGTAGATTATATGTTAAACATCGTTTTCAAGAAAGAGGTAGAGAGAAAAGGATCCTTGATAGCTTACAACTTCTTTTATTAAATCAATTTTAATTTTCAAGTTTTGTTATGATATTGAGTCTAATTTGACATGTGACAATATAGCAAATTTAGATTCAGTCAGTGTACCAAATTGCATCTAAAAACTTTATAATCAATCTATATGAAATGATATATTCTAAACTCTACTGGTGTTAGATGTGACTGGCGTTTTAAAATATATTATTTGTAAAATTTATGCAATTTATGTATATGGATAGAGAAACTGGAAATGGTTTGACTACTATAGCGTATGTGTTTTGTTATTTAATATTTTATACCTTTATATATTTATATATTGAACCTCTCTCTAGATACCTCCCCTTCAAATATATATTCCATAACAATATAACAATATTTAACATTAATTTATTTCCACTAATCGTTCTGTATTCATTGGGAATAAAACAAATTCAAATAGAATTCGGATAAAAAATTTAATTTTGTGTATTAATGTTATTTTATAATTTTTCGAGAAAACCATTTCTACAATACACTTTGTTTTCATATTTAAATTATTCAAACCAAATTTCATTTCATTTATTTGTACGCGAAAAATTGCGAAAAGAAGTGTATTTGTTTGAATTTCTAATCGTTTTCTAAGTACAAGTTTTTCTGAATGATATCTCTACCATTACAGGTTTTTTCGAATTTTTAAACTGTATAAATAAATTCTAATTATATTTATAAAAATTGGATGATCATTTGACCAGAATTCCTTTTGGTTTTAAGACTCATATCGTATAAAAGCACACACTGTACATAAAAGGAAGTTACGCTCTCTGGAACCCACTTTGATTTAAATAAAAATCAAAACATGATTTGAGAGTCATCTATTGATTATTGTCTTAATTTACTTTAATATCTTATTGAAGTTTAAACTATTGTTTGTATCCAAATACAATTTTTATTCAAATACAGATTCCTTTTTACGGCCTTATATAGGAAGGTCCTGACAGATTAAATGGACCACTTTTGAATCATTTTGTAAAACACCTGGCGAAACATATAACCTGAAATGTGCGATTATCGGACATCCATACTAACAAACACTAACTATCGGTATAATTAAGAACTATTCAGAACTACCAATATTTAAACACGACAGAAATAAAAATTTGTAATGAAAAAATCAGATGAATGTGTTTTAAGTAGTTATTATTTTTGCTACACTAGCGCTGATGTCTTATCGTGCATGTCCAATAGATATTTGGTCATACTTTTTTAACATTGATGGTCCAAACCTGTTTACATGACCGTGCCCTGAGAAAATATTTTTATAAAGTTGATTCTTTTTAAATTGACAATAGTTAATAAACAAAAAAATCCATTAGAGATTCTAATTTCTAAAACAAACATTTTTCCATATAAATGTTTTTCAAAAAATAATATGTTATTAAAAACTGTAGTTTTTTTTTTATCGTATAAATATACCGTATAATTTTTTTGTTTTAAAAAAAATAATACATAAAGTCATATTACAATATACATAATATAGTTTTTTTTTTTAATTTAATATTGTTTTATAAAAATAAAGTTTTTTTTTTTTGTTGGAAATTTATTAAACATAAAATCATGAATGTATATTAAGGTCATATTCTATAAAAGAAAAAAATATTTAATTTATCAAACAATAGAAAATAAAAGAAGACAGTATTTACGTATAATAAGGTTGAAGTAATACGGTATCTGTCGTTGAATAGTGTTGATGTAAAACTAACGGTAATTCAAGTTTTGCAAGTGCTAACACCGAAGTATTATTCAAAACTTTAAAGAGAATATTAAATAGCCAAACAAATTCTGGTGTCTTAAAACAAATTCAACCTGTTCTACTATTTATTAGGAAAGTTTTCGGCATGTCGGATATTTCACAAACAAGAATCAAATTTTAGGATTGAGATTGCCGTTAGATTATATGTAGATAATCCCGATATCCTGAGATTAGAAAATAAAGTCAAAATTGAATCAGTCTGATCAGAAGATTTGTTGTCGTTAAATTTTTTCTTTTGGAGTTGCGTTCCTTGATAAACTACAAAATTTGCAAATCAATGAAGCTTATATGGTGGAAGAAATCGTCAGTTTAGAGTCGGATGTTTGCGAGCAATAGTTCTAAACTCAAAGAGGTGGTATTTTGACTCAAATTATTTTCTTAACTAAATGTTATCACTTTTACACCTTCATAAAAATTTTCAGTGAAGACAGGCCACAATTGTTTTCATTCTAACAAAGTGAAATCTAGTTCAGATTGCGATATTATATTTTCCCTACCTCGTACTTACGGATTATAGCAATTAAAAGCGTTTGTGTGTGTTTATAAACCGTTAGATTCGGTTTAGAGGGATTAGTTCTACGCTGAGCTTCATGAGGGAAGATGAAACGCTGCAGTAAAGCAACGTTCTTTATATGTTTTTCTAAGCATAATAAAAATATTATTCAAAGAACGTAGAAACGGAATCTAAAAAATGCAAAAATTCATTGGCTCCAATAATCGATAATTTGCAGGAATGGCTATTGTCATCGTTTGATTGATTTTTAACCCTATTATTTTCTTACGAAAAATGCAAAATGTCTTCTGAATTTGGTAATAAGAAATATTATTGAAACGCTGCAGTAAAGCAACGTTCTTTATATGTTTTTCTAAGCATAATAAAAATATTATTTCAAGAAGGTAGAAACGGAATCTAAAAAATGCAAAAATTCATTGGCTCCAATAATTTGCAGGAGTGGCTATTGCCATCATTTGAGTGATTTTTAACCCAATTATTTTCTTACAAAAAATGCAGCATGTATTCTGAATTTGGTAATAATAAATATTACGATCCATTGGACTAAGAGACGCCATAAAACGCCTATAATAGATTAACATGGGTGAAGAGGACTTGCAATGTGCCTGGAATTGAATCAACTGGTTTAGTATCGCTGTGATTTCTAACCCAATGAAAAGAAGACAACCACTTACATATATAGAACACAGCGTGTTAGTGAGAGTATGAAGTGGCAGTATCTATAGGATTTGACGTGAGGGAGAATGAGATAGAAGGCTTTATACACTATTTATTATTGAGTGAGTATGTGTGTGTGGGTGCATAAGAGGTATCATACCTAACCGTCATGATTTTTACATTATGAGATTGTATAGCATTGTACACATTGTACACATTTATTTATTGTAAAGGCATTATAAATATTATAAATATAAATCTTTAATTATTTTTATGTAATGTATATGAGTATAAAATGCAATAATAATTTTAAACTTGAAATCAATTACATCACATATAAACCCTGCTTTATCTTATTCCTGAAATACTCAATTTCTCTTCTTATCATGAAGTTTTACTTCTACCAAAAAGAATAAATGTCTAAACTGAAACCTGTTTGTTTTTTGTTATTATATACGAACATTAAGTACAGTGTTTGTACTACCTTATACATTCTTTACTTGAATATAGAAAAGAAAAATTAGAAGAAATTTCTTTTATGAATATAAAAACATAAAAAAATAAAAATAATTATAATATGAATTGAATGTAAGTGAATAAATATTATTACAATTATTTGTATTTATTTTATTTATGATATATTTAATAAACCGATTGATATCGGATAACGGAAATCCTGCATTTTCTCTAATACAGTTTTCTGTTCTGCTGTTGTGTGTGTGCAGTGATGTAGTGCTCTCACTGTTACACTGCTGATCACGGTACAGTAATTATTATTTAAAGTGAGATCTATATTTGTAATATTTTTATAATTTTTTTATTGTCTCTATTGATAAAATAATTATAATGTTTATGTTTTTATACCGGCTAAGAGAAGAAACCGGACAAAGGTCATTTTTATATTATTTTATTATTTATTTATTTAAATTAATTGATATTAATTTTAACTTTTATATCTTACATTTTTTTATTTGTAATTCTTTAGCAATTTTAATAGACCGGGATCTGTAGGAAGAGTATGAAAATATTAACGATCCGGATGTTATCAGACTTTATTTTTCGTATAATCTTATGTTAACCCTCCTCCCTTATTTTTCAACATCAAGTTTTTATAGATTTTAATTTATATTTCACATAAAATAAACAAAATTCACTTTTTAAATCCTAGGATTTTTCGAAAAATGGTGTGTTTTCGACCTAAAAACGGTTTAATATTTTAATAAAATTTTTTTAATCGTTAAATAATCAAAAAATTTAAATTCTAGAAAAATTAAAAATAATTATTATTTTACG
The DNA here is from genome assembly GCA_020423425.1 of Chrysopa pallens. Lineage (NCBI taxonomy): Eukaryota > Metazoa > Arthropoda > Insecta > Neuroptera > Chrysopidae > Chrysopa > Chrysopa pallens. Next base: position 27,823,988 of record CM035594.1, on the reverse strand, counting down.
ATTGGATAATTTTCAAAATATGGCCTGAAATTTGTACGTAAAATCGACCTGCGGATCGGATTTGAGGCGATATCTCAAAAATTACGCTTCCAATCATCAAATCAATGCTGTTTTTGAGTAAATTTAGAGAAATCGCATATTAAATCATAAATCATCCATAGACTTATACATCATTTGATTGCTAAAGAAAAATCACCGACATTAAATCATAAATCATTCTCAGACTTAAGCATCAATTGATTTAATTGATTTCGTAACCATGGTAACAAAAGAAAACAATCTGATACACGATGTCCATAATATAAATAATTTAACAATCATCATTTAGAAAGGTTTAAGGTTAATTTAGATTGGTAACACTAAAATATAGTAAACAATAAACTATGCATGTAATTGTAATAAAATATATTACCTACATATTTAAAATGTTTGATGTCAAATTAATTACATTCATTAAATAACTTACTTACAAATAGTTATGTATTCTATTTTATATACGTAGGTAGATAGGTACCTATATACAGATATACTATACAATGCCAATGTCAATGTCACTGTCACTATATATGTACGATAGTTAAAGTAGGGTACTGTCAAAATGCCAACATTCAAATATATGACATTACTATAATAACTAAATAATTAAATATTATTATATGTATCTATATTTAACTAAAAGTCTATGTGCTAGGCATTAGTATACACTGTACGTAACTTTTCTCGAAATACATAATATGTTTGAGTAAATCAATTTCAGTTTAAAGTTTGTAACGCTACCTAAATTGACCGCACAAATAAAATTTTGGACTGTCCTTCCGTCCGCCATCACGATAAATAGAGATAGCGAGCTGAAATTTTGATGACGTATTCTAAGCATTACAAGTTAGTTTAAGTTCGTGAATGAGCAAAATCGATCTATTTGATACAATGGATCTTTCACCCAACTTTTAAACTATAACAGATAGTACAAATGAAATGTTAGGATTCACCACAATTTAAGCTCAAGTTTAGCTAATTATCACATATTGGTAATATCAATACATATTATAATTATACATATATAGCTGCATAGACAGGATATTTTTAGTATTTTATGAATGCTAATTAAAAATAGTTCAAACAATGCAATTCAATCCTATTTCGAGTTTGTAAACAATTAACTCCGTTAGTTATTATCCGCATTAGTTTTGATTAAATTTACTAATCATATATTCGTAAATTTAACAGCAATAGCATACTTTTTATAGGATAGAAATAAATATAATATTTTTATTGATAGTTGTTATTTATTTCTACGAATTTAAAAACAAATAACATAATTTTGTTTTGTTTTTTTTTAAACAAAATTATAACTGAATAAATTTTTCTTTTGTAAAATTCGTAGAACAAGAAAACTTTCATTATTTATGTAAATACGTGTATTTAATTTTGAAATGTAATTAATTTTATTGTTGAAATGAATACTGTTTACAGTTATAAAGTTGTCCAATAAACATCTTAGCTCCGCCTTTCTATGTAAATAACATATGTAAATATTAATTTCTATGTTATCAATTTTATATAAAAATGTTTTTCTCATTAAAATGGGTCTATATTTATAACATTAGATGATACTAATAATATTATAATATATATAATATATTTAGATTGTGGTTGGTAAATTGTATTTCATTTGGGTGATAATTTTTCGATCGATTAGCAAAAGTTGAATTTACTCAAGTTATTGTATTAAATCAATTATATTGCTGCATGCTAATATCGATGTTTGACAGAAAAAAAATATTTAGATTACATAACCAATTAACAGACAATAAAAACAAATAAATTATACAAATTTATTGAATATTACTTAGAATCATGACATGACTTGACACTCAATAACTGGTTTCAATATTAGGTAATATTTTTATTATCATATTATGATATAAATATAATTTGTTCAAATGAAGGCTATTTAATTCACATAGTAAATATAAATGATTAACTGCAACTTCGAATGCGAGAAGTTTGTTTAATATTTTTAAGTATTGCTCTTAATCGATTGATGCGCCACGAGCGGCTAAAATTTGTAATAAAACATTCGCATTCTAAAAAATATTCTAATAATCTAGTAATCTTAGCCCGTAATCATATAGTTATGATTAATTTAACATCTTTTTCATTTACAAAAATTCTGAAAAGTGAGTCGTTTTATTTTTCGGAGCCAGTAAATTTTTACATTGATCCCACTGGCCTCAAATCGATAGCCATCCATGTTTTTGTTATTATAGTAGAAAGATCATTCAATAACAAATGTTAAAGCCATTTTATCCGCCGCGTTTTAATGCCAGAATTCCGTTGTTCGGCAACCTGAAAATTGTGAAAAATAGTAATTTTGATGTTATCGGATAAAGTTCATCCTATTTTGTCTCATGTGGAGAAAATCTGTTTTGAAATTATCTTTCTATTAGATAGATGTCCTAAAGTCGATTTCAAGTGCCTGTGACAATCGAAAATTTTAGGGACCCCACTTTTCGTAGAGAAAAATTATGTTACACTAACGATAATTAAGCTATATACAAATTTTTACAAGTATATTTATCAATGACTTGATATGATCAGGTACACCGGATGAGGACTATCTGTGTTTTGCTATGGAAGTACATAAAATTATGGAAGTATGTACTTGATTTTTTTGCTTAAATGTTTCTAAAGAATGCCTAGAAGCAATTTGATGATCTTAAACAATTATAAACTTGTATGCATACAAACTTTATTATAATTATTATGAATATAGATTTTTATAATAATATTAATTTTAATAATAAATATTATAAAATTATGTTCCAAGGTCTGTTTCAGTGTTCATATCTAATGTTACAATCTATTTACTAACTAACAAAGTAGACAGAGACAGACTTTGTTCAAACATTTCTATTCATTATTATTAAGCCATAAAAATGATTACTTAATTGTTTGATCAACTAAATTTTGTTGAAACATTATAAAATTTACAACGAGTTTAGTTTCTAAAGATTTTGAAAAGAAAATTAAATCATTTTATTATTGTTGTATTCATTAAATTAAATGAGACAAACAATGATGAACAAAACTCAAATTAGAATAGGCCATAAAATTATAAATACCTTCTTTTGGGTCAAAAATCTCATTTAATCTCGAATCAATGTCCCATCAAAATATCAATTAGAGTTAAAAGTAGCAGCAAATGGCAAAATTTCGATGTTTTTGATTGTGAATATTCGAAGACTTTTCATATTCGATTCAAAATCCCCAAACATAAATAAACTCTCAACTCTTTGGTATAAATACTAAATTGAAAATAATTGCCAAGGGTTATTTTGATAGAAGCGCTAGTCCATGAATTTCACAAATTATTTTGGGGAAAGCAAAATGTTTCCAGCGTGTCCACCATAATCATAATGTACTTAAGTATTCTAATTAAAGGTATCTGCGAACGGTATTCCTTTATTATTGCTCCATGACGCATCATCAAAGCTTTCTACTTGCCTTTCTAAATAAAATAATCTCTTAGAAAAATATTAATATTTTTCGAATAAATGAATTTTTGATCTAGATTGGAGCAATTTATTCTTAGAAAGGTTCTATTTTAATAAAATTATAGATTATTTTAATAAAAATCATTTTCTTTTGAGATTACTTTATTTAAAATAGTCTATTTGATAACTTTCTTTGATGACGCGACTTGGACAAAAAACAAATGCATATCAAAAGTAAGGCAAAAAAAAAAATACTAACTGCATTTTGTTTTAGCCTTAAAATTTGCAAATGAGTATTTTTACAATAATTGTTTATAAATTTCACTTGCTATAAATTAATTTTGCCAAATCATTAGTGTCAAATAAATTATTTTTGCTATATTCTACAAACCATAACGATTTTTATAACTTCTAAAATTATAATAAAAATATTATTATGAAGGAATAAAAAAGTTATTAGTGAAAAAATTTGTAGTGCATGCACGAGTGACGTAAACTGTTGAATTGTTATAATACATAATATTATAACTCTACGTACTGTTCGTTCGGTTACCATTGCCTGCCATGCTTCTAAACGGTTCAGTTAGTTGCTCGATTTGATAAAACAATAGAGTAGGTGAGTCGTTCGTTAGCTTTAAAGTACACGTGTCTTGAATATTACATAGAAATATATATCTAATATTTTTATATGTATCCAAAAATGTTATTGAAGAAAGATTTATGTACAAATTTATATTTTTTTAGGGTTTTATTTTATTTTATACAAAAAAAAAAAAAATTTATCTTGAAAGGTATCAAAAAAAATATCAAAATACTGAAATGATTTATTGAACGGTTCAAATCAATTGATGTTCTGAGTTGAATTTTCTAATAGATTTTCTACAACATTTTATATACAAAAGGATGCATAAATAGATACAGAAGTATAAAAAATTAAATTGGTATTCCGAATTTGAAACGAGTCTGAAAATCAAGTCGAATTTTTCATCACTCGTTGCCAAAACAAACTTCGTCCCTTTTTCTTAAACAGAAAATGGCATTCCCTTGCCCAGGATTGATTAAAATACAATAAACAAAGTCATTTTCGTATTGATAATAGTTATAGACGAGTGAAAAGCATTAGAAGATCGCTAAATAATTTTGGTTTTACTTAGCTACACCGAAAGTGTGTATATGAAAAAAAAATCCTTGTAAAATTGACTCTTCGTGAAGTGAATGATTATAAAATCTGGTCGTATCCGTCTTTATACAAAATTCGAAAATCTAAAAATGATAATTTTGGATAAAAAAAAAACCGATTAATGCACACTCAAGTTGGATGTTTAACTTCACATGTTTAATTTATATACCGAATTTATTTTATGCTGAACTAATGCGTGGAATTCGAACGACCCAAACAAGTAAGTGTTTTAATTTCTAAATACATTAATTGACTCTACGGTACCGCCTAATCATAGGGGATCTAAACTTAAGAATTTTTTGAATACTCATCATTGGATTTTGAGTAAATTTGTTGATCGTATTTTCGAATATTTCTTAAAATAATCTGGTAAATACTATAAAAATAGAATTTAGAATCAATGTGTTTAAAAAGTATAAATTCACCAACAGTGAAATTTTTAATTATATTTTATAACGATTTTCTAATATCTTATGACAAATAATTAATCGATAGATAGTTATAGTAATTACTAAATGCTTGTTTTATTCAAAGCTCGAAGCAATAACCTAAGTTAGAAATCATATTCCTAAGAAGACGATACAATTTATTCCTCATCTCATATAGATTCAAAGAATTTTTGAATGATTCATAATACCCATTTATTGTTTGGCATTTATAAAAACAATTACCATTAAAAACAGTCAGTTCGAATGGCTTTGAATACATACAGAAATTGAAAGTAACACCTTGAAAATGTAAGAGAAAAAAAAACAACATGAAACTCGTTGCAAACATTTAAATATGGTATTTGAAAATCAAGATAAAATAATTGCATTGATTATTTTATATTTATTATTTTAAAAAAAAAAATGCAATTCTATGCAATTCAAAAACACAATATTATTTACGGTATTGTATGTTAATTTTATGTTGTTTAAACAGAAAAATATTACAATTGTAATTCTATTCGCACTGTGAATGAGGTATGAATATGGGGCGGTACTATTCCATCAATCAAATTCATAATAAAACATCAACAATAATTAATTGTAATTTTTGGATATTTTTATTACATTTACATACAAATTATATGGCAACAATTAAATACTAATTATATTTTAATTCCGAATTTGTAAATATTGTTTGAAAAATATATTTTTTTTTAAGTTAAAATTCACAGGTTGAAGCTGTTGTTTTGATTTATGTTACACTTAATGTAAGAAAATGTTTATTTATTTATTGAATTTTTCAAATTTAAACTAAGCTTTATTGATTATTCTTCAACAGTCCTTTTATTATGTTATTGTAGTGAATTATTTGCATACAATTAAAAATTGTTTTTTAATTATGCCAAAGAAGTACTACACGCACCCATTTTTGTAATCTGATTTGAATTTTTTTTTTTTTTTATGTAACAATTTGTATTTTGAAACTTTTTGAATAATCGTCATTTCGAAACCATCTACCTGTTTGCCAGTTTCGATTATGAATCTTATTTCAAAGCTCACAACTTGGTTGTGTCCCACAATATTACAGCATTTTTATTGAAAGAAGATTACTGTACCTAAATAGTGTTGTTCTAATATATATTCAATCATCCTGTACAGGAATTAATTAACTGTGAAACTTATTAATACGTTCACTATTATTGATTGATAAAAATATTTTATTTATTTTTTTTTAAATAAATTTTTCACAAACTTTCATCGAATTTTCTTATTATGAAAAATAATTGATTTGATCTATAATTTATGTAAAAACTTGTTTTATATTTTTCTTTATTTGTAGAAAAAAAAAAATAATTATAATTGTTTTTTAAATATTTTGAAATTCATCAATCAGTTTCTCACGATTCTTTTTCCAATTGTAGTATCAGTGTGAAATATTTTACGATGTATTTTATTGTATAGTACAATAATTTTTTAATCGCTATGTTTTATCAATCAACTATCAGCATGGCTGTATATATGCATTTTTACACCTTTGATAAATTTCCATAAAGTCGGTAAGAATGAAATCTGTTCAGTTTGAAACATTCATTCGTCAATTTTTCGAATATTAACTGATGCCTACGTAACTCAGGATTGAGTCAACCAAAGCTTTTTTTAGCTAGTTTGTGTATAATTTTGGAACATGCAGGGCAAACCTGAAGCCCAAAAAAATGGTCGGGCTTGTTTTTAATTTTTTAATTTTTTGGAATTGAAAGGTACTTAATTAACAAATCAAAGACAAAATTTCGCTACTTTCAAACAGATATTCGGTTTTTTGCTTCGACATTACTGAAATGCATACTGAAAATTGTCTATCATTTCATCTCCAACTGTAAGATTATTTTGACTAGTTTATGCAAAATAGTTATGTCGATACATAGACCAGAATAGAAGCCTTTGAAAATGGTAAAAAGGGATAACAAATTATAGCAGGATGAAACCCATTGAAAACGGAAGAGAATATAACAAAAATAATTAACAGGCTATCTGCAGTCGGCAAATGGAAACGGATGATTTTTTAAGGATAAAACATTGTGTATCTCGACTTTCGGCGATAAAAATACAAGTATTATGGAAAAAAATTAAATGGCAAACTTGTAGGTAATAAAAAGATCTATATTTTTTGTATTTACACTTTTTTTTCATCACCTAAATGAGTTTATAATTAATTGAAATTTGTAAAATAAGAAAAATTACAAATTATAATTCTAAATAATTCCAAATCAATATTGTTGTTAAGTTAAACCGCTTTAAGAGTGTAAGACTTAGAGTCGATTATATTTAAAAGTTAGAAGAATATTAAAGTGAAAGTAATTTTTTATTTTTTGTAAATAAATAATACAAAAAAATAAATAGGTATTTTTTCGCTGTGGCATAACAACTGACTGAATGTTTATTGTATGCATGCTTGTTGTTGCAAATAAAATAAAATATTGTTCTCACGATCAGCACAAAAATATGAATGATTGTGTAAGATGATCGGATTACGTTTGCTTGCACCTTCTAAAAGTAGTAATAATCATATTATTTTTTATTTTTTTTTTTTTTTAATTTCCTTATAAAACAATTATAAAATCATTGAATGTAGGAGATTGACTTTTGTTGTATCAACAAATTTTGCATTTATTGTAATTAAATTTCTATCCAAGTATTCTTACAAGACTTAAGTCACGGTATCCTCGGTATGCAATGCTTTCGGGAATTTTGAGCCATTTAACATTTTTAAAATCGTTAAAATGTTTACAATTTTGCTTTGTACTGTACTGGAATTTCTGTATGAAATAATTCCTTTGAAACAATTTCGATTTGTTGCCCCAATTTTCGAAATCAAAATGTTTTGTATTTCATAAATACGTATTTCGACTACAAAGTAGTCATTATTAGTTTGCAAATTATCACCAAATTAGCAACGAATAACATCTCATAAGTAACATAATGACTACTTTCTAGTCGAAATACGTATTTTTAAAATACAAAAAGTAGACATCATCAGTTTGCAAACAGTCAACAATTTATCAACGAGTAACATCTCATCGGAGAATTATTACTACTAGCTAATTCATACTGATGATAATTACTTGGTAGTCGAAATACGAATTTTTAAAATACAAAACATTTTGACCAAGAAATTAATATTCATTAATAATATTCATATGCTTTGAAGCAGTTCAAAATTCAATGCTTTTTGATTGGTCTTTTTGCAGTTCAATGACCAGATTTGAGTATGGGTAAAGAATATAATCGCCCATAGAAGAACATAAGTCTGAACTTTTGTGTATTCACAAACATTTTTTACTTTCCCTGACCACCAGCTGGCCTTAATTGTTTAATGGTAACAGATAAAACGAATAAAATAATTAATTAGAAGATGTCTTTTTTTTTGGCAACATTCAACAGCTATGGCCATCTCTTGGTCACTACAGCTAATCACAATAAATACCAAAATTGAACAGCTTACTGATGGTCAGGGTAAGTACTAAATTGTATTATTTGGTATGGAAAATAGAAAATATACATTGGGAAAGATATTTAAGGTTTAGGTAAACCTGGTCTTACAAGCTTTGTCAAGTCTTACAAAGTATTTTTGAATCATCTACAATACGATCATCGGAACTGGAAACAAACTGTATCGGAACTGGACAGCTTGGACAGTTACAAAGCAATTAAAAACTACATTCATAGATATGTCTAGTTTTAACGGATTCCTTATGAAACGTACACACATGAGCTACCGTATTAGGCCAAGCGGACTAACAGATGGTCTCGTTCAGGTAACATCGTATGATTTTCTGATCAGAAATTCTAATGCTACTTCAGACAGCGCTTCATGTACGCGCAAACCATCAGATTTTCTAATCAGATTTTCTGATTAGGAAATCTGATATCTTATATAGAAATCTTACCGTGTGCGGAGTCTAATATAAAATACAAGTAATAATTGTATTTAGTTACATCAGATTTTCTGATCAGAAAATTTGAAGTATGTGCGCTGGGCCTTAAGCAGCGTAGAACAGTGTAAGTGAATGTAAGACATAATAATTGTATTATTATGAGTAAATACAATAAATAAATAATAAATGAAATAATAAGTAAATAAGACAAATGGTTTCAATTACAATCACATTTATATTGAGTAGAACAACAAATTTATATATATATATATATATATATATATATATATATATATATATATATATATATATATATATATATATATATATATATATATATATATATATATATATATATATATATATATATACAGATGTACACAGAGAAACACATTTAACTTAATATTAAATAAAATTCAATTAAATTAACCGAACTATCAAACAAATAGAACATCATATTATTGAGACAGATAGATAGATATATAGATATATGTATGTATGTTGAAAGTAGACTAGTAGACCAGGGTCAATAATTTTTTGATACCAAAAAACTATTATAGTACGATGGAACCCATTAGAAACATAAGAGAATATAACAAAAATGAGAGGAAAATAATCTTACGGGCAATGTGTGGCCGGGTAGTGAAAGAGGATGAGATTTTAAGGGCAGAATACAGTTTATCTCGATTCTCGAAATTTGGTGTAAACTATGTATATTCCAAATGCACTGTAAATTTTTTGATTTAAAATATTTATTTGTTCACCTTGTCGTTTTGCCGAAAATCGATATAAACCGTGTTTTATCCTAAAAAACTCACCCCCTTTTGACGACCTTATATCGCTTGTAAATTATTTTTCCTTTTATTTGTTATATTCTCTTCCGTTTCCAATGGGTTTCATTATACTATAAATTTTTTTTCACTTTTTAACAATTTTTAAGGATTCTACCCTGGTCTATATAAGCTAATCGAATAAATTTATATGGAAGCTATGTGAACTAGTATACAATATACATATATATACTACTATGTAGGTTTGTGGTTTGTTCATTGATCAGAAGGAATAAACTGGATACACAAATACGATATGGATAACATACAAACAATTATACTTACAAGTGTATATGTGATGTTTACAAACATATGAGAGAGGATACCGTAAGTTTATAATAGATTGGTAGCCATGCGACATCAAATGAATATCTCTAGAGGTAAGATTTACCCAAACTATAACAACACCCCGTAAAAAATAGGTTCTTGAAAAAAATGCATGGAATAAACTACTTTTCCAGCATACCAGTTTATAGAATAGTAAATAAAAAAGTTGGGCTGGCAAGTGCCACTGATAATACAAATGAAGGATCTTAAGATTTGGCTCATCAATCAGCGTCTAGAATGGATCCGATTAATATTGATCTCGATGATAATTTAATTAGTTTAGTTAATCAGTGGCTAATATATAAGATGAATTGAAATCAGCTCTATTTAAAAACACTTCCATGTTGTGTTCTTATAACCTGTGTTAAGCCAAGTTGGAAGTCGAAAGATTTGCCATTATCTGATCTTAAATTGGATTTATATTGTTTTCTATGATAATTTAATCCGTTTATTTGATCAATGGCAAATAAGTCAAATGAATTGAAATCCACTCCAAAAAAAAAACTTTTATCTTGTGTTCTTACAACCTCTGAGAAGCTAAATTCAAATATACAGCCGAAGATTTTGCCATCGTTGGTTAGCGTGAGATAGTTGCTTATAAACATCAAAAGTATATACACAAAGGTTAAGTTCAAAGTAAACTTCAGATTAAGAAACTTCACAGAAACTTTTACATCAAACACTTCATAACGATGTCATATTCTGTACTAACTAAGGAACAAATATGCTCAGACACAAGTATGCTCACAAAGAAATCGAAGTCTACGTTCGAAAAACTAGACGGTTCTATACTACCAAGCCTGACAAGGCGCTCCTCGCTTCCATAATAATAAACATACTCTTGAAATGGAAACACAGTGGACGAGTTATCTTGATCTGCTTTAAGTACTGCGTTAAACATACAACGACATTTTGACCAAAAATGGCTATTAAAATTTATCTTTGATATTGCGACTTATATTGAGATGTTATCACGCAAAATCCACGTTTATATGTTTTAGACCCCTCAGAATCAGAGACAAGAAAATGAAAGACTTGAAATCTACCATCAATTTACGATTGACAAGATGCTCCTCGCTTCCAATGAACACAATTTTGAAATGAGAATACAGTGAACTAGTTATCTTAATTACACAACAACATTTCAACGAAAAATTTCTGTTAAAAAAATTCTTTAACACCGGGACTCAATGATTATATTGAAATGTTACCATGCAAAATCCACGTTTAGATGTATTAGCCACGTCTGAATCAGAGGCGAGGCAATGAGTGACAAATCTGCATATTGTTTTACGATGATGAAAGCTGAATACCTTTCTAAACATTTTAAATAATAGAGTCTATATTTTTCGCAAAGAAATAACATTTTTAATCGAACGAATATAATGCATATTCAAATTATATACCAAACGTATTTAAACATTTCAAGGACAGTATGTTATCTGACTGTCTGACATTTCAAAGACTATGTGTTATCATAATATGTACCACTAAAACATTGTAAAATTTATAATAAATTAGAATATCAATATCACTTGTTTTACTGGTTTCAACTATCAAATTGACAACTCTGTATATATTCACGTATAATAGTAAATCTCAGTATTATTATTATATACATAGCGACAATTAATTTCCGGCCATGAGTACATTTGATACATATATGTATAATGTTTATGATGATAAAACCAAACATAACAGTGATGATGATATTTTGAATGATTATTTCAATTATTTTATGATATCAAAGTTATATATGTTGATGGCATAGCGCGGCGGCATGTTTTGATTTAATAAATAATAATATTATTATTATTATTATATTATTTTATATTTTGGAAAAGTAACTACGCTTTTTGGAAATGGAAATAATGTTTATGTTATGTTTGTATATTTTGGTTGTAAATTCGATTTATATGTAAAATAGTAAAATTGAAAAAAGATTATTGTTTAGATTAAAATAATCTCTGAATATTTTATGAATTAAATAATATGTACTGAGTGTTATGTAATCTATATGTGATGCAGAGAATAAGAGGTAGATTTGTGAGATCTGCTGGTTATGAATTACAGAATCCAGCCAGAATGAGAAAGTTGAAGCGTTTTAGAATTTTTTAAAGAAGTATGGTCAAAAGTATGCCATGGTATTAGCGTAAGGGAAATAACTCAATGCATTGTCTTCAAATCAAAAGCGAAATCCAAAATTTTTCTGTTACGATGTGAAATAATCAAGCGCATGGTTTTACAATCAGTTAAAATAGTTTTAATCCTTCTCGGCTTTAACCCACGGAAAAGTTCAGAAGAGTTTTGCATTTTCTGACAGGACACCGTTTTCAGGAAGCACCATTTATATTACTTTAGAATCTCAGACAATCTTGTAGATCGTGTTTGATAGACGTTTTAGCCTATATTTATATTATTTGAACCTAGCGAAATTTCCTAGGTGTTAATAAAGAGTGTTTGTTTCTGAAATTTGGAAACGATCTTTCCAAAAAACAATCCCAGTCATCTGCTTCTCATCATTCTGTCACAATTCTCGCCCTAGGATATATCCTATTATTCAGGTGATACAGAAGGGTATTTAGGACCAATATGTCTAGATGCTGCGGATGAAATGTTTCTTTTTTATGGCATTATTATAATCAATATTTAAATCCAAATCCTGAATTTCGCACATCTCAACATTGTAATCATGATGTTCAAAACCCAATCAGCGAGATTTAGACTACTCTCATATTTTTCCTACTAACTGGAATATGTAGATTATTGTGTAAGGTTTCATCGTTCAAGAAAGATGATCAAATTCAATAAAAGACATTTATTTTCTGCGCTTTTTATGAAGTTTCTTAATAGTGTCACTCCAAAGAGTATTTTACACTTCCAACATTAATAAAATCGGTATCCAAATTTGCATACGCTACACATATAGATAAAAGATTAGAAATATAACTACTTTATACCCTCACTAATGTTGGAAAAAGACATTAAATTAGATAGATCCCAATACCGGTTGGTAGAAAATAGTTGTAGACATGTACTGGAGAATGTTACAGGATAAAATGTAACATAGATACATAGAGTAGGTATATCTTCTTACCCGACTGACTGTAACAGAATTACATCCTACAAGAGTGAATTAAATGAATTAGATGAGGGTATAATCACTAAAAATTTTATTTTAAAACACTCACATCACTTCCATATTTATATTTATTTTACAAGACTTAATAATTAAGTAAATTCAAAAAAACTGAGATAATTATATTGTCTTCAATGAATTGGGGTATATTAGACATTTAGATCAGTTATATTGGTAGGTTAACAATAAAGCTTTGTTCAGATTAGTCAAGTAATTTAGTCCAATAGAAACTAGCTACTTGACGTGTGTGAAATGCAGTATATTAGTCAAGTTGTTTAGTATAATTCAATTTTTTAATACAAGTAGTACCACCATCACTCTTGGATCACAAACATATAACAGTAAACAAATGAGGAAATCAGTTTGATATTAAATTGTTCTTAGAGTCACAGACTATACATGTTTACACAGTTGTAATAAATTATATGTTACATGACTAAATTATTTAAAAGTGATAACGATTTTTGATCTAGTGTTTAGTACTAAACTACTTGGTAGAAAGCCAAATTCCTTCTAAATATGCCATTTTTATAGAAACAAGAATTCGTAATGAATATATCATCAAAGGTTTAGACTATATAAATACACGACGGCGATAATCTGGGTAGAATACATAAAAGATTGACAGAATTACAAATATTATACAGCGACCGGGAATTGAACCCGTGACCTTTCATTTGCCTAGTGGGATGTGCTACCCTTTACACCACAGATACTTGGTAGTCTTGGTACTATAAATCTACTAATGGACTTACTCTACCCACATTTGTTAGATTGCGAATTTTGTTTTTCCCGCAGTCTCCCTTTGGAATACTCTATACGGAAGTAAAAATAAATAATAATATAAGGTTTGAGCGTATAGAAATATCATATTTAAGTTTCTAATCACGTAATATTTACACTTGTCTAATCGTCTGATATGTAGTGTTGAGTTGAATTTGAGTTTAGCTCAAACTATCTAACTTACATTTGCTACTAATTCTATTCTAACTTATATACATACTGAATACTATTTTGAAAACTGTTATATTTCTATTTTCTTGAATATATATATATTCGAACGTATCTAGATTCTACAACTATGTCATGTGTGTGTGGTGGTGTTGTTGAATCACTCGGATAAACTATTTGACTTGAATGTTAAAAGCTCTAGAATTATTTGAAAACTAATTGTAAATCTATTTGCACAAATTACTTTTAACTCTATTTGTAGAATTTTTATCTTTTAGTAAATCAAAATGAAATTAATCAACAAAATTTTCATTTGTAGTTTTCTTTTGTACTGAATATTTCCTACATTTCCTAGTTCTTTTGCTATAAAGTTGATAATTCCTACTTGAAAAAGAGAATACTTTACATCAAAAATCGACGCGTGTACTTATGTACGCACGTCAGAAGTTATACTTCTTTGGCATCATTAAAAAACAATTTTTAATTGCATCCAAATAATTAATTACAATAAAATAATTAAAGGACTGGAGAAGGATAGGCAACATAGTCAATAAATCTCAAATAAATATATATTTTCTTACATTAAGTGTAACATAAATCATAATTACAGCTTCAACCTGTGAATTTTGTGTGACGGTAATGCTCGCGTATCTTAAAATTTCATTCTCATCATTTTTTCATAACGCGCCTAAAGAAGTATAATTTCAAAAATGAGTGAATTTATTTAAAATAATTAATAAATCTAAATTGAACTTTGTTATTATAACCAATTCTCAAACTCCTGGGGCAAATTTGAGATAAATATATATTTTAAATATACAATATTACTCCATTCCCTTTTTGATACCATTTTCTTAATTTTTCGTGGTTAAAATTTATTTCTAAAAATTCGGCTTAGCCAATAATCGGTGCCACATTTAGATCCCATATTTTTCAAAACATTGTTATATTTCACATCCGAATTTCGGGATTTCAATTCTTGGTAGAAACATCGAATTTTCATTTATAGGAACTATTTTGGTATAATTTTTATCATTTTTCTTTCGATTATAATTTTTTTTCAAAAAGCTATTACATTTGATTTGGATACTAATTTTAGTTTGTTGAATTATTGCAATAGCAATCATTTTTTTACGCCATTACTAAGCTAAATTACATGTGAATTGCAAAAATACTTTTTTTTCAAACATAAAAGCAAAAATTTAATAATATTTTAACCATTTGCAAAAAGTTGGAAATCTAAAATTTAAAACGATACCCCAATTATTAGTTTCATTGAGATATTTTTAGAGGTAGAAGGGAAATAAAAATACCTCTTGCATAATATTTTCATATATTAGTTGTATTTTTCATTCGAAAAAGTTTTCGAACGCATTGTTCCAGTTTGATGAAATTTCGTAAGCAGAATTTTTTTAAACTTTTTTAAATCGATTATTTTTTAAGAAACTTTATTGTATAAATGTTGGACGGAAAATTTTGTTATTTCATAAGTGGATTAGTTTTAAAAAAAATTTTTATATACGTAATTTTATATGAACAATTAAGTAATTTTATATAATACATCATGTATAAAAAAATACGACATCATCTTTATAGACTTAATGACCATAAAAAAATGAAGACACTTTTGAGTAAATAATCGTGTACATAGAGCCAACAAGCATCATTTGCTTTTGTTATGCTGTGAATTACTGACAATGTAGAAAACCAACTCTGTGATTGCACACTTCATACCAGGAGAACGTAATTGTATTTTTTATTATGTTGGATAGTAATCAAGAAAATTTTCTAGATAAGTAAAGAAAATAATGTGTTTATTACGTTTTATGCGACGAGTACTATTTCAGTTCACAACATAATTGAGTATATTTTTAATCATAAAAATCTTTGTTGAAAAAATATATACATTCTAAAGCGAATTTCACACTATTAAATTTAATATTACATACCGGATAATTTTTTTTCTAAAACGTTTAATATCAATAAACAATAATGGAGTTTAACCACCGTTTGTCAGATTTATACGTCTTTGGCCTGTGGCACAATGCGACGCAACTAACATGACGCAATCGCGCCACATGCGTATTATTGGGGAACGCATATTGCCACGTAGTTTTCTCACTCAGTAGATACGAGTTTTTGTTTATTAGTTTTTAATGGTAAGCTCGTGAAACGTACAGCGCGTGAAACAGTGTCACGGGCACTGTACGCACGCGTTTGTCACGTTTTGCAAGTCACACTATCAGACGTGTTGCAAGTCAGATCCTAACCTCACCTTGTGAGTGGATGATACCGTCATTTTGAAAGTACTAGGATAACATAGGCCTTGTTAGATGGAAACAGTTGAACTCCACAAGAATAGCCAGTTGTTTTGTTCTAATCTTTGGTCGGACAATCTTATCAATTAACTACCCGAAAAATTATAATTGACAAACTTCCGATAACGAGTTTCAAATCCACAACCTAGCTGTTAAAGTATTCAAATTTGGGTTCTAGTAACTTAGAAACGTAAATATTTGTCAAAATTTAGGATTTATAAAATCGACTCTATTACAAGAACCTCCAATTGAGAAGTTAAAAAAAACAGGTTTTCAATAATTTACAGTTCAAGATAAAATCTGTAGTCCAGACTAAAAATTTGGATTTGCATAACTAGGACCATATTCTTCTGAAATACTTAAGTTTTCCGGTGTGTACTTGGCTTTATATAACTATACATTTACTTTAATAATTATTTATATGCGGTAAAAATAAAAATTATATTGTTGTTAAAAAATATAACCAAAGAAAAAAAAAAATTAATCTTCTTTAAAAAATAAAGAATTTCTTAACATTAAAAAGAACTTTATTTCATTAATAATTTTAACAGCTTTATTTATTTAATTTTTATTTATTACGACGCCATTTGTGTTATAAATTAGAAATACTACGTCTTTTTTACAATTTTGTTCTACAACAACACTTAAATATGTTTCTGAAGAAGGCACTAAAATATTTAACAACGATGGTTAAGATTAATTACGTTTTTTGAAAAACAGATTTTATTATAATAATTGGAAAGATCATGCTTAAGTTTTATAACAAAACATTAAAAACAAATGGATAATTTTTTTACAAAAGCCCATTCGTTTACTTTAATCCTGATATGAAAATTCATGAACAGACCCTTATTATCTTATTAATTTACTAAAGATGTATTCATTTCAACGAAATATTTGAAAACTATGACCCAAATTTAGTAGGATTACATACTTTGTTTGCCAAAATTGGTTAAAAATTTAGGATAATAGAGCAAAATTAATTTTAAGTGGTTCCTATGACGTCATTAGATTCCAAAAATTGATTTTTTCGATATCTCAGCCAAATGTTGACCGATTTGAGTGAATTTTTATTTGAAATCCACTAATTTTGGGTCATACTTTTCAGTTTTAATAGTATTGATTCGTTTACTTTAACTCTTCTATGAAAATCCATGACCAGACTCTTACTATCTTGAAATTTATTATAGATATGTTTATTTAAACAAAATATTTGAAAACTATGACCCAAATTTAGTAGGATTACATACTTTGTTTGCCAAAATTGGTTAAAAATTTAGGATAATAGAGCAAAATTAATTTTAAGTGGTTCCTATGACGTCATTAGATTCCAAAAATTGATTTTTTCGATATCTCAGCCAAATGTTGACCGATTTGAGTGAATTTTTATTTGAAATCCACTAATTTTGGGTCATACTTTTCAGTTTTAATAGTATTGATTCATTTACTTTAACTCTTCTATGAAAATCCATGACCAGACTCTTACTATCTTGTTCCATAAATTCATGCAGTTGTTGAAGTTGTCTAAAAATATTCCCGTCGATAGGTACGGATTGGCTTTCTCTAAATACAAATACTTCAAGAAACTTTAAAGCTCTAATAAACGATCTAGCAATTTTCAAAACTAATTTTTGCATCATTATGTTTTTGTGAAGTATGTAAAAACAGTAGAAACAGTAATAGCAAATTTCTAAAATTATTTCCGTGAATGTCTATATGTTGGATTTGTAAAATAGAAAGTCCATTCAATAAAAGCTATCTTTGGAAATTTTCCTCGCTTATTTCAATGCTTCGTATGAAATAGTTTTATAGATATTCAAAACTTCTAACAAGTTTTTCAAACGTAAATTCATTTTTTTCTGGCCGTGAATATAGTATCATAGAAACTTCACAGAAAACCTAAGGAATTTATTATTATGTCCTTATGTCCTTAATCGTTATTTAAAACCGAAGATGTTATACTCATATACTGCAGAGAATAAGATAAGGAAAAAGAGACGGTAGTACATCTTCTGTGCAAAAATTCGAAACTGTTTATATTTTTTATAATTTTCTGTTTATATTTTGGTGGCAACGATTTCTAAGAAATTTTGGGATTTCTTAGAAATTTTGAAAACTCATTTGTTACTGAAAACTGTAAATTTTCAAGTGAATTGTTATAACTTCAAAATTTGAAATTATTTGTTTACAAATTCGCAATCAGGTATCAACTATTAGCAAACATAATTCTGGCACTTTTTTCGAGCTCTGATTCAAGTTTCTTTATAGAAGATGAACGACCTCTAAGGCAAAACAAACCTGGCCAGCATCCGAGATAAGTCTTAAATTTAATTCTTTCTTTCCAAAGACATGCAGTTTTCAATAAGAACTCAATATTTAATATAGTTTTATTGTTATTTTTAAGTCCAATTATACTTCAATTATACGTGATTAAATTCTATCCCGGGGGTCACAGATCAAAGGTTCGAATTTTTCGTGATACATACAGTATAAATAAATAAAATAAAACACAAAAAAAAATAATAATACTTTAACTATTTCCAAGTAAATACAACAAAATTGTTTACTTCATTACAGTGATTAAATTGAGATGAAAAAAAAAACTAGGTTTAACTAGGTTTCTTTTTTGTTGTTGTTGTTGTAATGTTGGTAGTATTATCATCTATAGGTACTATTTAGAAGAGAATTTAATTATTTTATTTTTTTGTTTTAATTCATTTGCAGGCTTTTCAATCATTTATTTTATTTTTTTGTGTGATGTTTATGAAAAATATACATAGTATAGACGATGCGCGATGAAAGTAGCAAAAAAATATGGGTGCGTGTACATTATATTGCGCACAACAGAAGTTATACTTCTTTGGCATCATTTAAATAAATTTTTAATTGCATGCAAATAATTAATTACAATAAAATTATAAAAGGGCTGAAGAAGGATAGTCAACACAGTCAATAAAGCTCAGTTTAAATTTGAACAATTCAATAAATAAATAAATATTGTGTTACATTAAGTGTAACATAAATCATAACAAATTTTGAATTTTGTGTGACGGTGATGCGCTCGCATATTAAAATTTCATTTTTTCATAACGAAACTCTTTAACTAACACTAGTTTGGATAATTCGTTTTTGTTCATTGCGAAAAGAGTGTCTTTATTACGGATGAATTTTTCTTTTATTCGTATTCCCCTTAAATAGGGTATTTGCTTCTGTAATATAATTCAATTCAAAAATTTAACAAAATAAAATAATAAATTTTAGGGTTTCACTTAGGGTATCGTAATTAGACGAATTAAGCGATACCATTCCTATTAAATATTTTATATTTTCAATTGATAGCGTCTGTACTAAACCTGTAGTTAATTTTCAGCATCAATCGTAACCATTTAATTAAAAACATAATTAAATTTAACCAAACATAATAAAAAAAAAATAATAATAATAAATAATTTTTTGTTTGATATTTTTCATTACTTTCACTCATACGTAAAACCTATGAGAAACAATACATTGAAGCAAGCGTAAGGTATTATTAGATATTTGTTCAATCAAAATTCGTTTCGTTCAATCAAAAAATTGTTGAATCAAAAATCGAATTATTAAGGTAGTTCACGTATTTTTTCTTACTTTATTTAAGGTAGACTAATTACGATATAAGTTTTCCATTTTTTATTGGATTCTGTAAAAATCTTCATAATACACATGGTTCAATTCCAACCTCATGAATACACCTCCCTCTGTCTATGTCGATATATTCCGCTACCGTCTTGTAGCTCATATCACTCACGTATTTCTCGCGTAATTTTTTTAGTAATAAGAGTCGTTTAGCATATTTAAAAAATTCTTAAAAATGTTGTTTTTCTAAGCAAAAGCCACAAAAAAATATATATTTTGGCAAAATAAACACGATTTATTGCTAGAAAGTTATATTGAAATTTATACCATTTTTATGAAATTGAAAATACTGTCTGCCATTTTTGGTGACGTAATAGTGGTATAAATATATTAAAAATGAAGCATAACCTAAAACTTTCAAATATTTTGTTCCTAAGAAGCCTGTTTAGATTGAACAATTAATGACAACTAATATTTTATACTAATATGATGTTACAACATGGCTGTTTGTGTTTTAGGTCACATGGTATAAAGATTAAAAATATAGACTTTTAATTGTAATATAAAAAAAAGGATGATTTTATGACCCAAAATATTTAAGCATTTTCAACATAAATTTTATTCATTTTCTAATTTCATAATTTATTTTTCACTATCGAAAATAACGTATTTCAGTCGTTGTCGCATTCAAAGTGAAATATTCTTTTGTCACAACTGAATTGTATATTGCAAAGAAGCTGTAAAATTAACAGTCAATACTGGCCTAACGGCCAAGTGAGTAAAGGCACTAATACCTTCACCCATTTGACTACTTACACAGGAGTATACGGGTTCTGGTAGCGGTAAGTTTAATCTACCCTGGCAGTATAATCAATTATAACAATAAAAAAAACGGCGAGAAGACCAAAAGACCAGAAAACCAAAAGTTGTACATACAAGAAACACGATTGTGTTAATATACTCTAAACAGTCAATACATTTTTCTACAATCATATATAGTTACTATGTATTATGAGGTATTAAATAATATATACCATATGTTGATCTCGAAAGTTTGCCCCGATAGAACTACCTTAAAATACAGAAAAACATAGAAAATACAAGAACAAATCGATCTATGTCAATTTATAAAATCTACTTCATTAATTTTTTACAGAAATAAGTAAGTATTTCGAGAAAACTTTTTTGTATAACGATTTATTTTCATCATCAAGATTAATTAAACATGAAATATCCAACCACCCATCTGATCACGGTATATTTGTGTAGTATACGTTGTGAGTGATTTGTGGGAGTACCTTTCTTATTCACATCTTGATGGGTGAAAAATCTTTACGAATAATTTATTAACAAGTTTTTTAAGTATCAAGAGAAATAAATTAAATTTCATATACATCAAACAAACTAATTTAACCAAGGAGAATTATATAAAATATATAAAACAATTTTATTCATTGCCTGTTGTGAGGCTAAAAAGTTTTCTCAAAACGTATACTTAAAACAATAAAAGATGCGATACTTTAATTTTACACCGCTTAAAAAACATTAATTACCCAATTATTATGTTGTGTTCAGTTGTTTATCAGAACTTTGTTTATCTATTTAAAACATTCATTTTAAACTGAACAAATTATAAAATACACCATGAAATTAGTGTTATTTATAATTTTAAGTAAGTACGATAACGATTGAGGTCGTCACGTTTTTTCTTTGATTGACTATACATACTTGATCGGTCTAAAGCTCTCTACACCTTGTCATTATATAGAGAGCTTTCTCCTTTGATGATCGATCGGTTTAAGTTAAAATAATATTAAGGATGTAACAATGCTACCATTACTGTGTTACATGCAAGCTCTCATGTGAGTGAATCCTAGAATTGATACCGTTTAGATTTACACTTGAATGAACAACATTTACGACGAAACATAACTCACAAAAGAGAATCAATCGTTGGATTCGTTGAAAAATTATTGTTCGATAACAAAACGAAATTCAATCATTTTATGTATATCTATCTTTTATTTGTGTATGTGTATTCATTATTCTTCAAACTGTATTGTATTGTATTTAAGGGGGAGTTTCAGAGTCATAATACTGCTTAGAATTCAATGCATGTTTATTGAGTCTAAGCGCAATATTAATACTTCATGTATTTCGTATAATTAATTACGTCATAGCGCAGTGGTTATAATACATTGCTCTGAATCGAAAAAACAATGGGTTCGAATACGGTGTACTCCGCAAAATGTTACTTATAAATTTTTTTTTTTTTTTAGATTTTTTTTTAATAATTACAAAAAAAAATTTCTGTTCAGTACATATAATAGGTTTTCTGTCTCATTTTATTTAAAATTTATTAAGAAAATCAAGACACCCATATACTTGTGTCTTGATTTCTTTAATGTTAATCTCAGGCGTTGCTAGGGAGATGTGAAACAATTTGTCAAGTGACAGAAATTTATTTTATCGTGTGGATTGGATTAATGAAATAAATATTTTAATTTGAAGAACTGGTACCACATACCTGAAATAGAAACATTAAATGTTTCTTGTGTTTATACAAGAAACGCTGTTGAGGTTTTCAATTAAATAATCACGTGAATTTAACAATAGACTTTATTAGAAATTTTTAAAGTTTTATTTTAAACTTTTAAAGTTTGATCTTTCAAGAGTTGCTATTATCCAACGGGAATAATTATACGAAAATCTTTCTTTATGTGAAATATGCCAAATTCAGTATCAGTCAAGTACCCTATTTGAATAAACTATTTTACAATTTTATTAAATTTGAGTAATATTTTTCAATTTACGAAAATCTCTCAGCTAAGAAACACATTTTTTCTAATATCTTTTTCGAGTTTTCAAGTACGAAATGGATATATAATTTTTGATAGCTTCTTTGTTTTTGAACCAATTTCAATAATCAAGTTTTGATATGGTATTGAGTCTAGTTTCACATTTTGATGTGAAGTATGACAAATTCAGTATCAGTCAATTGCCCAATTTGATTACTAAACTATTTTACTAACTTATGAAATAATATTTTTTCAATTAATAATTAATATAAGTTTTATTTTAACAAGTAGATGAAAATCCCTCATCTTTTCTGATATCTTTCAATATAAAAACATATTTCGAAGACTAAATTTCAATTAACTGATTTCATCACACCTTTGTGACTAGGTCTATATTTTCTTAGAATATTGTAACAATAAATATTGTAACAATATATATATATATATATATATATATATATATATATATATATATATATATATATATATATGATTCCGGCGAAAGGTGATAAAATAAATGGAAAATGTACTTTGGAACTAATATATATTCAGGCATAAAATTTTATTATTATTTCAAAGCATTAAGAGTGTTAAAGAGGTCCTTTCTTCTTCGAAAATCAATAGATAATATATGAAATGTATATAAAGAATTTGATTCTAAAATTCATCATTGTCATCAACAATTTGGGCCCTCTAAATATTTAATATATTTAAAACGTTTTCGAAAATGTAATTTAGATATTTTAAGTCAAGATAATTGGTATCGTCAAATTTTATAAATATTCTAAAAAATAAAATAATTGGATTATTTAGTATTCATATGAAACCTATTTTCAAAATATTTTTTCCGAGCCATATGGTTACAAAGACTGTAGGTGTTTGGAGAAACCACTGTTCGATTTTTCTCATTTATAAAACTAAAACTTTTATTTTTAAGCTCTAGAAACATAATTTGCTCAAAATTTAATATACCTTTATATATTATATGCAAATAAATCAATGATTATTTTTTCCAAACCTAACAAGTACTATTCAATTCCTGGAAAATTTAATAATTATCCCGATAAAACGAGTATGTTGAAATACTTAGGAAACAAAAATTTCGAAACCACAATAACAAAGATATTGCAAAAAATTAATGTGGCAATTAAAATGTTTGTCACCTGTTTTGTCACAGTATTCAGGGTTTTTTCTATTCATCGGATAATTTATTTTTCCGGATATTAAGTAAACAGCATATCATATAAATTCTTTTACTCAATATATTTCTAAATAACTATTTGAAGAATTTTAATTAATGACAATAAAATTATTAATAATTTATTTCTTGTTTATTGTCATTGTAATAAATTCAAAAAATTTATTTTATTATTTTTGTAATAAAATTCGATTAATTTTCAATGTTAAAACCATAAACTCTAAGGTAATTTTCAGTTTTAAATAAAAAAAAACAACTAACAAAAGCAATTGTTTAAATATTTTGTTTTTAATTAAATAGATAAATGTTTTAAGAAAGAAACAAAATTGTTTGTAATTTTTCTTCTTTTACGGGTGTAAAAGAGGTTCATTTTACTCATTCTTTTATAAAATCCCAAATTTAAGGATTAGATTAGTGTAAGAAAGATACACTTGCTTACTCCGGTTTTAATCAGGTTTATTTTATTCATAAATAAATAAAAAATGATCGCGTGTACTTATGTACGCAGGTCAGAAGTTATACTTCTTTGGTATCATTTAAAAACAATTTTTAATTGCATCCAAATAATTAATTACAATAATATAATAAAAGGACTGAAGAAGGATAGTCAACAAAGTTAATAAAGCTCAGTTTAAATTTGAAACATTAAATAAATAAAAATATTTATTTTCTTACATTAAGTGTAACATAAATCATACCAACAGCTTCAACCTGTGAATTTTGTGTGACGATGATGCGCGCACATCCTAACATTACACTCTCATCATTTTTTCATAACGCGTCTAAAGAATATACTCGTAACTTCAATAAATATGTTTAAATAATATTTTCATAAGCAAAATATACTGAAATTTTCTAAGCTGGAGGATATTAACTGAAGTGAAAGCGTTTTTGATAAGTAATTTAATAAATGAGCCTCAGTTGATAATTCAGTTATCAGAGTTAATTTATTTGTAAGTAAGCGGTAAAATAAATATTTAATAATTAAATTGTGGTCCAAAAGTATCGATTGTAGCCATTTTGTGGTTGAAAAAAAATTATCAAACTATACATTTTGTGAAAATAATATTTTTTTTTTTTTAAATACAAAACAAAGAAAACATTGCAAAACCATACTGAGAATTTTCGAACAATATATCTAAGTTTACGCCTAAGACAAAATTTTTTGTGTTCTACAATTTGAAGAAAACTTTGGAAGACCCCTTTCTATTGAAAGACCCATAACTATTTCTATAACTAATATAATATTAATTGCGTCCTTATTATGAATAAATTTTTACAGTTAGATTTATGTTTATATTTTATAGGTTATATATTTGATATAAATTATTTCCGCAGGCGTATTGTTTTAAATATTTGATATTTATTTTGGATGCATTTCCAATGGTTACGTAAACAAGTGAAACATTTATTTATTTTTTTAATAAACAAGATCAAATTACTTTATACATTTATTTGGTTCATTCATCAGTAAACAAAAAATATGTATACATTATGTTCTCTATAAAAGTATACCCTTAATAATCATCAAAAACTCAAAAAAGTAATGATTTCTGTTTTAAAGCTTTCCAACCCTGTTATATACGACTTTTTTTAAACGAGAAAGAAAATTAAAAAAACTCGAGAAATTCATTGTGTTGCCGATAAAATCATGTTTGTAAAGGTAGTTTCACCGGTAGATTTTAAAAATTGGCATCCATCTAACGTTTGGGTGTATAGTTTTTGAGATATTGAAGAAAATCGGATTTCAAAGAATATCTCTAAAAATAAGCTATCCAATCGTAAAATAAGTGTTAAACATCGTTTTCCTAAGTCATAATTTTCCAAGAAAACCTAAAAACAGAATACAAATTTTTTTGGATTTTTTGGCTTTTTATAGAACCACGGAAACTACAAAAAATTTTTGCAACTCTCTCGAATTTAATGTCACTGTTTTGTTATTATAAAATCCATGGATGTAACAAATGTTATTTATTCTTTCTTATACCAAACAAAGTAAGCAAAACGACTCCTAATCCTGTATTAGCCCAAATAGGATCAGGTAAAATTTTCTCTAAGTGAAAAAGAAATAATTATTCCCAAAAAACTTGTTTATCCAATTTTTGACGATAATTGATTATTGAATAATCAAAATTTTGATGTTATTGAATTATCTCTACAATAACTTTGCTCTTTACAATGATAATTAACCTGTATATTTCGATATTTAATGGATGCCAAATAAATATACCATTTGTTTTTTGGATCTTTTGATAAAGGGCATACAAATAAAAAATAATAAGGTAGTATAAAAAACAAACACTCCCACTATAAAAAGTAAAAAATAATATAACAATTTCTCGATGTTAGCATATAAAGTACATTTATTTTTAATATTGTGTTCCCTATATCAAACGATATGAAACACGATCTGTATATAATTATATTATATATAATACCTATTTTACCTACATAATTTTACATAATGGACAACCAACACAACATCGAATAGAAAGAATGAAGGTCAACCAAGACATTCATTACTACTATAGCAAGACTTAACTAACATATATGAACACATATAGTATACAGTATATAGTTAATGTTATGCTGTAGTATTGTCAGTCAGTTACTTGATCCATAGTGTTAGTACCATGGTGTACCAGGTAAAAATAATATCAACTTATTAATTAATACACCTATGTGTATAATGTTGAATGTATAAGTTGAATAACATGTGAACGATTCAAATATTTTATAATATTACATACATATTTACTGTGACAAACATAAATATTTATGGACTAAAAGTGTTGATTTTATACTTTATAATAATTTGGTCTTTTGTACTCTCTTTTAGAATACTCCATCCAATGAAGGCAAAGATGCCTTCTAGCAAAAGGTATCTTTAGAATACTTCATCACCTGAAGATGATCCTTGTGCTATAGTGCATCTTTGCCTTTCAGGTGATGGAGTGATCTAAAGAGAATACAGAGGACCAAAAGGTCTGGATACAAGAAACGTGGTTGTGATTCCCCTATTAATATACTCTACATACTCGTATAATTATTTGATTTGAAGTTTTTACCTTCGTGAAGCTACTTCTCAATAGATTTTGTCTATTTTTTCACGGATTCGGAATAACATTATATATACGATGCCAAAGTTTCAGAATTTGGGACCTTTTAGATCGCGAGACAATCAAACTCTAAGTTTGCGAAGTTTGTGATTTTGATGTTCACTTTCCATTAAAAAGCATGTAAAACTTACTGTCTTATGAGTTTGAAGAAATGTTTTAGGAATAAATAAAAAAATAGTACCACGTCTTTTTAAAAATATTAATTTTTATCACCGTACTTTTTCTGCCCCAACTTGTGTGATACAAGAGCAATTTTCACATCGTACCCTATAATTTCGAATTGAGACCGATAATTTTTACTTTTTCGATATTATCCAAGCTCAAAATTTTTCTTCATTTATAACATTCGTAAATAATAATAATATTTTTAACGTAGTTAATGCCCTAAGCTTAGACGAATTTTCGACGGTTAGGCAAAATCACATCATAATGAAGAGCTATGAAGGAGTGCAAAAAGATCCTCCCTTACAGATATTAATAAAAAATGAATGCATAGATTACACTTTGTGGAAGGAAAATAACATTATTAGCCGCCAAGCTCTGGAGTAGAACCCACAAGGAAGCAAGAAGATGGGCAGGCTAAGAATGGCATGGAGAAGATCGGTCGAGAAAGAGTTACCGGAAGAAGGCAAGATTTGGGGAGAAACAAATCGAATGACCCAGAATTGTATACGGTGGATAGCATTTGTTGCGTCCCTACACCTCCCTCGGAATTAAAAGAAAAGCAATCATAATAATTCTTTGACTATAACAATTATACCATAGTAAATGCTTTGACTATACTACACATCAAGCTGGAACTACCTTAAACAATCCATTAACGATACATTTCTTTAGTTATAACATTAAATAATTTTCATCCATCAACGTAGATAGGTGAAAAACGTCTTAAGTTTCCAATCCTCTTATATTATTTCCACTTTTCATTCCCTTATTAATAAGTTAAAAGGTATAAAATTAAAATTTGATTGATAGCCAAAAAAACATTAAATCATTTTATATTAATAATACAGAAGTTTATCTACGTGAAGAAAGAAAATTATCTCCCTTGAAAAGAAATAAAATTACTTTTTTGAAGAGGCGTAATTATTATTTAAGTGAAGTGTAAAAGAATTTTTTGTATATACATAACAGCTTTAAGTACACTTTTGATGATAAAGCACAACATAAATATTGTATAGCCTACATAGTTTGCCAATTATTATCAATATTACGATAAAGCTTTTAATAATATGGCTTTTTATTAAACATAAAAGCATAATTATTTTATTTGTATTGAAATAAAATATATATTTAACTTGTCAGATGTACTGTCAACTTTTTGGGTTTTTTTCCCCAAATTTAGGGAAAAAAAGTTGCTTAGGGGTTTAAATGTTTAGGATATTTATTAGGGTATAAAATTTTTATATAAAAGAATTAAAAAATCGAAGCTTTTTAAAAAACGATGGCGCTTATGGAATTAAGATTGCTTCTTGATCAATATTTCCCTAGTCTGGTCGCTAACTTTATAATCGGATTTTAAGAATAACATTAAAAAAAAAAGGAGATTAAAAAAAATTCAGAAAACTTAACTATAACTTAAAAATTTCTACAATTATATTTCAAGGTTGCGTATTTCATCTCTTTCAAATCGTGTATCTTGTTCTTGATGTGTTCATATTGTCAGGGGTTTTTCCCATTTTGTGATTTACGTAAATCAAATTAATTTCATATTTTAAAAACAAAAAAAAATATATTCAAAGCACATGCTTCATTTTACAGTGTGTTCACATGGAAACAGTTGATAAGAAAAATAAATTTTATTCGTAGTTATAAATTTTATGGTCTACTTTAAATAAGCAATGCTCGAACTTTAATATGTCGGTGGTATTGGCGAATCTATTTTATTGAATATTATAGTAAATAATTGTTGGACAACTTTTTACAATGCATTCCAGATCGGTTGCAAATCGGTAATAACATACCCAAAATTGAAATATTTTGATATTTACCAGAAAAAAATTGTAGCAAATCAGTTTGTCACTTCCACAGTCATAAACTTAAGTTATTCAAAATATTTTTTTTTATTCAGAAATATAATAGACTAGGGACGTAACAAAGTCCTGATTATCCCTCGGGTTGAAAATATTACCTAAAATAGTGTAATTTAGGGCGAGACAGTCACTAAAATTACAGTTTTTTTGTCGCCATGCATAACTTTTTGTTCGGTAGTCCGACTTGAATAATTTTCTTTTAATTCGAAGTTCGTCTCATTTTAATTCAGAAAAAATATTCCAGTCTGAAGGAGAAACGGATTAAGGGGAGGTTGATATTTTTAGTGTCCTTATAACTACAACACTAAAAAGCAAAAAACTTAAATTTTTCTCAAAAATCGACTCAAATAAAAAGTAACTAAAACGATGAAAATAATTCTGAATTTTATTTAACTGCGAATTCGATTTAAAAAAAATAGCTTTTTATTTAAAAAAGTTTTAAAGCAATCTACTTTTTTATGTGTCTGATAACACCCGGTATATGTATCTATAAAAAAAAGAAGCCATTATTTTTGCTTCATTGTGATCATAATGCAAATATTATTTTAGGAAATTTCCACATAAAAATTAAAAAGATAAATAGTAATATTAATATTGTATGTCATATGACAGATTCTATAAAACAATAAAATAACTTACTTTAATGCGGTGAACAAAGGAAAAATATGCATATAGATAAATACGAGTAGAATCATATAAATATTTACCTGAAACAGAAAGAAACCGTAATTAATAAAATATGCAAATTTAAAAAAAATAAAAAATAAAATAAAATAAAATTCAATATATATTGAAAATTGAAATTTACAGGTCTAGATATGGTATAATTTTACTTTTAAATATCTTCGATTTGTTGAGAAAATTGATGTTAAAAAGTGATGTTATTTATGATATTTCTACAACAGATTATACTTTAATTGAAAAATGTTTTATGATGTTACTGACTGAACTAATTCTAAAAACTCTTTCAACGATAGAAAAGCTTATTCGACTATATTATACTGAGTTTAGAACGTTTCCAAGGATGATTTGTACCCACTTACTGACAGAGAGACTATTCAATGTAAAATATGAGGAAAACTAAATTTGAAAAAACGTGAGATTCACAGAGCGTTTTCCATTAATTTTCTACGAAATACAAAAGTTATTTCAAAACGCTAAGTTTCGGATTCGTTATCATTTTACTTGTCAGATCACGAGAAAAAGTTTGAAAAGAATCAAAAGTAGTAAAGTTTTTACATTTTTATAATTAAACGAACACCGCTTTTCATAATTTTCTTGACAATCTTTTGGGACAATCGTAAGAAAATATATTTTGTTATCTAATAAAACGTTCGCTTCTATATACATCGATCAGAAAAAGGCCGACGTGTTTAATATGCGTAATCTTTTTTTCAAAACTTAATGCCGCGTTTTATGGAAACCCAATTCCTACGTTTAGAGAACAATTTTAACTAAATGTATTTAAGTTTTCTAAAAGATGCAATGAAAACTTATTTTCTTGGGAATTTTTTTTTTCAATTACAATATCCTAAAAATTATATTTTATAAATAAATCAAAATATTGCTAATTATATTTTATAAATAAATTTGTTTATAATAATAAAATATATATTAAAATTCTTACTTTTTAATAAATCGATTAATTTATTAACTTAAACAAATATTTATTTAATTGTTCCTTGTAAATTATAATCTAATTAATTTATATATAAAAATTATAAAAAATTTATTACAATTATTGTAATTAATTAAAAAATATTTAATTTTTAATTAAATACACAATTAATTTAAAAAAAAAAAAGATAATTATAATATTTATTTTGTTTGGAATTTTGTTATAATTTTTTTTTTTTTTTTTAATTGAGTTTTTATACCTAAATATCAAATTCAGTCATGCTTAAGTCACTTAAATAATTAAAATAGTTTTATACCTATGATATAATTATAATAGATGATTATGTAATACGTCATTTAATTTGTCAATGTTTTTAAGTGCAAGGTTAATCAATTATTTATTTTTTAGAAATTTTTAAGGTGATTCAGTTACACAGTCATATTACTCGTTTTAAAATTCGTTAAAATTAAAGTATGGAATTCTATTCAATTCAATTCAATTCTTTATTCATTCATTTTTTAATCAATACACAATTGTACAGAGTTAGTCAAAAAATAGGATGGGGCATATGAAGGCAAGGGGAAGGTATGCAGCTATGACTGACTTTATAAAGAACTATCCCAGTACATTTTGTGCAAACCAAATGAAAAACCAGACAAAAATATTGGTAATGATAGCCGGCACTCGATACTAATGATCAAATGCCTCCCGAATATCACTGAGGAAGTGATTCGGTTCAGGATGTGTTCAGGATTTTAGATTATAAAGTGTCCATAATCCACTTGATTCACTGAGGAAGTGATTCGGTTAAGGATGTGTTCAGGATTTTAGATTATAAAGTGTCCATGATCCACTTGAATCAATTCCAGCCTCACTAAAACCTCTTGCCCCTCCGAATATCCTAACGTAACGTTTAATATACACCGCTTCTTCGAAAGCCTGAAGATAATTTGTATTTTCTGTAAAAAGCTATTCAATTAAAAATCAATAGGACTGACATTTATTATATCTATTTTTTCATGGTTGTCAAATGGGGGCACTAATCATGCCTGCAAATTATGGATTTTTGTTATTTTCGAATATACCAAATATATTTTTAATTATAAGTTAGATCGAATCACCTTAATTTGCCAATGTTTAAGTGCAAGGTTATTTCATTTTGTATTTATTGAATAAAATGTACTTGAAATAAATAGATTTGTTTATTAACAACAAAAAATAAATATTAATTAAAAAAATTAATGTGAAATAATTGTATGAAATAATTACTTTGGCTAAATTTTTCTATTCAATATCACGTTTCGATAATCCTAAGGAGTTTTACTAGTTTGAAACTGCATGAGCTAATCAGTGAATTTACTTATCCATGCTTATAGTTGAACTAAACAGATTCGAAGTTTCTTGAGTGATCTCTATATTGATAATACAACTTATAATAAGCGACATGCTTCTTTACTCAAGCTAATAGAAAGAGTGGCATAGATTTGTAATGCTATCGACAATGAAAAGACTATACATTGTTTTTTTGTACCATATTTACCCTATTAAATAAATAAAATATTCATTTAACTAATTACTACAACAGTAATTAGTTTTGATATTTGATAACACAAAATATAATAATAATTAAATTATTTTTACACATATTTATTTTATTTTTAAATATCATATTATTTAATAAAATAAAAATATTTTTATAATTTGTAATTTGTATTAAAAAATGTGTTAAATTAAATTTTATCTAAAATTAAATAATTAAATGATATGCATAAATTTTTTGACATCATTGTTTTTATGACTCTTATTGTGTAATAGTCAATTAACAAAAAAAGGGGTTGACAAATTTTAAATGTTTTTTTTATGGTCTGCATGCATATTGTTGAGATATTCAATTATTCATTAATAATTTTTTTATTAGGGAATTGTTATTTAGATGATACTGAAAAAGGCTTAAAATTCGCAAAAAAATTGAATTTTTTTTTTTTTTAATTTTTTAGAGTAACTTAGAACTAGAAAAACCAAAAATAACACATATTTTCCAAATGGTTGGCTAGTTTTAGAGATATTGCTTGAAATTTGTCCAAAATATTGCCCTCTGTGTCAGATTTCAAGTGATATCTCAAAAACTACGCATTGAAGTAAATGAATGTTATCTTTGAATTCTACAGGTCAAATTACCCTCATAACATAGATTTAACAAATTTTCTTATGGAGTACTCCTTTGAGAAATAAAAAAATCGATAAAAACTTGTATCCCCAATTTTGTTAAAAGAATTTTTATAAGAGTAGTTTGATCTGTAAATTTCAAAAACTTAATCTATTTTACAATTGAAAGCGTACTTTTTAAAATATCTCCTGAAATCTAATTCGGGAAACAATATTTCGTACAAATTGCATGCAATATCTCTAAAAAACTAAAAATTTTCATTTAGATATTTTGCTGCTTTTCTTTGCGATGGAAATTCATTTATTTTCAAATATAAATAAAAATTTTTTTGGAAAATTTAATTTTAAATTCAACACAAAGATTTTCATTTATTTCGAAACTTTTCTAACTAAATGGTTATTTTTTCAAAAACAAACATCGAATAATTTATCGTTTTTTAAAGTATAAACAAACGTAGAATTTAAAAAAAAAAAAAAATTCAATAAAACTTTTATACTGTGTTTGTTTGTACATTTAAAATGGATAAAATAGCTAATCCACATATGATAAAGACTTCGTACGTTCGTACAGCTGAAGCAAACAAGGCAACTACTACTAGCCAATAAAAGTGTATAGAGTAAACCTTCATAGTTGGTACTTTACGATGTTGGTACTACAAACGATTCGAATATTTTATATGGTATTTTAGCATGTTTTAGTAAATTTAACAAGGCAACAACATTCAACCTCACTACTGATCTCAATTCTCGACCAATAAATGCCATCCATGAATATTCAATATACTGTATGAACCACCAAATTACAGATAGTCACTGACAAATTTTACGTATGACGAGAATAATACTTATTATAATAAAAATCCTTATTCGAGAAATATAAGAAAGTATTCTTCCAGATTCATTAATTGATTTCTGTTTTAATTTCACGTACAAAATCGGCCTTTTCATGGCCTAACTAAAATAATACCTCACATTATAATTGATCTAATGAGGACAGGATTTTAACGAAACAATTTGGTATTTCGTTCTCTATTTTGTACCTCATTTACTATTTTCTTTGGTATATGAGACAATTAAAATATATTTTAAATTATGGTCCATATATGGCTCTACATACGACCCAATTACAGACAGTCACTCACAAATTTTACGGGAATACTCATTATAATCCAAAGCTTGTTCAAGAATTATATTTACTTCAGGATTCATTCAATTTATGTTTTTAGTTCACATACAAAACCTGCCTGATACATGATTTTATGACATAACGAAAATAGTGTCGCTAATTTAAATTGATCTAATGAAAGAGAACTGACTTTTAATATGACAATTTTGCATTTACTATTTTGGCCTTTATTTGCTTTTTTCTTCTAGGTATGAGACATTTAAAATCTATTTCAGTTTGTGGTCCATAGATGGCTCCACATATGATAAATTTAGTTTCATTGTATGCCCATAGATAGATCTACATGCACAATTTTAGATATTAATTTTAATAAATATACAAACAAATGTTTATTAAATAAAATATTAATTTAATTCATTGTATTGTAATCACCTCGACCACTTACTATTTGGAACATCAACTACATTTTTCTGGATAGACACTTCTCCTACGCCATTAATGCATCATTTAATTCAATATTATAAGAACTATAATGATCTTTTGCATGATGCAATAGAAAAAAATAAAAACGCAATAAAAGTATTATAAAATATTATTCGTAGAAAGTATATTTCCAAGTATAATTTCTCTATAAAAATATATAATTTTTATTTTATTGGAAAATAAAATGTTTAACCTTCTAGTTTTTATTTTCATCTTTTATTTTTAAGAATTTTCAATTCCAATAATATCTTATACAAACTGTAACCGCAACTTTACCTTTATAGTCAATTTTTCAAAACTTCTACTAAGAGTTAAATATAAAGATCTCCATAGATCACTGAAAATGTATTCCGTGTGACAATCGGTAATTAAACCACATTTTGACATAAGAGAGGATACTAAAAGACCTCTCTTTGTACAACAACATTTTGTGTTTTGCTTGTGCTATAGTGGTATGTTAACGAACGCTGAATATACAGCCTGTGTTCAACATCAGTTCCACTACGAGTATTATTTACGGGTCGAAGCCGGGCATTGATATGTTACATGCTTTACACAATCCCCACTCTAACGTATATGATGTCGAATAAATTCTCGGGAGTTGAATTTTACGACCGTTAAGTGCAGGGAACGTAAGATCCCACATATAATTTTGACTCTATTTGGGAAAATAGTACATAGAATTTGTAAGAATGAAGAATGCTAAGACGTCGGTATGATGGACTGTTCATTACAGCATTGATTATTCAGGCCCAGGTAGTTGAGACTTATTGAAAGGGTCGTCCGTGAAAGATATCCACAAAGAGTCAGAAATTTGAAGAGAGAAAACCTCACCTATTATACAGAACGTAAGAAAGAGGGCCTAATCCAGCTCGAAGATCGAGGAGCAAATCAAGGATAGAACAAAGTGGCGGCAATATAGCTATTGCCAAGAGCACCCTGAGTAAAAAAGGATTCGATTAAACAACAAATAATATTAAAAATACACAGAGGCAATTTTTTGGAATAAATACTGAATACCAACACAAAAGAAACAAAGCGTTTCTGAATTTATGAACCAAAATTGGACATACTATTGAACACCGACTGTATATTATCTGTATATAAACACTATACCTATTTTACTGTGGGTGTACTACTAACAAATATAAGCGTTACGCTGCAATTAGAGCGTGAGTGTGACCACAAGCGTGACTGTTTCATATGTAAAATAATGTCCTTTTGTATTGTTGTTACTATAATATTCTGCCGTATACCAATTTATAGAAACAAAAAAATAAAAACATAAAAATCAACATTGATTTACTTTGAATACAAAATATATTGATTCGGATATAGAAACGTCGGATACAATTAATTAAAATCATTTTACACAATTTATAAATAGATGCTTTAAAAATATCCTACATTTAACACGCTATAAATCATTATGCATTAATTGTAAAAAGATATTTAATTGTTTAAATATCTTATGTATACTAAATTGTGTATCAATATATTTTTGAAACAACATTAATTTATGTTGTGGGTGGAGTCGTTACTTCGTTCTTATCCAAGCGACGACAGTGTGACCAATCAACCGCTCCGTAAATTATAATCGTTCACACTTCCACTGCCCGGATTCGAACCCGGAAACTTTGAGACCAGGCAGCCAATCATGTAGAGGTGTTAGTGCTTTTTTCGCTTGGCTTCTGAGCCGGTTACCGGATATAAAATTGTTAAGCCACGTCAATATTCAGAACTGAATAAATTTCGATTTTTTCCCCAATTTCCTAGATCAAATTATTTTGTATTTTATAAATACGTATTTCGACTACAAAGTAGTCATCATCAGTATGAATCAGCTGTTGTAATGATTCTCTGAGGAGATGTTATTCGTTGCTAATTTGGTCACGGTTGTGCCTTATTAAAACTTATTAATGCCTATTTTTATGGGCAAAATAGTTATCTCATAAAGGTCTAAAAATGTTGCAGATTTATCTTCAATCATAATTGATGATAAAAGCACTTGATATAAATCCAGAAAATTCGGGTTTAATTAATGAGCTATTTGTATATTTAATGCAATTCAACAGAAAATTCATTTCGATTTTCTAGGTGAAAACTTTAAAATAAGGTGTGACAATGGCTTTGACCTATTAACTTTCCAAATGATTTGAAGGAGGATATTTAAAATTTAAATAAAATATACATATAAAATCATACAACGCCATAAATATATCATTGATGACGTAAGTGTCATAGTTACTTGACATTTTGTAGAAAATTTTTAAAATTAATTCATAAATAAAAACTTGTTTTTCTATTTATAATGAATTATTTTTTTTTTTTATAGTCAAATTCCAATAATAAATTTTCAACAATAAATAATTTTACGTGCATTGAGTTTAAATCATCTTGAACCTTGAGAGAAATATTATATAAAAAATAGAACTTCAATTATAGTATTATTTGAATGGTATTATTTAGTTCAAAACAGCAGTGAAATTTTTGTTTTCATGAAAAATGTAGTTTAAATATTATGATAATGTTACTACCATTTATCACTTGATCATTTTCACAAATAGAAATTATATTGTTTTTGAAGTGAATACTTCCTAATCCACATTTTGTCCTCTTTCCGAACATTCTATGTAAATGTACTCGGAGTAGTATTTTAATTGTACCATACCAAATTAATGAATATATCATAAAGGTTTATTCATAAATATCAGCCACGTCACAGTTCAGTTATTCCGTCTCAATCGGTAATAATATTCTTCTGTAGAATCTGAAGTTAGGTATCAATTCAAACGATTTGAATGCAATATCGCATTAAAATAATATTTAACCAGCGAAACTCATTCGCCCAGATATTTTCTGACATTTATTAAAAAATAACATAGGCATCAGTGAGTATTAACTTAATTCGTTTGGCTATAAGCATATCCATTTTTAGTTACTTCTTGGAATTCACTTAATTTACGCAGCTCTTACGTGAGGAATTTGAAGACCTAATCAAATCACAAATTCAGCATTCAGTGTTTATTGTTATTTGAAGCTATTAATTGGTATGAAGACATTTGCAAATAAAATTTTGACAAAAAACGACCTCACAAGTGGTTCCTGATTCAACAAGTACTAATAGGAGACGTTTTACTTCAAATCTAAATTAGAAGTCAAAAACAAACGTATTAAATTTTAATGCTGAATCATTGTTGCCAAGATTGATGTGATGACGTTGGCTGGTAACCAGAGTTAGTAACTCAACCACCTGTATCAATGACCGCAGTGTATTAATTGAACGATACATATTTATTATACATTCTATGATAATTAATATGTAAGTGGGCATCTATCTAGTTTTTTACCACTCACACAGAAAAATATTCAAATCACACTTAACGGTTTAAATACTACGAGCGCTGGTGACAATATATCTATATCTATACTGCGTTGTACATCAGTTGATCGGTGTTTTTTACTCTCACATATAAAGTCTAAGGCAGAGTATATTTATTTTAGTCTAAGGTTTGTATCGCTAGCAAATATTGACTTCACAAACAAAATTTTGGTATTAATGCTCATGTAATCGTCTAATTAGTCAATTTCTGTTTGTCTTAATGATTAACTTAATGACAGGCATTAAGATAATTCTAAAATGTAAAAATATAGCAAGCTGAAATTTTGGAGGTATTTTTCCAAATTACGGCTTTTAGTATACGCTACACTCCGTACCAAATTTACGTACGGACTATTGGGGAACGTGTCTAGAGCAAAGTACTAGTGTAATATTTAAAATTGTAAATGTGATGTACTAGTTTAAAGTTTCAAAGCTTGTTGGAGATTAATACTTTAAAAGGATTAATCCAACATTGGCTGCTTTATTGTTACACATGTCTAGGGCTCCGAATTATTTAAAACTCTAATGAAAAAAATTACTAATGTAATATAAAAAAAGGAAAATGTGAAGTACTTGTTTAAAGTTTCAAAACTTTGTTGGAGATTAATCTCTTAAAAGTAAATATAGCATTAGCTGGTTACTTTACTGTGACCAGCGCTTGGAATAACATCAAATAAAAATACTTTGGCTCTTTAATATATTTTTAAAATATAATATTTTTTCTGTTCCACAGACTTAATTTAATAATAAAAATCTTCCTCTCTCTACAAATTTAAATTACAAAATTTAAACAAAAATAAAAATATTAAATTAAATAATACACATATTTTGTGAATAGACTTAGTTTAAATTGTTTTGTTAATCATATTATTTTTTGTAAATGTGTATTATTTAAATAACCAAAAATAAAAATCTGTCTAGACATTTTGGTACAAAATCTTTATATCTCATTTGTGACGTCGTGTGTTGTAGATAAATGATAATTAACAATTATTATATTAAAAATTGCTCTTGAAAATTTGTTAACTTAAAAACATTAAAATATTTTTCACAGTATAATTAATATTAATACAAAAGATTTGGTAGTTTTCAGCATGCCTCCAGTAATACAGCTTAAAATTCAGAAATTTGTTCGCTTATTTCAATAAAGAAGTCTAATTTTCAATATGATTTTTATTCGAAAAGAAATTTAATTGAGTATAAAATTACGATATTAAAAAACCATATAAATTTTAATCATATTCATCAAAACAAAATTTTCAATTAAAATTTCATAAAGCGGTTTACTTTACGCAGTACTTTTTTGCGTCACAATTTACATTAAGGTCATTACAGAAAAAACAAGACTCTGTGCATGTTTTATAATTAGAATTTTAATCGCCTAAATTCTTCCTTGAACGTAAATTTCCCAAAAATAAAAAATTATAGTTACTCGCTGAGTTTTTAAGAATTCATTAAATACTTAGATGTAGGATTTCCCAAATTTTTAAAAGCCCATTTTAAAAAGTTTATTTTAAGACTGAAATGCAAACGCAACATCAATTTCTTAAGAAAAATAGTCAAAAATCCCCGACTTGGAATTAAAGATAAGTTATAACTGATAATAGCATATGGATTACTATTTCCTGGTATTTCGTTTCTCTTATAATTTCTGAGCTTTTAAGGGGTGATAATAGCGTCAATAACTTTAAATTTAATAGCCTAAACGATCTCGAATTGAAGTAGTAAAGTTTGGTCCCATACATGGTGAAATTTATAGGATACATAAAAAAGATACTTGATCCCAGAATGGATTTCTGGGATACTCCCGATAAAAACAAAACATAGTAATTAAAATTAAAAAAATCAATATTAGACGAAAATTTTAAATCACATAGATAAACAAGGCTCAAAAGTATGGTGAATAAATAATGCTAATAAAAAAATTTAGTCCATTTAATTTAAAACATTAATTTTATTTCTTCAATTGAAAACCAAAAAATTTCATTGATTCATACAATTAAAGTCAGTTTTTTTTTTAAATCAAAATTTTACATGTACAGAATAGTAAAAAAAACGCGAATTGTATTTAATAATTTCCAATAAAAACAATTATTTCAAAGAAATCGATTTAAGTCACACGAAACAAAAGAAAAAACAATAAATTCTATAGACAAAACAATATAATTAATAAATTATTGATTGAAATTATTAAATTTTTATACGCCGATTAAATTAAACGTTTTGTTTGATATACAGATTGCGTGAAACAATTCACAAATAATTAAAATGCATTTATGCGATCGTTTTTTTTTTTTTTGCTTCTTTTACAAAGAAATTGCATGTTAAATATTTTATTACTATTATTATCATGGGTAAAAGTAATTTTATTTCTAATTGGTTGAAGAAGTATTGGATTTTAGTAACTTTTTCTTTTCAATAAAATGGTTTTTTTTTTTATTCTGCATTATTAAATTCATTATAAACACTTTTGTCATGTAAATTCAAACACAAGGAATTTTTGTGTTTATTCGAAGCGGAACAATACGAGTTTGTCAGTGATTTAATATAATTTCAAATTGGTTAAATGTAATAAATTATTAGGTAAAAAACATTTTTTTTTTAAAACAAGCTTTTAATTAAATCGATTCTATATTTCTTAGCTTGAATATAGAAAAAAAAAGTTAATTTTGGAGATTTTCCCCAAAGGATGTAAATTAAAAAGTTTTCTACCATATAAAGTTTTTGCTATGCAAGCAAAATATATTTGATAATAAATTTTGTTTTCCGATCGATAATGATAAAAAGTTATATATTAACCGTAAATTATTCAGTCTATCCATCTGTTGAATGATAAATAACATACACAATACCTGGTTATTTCCTTGTCTAATATGAATTCTTAAAATTACTTAGATTACTGTGACGACTAGACACTAATTATTATTATTTTGTAAATATAATTTAACTTGTAAAAATATCCATTTAATTTTATGACTCACAGACATTCATTTCTCATTCATGGTTTTTGTCACCAAGTTAAGTATTTCAAAAGGACGTTTACAAAGTTCATATTAAAAATAAATGTTGCTTATGAAACTCTGTATTGAAAGAGTATAGGACGTCCCCAAGGGCGAATTGTGGTCAAACGATTAAAAGATTATCTCAATATAAATTATGATAACTACAACTGAAAAAAACAATGAGATTCACTGAGCTGCTTTTATTAATTTTCCAAGCGCAAAAGGAATGAAAAAAAATTATTTCATTGCGCCATGTTTCGCATTTGTTATCATATTTTACTTGTGAGGTCGCGAGAGTATGAAAATAATTTTCCAGGTTTAGAGCATACTTATAATTATATACAATTAAATTTTCTTAAAGATTCTAAGAGAACAGAGGATTCTAAGAAAACATTTTCTTGGGAAAGTACTTCTTAGAATAACCAAGTATATTGTAAATAAACGCGCTTTTTCTCGAAAGGTTTAGGCTTCCAAAGTCGTAGCCATCATTATTAAAAATATATTTCTTTAAAATTACCGTTGCTCTAGCTCAATGGACATTTATATAAACGATATTTTTCTGGAATTTTACCC
This sequence comes from Chrysopa pallens, assembly GCA_020423425.1. Taxonomy (NCBI): domain Eukaryota; kingdom Metazoa; phylum Arthropoda; class Insecta; order Neuroptera; family Chrysopidae; genus Chrysopa; species Chrysopa pallens. The sequence goes on along the minus strand of CM035594.1, from coordinate 27,782,270 downwards.
ACTGATTGCTGTATTCAAAGGTATAACCAAATAATAATAATTTTTAATACAATATAAAAAATTATTATTAAAATATTATTTTGAATGAAATTCATTTTTAATTAAATACATTTTTTTGTTTGTTTCAAAATTGCTTACAATGCACAAAATAATAATTTTTGTGAAGTGCTCAAACTCAAACAAATTAGTTTTAATATGATATTTTATTTTATTTTTCAAATAATAAAACATAACAAAATTTTACACTTTATTTTGAAATATTTTAACAAAAAAATTTTTTTTGCAATATATGCAAATTATTTTGGTATTACAAACAATATTGTGTGTAATTATTTTCATTATTGTTTTAATTATTATTATTTTATAAATTATTTTAATAAAAAGTTTAATTTTTTTTAGAGATTTTCTACTTTTGTCATTTCGAATTGGGAAATTTTTTAAATAATTTTTATAATTATTAACACATCTCTCTTGAAGTGTCAAAAGAATTATCTTTTAAAGTACACTTCAAAAGAAATTAATTCCAACTTTTTATACATTTTTGATACTTTTTGTGCGCAGTCTTTATCTTTTCTCGCAATACAAGACTCAGTTTCGTATATCACTTCATGTGAAAGACACAGATATGACTAGAAATCAGACTTCCTAGGACTTTCTTTCTAGTTTCTTTTTTTAATAACAGACCATCGAAATCCCCATAATTCAACCTCCACCAATATTAAGTCATATTTTTCATTTTTATACTCGACATACATAATGTGTCAGAGTATATTAATTTTAGTCTAAAGTTTGTAACGCTAGGAAATATTGACCACACAAACAAAATTTTGGTTCATCGAAACACCTAATTAGTCCATTTCCGGGTCCAATGGATACTTGACCCAACCTTTAAACTTTAAAGGATAGAAGAAAAATTTAAGTACAAAAACTATTTATTTTTTTAAACTACTTTTGTTTGATAAATTTTTTCGTAAAATGTTTCGCCACAATTTTAGTTGAAATTTAGGTAATTATCACATATTGGTAAATACAATACATATTAAAAAAGAAAGGTCAAGACCAGATTCTTACTTTCTTGAAATTTATTGCTTATTTAATTTAAAAAAAATTGAAAACTATGGCCAAAATTTAGTAGGAATACAAACAATATTTACCAAAATTGGATAAAAATTGAGCGCGATTAAGCAAAAGTAATATTATTTTTTTAAATTCAAATCATGATTAATTATACAAAATTTCAAAACTTTTAGAAAATAACTTTTCTTACCTATTTATCCGCTAACATTGAAAGCAAAAGTTCCATTATAAAGATAACCTTTATTTAAGATATTCATTTTTTTGGTTTCTTTTTCACTTAATAATTGCTATTTCAAGGTACAATTTAAAAAAAAAAAAAAAAACTAAAATGTTTTAGTTTTAAGGTTTTGGACTGTGTCACAAATAAATGATACGAATATTTTCGATGATTAATAGTTTTAGCATCATCAAATTTCTCGAATAGTTAACAAATTCCTATATAATATTAAAACTATATCAAGATTTTTAGTTATTTGCATATGATTAAAAAGTTATTCAAGAAATGTATAATATATAAAGTGCAAATGCATATATGAATAATATTTATGCATAATTACTTATACATATAGATAGCTCTTACAAACACTCTTACAAACATACATATAGCTCATCCAAGAGTTCAGCTCAGTTCAGTTCAGTACCTAATGAAATCATATATTCCTCACTTCTTCTAAACCAACAAACATCTGGATAAATTTTCATATGAATACTAAATAATCATAATAATTGTAAAGTAAGATTTATTTATTATTCAAATTACAAAATGTTGATTACAAATTTATTATTTACTGGATGATTCATTTTAGAACAAACATTCCTACCGCAGGCAAAACAACACATAAATATAATTCCAGACCATGAAGACATGTTTTATTTTCACTAAAGCGCAAGTCAAAAGTCTTCATGATTCCAATTAACGTGTACATATAAGGGTCAAAAGATCAAAGCCAGGCTCCTTTTTAAGTGTAAAGTATACAAGAGAAAAAAAAATTGGTGCGTTTACGTTATGTACGCGCGTCAGAAATTATACTTCTTTGACATCATTAAAAAACAATTTTTATTTGCATGCAAATAATTAATTACAATAAAATTATAAATGAACTGAAGAAGGATTGTCAACACAGTCAATAAAGCTCAGTTTAAATCTGAAAAATTTAATAAATAAACATATATTTTCTTACATTAAGTGTAACATAAATCATACTTATAGCTTCAATCTGTGAATTTTATGTGAGGGTGATGCGCACGCATCTTAAAATTTCACTCTCATTATTTTTTAAAACGCGCCTTAAGAATTTCAAAAAAAAAAAAAAGTATATTAATTTTAGTCTAAAGTTTGTAACGCTACCTAATATTGACCGTTCAAACCAAATTTTATTATAAGTGTTCATAGACACATCTAATTAGTCCATTTTCGACTGTCCGTCATTACGATAACTCAAAAACAAAAAGAGGGAGCGAGCTGACATTTTGGTGCCGTATTCTAAAGAAAAAAAGTGAGTTTGAGTTCGTGAATGAGCAAGATCTGTTCATTGGGTCCAATGGATACTTGATCCTACTTATAAATTATAAAATAAAAAAAGTTCAAAAACAAAAAACGTTTATTTTTTTTAAACAAACAGCTTTTGTTTGTAATATTTTATTCGTAAAATGCTTGAGATCTCCACAATTTTGGCTCAAATTTGGCTAATAAACACACTTAGGTAATAAAAATACGTATTATTATTATACATGTATACATATATAAATGGAAATTTGTAGTATTTTAATAAATGTTAATAAAAAATAGTCCAAAAATGAAATTCAATCATATGTCGAGTATCTAAACAATTAACTTTGTCGTTATCTTCACTTGTATGTTATACATTATTAGTTCATTTAAGGTACGCAATTAGGTTTTTTTTACTTTAAACCTATTAATCGTGTTTGTAGATAAGTAGTACTGATCACACAAAATCACCCTGTACATAAAACAATCTTATTTTCCAATGGTATAATTAAAGTAAGTCGTTCATAGTTAGGTAAGTAAGTAACTGACTTCATGTCTACCTACGTTTTAAACTCAAATCATAAAAAACGATAATTTTTTGCCACAAATTACACTTATGGCCGATAAGAATGTAAGTATAATAATTGCATAGGTACCGACATTATGAATAATTTTTATTTTAACATATAAATCATTAATTATTATACGATTATTTTGTCATTTATTATTTTTAATTATTACTGACTTAAGCATTTTTATTATGTGAAATTGCAAAAAAAAAAAAAAAAATTGATTAAAATATGTTAATTATCAAAAATTTTAAAGTATTTAATTTTATTCCAAAGTCTAAAATGAGTTTTAATGCTGCATTTCATAAACTGTGATAAATTAACAAGGTTTCAACAAACTATAATTTACAACTGACAAACGTAATTCTTTAAATTTTTGATTTCAACTTGACTGTAGCCACTTTAACCATCGAATATTCAATAAGTATGAAGTAACTACATTAAGGTTTCTAAAATAAATTGAATACTTTATGATTTTAAGCGGCGTTGAAAAATATATTTATTTTTTTATCAGGCATTCTACAAAACATTATATATACATAAAAATAATATTAGATTTTAGTTTAAGTTTGTAAATATTGACCGTATAAACAAAATTTTCCGTTTGTCTATCAGTTCACCTGTCATCAACATATCTCAAAAAGAAATGAGATAACGAAGATCTCATTTCAGATCAAGTACGCGACTTAGCAAAATCGGTTCATTGGATTCAATGAATTTATGGACCCGACTTTTTATCCATGGGTAGAGTATATTAAGTGGGGAATTGCAACATCGTCCTTTGTGCCTTGACCTTTTGGTTCTCAGTACCCTCTTTTTAGATCAGTCCATCACCGGATGGCACAGATTCCTTCTACCATAAGGTCACAATTATATTGTTATTATGTTGTTAGTGGAGTCAGTTACCTTGTTCTTATCAAAGTGACGACAGTTTAGTCAACCGCCCTTTTATTTATTAAAATGTTCAAATTGCCGGTGTCTGGATTCGAACCCGCAACTTTTAGTCTAAGTAGTCAAGAAGAACAAAAATTTAACTACAAAAAAAGATTGTTTTTTAATACAATCAACTTTTGTTTAAAACATTTTTTCATAAAATTCGCCATTGTTTGCAACTTGAGTAAATTATGAGTGCAATATATATTATTATATACGTATTTATAACAGTATAGACAATAGTGTCCAAATGAAAGAGTATAATATTCATATGTAGAGTATCTAATCAAGTAATTCTGTTAGTTGTAATCTTCATTTATTTTGATATAATTCTAAATAAATACACTTGAATATATCAATGTAAAATGAAACATGCTAATTAGATACTGATTATCATAAGATAAATACAATACACAGATATTTCTGTACATTAAAACTAAATGTATTCAGAGAGATATTTGATCGTATTTGAAAATTCATTGACACCTTTTGTTTAGTATTTTAAATAACACAGAAACAACTGTGAATATCTTAAGAACAAAAACGAATAATTTAATAATATAAATCAGTAAAATTGTAATAATCAAGAACCATTTGTTGTAGAGTAAAATTATTCTTCTTCATTCATTGAAGATTTATCATATAAATATGATAACAAACATATTCAAATATATTCTAAATCTAAACAAATTGATCGTGAATATGATCTTTAATGGACCAACATCAATAACTTTCTGATATTATTAATACGCTGAGTACTTACAAACAAATCATATCATTTATAAATATTCTAAATATTTGAATATGATTTAGAATATGAAGATATAAACTGTAGTGTGGCTGCTTGTATTTAACACAATAGAAAGCTAAAACGGACGTTGAATGGACGCTGGTTTCAACGGACGTTGGTAAAAAAACAGTTGTGTGGCAGAGCGCTAAGACGTTCTAGTTTCAAATTTACAGATATCCGTTTTTCTTTTGTTATTGTAATAAGACGTCGTCTTAAGTAAATAGAATTCGGAGATTATACAAAATTTGTCGTTGGTTGCATTAAAAGTTATACTTCAAATTGTTCCCAATACTCGGAAAACGTTAAAATAAGTGTTTACGAGCCAGAGGATATTACATGAATTTAGATGAATTTCAATTGTCAGTATTAAAACAATAATTTTGTATTATTATAAATTTAAAATAATATTAAGTAATTCGTTAGTTTGTAGTAATTCTATATGTGAGTACCTTTATACGAGGATTTAAAACTATAGTCGTCGAATCACAATCGTCATCTTGTTCGTATATATTCGCGTTTATTATTCGTCTTTTCCTTTCATCAAATTTAATATTATACAATGTATTACTTTTTATTGTACAATCAATTCAGAAAATATTGTAGGTAAAAATACGTAAAGAGATATTAAGAGATATTCATAATTGAAAATTGTCTATTATTATTTTATAAATCTGTATATTTAATAAAAAAAATTTTGGCTGACTGATATATACACGCACTTTTGAAACGGTTGGGCGGTTACAAATACTTAATTTCTTTAATTTTTCTAAGGCTTAAAAAATATAAAAATAATATATATTATAGAATTGGATTACTTCTGTCTAAGTTAGTGCATGAAACGTCTCCGGTATATCGAAATCCGTACAAAGTTTTCATCGATATCTCAAAAACTATGCTTTCAATAGTTAAATAGACCCGATTTTTGTAATTTTTTTGCCAACATCCGCTATATATGAAGGGATAAACAACAAATTTATTTTGAATTTCTGGATTTTTTTTTAACGGAAACCCTTAAAAAATTGTAAGAAATTGAAAAAAAGTTATATCTTCAATTTTTAAAAAACATATGTTAATAAGATAATTTTGATCCATGGAATTTCAAAAATTACGTTTATTTAACGATGGTAATCATAAAGAAATTAAAAGATGCCGTATGAAATCCTTTTCTCATATATTACAAATTAGTTGATAAATGTTATTTTTCTGATAGTTCGGCTTAAGTATCCAAAAATATGAAAGAAAAATTGTGTAGTTTCTGGTGATTTTTTAAGGTGCACGAAAAGTTAGTTTTTTGCGATAAAATTTGCATCTCTTAAGAAGTTTACTAGTGTTGATACTTATCAGAATTTATAATACAGCGTCAATTATAAGTAATTCATAAAAATATGTTGATGACAATTTACTATGTTAATTACTTTTTTTCAATTTTTATGTAACTTCTTTCATATTTTACACTTTCTATCGAACTTTCATTTAGACTTCAATCCCCGGTACAATGATACAATAAAACAAAACAAGTATTGGAGCATAAGAAAAGTACAATGAAAATTACAATTAAAATTACAAAAAGTCACCAGAACCAAAAAGTTACAGATCAGTCTTCTAGAAATAATACTATTCTTTTTAAGAGGTATAAAAATGATATCAATTGAACATTACACTTTCAGTATTTAATAAATTTCTTGTATTTAATACAATAAAGAATACCTCTCGCTATAATCACTTAGTTCAAGTTGATTACAACAAAACTGAGTTTGAGTTGTATATCAACTAAGCTAAGCTAAGCAATGCTAAGCTACGTATGCTAACTAAGTAAGGTTCAATGTACGTTTGTTTATTCATAGGTGAATCTATCTAATAAATTAATATGTATATGAGCTGAAGAGCGAGCTATAAGACAGGATTTTGTTAATGTTAGTTACCAAGCATACCGCACACGTTATGGTGTTTGTTTTAGAAAAGATTGCTTGCTGGGTTTTTGACCAGACTCTGCATAGCTATGAATTGTATGGTCTGGGAGAGACGCTGACTATTTATTACTTCACACAGAGATTTTGTTTGAATGTTTTTTTTAATAAATTGAGACATCATTGTTGTTAAACTAGACATTCATTTGTTTAATGGATATTGGCAGGGGGTCATTAAGCAATATGCATATTGGCAATTGCCGACCACATGCTTCGATAATGCATCATTCAGGCTGCCACAATTAAACAAACTTTAGTTGGACTCTTTAAATATATGCAAACAACTATGTTCCATTTGCATGGGGTGTCCAAATTTCGAGAAAAAAGTCTTAATATTATGTGGTAAAATGGAAACGATCTTTACTCTTGACTAATTTATCTCGGAAATCGACAATGTTCGGCAAATATTTTCCCAAACTCCACAAGCAAATTGTCATTCCGAGTGGAATTATACAAAATGGAGATTTTGTCAAACTTCCAGCTATTCAATTGAGCAATGATAGATAAAATCTCAAATGGTTAATTTCGTTGTTAATCTCAAAACAAATTATTTCCTTTCAGTATTTCCCAAAACCATTCTGTATCTACTCAAAAACATTTCTGATAAACTAAAACTATTCCGAAATCCATTCTGATAAACTAGTAATGCGAGCAGCGCTGGATTTATGATAGTGGCAGTCGGAGCTAGTGCCTAGGATGGCAAATTTTTAGGGGTAGAAAAATTCAGAGAGGGAGAAAAGAAATTTTCTCCGCGTTATGGAAAATACTTTGAAAACTGTCATCATGTTAAAAACTTCAAATTATAATATATAAAATAATGTTTTTCATTATCAAGAGTATGTTCAAAATTATAAATATTTCAGTTTCTTATTTCTTCCCTTATTGATTTCCATATAATTTGGATGACAGAGGTTGTCATCAGATATCGGCGTTTTAAGCCATTTCAAACCATATCCATATGACGTGTGCATGTAAGCCCCAAGTAACTTTTGAACGGCTAGAACGATTTGGTATTTGAGTCGTTCTAGAATATTTTAAAAGGTTTCGACCAATTGCTGAAAGTCCTACTTAAAAAAGTGTTATATAGAAACTTGAATCATTTTATGTAAAATATCGACAATGGGCGGCATTTTGAATAGCGCCCAAGGGTGGCACTATCGTTAAATCCGGCTATGAATGCGAGACTTGACTGGAGTGACATATCAAAATTTTCATTTATAATTAATTGGGTCTTTTATATTCTGTGACCCCTTCGTGAGATGGCCACGTTTACAGTTTTTATACTGTTCCTAATATGGAGATATTTTTTATTGACAGAAACATTTTTTTATTTCAATACTTTCTTTACTTACAACTCTTATAGCAAATTTTATCTTAGAATCACTCAATATTCAATAAATATTCAAATTCCGACAAAATCGTAACCATCTTAAAACCTTAGTCAAATCACTTTTCAATCGAAGTGCCTTAAAATATTAGGAAAAATACTAAATATTTTGAAAGGGCATAAATAATTCAAAATGTATTATGACAATATTCTGAATACATTAGGAAAAACGTTTACAAGAAAACTTGAAAAGTGATAAAAATAAAAAATATAATTTATATACAGCAATATCATACACAAATAAACTGTGACTAACTCCGAATCTACTTGATTCTCCATGTATAAATGTAGAAAAAGTAAATCTAAAAAGGTATCCAATTTTACAAACACACAGAACAGTAGAAATTATTTCGATTCCATCTTGAACATAATAAAATGATAAAAAACTATATTCATCGCTTCATTTCAAAAGCAAACAAGGCACAACCAACCAGCTTTTATGGGGCAAAAGAATGAATATCAAAAAATAAAACACACATTTTGAAAGCTATACACACATAGAAAAACTGTAGATGAACACGTATACACTGTAATTCAAAATAAATTGATCTTATCTGGAAAATATTTGGTATGAGATATCTCAAATTTATGTAAGGAATGTAGTTAAATTTCTAGATTAGATATGTCTGCCATTTTTGGTACTGTAAAGCCATCAAGATATCAGGTAAAAAATATAGAACTACCAAAAAGATCTTACTTTTAAACGAAATTTGGAGCCAAACTTACCTTTTTATGTTCCAAATACACTATAATTTTTTTGATTTAAAATATTTATTTTTTCACCTTATTTTGAATAAATTTTGAAAATGCACCCTAATTTTCAATCGAAAAATTTTGATGTTATGTGAAAAAAGTGTAAATACAAAAGTTGTAGATATTTTTATTACCTAGAACTTTTCCATTTATCTCTTTTTACAAGGACTTGTAGTTTTGCCGGAAATCGAGATAAAAGGTGTTGTACCCTTAAAAACTCGCCCTCTTCCACTTCCCGAACTCAGATCACTCGTAAATTATTTTTACTATAGTTTTTCTAATTTTTCTTCCGTTTCCAAGGAGTTCTTCAGTTTGGTACTGTGGATCCTCCAAGATATCATCCTCAAGTGTAAGAACCACCAAAAAGATCTTGCTTTTTCTATGGACCTCTTGACAAGTTTGATTAGACGTAAGTTAGAAAAGACTTAGGCTAGTTCTATTTAACATGAATAATAGTGTACATAAATAATATTAAAGAGTTTGTAGTAGGTACAAATCGAGCGAGACCTTGTTGATTCTCTGGTGTAATAATTTCTGGATTTTGATCACGTATGCACTATCATTGGTGTACAACACATACATGTTCCTTCTGATATCAACTGAAGGTGGTGTCGGTATATCTTCGTCTACGTTTATCCGATAGTAAAATAATACATAACCATCAAAACATCAAAACATCATACTACCAAAAAAAGGAGTTGAGACGAAGGATAGAAGCTCAAGTTCTATTATGATTACGAACGGGTCAAAATGTTTAGTAATAATATTCGTGCGAATGTAGTTATGTTCGAATTATATAAAATAGTTTTTTTACAATACAGAAAATGTATGTAATTTCGAAGATGGATTCCCATTTTTACAGGATTTTTAACCTTGGATGATAACACGACGTCTTTATAAAGCCGGTGGGATAAACGAAATGTGGAACTGCGTAAATTTTTTTGAATTTCTATAAATAAGGTTGTCGCTTACTAAGAAAATTACATTACTTTTGTCAAAAAAATAGCCTGGCATGGGTGTGTCTCAGTAGCCAAAAATTGCATAACTGTCGAGTCCCCAGGTGGTGGATGGGGAGACGTTCATCGATATTATTCCAGCTGATGGGTTAAAAACAGGTTTGATCCCCTCGGACCAACAATATGTGCGTAGGAAGAAAAACGTACCAAACTATTGCATGAGCCAGGACCCGTTCGTTAGGGTGCGTCCTGGTTGAGCCGGGTAGCCAGCAAAGGCATGTTTTGAGCTCCTTGAAACCTCCCCTACTCAGATGTTATATAGTACTACGGACTGCTTGACCTAGCCCGGCACACAGGGTTGTTTCCATTTTCGTAGGGGCAGTGGTTAAAATCCTGAAAGAAACTCTTGACGTCGTGATACGCTACCTTGGACGTGATCTCAGCTACATTCCTAGATTTCCACGGGACGTGTATACCTTTAGGGTCGTTGAAGTAAACTGTTAATCAGTAGGTACCTAACGTAAAAAATGGTTGTTATCCTGTCAAAAAAATGATCAAATAAAAAAACTATTGTAAATCTTAATGTCTATTTATGAAAATTTCAATTTTATTGAAAATATTTTAAAAATACGTAAGAATAATTTTGATTTTGTGTAAATAAAATAAAGGCAAGAAGGGTCCTGTTTTTCTAAATAATCAACTTTTGTTTATAACATTTTGATTTAAAAAACTTAATAGCTTACTAAAAAAATTAAAAAAATTATTGAAATCCGACTTTTGCTATCTAAAATAATCTGGAAAACACTTCGATTATTTTTATTGATAAATTTATAGGGTAAACATAACTTTCCGACATAATTTTCCAATTTTCAAGGTTTTCCTCGGAGGTGTTTGATATAAATTGGTGTACCGTATTAGTGTAAAAAGATAAATAATATTTGGACTTCTATAGTACAAAACTCTATAACAATATGATCAATTTTCCTTCAATTTGTAAAAAATTCACTGTACGAAAAAAGATATGAAAATAAAACTGATAAGGTACTAAAATTTTCGATGTGTGTATTTTATATTTTAAGGTTTGATATTTCGAGATAAAATGAAAACAAAATAAACCTTTTTTTCTAGTTGAAAGTATTATTATTGTAGACACAATTTTTGGTTGTATTTGATGATACATCGAATAATCGAATTTTGGTGAAATAATAAACAAAACTCATAAATTTCGTACGTTTCGAAATAGTTTTACAATATTGGATAATTTTGTTGACCAACCGTTTTGAATTGAAATGGACTTAAAACAATTGTATAAAAGTACGATTTAATAAAGTAAGATGCACAAACACTGAATATTTTTAAAGTAGTTTTATGGAAATCTAATTTTTCTTCAAATACTTCAATCAAATTTTATTGCAAGAAAACCGTAATTCTATTTAATAATCAACAAAAATAAAATCGTATTCATGGTCAGTCAAAAAGTGTTTCCCAAAATTATAGAATAAATTTTAATAACAGACCATAGGTCCAGCGCCTTTTATTTTGAGGCAATAGAGTATATTAAGAGAGGAACCGCAACCACGATCTCTTGTACCCAGACCTTTTTGGTCCTCTGTTCCTCTTTTAGAACACTTTTTCGCCTGAAGGCAAAGATGCCTTCTGGAACAAGATGATAATTATATTATAATTCAGTTGTTGAAGCCGGTTACTTCGTTCATATCCATGCGACCACTGAGTGTGATCAACCGACCGCCTCTTTTATTTATTTATTATAAATTATCAAACTACCGCTTCCTGGAGTCGAACCCGCAACCTCTAGCCTCCATTAGCCACTGAGCCAGTAAAATCATAATAGTAAGTAACATACAAAATTTTTTCTATTTATCGTCCTAAAACAAACCCACATGACCTTTGGACCGTGACTATATTATATGCATGTATTTAAACAATTCATTCTGTTTGTTGTTCATATTTCTTATTTAAAATTAAACTATTTACATTTTTTAATGAATTAAAACATGAGAAATAAAGTCATCTCATATTAATTGAATAAACTTTCGAAAGTGCATATGAAAATTGTTTGAATAAAAATAAAAAATAATATATCTAGTTATTAATTTTATTTTTACGAATTAAATCACGAATTTATTGTGTAAAATGTAAAATTTATAACACAATCCAATCCATTTAAGTATTATTTTTTACATAAACAATCATTTTTTATTTATAAATAATTTTATTTGCATTTTGGAATGTGATTCGTACATCAACAAAACCCCGTACTTCTAAACTACTAATTTTAATATTAATTGTAAAAATAATTAATATTTTTTTTAGGATTCAATATCTATATAAACCAATACTTTTTCGTGTCATCACAATTTTTACTTTGATAAAAGTCTCTGTAAGTCGTTAACATCCAATTTTCAGGATATTGAATGTATATTTATCATATTCAAAGTGTTCTTTTACCCGATTTCTTCATAAGATCGAAAACAAAATTTTTAAAATTTTATCGAATTTTCTGCTAATGGATTAGTAATAGATTCAAAATTAATGCGTATTTACTTTGTAATTAAATATATAAATATATACATTATAAATATATTTAGGTTATTTACTGTTAAAAGCGACAGTGAATGACAACATTGGAAACGTCTAATCCAATATTTGTGATTCTACAAAGATGAAGTGACAGCTTCAATCGATTGAAGAGAGATAGTAGCCATTTCGAAGTGTTTTTTTTTTTTTAAGTAACTGAGTATAGATTTGACAATGTCAAGAAATAAATTTCGATTTTTTGTCCCAATTTCCTAGATGTTCCATATTTTGGTGAGTGTGGGTACAAAAGAAGTGAAAAAAAAATGAATTCAGTTAACAAGTAGATTTAATACTATTATTATAATCTTATTTGAAAATTACCTTAATTTACTAAAAAGTATTATTATAGACTACAGAACCTTCTTTGGACTCTTTTAACTCACATTTAATCGATTTTCTCTTATAAAAATTAATAATAATTTCGTGACATTTAAAATAATAAACATAAATAATTGTATTTATTGAATAAACCACGTATATATAAAAAAAATAATATTATATAAAAATTTTCTAAAATTAACTCGCATGAGACCAAGTTTGTTTTGTATAAATATACTTTTGAAAATTTTTTTCAAGGTTTAAAATATATTTTCATTTTTACTGAAAGAATCTTATACATCGATCAAATAAAATTTTTGGATCAAATAAAATAATAAAGAGTAGTCATTTTGAAAGTAAATTCAAGATGAATTTGATCTGAATTCTTGGTATAACATTTTTTTAATGAGTACTGAAAAAAATTCTAAATCAAGCTAAAAATCTATTTTAAAATTGTTTTGAAATAGCAATTTTTTCAATATTTTTCCTGTTTAAAAATCATCTATTGAAAACTATCAAGATAAATAAGTTGGATTTTGAAAATCTACTGATGTGAAATTAATTTCAACTACATTTTTCATCAAAATATCCTTTAAAATCATTTTTAAACAGTTTGATGACAAACAGATTATTTCATAAGAAAAACAATTTTCGCACACAAATGACTCAAAATATACTTAACCAAACGTTATGAACTTTGGTATAAACAATATAAACATGAAACTGGAGCGCTTGTCAAAGAGTTCTTCTCCAAAAACATAATTTAATAATCAAATTTTGATATTTATTTGAGATATTTTTTTCGAGAAAAACTTTTCAGCAAGCCCTCCGTTTTAATGTCAATATTGTGCTATCAAATTTCAAAACATTTATAGTTATTTTTTAAGTTAAAGAAGCGTGCTAATTAAAGTGGTTACATTGTCTCTTGATAACTTAGAAAGAAAAATTAAACTCGAGCAAGTAAATTTCAGACTTTTGGTTTTAATGAAGTAATAAAACAATTAAGAAATCATTTATTGACTAGATTAATGCATGCCTATAAAATTCAATTCAATATTTTATTCATTCTTTTTTTAAACAATACATAATTGTACAGAATTTGTCAAAAAATAGGATGAGGCATATGAAAGGAAGAGGAAGATATACAGCTATGGATGACTTTATAAGAAACTATCCAAGTATTTATTTTGTGCAAACCAAATGGAAAACCATAGAAAACCATTGGTAAGGAATGCCGGCACCCGATCGTAATGATCAAATGTCTCCCGAATATCATTGAGAAAGCGATTCAGTTTAGTATATGGAATACATTTGACACTTAGATGAAGTACATTTTAATAAAAGCTGTAAAATTAAAGAAATCAAAGGCGTTAAGTTACCCAGTTGATAAAAAAAGTAATATTGATAAAAATAAACTTTTGATTATGAATATATTTACATTTGAAGAGTCGCCTATTTTAGTCCAAATAGTGTGACAAGTGTTATATTATTTTCATGTTATAATTTCTATATAATAAACAAAAACTGTGATGGTTTTTGGTATACCCATGCAGGAAACCCCCAGAGTTGACAAAGGGGCCATGCCTGGGCCAGTACTGGGAAGCCTACATTCGGCGTACCTGTATTGGCCCGTGCCTGGGCCAGACTGTTCAACCCAGCCTTGGCCATGCCAATGATTACCCAGACTTGGGCCGAGCCTGGGTAACCCAGACTTGGCCATGCCAATGATTACCCAGACTTGGGCCGAGCCTGGGTAACCCAGCCTTGGCCATGCCGATGATTACCCAGACTTGGGCCAAGACTGGTTGACCCAGCCTTGGCCAAGCATTGGGAACCCAGGCTTGGGTCAAGACTGGGTAACCCAGCCTTGGCCAAGCATTGGGAACCTGGGCTTGGGTCAAGACTGGGTAACCCAGCCTTGGCCATGCCTCTGATTATCCGAGCTTGGGCCAAGTCTGGGTAACCCAGCCTTGGCCAAGCATTGGGAACCTGGGCTTGGGCCAAGACTGGGTAACCCAGCCTTGGCCATGCCGATGATTACCCAGACTTGGGCCAAGACTGGTTGACCCAGCCTTGGCCAAGCATTGGGAACCCAGGCTTGGGTCAAGACTGGTTGACCCAGCCTTGGCCAAGCATTGGGAACCCAGGCTTGGGTCAAGACTGGGTAACCCAGCCTTGGCCAAGCATTGGGAACCTGGGCTTGGGCCAAGACTGGGTAACCCAGTCTTGGCCATGCCTCTGATTAACCGAGCTTGGGCCAAGACTGGGTAACCCAGCCTTGGCCATGCCTCAAATTATCCGAGCTTGGGCCAAGACTGGTTGACCCAGCCTTGGCCATGCATTGAAAACCCGAGCTTGGGCCAAGACTGGGTAACCCAGCCTTGGCCAAGCATTGGGAACCTGGGCTTGGGCCAAGACTGGGTAACCCAGTTTTGGCCATGCCTCTGATTAACCGAGCTTGGGCCAAGACTGGGTAACCCAGCCTTGGCCATGCCTCAAATTATCCGAGCTTGGGCCAAGACTGGTTGACCCAGCCTTGGCCATGCATTGAAAACCCGAGCTTGGGCCAAGACTGGGTAACCCAGCCTTGGCCATGCCTTTGATTATCCGAGCTTTGGCCAAGTCTGGGTAACTCAGCCTTGGCTGTTCAACAGGGACTCTAGCTTAAGCCGTTCGGTCACATACGGCGTGATTCGAGTATTTTCGTTTGGCGCCCCATCGGCAGCCATACTTGTTTTCATTATGTTTTTTGTCAATCCGATTTTCAGTGATTAGTCAGTGTATTTTGTTCGACAAGTTTTCAAGACACACTTCTTATTATTTATTACTGTCAAAAGTAATCATGTCTTCTGCGTACCTTAGAGTTCAAAGGTGGCGTGTCCTAAATAAAGCTAGAAAAGTTAAAAATAAAAAAAAAAAAATTCAGTGAACAGTCAAAGCTTAAATATTCCAACCATAAACCTCAGCTCTATAAGTAAGGTTAGAAGCAGTGCAGACTTAAATGATTTACGAGCGTTTGATAGTAATAATTTGAATAATGATTTTAACAGTACTAGTGATAGTGATTCTGGCAGTGATAGTGATAATGAATTAAAAGGTAATAACAGTGATTTCGTGAAAAATAACAATTATGATCAACTTCCAGACGATGCTTCATATAGTTCTGCACAGCATCATAGTGAAGTGGCAACGAAAAAAACATTAAGTGAGAAACTCCGCTGTTGGACATTAAATAATTTAAATATACTAACATTAAACGTCGTAACAGAATTATTGACAATATTGCGAGAAGAAGGACACGAAGATTTACCTAAAACTTCGAAGCAATTATTGAAGAAAAACGGAATGCATTGGTATTTAAAAATTATTTACAAATGATGAAAATATTATATACAAATTACTAAAGAACAATGTAAATATTATTTACAAATGAATTACATTTTATTAAACAAAGTGTTCATGATTTATAGATTGAAATATTTCAAATGGTGTCGGCTGGATGTAAAAAATATGAAGGTGATGTCCACAAGATACTGGAGAAAATCATCAAAAAAGAAGTTCAACTAGAAACTGCGGTTGTGGCTGAAAAATAAAAGGCGTCGGGAAAAAGAGCTTCAAGGAAACTGAAATTTATAAAATTATGGAGAGTAAGTTAATGCTTTATTTATAAATGTGAAATATCAATAAACTAATATCATTTTTATGCTTGCAGAATTTTTAATGGTAAAATATCAAACGGTTAAAGAAAAAATATCAGCGATAACTGCTGTTAGTACCTTTTTATCCGGAGCAAAAGACAGAGACGGTGGACGCGCTCAGCGCCATAGGGAATACAAATATTGATTAAGATATATAACAAAAATTGTTTTTTAATCATTTAATTTTATTATACTGACTGGCTAATTTAAGTAATTCGACTGATTAATATTAATATTTAATTAATAATATATCGTTAGATAATAATCAGTAAAACATTAAATACTAAAAATTATATTAAAAAAAAAAAAAAAAAAAATATAAGGTTAAAATAAAGATAAAAAAAAAGATTATTTAATGAATAAGTTATATAATTACTCGAAAAGTTGTTTTTTCATTATAGGATGTTAGCTTATAATGTATTTTATTAATTAAAATGTAAAAAACTTTATGTAGTTCAGCTAATATAACAACATTCAGATATCAAAAATCGAGCTATTGTTTATATGCGTACCTAATTATTAATCTCGTTTTTTAATAAATGCAAAATATGGCCCAGTCCCGGCATTAGAGCATGGACCAGTCCTGGGAAGTAATTATGGCCCAGTCCTGGCAATAGAGCATGGGCCAGTCCTGGTATTAAAGCATGGGCCAGTCCTGATAATAAAGCATGGGCCAGTCCTGGGAAGTAGGTATGGCCCAGTCCTGGCATTAGAGCATGGGCCAGTCCTGGGAAGTAGGTATGGCCCAGTCCTGGCATTAGAGCATGGGCCAGTCCTGGTATTAAAGCATGGGCCAGTCCTGGCATTAGAGCATGGGCCAAGCCTGGGAGGTAGACATGGCCCATCGTTATCACTCCAGACTTATACCAGGACTGGGCCAAGCCTGGCTTACAAGCTTGGCCCAGAGTCCTTCATGCTTGGGCCAAGCCTGGGCCAAGCTTGGGCCCGTGGTACTTTCCTGTATGGGTAGGAAACTGTTAACATAATATTACACAGGTAAATATAAAGAGAGGATACAGGTAGTATTATTATTATTATTATTGTATAGTATATTACTTGTTATTTAGTATATACCTATAGTATATTTACCCTTTAGGTGTTACACTACGCACAGATGGCAATAAAACAGGTTCAAAATACAGGTAAAAATCAAGGCCGTAAGTACATACATACATAATATAAATATACAAAAATATCATGTAAAATATATTAATATAGTCTATTCAATTAGACTAAACGATTTCTGAGCAACGTCTTTTACTTAGTCACTAATTTTTTATAAAATCAACAGATCCACAAAAAATTAATATTGATTATCAACACATAAAAAATATATTGAACACACAAAAACAGTTTTAACTTAATTATTATTTGAGATTCAATACAGACATTAGGTAATTAATTTGTGTAAAATCAATATAATTAAGGTGTAAGAAACGATTCTCATAAAATTAATATTAATTATCAACACACACAAAAATATGTTAAAGTTGTAACACAAAATCAGTGTTAACTTAATTTTTATTTGAGTTTCAATACAGACGTTAGGTAATTAATTGAAAATAAATATTTAATGGCTTTTTAGTGAATTATTTTGCTTCACTTATTAAAATTTTAGTTCAACCTTAAATTTCAATAATAGTTTTGATAGTATTATTTATCGATACTATCGATTTTATTGCAAATTTAAATATATTTTTATATTTATAGTTTTAAAATTATTTCGTGTTGAATGTTACCGTCATATAAACAAATTATAAATTTCGGCTTAGAGTAAATAAATAAAAGATTTTAGTTTTAGTATATGAGAATAAAACTTGTAATAAGAGACATGCCACTTTACTCAAACAGAAAAAATAAAAGTAACACAAAGGTAGCTATTTAAATGAGTTGTATTTGCTTAGAAATGCTCTGTTGTTTTTGAATTATCTATATTTAAAGATAATATCACTATAAGTATAACATCTGTAATTAAATCTTATTTATTTCGTACATAAAAACTAATTTCGCTTGCTATTTTAAAATTCTTTGAATTTAGTTTATTATAAATATATAAACCGGCTTTTAATGAAATATAAAATTTTATAATCACAAAAACTTCTATCGATATTCAAAATATTTTATGATTCAATTATTTTTTATAAAAAATTATTTTGTATTCTATTGAAAAATTAGGTCAAAATATTGAAAAACCTATTTATGCTTTTTAATTGTGACTAAACGTAATGGGAAAATTTTGTATGATACGATTGTTTTTTTTGTTTACTCGAATCGATTTCTCTCTCTTATATTTGAAAGGTTTTGCATTGCATTTAAAATGATTTAAAAAATTTAATAAATTTTCCTGTAATAATTTGTCGAAAAATTTGTAAACATACGAACAGACATTATATAGCAAATAGGCAATATTCATTAAACAAATTCATTTAGGATTTTATTTTTTGAATTAATTTAACCATTTTATTAGAAGAAAATTTAACATATTACCTTGTTGAAAAATTCATGTTAATTTTATATTTTAATCAACGGTAAATTAATTAAATATTAAATATTTTTAGATAAATAGCTTATAGTAACCAAATTTAATCTAAAAATATTTGCCTAAATTATGAATAAATTATTTTCATTAAAATCAATGAAAAATTTTATTAAATATTTTAAAAATCAAATTAATTGAGAAATTTTTACAATTGTAAAAAATTTAATCGAATTAAATGCGAAATATTTTAATTTTGTGAAAATTTTTAAGCAAATAATTCATTTTATATTGGCTTAATTTTTTGCAAATTCTAAATATATAAAAATTTCTAGAAAGTGCCAATTTCTTTGAATTCGATTTAAAAAATTACACAATTTTTTTAAAATTTTCCAAACAAATAATTCATTTAGATAGAATAAGTATTTATTTATATAGAAATTTTCACGAAAAGTTTAAAATTAAAATTTAACGATTGAAAAAGAAACTTGGTGTATCTTCATAGCAATTTTACCAAAATCTAGTTATGTAGTTAATACTTAACAAGAAACCGTTAAGCAAGCAATTAATGACGTGGAACTTAAGACACAAGAATATAAAATGCGCGACTAGCAAAAACCACATAAAAAAAAAAACAGTATTACAAACCTGAAAATCCTTGGCTACTTGTCTGTTGAAAACAGAATATTAAAATCCAACAATATACAATTAAAAAGTGGTTCCTATGTAGTTGGGGCAATGCCCCAACATCCAAACCGGACCACCTCGTCATGATTGTAAAACTAACAACCCAATCCACTGTCGGTCACACATTCAAGTTAAAATTTTATTTCAAAAAAATTAAAATAAATAAAATAAAATTTCAAAAAAAAAAACCACTACACTAAAGGCAGAAAATAAATCACCACAAAAAAATTCACCAAAAAATCACTAATTGGGTCTACAAAAAAAATAAAAAAAATAATAAACAAAGGTAACAATTAAATTAAAATCACTTTTTAAACCGGGATTAATTTTGTGGACATTTTATAACAAAATATAAAAAAACGTAAAAAACTTGACTAACAGGTAGTTTTTGATGACGTTTCCAAGTTTGTAAGAAAATCAAACAAATAATTGTAACGCAAACACGAAAATTACACTTTCTTGTATAAACGAACACAGACGTACGATGTAACACGAACGTCTATCGTAGACTGAACTCAATTTACTCGTAGCTTTGAGTTTCTACGTTGAGTAAAGCGTTCGGTTTTGATAGCGTTCATTCAGTTCGTTGTATATAATACGATACACGCTTAGAGATGTAGCTTGAATGCTATCTATATGTATGTTGTTAAATGTATGGTCGACAACTGCATGGTCTTTCTGTTTCGATCCCCACCAGTTTTGGGTAATACATGTACATTTTGTACTTGTACTATGTATATATGAATGCCGGTGTTTTATCGTTTTAGAACTTACCTATGTCGATGGATCTTACTCATACACCTATATGTGGGTAATAAAACTGTGGATAGCACACACAATTGATGGACGATTTTTATGAGCTTCACTGCCGATACTCATAGTTATAAATCTTGTTTATTATCAAGAATCAAATCTTTGGTCTCTTTACTACAAAGTTTTCAGCAAAACTACAAAAAATGAAACTTTCGTGCCCTAAACAACCCCAAAAACACAAAATATATTAGAATATCATTAACTTCTGTGCTGCCTTCCTAGTTCAGAGTCAAACACCTATTTTGCCCTTAATGCGAACCCTCTATAACTAAAACCAATAATTTGAGTATTGGACCCCAAATTCAGTGGTATGTAATATTTATAATTGCATATAAACTGCCCAGTCCAAGCATAATAAAGTTGAATATGAAGCACATAAAGCTCTTTAACCATTCTTTTCCGTTGCTACGGATTTTTTCCTGTCAAGATTGTACTGTATTTCAAGTTTTATTTGTTTGTAACTTACTTTCACAAAATAGACAAAAATCGACACAGTTTTTACTGTCTTGAAGAAAGCGCAGAAAAAATTATTTCAATAAAATGTATATTTTCATCGCTTTCACATGGATTAAACTTTTCTTAATTATTTATTCAAATCCTTTCTTAAATGTACATAATTCAATTCTCAGAGGAAACCTTTAGTATATAATATCAAGCAACATTTCAAAATTTATTAGTTTTTTCACCAGACTTCAATAAAACATGTTAATATTTAATATTGAAAACATTTCTTATAGACATATTATTTTGAAGCTTTTGCAATATCTTTATTAAAAAATATGTATGTATGAATCGAAAATTTTCCGGTACACGAATCTGATTGTTGTTTAATTTATCTACAAAATAATTCAAAATAAAAGAATAATCTCATTTATGTTATTAACAAACTTAAAATTTTCTGAGATTTGTATCCATTTGGATTTTCAATACACTATCAAATTTTCTATAAAATATATAAAAAATTCCAAATGAAATTTTCTTTGAATTGATTGTCCATCAATTGGTTGGATGACCACCATAGTTTACTCTCATTATATACATGGTAGTCGGTATGTTAATATTTCTTGTTATGGTGAATTGCGTGTCATGCGCAATAGAATGTTTGCCAACGTGGCGAAGATACGTAAAATTTATATATGCAATATAATTTTATATAGCAGTCAACTTTTTCATTTATAATAATCTGGTTCATACTTCTTATATCTACATTATTATTCAGTGATGTTGTAAATCACTCTTAGAAAATGTTCTTGGTTATATGAACCTTTTGGTAAATTTTTGGAAAAATCTATTTTTAATTTTCCATTTTTAAATTTCAGAAAATTTACCTAAAATAGAAAAATTAATGGATCGAATTACATAATATACATTTTGTTTTCTTTTTGTTTTCTTCTATTGTTAATGGAAATTTACTGAGCTATTAAAATTATGAGTTTGAGACTACATCAATAACTTCCCAATTACTATTAGCATAAACATACCAAGCCTGTTGTGTTACACACCAAAGTAATGCCTGGAAACTGCAAAGCTTTGTTAATAAATTCCTCTGTTTTAATTCATAGTATATTTAGGCCTAATGTTATTACCAATAGGGGTATTAATTATTATTATTAGGCAATCTATTGAAACAAATGACTTCAATTTAGTATACCGACAAATAAAATGGTGAATAAGTTCTAAGGCATGGAAAAAATATAATTAGCCGAAAATAAATTTACTGAAATCCACAAGGCTATCACCAAAGAAGACATCCAGATATGATTTAACGCACTGTCGAGGCGAAAAACCTAAAAATTATCATTTAACGCATCATATAATGTCTCCAGATACAAAACATTCTCTAAAATCATTTAAACTCTTATTACTCACATTATTAAAAGCCACAAAATCCGTACTTTCGATTATGAAGTATATACTTTACATATTATTTGCATGTTTTATTAAACTGAAACTATGCTTTAAAAAAAGTATAAATACTTTTTGTATTTCACGTTTTTTCTATAACTACGGTGATTCACTATTCTAATTTTTTTTTTTAAATCCTAAATATATATATAAAAATTTCAGCATTCATTTTTGAGCAATCTCTATGAAGGCCACTTAAATCACACAAAAAAAACAAAGACATACAGGTATAAATAGACAAATCATTTATGTTTTTTGTAATCTAAGTGGCGTTAATAGAGTTTTATTTGACCAAATCGAAATTTTGTATATCTGTTAACCCAAATTCAATACACTCTCATCATACTGATGTGATGTTTTCTATCAGGTATTTTTTTGAATACTTGAAAGTTTTATTAATTACGAGTTTATAGCATAAATCATATGATTACTACATCACGTGTTAGACAATTTTGAATTGTATGTCCTTGCACGAAAAGGAAATTGATATTCAAATGAACAAACAAAATTTTTTATATAATTTTAAATTCAGTTTTCCTTAATTATAACTTGAACTGTAAATTTAATAAATTTTTTTATTTTTATTTTGTATTTTAGTTGTTTTGGACACCAATTTTCTAACTTGGAACGCAAAAACATTTTAAATGGATATTTATAAAAAGTTTAGTCAAACGCTAGAAAATATTAAAGTCACTAGTTAATCGAAGTATAGGTTTTCATTGAATCACTTAAAGGATTCAATTCTCGTTTGCTTATCTGTCATCAACAAACTTCAAAAACAAGAAAGAGCTAGCGAGTTGAAATTTGTATGAGGTATTTTTGATCTAAATAATGCGAAAAATCGGTAAATTGAGTTCAATAATTCATATTCCAATATTTAGACTATAAGAGATAGTTGAAAAATTTAGTACAAAAATTGTTTGTTTCTCAACATGAACCCTCTTTTTCGTAAACTGCTTGGATTTCCCACAATTAAAGCTCAAATCCAACTACAAAAAACATACATGATTTTAAAAACATATTATTTATGATATATCAAGCGTTCTATGACTGTATATGACTGTATTTAGTATATTTTATACATGTTAATTGCTAAAAGTTATATACTCAATCATATATCGAATATATAAATAATAAACACTGTAAGTTCATATACTTTCAGTATAAACATTTTTGTATATTTCCAGGCTCTTCCACCAAATTTAATATATCAATTTCAATATACAAAAGAATGAGATTTAGTAGATTACATAATAAAAGCTTTACTTCATGAAAAGTAACATGAAGTTAGAAAAGAATTTGAATCTACTTTGAGGAAGTTCAAAATTTGAAAAAGATTTTAAATTTAGCTTGCAAAGTATCATAGTAAAATTTAAACTTAGTTAATACTTGTATTTATAATAGTTTTTTTTTTCGTATTTAACTGCGCTTCCACCATTTTTAGATAGGATTTTCAATATATAAATTCATATTTGGATATATCAGATTTGTATTATATAAAAACTATATATTAAATTTTCGACATGTATGATGTATATGCGGGTATGTTAAATTTAGTCAAATGCAACAAAATATTCAAGATACAATGTTCTGGTTTTCTATAAACGTTTATAAAATCGTTTCAGAGATGAAATAGATTTTAAAACTATCTTTTTATTATCTCATCAACTAATTTAATAGTCATCGAATATTCTCCCCAATTTGGTGATCCATTCGATTACAAGTCTAGGAGTCTTTAGAAGGCTTATTTAAAAGATCAGCTATTATTTAAACTAAAAACTATAATCTAAAAACTAAAAACCAGAATTTCTTGAAATTTTTTCAAAACAAGATTTTTCAAGACTTGTTTGAAGGAAAGTTTTTTTTATAAAACATCAACTTTTTTCTAGTCAAGCTAAAAAAATGTATTGTTTTGCTTAATTGTTATGAAATCAGGGGAAAAAAGGAATATTTTTAATTTTAACACCTTGCAATAATTTTTCAGCAAAATTTTATCCAGAAATATTTAATAGTATTTCCTAGATTTACTCCTTATTTCCTTTATTTAAATGCAACATCAAGCTGAGAATGAGTTAATGAACTGAGACTTCAGAGTTTGATATTTAGTGTAAATAATATGCGATTAATAGAAAATTTTAAATTCTTTATTATTTTATCTATGGAAAAATTTGGTAGTTTATTTCCATAGATGTAATTTAAAAATTATAAAGTTTTCTTAGTTGAAAACTTTTAATATTTTAAATGAAAAGTTTTTGCTGATATTGATTACATAGTTGAAGAATTATTATCAATGTGTTTAGTTGCGCCATCTATTACCAGGTTACTCAACCATCGGTATACAGAATACGATATTAGTGTTGAAAAATGGTTTAAAAACTGGTTGATCTGCATGCTTGATATTTATTTAATTCTGATTACAGATGGTACAGATGCATTCATTTGCTTTGGAAAACTCGAGAAAATTTATGAATTTGTATTCATAAAAGTGTCCTTAATTTGGTCAATTAACCACAAAATATATTTAACGTAGCAGTTTACAGGCAGAGAAATCCAAAACAAAACAAAATCCAAATTATCATTATGATGGGAAATTTACCCATAAAAAATGTTCATGTGAAGAATGTCAAAATTTTGCTTCGTTGGCAAATTATTGCAAAGAGGAAAAAGCCGTTTTTTCAGCTCTGTCTGCCATTTCCACCCTTTAATTTTAATAACACTGTACAGTATTTTCTTGATAAATAATCTTTGGACCGATTTAAGTAAAAAAAAAAACCGTAAACGAATTAAATTCTTATTACGTATTACCCTATTTTTTAAGACATAAACAAGAACATATGAAGGACTCTTATAATTAAGTGTAATCAAGGTTTGAAAACTATTGTATGATAATATTAAACTATATATTTCGTACAACTTCTGGTAAAAATGCTCTGGTTTTAAGCACATCATAGTTTTGAAATGAAACACGTTAAATATAAGGTATAATAAATAAATTATTTTTGCGTAGGTATATCGGAAGTTCAAAAATGCATTTTAACGATAAAAGCTTTATGATAAGAATCAACAAATTAATAGCATAATAATTAATGATATTTTTAAAATAAGAATGACGTAATTGTAATATTATTATCAAACAATAGTTGTGAAAATATATAATATTATTATTATGATTATAATGTCAACAAAACATAAATTATGTATAATAATAAACATAAAAATATACTTAATATTTATTTAAATCACCCCCACGGAACTATTTACACCTTTAAAACAACCCTATAGACTTTAAAACATTACATAATTATATTAATATACAGGTAATTTACATCTAGGTAATTTACATCTAATAAAATATATTTTAAACACGATAATAATTATTTTACTAATTAAAAGTGCATAAAAAATTTAATAGCGTACTCTAAATTTCATTACAATTGAAGCAATATTTATAGCGTAAAAAAAATCTTAAATTTTAAACCTTAAGTCAATTAATTGCGTCCAAATTTTGTTATTATAAGTGCATTTTTAATAGATTTTATGAATGAATTATTTTAGTTTTCATTTGTATTATTTGGCTTAGAAACGTTAAAATTTCGAAATATCCTATAAATCAAAAAATTGTATTTCCTGATTTTTTTAGATTTCTGAGGGAAAATTAAGGTTTACGAATATCAAAAATATATTCGACACTTATTTGACGATTGGGTGACTTGTGTCCGAAATATCGTTTAAAATCGGCTAACAATATCGGTATTAGAATATAATTTTAAGCAATATTTCCAAAACTGCGCACCCAATCGTTAAATGGACATTACTTTTGTAATTTTTAGTCAAAATCCTAAAATAAATTGAATAAATTTTTCTAGAATTTAAAAAATTTTCGTAAAGAGTTTTTTATTCGTTGAAAAAAGTGAAAAAATAAAAATAATTTTTAATATGTCCGAATTCGATAAATCTGTGTTTATAAGTTAATTTTGACCCAGCAAATTTCAAAATTTGCATCTATTTATTAATACGAAATGTAGATTTTGGAATTTCATTTCAAGTTATGTCTGATGACGAATTCGTCGTAACGATTTCTTCAGTAAATTATTTTTGACCTTATTAATCCTAAAATAAATAAAAACAGTGAAAAATTTTGTTGGCGATTTTTAAGGTTTTTTATAGAATTACAAAATATCTTAAGTATATAAAGAGCCACAGAAAGTTTATAAATTATCTAACAGAACCGCAAGTACATTCCTTTTTCGATCAAATATTAATATTTCTTGGGATCATTTAATTCCGTAGTAGCTATTTATTCGCAAATAGTTCGCTTAGATGTTTGCTATACCCAATGATCGAACAATTGATTGGTTTATCTTAAAACTAATCTTCTAAGACCAAAAATTAGTCCAAGTAATACAAGAAAATAGAGTTAGAGAATTCTTACGCATACTCTCAAAAAGTGATGAAACACGTCCTAATATTTAAGCCTAAAATAGAAAAAAATATGCCTTTTTTAGATTATGATAAATTGCCTTAATCAAACAAAAACAGCTGCGTACAAAATGTGTCTAATTTGTTAGTTTTAAACATATTAAGATGATGCTTAAATAAATTAAAAACGATTTGGATTTTGGCTTAGGTCGCTGGCACATTATAACTGAACAGGAAATTCATACAACGCTTCTGTCTGACATAAAACAGTATTTTAATATTACCAATAAAATATCTTCTTTACTAAATTGTAGTTAAATATAAATATTTAAGTGTTACCATCAAAATATCGTATATATATATATATACAGAATACTTTTTAATACGATATTAGGAAAATATTAAACGTGATAAAGGAGTAGAAAACTAAACAATTGTATCAAATAATAGAAACTTTGACCTGTGTCTAATTTTCACTTTAAAATTACGAGTTATAAGGTCATTATCAAGTAATGAATATTTATTTTTTTATTTTGGAAATAAATAGGGAAATCAGGTAAGATTATTGTGAATGAAAACACCGTGGATGGAGTTGATAAATATTTTTACGATATTTCTTATTTCAAACTTGATAAAGTGAAGTTATTAAGAACAATTGGATTATTAAAAATAGTAAAATTTGGTTTTTTATTTATCTCCAGGGATTCTAAAAAATTTAATTTTTGGTTTTCGTCTCAAATATTTAACACCTCTGGCTTGTGTTCACTATCAATTTATGACTTATGGTGGTAAGATGAATGAAGAATTTAGAAGAAGTTTTATGACTGTTTATGTGTTATTCGTACCTGGTTAAAAATGATCTGCCTGACCAGGTTTTAACTTCTTCTAACTTCTCCAATGAAATATTCCGTTTTATACGTAATAGAAATACATGCCTAAAATGTGTTACAGCCATTGATAGACGTTCGTAGAGATATTTCAAATCAAAAAGTCATTTAAATAATTAACTTAATTAAATTTCTATCTGTGAATATTTGGGAATATTATTGAAATTAATAATCTTTAGAGATTAATTCGAAATATTCGAAAGTTTCGTATTTTTTAATATAATCTGAAAAAAGATCTCCATTAGTTTTTTAAATATTTACTGGATTGTTTCAATACTAAAAATTTTTAGGACAATATACATATCCTATTTTTGCAGTTCAAAATTCCAACAAACTGATGTAAAATTTGAAAGGTATTATGCCATTTAAGCTCTTCTATTCTTAGATAGAATAAATTAAAAATTCTACTCATGAATTTAATATTTTTAAGATATCTTTGCATCAATACTAAAAAATTGAGTGTCAGATGAGTTTTGTAGAAATTAAACACTCACTCTAAGAAGAAATTTCACTTTTTTGTCTTCAATGATTAGCTAATTCTTTGACCAAATACAATATACGTAGAAACTAATTGTTTTTTTCTAGAAATTTCATGATAATATGTATAAATTTCAACATACATGGAATCCACAGTGGAATTTGTATACAAGTTAGAAATGGGAGCGGTATGGAGAGAAATTAGGATTATCTTTATATTAGATTGATAATATCAACAATGAAAATAATAGGTTTTAATTTGTTATAAAATAATTAACTATTTTTTTAAGTGTTTAAGGTTGTTGGTGTAATATAATATAATCGAAACACAAAATTCCAACTAAATTTAAGGGTGATTGTTTAATTACGAAACCCCAACGGAAGGTTTTGAACTTCAATAATGATTATTTTGTCTTCAAATTTTTTATATTGAAACAATCCAATTTATATTAAAATGGGGATCATTTTCGAATTATATTCAAAAATACGAAATTATTGTATACCTCGAACTAATCTCAAAAGTTAATAATTATTTAAACAATATTATCAAATATTCATGGATAGAAATTTAATGACGAACAACCAACTGAACAAGTGAAGATATCAGAAAACATAGTTAATTGTTTAGATACTCGCCTTATGATTTTGTATCTATGTTTTAACTATTTTTAATCATTCAAAAAGACTCTAAATTCTAGTCAATACTCTAAATATCCAGTCAATACTGATATAAATACACAATTATGATAAGGTGTTGTACTTATTTTATTAGCTAAATTTTAGCTAAAATTGTAGCGAATCCAAACATTTTACAAAAGCATACATTTCAAACTAAAGTTATTTTAAGATATCAAACATTTTTTGTTATTAAATTTTTCTTCGATGTTTTATGGTTCATAAGTTTAGTCACGGGAATCCATTGGACCCAATAGACCGATTTTGTTGATTCAGGAACTAAAGAAAACTTTTTCGGTCTTGAATATCCCACGTTTTCGAGTTATCTTGATGACGGACGAAAAATTATAAATGGACTAATTAGGGGATAAAATGAACATAAACTTTAGTCAAAAACTAATATACTACTAATATACATCGAGTATAAATATCACGCATATAGTAGCAAAAGGGGACAGTTTATAAAATAAATTGAGCGAATATGGTTCAAAATCATAGATCTTTTGATCATATATCCTAAAAAATTGTTTGGATGATAAATTAAAGTACATTCCCTGTAAAAAAAAATATCGTTTCCAATTTTGCGGAAGACATGGGCTTATTAAATTGAAATATAAAAATAAATTGTGGCCTCAAAAACGATTTATATATATCAAAATACTAGTCAATTAAATATGACAGGTATCATAATTGATGACACTAATTTTTTAAGACAAAAATCAGTTTAATTTATGTTATATATTAAAAAAAAAAAAAAAAAATAATAAAAAAAGAATTAAATTTTATATTTACATTTAGAGTAGGATTTTAAGTAAAAGTTTTAAAAAAAAAATAACGCTTGCATTGTAATCATTATACATGAGGATAAAAAATCGGGTCACAAATGATTTCAAAATAGATTTAGTACACACAAACTGAAGAAAAATGTACGAATTTCGAGTAAGTTTTATGTAAGGGTATATCGAGAAAAAAAATCGAAACGAAAATCCTAGTTGAATTCAAAATAATTTAAATATCGAATGAAGATTGTTGTGAATATTATTGGCTCAATTGGCTGAGCTCTGAAAAATCCTATAACATACTTGGAATATTCAACACAAATAAAGAAAAACAAAATATATTAATTCAAAAGTTTTTATTGCACTTGGAATAATACGTATAAATGATTTAAATTAGAAAATTAATGTAATGACACAAATTCAATTAGCTTACCAGTTTGGTATATTAAAATTTTATTTATAAATTAAACATACGCTTTATAAAAAAAATTATACTTTCAAAATTGTTTAAAAAAAATCTAATAAATAATGTTTATACTCTTGAATAAATTACTATACTTTAATTCAACACCACTGATCAATTGAGGCACTTGACTTCAACGCTTGGCATCTCAGGATTTTATCACGTATCAATCAATTTTATAAACTTAATTCATGTGTCTTCCTGGCCTGCTATATATACTGGTAATCGAAATTATTAATATCAAAAATTATTATTCTTTTATAAGTCTGTTAGATAATTATTTATCAAATTAGTAACCATTCGAGATTTCTCTGGAACATGGAGATTTCAATTTTAATTTCATTTGATACCCTTGTTCCTGAACATAACAATACAGAGACATTGAACTATTTGGTTGATCAAGAATTTTATAAGAGTTAATTAATCCATTTTTAATTTTAATAAACAATGGGCGTATATAAGTTTTAAGAAGAAAATTGGAATAAAATTCATCCAACAAAATACACCATATATTGAGAGGCAATATAGAAACAGGTTTCGGAAATAAGTATAACGTATAATAGTTATAAAGGCCTTGTATGACATTAAAATTTTTATTTTCTTCGAAGAAATTTTGAGTATTCTTAAAAAATAAATAAAATTTGCTAGATTTCAAAATAGCATACATTTTTACAATTTTTTTTTTATATATTTCATTTTTATCCATTTAATTATTTTTTTTTTTTCAAATTTAATAGATTAGAATGTAACTCAAATATATTAGAATTCTTTTAAAAAATAGGGTTCTTTGATATGAATCACTGTTGAAAAATAATGTAAGAAGATCAAATTTCTAATTATTTTTAAAATTCTTTTCAAATTCATACAGATAAACAAGAATTGTGGAGATTTTATCCGGATATTATTATTATTCCCGAAATCATATGGAATATTTTAGACAACCCGATTTCTTTGTCTGCAACTGTATTTAATTTTCAAAATCGTACAAAAATGAAGTCATAAATCGTTTGTGTAATTTTTGTATCGTTTAATTATCTTACTGAAAAATTTAATAAATCGTTTTTTTTTTTTGTTTAAGAAAAAACTTATTTTTATAATCATATATCTGTCATGTTTTACAACATTAAAAACGAATTTATTAAATATAAAGTTTAGTAGTTCTTTTTTTAAATTTTATTTCTCCTTTCTGATTGGCTGTAAGCGCTTACGAAATTTATATCATTAATAAAAATACCCATCTAAACATTTGTATACGATGTTTTTATGGAAAGTGTAATAAGTTTTCCTATATAAATCGAAAAATTGGTCGTAGTTTTTTGTAAAATTTTCTACAGTTTAAATATGAGGGTATATATATATGAGTTTTTATTAACATATACATTTGCAAACTATTACTATGTTATCTCATGAATTTTAGATCGAAGTTTTTCTTTTATATAACTTTAAAAACGTAATTTAAATTATAAAATAATATTTTGATAAACCCACACATTTAACACCCGCGTGAAGTACAAAACAGAAGGTTAAATCATTCAAATTATCAAGTAACCACAAAGTATATTAACCACAATTTTGATTATCATTGCCATAACCGTTTATTTTACTCATTAAAGTTTGTAAAGAACTGCTAAAAATTTGACAGAAAGTTCATTATCCATGTTTTGAACTTTAATAGATAAAGAGAACCTTAAGAGATTTTTCTACATACAGAGTATTGAAATAAATAACTTTGTTAGTGTTTGAATTAAATTCACGTATTTAAATTTAATTCAATTGAATTGCACTAAATACTTGTAAACAAATTAAATATAAGATTTAATTTTCTTTGACAAGACAACCGTTTCAAAATAAATTATTTAAAAATAGAAATGGCACCACACTTTAAATTAAAATAGTATTTTATAATCAAATAATTCAGCTTTAATAAGGCCATGATGCTTCAAACTGGCAGTGCCGTCATTACGTCAAATGTACTCTTGACATAATTTTCCGACAATATTTGTTTGCTATTAGTCATTTCCTGAAGTAGGTGGTACTCTTTTTATTCTTGACTCTCATTTGTTTAAATAAGTTTAAATCCAGCACTGTGGTTTAATATGCAAAAGAAAAAAGAATAAGCATTCTGTATTGATTAATTCGATTGTTATCGCAAGAGTATAATAAATCATAGGAGACAATGATAGGCATTTATAGTGGATTCTGGCATTTCTTTAATTTTCTTCAAATGTTTCTAATTATCGACAACATAGTCAGGTCAGATATCTAACAGAATAGGTATCAGTTAAAAAAACCATGCATTCTTATTCACGACATATATATAGAATATATATCAGTTTTATTCTAAAGTTTGTAACGCTAAAAAATATTGAAAGTATTAAAAAATGTTCAGTAAATGTTGTTTATATAGGTGTCTGTCTGATACTAGTCAAGCTAGCAGAGTATTCAAAATTGAATTAAAATATGCTCAAAATTAGGTGCATTTTAGGTGCTGTAAGACTAAATTTGGTGTTCAAATTTTTACTTAAGAAAATTGATCCATGAAATCAAGCTGGCAGAGCAATGTGAAAGTAAAGTACCAGCTTTCAAAATTTTTCTCGGGGGAGCATCGTTTATTAAAACCTAGAAACTCATTGAGAATTAAATACAATAATATATTAGTACAAATAATATATAGATTGTGCAAACCGTCACCAAATTAAAAACGGGTAACATCTCTTCAGAGAATCATTACAACTAGCTAATTCATACTGATGATGACTACTTTGCAGTCTAAATACGTATTTATAAAAATATAATTTAATCTAGGAAATTGGGGAATTGAAATTTATACGAAAAATCCTAGAGTTCTCATTAATAATAATAAAAATAATATATTGTTTGAAAAATAATTGAAATGAAAAGCATTTAAAAGACAAGCGTTGTGACGCCAATGAACCTAAAAGTTATTTACGCTCACAAACCAACAACATTTATAAATATATATTTACACAAACAATTTTATTTTCGATTAACACTTCGAACATAATCGGTCATCTCGAATTCGTTCAAGCACAAACACACACGTCAGATCATGAAAGATCATTTTGAAACATTTCAATTAATATTTTTTGCACAAAAACTCATCGGCTTAGCTCCGATTTTCATTTTGAAAAATGATAATAATCAAAAAACAATTAATACAAGAAAACAAGCGTTAATGTACACGGTCATACTACTGTTAATATTACTTGTATTCGTATTATTTGCAATTTATGTTAGTTACTACGATATAATTAACATTAGTAATTGTTTTGTTACAAACTTAAGAGGACTAACATGGCACGCGGAAAACTATTGTGGATTTTTTGTAATATTTTTAACATATTTTTATTTCTTCTTGAAACGATCAAAATTAATAAAAGTACATTTAATTTTACATGAAATTGATGCAACTTTAAGTCACGTGGAATTTAAAAATATATTTAAAAGTATTTGTGCGTGTATTTTATTTTGTATAATTGTTGATTTTTTTAATGCTATTGCAAATTTATCGATATTTAGTGATTCATTTCTGGATTTTGAATTGTATTGTAAATTAATACCAAATAGTTTTATAACGTTTAATGCATATTTTTTTTTATCCTTTATGATTACATTAAAATATCGTTTTATTAATATTAATAAATTAATAATAAATTTAACATTAAATGATAAAGAAGAAACTTATGATTTAATTGAATTAAATATTAAAAAAATCATGTTAATTCATACAAAATTAATGAATATTATTGAAATATTAAGTGATTATTTTGGTGTTATTTTATTATTAATTTTTAGTTATTCATTTTCAATGATTATTTTATTAATTTTCATATTAATTAAAGACATTCAAACAGAAAAAGCCTATATACTCGATTTAAGTTATTCGATTTTTATATATTCGTTGCGATTAATAATTTTGGTGTGTGGAACAAAATTAGTGGAAGTTGAACAAGCGAAAACAAATCGTTTAGTGAGCAATATTGTTGATCATTTTCAATGCCAAAAAATACAGAATAAGGTAAATGTAGATTATTTTAAATAAGCATATCTGTGGACTAAAAAATGCATTTTTCGAGTCCACAGTAAAAATACACTGCCAATAATGAACTCAAAACTTGCGATGAAGAAGTATGCCCACTTAAAAAGCTATATGTCCCGTACACCTTCAACGACTAAATTGCAATTTGTAAATGAGATGAAAAAATGCATTTTCTACGCTTTAATCGTAGAAAATTTTCAATCGATTTAACAAAACTAATTTCCTATTTTTAATGATTTTCTATTAAAATTTTTTTTCGCCCGATACCCAGAAAAATCAATTAAACAAAATGAAAGTCAATGTGAAAATATCCATGATAGAATATATTAACGTAAATAGCTATGTTTTTCGAATGAATTGACCGATTGAGTTTCAATTTGAGTACGAGGTAAAAAATTATCCGTAACAGTTAGCTGAAGGCTTAAAACTGAAAAGTTTTTTGGTTCTCTGACAAGGAATTAAAGCACACAAAAATTTCTAGATAAATATGGCAAATAATATTAATGATTGTGAAAACAATTAAAAATTAACTGACATAGATTTGATATAAACGGTGAGGTAACGATGATTATTTTTTCATTTTTATACAGTATCATCTTTATATTTTAATAAACATCAGCCTTTTTTTGGGGATTCCATTTGACTAGAAACAAATTTTATTTGCAAACAAATAATTTTAACTTGTAATAAAGCAATGATGAGTCAATATTACTTTATTGTCAAGAACCATTTGTAAATAAGAAATAGTGATTTATTTTCTTCAATGTATATTTATCGAAAAAATTAATATAAAAATATCTCACGCAATCTAGTAAGAAAAATATAAATTCAACGTACTCAAGATAAAAATGCTTGATACAAAATTTAAATTACATTTACACTCAATAAACAACATAGCTATTATAATTTAATTTGTAAAATAAACACATTAAAAGAATGCCTTGTGACGCCAATCGATATTTTAATTTATTCACGCGCACCTAAAACATATTATAACGTTTTTATAAATATTATTTTATTCTTAATCAACACTTCGAACATAATCGGTCATCTCGAATTCGGTTCAAACACCAATTCATAAATGTTCATTATGAAAGATCATTTTGAAACGTTTCAATTAGTATTTCTTGCACAAAAACTCATCGGATTAGCACCGATTTTTATTACAAAAAATGTTAATAATCAAAAAATAATTTATACACGAAAATGTTCATTAATAATTACGGCAATATGTCTTCTGATATTTTTCTTTTTAATATCTCTATTCATTTTCGCGTTTTACGGTTCATTCTTAAAAAATTTCAACTGCTTTAATACCAATTTACAAATAATCACATGGCATTCGGAAACTTATTGTGGTTTTATAATAATTTTTATAATATATTTTTTTTATTTTTTTAAACGTTCAAAATTAATTAAAGCACATTTAATTTTTTATGAAATTGATACAACTTTAAGTCACGTGGAATTTAAAAACATATTTAAAAGTATTTGTGCGTGTATTTTATTTTTTATGATTATTGATTTTATCGATGCATTAGCAGTTTTAACGTTATTCAATAATTCATTATTAGATTTTGAATTATATTGTAAATTGATTCCAAATGGTTTTATATCGTTTGCTTCAAACTGCTTTTTATGTTTTATGATTACATTAAAATATCGTTTTATTAATATTAATAAATTAATAATAAATTTAACACTAAATGATATCGATGAAAGTTATGATTTAATTGAATTAAATATTAAAAAAATCATGTTAATTCATACAAAATTAATGAATATTATTGAAATATTAAGTGATTATTTTGGTGTTATTTTATTATTAATTTTTAGTTATTCGTTTTCAATGATTATTTTATATATTTTCATATTAATTAAAGAATTACAAACGACTAAATTTGCTTTATTCGATTTAAGTTATACGATTTTTTTGTATTCATTACGTTTAATAATTTTGGTGTGTGGAACAAAATTAGTGGAAGATGAACAAGCGAAAACAAATCGTTTAGTTAGTAATATTGTAAATTATTTTCACTGTCCAAAAATTCAAAATAAGGTGAGTGACACTCTGTTTTTTTAGTTAGACAAATACAAATATTTACCATTGAACAAAATTAAGTAGATGCATAGAGTGGACCCATCCGTTCAGAGTCAATCACAGTGCTCTAGATCCAGAGATGTTCTATTGTTCGTCAATTCGAACTGTTTTGCTTAACAAATATTTATCTAATTTGATTATAAATACAGTTTTTTTTTTCCAATCATTACTGTCGACAATCATTACAAACGTTTATGTTTTAATAACTTTTGTTGTCTTAATAATAATATAATATTTGTGCATTTCACACATTACTGTTCTACTTATCGAATACGAGAAAAATAGTAATATTTTAATATTTATTTTCTATTCGATAGAAGCGTTACGAGTAACTAAAATGTGTAAAAATTACCAAAAATCAAAATTAATTGTTATAGTTGTTGCGTTACAATTATTTTGATGAGGGACCACTCAATAATTCAATATAATTCTATATGTAACTAATATTTTATCCATTTTGTTACCAGAGTAACGCGGATGACCGAACGTATGTATTTGAATTGAACGTTTTGACCTAAAAATAATCTAGAAAGTAATTGCCTAGATCAACTAAAATAATAACTTTTCTCTAAATCATTTCTTTCAAAATAACATAGTTTTATGGATCTCAGGGGCCACCGACACTTTTTGATTGACATATCTGATTGATTTTGTAAAACATTAGGCCAATACTTAGAGACCCAAACGGTGTATTGACACTAATGGCTGATGCATAATATTTTCAATTCATTCTTATATTTATCTAAATTATTCAATTTTTTCTCACAAAATTCAAATAAAGCTTTTACTAATTTTTGATAATTGTTTTTCCAATTTTATGTCATCAGTTTTTCTTCGATAAGAAGATCAAAAATAATTTTTTTCGAAATTTCGAAAAAAAAAAATTAATTACTATTTTCGTGAAATATTTTGGATTTTTTTTGTTGCCTTATTCATTATCAATTGATTGATACATAAAGATGATGCAAAAATATGTCAAATATTTATGAATTTTTATTAATGTTTATTTTTTTGAAAAAATAAATTTTTGAATCCATGGAATTGATCAATTCCCCTAATACCCAAATTGTGTTCAAATACCCCTAAATTTCAAAAAATTTACTATATAAGAAAACAAAAATTATTTCAAATAATAAATAAACTTTGTTTCGTGTGTAAAATCTAATTACAGAAATACTAATTTAGCTAAGTCGTAAGAAGGTTAACCACTTTAACAGAAACTGATCATAAATTTAATAATTTTTGTAATAAAAAAAAAAAAATACGGTAAAATTGTTGCTTGCAAAAAAAAAACTAACAGCCAATTTAAATCTTTACACCACTTCCGTAATTAAAGTTCAAACAAGATGCAAATTAAGACTTTGATTTTATTTGATTTTGGAATATCAATTTCTTATATATTTTGGCTCTCCTAAATTAGTTTTACAACCACAGATTTTACTATCAGGCGATTTTATCTTCAGATTAAGTAAATCGTTTTTCTCTATTTCTAAAAATCTTTTTTTCCAAATTTTATTCGAGTAAAAAGTTCTAGGCAATAAATATCATAATTTTTTGGAATTTTTTTGCTCTTTCTGGATGGGAAATAAAATTTGTTAATCTGGAACCAAGAAAAAACATATTTTTATTCGATTTCACATCATTTTTTAAACACAGAAAAATTATTACAAAGAAAAATTAGCGTTAAGTTGAAGATTTTTCTCTACTCGGTATAAAGGAAGCTTATCTCATAATTCAGGATATATGTAGCGATTTATAATTTCACTTATCAAGAAATATTACCAGAATCTAAACACATTCAGCGTATGCCTATTATTGCCTATTTAACTCTGTGGTTTTAGACTAATGAATTCAATTGTATAAAATGTTCATAATCGAGTCTTGCTGTGAATACATCGTCTTCTCCAAATTTGTATCCAGGATAATTTCAATAAAAGATTAGACATGGGTTTAAATAGGTTTAATTAACCAAAGCAGACTTATAAATAAATTTAGGTCGTATTTATTATGCAGTAAATTTGGGCCTAGATCCTAATAGCGTATTCTTCCACAAAAGATACTTATATTGGAAGTATAAAACGGAGATATATAATTTAGATTTTCCTCTCCCACCACAGATTCGAATGAAATATTTATTATTTTAAATTACCGTTTTGGCTTACTTACACAAATAAAACTGGTCTTCAAAACATCTTCAACAAACTTCAGTTTTAGTGTATAGCAACAAAATAATCGTGCAATGGATCATTACGATTGTATAAAACCGATTTTATATATACAACAATGTTTGGGAATTGGTGTATTTTATGCGAAAAAACAAAATGATTTCAAACCACATGAATATTATACAAAACCGTACGATTTTTTAATTACTTTATTCTTTATACTATTAATAATAATCGGGCGGATTGCAAAGGAATATTTAGAAGAGCCGTTTACTATAGAAGATTGTTTTGTATTAAGTTTACTCGAATTAATCGGCTATTATGAAACATATTTTGGAATATTTCTATTCTTTATCACTTATTTTATGGCTTACAAACATCGCTTCACAATTATGGAATCGCATACAATGATTGAAGAAGTGGATAAAACATTAAGCGATTATCAATATGAGATTCCATATCGAAAAATACGAAATTTTTCATTGATGACCGTTTTGATTTTAGTGACCATAGAAATTGTAGCTTTTTTATTCAGTGGACCGGGCTTCAGATCAGATTACAGTGAAATAATATTTGAATTATTAGAAGTTATACCGTATATTATTTACACGGTCGCTATTGGAGTGTTTATCAATTTTATGTTTTGTCTACGATACCGCTTTCAAGCGATTAATAATTTGTTAGTTCGAAATTTTAAACAATTAGTTCTGCACTGCAGTGAAGAGAATGGTGAACGAATTTTGAATGAACAAAAATTCGATGTATTGACAAAAACACACGAGAAACTGTGTGATGTTTCGGATTCGATTAGTGATGCGTTTAGTACATTTTTATTTTGTGTTTCAACATATTTATTCGTTTTGATTATTGTTGAAGTTTTCGTATCAATGCGTATCCTTATTTTGGGTTTTACTTACGCAAATAATGAGTGGATATCATTGGGTTTGTTCCTGTCGTATATTTTATTGATTTATTCGTTTAAATTGGTAGTTTTAGTGTTGAGTACACAATTAGTTTTAAGTGAGGCATCCCAAACACATGCGTTTGTACATAAATCGATCAATTGTTATACTGAGGACTCAATTCGAAATAAAGTAAGTAGCAAAAAGTATTAAAAAATTTTCTAAATTTTCACTAAATTTCTTTTAATACATTGCTGATATTTCATCATTTTATATAAATAAACAAAGAAAGAGAAAATTAAAGCCATTACGATAATCTTAAAATCTTTTTCATTACTATCCACAACAATACAAACTCTAAAGTTTTAATAACTTTTGTTCTAACAGTGAACAAACGTGTACATTAAAAAACTGACAAATACTAGCAAAAAATGGAAAAATTACGCAGTCGTCGAAAATCAAGCACAGTCCTCTAGACCCAAAGATGTTCTGTTGGTCCTCAATTCTACCTGTTTACAAATATTTACCGCATTTTAAAATAAAAAAAATATTTTTCTTATTTTTATTACAACTATCAACAGTACAAACTGTTTTAATAACTTTTGTTGTGTTAATAATAATCAAGTTAATATTTGTATTCTAATGCATTACTACTTTTTGATCAACTCATCAAACCGACAATTGTTGAAGGTTTTTTATTTTCTCTTACTAGACTAGTCAAAGGAATTATTGGGTATGTGTGTGTGGGTGTGTGTGTTTGTGTGTGTGTGTGTGTGTGTGTAAATATCACACCGATATCATTTCGCTGTAACCTAAATTCACCAACCGTGGTTTCTGACTTCATATAACTTCTGGTTGTGTCTTTTTGAAGCTTTTGGTAAAAATCAGACTACCAATTCAATGATGTAACGATGAGTCAATATATCATTGTTGTAAAGTATCACTTGTAAATGATAAATAATTATTTCGATATAAAATTTCATTAAATTGGGGAAAATTCTATTTCAATTTAAGAAATGATTTAAACTTTTATGAACTGATTTTTCTTTGTGAAAGAAACACTGCAGATATATAACTTATTTATTTCTTTACTATTATTTTTAAATTAATTAATTTCTTTAGTGTACATTTATTTAGTCTTCATCCAAAAAATTAATATGCAAATTTCATACGTAATCTACAAAGAAAAATTCCAATTCAAAGTACTCAAGATAAAAATGCTTGATACAAAATGAATTAAAATTTCATTTACACTCAATAAACAACAATTATCAACAAATTATAATTTAACTTATAAAATGAACATATTAAAAGAAAACATTTGACGCAAATTGACAATCTAATTCATTCACGCGCACGTTTATTTACATAATAATATTTTATTGTCAATTAACACTTTGAACATAATCATCGGTCATCTCGGATTCTGTTCAAACACCAATTTATAAATGTTCATAATGAAAGATCATTTTGAAACGTTTCAATTAGTATTTCTTGCACAAAAATTTATCGGTTTAGCACCGATTTTTATAACAAAAAATTTTAATAATCAAAAAATAATTTTTACACGAAAATATTCATTAATTAATACGGCAATATGTCTTCTAATATTATTCTTTTTAGCATCTCTTTCAATTTATAACATGTATAACGATACGAAATACGGTATATTTATGATTAATTCCAACTGCTTTAATACCAATTTACAAATAATCACCTGGCATTCGGAAAGTTATTGTGGTTTTGTAATAAGTTTTGTAATATATTTTTATTTCTTCTTGAAACGTTCAAAATTAATAAAAGTACATTTAATTTTACATGAAATTGATACAACTTTAAGTCACGTGGAATTTAAAAATATATTTAAAAGTATTTGTGCGTGTATTTTATTTTGTATAATTGTTGATTTCTTTAATGCAATTGCAAATTTATCGATATTTAGTGATTCATTTCTGGATTTTGAATTGTATTGTAAATTAATACCAAATAGTTTTATAACGTTTAATGCATATTTTTTTTTATCTTTTATGATTACATTAAAATATCGGTTTATTAATATTAATAAATTAATAATAAATTTAACATTAAATGATAAAGAAGAAACTTATGATTTAATTGAATTAAATATTAAAAAAATCATGTTAATTCATACAAAATTAATGAATATTATTGAAATATTAAGTGATTATTTTGGTGTTATTTTATTATTAATTTTTAGTTATTCGTTTTCAATGATTATTTTATATATTTTCATATTCATTAAAGAATTGCAAACCGATAAATCATATTTGTGCTATTTAAGTTATTCAATTTTTATACATTCGTTGAAACTAATTATCTTGGCGTCTGGAACAAAATTAATAGCAGATGAACAAGCGAAAACATTTCGTTTAGTTTGTAATATTATGAATTATTTTCATTGTTCAAAAATTGAAAATAAGGTGAGTGACACTCTGTTTTTTAGTTAGAAAATCGTAAATAAAAAATATATTTAGTATAACAAGTATAAACAATGATTTAGTGGCCCGATAGTTAGAGACCCGGACGCCGTATTGAAACTGAATAATATTCCAAAATTTAAAAAAAATAATTTGATGCTGTTATTTCCCTAGACTGTTTTCGATTATTTTTGCAGCCCTATTCATCAATAATTTTTATACTTCTATAATTTTTTGAAAAGTTATTTTGATAAAATAAATTTCACATTTCACGATAATGCTCAATTAAATTAAAATACGTAAGAAATTAATTTTGTTTAAAGTGTAAAATTTCATTACAGAATAATGTTCATTTATTTATTTTTATAACTCCTAATTATGATTGGGTATACCAGAAAATACCCGATAAAAATAATAAAAAAATTTTTCCAAATATTTCTCATAAGCAAAAATAATAATTTAACTAAGAAGGTTAACCACTTAAGCAGAATCTCATCATCAATTTTGTAATTTTTATAATAGAAAAAAAAAACTTATAGTAAGATTCATTTGATTGAAAAAAAATAATAAGAAAAACTAAAAATTCTTCCCATCACTTCCATAATTATAAATTCAAGCATAAACTAATTTTTCCTTATATTTAATTACAAAAATTCATTTCAAATTTGGATACTCTTAAGTAGATATGCAACTTCCTATTAGAACAGAATCATCTTGATTGGTGGCAAAAGGTTGTCCTGAATAAATAAATTCTCAGTTTCTCAATTCTCAACTGTATTCTATAGTTTAAAATAGAGTCAATTTGGAGAACTTGTTTAGCCAATAATATTTTTCTATGGAAGATTTAGACATTCACTAGGTTTGCTAGTTTAAATATACTTTTATTAAAACAAACCTTTTTATAAATAAATTTCCGTCATATTTATAAATAACATACGCTGAGTCTCTGTCTAATCACAGATTTTTCCAATATAAGTTCCAATATACTTTTACGGATTCTTCCAATAAATCTTTGTACTTTGGAAGTAATTAATAGAATAATTCATTATCATATTTTTAAAAAAAAAATCAAATAATAGTATAAATTTTCATCTCCCACCATAAATATTTATTATTTAAAATTATCATTTTAATTTTCACTAATAAAACTGGTCTTTAAAACATCTATAACTATCCGGTTCTATAGTTTTAGTGTATAGCAACAAAATAATCGCGCAATGGATCATTACGATTGTATAAAACCGCTTTTGTATATACAACAATGTTTGGGAATCGGTGCATTTTATGCGAAAAAACAAAATGATTTCATACCACACGAGTATTACACAAAACCATGGAATTTTTTAATTACTTTGTTCATTATGGCATTAGTAGTAATCGGTCAGATTGTCGAAGAATATGTAGTTCATTCGATTACTATCAAAGATTGTTTTCTATTAAATTTGATGCAAAAATTGAGCTACTATGAACGATATTTTGGAATAATTCTATTCTTTGTCACTTATATCATGGCTTACAAACATCGCTTCATAATTATGGAATCACATACAATGATTGAAGAAGTGGATAAAACATTAAGCGAATTTCAACATGAAATTCCATATCGAAAAATACGAAATTTTTCATCAATTGCGGTTTTTATTTTGGTGATCTTAGAAGTTGTTGCTGTTGCAATTAGTGGACCGGGATTTTCAGGCAATTACCGTGATGTAATATTCGCTTTATTGGAGTGTATACCGAATATTATTTATACGGTTGTAATTGGAGTGTTTATAAATTTCATGTTTTGCTTACGATATCGATTTCGGGCGATTAATGATTTGCTAGTTCGAAATTTTAAACAATACGTTGGCAGTAAAAAAGATAACGATCGAATTTTAAACGAACAAGAATTCGATTTATTGACAAAAACACACGAGAAACTGTGTGATGTTTCGGACTCGATTAGTGATGCGTTTAGTGCGATTTTATTTTGTGTTTCAACATATTTATTCGTTTTGATTATTATTGAAGTTTTCGTATCGATGCGTATGTTTATTTTGGGATTAACTTACGAAAATAATTTATGGATATCAATCGCATTCTTATTGTTGTATGTTTTAACGATTTATTCGATTAAATTAGGATTTTTGGTTTTGAGTACTGAATTAGTTATAAGTGAGGCATCCAAAACGCATGCGTTTGTACATAAATCGATTAATTGTTATACTGAAGACTCAATTCGTAGTAAAGTAAGTAGTAACATATTCAAAATTTCCTAAATTTTTGCTAATACTTATTGCATTTTTTTGGAAAAAAAAACCAAACTGTTAAAATTTTACAGTTCAATTTTTAATTTAAGGATGTAATTTCGCTTATAAACATATCGATATTTTTTAAATATCAATATCGATTTTTTACATAGATAATCAATTATTTTATCACAAATTAATAATTTAAAAAAATCGATTTTAAATTTCTAAACACAAAAATGAATAATAATTGGACACTAATTGAAGGGCAAACCTTGAAACCGATCTTTTGCCGGTCTAGTGTTAGCTTCTTTTGTGTTAAAATGGAAAACTAAAACCTTACAGCGACTTACAACGTACTAAAAATATACATTCGAATTATTTGCATCCCTAATTGAATTTAAAAATGTCATTGAAACCAAAAATATTGATTTTAATGCGCCTAAAGTAGTATAACTTCAATAAGAAAATTTTAGTACCAACAGAAAAATCTACAAAAACCTTTTTAAAACCTCCGTGGACACATGCCTGATCAAGCATTCTTCCACAAATGTTTCTTATATTGGAAGTGTTTAGTAAAATAATTACCAGATTTCAAATTTAAAAAAAAAAAATCACAAATATAAAC
Organism: Chrysopa pallens; assembly: GCA_020423425.1. Lineage (NCBI taxonomy): Eukaryota > Metazoa > Arthropoda > Insecta > Neuroptera > Chrysopidae > Chrysopa > Chrysopa pallens. Next base: position 27,737,629 of record CM035594.1, on the reverse strand, counting down.
AATTTTAAATTTTCATCTCTCCCACCGCTGAATCCAATAAAATTATTTAATACCATCTTCAATATTTTGCACAAACCAAATAGTTCTCAAATCATCATCAACTCTATATCCGGTATAAATTTAAGTGTTTTTGTGGTTGAAGTGCATTGCAACAATAAAATAATCGGTGCGATGGATCATTACGATTGTATAAAGCCATTATTATTTATGCAACAATGTTTGGGTATCGGTGCATTTTACGCGAAAAAACAAAATGATTTCAAACCACACGAGTATTACACAAAACCATGGGATTTTTTAATTACGTTATTTTTTATGGCATTGGTAATTACCGGTCGGATTGTAAAAGAATATTTAGAATTCGATTCGAACAGTATTCGTGATTGTTTTCTATTAAGTCTACTACAAATTTCGGCATTGTATGAAACATATTTTGGCGTATTTCTATTTTTTGTCACGTATATAATGGCTTACAAATATCGCTTCGTAATTATGGAAGTGCACACAATGATTGAGGAAGTGGATAAAACGTTACATGATTTTCAATTTGAAATACCATATCGGAAAATTCGTAATTTTTCATCGATTTCCGTGTTAGTTTTAATTTTCTTAGAATTTTTAGCGGTTGTAATTAGTGAGCCGGCATTGTTAAACGATTCGGTTGAGATAATATTCGCTTTATTGGAATGTATACCGAATATAATTTATACGGTTGCAATTGGAGTGTTTATAAATTTTATGTTCTGTTTACGATATCGCTTTCAAGCGATTAATGATTTGTTAGTGCGAAATTTTAAGCAATATGTGCTGAGCAGTAAAGAGGATAGTTTACGGATTTTAAATGAACAAGAATTCGATTTATTGACAAAAACACACGAGAAACTGTGTGATGTTTCGGATTCGGTTAGTGATGCGTTTAGTACAATTCTATTTTGTGCGTCCACATATTTATTTGTATTAATCATAATTGAAGTGTTTATCTCGATGCGTATGTTTATTTTGGGTTTTACATTCAACATCACCTTGTTTGTGTCAATCGGTTTCATATTGTCGTATATTTTAACGATTTATTCGATTAAATTAGGATTTTTGGTTTTGAGTACTGAATTAGTTATAAGTGAAGCTTCCAGAACTCATGCGTTTGTACATAAATCGATTAATTGTTATACGGAAGACTCAATTCGTAGTAAAGTAAGTACCTAAAAAGATTATGTACATCTAAATTAGTAGTTTTCAGCATATTTTCTGAAAAATCTGCCGTCCATTTTTTGATGAACCAAATCGGTCTTGAGAAAACCGAATCCATTTAGATTAAATTTTTTAAATGTAACTTACAGATACAGTTTTCCATTTTTCAAATCATAAATTTTTTTAATCATAATGGCTACAAACGAATTAACTGAAAATACTGCTTTTTATTAAAATTAAAAAACATATTAAAAAATTGTCTTCGAATTTCTATGGAACAAAAAAAAAACTATGAAATTCCACTATCCAATGTAACTAGCAATATAAATTCATTCGATTGGTTCATTCATTCTAACGTGACAGTTTGCAAGCCGTCAAAAAATTAGCAAAGAGTGAATTCATACTGATGGTGACTACTTTGTAGTCGAAATGTGTATTTATAAAATACAAAACATTTTGATCTAGCATATTGGGACAAAAAATCGAAATTTATCATAATTTCCGGATAATTAAGAAAGTTATCATAAATATATATATATATATATATATATATATATATGTAGCGCAAAATCTCTAAGTATTTCATATTTAAAAATTTTTCGCAAAAAAATAAGAACTGAAATAATTTACTAATGGCTAATTAACTTTCAAAAGCGGAGCTTAACACATTCTCAGCTAGAAAATTTCTTTCTAGATAATTTTTGCTTTATATTTTTTGCGAAGCATTGTTATTTTTACTTTTTAATTTTGTATGCAATCGTTAGAAACTGCTACCATGAACCAAAATTTCGGTTTAGCCTAAAAGAAGAATCATTGAAATTGACCTACTCTGTAAAAAAAGTGTTTGCGTCATCAGGCGCATTTTTTAAATAGAAATTGGTTCAATTATTTTCCAAATAAAATTATCTAACTTCGTCGTTCTAATTAACGAGTCCTCGATATCCTATTTTGATTTCATATTCATCTAAAACAACGCCGGTGACATCTTAAACATAGCCAAAATTAAGGTGTTATATTTTTAGACATCAAATAGCAACAACATAAAAATAATTATTAAAAAAACTAATTGGTTATTAAATAATAAATAAATTAACAATTTATCTTTCTTTGAAAATTTCTATTCTGTGCCAGTTGTTAATTGCTACAACCCACAACTATAACTGCATATTCGTTTGAATTTAATCATTAATTTTAATAATTAGACATTTATGTTGGCAATTGAATAAAATAAAACTTTTCATACTATTTTACAAATGACTTTATTTATAATTATATTTATTGTATTAATATAATTGGTTTTTTTTTAAGCATCGAAATAATCAATCAAAACAAGTGAAAATTACCCTAACAGTGTTAATTTTATAAACAATGGACATGTGAACTATTTTTAATCATTAATATTCATAAAATACACTAAATATACACTCCATATAGCTTTAATAGTTTGTTATATACTAATATGTATTGTAATAATTATATATACGAAGTTTGAGCTGAAATTGTAGCGTAAGCATTGTAAAAAAATGTTTCACACAAAAGTTGTTTCTTTTGAAGCAACAAACAAACATATCATATAGTTTAAAAGTATTTTTTGGTCAATATAATATAATATATTTATATATATATATAATATAATCTTTAGACTAAAATTAATACTCGGTATATATTCTATATATGTCGAATATAAAAATATTTGGATGAATCAATATTTTATTATTTTCGTTTTTCGATCAATCACAATAATTTCGTATCGATCCATTAATTTTAATTATAATAAATAATTGAATAACAATAAATTAAACAAATACAAATTTAATCATTAATAAATCATTTTGTAAATAAAATTTGCTATGTAATATAAATAATATTTTATTAAAGGTCACACATAGTTTTGATTTCAAATCTAAAAAGTCCTTGAAGATGATTACTAGGTTAATAAAAAAAACAAAAAACAAAAAAAAACGAATCTAACTTGTTTGAAGATTAGCAAAACTTCATCATTTAAATATTCTTAAATACCATAATTATTACAGAAGCATCCGCAAATAATTCTTAAATTTACAAATCACTATAAAATTTTTATTTTTGATTTAATCCTTCCAGAAATTTATTTATGGCTTAAGATTGATACTTAAGGCATTCTCATTTTTCGGTTTAGATTATACAGTGCCCCTTCATATCCTATTCTGAATCAAGGCCTTTATACCCTCTTCAAAATAATTACCTTCTTGTTTTACCACTTCCAGCATACTGTTCCTCTATGATTTTAAAGGCTTCCCCTTTTATTCCTCTTCTTAAAAGTTTCAAAACAAAGCCGTATCTTCACTGCATTTAGTCTTAACGCTGAAACATTGTGACAATTTAAAAAAATTACACATCCACCAGAGAATCAAATCTGGGACCATCCGATAGCTAGTCATTTACAAAAGGCCTATTTTACGTATTTTATTCAAATTTGGAAAGAATTTGAAAAAATTACACAAAACTCTTCTTTTGTTTTACAAATAAAGCTGATTTATTCTTTTTCATTGGATCTCGAAAATTTTCGATTGTGCAGACAAGAAAAAATTCGCTTATTAAAAAATCAAAAATAATTTTAGTGTCAGTTAAACCATCTAATTAATTATATTATTTGTTTTAATTTCAGCTGACAATTTTCTTGATGCAACTGATCAACAGAAAACCATCGTTTACCGCATGTGGATTATTTGAAATCAATTTACCACTTCTATTTTCGGTAAGTTAGAAATTTTTAAAATTTATTGAAATTAACACAATATTAATAAATATATAATAATCATATTTAATATGTATAAAATAATTACAAATTTTTGATTAAGGGAAAATCCGTTTATAAACGTGATTACAAAAAATTACCTAATTTCGATGAGATATTCAAAAAGAAAATTTATACACCTACTCTGAGTATTGATTATAAATAATAATTTAGCAATAAAAACCAATTAAAATGGGTAAATTAAGCAATTATTATAATCAATTCCGATAAACCTATAATAGCTAAGGTTATACGAACACGGTACTCACTGCGGCAGCATATTGTAAGCAGTGTGACTTACTGTTTTTAATAGCTCATCGAACTTTCATGTTTTACCGATAGATGGCTAATGAACTATGTAATTTAAAATTCATGATATTGTAGAAAACTGTGTTTATATCAATAATATACAGTTAATATTAATTGAGACAAAACATGCAATTTGTCTCACTTCAAGTATGTCATCCAGTTATTTAAGACTGACCACGGCGTTTGTACAGCCTCAAATACTCCAATAGAGAGTTTCATAAACGAACCAATAGAGATTGAGCAAATACAATCAAAAAATTAATGAAAGTTTGGCACGGTAAAAAACATTTAAGCATCTTAGTGCTTATTTAGTTTTTTTGCTTCGTCTCAAATTTAAAATAAACTTCGTATTTGGATATTTGAGTCATAAACGAAACAAGAAATTTTTTCGCAGGATTGAACAAAAACAATCAAAAAATTAATGGAACTTTTTCGCTAAAAAAAATGTTTTTCTGATCAGAAAATCTGATGTCTTATGTAGAATTATTACCGTGTGTGGGGTCTAATATAAACTACATGTTATTTAGTTACATAAAATTACCTAATCAGATGGTGTCCAGGATGTACCTATCTCAAATCAAATACAGTGTTCGTATACCCTTAGATAAATGTAACTACTTACAAATTTTTTTTATAAATTCATATAATTTATAAATTCCAAAATAATTGCCGACAGTATTTATTTTTACCCATTGAAAAATATGATCTCACCTTCTGTTTTTATAATTTTCTCAAGTATTTATAGATTTTTTTTTTTTTAACTGGAAAATTTGGCGAAAAATTTTAATAGTTTTTATACTCATAAATTATGTTAATATATCAGGGTAGTTAATTTTTGAAATGGAAAAAAATTATAGTAGAATGAAACCAATTGGAAACGGAAGATAATATGATAAAAATGAAAGAAAAAATAAATTACGGGCTATCTGAGTTCGGGAAGTTGGAAGGGGTGAGTTTATTTCGATTTCCAGCAAAACTACATAAGTTCTATGGAAAAAAGTTAAATGGCAAAGTTGTAGGTTATAAAAAGATCTACAACTTTTGTATCCACAATTATTTATACATAACCTAAAAATTTATTACAAAAAAAATTTTGTTCCCACGAAAACTTACCTTTTTATGTTCCAAATACACTGTAAATTTTTTATTTAAAATATTTATTTTTTCACATTATTTTGAATAAATATCGAAAAAATCACACTAATTTTCAATCGAAAAATTATGAGGTTATGTGAAAAAAGTGTAAATACAAAAGTTGTAGATATTTTTTTTCCTAAAACTTTGCTATTTAAGTTTTTTCCATAGGACTTATGTAGTTTTTCCGGAAATTAAAATATATCGATGTTTTATCTTTAAACACTCACCCCCTCCTACTTCCCGAACTCGGATCGCACGTAATTTATTTTTTTATCATATTTATCTTGCATTTCCAATGGGTTTCATCCTACTATAATTTTCTTCCACTTTGTATCCATTTTTTGAGGCTTCTACCCTGGTCTATAAAGTGTTCATACAAATTTAATAGTTGACAAACACTTAAAAAATAATTGCTTTTAAAATGAATTTTAGTAAATATTTCTTTTTGTTTTTTTATTATAGATGGTCGGGGCATTATTCACGTACGTCATAATTCTCATTCAATTCGACCAATCAGATAAAGGATGTATTGATAATTATTTAAATGAAAAATTAAGTGACAACTCTACAGAATCAACTTTACAAGCGAATACAACAAATATGGTTGGAAATGTTACAACGGCAATTTTAGGAACAGATATCTATGCAAATATTACAGAAATTCTAGCAAATTTTTCAACAAATATTACAAATAATTTTATGAAACTAATAGAAACTAGTAAACAATCACCGAATTTATCCACAAATTTATCATTAGATAATTTATCAACGTTGACATCAAATCTCTCGACAAATTCTACTGATGAATTAAGTCATATATCATGGAAAGTTGTCAATATTATACAAAATATTACGGATGTTAATTTATTAAAAAATATTTCGAGTAATTTAGAAAATTTCTTATTAAATAATTAAATATAATTTTATATAAGTTTTTTTTTTGTATGAATACAGTGAGTTTCAAAGAAATGTGACATAATGATTAGTTATTATTTTTGTACATATTTATTAATAAGACCCTGTACATCACATTTTATTTGTTTAGCATATTCTTTAAGATGATTTATGTTTTTGATAAAAATAATAAACCAACTCGATAATTAACAAACATTGAAATTTCATATTATGCACAATCTTAATATGCAAACGGAATGCATTTCGAAAAGCTTTAGTCAAAACAAAATTTCAATTTGATTTTAGAAATCTGTTTTCGAAATAAAAAACCACGCTAAAGTTTTCATGTCAAGATTGTTCATACCAAAACCTCATTACATTTAGATAATGCATTTTTTCCTAAACTAAACTAAATTACCTTTTGTTTTAAATTCAAATTTTAAACCAGAACGTACGAAATTTATTTAAAAACAGACGACTAATGTTTACAGCAAAACCGGTAAGGATCCACTGCGATCAGTCAATTTCTGTGTGAAACGTTTTACAATGGACTGGACTCCAATTCCAAAATTACTATATCGAGAGCTATAATTATTTAATTAATTCTATTTTTTAATTTGAAAATAAAAAATTTAGACCAGAGTAGAAGGCTTTTAAAAATGGTAAAAAGTGTAACAAAAATTAAAGTAAGATGAAATCTATTGGGAACGGAAGAGAATTTAACAAAAATGAAAGGAAAAATTATTTACGGCCGATCTGTCGCTGGGAAGTAGAATGGGATGAGTTTTTTTTTATTTAAAATATTTATTTTTTCACCTTATTTTGAATATATATCGAAACAGCACCCTAATTATCAATCGAAAAATTTTACGATATGTGAAAAAAGTAAAAATACAAAAGCTGTATATCTTTTTATTATATCTACAACTTTGCGATTTAAATTTTTTCCATAGGTAGTTTTGCCGGAATTCGGGATAAAACACAGTTACCCTTAAAAACTCACTCCCTTCCACTTCCCAGCCTCAAATCACCCGTAAATTATTTTTCCTTTCATTTTTGTTATATTCTCTTCCGTTTCCAATGAGTTACATCCTACTATAATTTTTTTTTTTTTTTTTGTTCCAAAAATTATCGACCCTGGTCTAATTATATATTTATAATCGTAAATTTGGGATTTTAATTTGACTTTGAAATTTATAAAAAAAAGTGTTTTTAATGCCTAGTTTTATTTTTTATACACTCTGTAAAAAATTTCATATGAAAAATACGTCTAATTAGTATAATAAATAGATATTTATATGAACACGAGTTAATGAATGTAATTTGAATATTCTTCAATATATTTTTTGATCTTTTTATTTCAATTTATCGACATGTTTTTTTAATTAAAATTCCTTTTTTTTGTGATTCGAATGATTTATTAATAACAACTAAAATAAATAAATTTGAAATGTTTCAATCAAATTTGAATTTTGGATAGACAATTTGGAAAAACCACAAATATAATAATATTAGTGATGTAATAAAAAAAAAATCGTTTAAATCAAAAATAACAAACGATCAATTTACCGAAGAGAAGACACCAGGAGGGCGGAAATATATCTATCAATCTTATTTTGAATAATTTTTTATATAAATAAGTTTTTTTGTGTTTGTTTAAGATCACCACAAAAATGCTGTAATTAAAATAATTTCAACGCCAACAAACAAAATAGTTGAGTATAAGCTATTTATGATTATTGACATAATTAAATTACAGTTAAAAAATATTTCTATACGTAGGTATTGTACTGTTCATATTTTCGGGGGAAGGGGTTTAATTATACTATAACTTTACTCGACCAAAATTTAGAAAAAACAAATGAAGATAACTACTAACAGAGTTAATTGTTTAGATACTCGACATATGATTGATTATCATTGTTTGGACTAAAATACTATAAATATGCAGTCTATATAGTTATAATTACTTGTATATTAATATGGAATATAATAACCTAAATGTGAGCTTAAATTGTGGCAAATCCTAACATTTTACGAAAAAAAAATTTCAAACAAAAGTTGTTTTTTTTCAACTAGAAAATGAACATTTTTAGTATTTGAATTTTTCTTCTATTTTTTATAGTTTAAAAGTTGGAAGTAGGATCCATTGGACCCAATGGACCGATTTTGCTCATTCACGAACTTAGACTCACTTTTTATGTTCAGAATACGTTACCAAAATTTCAGCTCGCTATCTCTTTTTGTTTTTGAATTATCGCGATGGCAGCCGGAAATGGTCTTATTAGATGTTTCTATGAACACCTATACTTAAAATTTGATTATGCGGTCAATATTAGGTAGTGTTATACAATAAAGACTAAAATTAATATACTCTGATATATTATGCATCTCGAGTATAAAAAATTAATTCTAATTTAATTATTCGTATTTTTTGATCCCAGATTGTACAACTTTTTGATATTTTTAACAACTTTTGTTATATTAACACCTTAATCATCAATAGATAAGAGTGTTTCAGCAAAATATTTTTAAGTATGTAATACTAAGAGATATCTAGTTGTGAAGATGGGGCTATATAGCCTAAAAGGAAAATAACAGCTAGATGCGTCTTTTCTATTACTTCCCAACTTGTACTATAAGAAAATTGACACATTTGGATCAGTCAAATGAAATGGAAATTCTGATTTAAAAAAATTTAGGAACTTAACAATTTCACCACTGCAAAACTAAGTTTATTTAATATAGATTATATTTTCTCATTACAAAGAAAATTGAGTAAAAATATTAGCAGGAGTTCAGTTAACGAAGTACAATCAACCACAATTAATTAATTTAATTATATATTAATAATATCATATTGAAAATAATAATATCATTTATTGTTAGAAAATTGTACATATTTTTCTATAAAGGAACATAATTTATTTTAATTACACATGAAAATATTTGATAATGTTCGTTATGTTATCAGAATTTGTCACGCAATACAGTTATAATTGAAAATAAATGGAAAAGATTAAAATACATCATATGACCGTCGTAAGATAATCCGTTGAAATATGATAAATCAGAAGAAAATTTAATTTTCATTAAAAAAATAAATAAATTAATATTCAAATATTTCATTATTCAAAAAATCAAATCTTTTTAAAATATCATTGCTCGGTTAGGCAACAGTATTTACATTTATGTAATTTAATTAATCAATTGATACATTAGTAAAACTAATAAAATTTATTGGATTAGGCAACTCTGTTTATTCCAATGTAGTTCATGTTAAATCAAACAGGAGTTTATTATTTAAATAGGTTTTAATTTGAAATAATTTCCGATTCATTTCGATACAAAATTTTAAATTGATTTTAATCAGAATGAATCGTTTATTTAATTTCAAATAAATATTTTTAATTTCTGATTTATTTGATTCAATTTCGATAAATCGGTGAGTAGAATTATATCAGTTTCAAAAAAAAAATCTCTAATTTTATTTATTTTTATAATATCTTGTATATAAGAAAATTGTCATAATTTTATTAGATAACTTATTCTACATGGAATTTATTCGATCATCATTACTAAGCTGATAATTTTATAAATGCAAAGGAAAACTGTTATAAAAAGTACAAGACATAGAAAATAAAACAGCTTGTACAAAAAGGTTATAATTTTTTTTTGTTAGACAACTTGTTAAATATAAAAGTAATTCATATATATAAAAATCACAAAAACACTATTATTTATTATTATTTTTTCCAAATATATTTATTAATATCAGATTATGAAAGTAAATTTTTAAGTAAATACAAATAAACAACACGATGTGTTAATACTATTTTAATTTATGCACCAACTTGAAAGATCTCTTTTGTATGTAGATGGATCATGACCCTGGGACAACCAACGTTTCAGCATTTGATTTTGTTGTTTTTTTTGTGCTTAGAAATGCGCCGGTCCAATACAAAAATTTACAATCACATACAACATTCACACCAAAATTATATTGTACCATCAGAAAAGTTCTCATCTCAATAAAAACTAGTATAAAAAACTTCTTTGAGAAATAAGATAATGTTAATAAACAATGGATCATTTCGATACATTTAAATCGTTACGTTGTATATCACAATTTATCGGTTTAGCGCCACATTTTATACATGTAAATACAAATTTTGAAAAAACGTTATATATTAAATCGTTAAATTATCTTAATACAATATTAACATTGTTAATATTTATATCGTTAACAATATTTAAACATGTCATGTATGAATCACAAGATCCGGGAAATTGTTTTTTATTAAATTTAATTACAAAAGGTAATCATTTTGAAGTATATTCCGGTATAATTATCGTTTTTATAATTTATATACTGAGTTTTATTAATCGTAAAGAGTTAATGCAAATTGAACAATCGATTTATGAAATTGATCGTATATTAAAAAAATTAAATGTTACGATACCGTTTAAGAAGTTACGAAAAACTATTACAATTATTACCGTTACGTTATTTATTTTCGATTTTATCGTATTATTTATAACAAATGTATTTTCCGGTGATATTCATACAATTTTCATAGCATTCATTGAATTAATACCCGGTATTTTTATTACAATAAATAATTGTTATTTTATAAGTTTTATGATTTGTTTAAAATATCGTGTGAAAGCATTAAATACCGTTTTAATACGAAATTGTTCGGAATATTCGTTAGAAGTGACAAGCGTTAATCAACGTATATTAAATGAACATGAAATTGATATTATTATGCGAATTCATGTACGCATTTGTGATATATTCGATTTAATCAATCATTATTTTGGTATTATTTTATTTTGTATTTTATCACAATTATTTATATTAATTGTGTTATTTGTGTATATTGCATCGAAATTATTATTAATCGCGTATATTTATAAGGGGCAAGAGAGTTTTATCGATGTGGCTTTTGTGCTTATTTATATAACGATCACGTATGCATTTAAGATATTCTTTATCATTTTGAGTACGAATTATTTACGTAATGAAGCGGAAAATACGAATACGTTTATACATAAAACGATCAATTGTGTTCCAGTGAAGAAATTACAAAATAAGGTACATTTTTGTATTAAATTTTAAATACTAAAATAATTATAAAATTATTTATTATCTAATTAGAGAAAATTATATGTTATTAAATTTTATTTTTTATAGTTTCAATGACTAATCAATCTACAAATATAAAAAAAAAGTTGTTATTTAATCAATCGAAAATCATTTCCAGGTATAATAGTCCAATCAAAACATATTTAAATCATGAAAAAAATATCATAAATTAAATCAACAAGTTTTAGTTGCATTTAGAATTAAACTTAAATTTTTGAATCGAAATAAATATAATTAAATAGGAAAAGATTTTCGAATCATTCCTATTGAAATTTTTGAATCGAAATGATCCCAATCAAACTTTTACCTTGGAAAGCCTTAAAAACCATTCACTAGACGGTCGAAAAAAGCTTCATACAAAACTTTTAAATAGTTAAAAAGTTTATAAAATGACATGCGCAAAATAAAAATCGATTCATAAGTTATCTAACTAATAACAAACCTTTCAAATATTATGATTTTTCAAATTGTAATAAATTTTGCAATCATTGAATGCTACAAAATAAGGTCAATAAGTGTACAAAACTGAGATTCTTATAAATAAATAGTTTCTGAGAAATTCGATTATTTATTTAAAAAAATACTTTTAAACCCATAAACCTGAATTGCCCAGTTCGAGGTGGTCCGATTTTTATTTTGAAATACCCATTCTACTCTTGAAGAGTTCTATTTTGACATAAATTTAGTAGTAAAATAAATTAGTGCCATCAAGTGAATTTTTAAAGCTTTCCGAGGAAAAATTCAAAATTCAGAATAAATCTTATTCATTTCTAATTCAATTTGAATAGGTTTTAATAGGACTTTTTTACTAGTGGTATTTTAAACAGAGCTCCTAAGATTTTCTATTATTTTTTTGTCATCTATTTCAGTTAGATAGAATCTTAATCCCATTAAGGCCATAAGGTCTTTGTGAATAATTTATATAGAAAAATATTACAAAAAATTCCATTGCAAGAAATTGGGATTGAATATTTAAACTTACAGCCGAAATTTGATGTCCAATATTCTTAAATATTTTAATTTGGTACAAAAATGTTTTTTGGGTTACAGCATCCGTTACTAATTTACAAAAATTATTTTCAGTTATCGATATTTTTAATGCAACTGATCAACAGAAAACCAAGTTTTACGGCTTGTGGATTATTTGAAATTAATTTACCGCTGTTATTTTCGGTAAATATTTTCCTATGAATGAAAAATATGCATTTTAATATTTTATTTTCGTAATTAAAAAATAAAATTTAATCGATATCGATATATTAGTCATAGCAGCCCCTGTTTACCCTAAATGCATCACTCTAAGTTAATAGAATACATTGATATTGAATGTTTTTGCATATTTTTCATATAAGTTTTTAATTTTTCCAAATCTTGAGAAAAATTTTATAAAAACTGAATTTTTTTTGACAGATGATTGGAGCTATTTTCACTTACATTATTATACTAATCCAATTCGATCAATCAGAAAATGGTTGTTTATGGGCAGAACAGAACGTTAATATTGTAACTTTCAATGATACAAACACAATAAATCAAACAGATTTTTTATACAACACATCAATAATTGATCCAAAATCCAGATTTATTAATTTTACAACGGAAAATACTGAGAAAAATTTTATAAATTATACAACAGAATTATCTCAAATATATCAGATATTTACAATGAAAATCATTGAAAAATTACGAAACGTAACTGATTCGAATCGAATTAAAAATATTACAATGTCAATTGAGGATTTAATTTTAAAATTAGATTTATAATAGATGTGATAATAATTTTTGTTAAGTTATTTAATAAAGAAATCTTTACTGCCATATGTTTCATTTAATTGTATCTGTTGAGTACTTGTTAACTAATAATTGTAGTAGAGGAGCCCACGATGTTAAATGGCGATATTTAGTCGAGGGTTGTAGTATTGCCGATTTTAAAGATTATAGAAAAAAATTAATGGGAATACAAAAAAGTTTGGTGAGGTGTTTAATAACCACAAACGAAGCTCCCAAAAGACTGATGTCATATAATAATTTTTATATAATTGTAACTTAATTCATTTATGAACATATATAGTCTAGTAATCAACGGATGAGTAACAAAAACTATTCTACTTTAATTTTTTTAAACGATTCGGCTTAAACCGAAATTTTTTTCCGGCGAAACCAAATTAAACAATTGCAAGGCATTGTTATTTTCAAACGGGAGTCTTTTTTGATTCTTAGATCTACGATAAAGTTGATATTTTTCGAACTATAAGCGATTTTATATCGAAAAAATCGAAAACACACCATCTTTATATAAGGTTTACCTGGTTCCTACTGCAATTTACTAAATTTTCATTTTTGGAAGCATAGGTTCTTCTTACAAATCGGGTTTTTGTGATGTTTTTTGGAACTATTGCCGATAATAAACCGAAAACAAGTCGTTTTTCGAAAAATTGATAATAGTTCAGGATAGAGAGTTTATTTTGAAAACTATAAACCCAAACCCTAAATAGGTGCCATTTTTGGATGAATGGAATTTCAAGTGAAATTTACCTTGTTAAATGGAATTAGAAAAATTAAAAATTTTATCGATTTTTTTGTTTGTTTTGAAATAAAGAAAAGTAATCCATGAAATTCTGTATAATTCAGAGAAATTTAAAAGATTAAAACGAGTAGTCCATTAATTCTTCATTTTTTCTAAATAAAGATTCGTTTTAAAACAAAATATCGGTTATTGGACATACAATTTATTAATTTTAAGTGCAATTATTTTTTATGTAAATGTGTAAAGGTTGATAAAAACTGGCTTGTTTTTAAAATACGAAAAGGAAATTTTTATCATCCTTCGAGAATGTTAACGTATTTAATTTCGATGTAATCGTGTTGTATTCTTTTTTATTGAACATATTATTATTATTATTATTAATATGACATTTGTTGTACTTAAAAATAAAATTATTTTTCTTAAAGAACTTTCTAAGTCTTAAAATAACGCTCGTACTTTTTAAGTTTTAAAATAACTGCCTTGAATAAAGAAAGTAAAATTTTGAATTCATTTAGGATTTTATAAGAGAAATAAATACAAAAATGAATTACAAAAATAAAAAAATTTTTATTTTTTGATAAAAATTATTTTACATTCAAATAATAACCTAGACTTGTCTATCGAGTAAGCGTAATCGAAGTGGTCCATTTGGCGTGTACATAGGATGTATATAGTACTCCAATTTCTTATAATGATACTCTAATTTATAATTACGAATCATCTGGGAAAAGAAAGACACGATTAAATAAAATCCAGGAACTGACCATACCTTGTTCGTAATATGAGTAATAAATTTTTATCGTACCTTTGCCACAATCATTTGCATTTCTAAATCAGCAAAACGTCGACCCAAACACATACGTCTACCATGACCAAATGGTAAAGAGGCGAATGGATGATGCGCATTACATTCTGCTTTCTTTTCTGTTTTTAACCAGCGTTCTGGTAAAAATTCATTTGGTTTGTAGAAATATTTCTCTAAATTACTTATCACATAATGTTGAAATATAATTTGAACCTGGAAAAAATTGAACCAATAAGTCCACGGCTGTAAATTACAGTAGGCACGTAACGGGTCAAATTTTGAATAAAAAGTAAAAGTAATTTAGTTTTATGGTACGATCATAGATGTCTATAAGTAATATAAAAAATTTTGTATGTATAATCTAGATATGAAAATAGAGAGCTTGTCGAAGAGAAAATTACTTAAGAAATTTTTTTCGAAGAAAATTCTTCGATATATTCGCCGTTTTCTTGGCACATTATTCATACTTAATTTCATTACATTTGAATGAGTATTTTTCTACTTATTTGAGTGAGAAAACATTGTCTATATTATAGAAGACTCTACCAAAATTATAACGTTTCTTAAAACAGTTACTTTTTCTAAATATTAATGTAACCAGTCCCGATAAAATTAACACAAACAAAACTTTTCGAAATTGAAATTTGCCAAAAACATTTTTTTGATAACTAGAAATATCGCCATACTAAAATTCGGGCAAACAATGTAACCCAGGCAGAAATTAGTCCTTTGTAGAAAACTAAACTTTGTAATAAACTATCTTTTGATTTTTCACAATTCACTAGATTGCATCAATAGTCCGGTAGATACAATTTTTTTTGTTCGATGAATTTTTCAAAAATCTTCAGAGAAAATAGACTATTTTCATGATAGAGCTAGATGCCGAGTTAATTACTTACGCCTTTTGGTACTTGATAACCACGAATAACACAATCATTCGTCACACAACGACCATTTCCAATAACCACCGGATACATTCTGCAAATGATTAATCACCCAACATATTTAAAATAAAAAAACAGATTTTATGTGACTTTTTACCTTAATGTTTCTTTAATACATGCCCTTAAATATGGCATCGCTTCCATATGTTTACTGGTGATACTTGTATTTTTATCAGGTAAGACCTTTTGTAATTCGGCAAATAAAATTTCTTGTTTTTCTGGATGTAATGATAATTGGTAAAGTATGGACGCAACTGCATTCGATGTCTAAATTGGATATTAATAAATTTACAAATTAGTGACTCTAACATTGTACTTGCACAATCAGTGCTCCTTATTTATAGCTATGAAACTTTAGAATATAATTAAAGCAAGTTTCATTTTCCATTGAAAAAGCAAATAAAGGAACTAATGGTGAAATTTTTCATGGTACTTGCAAAATCAGTGCATCTTATATTTAATTGTTCTAATTTCGCAATTAAAATACAGATGAGGATTTGGTCTAATAATTAATTATATGACCTTTTAGCTAGATGATATAAGTGAGATTATAACTTACCGTATCAATTCCCACTAAAAACATATCTAATGCCAGAATACAAGCTATTTTTGGATTATTCTCCGATTGTAATATTCTTTGGACCAATGATGGTTCATTTCCAACATTTCCTTGCTTTAAATTATCTAAAGCTTTGTTAATATGCTTTACGGAAATTCTACAAATAAATATATACAAATTAAATTGAATTTCAGATAAGTTGTCAGATATCTAAACTTGAATCTTTTAACAACTTTTGGTTTATTATGTTGTGGCATTGTATTTGATATGTAACGTTTGAAGAATGAAAATAATTTTAGTTTTATTTTTGTATAATTTACATTCATTAAATCACAATTATTACTTACTCTGTGATTGTATCTAAAGCCTTAATATACTTATTCCATGTTGGAGTATTAAATAATTTCCAAAATGGAATTTTTAATTCTAGAACAGGTACATTTATAAAAAAAGTATTGACCGCATCAATCATACATTGTGTTTCGGCGTTCGAAGGTTCATCCAAACATCCTAATCGTACATCTAAGGCAACTTTGGCAATTGCTATAACATTTCAAAACAAAATTTTTACCTAATAATTTCTTTTGTAAATTAGAAAAAAAAAATTAATTTTAGACATACATTCCAATGACCATTTATGGACATAATTTAGAAAGTCATCTGCCATTTCATTATTTTGATCCCTTATTAATCCAACTCTGTAATGAAAACAAAACAAATAAAGATAGACAATAATAATAATAATAAGGGTGGAATTGCAATTGCGCCTCTTGTACGTAGACCCTATGGTCCTCTGTACCCTCCTTAAGGCAACGCTCCATCATCTGAAGGCAAAGATGCCTTCTAGTTCAAAGTAGAATGAAAGGACCTTCCATAGCAGATGAAACTACAGGATCTAATAGAGACCAGTAGCCATGCAAAAAGTCGGAATTTTTTCCGCCGGGATTGTTTTCTGGACTAGCGTTTCAGACCCGAACATTTTGTATCTGACACTTGAATGAAAAATTGAAAGTTATTGTAGAATTATTCATAATGTTAATTTTATTAATGAAATATTTTAATGTGTCAATTGTAATAATTATTATGTAAATGAAAAATGAAAGTAAAAATTATGTTTTATAAGCATCATTAAAATACTAACTAACATACATTGACACCATTGTTGGAGTAAAAATTGAAAACGAATCTGTACTGGATATGACTGTTCAGAGCCAGAACAATAACTTTCTAATTCAGTAAATTATTATTAATAAAAACTATTAAATTCAGTTTTTTTATTTTTTAGAATGAAGTTCTTTTACGAGTCTTACAATAAATGAAAGATATATACTCTAATAAAAAAAGATGAGAATTTTAAGATGCGCGCGCATCACCGTCACACACAATTCACAGGTTGAAGATGTTGTTATGATTTATATTACACTCAATGTAAAAAAGTACATATTTATTTAACTTTTCAAATTTCAAACTGAGCTTTATTGACTGTGTTGACTATGCTTCTCCAGTCCTTTTATTGTTTTATTGTAATTAATTATTTGCATGCAATTAAAAATTGTTTTTTAAACATGAAGGTGAAATCGCAGGAAGGTGAAACCTATTTCAATCGATTCGTTGCAAAAATTCTGTCAAAAATAATATGCATCATATCTAGATCTGTGCTATGCGAGTAGTCGGATTATTTTCTTAATCTCTCTCTCTCTCTCTCTCTCTCTCTCTCTCTCTCTCTCTCTGGTGACAATCATTGCAGAGAAAAGAAGATAGCGACTAACGCCGATTTGTTACGCGAGTTTTTGCTGGCTAGACCACTAACACTGTAACGTACGACAAGGAACTTCGTATGCGTGATTTTTTCATATAAATTTAAAATTACTACATACAAAATTTTAATCGTTTGTATAACCTTGAACAATAACGGTTTAATATTGTCGTACCTTTTCAAAGAATCTAAGTACACATTCTTTAAGCTATTATATGTGTACGTACATGATAATTTAAATTAGGTACCTTTACTAAAAGTTAACACATTCAAGACTTTCTCATCAACAAAAAATATACTGTTCAAGGTCATCAACACTTTGACAAACTTTCTTTACTAATATTTGTTTAAACAAAAATTAGGTATTTTTTTGAGAATTTTCGAAAATATTGTGTTATAAATTCAGATAAAAGCTTCTAATTAGGGATAATGCAGTCTTTATTTGCAAACAATGAATCCCAATTCTTAAATATTACGGTTGTTACACTTAAACCAGGACACACCCAGCGCTGGATTTATGATAGGGGCAGTGGAGACAAGTGGAAAAATTCAGAGAGTGAGAAAAGGACTTTTTTCCACGTTATTCATATTAAAAAATATATAACTGTCATTAAAAACTTCTAATTATTATAAATAAAATTTTTCTGTATCAAGAGTATGCTGAAAATTATAAATATTGCAGTTTCATCAACAAAATTTTGAAAAAGTTTCGGTGGTAATTTATGAATGGTTTCAATTCATAATTTTTAATTTCCCTTATTGATTTTCAACCAATTTGGATGAAAGAGGTTGATATCAGATATCAACGTTTTAAACCATTTCTAACCATGTCCATACGATGTACGCATGTCAGCCCCACATAACTTTTGAACAGATAGATCGATCGAATTGGGATTTGGGGAGTTCTAGAATATTCTAAAAGTTTCCGGTTCCGATTGGTGAAAGGGCTAATTAAAAATGGTATTATATAGAAACTGTACTCATTTTATGTAAAATTTCGGTAATGGGGCAGGAGTCTTGCACAGTGCCCAGGAATCGAGGCAACAACGTTAAATCCAACACTGTACTTACCTTTCAACAAAGGCATTAGCTGTTTCTTCAATTGGTTTAATATATAATTTGGCAATACGTGGCTGTAACATCGATTGCTGTACTTTAGTGCGAAAATTATGCCAATTTTTTCCATGTCTAAAAACAAAATTAAAATAAAAGTATGAAAAATTTGACCTTGATGTACTTGACTCATAGATTTAAAGATTTAAAAATAAAACTCACCTTAAGGAACCCGCTATTTGTTTTAAATAAAAAATTTTTATTTAAGGAGGTCAGTTGAACATTACAGTAGATAAAGCTATGAATTTGACACTCCTGAAGTCGTATAAAAATTATTCTAATTGATGTAAGCTCAGCACAGATTATTGATCAATTAAACATCATAAAAAATACGGCATTATTTGGTACATAGTCACAATCAGACTACACATTCCACTATTGAATACATTTGAGACATTGGGTAGAAGAATGATTTTATTTATAAATTAATGTTTATATTTTCATTTTATTGAAAATTTCACAAAGTTGTTCGAAAGTAATTCGTAAATAACAAATCTAATTGAATAGTAGTAATTTTAAAACTTTTGTCTATGGTAATACTCAACCTACCTCCTTAATCCTCATTTGTCTGCATTATTAAATTAAAACCATAAATTTAACGTCCTTATAAACCATCATAATGTAAGAGTTGAACAATTTTCAGTATTTATAGTCAAAAATAGTAGCCATTTGCAAATCTATGGTAGTATTCAACCGACCTCCTTAAATATTTTTGCATATTTTAAATGGTTGAAAAATCTTCTTAAAATATATTAAAGTACTGTTTACAATCAATTATGAAGTTAGATATAAAATATATGAACAGAGTCATCTTCACGAAAAATAAAACACTATAAGCACGGTAATGAGCATCCATAAAAAGCAAATTTTAGTTGACCGGTGAATGATTAGTTTCTAACATAATATTTGAAATTGTTCGAGTTGTAATATCCTATAGTCTTCATTTAAAATTTCAAATGATAGCTACCAATAAAATACACCCAATCGTAAAATTTTTCATCAATTTGCCGAAGGTAGAGAGAAACCTTATAATCACATTTGGAACAAACAGTTTTTTGTTCTTCAATTTCATTTACGTTTGCCAATGGTTTTTTGGGCCATTCTGAATAATTTTGGTTTCGTATTAATCGGTCAGCAAATAATTTATTTTTGAACAATAAAATATAAATTGTACATCTGGACTTGTGCATTGTACACTTGAAAAATTTTCTGACTATTCCATTGTAAGCGATGCTTTCAATTTTTTTTTAATGATAATTATTATTTATTTTTATTATTTACCACCATGAAAACCATTTTTTATTGCTTAATAATAAAAATTATATACATATGACTGTTAATATAGCATAGATTCATAGACATTACTTCAGCATTGTCTTCAAAAACTTCAACCCTCTATCAAAGAAAAATTAAAAACTTCCTCTACGATTTTCAGATATAAAGTTTTAAACTTACACAGCAATAACACCTGCATCTTCACCAAAGAAATCTTTTCGTAGAACATGTTTATAATAATTTAAAGATGGCATCGATGGTCGATGTGGCATTATACTATCTTCAATGCGAAATACTCGTTCAATATCATCGGGATCGTAAACAAATACCATATCAGGTCGTCCCAATAAACCAGATATTTTTACAATACTTCCATATTGATGATATAAACGACGTGACACTTGATCAATGTGTTTAATCTCAAAATTACCTGTTCAGAAAACAAAAAAAATTCACTTAATTATTTCGTACAAACAATTTTAAGTGTGACCTCCAGTGTTGAATTATAAGAGAGGTCTGAGAACTATATAAATGAAGGACCTCACAAATTAGACAAAGTTTTATGCCTCCAAGAATTTGAGCGAAACTCAATAATGTTCTTAATCTCAAAATAATACTGAGGCTCTACGTTGTGTTGATGGTGTCCAATTTTACTGCCATACTAAAGACGTGCTTAGGCTATATCCTCGTATTTTGAAGTAAATACAAGTAGGAACTTTCCAATTTTTTTTTAATTTATTAATTATAACCCTTAATTGTAGTGCTAAAATTTTAAAATAAATAAAGAATATGTTGTACATAGTTTTTCATGGCTCCATGCATAAAAATTTTTAAAAACGTTAACAACATTCTAAATATTTTTTCTGTATTTTCGCTGATATCATTTTGTAAAAATCATTTTAATTTAAGCTATTACGAGTCATTTCTATTAATCAAATAGAAAATATAAACAAACAGCATGTGGTAATGCCGACATAATTCAGAATAAATTAATATGTTTAGCAACGTGTATAATTAATTTTTTGTTATTTTAATACCTTTATTTTCATTTTCTGCAATTATTTCAAAATAGACTATTTTTTTTAAGTTTTTAAATATTAAAAAAAAATTAATAAATAAATAAAAACAAATTACCAATATAAGGAATAAATCTCCATGTATTTCCCAACAATGGTAATGGTTTTGGTCCTGGCATCAAATTATATGGTACAGCATTATTCCATTCATTCGTTTGTTGTATCGAATCACTACCCATTGTTGTACCACTAGATGTTGTTGAAACATTATGATGTACACTTGATAACAATCGATAATTACTTAATAATTTATTTGTTTGATTTATAAAATTAATTTGTTTATAAACATTTCTATTATAAATACACTTCATATTGATAATATTAAAATACAAAAAAAAAAATTGTTTAAAACTTAAAATAAATATATTGAGGCCATACGATATAAACACTGGTTCACTGTTTACAGACAAAAACATACGTCGCACATCTAACACTGTGTATTCACTCTGAATAACTCTCTGATTTGAAACCACATACCACTATGATCGTATCACGATCTAATAACTGTAACATTGTGAGAAAGTTTTATATTAAATATTACATGCAAAGTAAATCGGTATCATCAAATTGATTTCACCTGTTTATTAAGGTAGTACGAGCAAGGAAGCAACTCATGTTTTTCTTTCAGTGGGAATATCTTGTAATGGGCGGTGGAGAGGTTTGTTTGAGGATAAAAAGATTAATAAAAAACAAAAATACCCGTATTTGTGATAATAATGATACTCCTCTTTGGGTCAGCGGAAAATTTGTCATGTGGATTTGGCGGATTGCACCTGGATTACTTGTATATTAACAATTTAAGGAAAGTAGCTGATAAGCGGTATAGTTTGATAATTTTCGACCAGACATGAAAAAAATTAATAAAGAAATTAACTTTATAAAATGCACAAAATTCGTAGACCATGCAGTTATGAAAAATTTATTATATGATACGTATTTATGTATGTGTAATTGAATTTTATCTTAAATTGTGGCAAGTTTGAGCAAAATATATGCAATTTTTACCCTTAAAATTGAAGTTTATTTAACGTTTATTTCATATAACTTAGATATTTTCATTTCTTGGAATAATTTGAATTCTTTTCTATTGATACTATTGTATTATTGTCTGCCATTTTTTTATTTTAAATTTTCCGTAGAATTGTAACTTAACTATCGCACTCTATGAATAAAATAGACAAAGCTTAATTTTCAATCGTTTCAAAACATAACCAAAAAAAAAAACAAACTAACACGTGAAATTGTAGATAGTTTTAGGTTATTAATCCTTAAAGATGAAAATAAATAAAGAGAAAAAAGTGGGAATGAAAAAAAATAAAAAGGCTAAGGTTTTAAGTGAAATGACATTTGATGGTTTTTTGGATACAATTAGTAAGACCAATAATTCAGATAGTGAAAGTGATTCAAAAGATGATAACATAAAATCGAAAAATGTGACTGACGACAGTGATAACGATTCCGGTACAGAATTAGATCCAATTGCTCATAAAAAATCATTATCACAATTAAAAAAATCAGATCCAGAATTCTACGCATATTTAAAAGAAAACGATAAAAAATTATTGGAATTTAATTTAAGTGATTCAGAAATAGATTCTGACGATGAAACTACTGAAACAAATACACCATTTACAACTGAAGAAGATGACGAAAATGATGAAAAATATAAAACACTTCATATTTTACCAACAGCCGAAGAATTACAAGGCGCTAGCGATGAAAGTGATTATGAGGTATCGAAAAATAAATTAATTTGGATAGTAGGAATTTTCGTATTTTTTGGTATTAGTTTTGTAGAATATTTATTCTTCGATGGTGTAATTGAATAATTAAATGTAATTTTTGTAAATAAAAATATCCTATTTGCTTTTCTGTTTTTCTTTTAAGATGCAAAAGCTCAGTTTTCAGAGCTTTATTGGTACATCGATTCTTAAAATACTATAATTTAACGATTAATAAACTTAACAAAATATGACGAAAGTTTTTATCTGATTCAGTCCTAGCTAAAACCCAAAACTTCTATGTTGTAGTTTAGTCTTTAAAATGAGGTTTTTATGACTAAGTACTAAGTCTATGTTTTTGATTACTTAAACAAGTCGTCTGTGTATATTTAAGTGGTTTATCTCTTAATAATTGCTTTATTTCATATTTTTGTACTCTAGGACGAGGACAAAAAAGGGCAAAATGTGGATGAGAGAAAAATAACATTAAAAATGTTACAAAAATGGCGAAAGGACTTAGAAACAGATAAAACCGTCAAAACAATTGGCTGTGTAATAAAAGCATTTCATGCAGCTTTATTACGAGTTTCGACTGATGAGGAACGTGCAGCTGGATATTCTGAATACACTGTTGATGGTAAGTAAATAAAATTTTACTGCGACAATTCCTCATACAACCTATTTAAATCTTTATTAAAAAAATTGTTTCTAATTTAAACAGGTTCGGCTGTATTTAATGGCGTTATACAAATATGTGTGTTGGATTTACAGCCAGCGATTAAACGATTTTTAAAAATTATACCAGATTCAAAACAACCACCACATAAATATAAAAAATTTCCAAAAATTAAAGGATTATTGAAAAGTTATTTAGCAGATTTTGTTAAGGTAAGTTTAAAAAATAAATAGAGACTAAATTTTAAACTCAATCTATTTTTCAAGACAAATAACTAATCTATTAAAACGACAATTTTTATATTTTACAGTTACTTGGCGGTGTGACATCGACAAATATTTTAAACGTATTATTAAAACATTTACATCACATGTCTCCTTTGGTCGTGTCATTTAACACCATCACTCATAAATTAATCAGACGTTTGATAAAATTATGGGGTACAAAAGAGGACACAGTTCGTGTTATTGCATTCTTATGCATATTACGTATTACGAATAATCAACGTTCCACATATTTGGACATAGTTCTAAAAAAAATGTATATGACGTACGTTATAAATGCAAAATTTGTTAGTCCATCAACATTGCCGAGCATTAATTTTATGCGACGTTCACTTGTCGAAATGTTTGCATTGGATTTAAACTGTACTTATCAACATGTATTTTTATATATACGACAATTGGCCATACATTTGCGTAATGCAATCACATTAAAACGTAAAGAGCATATACAGACGATTTATAATTGGCAATTTATTAATTCGATACATTTATGGGCCGAATTATTGGCTGTGACCAGTCATAAACAACAATTACAGCAATTAATATATCCGTTAATACAGATTTGTATGGGTACATTGAAATTAATTCCAACTGCACAATATTTTCCTTTACGTTTTCATTGTATTGAGATTTTAATAAATTTATCCAGAGATTCTGGTATTTATGTACCGATTTTACCGTTCATTTATGAGGTAAGTTGCAACAAATTTTGATATTATTTCCAAAACAAAGTGTGGGCAAAAATAATTGTAGATATTTTGAATGAATGTTTTATTTAGTATGGAAATTAGGTACTGAATAATTTATACATGAAACTTCAGATATATTGTACGCCCATACCAAAATTACAGCCAATCAAATGATAATTGTAATTTTAATAATATTTTGGCTGCCATATTCCTTGTGTTTTCAAGCTTCGATGTTAAAAATGATGTAAGATAAAAGCTTCGGTAGAAGAATTAAATATTTTATTATTTTTTTTTTTTTAGAAAATTCGTCCAAATTTTAACATATACAGGATATTTAAACCATTAATAATACACATGCATCTCTCATTATTTTCAGATATTAACAATATATGACTTCACAAAAAAACATAAAAAGGTCTCAATGAAACCGATACAATTCACTTGTATATTACGATTAAGTAAATCACAATTAAGTGAAAATGGTTTCAAAGATGCGGTTATTGAAAATGTTTATAATACATTATTACAATATTTAGCATCACAATCGCATTCAATTGCATTCCCGGATTTAGTTTTACCGCTAATAGTTCAAGTAAGTACGCTTTTCTTTCTTTTAAATTTATTATTAACGCCACCATAGTGCTGTAATTAAGACCAATAGTGGTCTACACAAATTGTTACAAACCCAAAAATTACTTCGATCAAGTGACCATCCTCGGGTACAAATTAGAGAATTTAAAGTTTTAATTTCGAAACTTTTGTTTAAGTCATTTTCATCTCTTAGACCCAGCCAGGCCAGATCAGCACTTGTAGACATATAAAGCTGGATCCCGAGGACCAATAAGCCTACTACTGGCGTACAAAAATTATTACAAACCCTTTCCTTTAGTTCCTTTCGTTTAAGTCAATTTCAACGCACCATTACTGATCTCTTAGACACAGCCACGCCAGATCATTTCTACACATATACCAAGATTTCTGAGTCTTGGACCAATACGCCTACTACTGGTCTACACAAATTGTTACAAACCCAAAAATCAATCCTCGGGTACAAATTCGAGAATTGAAAGTTTTAAATTTTAATTTCGTGTAATTCATTTTCATTTCTTATTTCAGATAAAAAAATTCTTAAAATCCTGTCCAATCGCAAACTATTGTAAGAAAATTCGACAAATCTTAGAGAAAATTGAGGAAAATAGTAAATTTATTGAAAAAGAACGTAAGAATTTCACATATTCATTAACCGAACAAAAACAAATACAAGCATGGGAAACAAAACTACGTAATGATGGTACACCATTATCGAAATTCTATGATAATTGGGAGAAAATCAATTCTATGCAAAAGAAAAAGAAGGCAACGAAAAATGATGAAATTGGTGACTATAATTTACCAGTATTGAAGAAACCTAAGAAACGGCCTGCATCCGATCAGAATAACGATGGACCTGTTGAATTGTTCCCATCCGATAGTGAAAACGATGATGATAATATACCGAATTTGGGACCGAAACCAACGAAACGTGGCAAACGTGGTGGTAAAAAATTGAAGAAACTTAGAGGTGTTTCAAATGGCTTAGAAAATGGTCATGATGACGACGTAAAAGATGACCAACAAGATATTGTTGTTGACGCAGAATTATCTGATTGGTAAGCGAAAACAAAATTTTGAAGAGAGAAGGCCCATTAACGTTTAACTTGGCCTGAAACTTGTAAATATTCGTTAATAAATTATATTTGATAAGATAATTTGTTTTTTATTATTTTACTCCACTATGCCATCAAAAATGAAATCTAATCATAAGGGGTGGGGGTACATGTAAAGTAATGATTTTGTTTACTATTTGTTTTCCGTATTAGATTAGAAACTTCGGTTTGTGGGATCCATATTTTAACTATAGGAAAATTAAATTGGTTATTATTACTATTATACTGTTCTGTAGAAAACAGGAAGAAAATTCGTCAATAACAGCTCGTGAATGTTATTGTGCATCTTTTGACAGTTACCATTTTAGGCGCGTAGTTGTTATTTGACAAACGTTTGAGCGACTCAATTTAAATGTTTTTATGAACCCAAACAAAAATTTAATGACAGCTGATATCAATTTTTACAAAACAGTCAAACGACTACGCGTTCTAAATGTTTGAAATCTTGATGCACTAACTGTCAAAAGATGCACAACTACATTCCCCAGCTTTTATTGACGATTGATATCTCAAAAATTGCAACAAATTGTTAAGTGGACTCGATAAATGATGGAACAGAATGTCACTGAAATCAATTAATAAGCTTCCATGGCAAAGTAAATTTTCAAAAATCTAGAAGCGTACAAGCTTTAGAATACTGTTCTTAAAAAAGTACTATCGCCAAGACTCCCCAGTCGAATTTAAATAAAAGAATAAATTTTTTTTGATTAAATTTATTAAATCACTTGATTTTTAAAAAATGTCGTTAGCTCTCGAATCTGATCTGATGTTTGAATTAAATGTTTTTCGATGTAATTTCGACTGTTCAATTCCGTATCTTCGAGAAAATATCGATAATTAATCATTAATCCACATGAATTTGTTAATCCACGTGCACTTGTATTCGCCAACCAATTTAATCGCCACATAACGGCTCCATTACGTAAGTGAAAATTTGCAACACTATCGAATGCATAATTACGTCGTTTCTCCATATATAAATAATAAGCACATAATCGCATTAATGGATCACGAAACTTTTCAATTGATTCAACATCATCAAGCCAATCATTGTTATTTAATCGACGGCGAAATTCTTGACAAATATTTTCCGTTTGAAATTTTTGTCGAAAATAATCAATTTCCGTTGATTTTAATATTAATTGTAGTTGATTAGTTTTCTCAATTGATTTTAGTTTTTCGTATAACCAATTTTTAAATTTTGGAATTGGTGACAAACTTGAAAATTGATCAATCGCTGGAAATTCTGATTTTAATTTCTTTACCACTTCCTTAATTAAATAATTTCCTAATTCGATTCCTTGTAAGCCATCTTGCGTAGAATTTATAGAGTAAAATATAGCTGCTTTAATTAATGAAGGGTCCTCTTTCAAGTCGATATCTTTGGGTTGTTGATTGATTTGAGTCTGACTTGTTGAAGGCTTCACATGATTCGTTGTTATAGATTTCATACTAGCGTGAATTTGATCACTTAAAGCAGTATGCAAGACAACTAAGGGCTCATCAGGCATGCTATTGTGAGTAAAAACAAAACAACGTCTATATGGCCCCACGCGTCTTTTCAAATCGGTCCAATTTCGCACTGGATGTACTTTTTCATATTCGGATATCTATATGTATAATAAAATAAATTCAAATTAATTACAATTCTTGATAAACACGAGATTGGTTAAAAAATTGATCTTTAGCCCACAATTTCGTTGATTCCCTAGAGAAAACATTGGTATCTAGTGGCAGAAATTTCTCCTGGAGTTATATGTCGATATAATCAGATTAAAAACTACAGGACTCGGTCAAGACCGGTGGCAACGCAAAAAATTAATTGTGGTAAAGATATTACAAGCTTAGAAAAGAGAAGCGATTAAGAGGTGCCAGATAATTTGATGCCTCGTTTCCCTTTACATAGGCAGGAATGCCTCTTGACATGATCTATTAGATATAAATAGAGAATCTGCTGGACTCTATCAAGGCTAGAGGTGACCTAACCCGATATTTTCTCTAAGAAAAATCGTAGAATTTGAGTTGAATAGCACTCAATATTCATTCCGAATCTTACTTAGATTTCAAGATTCCAAAAAAGAAACCGGACGTGAAAGACAGGGATATACATACTTTTTCTAAAATTTCACAAGATGATTTCCATGTAATTCTCTGTAACCGTAAAAATCCAACAGAAAACCAAAGTGACAATAGTTCCAATAACGTTGAATTTAATTGTTGTAATTTTAAAGATGTTATTTCATCGAAATGGATTTCATTACCAACTTTCTATAAAAGAAATTAATCTTTTGAAAAACATTATTATAGAGTTCGTAATTGTTTCAGATCAATTCGAACAAAGGCTAGTTTACAGTCGAATGCCGTGAACACTGCAGACAATACTTACACGGATATCAATTCGCAAATCCGCTAAAAATTTAACACCGTTTTCAATTCGACCGATATGCGTAAATATCCAATAATATTGTGGTATTAACAAATTAGATAATTTTTTTTCGCTATTTATAATTCTCGTACTGGATTTATCGATTTTCATTTTATTAAAAATATTTATTAATTCATCATAATCAACAGTATGTAAACGGGCTAACGATATTAAAAATTCTTTTCGATGTTCGAAACTTGAATTTTTATACGAAGTACATAAAGTTTTTAAATGGGTCTACATAAACAAAAATAATAAATGTAATACTGGAATACGATTTCTCGTTACTTTGTTTTTTACCTCTACAATCCAATTACTAATTGGCGTTTGTCGAAGTGTTAGAACTTCATTTAATTGTTTCATTATAATGTTATTATTACAGGAATGTGTTGAGAAAACTCGAATTTTGTATAAAAATGTTTGGGATTTTAACATTTTGTTTATAACCGGTAAAAGCATTATAAAAGAAAGCTCTCCTAAAAATTCCTAATACGAAAATCAAAACGGGTTTAGACTTTTCTATCTACGAAATGTAATTTAATTTACTTATTATATTTTAAAACTTAAGATCTTGTAAAAAATGTTTTCTAATTAAAGAAAATTTATTTTACAACGAACAAATTAAGAAATAAAATATGACATTGACATAAGTATTTATATTAATTAGATAAGCGGATAACCCTCATGGAAATTATTTTATAAAGGTCGTAATTCACAATTTTACACATAAAATTGATTTTCAAAACAAAACTAATTTTTGAATTGTTAATAATTTTTTATCAGTATTTCCATAAATAAAACGTAATAAACTAAAGCGATAATAATTTTCTAAAACTGGGGCTTATCACACTGAAATTAAAAATTTTAATTTCCAAATATTTTAAAATATGCTTTAATTATCAATGGATTTTAAAATCGGTACAATTTCAATTTTGTTAACCTCTTTTATGAGACAAAATAGTGAAATTATTATTATTACTATTCCAGAATTTCCTAGGGGGCAATATCAATCAATATTGTAAGATTTTCTTAGAAAAATTCACGAATTCAATTTCATGAATTTAAAAAACCATTTGTTTACTTTAATAAAATCCTCACATAACATCCATGTTCAAATTAAAATCAAGTGTCGGGCTGGTTGCGTTCACAAATATAAAATTAAAAGTTTTCAATAATTTAAATTGATATGAACTTATAAAAATTTATTCATATTGACCACAGTTGGCATTTGAGCTATAAGCGTCTAAGAAATATTATACAACAAGAGAAAATCATAGTCAACTGAAATAATTAAACTTTGTGGAAAAAACTGCAAAACGGTTTTAGTTATTACAAAAAATGCAAAAAAATAAACTGCTCCTATGGACACCATGTATCAAATTGTTTTCTTTCGTTACTATGGTTACGAAATACTAGTTCATGAATTAAATAGTATATAAGTCTGTGAATGGTTTAGGATTAAACATAAGAAATTACGCAAAATTTATTTACAAACTTTAATAATTTTTTATATTTGCAATTATAAAACATTACAATACTATTTTTTCGATCATTCTGACAAATATCAACCCATTTATATACAATTTTTTGTGATTACTCAACAATTTATATTTGATACTTAATGTATAATCTACATGTAAATAACTGAATAAATAATTATATTTTCTAGAATATGAATGTTTTACTAAAAATTTCAGCTACTCGTGACGCATCCATCGATTAAAAAGTTTTTTCCATGTACTAGCAAGGTACTGATACCGTAGTTTTTTCGTAGCATCTAGATTTAAAATCTTTACATTATACAAAAGTATTAAAAGTTATTTTGTACAATTGTACCAATTATGTTGAATAATTCATGGATAAGAAGAACTTCGTGAAAGTACTAACATAGTTTGATCTTTTCTATAAAAAAAGAATCCTATATTTTCAATATAAAAATTTCTTTACTTTAACATACAAACTAATTAAAATCTCAAGATCTGGTTTTTTTTCAAGCTTAGCATAAAATTACAAAGCTTAAATTTTTAATTTGGTCTGCACATATCGATAGTTAATGAACTTATTCTTTATTGTAATTTGTACATAGAGGTAAACATTTTCATAGAGAAATAAGATAAATGTATATCTTGTGTGATGATGTGTGTGAATGTGTGGAGTTTTGTGGCATTTTATTTACAACACATGCGCACACAATTTGACACTTAACTGACGTGTCAAGAAGCACATTTCAACGTATGCTACTTCATAAAGTCAAGCTGCATTTTATTAGTTAGATACCTGTTAGTTTTTAAATATTATTTATTTTGTAAAGGAGGAAAAACAAATTATCACCACAAACTCATAGACATGGCACCGAAACAACGTATGCGAATTGCAAATGAAAAAGCAATGAAAAATGTTACGCTTAGAGGAAATGTACCTAAATCATCGGTAAGTAAATTTTTAATTACTTAAATTACTGTTTTTATAAGAATGATGTTATTGGGTTATCAAATACTTATCAAGTTTCTTTACATATGCTGTAATTACTTCACAGTTTCTTTATGTCAAGTTTAATTTTCATTAATGTAAAATCGAAAAATATTAACTCCATGAAATTTTCGACACTAGAATAATTTAATTTATTTAAAATTCGATTTTTATTGAACTCAGAAATTTTGTTCTATTAATAAGATTCTAAATTGTTATTAAATTTTTTTGTATTTGATACAAAACATATGTTTTTTTCTTAGTTAATGATTTATGGCAATTAACTAAAAATTTTTAAGTTATTTTTTTATCTCTTTATTCTTCTTAAAGCGATACCTAAAAAGTTATGATACTCCGGAACGAAGAACATTCTAATTTTCTATTTGTTAAAACAACCACACTTTCCTTTAAAGGGGTAAAACAAAAAAATACTACTTAAATTTCTATCCCAAAAATTTCAATTTTGAAAATTATAATTCGAATCCTGGTTTACCCTATTTTTTTATATTTTCGAAGTCCCCAAGATAGAAATGGCATAAATACAACATTAAAGATTCAGATATTCTATATTTACTATTTGCAATCTATTATTGGTCAATATTCGATTGGTAAAGGTACGAACTTTTGGGTCTTCCAGTGCAACACGACTATTTTAGGGACGGTCAGTTAGATAGAAACTTACAAAATTTGGTTAGCCATTTTTTGACGACCTCTTGGAGTTTTAAATGAATAAATTTTTTGTTTTCAGAAACCACAAGATGAAAGTTATCCAGTTGGTCCATGGCTATTAGCCTTATTTATT
Organism: Chrysopa pallens; assembly: GCA_020423425.1. NCBI lineage: Eukaryota > Metazoa > Arthropoda > Insecta > Neuroptera > Chrysopidae > Chrysopa > Chrysopa pallens. The sequence goes on along the minus strand of CM035594.1, from coordinate 27,705,349 downwards.
TTCGTTGTATGTGGTTCAGCAGTATTCCAAATAATCCAATCAATTAGGATGGCATAATTAATTTAAATTCTGGTAAAATTGTCGAATGTGGATGTGTGGAATGAATAATCGTTTTTTCTCTCAATAAAATTTGGTATTAAATAAATACTTCATATAATATTATAAACAATAAAAAAAATTAAATAATGTATGTTTGGATTATTTAAGGATTAAATTCCATCACTTCTGATTAAACAAAAATTTTAATCGCCGTATTAATCAATGGAGAACTATATTAGCACTCTATTGTGCAATAAAAACAAGAACTATTACATGGTATTTAATTATTTAATCGAAGTTGATGGAATCTGAACTTAAGATGGATGGAAATGTTCATCAAATTCATCAAAGAATACTATTTTTATATAAATTTAAAAAAAAATTCACTTTCACACACATCTCTGCAGACCATTATCGATAATCATTTGATAATGGAAATAAATATAAAAATAGTATTTTGGTGCCCGAAAAACCTTCCCCTCCTCATCCCCACTCCAGTTATTATATATATTATTTTCATCATAAATCATGTAAATTTTGCATATAATTATTAATTTGTTTTATATTTACACCTTTTAAAATAAATAAAAATATTTTTAAATACAAATTTTGTACTGTAGTTTTATTTTAACAGTAAAATAAATCTCGATTAGGCGAAATTTTTTATGTAATGCCATCTAAATAACGATGTTTAACTCCGAACGATAAGACTTATACACAGAATTTTTTTGTTCATTGTATATGGATTTTTCCAGTGTCTTTATTGAATTTTTATTTATACTCCGTATGAATTTCAAAAATTGATATTGAGAATAATTTAACTCATAAAACTAATGTAATTCTTCAAAAATAATGCCGTAAAGTACAATGTTTTGAACTAGAAACTCTTGTGGCGGTACATATAAATGTATATTAAATAGAATTAAACAAAGATTTCGGGTACTTTCATGGGGTTTCTAGCAACATCATTTTAGTTATCCGTTTTACAAAAATCATCATTTTCACTTACGATAAAAAATATGTTGAACTAAGACTTGAAAATTGAAGGTATCTAAGGAGGATTTCATCCAAATGTTAGCTGAAAAATATACTGAATGAGTACAAGGTATATAAATATACAAACTCAATGAGTACAAGGTATATAAATAATTAACTTTGTTACTTTCTTATATATTTTTTTGTTAATAAAGCGATTCTATACAAAATTTAATAATAAAAAAAAGTTAATATTTATTTTATTTCTCTTTAAGAAAAACAATTTTATTTTTAAGTACAACAAATGTCATATTAATAATAATAATAATATGTTCAATAAAAAAGAATACAACACGATTACATCGAAATTAAATTCGTTAACATTCTCGAAGGATGATAAAAATTTTCTTTCTGTATTCTAAAAATTAGTCATTGTTTATCAACCTTCGTCATTTACTTAAAAAATAATTGCACTTAAAATTAATATAAATTGTACACCCAAGTACCGATATTTCGTTTAAAACGAGTCTTTATTTAGAAAAAAATTAAGAATTAATGGACTACCCGTTTTAATCTTTTAATATTCCTTGAATTTTACAGAATCTAATTGGATCACTTCCCAAGTTTTCTAGTTTGATCCGTTATTCTAAAAAATTCAATTAATATGAATTGAGATTCAGAAAGTGCATAATAAAATTGTATATTTTTTACATTTTTTTGAAAATTAGTTTTCTAGTAAATACTGTCAATATTTAAGGGAGTATTTAAATTTTCGAGAACCAATTAAATCTTCCGGTTAGATAGAGAAAAAAAAATTATGCCACAAATAGAAGACATTCGTTGTAAGATTGAAAACAAATGATATCTAAGTAGAATTAAATACTTCTTACATGAAATTATATTTAGAATACTCCCTAGAATATAACTATCAAACAATTTTAATTAAAATTAATAAAATTAAAATATATGTAAAAATTAGTCAAAGAATGTAAAAAGAAATTAAAATAAAAAGGGTAAAGGTGATGCAACTTTCAATCGTACAGCTGTACGCGGAGTATCCGGTGTTCTAGGTGTTCGTGGTGTTCTTGTAACTGTTCTAGGTGTACGTGGACTACGGCCAGGAGTTTTTTGTGGAGTTTTACGTGAAACGGGTTGATTTTCTTTTTGCTGTGGAACTGTAGAACTTCGACTTGAAATGCCAACCTGTAAAAAAAAAAAAAACCAACAGATAATGTATATATATATATATACCGGGTCTGCTTTAAAATAGAAATTAATATCATTATTTATTCTGATTTGTCTGAGCTTTCAGTATTACAAAATAGAGGAAAATTGTTAAGAATATGGTTATTATACTCAGAAAATGTAAATGTTGATTAGAAATGTATGACAAACGACGTTTGCCGGGACAGTTAGTATTAATTAAAATAATTAATTGTATAAAATTGTTGGAGTAATGTGGTGAATGAAAGACAATGATTTTTGAGCTAGAAACTTTACATAGTCTCTGTACTTAAGTATAAATACTAACCATGAATTGATTATAATATTCATCAGACGATTCAACAGAGGCCTGTGACTGTTGAACACCCCTTCGAGTTCGGTTACTATTGGAACTGTCCCTTCTATCTTTCGATAGTCGTTTTGTTGGACATAGCCGTCTCCGTACACAATACGACACCTATAATACAAAAATTAACAAAATTTAGTCATGCATAATCCAATATACAAAAATTAACTTCAAATTCGAAAAATTTTGGAGGTAAAATAATTTATTAATTAACTATGATAGAACTTTCTTAGGATCAATAAGATTCGAATAACTAATTTGAAATATAAAGATCTACGAAGTCTACCTTTCCAACAGTCTGATTGTTGATTTTAATTTTCGGTACAGATCCCGTTCGAGGTGCAGGCCTTGGTGGTTGTTTCACAGCAGTTTTCGCACGCGATGAAGTAGGTTCAGATTGCTGTTGTTCTTCGACAACCTTAGATCGTTTCGGGGGTGCTGATGACGGATTATTATTAATACTTCGTAACGGTTGAGCTTTACGTTTCGATGCTGTTGTTAAATTTGTATGCGTTAATATTGACCGTCCATTTTGACTTGGCGTCATTGTAATATCTCGTTGTTTCTTTTTTGCAGATAATGTAGCAGTTTTCTTTTCTCGAAATCGACTCGCCTCTTCGTGAATTATTGATTCAACCGATTTATCTTCGATTAGAAAATCGATTTGATTTAAAACCTTATATGATTGTAGTTCGCTAAGTAATTCATTCTCAATTTGTGGAAGTTGAACGTTGACTTCCTTACGTTCTTTCTCTTCGCGAAGAAGTTTCCCACCGCGATTTTTAAAGCGATCTTTATTAGAGCCACATTCTTCAGCCAAGTACATGTAACGCTTCATTAGCTGAGCCCGTTTTTCAATTAGATCAAATATTTTTTTGTTATTTTCATAATACAATTTCAATTTTTCCAGTTGCAATTCATGCAGCATTAATAAATCATCTGTATAACATTCACTTTTAAATAATGCAATAAAATCCGATCTCTGTTTTATTCCATATTTACATATTTCCCACCATTTTACGATTTCGATTCGATATTTATCAATATATTCCTACAAAAATTAATTAAAAGTTAAAAAAAAATTGTTGTGTTTGATTACTGTTTTAAAGGAAATTCGGAGGACAAATTACCTCCGAATTTCAAAAATCCAATTTATGATTGGATGCATAGTTATTTTTTATTTTCGAAACTAGCCAACTAATTGTACAATAAGTTTAGGTTTTAGGATTTCCTAGACTTCAATTACCTAAAGAAAACTTAAAAAACTGCCTTATTAATAGCATGAGACGAACGGGCAGACATGATGAAATTATAAGGATTCTTGTTTTTTGCTACATCAACTACAGAATTTACTAAAACCATACCTTAATATGAGCCTTCTTTTTTTCATTACATCGGATTATTTCATCTTTTAATTTGCGTAGAGTATCTTCACCGATTCCTTCAATTTCACTTGTAAATCTTGTCCGATACTCGGTTTCCTCTTCCAAAAGTTCCCATAACGATAACAGCTTTTGTCGCAATTCATTAATTTCACCACGTCGTTCTTGTACGTCATGTTTTAACGTATTCTGCCACTCGTTCAATCTCGTCATATTTTCTGTGGATAATATAAACGCACTTTCATCGGACATTAGAATTTCACGTTCAAAATCAGTTGTTGGTCGTTTTTCAAGATCATCTAACATTTGCATAATGTCACACTGGAAAATAAAAACAAGAAATATTATAATGGGTATCCAAATTAATTTGAACCTGCAAAGATCTCTCAATAAAACATTTTAACGATACATACTTTTATTTGAAGGAATTGTTCTTCCAACTCGAAAACTTGTTGATTCATACGTTCCACGTATTTTTCGAAATCAGTAATTTCATCTGGAGTTGGTAATACGGGTTTCGTAACCAATTTCTTTGGTGTGGTGCCCAATTTACGACATAAAATCACTTCATCCTGCAGTAATTTATTGATATTTTGCATTTTTGATTGGATTTCCTTCTCATACTGTTTGATCAATTCTTGTAATTGAGTAATTAATAGAACAAGCGGTGTATCCAAATATCCTTCCATGACTCCCTTTATTCTTAAACGAAGTCGTAAATTTTGTATCTGTAAAATAAATAATATAATTTCAGATTTTTGTGGTAATAATTCAAACGAAAGAAAAAATAACGGTTATAACTCAAAACAAGTTCAAAAAAATGGTTCCTTAAAATTAACATAACTTTCTGTAGAAAATTTTCCAAAGACAATTTACGGTTCTAATATTAAACATCTAGTAATATCTCTACATATAAAAGTAATATCTCTACATAAAAAAATTAATGTTTAATTAAATACCTTTTTTAAAGCAGCATCAATGTCATCTAATATTTTCACTTTTTCATTTTCTGTTTCATCAACCAATTCATCCAAGAAATCACCGGTATGTTTAATTACTGATTTAAAACGCTCCGAAATGACAGTTTCGTCATGCCCCAGTTCATTCCATACACCCAATAATCTTTCCAACTTTTGTTGGATAATTTCGTAAATTGTTTTAAGTGTTGCTTCCCTATAAAAAATTTGGGGTGCCAAAAATTTTATATAAATAACGAAAAAAATTTTTTTTTAATTATATCAAAACTTACATATTGCTCGACATTATCACTAATTAACTTTTAATCCTTTTCCCTTGAACATATAAAATAAAACTAAATTATAAAAACTCAATAAATTCTATGAAAAACCTTCAATTAAGTTAAAATTAAAATTATTTTTATGTACCAAATACCATTACCATCTTGTTTGAAACAAATATAGTTTAAACTAAACATACGTTTTGATTGGTTAAAAATGTTACTGGTTTTTCAAAATTCAATGAGTGCGTTCTGTGTGTACATTATGTTTTCATAAAAAGAACGATCCCAATTTGAAATTGAATGTCAAACCATTTATTTATTAAGTGGTTTGTATTTTTCATGGAGATCTCTATTGACTCTATGATCAAGATAATGGAGGACATGTTAAAGAATTTTTCCCTACAAAAAGGAAGTTCTCCTTTTTCATGTCAAGATTCAAAGTTCGCAATAGAGCCCATAGAGGCCTCTATCAAAAACACACTCAAGGTTTGACATTCACTTCGTTCTTTTTATGTAAATATTATTTCTAGTTAGAATTTTATATGAATTAAGTTCTGAATTATTTTTAAGAGTATATTAATAATTTTCGAACAGACATCGGAAAATGGTTGGAAATATGGAATAAAACAGAGATACAATTTTATAATATAAATTCAATTGTAAATGTTAAACAAACGATTAAAATGCTACACGAATTGCAATTGGAAAATGGATATTATTTTATAACACTAAAAATAAAATCTTTGTTAAATTGTAAACGAGATAAAATAACTCTAAATTATTAAAAATTGTTTATTATTTAAATTAAAAATTTTTTTGTTATCATTCAATAAATTTTGATTGAAATTTTCAATCCAAGTTACATGAAAACAATTTTGGACAAATAATATTTCTAGAATGTGAATGTTTTATAACAAATTTTAGCTACTCGTGGTGCATCAATCGATTAAGAAGAAATTTTTCAAGTCAATTGAGTGTCCGGGCGTTCGGTGGGTGACCCTTAACGTCATTACGCAACATTAACCGCATTTTTCTCAAAACTTTTTTTAAAAAGTCCGTAGTCAAATTTTCTCGAAAACTTTTGGACCGATTTCGTCTAAACTTTTCACACTTCTTTTACATAGGAAATATTCAGTTCTGAAAGTATAATTTTTTTAGAAGGTACCAAAAATACATATTTTTTAATTCATTCATATTCAAAATAAATTTATAAAGGAAAAATTTGTTTGGTTGTTTAATTTCAGATGAAACAATTATCAGCTGCTCTGACTACTGCATGGAAACTTTTTTTTCAGGTGACTCGGTTTGCACCACTACAACAGGCTTAATGTTCATAATTTTTTTAAAATGAAAATTGATCAGAATATTCTTAGAATAATGGTTAATAATGTACAAAACTTTTGTAATATAAATAAATAAAATTACTTCGAAAAAAAATTACAAAAATATGCTATATTTTAGTATCAGACCCCTTTCCCCCCTGTGAGATTTGTGTGATAAACCCTTAGGGAATAATAAATTACATTGGGTCTTAATTGGCAGTATCATTTTCGCTGGGTCTACATAGAATTTTTGATCTCAATAAGAAAACAAAAGGTTTCCTTTAAAATTTAGAGTTTGGTGAAACTTTTTTATCTGTGGATTAGTACATATCGTTTTGTTTTCTTCAAATGCAAACAATTTCCTATCAGCCTTTAGAAAGTTTGTACACTATTATTAATTTTTTTATTGGGAAAAAACGTAATACTCTTAAATGGATTTGATATTTTGAAACTTCCTTATAAATAAATGTTTGTTTATCTAAAATATATTAAGTATTAAAATAAATTAAACAAATGAATGATTATGTCTTTACGAACAATAAAAGAAATGTATTACGAAAATAAAATACAAAACATAACATATATGTATGATTAATAAAAATTACAAATAATTTAATAAAAGATTATATAAATTTTAAAAGATTATATAAATTTCTATAAGTCACGCACGCGTTATAAAAACTATTATAACGTACGTTTAGGTGGAAAGAAAATTGGACACTTTTTACACTTGACATAATTATAACGCTAGAAAATAGGTGTTTATAAAATCACCTAATTCGTCTATTTACGTCCGTCATCAAAGTAGCTAAAAAACGAAAAGAGATTTTGAAGTTTATAAATGAGCAAAATTAGTCCATTGGGTTAAATGAATTCAACTTTTAAACTATAAAAAATAGAATAAAAATTCAAATACAGAAAATGTTTGTTTTTTAAAACATACAACTCTCGTTTGAAATATTTTTTCGTAAAATGTTTGTATTCGTCACAATTTCAGCTAAAATATTTACAAATGTTTTTTAGAAAAACCTTTCACCATGCCCATCGTTTTCATGTCAAGATTGTTCAGACCAAATTTCATAACATTTGAATAAGTATTTTTTGAGTTATTTCTGGGAAGAGTTATTTGACATGCCCTCGGATTTCATGTCAAGATTGTGCATACCAAATTTCATAACATTTGTTTAATGTGTGCTTCGAGCGAAAATTGAAGGAAAAAACTACAAATAATAAATTAAAATGGTGAATATCCATAATATTATAGATGTCCTACTGAGGTCTCTATAAAAAACTCCCCTTTAAAGACAAATTCACGACAGAAAAAAGTGTCGAATTCACTAACCACCATACTTTTCTTTCCCACTACTTTCATATCAAAGTTTTAATTTTGTATTTTTTTAATAAATGTAATAATAGAAATTTATTTAAATATAAATTAAAAAGGAATTTATTCATTCATCTTAAAATTATTATTATTCTATTGAAAACGTTTGACTAATTGATTTAAAGAAAATGTCGTTAAAAAAGTATAATAAAATCACTTATTTAGAAAATCAAACTTATAAGAAAGATTATAATAATTTTTTTGTTGAAAATTTTGAAAATAATAATAATTTATTTCAAAGTGATGAAAAATGTGATAATTTTTTTAATAACGACCAAGAATTTCCATTTGATATTAATTTTGTTGATGATGAAACGAATCAAGAATTATTACATTATTTTAAAGGTAAGTAATTTAAATTTATTATGTCCTACAGCTTCTAGTTTGTGCATTTAGGGCGCTGCAAGCGTCTTTTAATTTGGGAATCCTCAAGATAAATTGGAAACTATTCATTTCGACTGTGTGCTATTTTTGCCAGAACTCACATTAACAAAAAAATATTAATAAAAAATATTCACTGTTTAAAATATTAAAATAGGTTATTACCATGGTCTTTGAGGAAATATTTGAATTTTATTTGGCTTTGTGACATTTCTCGCCTTTATTTAACTGTATATATGGCAGAAGCTAGTCAAAAATGCTAATTCTAAATTTGAGAATTTAATTTTTATTAATTAAATATAAATATTAAAATATTTTCAAAACTATTTAAAGATAATCAAAATTAATATCATAATTTATTTTGAATTAAAGTTAATTTAAAATTAGATGTAATAAAGCAATTTGACTATCTATACACCCTTAAGTATATTGTTGATATCCAAAAGTAATCATAAAGTATTTACTGTATCATAAAATAATTTAAAACCAAATATGAGTTATATGAATATAACTGAATAAATCCTATTTTTATTTCGAATCGATCGATGCAATAATGTATTGAATTACCTATCCTCTATTAAACTATTTTTAATAGGTAATACAAACCAAAATGAGACTGCGGCAAGAGAGATAGAAAACATGAGTTTATATTTTTATACTCATACTAGACGTGTCTTCCTTCTCTCTTAATCGGTCTCAATTTAATTTTTACTAACTATGATTTCGATACATCCTTTAGTTTTGCACTAAACTGTTTTATTAAAACCAATTCTTGTATAAGGATATATTTGTATGGGCGCCAAAGACAAAATGTGAGTCCGGACTACTCGACTTGATTTACAACAATTTTTGATCGTAAAGTTTCAAAGCTACGTACCGATGTCAATTCACAAGTGCGTTCTTGTTAAAAACTTTTGCTTTCACTGAAATAAAAATATTTTTAAATAAAGTTAAATTAATTCCGTCTTCAATTATAGTTTATTAAAAATAGAAAAAAAAAGTACAAGTTTCATATGAAAAGTGATGATTGGCAGAAATTGTATTACATAATTTATTTAAAAAAAATTAAGTACATAACTTCCATAAATAGATAGTTTGTTGCATAATATAAAATTATTTTGTCTTTTATAACTTGCTAAGATAAAAAATCAATATTGTCAGTTAAGTGGTAATTTTTATCGTTTTATTAGGTACGTAAATTGCGTAATTATTTTGTGTATTTAAACAGTTACTAGATGATAAAGAACTAAACAAATATTTAGTTAAATTAATTGTTTACAAATATGGATGTCAGTATGATGTATATACAATAAAATAAAACTATTTCATCTTTATAAGTTTTTTGAAGTTTTAAGCAAAATCTTTTCAATAAATTTCACTTTTCAAAACTGCATGTTAAGCAGTAGCGTATCATTAAATTCAGAACGGAAGTCTTCCTTGGAACAATTTTAAAAGGGGTGTTGAATTAATTAATTTTCTTTGCTCCGTTCAAATGGTATTTACGAAGGGAAGAACTTAGAGTTGATTGTTTAAGTACCCAGCACTTTTAAATCTCTTGTTCATTTCTAATGAATTAAAAGATGGGTCATAGAATTATGGGTCACGTTGGGAATAAACCATATTCGTAAATATTGATATCATAGATATTATATGATTTCTGTGGTTGATATGTCAATTCATTATTTTGATTTTTTATTGACGCTCAAAACCGGAAGCAGCATTGTTGACACTGGTAATTGGCACTTCAATTTGTGGCCGCCGCATTTTTTAATGTCTCGTAATTTTATTTGTAGCTGATAACGATAAATTTGTGATTCATCTATTTACGCTTTTAATCGGCGATCTTGAAGAGTCTCGGATTCATTCGTAAAGTACATAAAATTTTTTTGTAGCAAATTTGACTCCTTTTGCTTCAAAGGGACAAACAAAATCGAACAATACCTTAGTTCAGTTTTGTTTGTCCCCTTTTAGTAATTTTCCTAAGATTCTTCGATTTCGTTTTCTATATGGTATCCAAACATTTAGAAAATCAGTTATGACAATTTCGGAACAGAACATCTATAAAAGATAAATAGTATTAAGTATAGATGGCTCTACCCGATTACATCATTTTTTAACAGATAAATAATATTCATGAGACCCCGGACTGACGTAACGTAATTACAGACCTTGACCAATCAATAAAGTTAAGCAACAGCAGTCACAGTCAGTATTTGGATAGGTGGCCACCTAGCAGTACTGTGTATTCTTGTTGTACAAAAATAATAATCCCCTTTGGCTAATGATTATGTAGTTGAAAGTAGCTGAGACCTCTACAGGCTCTATTAATTAAGACAACTTGTAATGTAATATACACTATACTTTTTTCAATTTTCGCTCATAATTAACTCAAAAAATACTTATACAAATGTTATGATATTTGGTATGCACGATATTGTCGAAGTGATTTTCGGCGCAAAACATTTTTTAATATAAAATAAGTTTTTTTTACTTCAGACTCCCTTTTTCGGAAAAAAAACTTTTCGTCAAACCAGACCCCCCCCCGTTTCAGTCAAGATTGCGTATATCAAATTTCATAACATTTGGATGATTATTTTTTGTTTAGTTACTTCTTCCCGAAAATTGAAAAAATACTCATTTTTTGCATGAACTCCTCTCAAGCATGTCCCCCTTTTGGTTCCGTTACATTAAACATCACTGCTGAAAATTGATTTTTTTGTTATTTTATTTGAACACAAGTGCGAAATCGTATTTAATAATAAATATTGTTTATACATTGCATAAAGCAATAATAAAAATATTCATTATTGCGTACTGTCAATTTTTGTTAATTTGAACAAATTACTTTATTTTATTTTGTTTAGGTGAACGGACCGGTTTTGTACAAGTTGGACCAAAAAAATGGTTCTTTCCAAGTAAATACATCGAAGATGGTAAACATTTCTATAACTTTCGTGTGCGGCCAGATGATACATGGGTCGTTACATTTCCACGATCGGGGACAACACTAACACAGGAATTGGTGTGGTTAATTTCGAATAATGTGGATATTGAAACAGCGAAAAATATTGAATTATCCGATCGTTTTCCATTTCTTGAGTAAGTTAAATAATTTACTTTATTTTTTTTAACTTACAAACAAACTACAATATACCAGGGTAGATAATTTTTGAAAACAAAAAAAATTATAGTAGAATGAAACCAATTGGAAATGGAAGATAATATGATAAAAATAAAAGGAAAAATAAATTATGGGCGATCTGAGTTCGGGAAGTAGGGGGGGGGGGTGTTTAAGGGTAAATTTCGGTTTATCTGAATTTCCGGCAAAACTACAAGTTCTATGGAAAAAAGTTAAAAGGCAAAGTTGTAGGTAATAAAAAGATCTATACCTTTTGTATTTACACTTTTTTCACATAACCTCAAAATTTATGTGAAAATTCAAATAGCTAAGTTTTTAGTTTTTTATTTTTCTTTTACAAAAAATTTTTTTCCACGAAAACTTTGTATGTTCCAAAAACACTGTAATTTTTTTGATTTAAAATATTTATTTTTTCACCTTATTTTGAATAAATATCGAAAAAGCATCCTAATTTTCAATCGAAAAATTTTGAAATTATGTGAAAAAAGTGTAAATAGTCGTAGATCTTTTTATTACCTACAACTTTGCCACTTAAGTTTTTTCCATAGAACTTGTACTTTTGTCGGAAATAGAAAATAACCGTGTTTTACCCTTAAAAACTCACCCCTCCCAATTCCCGAACTCAGATCGCCCGTAATTTATTTTTCCTTTAATTTTTATCATATTATCTTGCGTTTCAAATTGATTTCATTCATCCTAATAATTTTCTTCGACTTTTTACCATTTTTTAAGGCTTCTTCTACTCTGGTCTTCCAGGTTAACAGGAGGTGACAATGTTGTAAATATCATTAGCATTTATAGGCATGTGCTCTCTGGCGAAGAATTGTTTTATGCGTATCTGCTCGCTGATTTTTTTAAGAATAATGTTCCGAAGTAACACAAAACTTTGGTAGATTTATATAGGTTGTATTATTGTAAATATGGTAATGCAGATATCTACTATAATTAATCGTTTTGATCAACTCTGGTGTGTACGCCATGAAATTTCTAGTCTCTTATTTATGCGACAAATTGAGTCTCGTGACAGATAACGACAAGGTTTAATTTGTTAAGTTTGCATCGAGTCGTACTTTTAGCGGCTTTGACTATTAATATTTATATTTATTGCCTTTGTCGAATCAAAACCATGTAGTAGAAATAAATAATCGAGTTGATTCGGGTACAATTCATCAATTTTCATTTAAAAAAAATACTCACAGATGTATATTTTTCCTTTTTTTTTTTTTAATTTCTGGCTTCAGCTATTTTCAGCTATATAGCCATTAACCAAAGTGGATTATTATTATTATTATACAACAACAGTACACAGTAATGCTAGGTGTACACAAGAAAGTAGATGATGCATAGAGAATACACATATTGGCAGGTGTTCGTTTTATTAATTATCAGCTGTTAAGAAATGTTATAAATTTGTTAAGAAATGTTCAAACTATCAGAAAATAAATTTTTTTAACATACTTTTAAACAATATAAATATTATGAATAACTTTCTTTTATCCGATATTAAGGAATAATATTATATTATCTTGACAGATTACTTCATTGCTGTGGCAAACACTTTTTTTTTAATTTTAATTAGTTTTAATTACACGTTTTAATATCTCAAGTGTCTTTTTAATAAAACGCCTTAGATAAAATATGGATTTTATTATAAATATAAGAATATTCACAAAAAAAAATTTCTTTTGTTTATGAATTTTTTGGGAAAATATTAAGATTTTAGATAATTAAGACCCAGAGATACAGGAAAAGATGAATAGTTGGATGAATATTTAGAAAGGTTAGAAACTGCAAATCTTCATCAATCCAATTTTTTTCGTGTTATCAAAAACTACTCGCTCAATCGTAAAATTGACTCAAATTATTATAATTAGTAGATTTATTCTGGAACAAAATTTTTTTTTTTTTTGTTTTTTTTTATAGTGCACAAATTTGAGAATATGTAACTGTTTTGGATAAAACTGTATACGAAATTATTTTAATTAAAAAATTACGAAAATATTGCCTTATAATACAAATTGTATTTACTTTTGTCAAATAAAATTTATAAAATTGCTGGATTAAATAATAGAAAACTTCTATCATAAGCTGAAATCAAATGTTTTCGATGATGTAATAAATTAAACTAAACCATGTTTTTATTAATTATAATTAATTAAAAACGTGTCTTATCAAATTATATTAATAAAAACACAATATTTTTATTGAGTCATTTGAATCGTTTAATGACATATTATTGTTTGTTCGAGGTCATCAAAGTCGACCTTGGATTTAACTCAATACTTGTGTAAGAGACCATCGTTAATAAAGAGGAAATAAAAAATTCGTTAATGCAAAATTTCTTTATTCGAATAAGGTACTCTTATTACGATTTCAATTCGAATGACAAGAAATATTGATATTTTTTTTGAAATTATGTAAACAATTGAATAACATGATGTCAATGTGAACCTAATGCCACCTGGTAGCAAGTTATGAACTAATCGCTTAATGCCTATACTAGTTGTTCCTCTTATTATCTTCATAACTCCTTAGTAGATTCATTTCAAAATAAAGTCACTCAATGTAGATAAAATATTTTTCCTGTATTTAATACTCCTATATTGCTAGTGGCCGTGAGGTTTGCTCACTTATTCATACTCGATCCGTTGTGCGCAAGCGTTGCAACTGTAATGATGATATGCACTTATCATTTCTAAATGATAGAGACAGATGTATATATGTCTGCACCGTTGGGTCGTCATCTTTTTCCAGACCCATACTATCAATATAGGAGTATTAAATATATGATATTTCTATTCATCAAGTTGAAATATTCGAAAGGTTTTGTTTTTTTTATAAAATAGAAATTCCTTACAGATTTAGCACTTTCGTTCATGACGATATTAAAAAAGAATTATTACTGGCTAATGCACACAGCGAAGAGAGAATGCAAGCAATCGAAGAAATATCTGTACCTGGTTGGAAAAGTGTAGCGAAAATGGAATCACCACGTTTTATTAAAACACATTTACCATTTTCATTGTTACCAAAGAATATTTTAAATTCTGGTTGTAAGGTTTGTAAAAAATGCAGTTTTTTTAAATCTAGATTCATTAAATTTAACTACTTAAGCTAAGTCTAAAATTATTTTTTGCCTTCTACAGATTATTTATGTGGCAAGAAATCCAAAAGATGTCGTAGTATCTTTTTATCACCTAAATCGATTGTTCAGAACCCAGGGATATATTGGAGATTTTGCAACTTATTGGAGTTTTTTTAAACGAAATTTACGTAAGTAAGATACAAGAAAATTTCTCTATAATATCGTTCAAAATATGTAAAAAGATAAAAACTATGTGAGCTATGTCAATTTTTAGATCCTTGGATGCCATATTGGGAACATGTTCAAGAAGGATGGGACCGACGCCATGATCCAAATGTTTTGTTCTGTTTTTACGAAGAAATGAATAAAGTATAATGCGGTTATTTTTAGAGTGTCCATTTTTTGACCCGTTCAGTATTTACTTTTTTTTTGTTTTTGATTGCGATTTTATGTTGAAAAAAACAAAACGAACGTTACTTAACCAGTCAAAAATGGTCACTTATTAAATTTTATGAGTCAAATATTATTTAATTTGAATTTTATTTTCAGGATTTACCAAAATGTATTAAACGTATAGCAAATTTTTTAAACAAATCACTAACGGAAGAACAAATTGAAAAATTAACCGAGCATGTCTCAATAAAAAACTTCAATCAAAATAAAGCTATTAATTCAGAGTACTTAAAAGATTTGGGAGTCTGTTATTCAGATAGAGAAGAAGGGTTTGTTAGACAAGGAAAGGTTGATGGTTGGCAAACGGAATTTTCATCAGAACTACGTAAAGAGGCCGAAGAATGGATTCAAGAACATTTGAATCTATCCGATTTTAAATTTCCAATTTAGTTTATTTCATTTACTCTTTATGTCTAAAAATATACAAATGAGATAGTTTACGCTATACTTAAGCAGTCGGAAAAAATTTATTTCAGTTCATAAAATGGTAGAATAAACTTTGTAAACCATTTCAAGGTTTCCACTGTTCTTTTATTAAACGAAATTGTCAACTGATCAAACAACGTTTTTATTATTATTATTATTTAGTTGACTGTTATCATGAGTGGTTTATTATAAAGGGTGGGCCATCTATTGGTACGTTTTTAAATATGCGATCAAAAGAGTATGCATTGGTATTTTTATTAATTTTTGTTGTTGTTGTAAAGCTAAAAGTATCCCCGTCAAGATGAAAAACAATTCCGTTCATGTGGCTCCCTCTACTGGCTTTACAGTATGCCATTCGGTCACCCCAATTAGTGATGATATTTTGAACTACCTCGGCGCCAATTTCACTCAAAACAGTCGTAATGTTGTTTTTCACAGATGGAATTGTCTCTGGATTATCCGCATAACATCGGTCTTTAACGGCACCCCGCAGGAAGAAGTCTAGCGGTGTCAAATCGCAGCTACGCGCAGGCCAATTGACATCTCCTGAACGGCTGATTATACGGTTGTTAAACTTGG
The DNA here is from genome assembly GCA_020423425.1 of Chrysopa pallens. Lineage (NCBI taxonomy): Eukaryota > Metazoa > Arthropoda > Insecta > Neuroptera > Chrysopidae > Chrysopa > Chrysopa pallens. Next base: position 27,689,374 of record CM035594.1, on the reverse strand, counting down.
TGCGCAGAAGGTCGATCGTAAGTCGGCTTACTTAGTTTCGTGCCGCGGACGGTATGGCTAATGAACTGTAAAAATTTCGGGTCTGTAGCTCGTTTGCCGTTGTCATACGACGAAATTCAAAAACGTACCAACAGATGGCCCACCCTATAGTACTAACATGACTGTGGTATTGACAATACTGACAAGGCTATGATAATGATGTATGGCGTATCGCGTTTTCGTCAAATTACGCGCGGAAATTGAATATATAATATTTATATGCATTTTTATGGCGCTTATCGATTGAAAAAATTTTGTGTGATGTTTTTATTAGTTTATTAATGTTAGGTTGTTTTTTTTTATCACCTATTGTAATTGTTTTAATAATTTTAAAATATAATTTTTTTTATCGATCCTATAAATTGTTAATTAATTCCGCTTTGCAGATATTACCAAATGTTTTTCTTTGAAGAGTTATTCGCTGTAAGACGTTTTATATTTCTAAATAAAATTTACGTTCAAACAGACTGGAGAAAAATAGGGAATGATCCTTAGAAAATATTACTTAACGGAATGTATATTACCTAATGGAAAGATCAACATAATTCCAAATCCACTTTGGGTAATGGCTATATAGCTGAAAATAGCTGAAACCTGAAAAAAAAAAACATAATTCCATGCGGCTTAAGCCTAAGTAATTACTTCGATGATTGAAGAAGTTATATCATGTGGTTGATTTTTATCTTAGCGCGAATTTTTAAAAATCGTATTATGTTTATGATGTTTTTTTAAACATTAATATTAACTTGATTTGTAAGGATGTTTGTGTAAAGATACGATCATAGCTTCATATTAAAACTAATGTTACTTTGAGAGTAATTAATTTTAAGAATTGAATTAACGTCCAATAAATTATTACATAAAATGCTGAGTATAACGGATTTAATTAAAAATAACGGACTTAATCGAAGGTCAAAAGGTCATTTTTAAAAAAAAAGATCAAATTGTTGATATGAAGATATTATATATAAATTGAATTTCCCCCTATTTTCTATTAGTTTTAGTTTAGACGATAAATTGCAAAAATGTTATAACCTCAAAGAATTAATTTTACATATTACAATATTTTAGAAAATGTAAAAATATAAATTTAAAAAAAATGGATATTAAGGTAAAAATTTCGAACAAATCCATTGTTAAACAAAATGGTTGATTAGTTTTTTTTTTTTTAATTTTTAGTTTAGTTTATTTTTATTTCTCTTTTACCTTTTTTCATTACACAATTGTTTGGAAAATGTGTGCCTTAGTCAAATGCTTCCTTACCAAGATCATTTGGGAACAAAATCAGCGTATCGATTTCAGGCTAATTTAAATAGCTCTCAAATTAATTATCCAGGTATATAGAATTTGATATATCTATTGTCTTGTTGTGAGACAAATGGGACAAATTCAATTTAATAAAGATATAACATGAGATTTTTCTTTGAAGGATGTGAACCAACTAGAATTTGGATGGTTGTACGCCATGGTACACGATATCCTGGTGTTAAAAAAATTAAAAAAATGCAAAGTATTTTAACGAATTTACGTGATGAAATTGTTTTAAATGGAAGTAATGGGACCCTCTGTATGGATGAACTTGAAGCATTTAAAAATTGGCAATTAACAGCTCATATATCGGATGACAAGAATTTAGCACATGAAGGTGAAGATGAAATGATTGATTTAGCAGAACGAGTTCAACAACGATTTCCAACTTTATTTCCCGAAGAATATTCAAATTTAACGTATCGAGTAAGTATAATATTTCGAAAGAGGGTCTAGCTTTTGTTGTTTCGTATCAATTTTAACATTTTCCATTTTGGAAATTAAATTCTTTGTCTAATTACTTATTTTATAAAATAGTTTAAATACACAGCAACACAACGTTGCGCAGAAAGTGCTCGCCATTTTACAATTGGATTATTTGGACGTAAAGTGAGCAGATATGTTTGGTTCCCGGAACCCAGTCAAAAGGATCCTGTTTTGCGAGTTCGTAAAAAAAATCACTAATTACAAAAATAAAATGTCAGTCTTGAAAATACCGTAATGTTTGTGTTTCAGTTTTATAAACTTTGTGAAAAATGGCGCCGCAGTGTTAAAAAAAGTCCAGAAACTTATAAAGAAGTGAAAGCTTTTGAAATAAGCGAACATATGGAAAAAGCTCAAAAGGAAATTAGTGAACGCTTAGGATTAGATGGAAATATATCCGTTGGTTTGTACTCTTTATTCTTCTTCTACTCCCTTCCTCTTTTAGTATTGGTTCTATAAATAATATTACATGAGGGGGGCCGAAAATGCGTCTTTGGTGTCTTCTGTGCCCTCGTATTTACACATCCATCACGCACAGGCAACAAAAAAGAAGACAACAAAAAAGGAAAATTCGTCATTCAAGAAATAGACAGTTAAAGAAATTATACTCACTTAAAGCCTCAATCCACTTATTGTTGAAACTAACATATTAAAATTAATAAAACTTCCCTACGCCTTATGAATGTTCATCTGTCCCTTATTTTTTTAAAATTTGTTTCTTTTGCAAACATATATTAAAGTTGTTTTATTTTGAACAGATACATTGCAATTAATGTATGGAGCTTGTGCATTTGAAACCGCTTGGAGCTATCGAGGTAATTCACCTTGGTGTGCAGTATTTACGGAAGAATCGTTAAAGGTGAGTGAGAAAAGTTCAATGGCTCTTGTAGCTTCATGAACTTTTGCAAGAGTTTATCATACCTTATTTGTAAATTTTTCCATACTTTTAGCTTACATATAAAAATTCTTTATTTCAGACAATGGAGTATTTAGAAGATTTAAAATATTTTTGGATCGATGGTTATGGATATGAGTTAACAGCCAAACAAGCATGTCCGGCAATTCAGGATCTTTATGCATTTTTTGAATCGTAAGCAAAAAAATTTCATAATTTACTCTCGAATCATGTAATAATCTAAAATGTCTTGGCACAAAATAATAAGTGACGAACTACAATCCCCTTGGAATTTGAATCGTTTAATGGACGCAATATATTTGTTAATTATGATTCTTGATATATTTCTTCTCTTATAAGTTTACGAACGTCATTTTTTTATATATATTTTCACAGGAAAAAACAACATTTACAAACCAGTGTCTATTTTACACATTCTGGTACAATTTTAAAATTATTAAGTCATCTGAAATTGTACAAAGACCCTGAACCATTAAAAAGTAACAATTATGACCAATCACGATTATGGCGTGTATCAAAAATGGATGCATTTGCTTCGAATATTGCATTTGTTTTATATAAGTAAGTGAAAATTCTTAATGCGATTTGTTAATTTTAAGAGCTAAAAAAGATATTCCCAATAATGTTTTAGTTGTGCTGGCACACCAAAAATATTAGCATTACATCAAGAACGTGAAGTACATATACCCGGATGTCCGGATAATGGACTATGTCCGATGGATGTATTTAAGAATATTTTCTACGATAGTATTTATAATTGTTTATTCAATGAAATGTGTTCATTGCCATTGGATTCGAGTAAAGACAAAGAAGTTAAAAAGAAGCATAAACAAAATGGTGGATACAAGAAACGTGAAGAATTTTGACAAAAATTTTTTTAAACTGTTATTAATTTATTTTGTAGATAATTATAAGTTTTTAATTAATTTATAAATAAAAATCAAATACAACTTTTAAAACTTTAATTGATTGAATCTTATTTTTCTTTATATATTAATTCAATATACAGTTCATCTTTCATATCTCTTGACACACGGAAAATTTAAAATATACCTAATAGAAAATTAATTGTATGAGCTTAGTTATAAACATTAATTGTAAGAACTTAATATTCATGAGCTGTAGCTCTCAAGCAGAAATAAACATAAATTCTGCCTATGTGGTCGTTTACCATTCCCGAAGACTTTAGAGTCACGGATCGGCTTACGGCTAGACGAATAATGACTTAAATAAAAATTTTGGAACTAATTTATTTACATCACATATAACATTATTACATATAAACGCACTCATAGTAGAAAAAACCGAAGGAGAAGTTTGCAATGATTCATTTACTCAGCAAAGTACATTAATCAAACATAAACTAACTCATACTGGAGAAAAACCTTTTTTATGTGAAGTTTGCAATAAGACATTTACTCATGCAGGCAACTTGGTTGCACATAAATGCATTCATAGTGGAGAAAAACCTTTTTCATGCGAAGTTTGTGATAAAACATTTGACCAGCAATTTAGTTTAATACAGCATAAAAAAAGCCATAGAGGAGAAAAACCTTATTCATGTGATGTTTGCAATAAAAAATTTAAACATCTAGGCAACTTGACTGAACATAAAGAAATCATATTGTAGAAAAATCTTTTAATGCGAATTTTGTGATAAAACATTTACTCAACTAATTAGTTTAATTAAACATAAACGAATTCATAGTGGAGAAAAACTTTTCTCATGTAAAGTTTGTAATTCTTCATTTACTCAGCAAAGCACTTTGATTGCACATAAACGAACTCATGTGAAAAACCGTATTCATGTGAAGTTTGTTATAAAACATTTGCATATCGCATCACTTTAATACAACATAAATGAACTCAGTGGAGAAAAACTTTTTTCATGTGAAATTTGCAATAAAACATTTATTCAGATAAGCAATATGATTGCACATAAACGAATTCATACTGGAGAAAAACCTTTTTTTTGCGAAGCTTGTGATAAAAAATTTACTCAAAAAATCAGCTTTATTAAACATAAACGAACTCATAGTGGAGAAAAACCTTTTCCTTTGTGAAGTTTGCAATGAAAAAAAAATAAATATGTGAAATATTCCATGCCTGGGCGAAAATATTTATGAAATTTGTATTCCGGTACTTTGTCAAGAATAAAAGTTATTTAGATAAACTTAGAATTTTATCTAAATACAATGTTTCATTGGAAATTAATGTAAATAATAAATAGATGTCAATTAAAATTTGGTGTTTTATTTTTTGTTTTACTAGCAACTGGATCGGATGGTCCCGAGTTTGATTCCCGGAAGATGTCTGTTGTTTTTTTTTTCCATCCATTGTTCTATTTAATAGAGATTCTATCTATAGAGGTGCAAATGTCATTTCTATTTTTATAAAACGTATATAATGTTTTTTTAAATATCTAAGTTGCAGAATCTCTGACAATGGCATACAAAAATGAAAATGTGTTCATATGAATAATAAAGTTTTCGTTAACGATATTTATTGAGCATTATTTATTATAATTCTTCATCTAAATCAATATATTTATTCTTAGTTTTTATTTTTGGTATACTCGGTCCTGATATCTTAATTTTACATAATTTTTTCAAATTGCAATCGTTTAAACTTGAATTATAAACCGTTTGGAATAAGTCAAATGGACATAAATGATCGCCATTTGATGTGTAAGGACATCCTGGAATATGAATGGGTCGTTCCAAATGCATTAATTGAATTTTTTGCGTTTTTGTACAGCTAAAAACATAACGAGAATTTTGTAATCTTTTTATATAGATGTTGTTAGTAAAAGGTATGTTCGTTCTATAGCAAATAAATGGTTAAGTAAACCGTAAATCGTTTGTTAAATATTATAAGACTTACGCAAGCACAATTGCTGCCATTAATAAAATATTTTAAAACTCAAATTTATGACACTGATTTTCAACTCCTTTTTTTGTTCGTGAGTTTAATGAAAAACAAATTTCAACCGGAAATTATTAATATCTGGGTCTTTTTATTGCAAAAGCTGTCAATTTCGAAATATGAATTTGACAAGTATTTGAATTATCACTTTTAGATAAATGCCTCTAAAAACTATAAATTGGACCAATTTAAATAGCATTTAAATTTTCCAGAATTACTTTTTAAAAAATAAATCTAACTACGTACTTATAAATTATAAAAATTAAATTAGCAACTTGAGGATTAATTTGAGACATTTTCCATTTGCGATTTTTCATTGTTTCAAAATTATTGTAGTTGATTAAGAGTGCATCTTTGTATAAACCCAAATGTGCTAATATTTTAACCATCACACCAGATTTCACAAAAAATAAAAATACATTCGAATCACTAAAAATATTTAAAAACGATTATAAAATATTTTCGAATTTGGATAGGCAGCCACAGGGAGAAAAGAAGTGAAAAGAAGGCAAAGGACGAGGTACAAGTCTGAGAAAAGTCCGTGTAAAAACGCTGAAAATTGATCACAATGAATTTGGAAAATGGTATATTAAATTGGCAACTTGTAATACTCTGAGCTATAAATCAACTCCATTGGGTCTAATTGATTATCCATGGATGTATCTTTTAACCCATGATTGCTAGAGAGGTTAGCGACAAAAAAAGCAAGGATTTTCTAAAGGCTGATTTTGTATATTATAACTCATTTCAGGTGTACATAAATGAAATACAGAAATAGTCTGCTATCACTCAGTCTGATTCGTTAGCATTTGCCGGGGGCGGGCATTAAAGTTGTAAAAAAACCATGTACGTTGCAGTACTTTTTAAAAGCTGAAAAGTGAATTACGAGCAATATATTAACCAAAAAATTTAAATTTTTTTATGGGAGGTACTCCTTTGAAAAAAACGAGAAAATTGAAAAAAGTTACCTCTTTATACAAACTATAAATTTGTATAAAGTTACAAGTCTTCCAATAGCCGTGATCGTCTAGTGGTTAGGACCCTACGTTGTGGCCGTAGTAACCCAGGTTCGAATCCTGGTCACGGCAATGTGCAATACATTGTCACGGTGGAAGTAAATTTTTTTTTATTTTCGTATTATCATTTGATTTAAAATTAGTATTTTTAGTTGAGAGGACGATTAACAAATCCTAGGACCGAAAATTAATACACAGATTATACAGGTTTCTATAATTTGTTATTTTAAAATGGCTTTTTAAAATAAACCATTTTTACTCCCTTATAAAACCCTTTTGCTTATCTAGACTAGAGGGTTAGACTATTTATATTAAATGGGTTATGTTTCTGATAGAGACCTCTATAATAAAGACATTGTACTATTTTTCAATTTTCCCGCACAAATAGCTCATAAAATAATTTTCTATATGTTATGAAATTTAGTGAACAATTTTGACATGAAAATGGAGAGCATGTCGAGGAGATTTTTGGGAAAAAACGATTTCTCATTAAAACAAAAAGTTAAATAAAAGTTTAATAATTTTTACCCTAGAAACCTATTTTTGAAAAATACCTAGCTTTTAAACTTCGAACGATATAACCAAACAAATAACATGCAATTTTTCCATTTAATGCATGAGAGTATCCATGTAAAACACTTGTTCGTAAGTCGTTCAAATATTCCATTGTCTAAAAAAAAAAGTTTTTAAAAACGTCTCAGAAAAACATTGCATCGATGAGTTTAAAAAGAAAATTCTTCCGAATAAAGAAAATTATGAATATCTTATTGAATACATATGAATATTTTACTATGTTAAGCAGTTTTTCTGTATTTTCCAATACATATTTTGTCATTTTATATTTAATAATTATTCAGTATATGTGTATGTTAATATTGTGTGTATTCTATGTATGTGTGTTTTAATATTACTTCGCTTTTTTGCTCCATGCAAAGTGATTCTGTGGACATGTCGTTACACAATGGTTAAGAATCATTGATCTATGGTTTTTTCATTACCTTAGCAGATTTTTCAGAAAATGCATTACATAATGGGGATTTTTCCAAATTGATATCAGTCGCTGTGTGCCATTTACAAATTTGGTACATAAGTTGTATTAAATCTAAAAGATTTAAATATTAGCCACCAATAAAGCAATTAATCCTGTGAGAGTCGCAATGTAATATTTTTAATATTTACTTTTATTCACATAAGGCTCAATTTGACCGTCATTTGTTCGTAAACCAATTCTAGAGGCAACTTGATTTAATACTTCATTCATTTCAAACGTTTCAGCAAATTTTTTAATCGGTTTATAAGTTTCCGGATTATTTTTAATTTTTTGATACCATTTTTTACATGTTTTATCGAACTAGAAAAAGTATAGTGTTCTCAAAATATTCCATTCGTAGTTCATTCTATAGTTCTATATATACAAGTTTAATAAGGGCCGTGCTCAGAATTTCTTCGGGAAGAAAGGAATATTTCAACCAGATAGACTATTTAGACGATATTTTAAGGATTTTAATATCGATGCCATGTCATTTGGTTCGGACGGCCCTGAATTTTTTCATAAGAAAAATTTTACCAATAAAAGTGGATCCTCTAAAGATGGCAACGGTTCTGAAAAACTATTAAAAACTCTTTCATCAAAAAGTCCAAATATGAATGCTCTTACTGAATTTCTATCGAGATCCGTTTTTAAAAATTTTATCTGAATTTAATAAAAAATTTATTAAATAATTTTTGTTTGTTGAGAGTAAATTAAAATACAACCTGATATTTCCCAAAGTGTTCACTGTTAAAAAGTTTTGGAAAGCGCCGTTTGAGTCGATGTGCAAAATAAATTATTTCATCTTCACCCAATTGGGATAAGGTTCCATAACTATATGGTGGAATAATTTTCTCCCAATTGAATCCATAAATTTTGAATAGTTCATCACGACATGTTGTACCTATTAATCGACAAGAAAATTTAAATAACTGCCGTAGGCTCAATGGAGGGCATTTTCTTTATTACAAAATAACTTATAAGAGCATTTAAATTACATAAAAATTTTGTCATATCTGTCAAACAATTTATTTAATTCTGTTAAATTGGTGTCACATTCTTACGAATATTTTATTTAACAGTAACGTGTTAACCTGTGTGGAATTTTGTTGTAATAATAATTATACTTGTCTGTATAGGCTTCAGTGGCGGCGAAAAGCGTGACCGCCTATGGCCTCAAGGTCCAAAGGACTTTGTGCCTTCAGTTTTATAGGTTATTTAAACGCTTTGATTGTAAAAGAAAACATAAATAATACGTGTTTAACATGTGGATTATGAAATTGGGTAAAAAACCTTAAAAATGGCAAAACTCACCAAAAAATTGCCGTTTTTAGGTTTTCTAGAGTATTTGAAGCCAAGAAAAACGAACACTTATATTGAGGCTAGGAATATTTATGGAGTTTTATATCTTAAACTTTGGTGGACCATCATTCATCAACCTAAACTTTTTAGCTATGAAATTCCTTGTGTATTATACAAAATCGAATACTTACCTTCACCCATATGTTTTCGCATTACATCAAAAAGTCCTGTCATATAAAATGCATGTCGTATTGTAGTATTGTAGCTCGGATATTTACTACCGTGACGTAAAAGGATAAATATTTTAATTGGTGTGCATCCTGTATAAATTCGATAAAAGGATTTAAAGTAGAAAAGTAAATATGGTTTGGTAAAATAGAAAATCGAGAAATTAGTCGTATCAAAATAACTTAAAATTCTTACATCAGCGGAGCTTTTCACATGACGCTCTACCGATTTGATTTTTTTCCAAATCTGATCTAGAAGATCTACAGATCTGAATTTAAAATAAGTTGCATGTTTCATTTTTTTATTGACAAATTTGCTGTAATATTAAAAACTATAAACAAGAAAAAAAATAACAAAGTCCGATTCAATCCTATAGAAATTAAATAGGAAATCAATTGGATTGAAAAGAAATTGAAATTTCCTATTCAATCCTATTAAAATTTTGAATAGGATTTGTTAGAATTCAACCAGAAAGACATTTCAATGAAATTTCCTATTCAATCCTATTGATTTCCTGCAATGTTATGTGGAAATGTATCCAATTTGTTAGCACAACTGAGTATCCGAATTTGCTGATCATGATACAGTTATTAAAATTGAAAAATTCCAAATGGGGGATCCGTCAATTTTTCTGTAATATATTGTGACATATACCCATGATTTTTGTTTCATTATTATTCGGATTTAAACAATATCTATATGGTGTGTATGAACCCATAAATTGGGAAAGATTTTCTTTTGCCCCTCGGCATTCGTTATTAAATGATTCTTCAAGTAAGTCATAGTCTTCAGAGTACGCTGTAGCACAGTCAAAACTAAGCCAACTTATTATCAGCATCCAAGACACGATATCAAAAACAGAGAAAACTTGCTAAAAAAAATTCAAGAAATTGATTAGTTTCGAACTTTGCATACAATTTTTGTAAAGAATGTCGTACCTTCTTCATCAATATTTTTTTTTAAAATTGAAATTACATTTTCATTTATTTCCATGGTAGTACGCAGAAAATTGTAATTAATTGATGAAGGTAGATTCACACTAAAATGTCAAGTTAATCTAGATGTTCGTGACAGGCCGCAGGTTTTTTTGAATCAGAATAAATGTCTGAGGCAGGAAGTCTTTGTCGATTATTAATTTGGCCCATCGGTAATTAGTAATTAATTACAATAATTAACCAATGATGAGCGCGCTATAAGAGAAAGAAGAAGAGTGGGGAACTAAGCTTACTGAGAGAGAGCGACAGAAGCGCAAAGTACTACTATACTTACCTGTTTATTCAATTTATAAACAGGTAAGTATAGGAAAATTGAGAAAATATCATTGGATATTGTCCCCGATTGTATCAATCAGAGATGGGAAATAACTTCAAATACCACTTATTAGCTTAAAATTGACGGCGTATATGTTTTTTTTGTTATTCTATTCATTTGATGTGCAGGTGTTAGGAAAAATTTGTACATTTTTTATTCAAAGACCATTTTTATAATAATAAAATTTTTTAGGGCAGAAAGAATATTGTTTATTGAAGTCGCTTATAGAGGTGTAATTAATAAGTCACCGTAAATGTTTAACACAATCAAATGGAGTTTTCATAATTATTTTTCGTTTGATTATATATCTGCCTGAGTATTTAAACATAAAATAAAAAATTAATATGCTATTTATAAACCTTGACAAGACAAGCGCGACTCGCCTGATACAATTAAGTAACCATTAAAAATTTTCTTATCAATTTTATTTGTATTTATATTCAAATAATTTTGTTGGAAAACATATTGCATGATTGATATCGAGTTTTTCATTTACAACAAAACTGAGTTTGCTACGATATTTCAAGAAATTAATTAAAATATATTAATTTAATAACATTTTGATAGCAACTAAAACAGTATTGTTAATCTGGCTTTTAAAAAGGTTTATAATGAAACGCTAGTAAATTATATTGGCATTTTATGTTTTATTTTTTAAACTCAGTGTAAAAATTATTCTAAAAAAATAGAACCAGCTTCAAAAAATTATTTTAAAAAGTAAAAAATTTTTCCAAATTAAAATCTTTAATAATTTCCTGGTGGCTAAATACATTTCCAAGTCCTCGACAACGGACTCAAATCTTATCCCAATTGGATCTATAGTTTTTGAGAAAAATCTTGGACATTCAAATATTCAAAAACATACGGGTCGAATACATAACCTCCCTTGTTTGAAGTATGTAAAATAGAAATAGTGATTTTCTTTTCAAAAACATTTTCTTTTTTAAACTCAATATCTCTTTTTACTGAAGCAGAGCTTCAAAAATAAAACAATAGGTGGCAATATGCTCCACTAGCGTATTTCTTTCAGTATCAATTTTCGTTCAATTTCATAGAAGTTTACTTGGAGACATAACGGAATTTGTGGAATGAAAATTTGATCTGGATATCTTTTAGCGATAAGGAATATGAAACTGATTTGAAATTTCATGAATGATTAATTGATAAGTCATTTTACCTTGCATTTACTATGAAATAAGTAAAATTTTTTGTATAAAATATTATTAAAATGATATAATTAAGTTATATGTAAGAATTCGTCCATGAATTCGTTAACTCAAAATTTTCCTAGCGAAAGCGCCACTAAATCCTGTTCTATATATAACCAGTAGCGTAAATAGTAGGATGCTTTAGGTGAGCAGTGTGTGGGTTTTTTCTGCATTGATAAAAAATGTAAAAATTATCAAAGGCTTAAATTTTAAAATTTATATTCTTTTTTTGGTTTTTCTGGCATAAATATGGTCTAAAACACACAAAACTAGTCCATATTTTATAATTGATTGACTAGTTTCCGAGATATTGTTTGCAATCTGCCCATATTGGATTTCAAATAGTATTTGAAACGATATCTCAAAAACTCAAATTGTTGCGCTAAATTTCCTTTTAAATGAAATTTTATTATATTAAATTAAATTTTATTATATTACAAAAATGACACCCATTTAACGATTATATGCGTTTTTCTTGACAAATACCCGATCTTTCGATGTTTATATAAATTTTTTATTTTACTTTTTGGGTACTTTTGCAGGCTAACTGTGGCAGAGAGGGTCGTTAAAATAGAAGCTACGCCGATGAACATAAATATAATTTAAAATATGAATATTTTACAATATTAAATATAAATATTATTTTAATTATATTGTGCGTTTAAATACAATATCTACCTATTGTGCAGTTTTTTGAGGTACTTGGGTGTGCAAAAATAGAGCACCGCATTCTGTTAATGGAATTGTGTTAAGAATTAAGATGAATGAAATTAAGAATTAAATTTTAAAAATTGAGATGTTGTCGAGCTAATTTTTTGCTTAATTATTTTAAGACGTCACCTCCTTTTTTAAGAAACTATAAGATTTTGAGCAATTTTAATAAGGATTTTATGTAAGTTTGGCAATTTTTTCGAAAAATATTTAGTTTTGTTATAACATGCCAAAAACATTTTCGTGTGAGTTTGAGAAAACATTGCGAGAAAAAGATATATTTTGCATGAAAATATAACTTTTCAAGTATACTTGCATTAAAAATTATTCACAGCTGTTAAAAGCACATTCTTTTATGTAAAATCTTTCAATTTTCTCACGCAAATAACTAAAGAAATACTGATCCAAATGACATGGAAATGAGAGGGCTTGTCGACGAGTTTTGCTTGAAAAAAATTTCTGATTATAAAATCAAATTTTGTTTTTTATCTTAGAAATTTTTTTTCGAGTAAAATTTTTCGACAAGCCCCCGTTTGATATCAATATTATACATATCAAATTCCATAACATTTCATAAAATACAATGTAAATTACATGTAATTTAAGTCAATAGCTGTAAGAAGCACACTCCTTACATAAAATAGACCCAAACTGTATAGTCTATCTAAAAAGGTGGGAGTAAAAACAATTGGATAAAAAATCAACAACATCCTAATTCTGAATTGTTCTTAACACAATTTCATAGACTCAAGTTGTGTAGTAAAGTTCCTCCAGACCCTACTCGTAACAAATAATATAATAAATGTAATTATTATATAGGTAAGCCTAATTAAAAATGATAACAATATTGTTTTGTTTGGATAAGTGAGGGAGTGAAACATAATTTTTTATTTTTCATTTTTTTTGCACGCATTGACAAAAATGTAAAACCAACATTCAAAATTTCAGTTCCTTTTTTTTTTTTTAAATTATTTATTTCCATTTTGTTTCAAAAAAAAAAATGTTTTATGGTTCCTTTAAAATTTATTATATTTTTTTATTAGTTTTTTATATAAGTAGTAAGTGCATGGACTTTTTTTATGCTTGGGAAAATTGTTAAATATAAAAAAAAAAATTTTTTAGGTGATTTGTGTTATGGTGATGAAAGTGATGAAAGTGATGAAACTGTTGCACCAATTGGTGAATTTTTTGTGAAATATTTGTTTTATAATCGGTAAGAGTTGACTTAAATTTTTGTATGATTGCTGGATTATTAAAAATTTCCAACTAAGACTTAAACTCAAAACGGTACTTTTTCCTTCCTTGCCTTTATCCTAAATTTTTTGTCTGCATTCTGTCTAAATTCACATGGTCTATGGATCACATAATTAAAATCAATTTTCTTATCTCTTTCCAGCTGCTACCAATGTAGGCATTCTGTATTTTAATCCTTAATTGACCGATAGACTTTTAGCTTTCGTCAAGATAATTTGCCAATGCTACGTTAAATACTCAAAATTTTTCAAAAATTTTTTTTTATTGGCAACTTGTTCGCAGATTTAATTATTTAGTAACTATGTTGAACAAAATTTTAAATCAAAAGCAATGCATGTCTGTCTAGAAATTATGGAATAAATCTGGATCGAAATGCCTCTAGGTGTTTTGACTGGAAAACCTATTACCAGATTGTATACCATTTGGAAACTTATTCTTAGTTCAATGGATTTGCGACGGGACAGTAAGTTTTCACTTTTAACAAAATAGACCCTTACGTTCGTAACTTCGCAAGCTAGCACGTTTTTGTGTTGTTTAAACGCCTTTAAAATCCTTTCCCCAGAAATTACGTTCGTAAAACTATTAACATCTTTTTCTGGAGGCCAAAGACTTCACTCCTCTTTTGATACCCTATTTAAGCGTACGCAGATAAAGCAACAAAAGTGAATCTGATAATTGAGCTGAATATACTGGTACCAGACGCTCCGATGTCGTAGAAGTACAAAATATCACTCCTAATTGAACTAGAGGGTTGAACATTTGTATGTGGATTGAGTTACTGTCAATCGATTATAATTCGAGATATAAACCTCAAAGACCCTATCCTCTGTTTTGACGAATGAAATATCATTTGATAGTATTACGCACCTATACAGACCCACCAAATTGAGCTAGAGTGTTGAAAATCTGTGTGTATGTTTCTTAGGACTTGCGTAATCTTATAGTACCTTCAATTTGAGTCTTATAGTTTGTGTTTAGGCTAAAGTTTTACAAAGATAACTTTTTGTGAGAGTCAACCTCAGCTACAATTTGCATTTTTTACGCAGGAAATTTGGGTCCATCTCATCGCCAAATTAGAGGAAAATATGACTTTAAGGACATAGAACTGGGCTGCTCAAAAATTTTTGTTTTATAAACTAAGACTAAATATGCACAATTTTGATTTCAGATCTAAAATTGATATCAATATATATTTTTTGTTTCAGACATAAAATAAATGACCCTGATATTGTCTTCACATCAATGAACACAAGTTTTCCGCATTTTGATAGTGAATTACCAACAAAACTAATTATACACGGATATAATAGTGGTTGTAATGAACGATTTGCGATTACAAATAAAGATGGTAATCTATTATTATTATAGTTTTAATACAAAATAATTACAAAATAAAAATATATAATCTAATTTTAACACGCAACTAAAATAAAAATTGAATTGTTTCTCAAGATTCGATAAAACACAGAATCAGCCTTCGGTAATGAGAAAGTTACAGAATTAGGTGTTTTTATAGTATGTCTCAATACATAAATTGAATCGAAATTACTAGAAAAATTTGTGCAACATGATAGGTTGACACTTTTCTTCATTGATTCATGTTGGTGGGATTTTTTAGGTAATTTTGATTTAATTGACGGCACCCCTGGTGGAAATATTTCTTGAAAATAACTCTTAAAAAGTCTAAAAAACTCTAAAAAACTCTTATAAAATCTTATTAACTCTTTAGAGAAAAGTCCTAATTTTGTGAGAATATAAGACTTATTAAGAATTTTGAAGTTATTCACACTTGTCATAAAACTTATTTTGACTTACTAATTACCAATATAAATTTTGAAATATTTCCACCAGGGACACTATAAAAGAATATAATTCTGGTACTTACATTATATTATAAATGTTATTTTTTCATGTGGCTCTGCCAGTAAGATTTCACGGCATTAATTAAAAACTCGAGCACTTAAATTAATTTTGCAGCTAACAACCACCTAATTTTGAGCATATTTAAATTCAATTTTGAATACTTTGCTTTGCTAGCTTGACTACTATAGTTCTTGTAGGTCAATATATTTTTTATATAATCATTATTTCAATTCGATATAAAATTTTCTGTTTTTTTCGTTTTCCTAGCGATTTTTACATATATTGATGCAAATGTAATATGTGTTGATTGGTCCGCAATGTCAAATTCGGGAATTTTGATTGCAATCCAAGGAATACAAACTACAAAGGATATCATTTGTGAATTGATTGAAAATTTAAATATTAATATGAAAAAATTACATTTAATTGGACACAGTTTTGGGGCACATATTGCTGGACTGGCATCTCGTAAATTACAACAAAAGGGATACGAAAGAATGGCACATATTACGGGTAATAATTTTACAGTCAACCCACAGTAATCCAGCTTCTGTTTAATCAAGCAAAAACGTGTGAAACAAATCGAACAAGAATCGGTGGCAGCCCTTTATATTTCGAAAAATTTAATAATCCAAAAAAATCTTGTAAAAAAAAACGTTAGTCGGATTACCGCGGGTCAAATGGATTTCATTTTTTGATCTAAATGAGTAAACTTAAACATTGCTTTTTCTCTAAAATTTCTGTAAAGGTTTGGATCCAGCTGCGATATTTATGAATTATGAAAGTTTTCCACGATTGAATAAAGAATGTGCAGATCTTGTTGAAGTTATCCATACATCACCGATTGGTGTTCAATATACAGTTGGTCATTTTGATTTTTTCCCAAATGGCGGAATTCTACAACCAGGCTGTGAGGAACAAAGTAAGTTTTCTAAACGTAGAAGATTTTAATGAGAAAATATTCAATATGAACATGCTATGTGAGATTAAGTATCTCAAAACATACCCACTTTGGAAACTTCGTTTTGATCTAAATCTTTCAGTTAAAGATTAAAAAATAATAACAAACAAATTTGAAAACTTGAATTTTTTTCTTTCACTCTCTGTTCTTTTAATGCAAATATTTTCCTGGGCGATATATAAGCTGTCAAATTCGAATATTATTGCCTATTTTTGATTTGTATCCTGGATTTTTATTACCAATATTATTTTAAAATTTACGGTTTTATTTATTCCGAGAGTGGTTTTTTGAAGAATTTTTCTAAATTTTGTATTTTTTGCCGGTTTCACTGACCAATTCTAAATAGTACACGGGCTATAAATGGTAAATTATGTACCGATCTGGTGAAATATATTGCGACAATGACTACATTTGGAATCAGAAAGGTTAAAATAGAGTTAAGATGGCTTCATTTAAAACTAATTAGAGACACATTGATAAAGTAAGAGACATAATTTGATTACTTGGAAGACTACGGTGTTTTTCGAACTGATTACCGTGTTATCGTTTTTACGATATAAATTATTACGAATATAAGCTTTCCATTCCTGCGCCGAAATTAGTCAGTTAAATGATATGTTAAATGTTTTGTAGTTTTTCATTTTTCAAGAGCACGTTTTGTAGTTGCATGCAGCCATTCACGATCGCATCAATTATATGCCGAATGCTTTTCAAATCCATACGCTTTTCCAGCGTATTACTGTGAAAGTATTGAGCAATTGACGAATCGATCATGTACGATATATAATGAAATATTTATGGGAAATTTAGAGAGCTATAATCGTGATCGTCCCAGGTAAGTAAATAAAATTGATTCAAGCGTCATGTCAATCATGTGATTGAGGTAATATTTATTTTTTACAGGAAAGAAGGAATTTATTTCGTGAAAACTTTAGGTACATCGCCATTTTCACCCCTTGAGATTCATAATGATACAGATTTGTTAGAACATCCTACATCGGGAGTATTTAGTAATTTTCTCAAACTTCATTCATTTGGATTATATTTATGGTTCCAAAAAATATTTTCAGTTTTTAAAAAATAAAAAATATTTTAATAAAATTATCTTTTTGTTTTTTTTTTGTTTTTTTTTTTTTCAAAAGCCTTGTCAAAACCTTGGAAATATAAGGGTGATTTGGTGGGAAACTTATTTTTTACTTTATGGTTAATAACAATTAGTTTTCTTTTCTATGGTGTTAAATAAATTGTATTTTAAATAAAAGTTTCGAAAATTTTGAAATGTTACACAAATTTATGAAAAGAAATGTTTAATCTCTTTTTGTTAAAAACCGTGAAACAGCTTGTTGATTATGAATTTTTTTGGTTTCTGTTAAAACCCCTAAATTTTCCTACAAATCCAAAAAATATGGTGCTGCTCTCAGGTTTCCTAGGGTAATCAAGGTCTAGTAATTGATACTGGTCAATTGCACGATATTTAAATAATTTACTGCGTTAGTTTGTTTTCACTTGTTTATATATACTTTTTAATTGACGAGAAATTTTTGAAAGTTGAAAGAAGAAAACTGAAGGGCGATTGTTATCTTTTTAATAAATACACTCCTTAATGTTATATAAATTTTGGTGCAAATAACTCAAAAAATAATTATCAAAATGATATGAAATTTGGTATGCACAATAAAGACTTGAAACCGAAGTGTTTGCCGAAGAGTTTTTCACTCGATAAAACATTTCTAAACATAAAATAAAATTTTGAATCTAACTTGACAAGTTTTCCGTTTTCATGCCAATATTTTACATACCAATTTTCAAAAATTTGGATACTTATTTTTCGAGTTATTTATGCACGAAAATTGAAAGATATACCATTAAGGAAGGTGCTTATTACATAGGATTCAATCTCCTTAATACGCTTCTCACTTCTTCCATGAATGATTTTTCTCTCTTTTACGTTATTAATTGAAATTTTCATTGAACTGTAGGTCTGAGAAGCAGGAATACTGCTTAAAATTAAAATGAATGAATTGTAAAAAAATTTGTAAGTATATTTATTCTAATATAGATTAATTACAGATAAAAATTTTAATTAAGTATTTGAATATCAAATAGTCATAAAATAATGTCTAGACTCTTATTATTTTTCAAAATATTTGATCATCAATTGAAAATGGAGATTCTTCGTTTGTTTTTGTGTAGAATAAACCATTTTCAAATCTGAAACAAAAAACAAAAAATTTTTATTGTAAAAAATATCATACCAAAAATATCACTTAATAATCACTACTATGAAATTTGGCACATTTATAGTTTATATAGAGAAGAACTGAAGAATGCTAATATTTTTTTAAAATTATTCATTAAAAATACATTAAATCAAGACAAAAAAACATTACACACAATATAACACACACACACTAAGATACTAAGCAAATACTTTTGCCTATCCTGAAAGAGTCCTGTTTTGAATTTATTTTGTGCAATGGAAGACAAAATGGTACTTACTCAGCATGATAGTACGCATGTTCACCCATATTCGGTGATTCACCTTCCAAATGACATTCGCCATTACGCGCTTGACTTAAATTTTCACATCTTTTTGTTGGAAATGCATTTTTATTGGTGACACTTTCCTCATAATATAACCATGAACGAGCATGATTACAGCTAACGGTTAAATTTAAGCCACAACCGGGCTGGAATGGAACGCCACCATTTGGATAAAAATCAACATGTCCAATTGGGTTTAAGAATCCCATAGTTCCACCATCTGTATGAATAACATCCACAAATTCAGCATCATCTTTTTTCAAGCATAATGTTTTTAACGCATTGTTAAATAATGGTAACGCTGGATCTAATGCTGTGATACGTGAAATTTTTCTCGGGATTGTAAGATGTCTAGCAACAATACCAGCTGTATGTGCACCCAAACTGTGCCCAATTATATGTAAATTTGTTAAATTTAAATGCATTTCTTCCACAAGAAAATCCACAAATTTTGCGATATATTTGCCAACACGTTTAGTGTTTTTTGAGGCACGATAGTAATTTAGTCCAGCACATAAAGTACCCCAATCGACAGCGATTACATTAAATATTGTGTTTTTATCTTCTAAAAATGCATTTTTTAACGCTGGAATAAATTGACCGTCAATTGTATCCGTAAAACCATGGATTAGAAGTTTTGTTTTAAGTGATCGATTGAATGGTGATGAATGCAATAATGCAGTATCGTCCAAAAATAATTGAAAGCTTTCGGTTGGATTTAGCCTAATCAAAATATTATTAGAATTAGTATATTGATTTTTTTTAAATTATTTATAGGCTTTTTTTTAGCGCAAAGTGATGTTTATTCGCGAATGACTTTTTAATGACCTTTAAAATGAAACATAATAAATAAAATATTTCATATATTTTGACATTATAAAAATAATAAAATGCCAGAAAACAATTTAAAAAAGAATTTTTAAAAGAGTGGGATCGGCATAAAATATTGCATTAATATTAAAACGAATCGTCTTTCTTGAACATTTGAATTTCATTAATTAATTCGTCATTAAACGTCAACTATCGAAAAATTAACTCGATTTAACTTACCGTGTATATAAATGGAAAAGAATATTTTCTCGATCCTGTACATCCGATTCGGGAACTTCATCTTTGTCGACACTTTTCTCTAATTCATTGGTTGGAGGAAATGGAAGACTTAATCCCAATTCTAAAATAAATACAAAAATTATTGTTGTATGTTAGTATTAAGCTCTAAGTTAAATCAACTAACTGTCCTATTGAGCCATTAAGCCAGTTTTCATTCAAAAAATGAAAACTCAATGATTTTTTTGTGCGCTCTAAAATTTTGTATTATTTAATACTATGTACAATATAGATAGTATATATTACTTTAATGTTATATATATTGCCTATAATTTAAAAAAATTACATAATGTTCTCGATGAGAGTTGAAGCCTTTTAATAATTGCATTCAAGTGATGCATACGACTGAAATACGATTTTAATACTTATAGGCATAAGAATAAATAATTTTTTTTTTTTCAGAAAGAGTTTTATTATTAAAATAAGCACTACTTACGATTTTCAAGAATAGTAACTACCCACAGAAAAACGAAAAATTTCAATTTCATTATTGAAATTTTATTATCAAATTATTATTAATTCCACGCAAATTTTGATAATTATGTCAAAAATTGATAGGTATTTATAGCTGTAGAATTTTTTTTCGATTCCTTTCTTGATAAAATTATTAAATACTATCGAATGATGTAATTTTTTTTATCAAATAATTGAAATATAATCGAACAATTTGATTTAAAAGTATGTAAATATATACTGACTGGAAAAGAAAAGTTTGTTAGTTTTGTGAATAGAAAATTGGATTAAGTATATTTACAAACATTTTCGAGCTTTAATTTGTAAATCCATAATTTGAATGGATTTCTTCGAATTGTGGATCCATAATTTGAATGGTTCCGTATAAAAGCATTAGTAAAATATTCATAATATGCAAATTATACAGTTATAAATACATATATAATAATATGTCTTGAAAATTTATGTGGTTATGTACTAAATTTGAGCTAAAATCTTGGTGAATCTAAACAGTTTAAACATTATTCTTTTAGAAATTTTCTTCTATATTTTATGGTTTAAAAGTTGGGTTATGAATCCATTGGACTCAATGGGCAGAAAGTGCCTTATAAATTGCTTTTTTAGGGAAATTTTAATCATATAATTACAAAACTTCACTCCAATTAATTTTGGTGGTTAGTTTTCAAGGTATTATCTGAAATGGCTACCAGAATTCGAACTTTACACATGATTTTGCGTGATTTCACAGACTTTGTTAAATATATTCTTCTAATTATCTTGGCCAATGAGTTTTATGTTAATCAAGAAAAAACCTTTTACACCTTTTACGTCTTAAATTCATCATCAAGATTTCAGCTTGCTATGTCTTCGTTTTTGAGTTATCTTGATGCCAACAGACCCATGGATGGACTAAGCGGAAATATGGACTAATAAATTGATTCTTTGAATGTTTAATCTAATGTTGGGTATTTAAAAAATTAACACTTTTAGTTGTTATCTTCTTTTATTTCATTATAATATTAATCAATTTAAAAAACAATTAATAATTCAGAACACTTAAGTTTGAAGTTAGATACCATTATGATTTAATGCACATGTTTAATCGACTAGATAATGTGCCAATATTTCCTGAACCGCTTCAAAATTTCAACAGTGGTGAATTGTTCTTTGAAATATTTTTGTTTTATTGTTTTCCAATCCACTTTAAATATTTATACAATATTAAATAATTTCTTTGTGATTGAAATATATATCATGGATTATCAGTTTGGATCATCGACCAGGATGGCTATACCACCAATTCGATTAAATGGAATGATTTTTCTTAAGTTTTGTGAGAACAATATATAAAAAGGTCAAAAACATTTCAAAATTTTTTAGAAAATGACAAAAAGATAATTTCATCGTAGATAGTTTTGACCTAGCGATAGATTATGTAAGATCATAAAAAAAATTTTTGATTGTGGAAAATAATTATGATAATAAAAAAAAAATATATATATTTATTTATTACAATAAATTATAATTATAAATACGAATTATTTGAATATCAAATATCTAAAAAATTATACTAGAACTATTTCAGCTAAAATATTTAACAGTTGGCAAAATAGTATTAACCGAAGCAATATGGAATTTTATCGTTTGTGCGAGTGTAGAACAGGCCATTGTGAAAACTGAAAATAAAGAATAATATTAGAGCAATATAAAAAAAGTGTAATTAGCGAAAATGACTGAAATCTCAAGGAACCAAGGATTAGTATCACTTAAACAGGCTGATCATTGTCTTACTCCAAGACGACTCTGATTAGAGATTGTGGAAGAAATTTGAAAGCTTGTAAGCACACCTTGCACTAGAGCAAAAAATTCACCAGAGGCTAAAGAGAGATAAATAGTTTAAAAATGACCAATGGTAGGTATCATTTTAAAGATTTGTTTATCACGTAATTGTTATCAATTTTGATTTATTTCACTTGAACAAAAAAAAAAAAAAAAGGATAAGAAATTTTTATTCATCTCTTAATTAGGCTTTTTATTTTATTATTTTTAAAATAATTGGAAAGATCATGTTTTGGTTTTATAAAAATACAATTTTTGATTTTTTAATAAGTTATATCAAAATGAAAAAAAAAAAATGTTTAGATTCAGCAGATAGTTCCCGAACCAAAGTTTAACATTGCGTCACAGGTTGATATTTATCGGTATTCATCAACTCATTCTATGGATAAATAGTACAACAGTATATATTTTAACAGACATTTTAATGTTTTATTTATACAGAAACACTGAAATTATTACATAATTACGTCAATGCGTCAAACATAAGGCGAGCGATGCCGTGGGCTAATGTTGGTAACCTATACATATCTTTTCAATATAGAGAAAACGTTCCGAGCAAAATTTCAATTACAAGGTTATGCCTGAAATGTTTGTGTGCAAGGCTAACATGTGATCAGAAGTCCTAAAAAACAAACGATGTGATACTTACTCGTCATGATAGTACGCATATTCACCCATATTTGGTGATACACCGGCTAGCTGACATTTACCGTGTTCTGCTTCGTTTAAATTTACACATGTGACTGTCGGAAATGCATTTTTATTGTTCACAGTTTCCGCATAATATTGCCAAGAACGACTATGACTGCACGATGCAGCCAAATCCAATCCACAACCCGGTTGAGATGGAACACCACCATTCGGATAAAAATCAATATGTCCCATTGGATCCAAAAATCCTAATACACCACCGGATGTATGAATAACATCCACAAATTTAGCATCTTTATTTGTTAAACACCGATTTTCTTGAGATTGCGAATACAATGGCAAAGCTGGATCTAATCCTGTGATACGGGATATTTGTCCTGGAGTTGTAATATGCTTACCCACAATACCAGCTGTATGTGCACCCAAACTGTGCCCAATAATATGCAAATCGGTTAATTTTAAATTCATTTCTCTAACAAGTATATCCAAAAATTTTGCAACATATTCACCGACACGCATTGTATTCGTGTACGCACTGTTATACCATGGGGCGCCACATAAATCGCCCCAATCAACAGCAATTACATTAACTTTTGTATTTCCCAAGTATGCATTTTTTAACGATTGAATCATGCCGCTTTCAATTGTATTCGTGAATCCATGGATTAAAATTTTTGTTTCATAGTTAGAATTGAAAGGCGATGACTTTAATAGTGGAATATCGTCTACGAATAATTGATAACTTTGACTTGGATTAATCCTGGATTCAAAATAAAATTAAAATAATTTAATTAATTTTTTATTTTTAAATAAACTAAAAGCATAGTTGGTTTATTATGAGACAGTTTGTCTACAAGGATTCTAGCAAGGTTTAGATCCAAATTACGTAAACGATTGATTTTTAGACTACAAAAACTTTAATTAATGTACTTTTTATTAAAAACATGAAATTTGGTCATTAATAAAAAAAATCTTTTGGACATTAATATGTACTAGAAATAGTACAATTTTTTATTTTTGGCTTGGACTATTATGACACTTCAAAAAATTTTTTGTAATATTATATAAAACATTTCGTAAAACAAAGTTTTACTGTTTAGAGTTTTATTTGAATTTTTATGTAATATGTATCAAAGAATTTCTGCTTCATCATCAGACGATTATATTTATTTGAAAAATTATAAAAAAAAACAATAATTAAAAGAATTATTTTAGAAACTTTGTCGATGAACATATGAACAATTATGATTATCTAGAAAACTTTTGGTCGAAGAAATCGTCATATAAAATTTTTAGGTGTTAAGTTTCTTCCTACATAGTAACAAACCATTCAAAATATAATTACTTCATTGGAAAAGATACTACTAAATAAACTGAAGTGGCAAAAATCTGGATTCTGAGAAATAAATAATTTCAGGGAAATTCAATTTTTTTTTTTTTTTTTTTTTTTAAATAACACTTTTCATAAACCTGAATTCCCCTGTTCAATGTGGTCCGATTTTTATTTTGAAATATCCATTCTACTCATGAAGAATATTTTTACATGATATATAAAAAAAGCATAATAAAAATAAATAGAAAAATAGACAAATAGACAAATTCTTTTAAACTTACCCTGTAAACAAGTGGAAACGAATTGTTTCTCTATCGGATTTATAAGGATTTGGATTGATGCCATTTAAGAAAGCCAACACAGGTTTCCCAAAATCATCTAAAAAATAAGCTTCACCTTCAGATAATAAGTTTCCAATTCCGTCGAAAGCTTTTTCAAATTTATTGATTACATCAGGTATTAATGCGGTATTAATTTCGTTGGAAATTTTACCTAATTCATCGATTGCATTAAATGAAAGACTTATTGAATATTCTAAAAAACACCAAATATTTTAGGTCTTATTCAAAATAAAGTCAAGATAACAAATAACAGTGTTAATTGTTTTAATATTCTACACAAGTATAAATATTTGAACTGCATTCATTTTAAATATTTGTAAACATTATAAACTTTATACTACTGTTAATAATTCAAATTTATCTGAATTTTTATAAAACTACGTGTAAAGATTTCGAATTTCATAAGAATAATTTAAAAACATTTTTCAACAAGTGAAGGTAACAACTAACAGCGTTATTTGCTTAGATACTCGACATATGATTGAATATCATTGTTTGGACTATTTTTAATAATCATTCATAGAATACTATAAATATGGAGTCTATACAGTTAATATATACATGTATAATAATATGTATACTAATTACCAATATGTGTTTATTAGCTAAATTTGAGCTTAAATTGTGGCGAATCCTAACATTTTACAACAAATGTTGTTTGTTTGAAAAAAATAAACTAGGATCCATTGGATCCAATGGACCGAATTTGCCCATTCACGAACTTGAACTCACCATTTTTTGTTAAGAATATACCACATAAATTTCATTTCGTTATCTCTTTTCGTTTTTGAGTTATCGTGAATACGGACGGAAAACCGGAAATGGACTATACGAAAATTTTGTTTTTGCAGTCAATATTAGGTAGCAATATAAACTTTAAACTAAAATTAATATACTCTGACATTTTTGTGTGTCCAGTATAAAAATGAAAACAGAAATCATTCTATAAAAGGATTAATAAAACAAATTCAGAAGATAAATTAAATTAAAATGGTTAATCGAAACTTACGAATTTCAATACCAATACAAATAAATATGTAAACAAATAATTTCAAATTCATTATTGCTTTTTTTCTGATTATTCAAAATTCATTTTATTATGATATTGTGATGTATGTTTGATAGCGTTAATTTGTGCAGGAAGTTATAAAAAAAAAAGTGTTTAATTAATATATTGTAATTATTCTATGAAAATTTATTTATATACCTTTGTAAAGTTGTCCGATTTTTCTATTTGCTTTTATTGATAACACTCTGTCTGCAATTGAACCGATTTTTTTACTGATACTGAATTTTTTTTTTTTTTTCAATAATACAATTTGCAAATTTTCTTTGTTCGAAGATAAGTATACCTCCGTATTTTTTTCATTTCCATCAAACAACTACTACGTAAGCTTAATAAATTTTTATTAATTATAACAGACATTAAGCGATGTAGAAAGGCGTAGTGCTTGCTTAATTTTGCATGAAACAGTTTTAGGGCACGGATTTGAAATTATATTTTTTGTTTTGTTTCGTAATCATATGGTGTAACCAATTATAAGTAAAACTAATAATGTGTAAATGACAATATTGTGATACCGTCCAGTTAAGGCCCACAGTAGGCTTTGAGCGTTATTGAAATTTTACCCCATTGACTTGTTAAATGTTATAGTTTATAACATTTAAATTTTCAAAAATATTTCAGATACAAGAGCGTATTTCTTTTTTATTTTGGTTCTATGTGATGACGTTTTAATCTGCGCGCACTTCACTTTCATTATTTAAGAGGTTTGTGACAAGGGGATTCACAGGCTTGTTTTGTCGGTTGTGGTATTTTTGGCTCAAGTTTCTGATATTCTCCGCTATGCTTAATAAGCTTTAATATTTTAATATGGAATCATTTGTGACATGCCAAAGAGTACCAGTTATCAAATGAAGGATTTTCGACTGGAATCTTCGAAACATTTTCTTTTAAGAATTGTTTGATAAGTATCTTGTTTTTCAGAGACATTTGGGAGATTTTGTTCAGAAGCCAATATATTTTACTAAATCTTAAAAATATTAAAAATGAAAAATATGACCGAAATTTACTTTATTACTTTGCTCCATCACAGCCAATTTTTATTCAATTTTGGCAAACAAAGTAAGTAATCCTACTAAATTGGAACAATGGGCTGATTCCAGCAAAGACTATGTAGATTGTGGATTGTAAAATCCTTTCGTTTTAAAGCTACTAAGAAAAAAGTCTGTGAATTGAGAGAGAAATACCTTTGATTAAATTACTTGTTACCAAATTAATAAATTATCTTGTTTTCAAAAACAAGAACCTGTCGATTATGGTGATGGATAATTGTGATTGATAATAGATTGTGAGACAAATAAAAAACAAAATACAATTATTAATTGTGAAATACCTTTGACTAAATTACTTGTTGCTAAATTACTAAATTATCTTGTCTTTCAAAACAATAATCTTTTGATTGTGGTGATGAATAATTTTGATTGATAATAGGTTGCGAGATAAAAAAAAAAAAAAACAATTATTAATTGTATAAAAAATTTATTTCTAATATAGATTAATTTAATATGTTTAATTATTTGAATATCAAATATCATAAAAAAATTGTAAATATTTTCTTTATCAAAAAAATCACCTAGCTAAAAAATAAATTGTACGTATTTATTGCGTATGGAGGCTGTTTGTTTGTTTTTGTGTAGTATAAACCATTTTCAAATCTGCAAAAAAACGAGTAAACATTAAAATTGCAATTTAGTAAAAACATAGAAATGTTAAGCTGATAGGTAGTTATAGAAGATTCGGGAATAAGGAATTCGCTGGCACATTTGACTTGACGGCAGTTAAGATTGCTTATGTTGCTTAGCTCTCGTATAAGTTGAGCGGAATCTGAACTAAAGAAAAATGGATTAATGAATACAGGATTCGTCAAAAAGATGTTTTTTTCATGGATGATAGAAACATCCATTTATGAATCTGACATCGTTGATTCAGTGTAAGGTAATTCGCTTAAGGTTATTCGATTTCAAAGTCGATGCCCCTCATAACTGCAAAAGTACAAGCCGAAGAGAATTTTTCAAATTTAATAATATTTTATATTTTACAATAAGAAATTAGTCGATTTTTTTTTCGAAAAGATATTGGAATTTCGAAATACTTGGAAAGCGATTAGCCAATGAACACACTTTGATTTTCTGATTTCGGATTCTGGGACGCTTCCGAATAATTGCTACGATTACCGTATTTTCTAACATTTCTTCATGAAAATTTTACACAATATTCTTCGAATGTTATACTTTAATGTACCATTCGTTTTAATACATAAATTTATAGTGTCTCGTAAAAAAATATTCACAAAATATTCAGCGTTTTCTTGTACGAATACCCATCCTTTAACGAAACCTTTTTTTAAGTATTATTATGGTCGAAAAAGTATCTGCGATCAATGTTTGAAAATGGTTGGAATTGTCTTTTTCAAAGTTTATGCACACAACTTTGCGTTTGGGATATGCTTTGAGAACAAAGGAACCAAAAAAAACTTCTGTATAAGTGTTACTTACTCGTCATCAAAGTATGCATGTTCACCCATATTCGGTGAATCACCTCGATATGAATCACATTTGCCCTTCTGTGCTTGTTTTAAATTATCACATGGTTTTGTTGGAAATGCATTCTTATTCTTGACAGTTTCCGCATAATATTCCCAAGAACGACTATGACTGCACGATGCTGTTAAATCCCACCCGCAACCCGGTTGAGATGAAACACCACCATTTGGATAAAAATCAATATGTCCCACTGGATCCAAAAATCCTAAATCACCACCGGATGTATGAATAACATCAACAAATTCAGCATCTTCGGTTGTTAAACGCCATTTTTTTCGTGCTAGCGAATACAATGGTAAAGCTGGGTCTAATCCTGTGATACGGGATATTTGTCCTGGAGTTGTAATATGTTTACCCACAATACCAGCTGTATGTGCACCTAAACTGTGCCCAACAATATGTAAATCAGCTAATTTTAATTTCATTTCTGTAACAAGTAGATCCACAAATTTTGCAACATATTTGCCAACAGTCATTGTGTTTGTGGATGCACTGTAATACCATGGGGCGCCACATAAATTACTCCAATCGATAGCAATTATGTTAAATTTTGTTTTCTTATTTTGCAAGTATACATTTTTTAATGTTTGCACGAAATCACTTTTTAGTGAATTGGTGAATCCATGAATTAAAATTTTAGTTTCATATTTCCGATTGAATGGTGATGCTTTTA
Organism: Chrysopa pallens; assembly: GCA_020423425.1. NCBI lineage: Eukaryota > Metazoa > Arthropoda > Insecta > Neuroptera > Chrysopidae > Chrysopa > Chrysopa pallens. Next base: position 27,660,272 of record CM035594.1, on the reverse strand, counting down.
GTAATGGAATGTCGTCCAAATATAGTTGATAACTTTCTGTAGGATTATCCCTATTCGAAATAAAACTGGAATTAATAACTCTAATGTTGCTATTTAATTTACTCACGCCCAAGGAGCTAAGCAAATTTTTACTAAAAACTTAGTTTTTAAGATGTCTCCAACAAGTAAAAAAAATTAAAAAAATGCGAGAAAATATATTTTGTTTACTAAAACCGGAAAATTTTTTTAATTATTCAGTATATTGTGCTTGGAATATATTTTAAAAGTTTAATATGTTCCCAGATCTACTCACAGGCAAATATTTTCTCAGATATTTAAAAACTTAGCATGATAAAATTGGTAGGTAATAATAAAATCTGCGATACAATAAAAAAGTCTACAATTGGTATCCAGAAACTTTTCATTTTCCAACAAGAGGAAGAAAATTGCGTAATACTGATACATTTATGTGCTAACAGATGGCTTCGTAGTTTAATATACTTATTAATTGATTAAATTCCAATTTCATTAATTTACATTATAGAAATAAGTTACTTTTCATATTTAGTTAAAAAAAATTAGTTTTAATTGTATTTTATTCGAAACTATCTGACAGACGGCGCTTTGTTGTCGGAGCAAAAACATAACATAAGAGATTTTAAAAGCAGGAAGATTTAATCTTTCTCTGTGTATAGGCAACTTGTTAAACAATGATGTAAAAAATTAAACAAAAACCAAACGACATTCAAGGGTAATTTCTTAAAACTTTAATAAGTTAAGTTTAAATCAAAATATTTAGAAGTAAAACTCAAAGAATCTGATCGAAATATATCCTTTCGTTTTGGCTTGATGTGCGAACAACGACGTTTTGGTTAAAACTACCCTCAACAAACACACTTTTTAAATATGAAATCAATTATCAACTTAACACTGTAGTAATACAAGTTGCCTATCAAAAACCAATCATAGAAATTAAATACATATTTTTTTTACTTACTCTGTATATAAATGAAAAAGAATATTTTTTCGATCGGATTTATCCGAACGAGTTGGATTAATGCCATCGAATAAACCTAACACTGGTTTTCCATGATCATCCAAAAAATAGGCTTCACCTGCTTCAGGTATTAATTTATCATCTTCGTCAGTATATTTCTCAAATTCACTAGTAGAATTTATTGGAAGACTTAATGCATGCTCTAAAATTATAGGCGAAATTAAACAAAATATTATTCAGAAAAATTTGTAACATTAAATAACTGAAACTTACGAATTTCAACAATGATAATTGATAATATATAAAATAATAATTTCAAATTCATTATTAAAAGCTTAGATAAAATTCTAAAAAAATTAATTCGAAGTAAATTTTGTTAATACTGTGAAAAACTGAAAGATATTCAATTTATACCTATAGAAATATTTCTAGTTTTATTGATAAAAAATATTAGGTATTAATGAATTAACATGATTAGAATTTTAATCCATTACATTCAAATTTTTTTGATTTTAAAGGAATTAAAATACACTGATTGGTATAGAAAATCGAATATATTATCCAAAAAATTTCAAGCGAATAAGGTAAAACAAATTATTATTATTATTATAATTATTTATTTATTTATTTTAATTTTATAGTATAATTTTCATCTAAAAAAACTAAAAAATTAAAATCCACCGCCCTTAATGATTGGGTGGCTAGTTTTCAAGAAATAGTCTTAAATGGCACCACTAAATCGACCTTCGAATCGTATTTCGGGCCATATTATCGAAACTGACCTATCATTACATGGATGTTATTTATAAATTTTTGGGTTAATTCTGGAAACAAAAAATTTAGATTTTCTCGATTATTTTTAAGTGGTACACTCTACGAAAATGCAGGACAAAGGAATTTTTGTTCCTGTTTTGATAAAACTTCCTTTCTAAGCTTCTGGATTTTTCATTTCCTAAGGTCTTGGCTTCCATTTAGTGATTGGGAGGGTTGTATGACAAGTATCATTTTGAAAACTAGTAATTCATTAATTAATTTGGGTGCATTGCTGTGATCTTAAGGTTAAAAAGTACCCTAATAAACGTGGGAGGTTCGCGAGAGCAACGCAAGTCATTTGTGAGACTTATGTATGTAAAATATGTTTAAGCCAAAAGAAATATCGTATTTTATTAATATCATGAATATTTTATTTATATATATGCAATATTAAAAGTGTAAATTAATATTATTTTTTATTTAGATATCAAAGTGATATTAATAATACAAGTAAATAATATTATAAATATTTCTATAATGTAACTAAAAATATATAAGAATAGCCGTTCTCAATTTTTACTTTACGAACTGTGCGTTTCCAACTTCGGATGTAAGCTATAATCCGAATTTCAATACTTTTCAGTTGATATTGTCATACATGGGATATTAATTGATTAAAAAGTAATTATCATTAATGTAAGTAATATTATGTAGTATTTTGATAATATCATTAATTAGATATAAGTGTTAATATGACTTTGTGTTGTTTATTACGCTTAAACTTAACACAAAAATTACACTAATTAACAAAATTTTTTTAAAATTTGATTGACAGATTATCAAAACTAATTCAAAATATGTTTTGATGTTTTTTTAATCATGGAATGTTACATTCTTTAATAGCTTTCTCTAGCGAAGTGAGTCTTTGCTGCCTTGCAGGCAAAATCAGCTTTGCTGTCTCCTGAAAGATTAGGAATGGAAACTCTAAAAGAAAATCAACATGCCTTAATACTGTAGGAAATAAAAGTTTTCCATTAAATTTTGGAATCCATGGGCTGATGCTCTTTAGGCCCTCCTAAAATCGTTTTTAAGATTCGGGTTACTTGAAAATTTTTATTTAATTTTTGATTTTGGGAAAGTATTTGATTTGGGAAAAAAACAGTAGTTTCACACAGAGTTCATATAAGACAATTTTCTAAATATTAGGACTTCATTGAAAATTTTTCACAAGTATTTTAAATGCTCCAAAAAAGCTTTGAGGTAGAATTAATGAGCTTAAAGTAGTTTTTGTTGAGAAATTTGACAATTTTTTCAAGCAACTACCCCTACAACTTAAAATTTGTTATCATTTGTTTACTCTGCGATTTATTGAAAATTAAGTACAGAAATTAGTAATTTATTTATTTTTAAATGGACAATAGTTTTATTCATAAGTGTAGATGAATTAATTATCAGAAATTAAACACAGAAATTAATTTAAGTAAAATTAATGTAATTAGTTCTGGCCTCAACATAGTTTTTTGAGTTTCAAGAGCATGAGTAATGCATAAGATGAAATTGAAAAATAATTTGTTCTAAAAACATAATTTTAGTCTGACTTATTTATCTTTAGTTATCCAAAGATATGCTTTAAAGTTATTCGCAGCTTACTAATTTGAAAAGTAATAATAAAAAATAAAAAAATTTTTTATAACGGACTAAAAAGTATAAAATAATTTCTCTAATTTCGAAAATCATGGGACGCATGTAGCAGATAAGTAGATTCTTCGATTATCTTCCTTTTTCACATTTTGATGTATTGTCATCCATTTTTGAACTATGGTCCAAATTTCAAGAACCTAGCTCATCGGAAAGTTAGTTTAAAAACAATAACAATATTCCACCCGGGCAAACATGTAAGAAAGAGAATTATTAAAAACATGTTAATCAAAGTTATTTGACTCAAGAATTCTTTGAACACATTCTTCTACATTCGAAAGATTTACACGACGTTTGGCATAAAACCAAAATCCCTGGATTGGTCTAGTTTAATCTCTGGTTCCAATAAAATTTTTTTTGATTTCCCATTTGCTTCGTGTGATTTATTCCACCTATTTTCTATATCATCACAAAAAACTATTGACAGAATTGGTAAAAACTCTAGGACAGTATTTAGATATGTTTTAAGTGTAAGTAAAAAAATACTACCTCACCGTTTTGTTCTCCAGATAATTAAAAATATTAATTTTATCATTTTATTAGCAAAATATATCATAATATAGGCAAAATATATAGCATAACACTTATGTTTTTGTTTATAACAAGTAAGTTTATGTTCTTACAATACTACACCAAGCTGGAACAACCTTAAGATAATTTATTTATTCCTTGTTAGAATCTCAACTTTCATAAATCGTTACAGGTGACATATTAACAGTAAAACTTTCGTATTTTTAATATTTTATAATTTTATAGCCAATATATTAATCGGAAATAATTGTAGTTTTCAGATAAACTAAAATCTACGCCAAAGTTTTTAGTGGGTTTATTTGGATGAGTAAACGTTTTATAGCGATTTGATACTTTTGAATTGTATTGTTATATTATTTGTAAATATAAATAATATGAATTAATCTCTGTATTTATAAACAAAGAATAATCGATACTGCTTTTTCCGATCCATTTTCTATTTTTAGATTGCATTATAAAATAATTTAATATTTACAAAAATATGTTTTTGATAAAATATTATTGACAATACAGTAACAATTAATTTCTGTAAAAAAAACTGAAAGACATTTGAGTACATATATTAGAATTTCACAAAATTGCAGTTTATAACAACGATAATATCAATCGTGAAAATTTGCAAATAAGGACGGATTACCCTATGGGTGCTAGACCTGAAGAATGACGAGATTTATCTTGCAAATCTTTATAACGAACTGGGAAAACAGCAATCAGCTCTTCAACGAAATTTTGAAGGAGCTGGTCGGCACAAATAAAAGAAAAACGTTTTGTTATTTCTATTAAATCCTCCTTAAAACCTCCGGATGTTATCAGATACTCAGGACTAAAGAAAATGTGTCAAATCAAAGTTAATGCATGAACACCTTCAATCTAGCGCCTGTGATCGAGAAAAAAAGGAAAAACTTCCAAAAAATATACTTACGTAATACTCAAATATTTCTTGTCTGGAAAATAAAAACAAAAATTTCACTGAAAGAAACCAAAAATAAAAACGAACGAAAAAAATAAGATTGTAGTTTTTTTTTATTATCACATAAAAACTATTTGTTTTTTCTTATTGGATTTTGGATAATTTTAATAAATTTATGGATTGTCAGATTGCGGCAGGCATTAAAGTGTTTATTATTAGTATGCTTTTTTTTTTTGTATTTTTTATTTGTTTTTTGATAAATTTCATTTGTTTTTAATTAATATAATAACTAATTTAGAAGTACATACACTTAATATTTACTTATTTTTACATATGTATATATATTTTAAATTTTTTTTCAATATATTTTGAAGGCCGGTCCAGAAAAATTCCATACACATTTAGTAGGTAATGCAGTAAGAGATCCTTTAAGTAACATGTTTTCTTTTTACTTGTTACTGCAACCTGAAAATTGAAATCCTCTCATATTTACTGGATTACTACTCCACGCTAGATTTTAACTTTTTTTTTCTGAATGCCTATAAGTTTAAAGAATTGACGTAATTTTATTAAATATATTGTAAATATAGGATGTTACAAAAAAAGGTTCACGTACTATTATTTGAAGAATTTTTTTATGAGTAAATTGAATGTTGCATTATTTTATTGTAATTAATTATTTATATGCAATTAAAAATTGTTTTTTAATGATGCCAAAGAAGTATAACTTCTGACACGTGTACATAACGTACCCATTTTTTTAAAATGCTTTTGTGAGATGTGTGAACAGTTTTTTTAAAAATCCTATATTTGTTTATTTTTTTGTTGAGAATTATAGCAAAATAAAATTATACATTCCAAAAAACATATTTTGTAATAAGATTAAGACCACTTATGATAATATTTTATTAAAAATACTTAAGGATTATGACGCCTTTAATTAGTTATTTTTTTTTTATATAATATAAACAAATTAAGTCTTTAAATCCCTGTAAAGAGTTAATTTGTTTTTATACATTGTTTATAGGCACTAGCTAAAATTGAATTTGTTAATAATCGGTGAGTTCAAATTGCCTTCGCATTTTTTAGAAAGTTTGTTTAATTTGTATTTGGTGAATATTGGTTATGTATGTAACAGATATATTACTTGATTATGTAACTACAGGTCCATGAGTTAAAGAATTCGGAAAAAAACTCGAATAAAATGATTCTGGGACAATTTCTGAAATAAATTATAATTAAATAACTAAAAAACGACTGAACCGATTTTTATGAATTTTTGTGTGTATATTCGGTAGGTCTGGGAATAGGTCATAAGCTATTTTTTATACTCCTAAGTGAAAAGGGTGGTCGACCCCAAAACATTCTTTTATTGTACGTACTCACTTAAAGTATGTTAAAAATCCTATTTGTATCATTTCCACGGAAAACAAAATCTAAATTGGAAATTCAAAATAAAATTTATTTATCCCTTCTTTTCTATAGAAAGTGTGTATATCGATCGTTTCGTTCAAGTATAACCAGAGCCATTCGCTGTTCTGGGGTTCCATATACTATTTTTCATCAAGTATATGAGAACCATAACACGATTTACACGAAGTACGAATGCATGAGGTACCGGGTGTCCTGCATCAAACACGAGTGTATATATTAATATTTCGTGTCACGAGTATCCCACACCAAACAGTGGATTACACACCAAATACCGGGCATCCTATAAAAAACAAAGATTTTCTGAAATTCTACTCCTAAGGGGATGAAAAGCGGAGGCAAAGTTTGTATGGAACAACGGGATTCCTTTGTCCAATCTGCTTAAAATTTTGCATGCAATCGATGTAATATCAATTGTCACCGTAACGTGACCGGGTCGGCTATGCTTTAAAATATAAATTAATAGAATTGTTTATTCTGATTTGCCTTAGCTTTCAGTATTAAGAAATAGAGGAGAATTGTAAAGGATATGTTATTATACTTAGAAAATTAATTTAATAAAGCATTTGTTGAGTAATTAATACTTTTGGCCATATAGCAAACAAAATATGCAGAAGCCGGTTCTAATAAATAAAATAAAGTTAATCCTTTTTTTTTGTATAGATTTGCTTTCCAGAAAAAAATCTCTGAGAAAAAAATTACACAAATAGTTATTTTTTTGCACAATACTTCCCAGAATTTTTGTTCATGAATTTTTTTTTCGCGATTATTTTTTAGAACGTTTTTGTAATAGATGTAGCCAATTTTTGCATATTCTTTTCAAGCTAGTGACTATTTTATATTTTTTAGCGGATATTTGTTCTTTAAAAGACCTTTTGCTATAGGTCAAAAAATTGGGCAAGGAAAATAATATTGACGTTAAAAATTTGTTGAAAATATGATTTTTATCACAAATAATTGCATTATTTGATCATCGAAGAATATTTTTAAGCTTATCAAGATCGTAAAATATACAAAATATTTTCAAACATCAAATTTTCGTTTTAGAAATAAGAATCATATTTTTAATTAAATATCCACTTTACAAGTGATTTTGAAAAAATTTTAAACTTTAAGAGGTAGAAATGACCTTCTAATTTATCACTTTAGAAGATAAACAAAATTTTCAATAATATTCTAGGCTTATTTACATTTTTATTTGTGGAAAATGTGGAGAATAGGAAATAAAATTTGTTTTTTGGTGTTTTCAGTTGCATATTTAAGTTTTTATTAAATATTTTATTTTATTTTAAAAACTTCATCACACGATTTCCATTAATTTAATTCATAGATGTCTGTATTGTTGAGCCAGGTTTTTATGCCTTGAAATAAATATTCGTATTGGCTGAGCTAAAAAGGTTTCAGTATAGACATCTTTGGATAAAAAATTTCTCATTGTCATCATATGACTCCCATGTATATATGTAATTTATAGCTAATGGAAGTAACATATTACATTTATAATAATATTTATAAAAAAAGTTTTACATCAAAATTTCAGTTACAAAAATTGATTTATATCGAGGTGGAGACATTTTCGATATAAATAATTTTTTGGAAAATATTTTTATTATTATTATTACATTTAAAAAAGTCTCTATGCCATTTTTTTTCTAAGAAATTATTACTGGTTTTTAAAATATTGGACAAAAATCACATAAATTTTTATTTTTCATTAATATAGGATTTTATGTTTATAATATTCTTATCATATGGAAGTTAATTGGAATAGATTAGACATTTAAGATGGCAGAACATTAAAAAACATTTAGAAGAAATAGTAGAAGGCTACAATGATATTTTACGAAATTATGTTCGAAAATATGCCATCTTGATTAAACTAAACACAAATGGGTTTAGGTTTTTGGATCGAATAGGTTAAAATTGGTGTAGGGCAAAAATGATTGATTTTTTTTAGATTAACTTTTTTTTTTTAAAAAGAAATTGTCTGCCCGCAGATCCAAAACTCAGTGAATGTCGTCAATCTAATGTAGATTTTATTCAGGAGCCAGCCTGAAACTTGTTCGTAGAGAGATTTTTCTTAAGAATATGGTGACGAGAAATGAATATTTTAGAACAAATTAATAATTAAGAGAAATATTTCTATTTTCATTATGAAGCAATTTAGTTTATTTGGAATAAAAATTATGAGGTAGAAAATATTGTTAATTAATGTTGCTCCCGTTATAGATAGCTGTTAGAAATGAATCTTTCTTTCTTTTTTGTTAATATTTATCAATTATTGATGGGCAAATTAGAATAACAGTTCATTCTGAATCTTTCAAACATTTTCTTCCACAAATTTGTTGACTTTAAAATAAAATCATTTTTCAAAAATTCTGTTGAAAATAGTTGGCTTTCCTGTTACCGTGTATTGTGCTATCAAATTTAGCATAATCCTATTATCCAAGTGGCGCTCGGTCAAGAGAAATTGGATAAAATATCACAATGAAAAAAATATGATGCTAATTGGCTGAACCGATTTCAACGAAACTTCGCATGCATGCTGAGAAAAGGTTGTCAAAAGTTATGTAAGGAAGTACTCCTTTCGGTACCACTTTCAGAAGTGTCTGGAGTTTTAAACTTGGTATGATTTGAAGTTTTACGTTGCCGAAACCGCTAGATTAAAGTAGTCATTCATAAATTACCCATCACTAATTAATTTGTAATTATGGCTAGTTTTATAATATTCAATATTTTTTATTTATTAAGTATATTATATAAATATTTAGAAATTTTATTTTAATTATGGTTATATAAGATACTGTTTTGTAATTAAATTTTATAATTTTTTTTTTTTTAATAATTAAATATTGCATTTTACAGATCATACCCATTTGAATATATAAAGCCTCAATTACAAACGAGATAATTTTTGTTCGTGTAACCAAGACTTTCGATTAATAATCCAGTCAATAAAGATTGTTAAAGAAGTATTATGGACAAATCCATATATGTTTCGTCTTTAAGATACGAAGTGTGAATTAGAATCTTGAATAAAAAAATAAGCTACTAAAAGTTTGAAATTTTTTGCGAAAAAATTACAGGGTTATCAAAAAAATTTTATACGCGGTTTTAATGATGCCACACGGATTCAAGACCCAGCACCACATTAAAAGTCTCTAATTTTGGACTTTAATGGGTCATGGTAGCCTCCATAACATTTGATCGAAAAGTGAATGTATTCCAGTGGAGCTAATAAACTTTTCAATAGTTAGTGCTTTTTATTCGAAAATTTTGACTGGATTATTAAAACTTTCTTTTTGACTATTGAGATTTTTTTTTTTTTAAATAATTTTTGCTTTTAATATAATTAATTATATTTTCTATGTACTGCAATTCATTTAAGAAATGATACATGAATTTCGTTTGCCATGACGATCCCGTATTTGTTGTAAATGTTGTAGCTGTACGGCCGATGGTATTGCTGGATGTGTTGGTGTATTATTGGTTGTGGATGATGGTGTACCAGGTATTTGGCCGGCGGCCACAGGTAATGATTGTCGCCGACGACGTCGTAATGCAGGGCTTAAATTATATTTGACTTTCGCTTGTGTTAATAATTCTTTAAATACTTGTGAAACATTTACATTATCTTTGGCTGATGTTTCTACAAATCCATTTTCCCAATCGACCGTGACCACGGATTCAGTTGTGTTTGTATCGACCTGCAATATTCAATTTGTCATAGTCAATTAAAGTTTGAAAAAAGAATTTTTTAAGGAAACAATGTGGGATTTCTATTTATAATAACTTAGGATTGTTTTGGATTCAATGCACGATTGATTAGAGAATTATGAATTTGAAAAATAACAAAAACAAAAACTAGAAGGTTTCTATACTGGATTCTTTTCTTATCATGTCCTTCTATTTGTAGACTAGTTTACAAAAAATCTAGCGCCAAATTTAGGATACATAAAAATTAATAGATTATATGATTCAGGCTAGTATCTTCATTTTTCTGCTAAGTTTCGATTTATTACATTCTTTAGATTTGGTTGACCCTTTATAATTACATTCTTTTAAAGAAAATATCTCTTATTTACCTAACTCGTACTACAACTAAAAGCCAAACCCACCTCAGATGGGTTGACTGTCTTGAAGAGCAATTATCTGGAAGATAATGCCCAAAAAAAATGTTCCCCCCAGATCTGCAAAAAAGTTTTCAGAAGGCCCGTATCAGCACAAAGCCAGTTGTAGTGTCACTGACGAAGAAGACTTGGTCACCGATTTGTAACCATTCTATTTCATGGCTTTCAATATCTTCTGAAAAAGTAATCAAAAGTATAAAGCACTCACCTCACGCCTGTCAATGTCAGTTTTATTTCCAACCACAACAATTGGCACAGCTGTGCTATTTTTCGTTTCATAAATTTGATCGCGTATAATTCGCACCTCTTCGAATGTTGCCATATCGTTCACATCATAAACTAAGATGAATGCATCCGCAGACGATATTGACAATGCACGCATCGCTGGGAATTCATATGATCCAGATGTGTCTAATATGTCTAATATTAAATGGACACCTTGAACATTAAAATCACCATGATGCATTTCTTCGATTGTCCGCTTATATTTTGGTGAAAATGTTCCATATAAAAATTGTTGAATTATTGATGATTTACCAACTTTAGCTGCGCCCATTACAACAATTTTATGGCGAACGGATGTATTTGATGCTATGTTGGAATTCTTTGGTACACTTTCTGCATCTGCGCCACGAGATCTGAAACAAGATAGATATTACGAATAAATATATATGTTTTTGTACTAGTATTCGCAAAATTTTGATGTGCTTATAATACAATCACTTCATAAGTTGATTTCTCGCTGTCTGTCCTTCTGTTGCCCTATCCATAATACTTCACAAATTACATTTATATGGATATGCCATCAATCGTCAACTAATTTACATTATCTGATGATCGTATACATATACTAATTATGTATGTTCATATAGAAAAACCCATGGTTCTTTTATTCATAGGACATAAATATACTATCATACTGTATATTGATTTGGATTCCGATTTTACCTGGTTTAAATACGCTCTAATTAATGGTTGTTTTTGTATATAGGAGATCATGCTTGAAAAATTTATAAAAGGTAAAATTAATTATAAATTTATGACAGTCAACAAAGAAAATAGAAATTCTCAACATATAAAATAGAAAATAATTTCTCTTTTATAATATTATTTATTGACAAAAGAAGAAGTAATGACCATTATGCTGTCAGTGTGTTCTCATTTTTAACTTGTAATAAAATGTCAAACACTATTCATATGGGTACTCCACTCCAACTCAATTTAATGTTATAAATATGGACGTAAATAAATGGACTATGATTCAGTGTTGTCAAACTTTAGGAGCATATTTCCCGAGGAAAAGTTTAAAAATCGCTTACACATCCAAAAAAAGATTTGTTTTTGCTGCCTTCTAGGATAATTTAGGTCTGGTTAAACTAAAAATAACACTTATTTTACGATTCAATGGCTAGTTTACAAGATATCGATAGAAATTTGCTCGGAATATATACCTCCAGATCGAATTTCAAGTAATATCTCAAAAACTATGTATCATATCGTTAAATGGATGTTATTTTTGAAATTTGAGATATTATTTTCATAAAACTAATTTTTGAAAAATCCAGGCACGCATTTCTCTGCCGATTTTGTAGGTATATAAAAAGATGAACTCCAAAAATTTGTGCTTTAGTTCCCCAATCACACGTCCTTAATCACCCAAGAAAACATTAAAAAAATTAAAAATGATTTTAGATAAAGAGCTGAACTACAAAAATTTGTGCTTAAGTTCTCCAATCACACGTCCTTAATCACCCAAGAAAACCTTTCAAAATTAATAAAAAAGTTTTTGAATTTTTTATGTACGAGGCACGCATTTCTCTGCCGATTTTTGGTGGTATGTAAAAAGATGAACTCCAAATATTTGTGCATTATTTTCCCTATCACGTAAATCAGTAAAATTGATGGAAAAATAAATGTCGAGCAGTCCATTTATTCTGTTTCTATTTTTGTAATTTAATAGATGACAATATATTTAATAAAATAATGTTGAAAATTGAACGTTGAACATAATATTTAATAAAATTGACAACCTTTATTTCTTATAAACTTTAAGTGACTGTTTTTTACTACAACTTGAAAATAAAAAAGGTTGCAAAAAAAAGGGAGACATCATATTGCGATTTATCAAAAGTATATCTATAAGTTTATCGGATCCAATTTATAGTTTGGTTTAACAAAAAAAAAAAAAATTATGGTGAGCAGTAATTTATGGTAAGCCAAAATAAGCAGTAAATTCTATCAATATAGAATTATTTTAGCATTTTTTTTGATAAGCTTAAATGCTCATAAGTGTGGCGTTGAATTTTATGTGGTTCGATTGCGTGAAAAATTTTGCAAATATCAAATATTTTGTTATAAAAAATAATTCCATTACAAATGAATATGGGTCCATATATGTAAATTTTCATACATTAAAGTACGAAAATTATGTTGGGTTAGCTATAATTAAGTAGTTAAAATTTTTAAGACTGACTTTATTAGCGTCATTTTTTGCATATGGGTGCTTGGATTAATATCTCGTTAATAAAAATTCCTGTTTTTTGCAGTAATGATTTGTGGGGAACTCAATTGTAGAAGATGCAAAAAACCTTAGTTTTTTGATTACGAGATATTATTTCGAAAATTGAATCACATATGTGGAGTACCCCGTAATATTTTCTGTAAATCTGCAGAAATCACCTCAATTTAATGATTCCATGAATAAAACTTTATAATTATATCCATCTTAGACGAAAAGGAAAGAGCAAATATCATTCGAGTAATTCTGGGCGAAAAGTGTCAGTAAAAATTTGATTATTATAAGAAAATCTTATATTAAATTTAGCTAATATTAAAAAGTTCTCGAAATTAAGTACAACCAGACTTTCGTTGAGGGAACATACATAGAATTCTGAATCTTTGAGTGTTAGTGTAACATTATTGTAATGTAATAAAAGATTTTTAATTTAAATTTTTTTATATATTTACTCAAATAATATTCTGACTAGAATGATAAACATGTTCGTTTATTTAGACATCCACTTTATTACACACTGCCATTTTACTAAGAAATGACTTCGAAGATGAAATAGATAACGAACATTCAAGTACGTGTCTACACGTAGATTAAAATATTAAAAATATTGATTTTGCATAAAGAAAATTTATCTAAAATTTTCAATTGCAATTGTGTGAATTTAATAATAAGTGCTTTGTGATTGTGGAAACAGGGCGGGCAGTGGTGGATAAAATCCTTAGAAGCAAGCTTATAATTATTAAAAGCATTCTTTGGCATGCTATGTTTTTTAGGGTAAGATCTTGCAAGGTGAATTTGAACTACCTTTGCAGTTGAAATTTTACATTTTTGTTCAGTTCCAATAATAATGAAATGAAATGATAAGCATGACCTAGAAACCCCTATCTCCCGAAGAAAATCTCCTCCAAAAATACCTTGTTACCGATGTAAGCTTTAGGAGGAACATTCGGTTTTTGATGAACCATCCTCATCCTTTTGACGTAAGCCCCAAAAATACCAACTTTTTTTGGTATGGAAGTTAGTAAGATGCGGTTTTTTCTAATCAACGAGAAATGAAAGAAAGTAAAGTTAAAATTTTCGGAATAAATAACATAAATTCCCATTAGGAAATCAAAGAACAATTTTCAATTGTATAAATTTTGAAGTGGATTGGGAAATTTGTACATTATCTAATCGATGACAGCCGGTTTGAGAAGAATTAAAATATTCATAATGAAATCTATTTTAAGAATCTGAAGTGGTTTATCGAAATCTCAATTGAAAATTCAAAGAATGTTTAGCATTATAATTCTGATTTGTTTGGCCACTATACACCTCTATGTACAAAAAGTGGTTTGAACTAGATTTCAATTAATCTGTATTTATACATACTAAAAACGTAATTAGTTGAGCTAATTGTATAAATTCTATATAAATTCTATAGAAGATCTTAATATAAGAGTTAGATTAAAATTTAACAGTAAAAATTGAGATTTTAACGCATATTTTTGTTAAATCTGTTTTAAAGTGCGTAGTACCTACAACTTAAGAAATTTTTTGTCTGGCAATCAATTTTACCAAAGTCGTTTATTCCGGTATTAAACTGGTATCTTATTATGTTAAATTCGTCCAACCGTAGATAAGTCTAACAAATTTTATTTTTCGAAACACCGCTACTTGAAACCCCGTTCAAAGTTTGAACATAGAGGTAAAGAAGATTAACTCGAAGGTTAAAATAATTTGTTGACTTTTGTTCTTGATATCCAATGTATGAATTAAATAAATCGCGAGGGGGGAAACATAGTAACAGTTTCTTTTTTTTCCAATATTAAGCTTTGCAATGAAAAATTTTTGATTTAAAAATTGAAGAAATAAATTGATACAATTTTTGGAGAGTACGGAATACCGCATATTCGGATACGTTCAAAGCGCCGAAAAAAGTTTTTACATTTCGTGGGTAACAACCCACTTTCCTTAACTCATGTTTTAAAATAGGTTTCGTGGGATTAGTTCAAACGTAATAAGGAAAACGGAATGAGAAATCCTTTGAGAATCTATGAAAATTAGTTATTATTTCGCTGAAGAAAGGGAATTTCAGAAAATATATAAAATATTGAGCATGTGGTGAAAAAAATTGCTATTATAAGTTAGCTTGATTTTTACATTAAAAGTGTTCGCTTACATCAGACGACAGACAGTAGCGTAGACGCTGAGGGGGCTAAACAGTGGATAGAGGCAATTTTGCAATTTTCAGCAGCATGTAAAGTTTGTGAGGAAAGCGTAGTCGGTTTCAGGCAAAAAGATCAGGAATAAATTATTTTTTTAAATCCCAGATGACCTCTGCCAGAGTTTAATTTTAAATATATCATTCAAATCAATACTTATTTAATTACATAATTTATTTTGATTTGTAGTTCGAAATTAGGATGAATAGTATACACTATTTACCGAATACCTTATATAGCCGTAGACTATCGTTTAGTATCGTTTAGTATCTCTATTTTATATTTTAGGAACGAATAATTCTGAAGATAATTTAAGGTTGGGTTCAGATTAGCTTTGCCAGAAATTTATTTTAAATATATCATTAAATATATCAATACATTTTTGAATAACATTATTTATTTTGATTTGTAGTTCAAAATTAGGTCAAACATTCACCGAATACCATATATTTGCCGTAAAGTACGATAATATTTCCACTTTATATCTCAGTAACTAATGATCCTAAAGATAACTAAGGGGTAAGATAACTTTTAGAATTAAGGACCGGTTTTTAATAAAATAATGTCTCAATTTTGGACATAAAAATAATTTTACCTTCATTAAGAACAAGAGAGAAAAATTGTAACTATTTTAATAACCGTATGGAAATTTTGTTTAAGCAGCTTGGTGCATTCAAACAAAAATAAGGTTATTTTTCCACTAGTGAAAATCATTTTTATAAATCATTCTTTCAATCAAGTTGTACATAAAAATAATTAAAAGAAAATTAGAAAATATAACTAAATGAAAAAAAAAAATACATTAAAGCGTATAATTTTCATTTAATGTGTAAGATAGGAGAAAGAAAATTAATATAATTTTCTAATATTTTTTTCTCTCTTCCCTATAATGAATACATCACGAACGTAGTAATTACGTGTTGAATGAGTATATATGGTACGTACGTTTAACGAACGCTAATAAATACAAATGAAAAATTCAATTAGTTTCCATAAATTTCTCTATTAGATAGTAGGTATCATAGTTATCTACGTAATATGGATGTTTGGAAAAGTATATTTTTCAATTTAAATGAAAATTGTAATTTAAAAACAAGGTTTGGAAAAACAAGTTAATAAATAAATGGAGTAATGGTGAAGAATATGTTTCAGGATTAACGGTACGAATGTGGTTTGTAATCTGTGGAAAATTCAAGAAATCACTCAAATAAAAATGAGGTCAATATATATCAATTTTCTTCTTTCAACGAATTTACGGAGGCAGTGAAAATTTAATTGTTACGATGGATTGATCAAAATAAAGGGGTCGGAAAAAAGGCCAAGTAAAGCCTTCTTGCCAGTTATAATTTAGTTTAACTTGTAATCAAATCTTACAATTTTTCCCAACTCTTTTATCATATTTTAATATATTCGATTTTAAGTTTTTTAATTAACGCTTTTGTAAAATTTTGTTTTTGAAAAATTTTTTTTTTACAAGTTTTTTACTTTTTATAAAGGAATAGTCTCTTGCAAATATAATTATCTACTTGCATTAAGATTATTGAATAAATTTTCTTAAGATTAGCATGGATGCAAATGTGAATTAGGAAATATTTTCAACACTGAAAAAATTGCATGTTTCTGACGTTATTTTCTGCCCAGCACCTCAATTGATTGAGTATGTAATCTTTGGTTTACAGAACTTTAAATTTAAAAGAAAGTCATGTCTATTTTAAAGAAAATTGTTTTTAAGTATAATATTTTTGTCTGACTGATGGCAGTTAACCACTTTCCACATCTATGTTCGAAATTCCAAAAACATTTTACTGAAAAGTCCATGTTCCTGACATTATTTTCTGCGAAGCACCTCAATAGATCTAGTGAGTGTGTAATCTTTGGTTAAGAGTGCTTTAAATTTAAAAGGAAAGTATTTCCATTTTAAAGAAAAAAATATATATTTTAAGTCACAAAACGTGTTGAAATTTAATAATTTGAAATTTAAAGCATACACTTTTAAGCAAAACTCTAAAAAGCCTACAAAATTATATAAATGTAGTTAACTAAGTATGAATATGTTGTTCAAACACTAAAGTCCGTTAGTTGGTATATATTTGGTATTAATATTACAACAGTTTTTTGAATCATTAGAACTTCTTGTAAATAATAAATTCACGGAGTACAACATATAGGTGGTAGATGCGTCTCGAATGCAATCCGAATAAAAACTATTATAAATTTTAGCATGAATATTTAATTTGATTCGTTATTTGCGGCTGGTATAGCTGCAGTACCATATACTAAATAATTAAATTTGAGACATACTGTACAATCAGAGATTCTCAAACGTTTGTACCATTCTCAATTTTTATTGGATCACTAAATTCTAATGACACTTTATGTGGTGCAAATACAAGTGTAACACTTATATTTTAGGAGTTTTTATTCTATGAGACTTATTCTATGAGACTTATTCTATGAGACTTATTCTATGAGTTGTTCCATAGATTTAGCTTGAAATCCCTCCGTACTGGTTAAAGGTTCGCTGTGTTATTGCTCAAAATCCTCTTCAGTAAGCAGTATCTTGAAAACATTTCAGGTTTAACACAGAAACTTAACATTCAATCGTATAATAAGTGTTATTTTCGTAATTTTTAATGACTTATTTACACTATAAAAGCCAAAAACTGGGGTAAAACATTTCAAAAAATTGTTATTTCGATAAAATTTGTTATGGATACAATTAAGATTCAAAATACGCAAAATTTAATTGTAGGCTGAGAGCTCGTGATTGATTTGAGCAACAGTTTTTCTGCAGGGCTGTAATTTTTTCTAGCAAGAATCAGTTCTGCACGTCATCACGTTGTATGCATTTGAAAGAAGTTGAGTTGGGTCAAAATAGTAACAGCTGGAAAGAAGTTTCAGCTATTAACTTGGAAATTGTTTAATAACATAGTTTGAATTATATCATGAAGGAAATATTGGTCGATTTCAAAATAAGTCAAAAATTTTATCTGAAAAATTTTGAGAAACACTTATTTAAACTTTATATACATAAACATACGTAGAGCTACGTACAAACGAACGGCTGTACATTGTATGTTTTTCGAACAAATTATATATAGCTCCGAATACAAAAGATATGCCGTACTTTTACATATAATAAATTTCCCATGAGCTTGTTTGTGTTGTTACCAATGTGTGTTTATATAATAAGCCAGACTATACTACAAATAATACGTTTAGAGTCATAAAAATATCTTCAATATACATAATAACCATACCATTGAAGAAGGCTCAGGTGGTTTTGATTACTGATGTCACCACAAACATTGTTTTGAAGAAGTGAAGATAACAACTAACAGATTGTTAAAATGGTCGGCAGATTATTATTTATAGAATTTAGCATTATTATGAAAATACACAAAATATGTAATCCATACAATGAAATCCATGAAGAACTGTTATATAGTAATGAGTAGCAGCTCCCTTGGGTAGTGCACCTCACTCACGATGACACTCTAAATTCTTAGTAGGAAGAAACTAAACTCCTTTATCGTAATTGGTTTATATATTCCAATATACCTATATCATATGAAATTCGTCATTCCGATACTTTGAAGAGAATTTGACGAGAAGATCATTAATATTTGAAAATTACGAAGCCCGTGATCACACAATGAAACGTAAAAACTATACAGTAAATTTCTTGAATGTGATTATTTGATTTAAAAAAAAAAATTGAAAATTACGAACAACTGTTTCAAGTAAAAATTGTTTGTTTTAAAAAACAAGCATTTTTGGTTATTAAATTTTTTTTTCTACTTTTGAAAGTTGCGTCCTGGATCCATTGGACTCAATGGATCGCTTTTGCTCTTTCACAGACTTAAACTGAAAACAGGAATCTGCATTAACTTGAATTAAACAATGTTTTTATTTAATAGCGAAGAAATGCTTAATCATAACAATACATGTGCCTTTATCAAATTTTAAGTTTAATTTGGGCAAATTCAAACACTTAGTCAAAAAAATGTTTCAAACAAAACTGTTTTATTTTTGAGAAATAAACATTTTTTTTATTTGTAATCTATCTGCTATGTCCTGCGATTTCAAACAGTTTTTAGTTTTTAACTAGTGTATAACAAGTTCAACTGTTTTATAGTTCATCCTGTAGTTAAATATCCATGGATAGCGTATGTTTGTAATAATGTATCTGACGACTGGACGAATATTACTTGAAGACCATAAAATATTACTTTGTACAACCTAATATATATCATAATATACCTATGTATGTTATACGAAATACAAACAAAACAACATCAGTATTATATAATCTGATTATAAAATCAATATACAAACTCTAAGAAATTCTTTATAACACACTTTTTATATAATATTATGGACGTCTTCTTGTTATCAAAGGATTGTTAAGGATGAAATAAACTATAAAATTCATAGAATGGAACCTCCAAACAGAACAAGGGTTATTTTGATGGGAAACAAATATAGTGAACCTCCAATTGAGGGTATATTTTGCCTCTACTCGTGAAGTTTTATCATGCAGGTTGGGTCTTAACTTTTAAAGATTCTAAAATTAATTTTTTTATTTTGTCCCAAACAGAAAATGGTAGATAAAACAGGACTGAAATAATTTATGACGTATTTATACAAATTTTTCATTGGCAAAGATTTATCAATTTCAATCTTCCCTACTAAAACCGGCAGAAATTTGCTTATTTCGTTTCATATGATGCAAAATAATTTTGGAATCATCTATATAATATTTCATACATATTATGTGTAAACATGTTGCATTAGTTTACATCATAGCAAATAATGTGCTCAATTTGCTTCGAAATATTGTTGTAAACTCAAATAGAAAATATATGGGATATTAAAAAAGTTTTCTTCATTTCCTCTACATGTTAAAGTAATATTCGTAGTTAGTTAAGATGCCCGCGCTGATCGCTTAGAAAATTTGCTAGGAAATCCTGGTTTTACATCTTTCTCGTATTGAAGAGATTATAAATAGATTTCGATATTGAGGATAAAAACTAAAACATTTTCTCATGAAACCAAAAATTGAATGTAAAGTTTCACTGTCTTAATTGTTTAAATAGCTTATATGTAATTGACTTACAATGATTAAACTATTTTTAATTATTAGTATTAATAAAATACATTAAAATGAAGTCCATACAGTAAATAAGAGTTAAAAATGTATCCAACAAAAGTTGTTTTTAAAGAAAGGAACAATTTTCTTTTTATTAGAACTTTGCTTTTATCTCTTATGGTTTATAAATTTGGTATACTGATCGGTTTTGATCATTCACTAAAATATAAACTCACTTTTTTGCCATCATAATTTTAGACCAATGTCTCTCTTCGTTTAGGTGTTATTTTGATGACAAGCAGAAGGGAGGATATTATAAACTAATTTAGTGATTCTATGAATACCAGCCTAATGTTGTTATTGACCTTAACAAAAACCTGGACTAAACCTAGTATACCCTCATCTATTAAATATATTATGTTGGACATAACAAAACTATAAAATTTGAAATGGATTAAGTACTACATTGTATTGCGTTGTATTAAAATTTAAATAAATAAATAAAAAACGCTTTTAATAGCTCCATTAGTGACAATTTTATGTGATAATATATTTGGACATTAAATATGATACTATTATCAACATTTGGAGCACAAAACATTAAACTCACATTGCATTGCACATTCTAAGAAGTATTTTGTTGAAACAACTAAAAACCATTAGAGTTGATTTAGTGTTAACATTCTTAATAAATAATTTAAATATTTGTGTTTAGTTAAATATTAACTACAGCTAATTTTGTATACTCCAGGAAATATAGTCAAAAAAGAAGAAATACGATTATGAACACAGGCGAATTTTTTTAATTTGTGAGTGAGTGACTGTCAAACTCTACATTCTAAATATTTTTATAGTCGACATACATAATATGTCAGAGTATATTAATTTAAGTCTAAAGTTTGTAACTAGAGTTACCTAATATTGACTGCACAATCAAAATTTTGGTATTCATAGAAACATCTAATTAGTCCATTTCCGATTGTCCGCCCGTTTGGGTGACAAAAAATTGTTATATCTTTAAAACAAACAACTTTCGTTTGAAAAATTTTTTCGTCGGAATTCGCCCCAATTTAAGCTCAAATTTAGCTAATTATCACATATTGGTAACATATTATTATTATTCTTGTACATATTATTATTATACTTGAATACATATATAACTGTAGAGACTGGATATTTATAGTATTTTATGAATGCTTATTAAAAATAGTTCAAACAATGATATTCAATCATGTGTCGAGTATCTAAGTAATTAACTCTCAATAGTTGTTATTTTCACTTTTTTTATTTGTGTTGTATTAACACATTATCTCTTTAAAAAATTCTTACTATTTTCTTCTTGTAAATTGTTGCTGTTTTTGATAAAATAAAACGTTTTCAATTATCTAAAAATTAAATTTTTGGTCATAATAATGATTTACCAAGGTATATTAAGTCGAGTATTAAGTTTGTGACTGGTCAATATTGTAAATATTGATTTTGATTATTCAATCTGAGTCATACACCACGATAACTCAAAGAGATAGTCAGATTTTATTATTCTTAAACCAAGAAGTAGATTTTTCCACGTGAAAAAGTTTAATTTTGAAATTGAAAATTCTGATTGCATGTTGCCCGTAAGGAAAATTTATCAGTTTGTATAAATAAAATGAATTCAATTAGCACAATCATCTCACAGCCTGATAGCTCATTTGCTCTTTTCCTGTTTCAATGTACTTTTTTTTCCATCTAATGTCAAAAAAATTAAAGTTTCTTATATACAAACTTACCAATTAACTATTTTAGTTGTATATCTTGTATTTATCTCATGTTGCCAATTTAGAATTAGCAGTTAGACATTTTTCTAATTCTAACAGATTGTTATGTTGAAGTCTGATTAGATGTTTTTTTTTCTTTGGTTGCTTTTGTTATCGTTTTTATTAAAATCAATTACAAAAAAAAAAAAAAACAGATACAACCGGTGTGTGTTTTTCATAATGAAAATTGTTGAAGAAAAACAGATAAAACAACTTTAATTTTATTTTTATAGATTTTCACTATACTATAAATAGCATAGTATGTACAGGCTGTATTACTATGAATTATATATACACTTTAATACCAGAAATATTTATGACTAGGGTGTCTGAAATAAAATTTAGGTGATTTCGAGAAAATTTATGTGAATTATCTTTTCTTACCCAAAAAATCCAATAAGAGTACATCTGTGGTAACAATTTTTAAAGTTATACTTCTTTAAGCGCGTTATAAAAAAATGATGAGCGTGAAATTTTAAGATGCATACGCATCACCGTCACACAAAATTAACAGGTTGAAACTGTTATTATGATTTATGTAACAATGTAAATAATTATTTATTGAATTTTTCAAATTTAAACTTTTAAACTTTATTGACTATCCTTCTCCAGTTCTTTTATTATTTTATTGTAATTAATTATTTGCAAGCAATTAAAAATTGTTTTATAATGATGCCAAAGAAGTATAACTTCTGACGCGAGTACATAACGTAACCCATTTTTTAATTAAATGGAGATTTGTGGGATTCTAAAAATAAATTAAAAAAGTTATCAAAAAACCAAAAGAATTGATTTTGTTATTATTGAGTGAAATCATAAAATAATGTCTAGCAAAACCAAAAACAATATTTTTTTTAAGAACAGGAATCGTTTTTTTTTTTAATTGATAGTAAGACACTTTTCTTATTTCTGAAACTTCTTATCCAATTGTAAAACATGAGGCATTTTTAGATCATATTTATTCTAGAACATCCATAAACAACGAACAATTGTCTTGGAACCTGCTCATGGGACTTGAGTGTGATTTTCATTGGCTTTTCAAACGGTAAAATGATGACATAATCATTCTCAATTATTCAATAGTCTATTAACAATACTAAAAAGTACAATCCGTTAATTCATTATTATTATGGTTAACAAGATAAAAGAAAAATGTATATAAAATATATTTTCTCAATGAAAACACAATACAATGCACTCTCAATACATACTCTCACACTTTAATTACGTATACAAGCAAGAGACCGACTGACTCTAGCTTTTATAGACCGTCTGTCTGTCTGTATTGTGTTAGTCTGTTGATGTCTGGCTATGAATGTGGAACACAACATTCAACATTTCTATGTTGAAAAATCTTCCTATATGTTTTTCTAAGATAGAAAATTTCTATTTTTAGAAAATTTATTTAATTATTTATATCAATTTATGTTATTCTACTAAGTGTAACAGGAGAAGCGTTCAAAATAATTTAAATTGTGCTAGTGCTTGTAAAGTGTCGT
Organism: Chrysopa pallens; assembly: GCA_020423425.1. Classification (NCBI taxonomy): domain Eukaryota; kingdom Metazoa; phylum Arthropoda; class Insecta; order Neuroptera; family Chrysopidae; genus Chrysopa; species Chrysopa pallens. The sequence goes on along the minus strand of CM035594.1, from coordinate 27,636,737 downwards.
ATGTCTTTTAATTTTCTGTCATTAAACATATTACTTCAGTTCTTTCTCTGATAGCTGCATTAATTCACATATCTTTTATCCTTGATAATAATAGAATTATATATGTGATATTTTTGGTATTTCGATTACAATATAGTCTTTATCAGTATGAATTAATCAGTTAATCGTAAATATTTGTTGAATATGAATTTTGAAATAGTAAATTTTATCGAAATACTTTTTGAGACTTTATAAATGTCACAGATTTTTATTGATTTTATTATGCGATATGTGAAACTATTGATTAACCAAAGAAAAAACTGCATCATAGTTAAAAAAACAGAAACTTCTAAAATAAGACTCTTTTATGATTAAATTCGTTATTTGGTACAGTTTGGATATCCGACTAAGATTTTAAGCCATATGTTAAAAGCTATTCACAGTCGTTAAATAGATTTTTGCTATTTTTAGATCGATATAACGTTAAATATGATGTTTGTCGAATTTGAATAAAAAATATTTTCTCGATTATTCTCAATTTTTTCCAAAAATCACACACAAATTTAATTTTTGTTTGTTTGTTTGTTTTTTTTTTTTTTTTGTTAGATTTTGTTAGAACTCAATTTATAAGTTAGTTTGTCCCGAAAATCATATATTTGAGAAACTAGCCATTCAATCTTCAAATAAATATTTTAACTCAAAAATGGTATAAATTATTAAATGTTTTTACCATGCCGATTTTCATGATTTAAAACTCCGAATAAAAATTCCTTTTAAAACTCCGAATAAAAATTCCTAATAAAATTCTATTTTCGATTGACTCAGAAGCAATTTTACAATAATTTATGAACGAACCACAAATCCTTTAAACAGATTACAATTCCTTCATAAATTCTATAATTTTACAATAAGAATGTTTTTACAATATCTTTCTTTGGTATTTTTCAATAAATACGGAAATCGATACACAATTGAAAATTTGCCGTGAATCATATGTTATAATAGAATAAGTATAGATAAAATCGTTTTAATTCTAGAAAAATGAAATCATTGTGAATTGTATTCAAAAATAGTTTTGTCATAAGATATTGTATACCTTCTTATGAATGAAATATTTCTATACCAGTTAAAACCTGTTGAAAAAAGGATAATATATTCATTTTGCTGAATTATTTTATTTGAAAATTTATTCATTACAACTTTCATCTGTGAATTCGGCCATGTAGAACTTCAATTTAACTGAAATTATTCGTTGAAACATTTCAAACATAGTTTGATCTTCTTTCAGACTCTTAAGTGTAGAAGAGGTCATGAAAAATAAATCAGCCACTCCAGGTAGCCTCCAATTTAACCGAAGTGTTTAAAAATACGAGTGTTTAGAACACACGACTGAAGTAAAACTTCTTTAGCTGCATCTGTATGTATATAAAATTGTTTCCTTTTATATAGATAACTTTTAATAGACAAGATAATTATCATTGCTATTAAGCTTCACAAATTCTTTGCTATTTATATTCGACCTTAAATAAATAAAAATTTCTTTCGATCCGTCACTTATGAAAGAAAACGGGAAAACTGCTTTTATGAAAACCGCCATAGAGTAAATGTATAAAATTATTGAAATTAATTTTTTCAATGAGAGATTCTTTAAGTTCGCTGTCCCAGAAATACGTTTGTTGAAGAATTTCTACGATGAAAAAGAAACAATAAAAAATTCGAAAAAATATGACAAACATTAAAGACATAGGACATTGAATATAAATAAAAATTGTTTATTCGTTAAGCCGTGTAAATAATTTAACACCCCCATTTGTAAATATTTTCACATTCGTATCAGATATTTTCAATTAAACTTGTATTCAATCTCACATATAGATTCTATGTACGAAGAACGCATATCGATATGATGTTACGGAAATAACAGTTTTATCGATTACATATACATGGACAAGCAAGATACAAGATAACTTAAACAAGACTAATAGAGTCGGCATATTATTTACTAAATCTACGGTAAAATTTTCAACCTGAAGTTCAATTTGGAAAATCTGTGGGTTTGCGCAAAAATTACCAAAATGATATTGAATTCGTTAAAAAGGATAAGGCACCGCCTTGACACTTAAGTTAATCAAAGTAATTTTCAAATCTGTATCTCAATTTGGGAAGACTGTACAGATGCGCAAAGATCTCAAAACATCGAAATAAGCCGTTTTTCCCCTATGAATCTTCTTCAAATTGGTAAAATCAATCCCGACTTTAATTATATCGTTCTGATTGTTAAAGAACTATTGGTATACACCAATTTTAGCTCATTTGAGCAAAGAAGATCTGCTGGGGATGTCCTATATAAATCAGACATCTTCAACACACTATATAAGTTTATATTTTGGTGGAACATAAGACTGAAAAATGAAAACTGTTGGAAATGGTTATATATTAAAATAAGCATTAAAATTATTTAATCTTTTGAATTAAAAACTCGATGTATTAATGACTTTTAAAACTTGATAATTAACAATATTGATATAGTTTGCGATTCGCTTATTGACTATAAACACTTTAAAAGTGATAATAATTAAAAACACTAAAAACGCGTCATGACGTAATAATGTTAAAATAATTTCAGTGTTGCTATGATTATTTTATAAACTGCGTTGATGAATAGAAATAAAGATATTTAAAGTGTGACGTAATAATATTAACTTAAGTCCGGGAACTACAGATGAGTGCTCCGTACTGAATATAAAATTTTTGAACATTTCCAAACATTTGGAAGTATTTTTGATTTATTTGTGCTGGAAAATTGAAAGAAATACATTGTTGGAAGTCATATATATTACATGTTATTCAAGTCAACAGCTGGTTAGAAGCGCACTCCTTTATTTCTACACACACAGCTATTGATAAACCGCCTCAATCCTTTTCTACCTCATGTTCTAGACTTAAAACTTTTATTCTAATATATACATATATAGAGTTTACATGTCTAGTTGTCTAGTACCTAGCTCTAAACTCTAAACTCATAGTTTTACATAGTGTGTATGTATGTAGGTATGTACCTATATAAATATGTTATCACAAAATAGTGATTAGTTCAAATCATGTTTGAAAAGTTTTATGCAATGAGTTGTTGTATAACATTATTTTGTAAGCGAAACTTTCAAGCTACTACGGTAGGTATACGTATGGTGAATAGGGGTTGTAGCTTTTTAGCTATTAATTCTATAACGATCATCAAATAACTATAAAAAGAGACAAACTTTATATTGCTGACATGTTATATTTTATAGTTCAGATTCAATGAGTTTAGTTGAGTTGAGAATTCGAGATGTTGATAGCTAACGAATTGATATTATAAATTTTATAATCATTTTACTTAATATTTATAGAATATCTTTGAATGTATATGCACTGATGTTTCTTGTTGACATTCAAAAAATTACATCTCTACCAAAGAATACAAATGTCCATCTAAGCTCATTAGTCCACCAGTTAGCTTTAGCTGCTCAATGTTGGTAATTAATGTGAGATTACCAGTAGTAAACCAAGAGATCACTTTTTTCAGAGACCTGTAAGAGATTTATAATTGGTTTTTAAAATCTGTAAGTATATTTGATTTTCCATGAAGAAAAAAACACATGTATAGATATATACACATAACAATTAAATGATATTCAGTTTTTATATTCTTTCGTTTTATCAAAGATTGCAGGTGCCCATTCTTTGCCGAAATTTACCAGCGGCCATCTCTTGGACACTACTGGTAATCACATTAAAACCAACATTGATGGTCAGAGGACAGCATTAGCTTCTTCTATGGGCATTCTTATTCTTTGCGTCGATAATAAAGACAATCTTTAATATAATATATACTGTAGTTTATCAATTTTCGCGGATAAATAATTCAAAAATTATCCAAATATTATGAAATTTGACGACTTACACAATCTGGGCATGAAAATGTAAGGATTTTCGAAAAGTTTTCCTCAAAACAATATTTTTAAATACAAAATGAAAATTGTTTCAGTAAGAACTTTTCGAAAGTCCCCATTCATTTCCATGTCAAAATTTTGTATTACAAAATTCCTTTACATTTGAATGATTATTATTTGTGCCCAAAAATTGTGGATTGTAGTATATAGATATCTATATATAGATTATCCTACTATCCTTTGATCGAATGCACGATTTCGTGTGCCTAGTTTGAATTTTGATAATTTCCCATTGCTTGAAAATCTTAACTAAAAAACTAATAATATTGAAGTACGTTCGCAGCTAGCAATCGAGGTAGACTATGAAAATCAATGAATAAAAAAGAATATGAATGTAATTCATGTTTTCGATTCGATTAGAACCGTAATATCTTGTCTGAATTGATTAGTTTATCGAATTTGATGTCGGTACAAACTTGTTTGTCATTGTTAAAAACTTTTATAATGGTTATATTATCATTTCATTTATTACTATAAGATGTTCTAAGACCAATTGATCAAGAATTGCTAATAAAATTTCATTGGAGTTTCTTACGGAATTTCCAGTGGTAAGTACACAGTGTTTGGACTGAAATACATATGCAAATTTGATAGGAAGCGAGCCTAAGAAGGGATTCTTTTCATTTCTTGCCCGCCATATAGGTAAATTACATACTGATCTATGTGAATCTTAATAATTTTACGATTTCATCGATTTTCGAGCGCCATCGAAAAATTTTGATAGAAATAATTCAAAGATAATGGAAACAAGAATAATGAGGCTCACAAAATGGTAAGCGGATGTTTAAGAGAATCCCTCCAAGTAATCTTCAGATAATGGACTTGCACGACCATAACATGATCCGCTTTAAGCCTAACGGATGAAACTTCAAATGAATGATTTTTTTCAAAATGCCGTCCTGAGCTTGCTCGATTACAAATAAATCCTCATTTAGCATCGTGAATTCCTCTACTACTATTATATTCAAAAGAAAATAAAATTGATTTATTAATTATGAGAGAAATGTTTTTCACATTAATAGGTTTCTTGAATATTTTTTTTTTAAATTTACTTTTTCGTCATCATTTTAATTTGTTTTAAAAATGAATAAATAAAAAAACCAAACAGTGTTTTAAAGTATTTAAGGTTTTTTTTTTTTTTATTATTAATTTTTTATGATTATTTCAAATATTTTCTTGACTTTAAATATTTATCATTTAAATCTCTTATTCGAATTTACGTATCTATAAAATAAAATTTAAATATTATCATTCGACTCATTAAATATCTTTTGTTATTTACCAAAAAAAAAGTATATAATTTATTTTGGTATTTATGGTACACTTGAATTGGTATATGATGAAACTTAAAATTAGAAAACATTTTGTAAAAATCATTTTAATGTCAGTCAATATATATATTATTATATAATATTTACCTACAAAAAACCTTTTGAGGATAATTTTGTATTCATTTGGCAATGAAAAGACATCTTAGAAATTTCCGACAAAACAAAGTGGAATTTATTTCTGGCATGCAAATATAATATTTTATAGCTTATTAAAATTTAAAGCTATAAAAATAGTTCTTAAGAAACCACCGTTTTTTTAATTCAGTACGACAAATAATTGCCGATATTTCTTAAATTTACTGAATGGCTTCTACAAGAATAACCATTTTTATCCCACAAATATATTTTCAAAGTTTCAGACCACTGTAATACATAAACTGCTAAACAGCTTTAGATAAAAATTTATACAGATTATATAAGTACAAAAAGCTTGCACCAGATCGAAGAATCGTAATTTTTTCACTAAATCCAGGTTTTTATTTTATTTTATTCACAGCGTATCAACTTTCATAATTCAACACGTGCAGTTTCTTCCGCTTTCAGGAAAGAGTTCCAAAAGAGATTTCAAGAAGTTAAACAATATTTTGTTCAAATTTTGGTACAATTAAACTAAAAGATGAAAGCACTGAAAAATTACTTTTGTAAAATTATGTAAAATTACCACCAAAAATCATAATTTCAAATACTTTTGCTATAGTTTTTTAGCGTGAACATAAAGCGAAATTAATTTTGAATCATTGATTCTGAGATAATCACTGGACTTTTAAAACAAGAATCACCATGTTCATTTTTGCGGGAATATGGAAATTAATTAAAGATCTCAACTTCATTTTCCCATCCCATCCTAGCCCAGAATTGTTCGTGTTTATAAAATTTCATGCTGGACGGAATCAACCAGCCACAGGGAAATGTCCCACCAACTATCAACAAAAGGAGACTTGCCTTATTCGTATTGTTGGCGACTCTGACTTTTACACACTAACTGATATAAATATTTAGGTTTTATCCTTTCATTTTTTAATCTTTAGACAGTCCAATTTTTTATGAATATTCGAATACTTTCAGCATAAAGATAAATGCGACAAAATTATTCTTGTAAGACTAATTTAATATAAAATGTATTTATTATTATTAAATGTATACCTTCTATATTATTCATGTTCTCCCTACGAATCTGTTTTGGTTTCAGTATATTTTATTTCAGCACGGTCTATTTATTTTTCATATTCAGTCATTATTATGAATATTTCAACAACATTAACAACACAAAAAAAAAAGTTAGAAAAAGATTTTTATATATTCTCTTTGTGTCCTGATTTTCTCACCATTAAATTAGTTATATTTTTGTAGAAAAAAAGAAATGGTGAAAATAATTTGAAGGTATATTTTATTTTATATATTTTTAACTTCCCGCTAAGAAAATCGAAGATTTTCAGAAATCGGAAAGTTATTGGTTTTATCCCGTTTTGAAAAAATCGAGTTTTCATCAGATCTAGACGTTTTGAGGTTACAGGAAGCTTCCTTGACAAACTCTGCAAGGTGGTCACTATGGCTGTATGTATGTGCGTGTGTTTGAAAGTATGTGAACCGCTTATAACTCTTAAACGGCTAAATTTTGAGCTCGGAGAACTCAAAATATCAAAAAGTATATTTTGAGCTCGAAGGGCTCAAAAACATTGGCACATGTTAAATTTTAAGTGCTTAGATATGGAATTAGCGATAAGTTGCAGGGATGGTCTTTAGGGTCAATCGTTTTCCAATTTTGTTTTTAATGATATGACAAATTTGAAATGACAATATTTATGAATTATGGAAATAAGGCTTACTCCGAAAAGTGAAGATTTTGATAAGAGACATTTCTTTGTTCACAGTTTACTGCCTGATTTTTAAATCTGAAACCTCAAGAGTAACTTCGGCATGGTAAGTGAAATAACTTTTAAGATAATTCTTTAAATTGGGACATTTTCTCAAACCTGTAACATTTCAAATTTCAAAGATTGATGGCGAAAATAATTCTTACCTATTATTATGGTGGCGGTCATCCTCTGGCTCTTCTTTTAAAAATGATGGTTGTAAACTAAATCTTCTACGAAATTGATGTCTTCCTTTCATTTTTTATTTATTTTGTTTGGAAAATCTCAGGAATTCAGCAAGGAAATTTCTAATAATTTTTTGCAAATGTGTTGAATTGATTTTGTTAATTAAACTTCATCATTTTTGCTGTAATCTTCACACACAGTTCTGGCTCCAAATTCTATAATTAAAATGAAAAAATAAATTAGAAACTGTTTTCTTTAAAAGCCTTAAAAATATCAGATCTCAATAATTTTTTTTTAAAACTTTGGATTGAAAATTACCTAATGCTACAATTTCTTTTAAGTTAGTCATAATTATTATTAGTTTTAATCAGAATACTATTGACAAGGCCAAGTATGACAATTGACATGCGGTTGTTACTTTTGTGTATCCCAATTCACACAGATTTCCACCAGAGACCTAGAAACGTAATTTGTTCAGGAAATCGAATCCTTAATTAAGTTAATCTTTAGTTGGCATCATTCTCAATTGAGTTATCTAAGTCCATCACAAGACAAGGCCAAGTCCAAACATTGGCATGGAATTGGTGTTTTTGCGTGACTGACCCAATTCACATAGATTGCACCAGAGACCTGGAAACGTAAATTGATTTTTGTTCTGGAAATCGAATTCTACATTGAGTTAAACTTCCATTACCAAATGAGTTTTCTTAACCAGTCCCAATTTAGGTGTAAGGTTCATAAATATTTTGGTAAAGGTACCCAATTATTTTCTAAAAATAGATACCAATTTTGTGTAAAATCTATTGAAAACAAAATGTAATATTATTATAATATCTGTATGACACTATCAGATAAAACCACAATTCTATAATATATGTATGTGTATCTAATGTATTGGATGTAGTTTTACTTCTCCTCGTCCCCTACACTCCTTCAAATAACCTTTACATTGTAAATTTAATGTCTATATATATATATTATGTATCTATATGTTGAATGTTTAAAACAGATATCATATTCGAGAGATGTATACAAAATACGATATGTTGTTAACGATGGTCGAAATAATTCTGGGACTCTTGTATTTGAAAAATTACTATACTCTCATCTTTTGTCTCGAAAACTGAGATAAGATTTTCGATAACTGAGATAATCGTAGGTATCGCGCATTATCTAAGTAAATAAAAAATATCACGAGCCATAGTATACAAGATTTTTCTGGAAATTGAATCGAGATTTCGATTTCGAAATCGGATTTTAACAGTTCAAAAACGTAAGTAATTGGAAAATTATTTTGAAAAATTAAGGTCTTTTTTTGATCCGTAAATTTCAAAAATATCATCTATTTAACGATTTTTTAAGATTTCGGGTAAAATCATATCGGGGGACAATTTGTCTGTATGATTTCATGTGATATGTTGGAAACTGTCCCGCAATTTTTAAATAAGCATTATTATTTGTGTTTTTAAGATCTGTTTATCTTTGAAAAGTCAAAAACGGCAAAAAAAATTAAGACTTCCTTTATATTTTTAATAACGGTTTCCAAAGCCCTAAGAACGATATAATTTAGGAGTTTACAAATGATAGACTTGGATGTAGTCTTAATAAACGGCATTTTCGTTATTCTATCAATATCGCCAGGCCCAAATTCTGCGCAAAAAATTAATAAGGCCTTGAATTGTAACTTTTATTTAATGATGAAAATAAGAAGATTTACGAAGGAAAAAGAAGTGATCGAGCTAATCTCTTAATTTATAATTTCTGTAAGCTACGCGTATCCCACTTTGGAGATCCCTGCCTTGGATCGCAAACTGTTGTACACAGTATACCTGTAGCCTTTTGATGGGCTGATTTAGTGGCTTTATTTTGAATGAGATAAACATGTAACCTCAGCATTACTCGTTAAAAATGTTTGATTTATCTGTTCACAGCCCTTAAACAATTTTTGCGTAAAAAATCATGAGCTTTTCAAAATACTTTTTGACAAATCAAAGGGGGTCTAGGAAAAAAAAAAATGATGTGGTGTCGTGGGACACCAGGTAGGAACGAAGTTCCTTCGGTTAATGTAGAATCGACACAAATTGCAAAAAAAATCGTGCTCAATTTTATGTAGGTTTTCTTGATTTTTCTCTTAAATTTTGCTGATTAATTTTTATTTAAGTACAAGAAAGTATTTAGGAAATTCAGTATTTTAGGAAATAATAAATTACTTAAAATAAAAAAAAATCGTAATTCAAATTATCAACTAAATGTTTGTGTATCTATAATGTGAGTATTCGCCATGTGCTTGTCCATGAATTCATGAGTATATACTATGCATTGGCGGGGTAGAGTGGTAATAGAAAGAGAAGCGATGAGAGAACGAAAAGAAAAAGGGAGAAAGAGAAATGTATTATACACTACTTGCTTGTGTATGCGACTTTCGCGCCTGCGCACGTCTAAATTCCACGCTTTTTTTTTCTTACGGTTTTACTATCACATTTTTTTCAGTTCGTTCACACAGCAAAATCCCTATCCCCTCCAAGCCTGCCGTAAGGAACTTCGTTCCAAAAAATATGAGTGAAAAATTTTAATAGGTTGATTTTGAGGATTGACTTATTATGAAGTCACTATGGACTTATTCTAAACAGATCAGTATTTAACTATATCTGTTCGCTCATAATATGCTGAGAGTGTTTTACTGATTGGGTTTAATGTTCTAATACTGATAATGGAACAACATGTATGTAACCGTAGTACATCTAATATACACAATTAATATCTAGTATATCCAAATATTAATAGTCGGTAGGTACCATTGGGTGCCAACTTGGTAGGGTTCATGTGTTGTTATTGCGTATATAATAATAAACCTACTCTATGTGTGTGTAATAATATATTATTACAGACCTCAGATATCGACTATAGTCGGTAGATCTTTAAAACAGGGTTGCCAGATGCAGTATTTGGGCTACTAAACGCTAGCCCAGGTGACATTTAAATGTTTATAGTTTGGAAACTAATAAGCAATGTAGAGATATTTCAGTATGTTCTTTTTATTAAAAAAATGTATTCATTTCAGTGAAAATTTTTTTCCTAACTGAGACCACAAGTCTTTACACTGTCCTGCTGACTGCTTTGCTCTTTATTTAGCATGTAGTACAAACAATACATACATTATCTTTGATATTTTTGGAGTCGTCACATTCATTTAAATATTGCACTTAGCCTTTTGAAGTTATACTTCTTTAGGCACGTTATAAAAAATGATAAGAGTGAAATTTTAAGATGCGCGCACATCACCGTCACACAAAATTCACAGATTGTAGTTGTTGTTATGATTTAGGCTACACTTAATGTAAGAAAATATATATTTGTTTATTTAATTTTTCAAATTTAAACAGAGCTTTATTGACTGTGTTGACTATCTTTCTCCAGTCCTTTTATTATTTTATTGTAATTAATTATTTGCATGCAATTAAAAATTGTTTTTTAATGATGTCAAAGATGTATAACTTTTGACGCGCGTACATAAGTACACGGCACCCATTTTTATAACGTAAGAAAAGGATGTTGGAATTGCTGATTTTTATTTAGCACAATTATAATTCTATTTTAAGAGTAAAATATATGATTAAATCGATATATTTAAATTATAAATCGATATAAAATATTATTGGCTAATTTTTGGCGATGTTATATTTAGAATTGGCTATTTTTGGTCACTTGTACACTTCAAAATCGTTAATTTTTATAATTATCAGGCAACCCTGTAGTTTAAAAGCATCAATATTATATTGTTCTAGAGTTTAAGTAACAATATATTATTTCAAAGATAATTATTTACATTTAAAATCTATGCAAAATTTATTATTGTCAAATAAATTGAGTGCATATGACATTCAACAAAGGTCACTACAAATCACCAGAAGCAAATGATAGAAAACTTTATTATTAACTATGATAGGTAGAAAATTAATCGATGTATTATTTATCTTGTGAAAATCCGTTTTTATAAAATAATGATGGAAGTTAACGTCGTAAGAGTTAATGTTTGCTTATTTTGACTATTTTAAAATTACGAGTGCACTTTCGACATTATCAAATAAGAAATAATTATTCTTTTATTTTGGAAATACATAAGGAAAGTAGGTAAGATTATTGTGAATAAAGAAACTGTGAATGGAGTTGATAAATATTTTTTCGATATTTATCAATTCAAATTTAATAAATGGGAGTTATTAAGGTCTATTTGATTATTACAATATGTAAAATTTGGGTTTTTATTTAATTTATTGACCTCAAGAGCTTATAATAAATTTAATTTTTGTCTTTTGTCGTAAATATGTAACACCTCTGCCTTGTATTCAATATCAAAAGGCATTCGTAATTAAAAATAGTTTAGTCTTAGAAATTTCCAATATTATTTTAGGTTTAATTCTGATAGGTATTAGTTTTATTTGCATATTCAATTGTAATATTTGTAGCTAAATAAAATGGTTTTCTTAATGGAAGTATAAATTCCAAAAGAGTGGAACAAACGATTCCATCAAACTACTACAGAGGGAAGCTTTTGAGTTTAGTTGCTTTGAAGTTGAAGAAGAATCGCTTTTCTGTCCGTATATAGCTTTGTAAGTTTATATCTTTTCAAGAACCACTCTAAATAAAAAACTTGAAATCCAATTCAAGGAAAAAAAAATTTTAAATGCTAGATTCAGAATTTATATTCAATTTTATCCTCGATTTTGATCTTGAAAGGAAAATTTTTATCAGACATGGCTTAAGTTCTTGAGTTATATGCGATGGATATTAACTACATTGCGAAAATACCGAATTTTTCGCGATTTTTATACTTTTCATTACGATAGATTTTTAGTTTCGATGCCAGCTAAAGTATTTTCATACAAATTCATTTTATGCATGCCAGAATATTTACCTTTAATTGCAAACATTATTTAAAAAAAAAAAAAAACATGCGAATTGAATTCTAATTTAGCTTTCTAACATAAATCATGAATGTTTAAAGTTCATTTTATTACGTGATATTCATAGACTTAGCAATGGAAGCAATGAAGACAAATTATTATTATTTAAAATTATTTTTAATCATTTTAATATTAGAAAATTATTGTAATTGTAAACTAAATGAAACAAATTTAACAAAATTACAACATGAAATCAAATGTACTTTACAAATTACAAGCAAACATAATCCAAAAACCATCTTTATTTGGGATGCTTATAACATACTAAATTTTTATTCGAAAATTCATAAAAATTATTTAATGCAATTTATTTTTACAAAAAATTTATCGAAATTTGAGCATTGCCCAAAAATTGAACAATATATTATAATTGGATACAACGTGGAAGAATCAATTGGAATTTTATACCAACATTCATCTCAAGCATGTTCATGGAATCCACGTGGATTATTTGTATTTATATTTCTACATAAACCAGAAAAAAATATATGGAAATTAATTCAAAAATGTTGGAATTTATTAATAATTAATATTCTATTACTTTATGATGCAAATATTTATACATCCTTTTCGATGTGTAATTCAACTCATATTTTAACCAGAATAGAAAAATGTACAAAAATTCCGGATTTTTTAAGAGAATTCATTAAATGTCCCATTGATTTATTAAACTATGATATAGCTCCATATTCACTTCGAATCTCCAACCAAGAAGCAACTGGAATTGCTTACAATTTGATAGAAATAATTCTTCAATCTATGCAGATTAAATTTTCGTTACTTAAATCAGAGGATCACTATTTGATTGAATTAATAAGAGAACGATCGATTAAAACTCTGTTACAAGATATGCAAGGCCTACAAAAATTTGCAGCAATTGGACCATTCATGTTAAATTTAGAGCATACAGATTTTGTAGATTTTACGACGTATGGTCTACGAGATCAATTAGTGTGGATATTTCCAAAAGAATTGGAAGTACCTAAATGGATTTCACATGCAAATGCATTTATAAATCAATTATGGGAGAGTAATGATTTGGTTTTGATTTTTATTTCGGTTGCATTTTTCGTCGTCTTTATTTGCAGTTTTATGGGTGAGTTTTATTGAAAACATAAAATCAAAAGATTTCCGATTACTTGTACCTCCTTTCAACTCTAGACCAGAAAACATGAAATCTTTAAAAAAATTTTATATCAGGTATTTGATCTAAAATTTCCGTCTTAGAAATATTAATAAATTTCAAAATTTTGCTGCACCGAGAAGATTGCAGGAATGTTATCGCTGTGACACGAACCATTTTCTCACGAAAGTTAAAAGTATTATCCATAATTTAGTAGGATTACATACTTTGTTTGCCAAAATTGGATAAAAATTGAGGGCATAGTGCAGAATTAATTTTTTGTGTGTTTTTGTGACACCCATTTTATACAAAATTAAAGTAGGCGAAATTTCCTACATTTAGCAGAATAATGTTTTTTTCTAAGGCTAACCGTTTCCCTGCTAGAGCGCCTTTAATTTAAATTGTTGTATGTTTTAAATTGTTATAACTAAATAAGGATCGTTTTGAGAGCGCTGTAGCGGCGAAACGTTTATCCTTCTAAAAAATGAAAAAAATTAAATATATGAGATGTAGAAAATTTTGAGAATGAGCTTGTAGAAAAAATACTTCCTTTCTGTGAGATTGGTAAAAATCAGAAAAAAAGTGTCAAAATATATCCTAAATAAAATTTTTGTTCGCAAACTTCAAATTCGTTTTCATTGACTAAAAACATTTGTGATCAAAACTATAGCAAAACTTTCGCTTGAGAATCATAATATATCTAACTTAGTAATAATAAATAAATTATTATTTTTAAATTCCTCTTACTGGGATGTTTGACGGGTGAACCTTATGGGTCGCACCTAAATCCTTTTTTTTTATATTACTCGAATTATTGTAAACATTAGTCAATTCATTTTAGGCTTGAATTATGGCAGAGTAAAACTATGGTTACTTCGAATTGTTTTCATACTTTGGCTTTACTATGGATTATCTTTATCACTAGCATATAAAGGTAAACATCAAAGTTTTCTAACTGATCCCGCTTACGAAAATCAAATTCGTACATACAAAGAGATTCATGAATCAGGTTTAACTATATCTACGTCAGGTTGCTACAGAGATATTGTTCAAAGTTTCCATTTAAAAAACATTGAAATATGTAACAATTCCAGAACCCAAGATTTAACAAGTATTGTAAAGGCCAAAAACACAATAGTGGTATTGAATTATTTATCACTTGTCGAGATGTATAATGTGACTCAAGATTTGGAAGATTTTCAACAGAGTGTGTATACAGTTCCAGAATTAAATTTAATAACATATTTTACTACTTATTACGTTCAAAAAGGACATCCACTGGGGAAGAGTGTTTCTGAGAAACTGTATTATGTCCATGCGTCTGGATTGTCTTCTAAATGGTTAAATGATTATTTAGCTACACAACCAATAAATTTGAATCAAAGCACAGAAAAACGATTATCAATGAACTCCAAAGAAATACCGGGCTTAATACTTTTTATAGGTTTTGCATTAAGCTGTGCTTTTCTTGCTGTAAAAAATGCATTATTCATAAAGAAGTATATATAAGCGCTTGTGTAAGTTGTTCAAAATATTGGTTTCCTTTTCTAGTTGAAAATATTAGAGCTTTGGCACTTTGTACGTGTGAAGTTTTTGAACACAATATTTTTTAAACTTATGATTGTAAAACCACTTTTGATAAGTCTTTGATATTTGACCAATTAAAATAAACGTTATAAAGCAAAGTAAAAAACATATCTAAATAAATAAATACTAATCTTTTTTCTTTTAAATATGCATTTTGTACCAAAATGCGTCCATCTGTATAATTTATTTTGAAGTATTTAAAATAACAATTTTTTTCAACGATTACGTACTCAAAAAAGTTATGAGCAGATATTCAAAAAGGATAAGTAAAGTTTGTCATAGATTTTCGATATTCATTTTGTTACATAATTGAAATAAAATAAAGAAATTATTGATTCTATTCATTTTTTAAATTTCTTTCCGCTAGAAACCAAATAATAGTTATTACTAGAACAAAGGTGTGTTCGACATTCACCAAATTGAGAATGATATTATTATCTCCAAAAATAATTTTGGTCGAATTATATCAGAGTTTAAAAAATACAAAAACAATAAATTCTCACCTGATAGTATTTGAATTATTTTTGGAAAAACTAAATGCATTTCGTTCGGTTGTCTGGAGTGAGTAGAATTACACACCATCGAATAGTTAAATATCTCAATGGAAAGTCATTAAATTGCTCGTTGATATAAAGTTATTTAAATATAAATAAACTGCTTTCATTTATATTATTATAGTCAAGTCATTAAACAGAAAACTCATGTCAAAAATTACTGCTGTAGATTATCAACAGGGCATTTGAAAGTTTTTCACTTTTTCCAAAAATCATATTTTGTTGAGGAAATTTGTATACCAATTTAATGCATTTTGATGTTTTTACTGAGCATAAAAGTCCTATAAAAAATATTTGTTTGCCTTAAAATGATTGAACTATTATGTAAATAGTATGTGTTTAGTATCAATTTTCTAAATGGACAAATTCTATAACTCTATTAAACCACCATATAGCTCTCTATTTCTAACGTATCAATAATCAATTAAAATGTAATTTCCAAAAACAAAAATATTACATTAAGTTCTCCCTCAAGTACTATATTTTGGATTACACAAATTACAAAATTATCAAAACATTTGAAATAAAAAAGTCTCACGTTTTGCTAGTATATATGCTTAACTATAGTTAAATTAAACATATCCGTAATAAATTTCAAGGTAGTAAGGATCTGGTCATGAATTTTCATATAATGGTTAAAGTTAACGAATCAATAATATTAAAAATGAAAAGTATGACCCAAAATTAGTGGATTTCAAAAAATAGTTCACTCAAATCGGTCAAAATTTAGCTGAGATATCCAAAAAAGTTTTTGAATCTTGGAACGTCACAAAAACAAACAAAAATTAATTTTGCTATATAACCCTCAATTTTTAACCAATTTTGCTAACGAAGTATGCAATCCTACTAAATTTGAATTAAAGTTTCCAAATTGTTGGTTAAATTAAATAAATATATGATAAATTTCAAGATACTTAGAATCTGGTCATGATCATTTGTATAAGGGCTAAAATAAACGAATTTTAAATATTAAAAATGTAATGTATGTGTCAAAATTTCATCCAGTAGTAGTTCCCAGTTTTTAAAAAAATTGGCTTAACAAAATCTATCCTTAAATATTGGAACATTTCTTTCCTTTTTATTACATTTTCGATTATCGTAGAGAACTTTATTAGGAAATTGTGCCGTGCAATTTCGAAACATCCTTTATTTGCGTACTTATTTCTCACACGCAAAATTATTTACTTTTTAGGCAAATAATAGAAAAAAAAACATGCAAATTTATTTATTAAATCATTAAATTCCGTAGCATATACGACGTTTGATTCATTGATTAATGAATGAATAATGGAGATAACAAAAAAAATTAATAATTATTTTAAAGTAGTTTTAATTTCATTAATATTAGAAAATTACTGTAATTGTGAACTAAATGAAACAAATTTAACTAACTTACAACATGAAATTACGTGTACTTTACAAATTACAAACAAACATAATCCAAAAACCATCTTTATTGGAGATAAAAATCAAATTATAAATTTTTATTCGACAATCCATAAAAATTATTTAATGCAATTTATTTATACAAAATATTTATCCACATTCGAAAGTTGCCCAAAAATTGAACAATATATTATAATTGGATACAATGTGGAAGAATCAATTGGAATTTTATACCAACATTCATCTCAAGCATGTTCATGGAATCCACGTGGATTATTTGTATTTATATTTTTACATAATCCAGAAAAAAATATATGGAAATTAATTCAAAAATGTTGGGATTTATTAATAATTAATATTCTATTACTTTATGATGCAAATATTTATACATCATTTTCAATGTGTAATTCAACTCATGTTTTAACAAGATTGGAATCATGTACAGAAATTCCGGATTTTTTAAAGGAGCTCACAAAATGTCCCATTGTGTTAATAAACTATGATACAGGTCCATATGCTACACGGATTTCCGAGCAACAAGTGGTTGGAATTGCTTACAATATGATTGAAGTAATTTTTCAATCTATGAAAATAGACTTTTCTCTGATTGAATCCAAAGAAGCTGTTTATTTACTTGAATTGGTCAGAGAACGTTCGATAAAAAGTTTACTCCGAGATATGAAAGGTTTAGCACATTTTGGTGCGATTGGTCCATTTTTATTTTATATCCATCACAATGATTTGGTTGATTATACTCCGTATTCGTTACGTGATGTAATTGTTTGGATATTTCCAATAGAAAAAGAAGCACCAAAATGGATACCGTATTTGGAAGCGTTTACAATTGAATTATGGGTGTTGAATAATTTGATTTTAGTATTTATAACGATTGTTTTCATCGTATTGGCGATTTATAGTTATGAAAAGGATTTTTATCGAAAGAACAAAGTATTAAGTTTTTTCGATATGTTTTCGTTAAATATTGGTAAGTGATAACTCGTTTTACCTCTCATTTTATCGAATTTAACTAGAATAATTTACTCCTCGTGTATTTAATTTCAAGGAATTAATCTGGATATTGGTAACTATGCCAAACAAGGCTTTCGGTCACTATACCAATAAAGTCTTTCTCTTGTAAAAAACAAAAGTTATAAGAATTATATTTTATACAAAATAATCTGTTAGTGACAGAAAAATATCCAGGAATAGGTTAATTTTGACATTTCACAGTGTTTTTGCACTCCATACCGTAAAGTTTTTATAAAAATAATGCAAAAATGATTTTGTTTTAAATAAAGACAGTACAATTCATTTTGCAAGACCACGCCGTGGATAACCACGCATAAGCGCATGACTGTTGCAGTTACAATGGTGCAAATAATAGTCAATTCGTCCGTATAATAAATTTGTAAATTGTATATTAGCAATATGACAGAGATAGCGACCGAGTTTTGTGACTGCAGTAAAAAAAATTTGTTAAAAATTTGTCCAAATTCATTAAAAGAAATGTTGCTCTGAGCGTTGAACACGATTTTCCATTTCTTTAAGATTGATAGACAAGCACTTTTTGGGAGGATATTCGGGAGGCATTTGATCATTCGTATCGGTTGCTAGGTATACCAATGGTGTCTGTGATTTTTCAAAGTCAATACCTTCTCTTTCGCTTCATCTGTTCCATTCTATTATTATTTTGACTTGTTAAGTACAATGTATGTATTGTTAAACAGAATAAATAAAGAACAGAATTTAATTGAATCTTCGAGACACAAAAAATAGAGATGGGAACGTTAATAACAAAAACTAGTTGTATTGGAAGTCTGCTTAGGACTCAAAACGAATACGCGCGATATTTCGGAGCCTTGGTTTGCCAATAGCTAGGGTTAATAATTATGGATTAAAGTGTAGTTTTGAAAATTCAAGTGGAGGAAAACATCCTACGAACATTAGAAACTTGAGACCGTTGGATTAAGTAGAAAACCCTGCTAGATCCCTTTAATTTGAAGAAATAAAAATATAAATGCTTGCAATTATTAACTTATAATTATTATTTAAATTGCTCTCTTTGATGACATAAAACCACTTGGATCGAAAAATATAAATAAAAACTTACATTAAGTTTAACATTAATTCAGGAAATTTCTAATTTTAGGCTTAGGTGCAAGCCGAGAACCAAATATCTGGTCACTTCGAATCGTTTTCTTTGTTTGGCTTTGCTATGGATTAATTATATCCGTCCTTTATCAAGGCAAACTAAGTAGCTTTCTTACAAGCCCAGTTTATGAAAAACGAATCACCTCATATAAAGATATCAACGATTCAGGTTTAACGGTGCATATTCAGGACCTTTTCCATCGCTTCATTCAAAACATTAATTTTAAGAAATTCGAAATCAGTAACAATACTTTACCAGACGATGGAATACGAGTTGCTGTAGATAGGGATATCACAATAATTATGAATTACTTATCAATTCCTGAGCTGAATAAAATTAGTAAAGATCCAAAAACAGGTCGACCACGTACATATACATCACCCGATTTGGATTTATTAACTTATTTTAGTAATTATTATGTTCAGAAAGGACATCCATTATGGGAAAATGTTTCTGATAGATTGTATTATGTTCATGCATCAGGTTTGCCTTCGAAATGGCTTAATGATTATTTTTTACTGCAATCCCAAATTGATCCGCAAGATTCAGTTCGACCGTTAGCAATGGATTTTTTACAAGTTCCTGGTTTAATACTTTTTATTGGTTTTGTGTTAAGTAGTGCGATATTTTTTTGCGAAAAATGCTTTAACCATAAAGTAATTGATTTAAATGATATGGAAAATTGTTGAGAAATGAAATTTTTGTTTTAGAAAAGTATATTTAAAACTTTGCACATTACTAAAAGATTATTAAAAATAAAAATTTTATTTTTTAAAAATCAGTGTATATCAATGTATATCAATCAGTGTATATCAATCAAACACGCCATGAAACAAGTAATTAATACAATTATATACATACGATAGGTCATAAAATAAAACATAAAATAATAATTTTAAATGCTTTAATAATAATTTGTTAAAATATAAAAAAAACTATTGCAAATTTTACTAATTTTGAATGTTTGTCCTTTTACTACTAATTATGTAAATTTTTTGAATAAAAATTTGAATACGTCTGAATAATATCTATTGAATTATTACGAGAATAGGATTTTCATGACTACGCCTTAATTCCATTTAACTCCTACCCTGCTTGGCAGATTATAGACTTACAATTGTTAAGATGATTTATTTAATTCAAATACCCAAAAAAAAAGGATATAAAAGAGTTTCTAATAATTATTTTCAAAATATTGAAAATTTTAACTAATTAATTGAATAAATTTTCTATTATAGGCTTAGGTGCAAGCAGAGAACCTAACATCTGGTCACTTCGAATTGTTTTCTTTGTTTGGCTTTGTTATGGATTAATTATATCCGTACTTTATCAAGGCAAACTAAGTAGTTTTCTAACAAGCCCAGTTTATGAAAAACGAATTACCTCATATAAAGATATCAATGATTCAGGTTTAACTGTACATATACAGGCTTTGTTTCATCGATTCATTCAACATATTCATTTTAAGAAATTCGAAATCAGTAACAATACTGTACCGGACGATGTCATGCGAGTTGCGGTTGATAGAAATATCACAATGATTATGAACTATTTAGGAATTGTTGAGCTGAACAAAATGAGTCAAGATCCAAAAACAGGTCGACAGCGTATGTACACTGTACCGGATTTGGATTTATTAACGTATTTAAGTAATTATTATGTTCAAAAAGGACATCCGCTATGGGAGAATGTTTCAGAGAGATTGTATTATGTTCATGCATCTGGTTTGCCTTCGAAATGGTTAAATGATTATTTTACCCTACAATCGAAAATTGATCCTCAAGATTCAGTGCGACCGTTAGCAATGGATTTTTTACAAGTTCCTGGTTTAATACTTTTCATTGGTTTTGTATTAAGTTGTGCGATATTTTGTTGTGAAAAATGTTTTATGCAGGAAGTAGCGGATTTAAATGATATGGAAAATCATTAAGAAATAAAATTTTTGTTTTAGAAAATTATATTTAAAACTTTGCACATTACTCAAAGACTATTAGAAATAAAACTTTTATTTTTTAAAAATCAGTGTATATCAATAAACACGCCATGAAACAAGTAATTAATACAATTATATACATACGATAGGTTATAAAATAAAACAAAATAATAATTTTAAATACGTTTTTGTAAATTTTTCAATATAGTTTACAATAAAGGCGTAAAATTAAAAAATTAATATTTTTTTTTTTTTAAATACAAGTAATACAAATAACTTTTGCGGAAAAAAATTTTGAAAATTGTGTTGAAACCTGAATATTAGTAGGACTTTTGATTAATAAACACTTTGTAAAAATGTAGATTATAATGCATGTATTAATATTTAGTTCAATTTGTATACAAATATGACACAATCAAATATAATTAACATATGTGACACATATATCTAACATTACATGTCACACATATTGTGTCATAAATATAAAATTATTAAAGACGATTTTTGTTTAAAAAAAAATCTAGTTAATCTTTAACCAAATATTTATTGGTTATAAAATTGATTTTGCTCGATGCCAACCAAATTATATCGTATGTAGGCAAACAATGTATATAATCATACAAAATTTGGTTCATATATTTTACGAAACTTTGGTAACATTTTATATATTCAAAATTAATTTCATGAATAAAGAAAGAGACCTAATTGTTACATTTTTTAAACGAGCTTAAGTTATTGAATAAATAGTATTACCAAATGAACAACTAACAGTGTTAATTGTTCAGATTATAAGCAACTAATTTTCTCATTGTTAATATTGATTAGCGTTACAAACTTGAGATTAAGTTTAATGTATCACCATAATTTCACGTTAAGAAAGATTCAAATTCATTCAAATTTGTTTATCGTAACTAAATGTTAAAATTCGTGAAAGCACCGTATCGAGATGTCAGATATCTTGTTCTAAGGTTCACCTTTCAATTCGTAAGTCGCAAAAGATTGTTTGTCACCCCATATAGAATAGTTGATTGTCTATTAACTTGTGTTGTGGAACTATTACTATGATTGGGAATTAAAACAATCATATAATTTTTGACAGCATTAAGAGTAACAATTTATGACAGCCTGATGAAGTGCAGTTTATAAAGAACACGAAACGTTGCAAAGTAAAAGCTTTGTCTTGTTGTTTTCACTGTTCCTTCATCTTCTAATTCTTATTAAATAATTAATCACACAGGATCTTATTTAATAAAAGAATTGTTGATTTTTATTATTTTTTCAGTTGAAAGAAAATCAGTAAATAATATTTTCAACTGTATTAAAATCTAGCTAGAATGATTATAAGAATTCAATATTTGATATTATATATAAACAATTTGATAGATTCGTAAAAAATATTATTATTGATATAAATATAGATAATGTACAAAATATAATACTTCGTTTTTAATTCTAACGAAATATAATGTTTATATAATCGATTTATTTAATACATGAAATAATAACCACGTATGTCTCGCAACAAATTACGTACAACATGCTTACTGAAAATATTAATTGATGATGAAAGATTCTAAAATAATGGAGAAATACTTTCAACATTGACAATGTGTTCTGTCTATAGCAATTATTTGTAGATTTCATAATGGAAATTAAATTGAATGAGAAAAATTAATTTTCAATAATAGTTTGAAGAAGATAGATTTACAAAAATATATTTTAAAATTTGGTTTTGGAAAATTTTAAATTAAACTAGGTACTTTTTAACATCCACTTCGTTCGCGAAGATCTTCAATTCAACAGAAATCATTTCATACGAACCTTGCAATCCCTCCTGTTGCGAATAATAATGGGAAGAAGTAACCTTGACTTGAACCATTTCCTCTTCAGATCTGTAATTTTTCGTTAAAAATACGCACTTGTATTGTCGTTTTTATGCAACGGGATTATCCTATTCTTTTTTTTTTTTTTTGTTGGTGAGGTCTTACAAAGCTTAAACTGCTATCCCAAATATGAAGCAAACAAACTCACGTTCGCATCGATAACATTATTAATCCCAGTCAGATTTACAGTCATTGAGGCAAGCGATTCGTTTAAAGTTACTTTTAATGCTAGACATTTTTGTAAATGTTTATTTTACGTAAAATTGTTATTAAACCACCCATAGCATCAAGTGACGGATAAAGCCATGTATCATTAATGATGTAAATTAATATATAGTTTATAAAATAATAAATTCCATTATCTTGAAGTGTGGTGATAACTGTTTACACATTCGAAAACAATGACTAAATATGTATTTAAATATATACAGAGTGCACAAGTAGTATCGAAATGACCTGATCTTAGAAATTAATGTAAAAATTTACCTTTTTTAGATCCTGCAAGAACTGAGTGATGAAATCAAATTTCAACTAGAATTTAACATTTTAATTCTTCTCGAATCAATTTGGTTTGTAAAGAGGTTTTTAACAAGACAATGACTGGTCACGAGGCTAAGAGTTCTAAGCTAGTACTTATACAACTGTCAGATAGAATGGTAGCTACTTGCTTTACGCATCCTTTTGTAGTTGAACGTATCAATATCGATATAATTATTGATTCTTAATCTTTTTAATATTTTGGGAAAATAGTTTTATACAAAGATTAAAATAGTTTCAATAAAAAAAGGTATTTTGTTTGAAGCTTGAAAATTCTAAAGCATACAATTTCGAGATGATCATTTAATAAAACTCTTACCACTCAACTTTTGTATGAATTATTTTTTATTTAAAATAATTATTTTTCGAGTTATTCTGGTGTCTTCTGGTGTTCTCACTTTTTCTTACACCTGGTATTATAACAATAAATGATACCAGAAAACACTCTTGATTACGTAACGTATTAAATATTCCTTTTGTTTTAAATAACAATTACATTATGTTTTTATACACAATATAAGCAAATAACAATAACACCTAGGTATAAAACATGTCACAATCTAAATGTTATTTTGTTCAATTCATTTAGTTTCTAAGTTCAGTTTCATGATAAACTTTGGAGCTTTTGAAGCTGAGATGATGAAAATATAAATATAATTATTGGAATGGTGGTAATACAAATTTAAAAATAATTTATCAGTAAAATTAAATTGTTTCTAATAAAACAATAATTTTTATTTATTCCAGAGGTTGTAAGAAAATTGTGAAAAATCGAAAACAAAATTTTGTCTCCGAATTATCAACTATAGTTAATTTTGGAATTATCCTAATATCCAAAATATAGAGAAAAAATTATTTGAAACTTTTGGACCTTTGTGTGGATATTTAATTAATTAAAAGAAAAAAACTAGATTTAATTCGATTTTTTTAAAATTATTATGCTAAATAAAGAAATAAGTGAATTAATTTAATAAAATTGTTCTATTTATGGCATACACTCCAGCTTAGTATTTTTTCGAAGATTGATAGAAATATCCGCCATTAGTCTATCAAATTACAAGATTGTGCCTACTCCCGCAAAAGTTTTAGATCCTTCCGTTTTCAGAGACTATACTTAGTTATCAAAGGCCATAAAACATGATTCCAATCAAAGATTATGTTGGGACTTTTTGAGACTTACCTGGGATACCTGAATTTAGAAAGTTCTAATCTTTATCTAAGCTGCAATGTTTGTGTGTAGGGAGTTTGGGAAGTACATTGTCATAGCTTTTGGTGATAAGGCCATAAATCTCGCAATTTTCCAAATTAAACAATTTTATCTTTATTCTGTCGTCAAATTAAAAATAACAAATTTTTAAAATTCCCATCCACGCTTTTCTTAATGCTCGCTTATATTTTAAAAGAAACCCCTGAACAAACATCCACATGTTTATAAATGTTTCATGTGAAATTGCTGTTTTCTTACGCTCATTTTAAGATATTTTTTTAGTCTCATTATTTGAAGAACATGGTATGTCAAAAGCAAACAAAATCGGTATGCCAGTAACTAAATAATACATTTTAAAAAAGTTCTTATAAAATTTATTTCTTAAACAACTTGATGTACCATTATTTACACGAAAAGGGAAAATATTTTAGAGAAAACCACAAATTTTCGTGGTTAAAATTTTCTAATACAAAATCAACCCTTTAAATAATAATTTGATTTATTTGATACAACATGGTGTGTAAACAAAACTGTTACTTTTAACTTTAATATTCTTATCTTTATGGTATAAACATAAACATAGAATTTATGGAATAAATACTATATATATACTGATTGTATTTTATATTATTTATTGGTAAGTAAGGATATAATTATACGAAAATCGTTCATTAAATTAAAATATTTAAATGTAACATAAAAATTAGTTTTAATAATGATTAAAAAATCATGCTTTAATCGCTAAACCGAAGTAAAAATTAGAAAATTAATTTATCTGATTCTTCAGGATGAAATAATTTAAGTTAAAAACAATAAGAAACTTATTAACTGAAAAATGCATTTAATTTGAAGCGTGGGATGTCTTTCCTTTCTTTCTATCTTTTAACTCGTAGTATCTATTTGTCCGTTTGTCGAAATAACTTTATTTTGAATTTTAACTCTTTTCCCGTCATCAATTGAGCTTGAATTTGTAGGCACACTCGTTGCGACGATAGAAATGATATATCAAATCGTTTAAAAAAAAATAAAATTGAAAAAATTACCCGAAAAAACATAAGAAACCACACATACGGATGAATATTTTAAAAACTCTCACTTGAAGTATGTTACAAATTCCATTTCCATCGAAACCAAAATCAATAAATTTGAAATTCAATTAATTTCTAAAACATACGCAGTCTACGAACTACTACTGTGTTTCGAGTTTTAGTATAAAACGATAAAATTATTAACTCTGTATAATTAATTAACATTTCAAGTACTAATGATTAAATCATGATCATAATTTGCCTTGAAATAAATATCCCGACTACGGGATAGCCAAAAAAAAGGAGCTTTATGCTTTTGGCAATTTATATATGTATCTCAGAACGTATATAAAGTCAGATCTTTTCCTATTTCATTCAACTTTTTATTAAGTTTTCTAATACTTTACAGAAAAGAATACTGCCTAGAAAAACGTAAAAACTTCACAAACGAAATTTACAAAGAAAGCGAGTATAAAAAACTTGATTCTTATGGGGTTCGTTAATATTTGTAAAAATTTTATATTAAGCATGTCACGAATTTTTTTCAATAGGATAAATTTTTTCGTTTATCACTGTCAATAACCTACAATGGAAATATAGTTCTACTAGGGAAATGTGCAATTTAAAATACGAAACAAGAAAATAAACTTGTGCAAAATCGGATCAAATGATGTACAGAGGATAGCCGTGGACCAAACTAGTCCAAAGTATGCATTAGTACAACTTTCACGGTAATAAGGGCTAAAAATTTTTTTCAAATATCACTTTATCGAATTTCGGACAATATTATTTTCTTGTTCCATATTTTAAAAAGCACATTTACGTAGTTTCATTTCTTTTAAATTTGTTAAGGTATTCGTATTACAAACTGTAAATTATAAGAGTATTGAATTTTATTTTTTATCAACGGCTCCAGTTATATCAAATCATTTAAAATACAGTCTGTATACACTAAAGTACTATATTAATTCATAATGATGTTGTAATAAATTTTAGCTAAATTTAAATATACTAACGAAAATTATAAAGAAAATTATATATAGAAAATTGAGGTGGAAATTATTATACCATAGCCCAAGGAAGATATATATATATATATATATATATATATATATATATATATATATATATATATATATATATATATATATATATACACATCAAGAGCTGGATGTCATTTTATAATCATAACAACAGCTTCAACCTGTGAATTTTGTGTGACGGAGATTCGCGTGCATCTTAAAATTTCACTCTCATCATTTTTTCATAATGCGTCTAAAGAAGTATATCTTCAAAAATAAATATATTTTGAAACGTAACATCTACATACATCTACATTAAATTTTTGCTTGTTCCAATTTAAAAAATATTCATTTGTGTCAACGTTCTGAAACTCTTTGAAGATATAGCTTTTTAATTAAAAATATTCCAAAATGAATACTTTCTTTTAAATGCCGTTATATCGTGAACATGTCATTCGATTTTGATGAAATTTTGTATGAACACTCATACCTTTATATTAGTAACTTCTAATTCAAAATAAAGTTAGCATCGTTAGCTTACTATTACAGAAAAATAGAAGTTTAAATCGTAACCCATTCGGTTAAGATGTTCCACTTAAACGGTTTTTATGATAATTTAAATTTTTGGAACTCGTACTTTTGTGTCCATTATTGCCAATATATTTTTTATTCAGTTTCATATCAATTATATTATACCATCCTGTATATGTATGAAACCGCATATTTATGTCAGAAAAAGAATAAAACCATCAATTAGAACGGGTTAAATTTCCCCCGTTTAAAGTATATATAAAAAAATGAACACAACGGGTTCGTTAAAAGAACTTGTCTTCACTACCGTTTTAAAATAATTTATATAAACAAACAAAAATTGATTGTCACTTTACTGACACTGATTAATGGCTTCGAAGAAACACCAAAACCAAATGGGAATATCAACAAATTTCTCGTTTATAACTCTGATTTAAATATTTTAAATTTATTATATTTATTTTTAAATTTTTTTATGGACAACATTTGTATTTGTTTAACTATTGGCATCTTTTTGAATTAAGTATACGATTTTATGAATACAACTTTCTAGAATTATGTATACGATTGAATACGATTTTTTACTTCCAAATATTTTCAATAGCTTATAGGTCTGGGAAAATATTCATTCCATAACTTTAAAATTCACAATCATGAAAACTAATCTTAAGTTGCGTTGGTACATGGAGCCAGGACCTTTTTCTTCTTCGCTAAATCTGAATAGACTGCCGTTTACTTTACCGTAAAATTAACCCTGGCACCCAGAAGTTTCAAATTAATGGATATTTTTTTTTTAAGTTCTTGTAATCGGGTCGATTTTGTGAACCCATAATTTTGATATAGCCTTGTGTTTCTGCAAAACCCAAATTCAACGTTTTTGGAGAGATGTCTGTATGTACGCTCGTTTTTTTTCCGTCTCGATTATCTCGAGAAAAAATAATGCTATCGACGTGGAATGACTAGACTATGAATGACTTTTCATCAAAATCGGTTTAGTCGTTTTTTATTGAGGATAAAAAAACTAAAAAAAAAAGATCAAAATATCCATATTTGAAATAATGAGTGCTATCGAAAATTTTACGGGTCCTAGCTTATAGATAATGGTTTACTCGTTAGAATTTTCAACGAAAGAAAATTATAACGTCAATCACAATAAATCACAGATACAATTCTAGCTTGTTAAGCTTATCAAGCGCTTGGCCCCCCAGGCTAATGACCAGTACACAATTTATAAAAATACAACCTGTTGATAAAAGTGGAAAAATAATGAGATGAAAATGTCTATTAATAAATATCAGGAAAATTTGATCGACATCTGAATCCATGTTTTATTTACACATAAACTTTTAATTGCGTATTACGTGCGAAAACTTTTATATTCATTCTTTTCATCGTTTTTTATTTTATTTTTATTTTTTTGGATGCGTGGAAAATGTAATCTCATGTCAAAAAACCAACAAACTTTGTTCGTTATAATTGACCTTTTTTTAATGAGCTTACATATATCAAATACGTACTGGGTATTTAAAGAATGAATCTGTGTACGGATGAACAGTGGTGTTCAAAAGTTTTTGTGATTCTGTGAACAATTTAAAAACTGTCTAAAAAAACCAAACAAAAAATTTCTTATTGTTTTCAGGTTTTCAATTGTAATTAAGGTTTAGAAAACCAAAAATAACACTTATTTTTCGATTGGTAGGTAATTTCCGAAAAATTGCTTGAAATTTGTCTGAAATATTGACTTCTGAATCAAATTTCGGGTGATATATTAAAGCGTGGTTTTTAAAATCCAATTGTTAAGATGTTATTTTTGAATTCTACAGGTCAAACGAGCATAATACTTTATCGAAATCGGAAACAGACATTTTTTCCAATTTTTCGGTATTTTGACAAATTTTAGGCGGTAAACTGGCTTGAAAACTACCCTAAATACCCTAGTAGGTAGGTTTTTTAAACACCCTACATAATCTAAAAAAATACCAATAAATATTTTTGGGGTTCCCGGCTATTTTCCATATAGATAGATACCACATTTTTGGTGATATCTATCCATTCAGATAATAAATTTCCTGATACTTTTCTTAAAACACAAAGAAAGTCACAATGATCTGCTTGTAGTTCAGTTTTAAATAAAATCGAAAAATTGATCCGAAAACAATGTTCACCTTAACAACGTATTCTATTGTATGATATAATTAAGTAAAAATTTGATCGATATGTATCCAAAATATATTTTTGCTTCATGTACGAACAATTCATAATTATTTTATTTACCAGATAATATTTATTGAATTATTAATTTTTTGATATAATTGATAATGTTAATAATATTATAATAGTAAATTAATAATTAAAAACATATTATCTATCATGTATAATAAGTATTGATAATAATAATTATAATAATTAATGTATTAATGCGTATAAATTTTATTAATTGACATTAAATATTTAACAATAATCTATTATTATGGTTATTGGTTATCGAATGTTATTGTTATAGAATTAGAGTTGTTTATGTAATTATTGTACATATATTTTGTATAATTAACAATAAAAAATTATAATTTTTTATACTTAATGAATTGATAATAATTTATACAAAATTTACAACAACAAAATAATTTAAACAAGATAACAACTAACAGAGTTTATGGTTTAGATACTTGATACATGGATCAGTATCAATGTTTGAACTATTTTTAATAATAAAATGTATTGCAATTAAAAAAAAAAATTGTGGCGAATCGAAACAGTTTACGAAAAAATGTTTCACACAAAAGTAGTTTGTTTAGAAACAAAATAAAAAGTTAAATGATTCAAAAGTTGGAGCATGGATTGTCTTGTATCCATTGGTTCCATTGAACCGATTTTGGTCTTTTCGCGAACTTGATCTTACTTTTTTTATGTCCAAAGTGCGTCACCAAAAGTTCAACTCAATAACTCTTTTCATTTTTGAGGTATTTTAGTGACAGGCACAAACTTTAGACAAAAATAATAATTTACTCTGGATTATTCTATAAACGTGGAGTAAAATAAAAACCCCTGGAGGCAAAGAACATATATGAAAAGTTTGGACAGCTAGAGAAATTGGTATTTAGATAAAACAGTCATATAAAAATCATTATTGGCTCACAACTTGTTGGAAATATTTCTTAATGAATTTTTAATCGGAAACCTTTTTTATTTTTTGTAGAAATGAATATTATTTATCAGAAAAGAAAGCCTTTAGAATTTTTTGTGAAATTGATTTGAATTTTCAACTGCACCGAGTCTGGAAGAAAGGACCTTAAAATTATATTATTCAATGTTGATTTTGAATCTAGTCAAAGTTTGTTTATTTCAAGAGAACACAGCACATCTCTGCTGAGTAATATTTATTAAATTAACTGTGAGTAATGAATAATAATGATAACGGTTATCATAAAATTGAATTTATATTTATTCATCTACACACGTAAAATAATGGTGTGTACATTAACAGTCATGTACATTAAAATGGTTCCAAAAGAAAGATCGAAGAAATTTCATTAGTTATTTCTTTATTTTATGCCACATTTTAACTACTAAGGTTATACTACAGTGACTACAGTGGGTATATTCTGTACAACATTACAAAACATTTCTAGGTGGTCACCCATCCAAATACTGATTGTGTTTGATATTGCTTATCGTTCGTGATCAGTTGAGATCAGTAATTATGCTACATCCGTGCTCGGACCGCATAAGTAATTATTTTTAATTGAAAAGATAAATAATTAATTATTTAAATTTGTAAATAAATTTTGAGAAATATTATTTTATGTTATATCATAAATACCAATCCATTGACTGATAGTTTTTTCAGATTTAAGGGGTATTCTGGTCTAAAGCTCTACATTTTGGGCATTTTTCAAACTAGGATAAAAAAAAAATTTAAAAACATTTTTGTATCCATTTTTTTAAACAATATTTATTGATTTTTAAAGTATATAAAAAAATTTAAAAAAAAAAAAAAATCAAAAATTTATCCAGTGGCAGGCCGGTGAAGTGGGGGTTGCCAGTCAAACGGTGCTCCCTGGTTGACATGATTCCAACCCTTGTAGTGATATAAATCGAACAAACAAACAAAATTCTTAATTAGTAAAGATGTCGCTATATCTTAGACCTTGGTCGAAAAAAAAAATTAACTAAATGGCGTCCACTTGAAAAAAAAAATTTGATGCAATTGCAACACAAGGTCTTGGAGACTCAATTCTTTTTGTACGTGCATTCTAATTCTTGAAAATGAACATCTGAATAGTTTAGGTTTTAAAATTTGTTCGGAATGTTTTAGTGTTGTAGGCAGATAAAGATAAGTTCGAATTAAGACGAGTCGAGGTGATTCATTTTGAATTGTACTACAGTATACCTGTGTAGTATATTTTCAATAAAATATTTCAAGTATTATAATTTTATTTAAATTGTATGTAAACATATTACAAATTACAATTACAAACAACTCACTCTTATATAATATAAAATTAACATTTTATTAGATTACAAAACATTTAGAAATTTAAATTCATTTTATATGAATTTATCTGACTGCATCTACAAGAATCATGAATTAAAATTAGTAAGTACTACAATTTATTCAAAACATTTCATATTCAATATTCAATGTAGTTCATTTTATTTCGTTATTATGGAGTACTACGTCTTGGACTTTTATTATTGTCTGCGCCCACGCATCCGTTCATGCTTCACTAATTAAAACGAAAGCACATTCAAACTAGATTCTTACATATTACAGAAGCACACTCCTTAATGTAGTAGCCTTCAATTTGAGCTCATAAATAACTGAACATTGTCATGAAAACATAGGACTTTCTTAAGAACAAATCAAAATTTTATATTTTGAAATGTTTTTCGAGAAAAACAAGCGATCCAAGTCCATGTCAATATTGTACATACCAAATTGTATTACATTTGAATAGTTATTTGCGTGAAAATTAAAAAAAAAATACAATGTATATTACATTCGCGATTGTCTTTATTATAGATGTCTTATTTTTTGTACCAATTTTTCCAAAAGTGTCTACTGACAGAATATTATTACTTTTAATTCGATGACGCTAAAAAATATTGCTATCAGCAACTGCTTAAACTATTTGAATCTTTTGGCGAATTTTGAAATAAAATAAGTAAAAGATTATTTAAAAAATCTCTAGAAATTTTCGAAACTTGGATTCAAAATTTACAAACCCTCATTTTTTTTCTTTAGCGTTAAGAAATACAAAAGTTGTAGATCTTTTTATTACCTACAACTTTCCCATTTAACTTTTTTCCATAACAATTGTAGTTTTGCCGGAAATCGAGATAAACCATGTAAAGAAATCAAATTAGGTGTGATAAAGCAGAAGTGATTAAAATGATTATCTTGTTTTGCAACCACTTGACAGTTCAGGAGAGCTATTTGAGGAAGGTTAATGCTGCCTCAGCTGGTCTTTACATTTACGTATAAAACACAAGTCAGATAAAAATAATAATCCCAAAGTTTCATTGCATTGATAAAAAATTTCAAAGTAAAAAAAAAAGAATTGTTTAATGACACCATTTCCCATTTGTCATTAATATACCATTTACTTTCTTTAACTTTTATTTCACCAAACAAAACAAATTCTGCCTCTCTCTTCCCTCTGCCAACAATTATCCTGTCATTTATTCCGTATTGTGGATTGTGTAAACTCAACAACTTTTATATGCAAAATAAAAATAAAAAACTAGACCAGTAACTTGAATGAAAAATTGATTTCAATTTAAGCTTAATTTGAAACGCTAATTTGGTTATTCTATGATCACCTTTATCAAAATTTTGTTAGTGTGGTCAATATTTGCTAGCGTTACAAAGTTTACACTAAAACTGCTTTTTCAAAAATAAAAAGCAGTTTTAGTCTAAAATTTTTAACGCTTTTGACTCAACTTTTGAACTACAAAACATAGAATGAAATTTCAATTATAAAAATGTAAATTGTTTTAAAAACAAAGAACTTTTATTTGAAACATTCTTTGTTGTTGTTAAAATATTCAGATTTGCCACCATTTTAGACAAATAAACAAATATTATTATTATTTATGTATTTTTTCATTAATAAAAAGTAGTTTTAGTCTAAACTTTGTAACGCTAGCAAATATTGACCACACTAACAAAATGTTGATAAAGGTGATCATAGAATAACCTAATTAGCCTTTATCTGTTCTTTAAACTTAATCCGAAATAAATTATCGTTTTATTGTTGTCTGAATTATTGTTTCAAGAAAACTCAACAATTGCTAATTCAATTCAAATCTTTATTCATTCTTTTTTAAAACAATACATAATTGATATATGACTTTATAAGGAACTATCCGAGTATTCACTTTGTACAAACCAAATGGAAAACCATCGGAAAGGATAGCCTGCACCCGATCGTAATGATGAAATGCCTCCCGAATATCACCGAGGAAGTGATTCGGTTCAGGGCGTGAAATTCATTTGATACTTAGATGAAGTACATTTAAATAAAAGCTGTAAAATTACAGCAGTCAAAAAAGTTAAGTTTCCCATTTGAATCGATGCAAAATTAAAAACCAAAGAAAAATTTATTTATCAATCTAAATGAAATTAACATAATTATTATTAAAATTTAAATTGACTATTCATTATCGAATCAAATGAAAAGTCAAATTTGTAGGGACAAATATTCTTACAAAATAAATATAAATAAGTATACATAAATCTATTCTTAATACAATTGTGTGAAGCACATTGTAAGTCACTTAGCAAACAAAGAGTGCTTGCCTATAATTAATTTTCAATTTCCTATCCAATTTATGATCTGGATTCTGGTCTATTAGAAATGGAAAACTTTTTATGATAAATATAAAAAAGAAAAACATATTTTTTTTATCCTCAGCTTTTTTACTCCTTCTTCTTGTTGCATAACATGAAAACCCCATAAACAAAAACACCATCATCTTTTCAAATGGAACAAAAAAAGAAACTTCAAAAGAAATTTTAAAGAGAACGTTTTATAAACTTAACGATAAGATAGAGATAGAAAAGAAATGCGAGAAAGCTTATAGAGAAAATAAAAAATGGTATTGTTATGTGTGTAGTGTTGTAAATAATTATTATCTTTTAGAGTTTATTTTTATTTATTAATATTCAAAGTAAATAAAAAAATATTCAAGCATATTATATATATATATTTATAAGTATCTTGGGAATTTTGCAAAGCAGTGTCTACATTACCGTAGAGTTAACAAAGGAAAATATTAATAGATTGAAAGCTTGTTAAACATAAATTGAAACATAATCATTAGACAAGAAGTGTGAGTAAGACTAATGAATGGAGGGTGCGATATTATTGTTTTTATTCATATGAAAAAAAGTATTTACTTTCTACACACTAGAAAATAAGAAAGTTATAGTTATATTTTTATAACCTAAAACTTTTCCTTTTTTTCCATAGGACTTGTAATTTCACCAGAAATCGAGACCATGTTTTACTATTAAAAACACAACCGTTCCACATCCCCACCATCGATCGCTTGTAAATTATTTATCCTTTCATTTTTGTTATATTTTCTTCCGTTTTCAATGGGTTTCATCCTACTATAATTTTTATGATTTCAAAAATTATCGAACCTGATCTATCTCTACTAAAACAAATAATAATTGAGTTCGCAATGATTTTGTGCTTGTATGTAAAAGTGTTAGACTTTAAGCTCCCACTTAGAGATCGAAATTTTAACACCCTCCGTCAAGATTATCCATATCAAATTTTATATTAACTCATAAATTTCTGCGATAAATAGACCTTTTATGGAATCCATTTAGGTTCCAATCTCATAATTCGGTTTTCTATCTACAAATCCGTATTATTTATTTCGTAAAAAGTTTTAACTATATAAAAGTAATTTTATTTATTGACTCCCAACATAATGTTTCCAATAAAATTTAATAAATTGATACGTATTTCTTGATAAACTTCTAAGCCACCATCTTTCTTCTCTCCTCCTGACCACATTATAAATGTTTTACAAATTACCAATAAAAAGAACATATTAAAGATTTATTCGAATATTCTAACTAAAAAAAATAAAACCTCGAAAAAAACCTAAAATAAAAAAAACAGCTAAAAGGTATGTGATTTATATTTGAAAACAATAAAAAAAAAAGAAACATTATTTGACCAGAAAATAAAATGAAACACAATCATAAAACAAGCAGACAAGTGTGAGTGAAACTTGTGAATCGAGGGTTCGACGCAACTGTTTTTGGACGAAATTGGAAAAAGTTATTTCTTTCTTTCAATACAGAGTGCTAGATATGTAGGTCCTGTTAGGCACACGAAATTTCGACAGAATGCTACCTATAATCATAAATCGTAATCTGTTTTTTGATTTGAACTTAATTTTTTATCGAATATTGTTAAAGAAGAGACGGCAAGAAATTCTATAGCGTCATTAATTTTTACCCTTTCGTGGTTTCATTTCAAGAAGCCTTTCTTGCCCAATTCAAAATATTAATCCTTATTACTTTTATCTTGTACTTTTTTTGGGCAACTTAAACCAGAGATTCCGTAATGACACAAACTAAGAAGCCATGTCAATTTCATGATGTAATGGAAAAATAGTATTTCAGACCACTTATAGAAATTATGCTATAGAATTTATTGTAAAATAGTAGTGGAAATCTTAGGATTAAAATTTAAGATATTCTTTTCTTACCGAAAAAAAATATAATAAAATCGACAAAAACCGTTTGAATTTGGGTCAAAAATACAATATATTTTTAATATGATTGAAAATAAATTTTCTCATTAAATTTTCTAAACATTTGGTTACAAATCTACAAAAATAGAAAACCATATTAAGTATTTTTAAGTAAAATATAAAATAGAAAATAATAATAAAAAAGAAAGGTACTAGGTATAATAAATTAAACCTTAAATAACCTTTTAATACACTACAAATAAATATATTTTATGTGATATAAATAATTATAAATTTGACCTTTTTAAAGGTATAAATATTTTAAGGTAAAAACAAAGAATTTGTTATTTGTTTTACCAAATTCTAGATTATAAATTTAATCCACTTCTATTTCAAACTATAAAATTGTTTTTTGTTTAAATCTGAAAACAAAAGATTTCACGAGCGTCATTAGCATTAATTTTATGAGGAGTATACCTAAAACTAGGGACAATTCATTGAAATGATAAAGAAATTGAAACAAGGCTTATTTATCGATATGCAAATTTTTGAATGTAAATTTTATGTTAAAGTAATTGCGTAACACTTGTTTAAGGGGGGATAATCAATATCTGCTCGAAGTACGCTCCTTCATGTAATATCTTTCAATTTTCGCATAAAAACTAATGAAGGGCTTCTTAAAAAGTTATTGTCGAAAAAACATTTCTAAATGTAAAATAAAATTTTAATTTTTACCTTATAATTTTTTTCGAGAAAAACCTTTTAATTCCTGTCGTTTTCATGTCAATATTGTTCATAACATTTGTATAAGTATTTTTTCAGATATTTGTATGTGTAAATTGAAAAGATAAAAAATATACGTAAATTATCGAAAATAATTTATTATTTCGAATGAATTCAATGAAAAATAATCACGAAATTTAAAATTATACATTGTTTAATAAGCATATATTTATTATTATTTTAAATAATGTAAACTTTTGTTATTCAGAATACTTTAATCTCTCTTCAGCAGAGCGAGCGACCTTTCAAGCTATCTGTTGTGTTACTGAAAGCACTTTAGTCTGGCAATAAGAATGTCCCGAATTCATATTGAAATAAAAATAACGTAATAGAAATCTATATAGTGGTAAAAATGTCATTTTCTTCAGAAAACATGTCTACCAAGTAACCATGGTGTTGCTAGAAGCGCTTTAGCCTGAATTCGTTTTGAAATATGTATTGAAAAAAAATTACGTAATATTAAATTATCTATCGAAGTTAAAATGTTATTTTTAATTCGGTATTAATTTATTTTTGGACTTTAAAGCTTTTATCATTAAGAATTATGGTAAGCTAATTTCTAATACTTTATTAACTTACAATAAATTTTCAATAAACCTCATAGGACACGTTAGTTAGCTTCAAATAAAATTTTATTCGAAATAAATTACATATTTCTTGTCGAATCTCATACCATACTTAAAATTATCAATCAGCTACTAATTTGTATTTACTTGCAGAGATAATAAACTCTTGTGTACATCATTTCTAAGTATATCAATAAAATCTAAAATCATGATTAAAATTAATGAATTTTACAAACATTGGTTTTTATTATTAAAATAAATTAAAAACGAGTCTATGTTTTATTTTTATATCAAATATATAAAATTAATTAACAATATATATAAAACTCCATCTATTCAAAAGCACATGGATTGATAAAACAATATACAGAGTGATTCATTTAGAAAAGAAAAAACTTAAAATAATTTATTACTTTAATGATTTTATCGTTATAATCGTATATATCTATAATCTAGAAATTTGATCTAAGTCTAAGGGAAATTGACACAAAAAATGGGACCTATATAATAAAGACAATCACTGATGTAATATACATTGTACTTTTCTTAAATGGTATGAAATTTGGCACATTCTTGGCATGAAAATGGAGAACTTCTAAATTAAAAAAAATTCTAAATTAAAAAAAAATTTATTTTATTTTATATTTAAAAACGTTTATTTTCTTCTTTTTTGCGGAAAACTCTTGTGATTCCAAAAATTGTAATTTTCAGATTCCAATAAAAAGGTTTATGTCCGTATTTTGGAATTCATTTTGGATGTTAATTCGATATATCTGTATGTATCTATTAGCCGTTTTATCAGAACGATATAAAATTTTAAATTTTAGATAAACATTTTTGGACCCCTGTAGGTAATTTATTCAAAACCAAATTAAATCTGGAAATGACCATAAAACGCAATAAAAATCGTGTATTTTGTATTTTTAAATGAACGATTCAGGTTGAAGCATTTTTTATACTTCAATTTGTTTTTATAGGTAATTAAGATTATCCATTTTGTATCATTCTGTACATCCAATTTTCTGTAGACAAAGAAAAGAAATTTGAAGAAATTAGTAAATTTTAACTACGAACTGAAAACTAACTATAAATAAGGGTAGTTTTTGTTATAAATTTAAGGGTTGTTAAAGTGAGGTAAATAAATAAATAAATAATATAATTAATACCTTTATTTATTTTAAGAGTTTAAAATTTACGAATTGGATCTGTTCTTTTTATTTTGAAGCTCATAAATTTTACAATTACAGAATGTTATTAAAAAAAAGTAGTCAAGTCTGGAAATACACTTGAAATTAAGATCCGGTAGTTGAGAATTAGTAAATTGGTGACGTACACAATGAACATATTATATCCAGAATTAACTCATTAAACCAACTAAATTATTCCATTTTCGTTGCATACCACTCACAGTATTTTTAAGCTATTTTTTTCCAAATCTGTGAACGAAGCTTTACAAACAAATTAAGCTTTGTGGTTTTTGACATTTTAAAGTGCATAAGAAAATTGTTGCGTGTGATTGGAAGAAATGATGAATAAGTTTTTGGAATGTACTTCAGTACAATGTCTAGATTCCGTTAAGAAGGGTTTTTGAGATCAATTTGATTGTGAATTGAGAATTAAAATTAGCATAAAATATCTAAATTGTTATGAAAAATACGTTTTACCGTAGGTAATTTAATGCATTTATTTGCTAATATCAAAAACATTAAAGCATATTGCGTGTGTTTTTTGATTCTGTGAGTAACATAAAAAATCGCCACAAAATCCCAAAAAAATTATATTGCTACTTTTAAGTTTTCTAGGATAATTACAGTATACAAAAATAAAAAATAACACTTTACTATTTGATGCTTAGTTATTGAGATCTAGTATGAAATTTTTACAAAATATTTACCTTCAGATCGACTTTTACGCAATATCTCATTAGGCATATCTCGAATGATGTTATTTTTGAATTCTACGGATCTTTTAAAAACTACCCTTTAATGACGTAATTTTATCGAAATCGGATTTGTGTCAATTTTTATTACACACCTTAAGAAAATAGCGATAAATTGAGAAACTGTTTTTGATTCCGATTTTGATAAAACTTGGTGTATATCGATAGTTTGACATGCAAAGTTCAAATATATTATCTACTCGAATCTCGGATGCGCTGTTATTCAGGTATCACCTGAAATTCAACCCGGAGGTCTATATTTCATACTAATTTCAAGCGATATCTGGATAACTATCTATCTAGAGAAAACCTTAATCCAAAAATAAACTTTTCGACGGCTTTTAATGTGATTTATTACCCAGTTTATAAATTCTGTGCTATTTATTTTCCAAAATAAATTGTTTTTTTATTCGAACTTCATACTTAATATACCAACATATATTTTTACATGCTTAAATAAATATCATTTTATTTATTATTGTTTTCATAAACAATATTTTGTTAATTGAGAGTCAATCAATCAATAAAATAAATACTCAATTGATTGAGTTGAGAGCTATTCTATGTTATGTTGATTATTTAATAAATAATATTATTTTTGTATATTTAGATACTTATTTGTTTAGCTCACTACTTATTTGTTTAAAGAGTTCTTCGATTCAAAATTCGATTTTAAATTTAGAAATTTTTCTCGAGAATTGAAAAATTTTATATAATGAGTATTTAACGTTATCAAATGCTAAATGTTGATATTAAAAAAAAATTATATTATTTATTAATAATAAAATATAAATGAATTTTTTTATAATAAATATTTTCAAATTTAAATCCAATTTAGTTTAATAGAAAATTGTAAGCTAAAGAATTAATCCTTTTTTTTTTTTTTTTAATAATCTTCAATAACTTTTCCGTAATTTTGTTATTTTATCCGTGGTTATTTTGCCCTTCGGCTATTTTATTATCTGGTTATTTTGTCCTACAAATATGTTATTTTTCTGTTATGTTGCGATTATTATGCCTGCAGTTATTTGTTGGTCATGGCACCATTAATTTATTTTATAAAAGTGTATTTTTCCCTGAAAACAAAAAAGGAAATTTATTGAGAATGATGTTTTTAAAAAATTACATCAAAAGAATATGGTTGCATTTATTTGCTGTATTCATAATACAAACTTTTATTTAAAATGGAAACAGGCAGAGTTTTGAACTCGTTTGTAACACGTAGAAAATATATAGAAATAAAAATTGAAAAGTTTTCATCAAAGATTCTAAATAGAAAATAGGTTTTTCTTAGTAAATAGTTTTATATGGTAACTGAAGAATGTTAAATATAAAGAATTTTCTATTCTCGACTATAATAGAATCAAGCTTAAAATGTAAAAAGAACTGGTTTCGATTTTAATATATTGTTCATTTTTATTCCCTTTAAAATAAGAAAAGTCATGTTCTTGCCATATAATTTTGAAACTTTGTACGGACCTTTCTTATGTCCGGTTAGAGAGATTTTTTTAAATATAGAACATTTTGGAAAATAATTTTCTTTCAATGGACCTAAAAAATTTGTTATATATTCTAGGATATTTATTCAATCCGAAGTCCGATCATTTTATGAATTATCGAGTAGGAAAACACAATTTACTCTTAGCTTTGAGCTACGTAGGGTCTTAAGATCCTTCGCTATTTTAACGACTTAACTCAATTTGCTTGTATACGAGTGTATTAATTTATCGAAATTCGAGGAAATGTAATACATCCGTATTGTTTTTAGGGTTTGCAAATTCGTGTAAAAAATTCAACCCAACGTAACAATCGTGTATTTAATGTTTTTAAATAGATATAAACATTTAAAAACAAAAGTGTAGTTTTTTTTGATTGTTCATAATAACACTATAAACAGGATATTTAAACAATTAACTGTCTTGTGTCACCTAGAAATTGAGCCACAGTGTCTCTTTATAATGTAAAAACAACCACTAAGACTTATTTTTGGAAAATTTGATTTCTATATAATTTTTAACATCATGAATTGTTATGAGTTTTACAATCTATTTAAAAATGAACATTCGGCCACAGATGTTCCGTTCGCATAATTGAGCTTAATAATGAAAGCTTAATAATATGGGCTACGCTTGGATAAAAAAACAACAACCATTGGACAATTTATTTTACTCTAAAATCATTTTCTATACCGAAAAATATTGTATTTCAATCTTAAAACCTTATATTTTAAGTTTAAAATTCTTATATTTTCATTTTTATTGTCCAGTGTGTTTTTAACGATTTAGAAAAAATAATTATTCAAAATATTCTATAAAACATTAACTTTGTTAAAAAGTGCTCTTATTGTTTTTTTTTTACATAATTCCAAATTTTATTACATGGATGATTGAAAATATGTTTCCTAAATTTTTTTAACAAAT
The DNA here is from genome assembly GCA_020423425.1 of Chrysopa pallens. Lineage (NCBI taxonomy): Eukaryota > Metazoa > Arthropoda > Insecta > Neuroptera > Chrysopidae > Chrysopa > Chrysopa pallens. The sequence goes on along the minus strand of CM035594.1, from coordinate 27,595,060 downwards.
AATATTTTAATTTAAATATGATAAATCAGATTTCTATAATTAGCGACATCTAATCGTCATTAAATGGTAAAATATATATTTTTTAATAAAACATTCAAAAATAAATTTTTTTATTTTAATTTTATTTATTATTATTATTAAATTTTTTTAAATTTATTTCTAATTTCGATTGATTTTATTAATTAAAATCACGCTAGGATCGTAAAAAGTTGCCAAATAGTTAATTGTGTAATTTTCGTAATTAGCGTGGCGCTACCTGTGTCCGTCCGGTCCGTCTTCGTTTTGTTCATTTGGTGATTGGACATGTATCAACATGCATGGCGTCACTAACTTAAGATTTTTTTTATTATTATCGATAATAAAATTAAATTAATCGGTAAGAAAAAATGTTTTAATTCATTTTATTAATAATATATTTTAATAAAACCGAATTATTTTTGTATATTTTTATATAAATGCCTCTTAAAAATTCAAATAATATTTCCCATTACAATACAAATTCGCAAATTGTATTTTATTAATAAATTATATAAAACTTGTTACAGGTAAATTTGAAATTAATCTAGAAGTAATTGGAAATATTTGATGTATGAATTTTCGCTGAATAATTTTCAAAAAATTGCAAGAATTGTAAGGATTTTGTATTTAAAAATATTTTTTTAAAAGAATTATTGCATAATAGTTCGATTCATTTGTTTTCAGATGGCTTGGGTTTGGGTTTAAGTCATGTAACTGTGAGATAGAGAGCGCACAGTCGCATGTGGTAAGACAGAGATGCACTACACAACCTTGCAAATAGATCATCGAACTACATGTCTTGACTTGCATATGAATACATTGTTGGGTGCGTTGGGACGCCATATTGTAAAAAACACAATAATTGAAGGTAATTAAAATATTTTAAAAGAAAATTGATGGTGATTTAATTATTTAAATATAAATTTTTATCAAAACCAATATTTATTTAAAAACAAATTAAATTATTATGAATATACAGAATAAAATTTTGAAAATAAATTAAAAAATGTTAATCTAAGATATATATATTTTTTAACTTTTCGAAATTAATGATAGAAAATTTTTAATTGATTTTTATTATTATATGAATAATTCAAAACTTAATTTTTATATTTCCGTGAAAATAAATTCAAATTTAAAGTATTTTTATTTATTTTATTATTTGATTCAATTCTTTTAGTATAAAGCGGATGATGAAATTTTCAATGTAACGGGTGGCTTATAAATTATATCAAAGAGGTTAGTGATACGAATTTATTAAGTAGTTAATAATTTATTATTTAGTTAATAAGTTTATATAAAAATCATATTTAATTTTTAAAAAGATCTTTCTTAAGAGGGGTAATTCAAAGCTATTTCAAGATTTCTAACAAGATTTTGACTTGAAATACACATTACACAATTTTCGCTCTAAAATAACTCAACAAATAATTATACAATTTTTTTTGAAAAGAGTGTTCTTCTAACAGCTTGGATAGTCTCTCTTAATTTCACATTGATACTGAAATTGATATTTTCTTTTTATTTTCAATAAATTAAATTTTAATTGAACAATTTTTCCCAATTTTTTTAGATCTAGAGTATGTCTGCTATCCATAATTTTTTTTCAGTTTTTACACTTTGGTTATGCCTAATTGCATTGTTTTTTTTTTTGTTTATAGACTCGATATTAATGTCAGAGTATATTAATTGTAATCTAAAGTTTGTAACGCTAAAACATTTAAAACCAAAAACCTAGAAAAGTCTTTTAGAGTTTTAATTTTGAGTAAAAAGTCATCAGGAAAGTTATTCTGTCCCCCATCCAAAAACTTGAACACCGAAAGAAATAGCAAAATCAAATTTTGGGGGAATATTTAAGAACTAAATATTGAGTTTACGGTGGGAATGACTAGAATCCAAGGAAGTTTTTAAGTAACCTTAATAATTTATTTTACGATCGGTCGCCTAGCTTTCGAGATATACCATGAAATACATCCGATAAATAGGCATCTGGATCAGATTCCTACCGATATCTCAAAAACTACGCATGTAGATTTCAAAAATAACATCTAATAACGATCGGATGCATAGGTTTTGAGAAATCACCAAATATCCGATCCAGAGGCCGATTTGTTGGATGTATTTCAGACTGTATCTCGAAAACTACTCGACCGATCGTAAAATAAATGTCATTTTTACATTTAAGACCTTAATTATCCTAGAAAATACATAAACAGTGAACAAAAAATTTTGAACTTTGTCGCTCCCCTCTGTTATAATAGAAAAAGGAACTAGGAAATTTTACATGAAAATACAAGGTATTGCATATGAAAACCATGTAGATAATCAACATATTTATGTATAGTGCAAAACATTACAGGAATACACAAAATATTATTAGGATTTCTTAGAAATCCAAATGAAAACAATCGAAATTACTCTTTTAAAATTATATAAACGAACCTCCGTTTTAATTGCAGTTGGAAAGATGTTAAAATTTGTAGGAAATAAATACTTTGAAAAATTAATTCTTTCTGTATTGACATTATTCCAAAGCACCCTGCAGCTTTGTCTTATACTAAGCACATATTTTAAAATAAAAGATGTAATCTATTTAGGTTTTCCATTAAATTGGCCTATTATCCATACAAACTGATGTCCATACAAAAATTGATGAGTATTTGAAAGTTTTTGAGGAATTTTTTTTTCAGGCACAGAAATTATAAACAATACTTATTAATTGTTTAAATATTCGACATTTGACTCAGTATCAATGTTTGAACTGTTAATCATTAGCATTAAAATAAATACCTAATATCAGCTAAATTTGAACTGTAAAATGTATTTTGTTTTTGAATTTTTCTTGTATGGTTTAAAAGTCATGATGAATTCATTGGACTTAATGGATCACTTTTGTTTATTTACAAACTGAAACTCAATTTTAATGTTTAAAATACGTCACATTATTTCAGATTGCTATTTTCTTTTTTGTGTTATCTTGATAACAGATAGGCGGTCCTACAAACACGTAATAAAAATTTTGTTTGTGGCTTATATATTTACCAGACTACAAATTAATATACTATAATATATTTTACAAATTTCGAGTAAAAACATTGCAGGTTTGACAACAATTCTACTAGGTGTTTACACATTCTTAGGTATTCTTTAAATTTTTTGTGACTAATTAATGTAATGTTTAAAGAAAAGATGAAATAACATTTATTTTTTTTCTTTTATTGAGTCCATTTTACTTGTATTCATAAAAGTAAACATATTTTAATTATAATGATACATTTGATATTTTATAATACATACATAGCTATAATATATTTGGATATTTATTGGTTGTAAGCAGCAAAATTAGATGGTGGGTGGCTGCTGAATGCTCACATTGAGCAGTTACAAAATGTTTCATTAATCAACTTTATCATAATAGTATCATACTTTATATTTTTCCAAAGAAAACTAATTTTCTTCGTCCAGCTATGTTCTTATGTACAATCAAAGAATACGAAACGGTCATAGAACCTCATAATTCCAATTTTTCTATATTAAAAAAATTTAGTACTCACCCTGGCCATCAGTTAGATATTCTATATCGTTATTTACTGTGTTTACAAGTAATGACCAAGAGATATAGCTATCGCAGTTGAATAATTAAAATTACGTGGTTAATAATTAATTTTTAAAATCTATACTTGTATGTGAATTCCGTGTTTAAGAAAGAAGAAAACATATGTATAGCTTTTCCATTACCTGAAAGCAAATATCCGTTAGTACATTTATAAGACCTATGAACAGTAAAAACGAAAAGATGAAAAAAAAATCAAGATCCCTTCTCACACAAGATGACAATTATCTTGTTATTATGTTCTTGTTAGAGCCGGCTACTTCGGTCTTGTCCAAGGAACGGCAGTGTGACCAACTTTTATTATATTGACTCATACTGTTATATGACATGATATTAATAGGGGTTCCGCACCCACTTCGTTTGTATCTATACCTTTTGGTTCTCTGAACTATACCTTTTGGTTTTATAGAATACTTCATCAACTGAAATCAAATATACAAAAAAGATTTTCATCCACGCGACGGTAATGTGATCAACCAACTACCTTTTTTTTATTTAAATTATTATAATTGATCTAACTATCGCTGCCTGGTTTTGAACCTTCAACCTCCAGTCGGACTAGCCATATCGCTCAATGTAACAGTACTTTTACTCATTTGGCCATCAAGTGAGTTTTGACTATAATAACCTGAGAACCCTTACCTATATAAAGTATGAGATTTATCATTTCTTCGTTAGAATATTGAGATGCTGTCATTTTCTTGAGTTTTCATGACGCTTTAAAAAATCTTTTTACACATGAAATGAAATATTTAGGTCTTATTTACTAAAGTTTCTAAAATAGATTGTACATAAATGTTGTTTCCAAAGTGTATCTTTATTTTAAAACAACAGTATTAATATTATTTTGTTGTATAGAATACTCTGAACCTATAGAGTAGTACCCCAACCCCCTACCAAATTCTAAATAAAACCTTTGACTAATAATAATATAACAAGCTTGTTAAAATTATGTTGGAAGCTTACAAAACAGAATTGAACATATTTTGTAAGTGCAGTTGTTCTAACTATATTTGAATATTATGATCAAGTGATTTTAATACATGCATACTTATAAAACATCATCCTCTTATCACTACGAATTTGTCCGTGGAGTATTTGTCATTTATGGTTCTTACATCGTGCATCCACTGTTTGACAGATTATGCCTATTATTTTTTGTTCAAGAAATCTGAATAACGTTATTTACGTGAGCCAGAATTTGAAGGGTTTTTAAACATTTGCGAGAAATTCATGGTCAAAGATTGTGCAATTTTGAGAGTCATTTCCCATTCAAACAAATTAAAATTTATTGTCTTAAATGAGAGAATGAAGAAATGTTAAAAAAATTAGTAAAAACAGAAACGAAAAGAACCAAACACTTTTGTATCTTCAGATATTCAATTTAAAAATATTAATTTTTACCTCTATTATGCATTTTTCCTGCCATTATAATATTGTCAAAATATCAGTGGAGATTTTTGCTTGGTGGAGGCTGTAGGCATAAATAGGTGGGGACCTGTTTAAGAGCACAATTTTTTGCAGGTAGCCGTCGTTTTCAGGATAAGTATAAATCTATTTTTCTAATTGATAACAATATGTTAATTTAATCATATTATTTGACGTAGATATTTTTAAACTCAGATAATTTAATCGCAACTATGAAGTTCAATTATCCAATTTCTGGTATATAATTCAAAAAGAATCCCAAAGGTATCTTTTCCGTGATATATAACTAGAGAAATAATAATTATCTCACAAATTACTGGAAGTGTATATTTGTATAAAAATTTCTCGTTAACAAAGCCATGTTTCATTTAAGGCGGATCAATAATATCCCTTAAGAGATCATGTAACCTTTGTAATAAGCACCCACTCATTAACATAATATTTTTTATTATTCTCGAATAAATAACATAAAAAAATAATTATCCAAATGTTATGAAATTTGATATGCAAATTATTATTGACAGGAAAACGGTGGTTATGTCAAAATGTTTTTTTTGCGAAAAAAAAACATTTCTAAATATTAAATAAATTTTCTTGCGAAAGCAATACATTATTAATTACATTAATGAGTTTTAAGTTTTACAAAGTTACTTTTTATTGGTACAAATTTTTGTTTTTATAAAAATTAATTTGTAAAAACGTGATTGTAAAATTTTCGTCATATTAATATATATTACGTAAAAGACAAATCAGCCTCTAATAAATTAATTTAGGTACTAAGAATTTTAATAAAAGATGTTTTAAATTGATGATTAATTGATTTGAAATTAAATGCCTTTGTACTGTATATTCATATTATTTTAAATTGAATTTTAGGCTTTTCATTTTTTCAAAGAACTTTTTTTTTTATTTCAAAACATTTGGTGGTAACTTTTATTTTAGTGGGGCGGCCTTTAGACAGCGTCTTCTTTGCCTATCTCTAAAAATGGGGTTGCAAAATATATAACAACACTAATTATGAGTATTATCAAAGAGAACTCTAAGATATTTTAAATAAATTTGGATTTATTGTCCCAATTTCCTAGATGACAATTTTTTGTATGTTATACATAGATATATATTTCAACCACAAAGTAGTCACCATCGATATGAATTAGTTATTTGTAAATTGCGCGGTGCACATTGTCACAAAATTATCAACGAGTAACATCTCTTTTGAGATATATTACGATTTGCTAAGTCACACTGATTATGACTACTTTGTAGTCGACAACACGTATTTATAAAATACAATGAATATTCTGATCTAGGAAATCGGGGCAAAAATCGAAATTTTATAACACTTATGCTTTTAGAAAATTTATAGATGTATTATTTATTTTGAGAAAATGCATGTTTATAAAATAATAGACTTTTAATTTTGTCTAATTTTCACTTAAAATTTACTTTTTTTTTAATTACGAGGGCAGTTTTGAATTATAAAGTCTTTATTAAGGTGTTTATAATTAATGTTTTATTTTGGAAATATATAGGGAAGGCAGGTAAGATTACTGTGTATGAAAAATATATTTTCAATATTTATAATTTCAAATTTAATAAAGGGGAGTTATTAAGGTCTATTTGATATTATTTAAAATTATAAAATTTGGGATTATATTTAATTTATTAAAGTCAAGGGCTTCTAACAAATTTAATATTTGGCTTTTGTCACAAAACCTCCGGCTAGTGTTCACTCACTATCAATTATTCGTCACTTGATAATGGCTTTGTTAGTCAAAAATACATTAGTAATTAAAGAAAAATTTTTTTATGTGAATATTAGACAAAGTTAAAAGTATTTTCCTTATGTTTTTCTCTAAAATCAGTAACTATATGCAAAAGAAAAAAAAATGGTGAATAGGTCTAGTTTACGTCTCAATCAAGAGTCGACTTAAGACAGGACTGTTCCTTAATATGCCCAATATTACAAAACGTGTTCGTATGTGAATGATCTACATAATACGAACCACCTCATTTAAAACAATAAAATACCTTGCTTTTCTTGACTTTTCTCAATACCTTTAAAAATCAATCAAGATTTAGATTAATTTTTATCTTAAAATTACAAAATTTTATACCGTTCAATTATTTAGTTTTCAAGAATTAGTTACGAAAATATTACTGAGCCATATTTCTGAAACTATCCACAATCGTTACGTGAATATTATTTTTATTTTCATGTGTCGAAATTGGATTCTTTCTTCCGCAATGAATATAAAAATTGAATATTAGTGCTATGCAAGATATAGTCAATCGTTTATAATCACTTTGTACACACAAAGTTAGCTTTATTTTATAATACATGAGAAACCGTTGTTTGCAGCCAGGTATGCAACTTGTTTATGCTCTACATTGTTGTTTTTGTGTTTGACTGTTGTTGGGAACTGTTTACTGATCTTGTTCAATGTAAATTTATTTAGAAAGCATGCACACACACACACACCTGTACTCTGGTACGGATCCAGGATTCGGACGGAAGACATGTGAATTATTTTGCGATAGACACTTGTAATAGACAATAATATTTATTTAGGATAAATCAATAACAAGAAATTTAACAACATACCTTTTAATTTGCTTTTTTTTCATCAAAATTCGAGCAACAAAATACAATTAGAAAAAAACAGTAAAAACTATACCAAAATAATTCGTTCCAGAATTTCACAAAATTCAGTTTTAAATTAAATTTCTTCAAAACAGTTCTATTCTGATAAAACCGCTAAATATGGTTTATATCTAAAATTTAAAAAAAAATAATAATAACGTGAAATTATAAACAAAAACACAAGGATAAAGGATAAAATTCTTACTACAAAGCAGTGTACAAGTGCAATTAGAGCGACATTGTAAAAGAATGAAAACGTAATTAACAATAAATGATGTAAAAATATCAAAATTTAGCATCCAGAACTTCATTTAAGGAATAAAAACACTTGCTAAGAAGTATTGAGCTTATTAGATGTGATGTATCAAAGGACATTATATGTTGCTCAATGTGATCTCTCATTTTTATTTATTTTATTAAATAGTTCAATTGCTCTATTTTGAGTATTGTTCTATACAAACTTGAAATTTGATCTCTCAGAATATAAGTATTCCTTATGAAATAATTATAGCTAGTGGTTTTTTTTTTCTAAATCAATTTTTATTTTCCTAAGAAAATTTACACTAAAATATACATAAGCAAAATAAAAAGTTAGGATTTTGTTTTTTATGAAATTTTTTTTGCATTTTTGTATTTTGCTTATATTAAAAATAATTCTTATTACATTCTTTTGCAAAAGCTATGAAAATATTTTTTCACCTTTGTAATTTGCTTACATTAAAAATAATTCATATTGCATTCTTTTGCAAAGGCTTTAGTTTTTTCAGGACCTTTTCAAACTAATCATCGGGGCGTGTTGTTATATATATATTTTTTAGATCTGAATGACGTTAGTTTTGCATTATTTTGGAATCTAAATTTATAATTATAATATATTTTTATTGATTTGATTCATATAATAGTCATGTAATTAATAAACGCGACGACCTGAATCTTCTATGATTACTTAAAATTATAAAATACATTAATTTTATAGTTTATGGTATAATTTTTTCAGTTGAAAATAAATCTTTTAGAACACAATTAATTATGATAAACAACTCAATCCAACGAAATTATCGAGTATTTAATGTTTTTAAATAAGTATAAATATTACAAATTAAAGAAAAATTCTATAGACAGGATTATTAAGTAATGAGCTTAAGTCTTGTGTTACTTAGACATTGAGACACAATGTTTCTTAACATTCTATAACTAATTTTACAAGATTGTGAACTTAATTAAACTACAGCAGTATTTAGCGTAAATGAAATAAACCATTGGAGAAACTTTCAACTTTATCGGATACTCGATATACGAATGGTAATTTATTTTGCTCTAAAATCATCCCCCATAACGTAAAATAATTATTCAAAATATTCTATAAAACATTAATTTTGTTAAAAAGTGCTCTTTTATTGTTTTTTTTATATATTTTCCAAATATTATTATATGGGTGATTGAATATTTACAAATGATATTTTAATTTAAATATGATAAATCAGATTTCTATAATTAGCGACATCTAATAGTCATTAAATAGTAAAATGAACTTTTTTTATTAAAACATTCAAAAATAAAATAAATACAATTGTTTTTTTTTTTTTAAATTTAATAAAATTAAAAAATTTATTTAATTTTACTTATGATTTCGAGTTATTTTATTTATTAAAATCAAACATAAAAATTTTCAAAAATAGTTATTTGTCTAATCTTCGTAATTAGCGTGGCGCTACCTGTGTCCGTCCGGTCCGTCTTCGTTTTGTTCATTTGGTGATTAGACATGTATCAACCTGCATGGCGTCACTAACTTAAGATTTTTTTTATTATTATCGATAATAAATTTAAATTAATCGGTAAGAAAAAATGTTTTAATTCATTTTATTAATAATATATTTTATTAAACCCGAATTATTTTTGTATATTTTTATATAAATACCTCTTAAAGTTTTCAAATAATATTTTCCATTACAATACAAATTCGCAAATTGTACTTTATTAATAAATTATATAAAATTTATTACAGATAAATTGAAATTATTCTAGAAGTAAATGGAAATATTTGATGTATGAATTTTCGCTAAATAATTTTCAAAAAATTGCAAGAATTGTAAGGATTTTGTATTTAAAAATATTTTTTTAAAAGAATTATTGCATAATAATTCGGTTCATTTGTTTTCAGATGGCTTGGGTTTGGGTTTAAGTCATGTAACTGTGAGATAGAGAGAGTACAGTCGCATGTGGTAAGACAGAGATGCACTACACAACCACGCAAGTAGATCACCGAACTACATGTCTTGACTTGCATATGAATACATTGTTGGGTGCCTGGTGACGCCATATTGTAAAAAACACAATAATTGAAGGTAATTAAAGTATTTTAAAAGAAAATTGATGTTGATTTAATTATTTAAATATAAATTTTTATGAAAATCAATATTTATTTAAAAACAAATTAAATTATTATGAATATTTTGAAAATAATTTAAAAAAATTGTGAATTTAAGATAATTTCTTTTTTTTTTTTTTAACTTTTCGAAGTTAACGCTAGAAAATTTTTAGTTGGTTTTTATTATTTTATGAATAAATCATAACTTAATATAATTTTTATATTTTCGTGAAAATAAATTCAAATTTAAAACTCAAAGTATTATTTTTATTAATTTTTTTATTCGATTTTATTTTTTTAGTATAAAGCGAATGCAGAAATTTTCAATGTAAGGGGTGGCTCATAAAATATATCAATCAGGTTAGTGATACGAAGTTATTATGTAGTTAAGTTGTTATGAAATTAATAAGTTTATTTAAGAGCTGCTACAAGATTTCTAAAAAGATTTTGACTTGAATTAAAAATAATATACAAAATATTTTTTTCAATTTTCGCTCCCAAATAACTCAACAATTATACAATTTTTTTGAAAAGAGTGTGCTTCTAACAGCTTGGATAGTCTCTCTTAATTCCATATTGATTCTGAAATTGATGGTTTTTTTTCAATAAGTAAATTATTTCAATAAATTAAATTTTTATTGAACAATTTTTTTTACATCTAGAGTAGAGTATGTCCGAGATCGTTAATTTTTCATAGAAAATATTGAAGCTTCAAACCTAGAAAAGTATGAGAGTTTAATTTTAAGTAAAAAGTCATGTAATAGTCAGGGAATTTATGAAATTTTAGTAAGTCAGAATAAAATTTAATAAGATAAAATAAAATTTTAAACTTTTCGTCGGTTTTTAAGGTTTTCTTATCGCATTACAAAAGGGTCGTAAAGTTTGTAATGACTACGAATCAGTTTTTTGATGAAATTTATCATTTAAAATTTACTTAGGAATAAAAAATACAAAACACTTATCAATTAACTCTATTGGATGTTATGTTCACTTGTAGCTTGAGAAAATTTAGAATTTTTGGAAAATTCTGATTATTTTTCTATATCTTTAAAGTATCGTTTAAAACACCCACTACATACGCACCAGATACTCTTTCTAGTATTCGTGTTCAGCGATCCAAAAACTCCCCCAAATAACTGGTTTGGGCCAATTATATGATAAATTCTCATAATACTTTAGAGGAAGGCATTTAAAACACCCACTGCAGGTACCAGGTGGACCTTTGTCGATAACGTATTAGTGTTAAGCTACCTCAAAAATCCCTCGGGTAACTAGTTTGGGCCAATTTTCTGATAAATTGTCATAATACTACAGACGATGATGTGTGCAATTTGATATTTATACATAATGAGACTAACTCACAAAATTACCAGAGAGATTCTCATGAATTCCACGCTGCGAACCGCATTAAAATATGTCTTACTGCGAAAAGAATCGACAATAAGCCCTATTTTGTGATTCAATTCTACCTTTTTAATAAAACATTCAAAATTGATTTTTAAAATATAAAAAGAAAAAGTTTAAAATTAATAAATTTTTTAAATTTTACCGCTAATTTCGACTTCTTTTATAAATTTAAATGATGGTAAAAAAGTTACCCCAACGCCAACTGGTGTTAAGTTCTTATGTTATTCATCTACTTAAGGCATTTTTTTTTGCATTATCATGGTAGCATTGGTAGCGTTAACATCAGTCCGCAATAAAAATTTGTATGTCCAAATGAAAATTAAATTATTTGGTAAGATTAATATTTTAAAATGATGCTTCAAAGAATATATTTTATTCAAATCGAATTATTTTTGTAAAAAATGGCAATTTAAAGTTCTCAATTATTAATATTCATACATTTTGACTAAAGAATTTTATTTTGTATAATACTTTATTTAATATATAAAATTTCTTACAGATCAATTGAAAAATATGTTGGAAAAGAATATAGAAATTTTTCATCTATGAATTCTCGGAAAATATTTCTATAAAATTACAAAAATGGTATAGATTTTATATTCGAAAATATATTTTCAATATAATTATTACATAATTATTGCAATTCATTGTTTTAGGATAGCTTGGATATGAAGTTGGTTGTGTGTCGTCATTGTTGCCGAGTGATGATGGCTTGGATATGAAATTAGTTGCGTGTTATATAATTAATATAAAGTGAGATAGACAGTAATACAGTGTTGTGTGTGGTTAGATAAAGATATACTACTCAGCTAATAACTCATTACGGACATGCGCTGATCATGATATGACACGCCATATTGAGAAAAATATAATTACGGTAATTTGAATTATTATTTAAAATTATTTATTTTGATTAAAGCATAAAATAAAAATTTTCATCAATCAAATATTTATTTACAAAAAAAAAAAAAATTAATTTTTGTGAATCAATCCATTACAATTTTTAAATTAAATTTAATGTTGAATTTTTTTAATTAATTTTGGAATATTTTTTACTTATTTTATAAATAAATCAAAACTTCTATAAACTCTAAATATTTTTTTATTTTTATTAATTATTATTATTATTTTTTTATTTTAGTAGTGGACGGTGAAATTACTCAATGAAAAGTGCGCGATATAAAATGGAAATAATATTTTTTTTTCGTATAAAGTGGACGGTGAAATTACGCAATGAAAAGTGGTGGGCGACCTAAAATGGAAATATGGAAAAAATATTAATAAGGTTAGTTATCAGAAATTATATGGTTAATAATTAAATTTAATTTTTGCATTTGTTTAAATTTTCCCCATGATTTTAATTCAACATTTTTATTTTTTTAATAAATAATTGAAAATTTTTCCAACGTAATGAATTCTTTTTTTTTTTTGTAAAGTTATCAATCATTGATGGCTTATGAAAATATTCCGTTGGAGAAATGAAAAAATTTTGATTTTTCACTGTTTTATGAAAATTTTAAGGTTTTCAATTGCGCAAACTTTTTATGTTAATTTTACCATGATGAAAAATTTAACAATGAATATTGGAATGATAACCTTTTGAAAAATTTATTTAACTCATTATAGTTTTCACAATACACCATAATTTTTTTTTTAAGTTTTTGAATTCATATTTTAAACAGAAAACTTTTTTGTTTGTAATACTTTCGCTAAAAATTTGTGGACGCCCTTTTTTCAGTTTTTTTTTTGTTTGTTTATAATAACCAATAATTTGTAGAAAATAAAAAAAAGATCTTCCTCAGTCAAATCTTACATAATTTTCTTACTTTTCTCAGATATTTCCCTGTAATCAATACACTGATTTGTATTAAGAAACAGAATCACTAAATATATTTTCATTTCAAACAATTTTTAATATAATAAAACATATTTCACTCGCTCACTTTTCTAATATTTATTTAATGTAATTCATTGGAGCTACTCCTTGAAAATTTCACTGCCACCCACTTCAGTATTCAGTGAAAAACTTTGTTTGTTTATTTCGTGTAATTTATTGAAACTTAAAGTTCTAATTGAAAATTTATTAAAATTGTGTTTATTTCTATTTTCAGGTAGGTGGTTCCAGTGTTCCATAAAGTTCCTGATAAAAGGTCAGTGGTAAATTATAAGTTTTTATTATTAGTATGTATGTATAAATTATATATAAAAAAATTAACAAACCTCCCTCCACCCCAATCCCACAATATAATACTAATTTTTTAGATAAAGTAATTTAATGTATTTTAGTATATCAGATTAATAGAATATCATTTTAGAAAAATTTATTTTAATTCCAAATTAAATTATTTTATTAAAATTAACTTTATATTATTAGAATAGGGGGTCTGAATTTTAGAATTAGATTTGCATTATTAAATTACCTTTTCAATACTGTAATTTTATGTGAATGCCTACTACAGCAGAAACCAAAGGAACCCCATCATAAACAAATTTTATTGTTTTTTTTTTTTTTTTTGATAAAGTAATTTAATGTATTTTAGTATATCAGATTAATAGAATATTATTTTAGAAAATTTCATTTTAATTCCAAATTATTTTATTAAAATTAATTTTAGATTATTAGAATCGGGAGGTCTGAATTTTAGAATTTGATTTGCATTATTAAATTACCTTTTCAATACTTTAATTTTATGTGAATGCCTACTACAGCCGAAGCCAAAAGAACCTTATCATAAACAAATTTTATGGTTTTTTTTGGATAAAGTAATTTAATGTATTTTAGTATATCAGATTAATAGAATATCATTTTAGAAAATTTCATTTTAATTCCAAACTATTTTATTAAAATTAATTTTAGATTATTAGAATCGGGGGGTCTGAACTTTAGAATTTCATTTGCCTTATTAAATTACCTTATAAATACTTTAATCTTATACAAATGCCTACTATAGCAGAAGCCAGGTATCCCATCATAAACATATTTAATATGGTTTTTTTCTTTATAACATAGAGATTGATTTATGGTTTTATTTTATGTATTTTTTGTCAAATTTTTTAGATAAAGTAATTTAATGTATTTTAGTAATTCTGATTAATAGAATATCATTTTAGAAAATTTTATTTTAATTCCAAATTATTTTATTAAATTGAACTTTAGATTTTTAAAATCGGGGGGTCTGAACTTTAGAATTTGATTTGCATTATTAAATTACCTTATAAATACTTTAATCTTATACAAATGCCTACTATAGCAGAAGCCACAAGAATCCCATCATAAACATATAATTTTATAACAATTAACTACTAACCCCAAATATTTTTTATTCTAATTATTTTATGCATGTATCATAATTTTGCAATCAAAAATATTTACTATATTCATCATTTCTAATACTCAATATTTTCTCGTCGAATTTGTTGAAATAGCAGCATAATATTTTAAAAATAATATCTATTCTAAAATAATAATAATAATAATAATATACTGTATTTAATTAAACCAACTAGTTAGTTCGACTTCCTAGAGATTTTTACTTAGAAATTCTGCTTTAGTGAATGAATTGATTGTGAAATCTTCTGATTGATGAAATTTGTAACATTAAAAATAATAATGAGAATCGATAAAGAATCAAGTTTTGAGCCAATAGTGTTCAATAAAGTTTTTTCAAAAAGTCAATATTTTTTTTTGTTATTCTTGATTAAAAATATCCATTTTTTATCAAAGAAATTTTTTATCTATGTATTTGAACGGTTTTAAACAAAGTACTTGTAAACCTAAAGAGACTTACACACCTGCAATATTCGCGTGTAATATAACAGCTTGTAACGCAACTTTGACTTAACACAGCAACCTTTGTGTAGACGTGAACGCGTAACCAAATTTGATACACAACGATATTACAACGCCTCCCACAAATTGTTTTATATCAAAAGATGTTGTTACATAGGGTTACGAATTGTGTGTGCAGAGCTGGATTTAACTTTAGTGCCTCTCCGGGTCACTGTGCAAAACGCTGTTCCATTACTGAAATTTTACATAAAATGAGTCATTTTTCTATATAATATCATTTTTAATTAACACTTTCAGAAATCGATCAAAATCTTTTAGAATATTCTAGAACGCCCCTAATCCGATTTCGATTGATTCCAGTTATTCAAAAGTTATGTGAGGATTACATGCATACATCATATAGAAATGGCTTAAAACACCGGTATCTGATGACAACCTCTTTCATCCAAATTAGATGGAAATCAATTAGGAAAGTAAAAAGAAAATGCTATATTTATAATTTTGAGCAAACTCTTGATAATGCAAAAAATTATTTGATTTATTATAATTTAAATTTTTTACCATAATGACAGTTATCAACGCATTTTCCATGGCGAAGAAAAAATTTCTTTCCTTATTCTCTGAATTTTTCCGTCCCGGGCACTAGCCCTGACTGGCCCTATCATAAATCTAGCAATTAGTGTAGACTCAATAACGCAACACATTTGCAAGGACAAAACGTGTAAACATTATTCATTTTTATTTTAATTGCATTTAAATATTTGGATATGAAGTCGAACGAATAAAATATAATACAATTTATTAAAATTTATCAACATAAATACTTAAAGTGAAATTACAGTACAGATTTACGATGCGGTGCGATGTTACAAACGTTGGATGTTGCACGTGTGTGAGTGTGCTGCTTTAAATTTTATCGAAAATACTGAAATAATAAAATTTAAGCGTCGAAATACCAAGAAAAAATATATGTTTTACATTTCTACACAAACCAAAATTTAAACTAAATATTGCGTATTAAAGATGTCGATTTTATTAAGGAAAATTGCAATGAAAAAAATTGTTGAATACCACAAGATCGCTTAGTAATTTGGAGAAAACTCATCTGGCATTTATTAAAGTATACGTACAAAGATCTTCATAATGAGTCATTGTTGAAGTCGTTAGCTAAAAAACCTAACAGAATTATTATTAAAATAAAAACCTGTTTATCTTTATTTTACCGGAAAAAAAACTTGGATTAGAAAGTAATCTAATCTTAAATCTACATTTACTGGAAGACTTATTTTGATAAGATCGGGGAACAAATGGTTGATTCGTCAGATCGCTATAGATCTTTCGAACATACAAATTGGATATCAATAATGTTCAATTACTGATGTTTAAAATAATTTTTAAACCAAAATTACATTCTAAACTTTGTTTTGCTTTTAAATGTTCCGTTTAGAAAAAAAACCCGATTTAAAATAAAAGCATTTTTTTTTTCTTTAAAAATTTGTAAATTTTTATTATTAATCCTTAATTTTTTGAACTACCTCGATTTCAACAATAACACATTTTGAAGGTCTTTATCTTTGTATATACTTTAATCATGGTCGCACAAATTTTACGAACAGGTGTTCGTTATTCATGTTATTCAACTTTAAATGTTATTCAACTTGAAACATCTATAATTTTCCACGTACCATAATTCGGTTAATGTTGCATCTACGGGAATGACAAATATTTTTATTTTTTTTTATCCTAACACTTTTTTTTTTGATAATATGGAAAGTTTATTTTTCGTAAAAATTTTTTTTAAACATTCATTTTTTAGTTAAATCGATATTTTTAATCACTGATAACACTAAACGTAACCACTTTCTGGAAAAACATAAACATTTTTTACTTTAAATTTGTTGCTTTGTCAGTTATTTGAATTTTAGAACGTGGTGTCAGATGAGGTGACCACTAACACTCTGAGAGGTTATGGAAGGTTGAATATTAAATAAAATGCTAAACATTTTATTATTGAACTTATATATCATAATTACGTTACAACTGTGGTAGAATTCCTCTATCTTTTCAAGCTATAAAAGAATTGCACTAAGCGTTCTGTCACACTAGCATTAATTATTTTACCAACGCCCGTTGTAGTTTTCTCTTGTGTTATATACGAGCTGACACACTATAATTTATAAAACATCCGTGTATCTTAGCGAACGTTGTGAATGGACATTAGTTTGATCTTGATGTTTTGTTTTCTATCCAGTTGTAACATGGTTTGAATTTGTCTGATTTTTATTTTGTTATTTAAAAAACAAAAATACATGAATCATGTGCATATTAATATTCCTTGTATTAAATATCGTACAACACAACAAAGTTGTTAGTTATTAAAAAAAAAATAAATTTATTATAATAATGAAATCAGAAGAGGGGGAGATTACGCGATATTAGTGGCGCCTCGATTTGATGATTAATTTTGGTAAAAGAAACTAAGATGAAAATGAAAAATCTTAATTTTCGAGTTGTCGACACTGTTTTTTTAGAAATTATCGTGTTTATTTCAAATAAATACCTCAATTTAAACCATGTCACAAGATTTTATTATTAATTTTTTGTTAAATGAATATAATTTAAACATAAATTTAATTCGTTTAAAACAAATCAACACTTTAATACTATTAAAAATACATGTACGCTATTTTCGATTTGTATTAACCCATGGCTTTGTGGGATGTAGTTTGCAAGGGTCGGATTGGTTTTTAGCCCCTACGTTCAATCTGTGCTTAAACTACCTATAGATAATTCAAAAAATCATGGCGCCACGGATATCGTAATCGAGTCCCAGATGATGTATTAAAATTTGCATATCTTGTTCATTCATATTTAAAAAAGAAAAACAAAAAAAAATTATTGATTAATGAAATAACGGAAGTTGGTGCTTGCCATAAAAAAAGACACAAAATTGTTTGCAAAAAAAAAAAAAATTTTTTTTTCCAAAGTTCAAAAATTATTTCACGTCGATTTTAAAACACCGCATTTTTCAAACTAGCATAGAAAATTGTGATTTGGCTTCCAAAGGTGAGGTATATAATTGTAGTTTTTCTATTTATTAGAAAAAAGTAAACAAAAAACTTAGTATTTTTAGTGATTTCCCCAAATGGAATGCAATAAATACAAAAGTTTACGATTTTATGTCACATCGATTGCAAACAACCGCATCTTTCTAGTAATTATAGAAAAAAAGTTGATATATTAGAAGATTTTTCCCAAAAGCAAGCATGCAATAAAAACGAAAGTTTGCTTATATTATTTGACATCGATTGCAAAAAACGCCATTTTGGAGTAATTATAGAAAAAAATTTAGTATTTTTGGAGATTTGCCTCAAAAATGAAAATGCAATAAAAACGAAAACTTGTTAAAATAGAAAAAATGTTAGTTTTTTAAAATTACTTATGTTTAAGTCATGGTGGCTTACTTCTATTTATAAAATATTTCAAAAACATATCATATAAATCTGAGCTTACAACCAAACCGAGAATAAGAATATATTTATTTGCACAATACACAAATTTTACAAGATGAAACTAATACAATTATAAATAACAGTGTAAATAAATTAAAAATATCCACGTGTGAAATACAATTAAAAAGGTTGTGTGTCAAGCTATATTTAATTTCATTGAAAGCTGCAACGTACGTTAAATTTGAGGTCTGTTCGCTTCAACGCACGTTGAAAATAAACTGTAGGTAGTGTGGCATGCTCCATTTAACTCAATGGAAATCTGAAAGACATGTCAACTTCACCGTTCGTTACTGCGTTGAAAAAAATTTATAGTGTGACAGAGCGGGCCAAATCGATATTTTTAATTGCTGATAACACAAAACGTATCCACTTTTACAAAAAACTTTAAGGAACATTTTTTTACTTTAAATTTGTTGCTTTATCAGTTATTTGAATTTTACAACATGGGATCAGATGAGGTGACCACTCACACTTTGACAGGTTAGGGAAGATTGCATCTTAAATAAAATGCTAAACATTTTATTATTGAACTTCTTATAAAGCTTACAATTCATTCACTGTGGTAGAATTCCTCTACGTTGTCATGTTTTAAGCTATAAAAGAACCACACTAAATGGTTAGTACAGGGGTTGTTGATATCCCAACCTTATTCAAACAACACAATTTTCAAAAATTTTAAAATGAATTTTTACAAGAAACATATGTTCATTCATGTTATTCTATACATACATACGTAATTAACTTTTTTATTTTACTTACTATTATTATTCTATTTTATTTATTAATTTAATAATGGAGTTTATCAATTTAATTTTTATTTATTTATTTATTTTTTTAACTTATATTTTCCATTTATTTTTAAAGTCTATAATAAATTAGGAGATATTTAGTAATGGTAAGAAAAAACGTCATATAATTTTCATTAATTATACAATATATAATTTAAAGACTATTAGACGGAGAAAATCATATACTATATAGTTTGCCTTCAAAAATCCTATACTTTCAATACCAGGGTATCTCTATATTTTGAGAACTAAATTCCCTGACCTGATTTTTCAGGTTTTCCATTCACTGATTTCAATTTTTCCAGATCATTCTTTATATCAGATTGAACACAAAATTGACTGAAATTTTTTTGATTGCCGTGAAAATGTCCGTATTAATACGAAACAAATATAATTTGGAAGCTTTTATCAATTTTACAAACTTTATCCTTAACATTAAGAGAATTGTAAAAAAAATATAACGGTTTTCGTGTTAAATTATTTGGATGTTTTTGGTCTTTTGAAAAAGAAAAACGGATGTATCGACTTGTAAATGAAAATTGTGTATACGTTGCTCACCCATTTAGTGGAGCTGAGCCAAACCTTATTTTATCTATGCTAATATTGTACAAGGTTTGAATAATTTTTAAATTTTTTGATTGTAAATTTTCAAGTATAGAAATTGGTTTTCAATTTTGATAAGATTTGATAAAGTTTCTCCTGGTTTTGTTAGCTCAAAAGATTGAAAAAATAGTGATTTAAAAATTGTATTTTTAAGATTCCAAATAAAAAAACTAGGCGGATTTTTGATTTAAAAAAATGAGTTTTTGTTTCGGCTTTAAAATTGTATCAGCTAAATCAAATATAAAATTTGTTTTTTAGGGTCTTTCCATACTTTTGTCTATGTCTAGGTTCGTTTAAAGTAGGATTAGTATTATTGATTTCATCAATGGATTCAATAGACAGACGTACATTCAATGATATTTAATTGATTTTCTGTAAAACTAGTTCAGATCATTTGAAATAAAATAATTTTGATTGTTTTGAGAATAATTTGATAAATTTTTTGATATTGGATTTTGAAATTAGTGTTTAACATAATGTTGAAATTCCACTTCATTAAAATGGTTTTGAATAATGATTTTTCCAGAATGGTTTCTATTATGACGAGAATTTTCATGATTCTGAAAATTGAAATTGATTTGAGTAATTTTGACTATTTTCAAAGTTATCTGGATGGATGAGTATAAGGAATGACCTTGATAAATATTTTGCGAATTTACAACGATTACCTACACATAGTCTTCTTAATGCACATTTTTGCACTATTAAATCAAAATGAACCAACTATAATTTGAATAAGTTCTGTTTCTGTATATTTCGGATTTAAATATTTTGTATATATTGTACCAGTATTTAACATATTTTGGATCATTCTTTAATATATAACCAATTCGAATGCGGTTTTGAATGGTATCAATCCAAAATTCTGATTCTGAATTCAATCTTTAAAATCTTGGAATGATTGCATTTTATCTTGATTTCCTTCATGGAATGTTACATAATTTTTTTATGAAATACTAATTTTACTAAAATAATGATCTAGATCATTTAAAAATTGAATGTCATTGATCTATCGATCCTGTGAATATTTTTATACTGTCAAAGAGTGGTTAATTTTCTTTAACATTTTGACAAACTACAGTTTTTTAGTATTAATTTTGCATTATCAAAAATATCAATTGTATATATTTTTTATATCAAAAAAATTCGGAATCAAAGTTAATTTGATTTTCATAAGTAATAGCATTTAAAAGTTCCATCAATATCATTTTTTGAATTTTAATTAATTATTTGTTTCACAAATATAGTACATTTAATTCCAAATTTTTTTCGTTACCTAAAAAGTTGTTTGTGTTTACCTGATTGTAAATTTTTTGATTGGTATTATTTGCATTTGTTCTGGTTTGTTCGCTTTTTGTTGGTTCAATATTTTCACTTGTTTGTCGTTGGTTATTTAATTACAATTCTTGATTTAATTCCACAAAAATCGTTGTTGACCGATCATTTATTGAAACATAAATATCATATTGTTAGTACTATACTTGTGGAATCCTGTACATTGTTATCTCATCCTGTTTTACGTCTGGGCAAATCCAATATTTAGGTTTCCTGTTTAGCCTTGATAATTTTTGTAACTTTTTCTCGCTTCACTAAATGATAAAATAATTAGTGAGTTGACTTTTGACCATTATTACCCTCCAACATATATTCCGTAATAGTACTTCTTTGTTGCAACGTTTCATTCAACGTTCATATCTTATTTGGAAATGGGGTTTTATTTTATAATAGTCTCCAGATAATAAATTAAAAATAGAATTCTACCTTCAATTTACAATCCCACACCTCCAATAAGATGTATGAACTGTGATGAAGTGCAGATTCTTTACTCCTATTAAAAACTCGACTAAAGTTGTTCGAAATAATGACAAAATGTTGAATTGATTCATCTCTTTCGTTGCCATTTCGTAAAATTATATGGTTTTATTTAATTATTTTATTTAAATATATTCTATGTTGTTAGATAATTACACATTTTTAAATAACATGTGCTTTTGCTAATTTTAACAGTATTTTCTTAAATTTTTATTTTGATTTATTAAAATATTGATTTCATTTTTATTTATATTAAGTATTTTATAGTTTTTGTGAAAATTTATTTATTTAACATGCCTGAATGAATTTATTGTTTAATACTCGTAATTTTGTCAAGTGTTCATTAATAAGTCACACTGACACAATCAACTCGGTTCTTACTCAATACCACCCAACAACATTGTTTTTCAACTCAAATATCATTACTAATTATACACAATGGCGCAAGTATCCTCTTTTTTATTCACCAATCAAATGACTTATTATATAATAGTTTTTTGGTAACATTTCCTGTTTTTATAAGTCAATAAAATGTTGGTTGTTCTTTGGATGATTCAAATCAATGATCAATTATATTACGTACGCCTAAATAAATAAGTATAAAATAAACCTATGCAATATAGTCATTAAGTTGTTATGTAAATTGCCTAGAAGTGTTATATAATAGAGAAAAATTAATATTTTATTTTTAAGAATTCAAATTTTTTGATTACAAATTAATATATTTTCATCTAAGGGCACTAACCGTACGGGTCACAGATGGCATTGAACATCGTATTAATGATATTGGTCGTCACAAGACAATGATTTATAATTTATTTTCTGATATTTTTATCAATTGTGGACGGGTGGAAGTAATGAAATTATCTCGAAATAAAATTATGAGAAAGGATAACAAAACTTGGACGCAAAGCAAGTCCTAAATTTGTTTCCTGTGCTAAAAAATAATTTTGGAGAAAGAGGCCCATAAAAAAGAAATGAATTCAAGTTGATATTTGTTTTTTTTTTCCAAATATAATGATTTTCGAATATTTTCTGACTCGTCTATTTGATTTAATTTGAAAATCGTATTACTATAATTGGTCGTCACAAGATTTAAAAATTAAGTCTATATTTTCTGCCAATTTTGTATGATCGAATGTGAGGTGATATTATTCGCTATTTTGTGAACTATACTGTAATGCATTTTAAGCATTTCTATGCCGCTTTTATTTAATTCATGCCCGTCTTTTATTTAATTCATAAATTAAAAAAAAAAAAATTTTTTTTTTAAATATTTTGATATTGTTATAAAAATAATATTATTTTTTTCTAATTAAGAGAATATTTCAATCTTAGGATTTTATTTTTTTGTTTGTTTTTTTATTATACTCAGGGGTGCTATTAATTGGCACACGGGAATTGGCGATCCCGGATTCCCGAGCCCTTATTTAATATTGGTCTTGTGACTCTCATTCACTAAGACGTTCCGTTCCTATTAGCATTATTGGCTAACAAAGCTCCAGAGATAATGCCTAATTTCCACTCTAAATATATACCGTATTCAGAGAATGAAGACTAGTTTCGTAACCAGGACTGAATCAACCGATATATAATAACTCGATCTTGAATTCGAGTTATCATTCCAAAGGACCTGACATCAAATCAAATCACAATATGATGGACCGACCAGATCACTCTCAAGACACCACCACTTTGTTTCATCATTTTCACAATCAGAAGTGGATCAAAGGAAAATATACATCAATTATTGAGATCATTAAATAATATTGTTAAATCTAAATCAACTAAAGAGAATTCCTCGTTTATATGAAAATTCGTTTTTGCTGCAAATCCATTGATATTTATTTGAATGTTAACGTTTTAAAATCGTAATGTTTTGTACTTTATTAATTAAAAATTAAAAATTTTTATTATTTGGAAGTTTTAAAAAAAAATTTATTCAATAAATTTAATATTTATTTTCTCTGAAAATATATAGGTTTCGGACGTAACGATTTTTACGAATTTTAGAACACAAGTAAAGTCTTTTTGATAACGGTTAAGTTAAAACAAAATTCGTTTTATTGTTCAGTTGTGAGTGGTCAGAATTATAATGCTTATAAATTGGCCAAAATTATCTCAAAAAAATTAGTTCCATAGAAATTGTTAATAATTTGAATGCTTTTATGAAAAATATTTGAAGGCTTGTTTTTGTTTTAATCATCAGCTTTTATACATTAGAGTGTATCTAATTTTTATGTTTGAGTACAGTCATTGAACCGTTCTTGTTAAATTTTTTCTGAAAGTAGATGTTATTTTGGATTAGGAAGTAATCTAATCTTCAAACTATATTTACTGGAAGATTTTTTAATAAGATAGGATCACGAAGGGGTAGGTCGGTATGACTATTGATACCGTAAAAATTGGATACCAATAATGTCAAATTACTGATGTTTCATTTTCAAGAGTCAATGTTTTTCACATAAGTATCACAAATATTTTTCTATTTTCCTTGGAAACTAATTTACAGCGGGAAAATTTAGGAAAAGCTTTAATCATTATAAATCATTTAGCTCAAAATTGTTTTTATATAATTCGAATATTGTAAACTGACTATGAAAATTAAAATGTCACTTTACATATGTTAAAATTTGTTATTAATTGTGGTTTAAAATCAGAATAAGATTTCAAAGAGAACAAATTGAAATTTGTAGAATAAATTTTTACAAATTTTCAATAATTAATTTAAATTATTAATTATTATAATCAAAATATTTATGTTTTTACATTCGTTATTACTCAGATTAAATCATTGTGAAAATTGCACCAAAATTTATTTTCATTTGACCTTCAAATACTTAAAAAGAAAAATGAAATTATACGAAATCTACGAAATGGAATTTAAAAGAATTATTTGGAAGAATAATTACTATTTGCTAAAATAGAAGAAGATCCTTAATAAATGGAAAAATTATTTTCAATAATGGAATATTATTTATTTCATCGAATGGACGGACATTCACTTTCAAAATCGTATTATTGTAATTGGAACATATCAACGAACGAACTACCAAATTTTAGAGATTAAGCAAGAAATCGAATACAAAGTTCAGCTTTGGCATCTGCTCTTAAACTCAACGGTAGTGAAGAAACAGGAAGAGACAGTAGATGCGAAGTGTAGAGTAAAATTTGTGTTTTTAAATATTTTGATATTGTTATAAAAGTATTGTTATTTTTTTCTAATTAAGAGAATTTATTTCATTTTTAAGATTTTATTTTTTTGTTTGTTTTTTTATTATACTCAGGGGTGCTATTTATTGGCATACGGGAATTGGCGAACCCGGGTTCCCGAGCCCTTATTTAATATTGGTCTTGTGACTCTCATTCACTAAGACTTTCCGTTCCTATTAGCATTATTGGCTAACAAAGCTCCAGAGATAATGCCTAATTTCCACTCTAAATATATACCGTATTCAGAGAATGAAGACTAGTTTCGTAACCAGGACTGAATCAACCGATATATAATAACTCGATCTTGAATTCGAGTTATCATTCCAAAGGACCTGACATCAAATCAAATCACAATATGATGGACCGACCAGATCACTATCAAGACACCACCACTTTGTTTCATCATTTTCACAATCAGAAGTGGATCAAAGGAAAATATACATCAATTATTGAGATCATTAAATAATATTGTTAAATCTAAATCAACTAAAGAGAATTCCTCGTTTAAATGAAAATTCGTTTTTGCTGCAAATCCATTGATATTTATTTGAATGTTAACGTTTTAAAATCGTAATGTTTTGTACTTTATTAATTAAAAATTAAAAATTTTTATTATTTGGAAGTTTTAAAAAAAAATTTATTCAATAAATTTAATATTTATTTTCTCTGAAAATATATAGGTTTCGGACGTAACGATTTTTACGAATTTTAGAACACAAGTAAAGTCTTTTTGATAACGGTTAAGTTAAAACAAAATTCGTTTTATTGTTCAGTTGTGAGTGGTCCGAATTATAATGCTTATAAATTGGCCAAAATTATCTCAAAAAAATTAGTTCCATAGAAATTGTTAATAATTTGAATGCTTTTATGAAAAATATTTGAAGGCTTGTTTTTGTTTTAATCATCAGCTTTTATACATTAGAGTGTATCTAATTTTTATGTTTGAGTAAAGTCATTGAACCGTTCTTGTTAAATTTTTTCTGAAAGTAGATGTTATTTTGGATTAGGAAGTAATCTAATCTTCAAACTATATTTACTGGAAGATTTTTTAATAAGATAGGATCACGAAGGGGTAGGTCGGTATGACTATTGATACCGTAAAAATTGGATACCAATAATGTCAAATTACTGATGTTTCATTTTCAAGAGTCAATGTTTTTCACATAAGTATCACAAATATTTTTCTATTTTCCTTGGAAACTAATTTACAGCGGGAAAATTTAGGAAAAGCTTTAATCATTATAAATCATTTAGCTCAAAATTGTTTTTATATAATTCGAATATTGTAAACTGACTATGAAAATTAAAATGTCACTTTACATATGTTAAAATTTGTTATTAATTGTGGTTTAAAATCAGAATAAGATTTCAAAGAGAACAAATTGAAATTTGTAGAATAAATTTTTACAAATTTTCAATAATTAATTTAAATTATTAATTATTATAATCAAAATATTTATGTTTTTACATTCGTTATTACTCAGATTAAATCATTGTGAAAATTGCACCAAAATTTATTTTCATTTGACCTTCAAATACTTAAAAAGAAAAATGAAATTATACGAAATCTACGAAATGGAATTTAAAAGAATTATTTGGAAGAATAATTACTATTTGCTAAAATAGAAGAAGATCCTTAATAAATGGAAAAATTATTTTCAATAATGGAATATTATTTATTTCATCGAATGGACGGACATTCACTTTCAAAATCGTATTATTGTAATTGGAACATATCAACGAACGAACTACCAAATTTTAGAGATTAAGCAAGAAATCGAATACAAAGTTCAGCTTTGGCATCTGCTCTTAAACTCAACGGTAGTGAAGAAACAGGAAGAGACAGTAGATGCGAAGTGTAGAGTAAAATTTGTGTTTTTAAATATTTTGATATTGTTATAAAAGTATTGTTATTTTTTTCTAATTAAGAGAATTTATTTCATTTTTAAGATTTTATTTTTTTGTTTGTTTTTTTATTATACTCAGGGGTGCTATTTATTGGCATACGGGAATTGGCGAACCCGGGTTCCCGAGCCCTTATTTAATATTGGTCTTGTGACTCTCATTCACTAAGACGTTCCGTTCCTATTAGCATTATTGGCTAACAAAGCTCCAGAGATAATGCCTAATTTCCACTCTAAATATATACCGTATTCAGAGAATGAAGACTAGTTTCGTAACCAGGACTGAATCAACCGATATATAATAACTCGATCTTGAATTCGAGTTATCATTCCAAAGGACCTGACATCAAATCAAATCACAATATGATGGACCGACCAGATCACTATCAAGACACCACCACTTTGTTTCATCATTTTCACAATCAGAAGTGGATCAAAGGAAAATATACATCAATTATTGAGATCATTAAATAATATTGTTAAATCTAAATCAACTAAAGAGAATTCCTCGTTTAAATGAAAATTCGTTTTTGCTGCAAATCCATTGATATTTATTTGAATGTTAACGTTTTAAAATCGTAATGTTTTGTACTTTATTAATTAAAAATTAAAAATTTTTATTATTTGGAAGTTTTAAAAAAAAATTTATTCAATAAATTTAATATTTATTTTCTCTGAAAATATATAGGTTTCGGACGTAACGATTTTTACGAATTTTAGAACACAAGTAAAGTCTTTTTGATAACGGTTAAGTTAAAACAAAATTCGTTTTATTGTTCAGTTGTGAGTGGTCAGAATTATAATGCTTATAAATTGGCCAAAATTATCTCAAAAAAATTAGTTCCATAGAAATTGTTAATAATTTGAATGCTTTTATGAAAAATATTTGAAGGCTTGTTTTTGTTTTAATCATCAGCTTTTATACATTAGAGTGTATCTAATTTTTATGTTTGAGTAAAGTCATTGAACCGTTCTTGTTAAATTTTTTCTGAAAGTAGATGTTATTTTGGATTAGGAAGTAATCTAATCTTCAAACTATATTTACTGGAAGATTTTTTAATAAGATAGGATCACGAAGGGGTAGGTCGGTATGACTATTGATACCGTAAAAATTGGATACCAATAATGTCAAATTACTGATGTTTCATTTTCAAGAGTCAATGTTTTTCACATAAGTATCACAAATATTTTTCTATTTTCCTTGGAAACTAATTTACAGCGGGAAAATTTAGGAAAAGCTTTAATCATTATAAATCATTTAGCTCAAAATTGTTTTTATATAATTCGAATATTGTAAACTGACTATGAAAATTAAAATGTCACTTTACATATGTTAAAATTTGTTATTAATTGTGGTTTAAAATCAGAATAAGATTTCAAAGAGAACAAATTGAAATTTGTAGAATAAATTTTTACAAATTTTCAATAATTAATTTAAATTATTAATTATTATAATCAAAATATTTATGTTTTTACATTCGTTATTACTCAGATTAAATCATTGTGAAAATTGCACCAAAATTTATTTTCATTTGACCTTCAAATACTTAAAAAGAAAAATGAAATTATACGAAATCTACGAAATGGAATTTAAAAGAATTATTTGGAAGAATAATTACTATTTGCTAAAATAGAAGAAGATCCTTAATAAATGGAAAAATTATTTTCAATAATGGAATATTATTTATTTCATCGAATGGACGGACATTCACTTTCAAAATCGTATTATTGTAATTGGAACATATCAACGAACGAACTACCAAATTTTAGAGATTAAGCAAGCAATCGAATACAAAGTTCAGCTTTGGCATCTGCTCTTAAACTCAACGGTAGTGAAGAAACAGGAAGAGACAGTAGATGCGAAGTGTAGAGTAAAATTTGTGTTTTTAAATATTTTGATATTGTTATAAAAGTATTGTTATTTTTTTCTAATTAAGAGAATTTATTTCATTTTTAAGATTTTATTTTTTTGTTTGTTTTTTTATTATACTCAGGGGTGCTATTTATTGGCATACGGGAATTGGCGAACCCGGGTTCCCGAGCCCTTATTTAATATTGGTCTTGTGACTCTCATTCACTAAGACGTTCCGTTCCTATTAGCATTATTGGCTAACAAAGCTCCAGAGATAATGCCTAATTTCCACTCTAAATATATACCGTATTCAGAGAATGAAGACTAGTTTCGTAACCAGGACTGAATCAACCGATATATAATAACTCGATCTTGAATTCGAGTTATCATTCCAAAGGACCTGACATCAAATCAAATCACAATATGATGGACCGACCAGATCACTCTCAAGACACCACCACTTTGTTTCATCATTTTCACAATCAGAAGTGGATCAAAGGAAAATATACATCAATTATTGAGATCATTAAATAATATTGTTAAATCTAAATCAACTAAAGAGAATTCCTCGTTTAAATGAAAATTCGTTTTTGCTGCAAATCCATTGATATTTATTTGAATGTTAACGTTTTAAAATCGTAATGTTTTGTACTTTATTAATTAAAAATTAAAAATTTTTATTATTTGGAAGTTTTAAAAAAAAATTTATTCAATAAATTTAATATTTATTTTCTCTGAAAATATATAGGTTTCGGACGTAACGATTTTTACGAATTTTAGAACACAAGTAAAGTCTTTTTGATAACGGTTAAGTTAAAACAAAATTCGTTTTATTGTTCAGTTGTGAGTGGTCAGAATTATAATGCTTATAAATTGGCCAAAATTATCTCAAAAAAATTAGTTCCATAGAAATTGTTAATAATTTGAATGCTTTTATGAAAAATATTTGAAGGCTTGTTTTTGTTTTAATCATCAGCTTTTATACATTAGAGTGTATCTAATTTTTATGTTTGAGTAAAGTCATTGAACCGTTCTTGTTAAATTTTTTCTGAAAGTAGATGTTATTTTGGATTAGGAAGTAATCTAATCTTCAAACTATATTTACTGGAAGATTTTTTAATAAGATAGGATCACGAAGGGGTAGGTCGGTATGACTATTGATACCGTAAAAATTGGATACCAATAATGTCAAATTACTGATGTTTCATTTTCAAGAGTCAATGTTTTTCACATAAGTATCACAAATATTTTTCTATTTTCCTTGGAAACTAATTTACAGCGGGAAAATTTAGGAAAAGCTTTAATCATTATAAATCATTTAGCTCAAAATTGTTTTTATATAATTCGAATATTGTAAACTGACTATGAAAATTAAAATGTCACTTTACATATGTTAAAATTTGTTATTAATTGTGGTTTAAAATCAGAATAAGATTTCAAAGAGAACAAATTGAAATTTGTAGAATAAATTTTTACAAATTTTCAATAATTAATTTAAATTATTAATTATTATAATCAAAATATTTATGTTTTTACATTCGTTATTACTCAGATTAAATCATTGTGAAAATTGCACCAAAATTTATTTTCATTTGACCTTCAAATACTTAAAAAGAAAAATGAAATTATACGAAATCTACGAAATGGAATTTAAAAGAATTATTTGGAAGAATAATTACTATTTGCTAAAATAGAAGAAGATCCTTAATAAATGGAAAAATTATTTTCAATAATGGAATATTATTTATTTCATCGAATGGACGGACATTCACTTTCAAAATCGTATTATTGTAATTGGAACATATCAACGAACGAACTACCAAATTTTAGAGATTAAGCAAGCAATCGAATACAAAGTTCAGCTTTGGCATCTGCTCTTAAACTCAACGGTAGTGAAGAAACAGGAAGAGACAGTAGATGCGAAGTGTAGAGTAAAATTTGTGTTTTTAAATATTTTGATATTGTTATAAAAGTATTGTTATTTTTATTATTTTCTAATTAAGAGAATTTATTTCATTTTTAAGATTTTATTTTTTTGTTTGTTTTTTTATTATACTCAGGGGTGCTATTTATTGGCATACGGGAATTGGCGAACCCGGGTTCCCGAGCCCTTATTTAATATTGGTCTTGTGACTCTCATTCACTAAGACGTTCCGTTCCTATTAGCATTATTGGCTAACAAAGCTCCAGAGATAATGCCTAATTTCCACTCTAAATATATACCGTATTCAGAGAATGAAGACTAGTTTCGTAACCAGGACTGAATCAACCGATATATAATAACTCGATCTTGAATTCGAGTTATCATTCCAAAGGACCTGACATCAAATCAAATCACAATATGATGGACCGACCAGATCACTCTCAAGACACCACCACTTTGTTTCATCATTTTCACAATCAGAAGTGGATCAAAGGAAAATATACATCAATTATTGAGATCATTAAATAATATTGTTAAATCTAAATCAACTAAAGAGAATTCCTCGTTTAAATGAAAATTCGTTTTTGCTGCAAATCCATTGATATTTATTTGAATGTTAACGTTTTAAAATCGTAATGTTTTGTACTTTATTAATTAAAAATTAAAAATTTTTATTATTTGGAAGTTTTAAAAAAAAATTTATTCAATAAATTTAATATTTATTTTCTCTGAAAATATATAGGTTTCGGACGTAACGATTTTTACGAATTTTAGAACACAAGTAAAGTCTTTTTGATAACGGTTAAGTTAAAACAAAATTCGTTTTATTGTTCAGTTGTGAGTGGTCAGAATTATAATGCTTATAAATTGGCCAAAATTATCTCAAAAAAATTAGTTCCATAGAAATTGTTAATAATTTGAATGCTTTTATGAAAAATATTTGAAGGCTTGTTTTTGTTTTAATCATCAGCTTTTATACATTAGAGTGTATCGAATTTTTATGTTTGAGTAAAGTCATTGAACCGTTCTTGTTAAATTTTTTCTGAAAGTAGATGTTATTTTGGATTAGGAAGTAATCTAATCTTCAAACTATATTTACTGGAAGATTTTTTAATAAGATAGGATCACGAAGGGGTAGGTCGGTATGACTATTGATACCGTAAAAATTGGATACCAATAATGTCAAATTACTGATGTTTCATTTTCAAGAGTCAATGTTTTTCACATAAGTATCACAAATATTTTTCTATTTTCCTTGGAAACTAATTTACAGCGGGAAAATTTAGGAAAAGCTTTAATCATTATAAATCATTTAGCTCAAAATTGTTTTTATATAATTCGAATATTGTAAACTGACTATGAAAATTAAAATGTCACTTTACATATGTTAAAATTTGTTATTAATTGTGGTTTAAAATCAGAATAAGATTTCAAAGAGAACAAATTGAAATTTGTAGAATAAATTTTTACAAATTTTCAATAATTAATTTAAATTATTAATTATTATAATCAAAATATTTATGTTTTTACATTCGTTATTACTCAGATTAAATCATTGTGAAAATTGCACCAAAATTTATTTTCATTTGACCTTCAAATACTTAAAAAGAAAAATGAAATTATACGAAATCTACGAAATGGAATTTAAAAGAATTATTTGGAAGAATAATTACTATTTGCTAAAATAGAAGAAGATCCTTAATAAATGGAAAAATTATTTTCAATAATGGAATATTATTTATTTCATCGAATGGACGGACATTCACTTTCAAAATCGTATTATTGTAATTGGAACATATCAACGAACGAACTACCAAATTTTAGAGATTAAGCAAGCAATCGAATACAAAGTTCAGCTTTGGCATCTGCTCTTAAACTCAACGGTAGTGAAGAAACAGGAAGAGACAGTAGATGCGAAGTGTAGAGTAAAATTTGTGTTTTTAAATATTTTGATATTGTTATAAAAGTATTGTTATTTTTTTCTAATTAAGAGAATTTATTTCATTTTTAAGATTTTATTTTTTTGTTTGTTTTTTTATTATACTCAGGGGTGCTATTTATTGGCATACGGGAATTGGCGAACCCGGGTTCCCGAGCCCTTATTTAATATTGGTCTTGTGACTCTCATTCACTAAGACGTTCCGTTCCTATTAGCATTATTGGCTAACAAAGCTCCAGAGATAATGCCTAATTTCCACTCTAAATATATACCGTATTCAGAGAATGAAGACTAGTTTCGTAACCAGGACTGAATCAACCGATATATAATAACTCGATCTTGAATTCGAGTTATCATTCCAAAGGACCTGACATCAAATCAAATCACAATATGATGGACCGACCAGATCACTCTCAAGACACCACCACTTTGTTTCATCATTTTCACAATCAGAAGTGGATCAAAGGAAAATATACATCAATTATTGAGATCATTAAATAATATTGTTAAATCTAAATCAACTAAAGAGAATTCCTCGTTTAAATGAAAATTCGTTTTTGCTGCAAATCCATTGATATTTATTTGAATGTTAACGTTTTAAAATCGTAATGTTTTGTACTTTATTAATTAAAAATTAAAAATTTTTATTATTTGGAAGTTTTAAAAAAAAATTTATTCAATAAATTTAATATTTATTTTCTCTGAAAATATATAGGTTTCGGACGTAACGATTTTTACGAATTTTAGAACACAAGTAAAGTCTTTTTGATAACGGTTAAGTTAAAACAAAATTCGTTTTATTGTTCAGTTGTGAGTGGTCAGAATTATAATGCTTATAAATTGGCCAAAATTATCTCAAAAAAATTAGTTCCATAGAAATTGTTAATAATTTGAATGCTTTTATGAAAAATATTTGAAGGCTTGTTTTTGTTTTAATCATCAGCTTTTATACATTAGAGTGTATCTAATTTTTATGTTTGAGTAAAGTCATTGAACCGTTCTTGTTAAATTTTTTCTGAAAGTAGATGTTATTTTGGATTAGGAAGTAATCTAATCTTCAAACTATATTTACTGGAAGATTTTTTAATAAGATAGGATCACGAAGGGGTAGGTCGGTATGACTATTGATACCGTAAAAATTGGATACCAATAATGTCAAATTACTGATGTTTCATTTTCAAGAGTCAATGTTTTTCACATAAGTATCACAAATATTTTTCTATTTTCCTTGGAAACTAATTTACAGCGGGAAAATTTAGGAAAAGCTTTAATCATTATAAATCATTTAGCTCAAAATTGTTTTTATATAATTCGAATATTGTAAACTGACTATGAAAATTAAAATGTCACTTTACATATGTTAAAATTTGTTATTAATTGTGGTTTAAAATCAGAATAAGATTTCAAAGAGAACAAATTGAAATTTGTAGAATAAATTTTTACAAATTTTCAATAATTAATTTAAATTATTAATTATTATAATCAAAATATTTATGTTTTTACATTCGTTATTACTCAGATTAAATCATTGTGAAAATTGCACCAAAATTTATTTTCATTTGACCTTCAAATACTTAAAAAGAAAAATGAAATTATACGAAATCTACGAAATGGAATTTAAAAGAATTATTTGGAAGAATAATTACTATTTGCTAAAATAGAAGAAGATCCTTAATAAATGGAAAAATTATTTTCAATAATGGAATATTATTTATTTCATCGAATGGACGGACATTCACTTTCAAAATCGTATTATTGTAATTGGAACATATCAACGAACGAACTACCAAATTTTAGAGATTAAGCAAGCAATCGAATACAAAGTTCAGCTTTGGCATCTGCTCTTAAACTCAACGGTAGTGAAGAAACAGGAAGAGACAGTAGATGCGAAGTGTAGAGTAAAATTTGTGTTTTTAAATATTTTGATATTGTTATAAAAGTATTGTTATTTTTTTCTAATTAAGAGAATTTATTTCATTTTTAAGATTTTATTTTTTTGTTTGTTTTTTTATTATACTCAGGGGTGCTATTTATTGGCATACGGGAATTGGCGAACCCGGGTTCCCGAGCCCTTATTTAATATTGGTCTTGTGACTCTCATTCACTAAGACGTTCCGTTCCTATTAGCATTATTGGCTAACAAAGCTCCAGAGATAATGCCTAATTTCCACTCTAAATATATACCGTATTCAGAGAATGAAGACTAGTTTCGTAACCAGGACTGAATCAACCGATATATAATAACTCGATCTTGAATTCGAGTTATCATTCCAAAGGACCTGACATCAAATCAAATCACAATATGATGGACCGACCAGATCACTCTCAAGACACCACCACTTTGTTTCATCATTTTCACAATCAGAAGTGGATCAAAGGAAAATATACATCAATTATTGAGATCATTAAATAATATTGTTAAATCTAAATCAACTAAAGAGAATTCCTCGTTTAAATGAAAATTCGTTTTTGCTGCAAATCCATTGATATTTATTTGAATGTTAACGTTTTAAAATCGTAATGTTTTGTACTTTATTAATTAAAAATTAAAAATTTTTATTATTTGGAAGTTTTAAAAAAAAATTTATTCAATAAATTTAATATTTATTTTCTCTGAAAATATATAGGTTTCGGACGTAACGATTTTTACGAATTTTAGAACACAAGTAAAGTCTTTTTGATAACGGTTAAGTTAAAACAAAATTCGTTTTATTGTTCAGTTGTGAGTGGTCAGAATTATAATGCTTATAAATTGGCCAAAATTATCTCAAAAAAATTAGTTCCATAGAAATTGTTAATAATTTGAATGCTTTTATGAAAAATATTTGAAGGCTTGTTTTTGTTTTAATCATCAGCTTTTATACATTAGAGTGTATCTAATTTTTATGTTTGAGTAAAGTCATTGAACCGTTCTTGTTAAATTTTTTCTGAAAGTAGATGTTATTTTGGATTAGGAAGTAATCTAATCTTCAAACTATATTTACTGGAAGATTTTTTAATAAGATAGGATCACGAAGGGGTAGGTCGGTATGACTATTGATACCGTAAAAATTGGATACCAATAATGTCAAATTACTGATGTTTCATTTTCAAGAGTCAATGTTTTTCACATAAGTATCACAAATATTTTTCTATTTTCCTTGGAAACTAATTTACAGCGGGAAAATTTAGGAAAAGCTTTAATCATTATAAATCATTTAGCTCAAAATTGTTTTTATATAATTCGAATATTGTAAACTGACTATGAAAATTAAAATGTCACTTTACATATGTTAAAATTTGTTATTAATTGTGGTTTAAAATCAGAATAAGATTTCAAAGAGAACAAATTGAAATTTGTAGAATAAATTTTTACAAATTTTCAATAATTAATTTAAATTATTAATTATTATAATCAAAATATTTATGTTTTTACATTCGTTATTACTCAGATTAAATCATTGTGAAAATTGCACCAAAATTTATTTTCATTTGACCTTCAAATACTTAAAAAGAAAAATGAAATTATACGAAATCTACGAAATGGAATTTAAAAGAATTATTTGGAAGAATAATTACTATTTGCTAAAATAGAAGAAGATCCTTAATAAATGGAAAAATTATTTTCAATAATGGAATATTATTTATTTCATCGAATGGACGGACATTCACTTTCAAAATCGTATTATTGTAATTGGAAAATATCAACGAACGAACTACCAAATTTTAGAGATTAAGCAAGCAATCGAATACAAAGTTCAGCTTTGGCATCTGCTCTTAAACTCAACGGTAGTGAAGAAACAGGAAGAGACAGTAGATGCGAAGTGTAGAGTAAAATTTGTGTTTTTAAATATTTTGATATTGTTATAAAAGTATTGTTATTTTTTTCTAATTAAGAGAATTTATTTCATTTTTAAGATTTTATTTTTTTGTTTGTTTTTTTATTATACTCAGGGGTGCTATTTATTGGCATACGGGAATTGGCGAACCCGGGTTCCCGAGCCCTTATTTAATATTGGTCTTGTGACTCTCATTCACTAAGACGTTCCGTTCCTATTAGCATTATTGGCTAACAAAGCTCCAGAGATAATGCCTAATTTCCACTCTAAATATATACCGTATTCAGAGAATGAAGACTAGTTTCGTAACCAGGACTGAATCAACCGATATATAATAACTCGATCTTGAATTCGAGTTATCATTCCAAAGGACCTGACATCAAATCAAATCACAATATGATGGACCGACCAGATCACTCTCAAGACACCACCACTTTGTTTCATCATTTTCACAATCAGAAGTGGATCAAAGGAAAATATACATCAATTATTGAGATCATTAAATAATATTGTTAAATCTAAATCAACTAAAGAGAATTCCTCGTTTAAATGAAAATTCGTTTTTGCTGCAAATCCATTGATATTTATTTGAATGTTAACGTTTTAAAATCGTAATGTTTTGTACTTTATTAATTAAAAATTAAAAATTTTTATTATTTGGAAGTTTTAAAAAAAAATTTATTCAATAAATTTAATATTTATTTTCTCTGAAAATATATAGGTTTCGGACGTAACGATTTTTACGAATTTTAGAACACAAGTAAAGTCTTTTTGATAACGGTTAAGTTAAAACAAAATTCGTTTTATTGTTCAGTTGTGAGTGGTCAGAATTATAATGCTTATAAATTGGCCAAAATTATCTCAAAAAAATTAGTTCCATAGAAATTGTTAATAATTTGAATGCTTTTATGAAAAATATTTGAAGGCTTGTTTTTGTTTTAATCATCAGCTTTTATACATTAGAGTGTATCTAATTTTTATGTTTGAGTAAAGTCATTGAACCGTTCTTGTTAAATTTTTTCTGAAAGTAGATGTTATTTTGGATTAGGAAGTAATCTAATCTTCAAACTATATTTACTGGAAGATTTTTTAATAAGATAGGATCACGAAGGGGTAGGTCGGTATGACTATTGATACCGTAAAAATTGGATACCAATAATGTCAAATTACTGATGTTTCATTTTCAAGAGTCAATGTTTTTCACATAAGTATCACAAATATTTTTCTATTTTCCTTGGAAACTAATTTACAGCGGGAAAATTTAGGAAAAGCTTTAATCATTATAAATCATTTAGCTCAAAATTGTTTTTATATAATTCGAATATTGTAAACTGACTATGAAAATTAAAATGTCACTTTACATATGTTAAAATTTGTTATTAATTGTGGTTTAAAATCAGAATAAGATTTCAAAGAGAACAAATTGAAATTTGTAGAATAAATTTTTACAAATTTTCAATAATTAATTTAAATTATTAATTATTATAATCAAAATATTTATGTTTTTACATTCGTTATTACTCAGATTAAATCATTGTGAAAATTGCACCAAAATTTATTTTCATTTGACCTTCAAATACTTAAAAAGAAAAATGAAATTATACGAAATCTACGAAATGGAATTTAAAAGAATTATTTGGAAGAATAATTACTATTTGCTAAAATAGAAGAAGATCCTTAATAAATGGAAAAATTATTTTCAATAATGGAATATTATTTATTTCATCGAATGGACGGACATTCACTTTCAAAATCGTATTATTGTAATTGGAAAATATCAACGAACGAACTACCAAATTTTAGAGATTAAGCAAGCAATCGAATACAAAGTTCAGCTTTGGCATCTGCTCTTAAACTCAACGGTAGTGAAGAAACAGGAAGAGACAGTAGATGCGAAGTGTAGAGTAAAATTTGTGTTTTTAAATATTTTGATATTGTTATAAAAGTATTGTTATTTTTTTCTAATTAAGAGAATTTATTTCATTTTTAAGATTTTATTTTTTTGTTTGTTTTTTTATTATACTCAGGGGTGCTATTTATTGGCATACGGGAATTGGCGAACCCGGGTTCCCGAGCCCTTATTTAATATTGGTCTTGTGACTCTCATTCACTAAGACGTTCCGTTCCTATTAGCATTATTGGCTAACAAAGCTCCAGAGATAATGCCTAATTTCCACTCTAAATATATACCGTATTCAGAGAATGAAGACTAGTTTCGTAACCAGGACTGAATCAACCGATATATAATAACTCGATCTTGAATTCGAGTTATCATTCCAAAGGACCTGACATCAAATCAAATCACAATATGATGGACCGACCAGATCACTCTCAAGACACCACCACTTTGTTTCATCATTTTCACAATCAGAAGTGGATCAAAGGAAAATATACATCAATTATTGAGATCATTAAATAATATTGTTAAATCTAAATCAACTAAAGAGAATTCCTCGTTTAAATGAAAATTCGTTTTTGCTGCAAATCCATTGATATTTATTTGAATGTTAACGTTTTAAAATCGTAATGTTTTGTACTTTATTAATTAAAAATTAAAAATTTTTATTATTTGGAAGTTTTAAAAAAAAATTTATTCAATAAATTTAATATTTATTTTCTCTGAAAATATATAGGTTTCGGACGTAACGATTTTTACGAATTTTAGAACACAAGTAAAGTCTTTTTGATAACGGTTAAGTTAAAACAAAATTCGTTTTATTGTTCAGTTGTGAGTGGTCAGAATTATAATGCTTATAAATTGGCCAAAATTATCTCAAAAAAATTAGTTCCATAGAAATTGTTAATAATTTGAATGCTTTTATGAAAAATATTTGAAGGCTTGTTTTTGTTTTAATCATCAGCTTTTATACATTAGAGTGTATCTAATTTTTATGTTTGAGTAAAGTCATTGAACCGTTCTTGTTAAATTTTTTCTGAAAGTAGATGTTATTTTGGATTAGGAAGTAATCTAATCTTCAAACTATATTTACTGGAAGATTTTTTAATAAGATAGGATCACGAAGGGGTAGGTCGGTATGACTATTGATACCGTAAAAATTGGATACCAATAATGTCAAATTACTGATGTTTCATTTTCAAGAGTCAATGTTTTTCACATAAGTATCACAAATATTTTTCTATTTTCCTTGGAAACTAATTTACAGCGGGAAAATTTAGGAAAAGCTTTAATCATTATAAATCATTTAGCTCAAAATTGTTTTTATATAATTCGAATATTGTAAACTGACTATGAAAATTAAAATGTCACTTTACATATGTTAAAATTTGTTATTAATTGTGGTTTAAAATCAGAATAAGATTTCAAAGAGAACAAATTGAAATTTGTAGAATAAATTTTTACAAATTTTCAATAATTAATTTAAATTATTAATTATTATAATCAAAATATTTATGTTTTTACATTCGTTATTACTCAGATTAAATCATTGTGAAAATTGCACCAAAATTTATTTTCATTTGACCTTCAAATACTTAAAAAGAAAAATGAAATTATACGAAATCTACGAAATGGAATTTAAAAGAATTATTTGGAAGAATAATTACTATTTGCTAAAATAGAAGAAGATCCTTAATAAATGGAAAAATTATTTTCAATAATGGAATATTATTTATTTCATCGAATGGACGGACATTCACTTTCAAAATCGTATTATTGTAATTGGAAAATATCAACGAACGAACTACCAAATTTTAGAGATTAAGCAAGCAATCGAATACAAAGTTCAGCTTTGGCATCTGCTCTTAAACTCAACGGTAGTGAAGAAACAGGAAGAGACAGTAGATGCGAAGTGTAGAGTAAAATTTGTGTTTTTAAATATTTTGATATTGTTATAAAAGTATTGTTATTTTTTTCTAATTAAGAGAATTTATTTCATTTTTAAGATTTTATTTTTTTGTTTGTTTTTTTATTATACTCAGGGGTGCTATTTATTGGCATACGGGAATTGGCGAACCCGGGTTCCCGAGCCCTTATTTAATATTGGTCTTGTGACTCTCATTCACTAAGACGTTCCGTTCCTATTAGCATTATTGGCTAACAAAGCTCCAGAGATAATGCCTAATTTCCACTCTAAATATATACCGTATTCAGAGAATGAAGACTAGTTTCGTAACCAGGACTGAATCAACCGATATATAATAACTCGATCTTGAATTCGAGTTATCATTCCAAAGGACCTGACATCAAATCAAATCACAATATGATGGACCGACCAGATCACTCTCAAGACACCACCACTTTGTTTCATCATTTTCACAATCAGAAGTGGATCAAAGGAAAATATACATCAATTATTGAGATCATTAAATAATATTGTTAAATCTAAATCAACTAAAGAGAATTCCTCGTTTAAATGAAAATTCGTTTTTGCTGCAAATCCATTGATATTTATTTGAATGTTAACGTTTTAAAATCGTAATGTTTTGTACTTTATTAATTAAAAATTAAAAATTTTTATTATTTGGAAGTTTTAAAAAAAAATTTATTCAATAAATTTAATATTTATTTTCTCTGAAAATATATAGGTTTCGGACGTAACGATTTTTACGAATTTTAGAACACAAGTAAAGTCTTTTTGATAACGGTTAAGTTAAAACAAAATTCGTTTTATTGTTCAGTTGTGAGTGGTCAGAATTATAATGCTTATAAATTGGCCAAAATTATCTCAAAAAAATTAGTTCCATAGAAATTGTTAATAATTTGAATGCTTTTATGAAAAATATTTGAAGGCTTGTTTTTGTTTTAATCATCAGCTTTTATACATTAGAGTGTATCTAATTTTTATGTTTGAGTAAAGTCATTGAACCGTTCTTGTTAAATTTTTTCTGAAAGTAGATGTTATTTTGGATTAGGAAGTAATCTAATCTTCAAACTATATTTACTGGAAGATTTTTTAATAAGATAGGATCACGAAGGGGTAGGTCGGTATGACTATTGATACCGTAAAAATTGGATACCAATAATGTCAAATTACTGATGTTTCATTTTCAAGAGTCAATGTTTTTCACATAAGTATCACAAATATTTTTCTATTTTCCTTGGAAACTAATTTACAGCGGGAAAATTTAGGAAAAGCTTTAATCATTATAAATCATTTAGCTCAAAATTGTTTTTATATAATTCGAATATTGTAAACTGACTATGAAAATTAAAATGTCACTTTACATATGTTAAAATTTGTTATTAATTGTGGTTTAAAATCAGAATAAGATTTCAAAGAGAACAAATTGAAATTTGTAGAATAAATTTTTACAAATTTTCAATAATTAATTTAAATTATTAATTATTATAATCAAAATATTTATGTTTTTACATTCGTTATTACTCAGATTAAATCATTGTGAAAATTGCACCAAAATTTATTTTCATTTGACCTTCAAATACTTAAAAAGAAAAATGAAATTATACGAAATCTACGAAATGGAATTTAAAAGAATTATTTGGAAGAATAATTACTATTTGCTAAAATAGAAGAAGATCCTTAATAAATGGAAAAATTATTTTCAATAATGGAATATTATTTATTTCATCGAATGGACGGACATTCACTTTCAAAATCGTATTATTGTAATTGGAAAATATCAACGAACGAACTACCAAATTTTAGAGATTAAGCAAGCAATCGAATACAAAGTTCAGCTTTGGCATCTGCTCTTAAACTCAACGGTAGTGAAGAAACAGGAAGAGACAGTAGATGCGAAGAGTAGAGTAAAATTTGTGTTTTTAAATATTTTGATATTGTTATAAAAGTATTGTTATTTTTTTCTAATTAAGAGAATTTATTTCATTTTTAAGATTTTATTTTTTTGTTTGTTTTTTTATTATACTCAGGGGTGCTATTTATTGGCATACGGGAATTGGCGAACCCGGGTTCCCGAGCCCTTATTTAATATTGGTCTTGTGACTCTCATTCACTAAGACGTTCCGTTCCTATTAGCATTATTGGCTAACAAAGCTCCAGAGATAATGCCTAATTTCCACTCTAAATATATACCGTATTCAGAGAATGAAGACTAGTTTCGTAACCAGGACTGAATCAACCGATATATAATAACTCGATCTTGAATTCGAGTTATCATTCCAAAGGACCTGACATCAAATCAAATCACAATATGATGGACCGACCAGATCACTCTCAAGACACCACCACTTTGTTTCATCATTTTCACAATCAGAAGTGGATCAAAGGAAAATATACATCAATTATTGAGATCATTAAATAATATTGTTAAATCTAAATCAACTAAAGAGAATTCCTCGTTTAAATGAAAATTCGTTTTTGCTGCAAATCCATTGATATTTATTTGAATGTTAACGTTTTAAAATCGTAATGTTTTGTACTTTATTAATTAAAAATTAAAAATTTTTATTATTTGGAAGTTTTAAAAAAAAATTTATTCAATAAATTTAATATTTATTTTCTCTGAAAATATATAGGTTTCGGACGTAACGATTTTTACGAATTTTAGAACACAAGTAAAGTCTTTTTGATAACGGTTAAGTTAAAACAAAATTCGTTTTATTGTTCAGTTGTGAGTGGTCAGAATTATAATGCTTATAAATTGGCCAA
The DNA here is from genome assembly GCA_020423425.1 of Chrysopa pallens. NCBI lineage: Eukaryota > Metazoa > Arthropoda > Insecta > Neuroptera > Chrysopidae > Chrysopa > Chrysopa pallens. Next base: position 27,551,837 of record CM035594.1, on the reverse strand, counting down.
AATTATCTCAAAAAAATTAGTTCCATAGAAATTGTTAATAATTTGAATGCTTTTATGAAAAATATTTGAAGGCTTGTTTTTGTTTTAATCATCAGCTTTTATACATTAGAGTGTATCTAATTTTTATGTTTGAGTAAAGTCATTGAACCGTTCTTGTTAAATTTTTTCTGAAAGTAGATGTTATTTTGGATTAGGAAGTAATCTAATCTTCAAACTATATTTACTGGAAGATTTTTTAATAAGATAGGATCACGAAGGGGTAGGTCGGTATGACTATTGATACCGTAAAAATTGGATACCAATAATGTCAAATTACTGATGTTTCATTTTCAAGAGTCAATGTTTTTCACATAAGTATCACAAATATTTTTCTATTTTCCTTGGAAACTAATTTACAGCGGGAAAATTTAGGAAAAGCTTTAATCATTATAAATCATTTAGCTCAAAATTGTTTTTATATAATTCGAATATTGTAAACTGACTATGAAAATTAAAATGTCACTTTACATATGTTAAAATTTGTTATTAATTGTGGTTTAAAATCAGAATAAGATTTCAAAGAGAACAAATTGAAATTTGTAGAATAAATTTTTACAAATTTTCAATAATTAATTTAAATTATTAATTATTATAATCAAAATATTTATGTTTTTACATTCGTTATTACTCAGATTAAATCATTGTGAAAATTGCACCAAAATTTATTTTCATTTGACCTTCAAATACTTAAAAAGAAAAATGAAATTATACGAAATCTACGAAATGGAATTTAAAAGAATTATTTGGAAGAATAATTACTATTTGCTAAAATAGAAGAAGATCCTTAATAAATGGAAAAATTATTTTCAATAATGGAATATTATTTATTTCATCGAATGGACGGACATTCACTTTCAAAATCGTATTATTGTAATTGGAAAATATCAACGAACGAACTACCAAATTTTAGAGATTAAGCAAGCAATCGAATACAAAGTTCAGCTTTGGCATCTGCTCTTAAACTCAACGGTAGTGAAGAAACAGGAAGAGACAGTAGATGCGAAGTGTAGAGTAAAATTTGTGTTTTTAAATATTTTGATATTGTTATAAAAGTATTGTTATTTTTTTCTAATTAAGAGAATTTATTTCATTTTTAAGATTTTATTTTTTTGTTTGTTTTTTTATTATACTCAGGGGTGCTATTTATTGGCATACGGGAATTGGCGAACCCGGGTTCCCGAGCCCTTATTTAATATTGGTCTTGTGACTCTCATTCACTAAGACGTTCCGTTCCTATTAGCATTATTGGCTAACAAAGCTCCAGAGATAATGCCTAATTTCCACTCTAAATATATACCGTATTCAGAGAATGAAGACTAGTTTCGTAACCAGGACTGAATCAACCGATATATAATAACTCGATCTTGAATTCGAGTTATCATTCCAAAGGACCTGACATCAAATCAAATCACAATATGATGGACCGACCAGATCACTCTCAAGACACCACCACTTTGTTTCATCATTTTCACAATCAGAAGTGGATCAAAGGAAAATATACATCAATTATTGAGATCATTAAATAATATTGTTAAATCTAAATCAACTAAAGAGAATTCCTCGTTTAAATGAAAATTCGTTTTTGCTGCAAATCCATTGATATTTATTTGAATGTTAACGTTTTAAAATCGTAATGTTTTGTACTTTATTAATTAAAAATTAAAAATTTTTATTATTTGGAAGTTTTAAAAAAAAATTTATTCAATAAATTTAATATTTATTTTCTCTGAAAATATATAGGTTTCGGACGTAACGATTTTTACGAATTTTAGAACACAAGTAAAGTCTTTTTGATAACGGTTAAGTTAAAACAAAATTCGTTTTATTGTTCAGTTGTGAGTGGTCAGAATTATAATGCTTATAAATTGGCCAAAATTATCTCAAAAAAATTAGTTCCATAGAAATTGTTAATAATTTGAATGCTTTTATGAAAAATATTTGAAGGCTTGTTTTTGTTTTAATCATCAGCTTTTATACATTAGAGTGTATCTAATTTTTATGTTTGAGTAAAGTCATTGAACCGTTCTTGTTAAATTTTTTCTGAAAGTAGATGTTATTTTGGATTAGGAAGTAATCTAATCTTCAAACTATATTTACTGGAAGATTTTTTAATAAGATAGGATCACGAAGGGGTAGGTCGGTATGACTATTGATACCGTAAAAATTGGATACCAATAATGTCAAATTACTGATGTTTCATTTTCAAGAGTCAATGTTTTTCACATAAGTATCACAAATATTTTTCTATTTTCCTTGGAAACTAATTTACAGCGGGAAAATTTAGGAAAAGCTTTAATCATTATAAATCATTTAGCTCAAAATTGTTTTTATATAATTCGAATATTGTAAACTGACTATGAAAATTAAAATGTCACTTTACATATGTTAAAATTTGTTATTAATTGTGGTTTAAAATCAGAATAAGATTTCAAAGAGAACAAATTGAAATTTGTAGAATAAATTTTTACAAATTTTCAATAATTAATTTAAATTATTAATTATTATAATCAAAATATTTATGTTTTTACATTCGTTATTACTCAGATTAAATCATTGTGAAAATTGCACCAAAATTTATTTTCATTTGACCTTCAAATACTTAAAAAGAAAAATGAAATTATACGAAATCTACGAAATGGAATTTAAAAGAATTATTTGGAAGAATAATTACTATTTGCTAAAATAGAAGAAGATCCTTAATAAATGGAAAAATTATTTTCAATAATGGAATATTATTTATTTCATCGAATGGACGGACATTCACTTTCAAAATCGTATTATTGTAATTGGAAAATATCAACGAACGAACTACCAAATTTTAGAGATTAAGCAAGCAATCGAATACAAAGTTCAGCTTTGGCATCTGCTCTTAAACTCAACGGTAGTGAAGAAACAGGAAGAGACAGTAGATGCGAAGTGTAGAGTAAAATTTGTGTTTTTAAATATTTTGATATTGTTATAAAAGTATTGTTATTTTTTTCTAATTAAGAGAATTTATTTCATTTTTAAGATTTTATTTTTTTGTTTGTTTTTTTATTATACTCAGGGGTGCTATTTATTGGCATACGGGAATTGGCGAACCCGGGTTCCCGAGCCCTTATTTAATATTGGTCTTGTGACTCTCATTCACTAAGACGTTCCGTTCCTATTAGCATTATTGGCTAACAAAGCTCCAGAGATAATGCCTAATTTCCACTCTAAATATATACCGTATTCAGAGAATGAAGACTAGTTTCGTAACCAGGACTGAATCAACCGATATATAATAACTCGATCTTGAATTCGAGTTATCATTCCAAAGGACCTGACATCAAATCAAATCACAATATGATGGACCGACCAGATCACTCTCAAGACACCACCACTTTGTTTCATCATTTTCACAATCAGAAGTGGATCAAAGGAAAATATACATCAATTATTGAGATCATTAAATAATATTGTTAAATCTAAATCAACTAAAGAGAATTCCTCGTTTAAATGAAAATTCGTTTTTGCTGCAAATCCATTGATATTTATTTGAATGTTAACGTTTTAAAATCGTAATGTTTTGTACTTTATTAATTAAAAATTAAAAATTTTTATTATTTGGAAGTTTTAAAAAAAAATTTATTCAATAAATTTAATATTTATTTTCTCTGAAAATATATAGGTTTCGGACGTAACGATTTTTACGAATTTTAGAACACAAGTAAAGTCTTTTTGATAACGGTTAAGTTAAAACAAAATTCGTTTTATTGTTCAGTTGTGAGTGGTCAGAATTATAATGCTTATAAATTGGCCAAAATTATCTCAAAAAAATTAGTTCCATAGAAATTGTTAATAATTTGAATGCTTTTATGAAAAATATTTGAAGGCTTGTTTTTGTTTTAATCATCAGCTTTTATACATTAGAGTGTATCTAATTTTTATGTTTGAGTAAAGTCATTGAACCGTTCTTGTTAAATTTTTTCTGAAAGTAGATGTTATTTTGGATTAGGAAGTAATCTAATCTTCAAACTATATTTACTGGAAGATTTTTTAATAAGATAGGATCACGAAGGGGTAGGTCGGTATGACTATTGATACCGTAAAAATTGGATACCAATAATGTCAAATTACTGATGTTTCATTTTCAAGAGTCAATGTTTTTCACATAAGTATCACAAATATTTTTCTATTTTCCTTGGAAACTAATTTACAGCGGGAAAATTTAGGAAAAGCTTTAATCATTATAAATCATTTAGCTCAAAATTGTTTTTATATAATTCGAATATTGTAAACTGACTATGAAAATTAAAATGTCACTTTACATATGTTAAAATTTGTTATTAATTGTGGTTTAAAATCAGAATAAGATTTCAAAGAGAACAAATTGAAATTTGTAGAATAAATTTTTACAAATTTTCAATAATTAATTTAAATTATTAATTATTATAATCAAAATATTTATGTTTTTACATTCGTTATTACTCAGATTAAATCATTGTGAAAATTGCACCAAAATTTATTTTCATTTGACCTTCAAATACTTAAAAAGAAAAATGAAATTATACGAAATCTACGAAATGGAATTTAAAAGAATTATTTGGAAGAATAATTACTATTTGCTAAAATAGAAGAAGATCCTTAATAAATGGAAAAATTATTTTCAATAATGGAATATTATTTATTTCATCGAATGGACGGACATTCACTTTCAAAATCGTATTATTGTAATTGGAAAATATCAACGAACGAACTACCAAATTTTAGAGATTAAGCAAGCAATCGAATACAAAGTTCAGCTTTGGCATCTGCTCTTAAACTCAACGGTAGTGAAGAAACAGGAAGAGACAGTAGATGCGAAGAGTAGAGTAAAATTTGTGTTTTTAAATATTTTGATATTGTTATAAAAGTATTGTTATTTTTTTCTAATTAAGAGAATTTATTTCATTTTTAAGATTTTATTTTTTTGTTTGTTTTTTTATTATACTCAGGGGTGCTATTTATTGGCATACGGGAATTGGCGAACCCGGGTTCCCGAGCCCTTATTTAATATTGGTCTTGTGACTCTCATTCACTAAGACGTTCCGTTCCTATTAGCATTATTGGCTAACAAAGCTCCAGAGATAATGCCTAATTTCCACTCTAAATATATACCGTATTCAGAGAATGAAGACTAGTTTCGTAACCAGGACTGAATCAACCGATATATAATAACTCGATCTTGAATTCGAGTTATCATTCCAAAGGACCTGACATCAAATCAAATCACAATATGATGGACCGACCAGATCACTCTCAAGACACACCACCACTTTGTTTCATCATTTTCACAATCAGAAGTGGATCAAAGGAAAATATACATCAATTATTGAGATCATTAAATAATATTGTTAAATCTAAATCAACTAAAGAGAATTCCTCGTTTAAATGAAAATTCGTTTTTGCTGCAAATCCATTGATATTTATTTGAATGTTAACGTTTTAAAATCGTAATGTTTTGTACTTTATTAATTAAAAATTAAAAATTTTTATTATTTGGAAGTTTTAAAAAAAAATTTATTCAATAAATTTAATATTTATTTTCTCTGAAAATATATAGGTTTCGGACGTAACGATTTTTACGAATTTTAGAACACAAGTAAAGTCTTTTTGATAACGGTTAAGTTAAAACAAAATTCGTTTTATTGTTCAGTTGTGAGTGGTCAGAATTATAATGCTTATAAATTGGCCAAAATTATCTCAAAAAAATTAGTTCCATAGAAATTGTTAATAATTTGAATGCTTTTATGAAAAATATTTGAAGGCTTGTTTTTGTTTTAATCATCAGCTTTTATACATTAGAGTGTATCTAATTTTTATGTTTGAGTAAAGTCATTGAACCGTTCTTGTTAAATTTTTTCTGAAAGTAGATGTTATTTTGGATTAGGAAGTAATCTAATCTTCAAACTATATTTACTGGAAGATTTTTTAATAAGATAGGATCACGAAGGGGTAGGTCGGTATGACTATTGATACCGTAAAAATTGGATACCAATAATGTCAAATTACTGATGTTTCATTTTCAAGAGTCAATGTTTTTCACATAAGTATCACAAATATTTTTCTATTTTCCTTGGAAACTAATTTACAGCGGGAAAATTTAGGAAAAGCTTTAATCATTATAAATCATTTAGCTCAAAATTGTTTTTATATAATTCGAATATTGTAAACTGACTATGAAAATTAAAATGTCACTTTACATATGTTAAAATTTGTTATTAATTGTGGTTTAAAATCAGAATAAGATTTCAAAGAGAACAAATTGAAATTTGTAGAATAAATTTTTACAAATTTTCAATAATTAATTTAAATTATTAATTATTATAATCAAAATATTTATGTTTTTACATTCGTTATTACTCAGATTAAATCATTGTGAAAATTGCACCAAAATTTATTTTCATTTGACCTTCAAATACTTAAAAAGAAAAATGAAATTATACGAAATCTACGAAATGGAATTTAAAAGAATTATTTGGAAGAATAATTACTATTTGCTAAAATAGAAGAAGATCCTTAATAAATGGAAAAATTATTTTCAATAATGGAATATTATTTATTTCATCGAATGGACGGACATTCACTTTCAAAATCGTATTATTGTAATTGGAAAATATCAACGAACGAACTACCAAATTTTAGAGATTAAGCAAGCAATCGAATACAAAGTTCAGCTTTGGCATCTGCTCTTAAACTCAACGGTAGTGAAGAAACAGGAAGAGACAGTAGATGCGAAGAGTAGAGTAAAATTTGTGTTTTTAAATATTTTGATATTGTTATAAAAGTATTGTTATTTTTTTCTAATTAAGAGAATTTATTTCATTTTTAAGATTTTATTTTTTTGTTTGTTTTTTTATTATACTCAGGGGTGCTATTTATTGGCATACGGGAATTGGCGAACCCGGGTTCCCGAGCCCTTATTTAATATTGGTCTTGTGACTCTCATTCACTAAGACGTTCCGTTCCTATTAGCATTATTGGCTAACAAAGCTCCAGAGATAATGCCTAATTTCCACTCTAAATATATACCGTATTCAGAGAATGAAGACTAGTTTCGTAACCAGGACTGAATCAACCGATATATAATAACTCGATCTTGAATTCGAGTTATCATTCCAAAGGACCTGACATCAAATCAAATCACAATATGATGGACCGACCAGATCACTCTCAAGACACCACCACTTTGTTTCATCATTTTCACAATCAGAAGTGGATCAAAGGAAAATATACATCAATTATTGAGATCATTAAATAATATTGTTAAATCTAAATCAACTAAAGAGAATTCCTCGTTTAAATGAAAATTCGTTTTTGCTGCAAATCCATTGATATTTATTTGAATGTTAACGTTTTAAAATCGTAATGTTTTGTACTTTATTAATTAAAAATTAAAAATTTTTATTATTTGGAAGTTTTAAAAAAAAATTTATTCAATAAATTTAATATTTATTTTCTCTGAAAATATATAGGTTTCGGACGTAACGATTTTTACGAATTTTAGAACACAAGTAAAGTCTTTTTGATAACGGTTAAGTTAAAACAAAATTCGTTTTATTGTTCAGTTGTGAGTGGTCAGAATTATAATGCTTATAAATTGGCCAAAATTATCTCAAAAAAATTAGTTCCATAGAAATTGTTAATAATTTGAATGCTTTTATGAAAAATATTTGAAGGCTTGTTTTTGTTTTAATCATCAGCTTTTATACATTAGAGTGTATCTAATTTTTATGTTTGAGTAAAGTCATTGAACCGTTCTTGTTAAATTTTTTCTGAAAGTAGATGTTATTTTGGATTAGGAAGTAATCTAATCTTCAAACTATATTTACTGGAAGATTTTTTAATAAGATAGGATCACGAAGGGGTAGGTCGGTATGACTATTGATACCGTAAAAATTGGATACCAATAATGTCAAATTACTGATGTTTCATTTTCAAGAGTCAATGTTTTTCACATAAGTATCACAAATATTTTTCTATTTTCCTTGGAAACTAATTTACAGCGGGAAAATTTAGGAAAAGCTTTAATCATTATAAATCATTTAGCTCAAAATTGTTTTTATATAATTCGAATATTGTAAACTGACTATGAAAATTAAAATGTCACTTTACATATGTTAAAATTTGTTATTAATTGTGGTTTAAAATCAGAATAAGATTTCAAAGAGAACAAATTGAAATTTGTAGAATAAATTTTTACAAATTTTCAATAATTAATTTAAATTATTAATTATTATAATCAAAATATTTATGTTTTTACATTCGTTATTACTCAGATTAAATCATTGTGAAAATTGCACCAAAATTTATTTTCATTTGACCTTCAAATACTTAAAAAGAAAAATGAAATTATACGAAATCTACGAAATGGAATTTAAAAGAATTATTTGGAAGAATAATTACTATTTGCTAAAATAGAAGAAGATCCTTAATAAATGGAAAAATTATTTTCAATAATGGAATATTATTTATTTCATCGAATGGACGGACATTCACTTTCAAAATCGTATTATTGTAATTGGAAAATATCAACGAACGAACTACCAAATTTTAGAGATTAAGCAAGCAATCGAATACAAAGTTCAGCTTTGGCATCTGCTCTTAAACTCAACGGTAGTGAAGAAACAGGAAGAGACAGTAGATGCGAAGAGTAGAGTAAAATTTGTGTTTTTAAATATTTTGATATTGTTATAAAAGTATTGTTATTTTTTTCTAATTAAGAGAATTTATTTCATTTTTAAGATTTTATTTTTTTGTTTGTTTTTTTATTATACTCAGGGGTGCTATTTATTGGCATACGGGAATTGGCGAACCCGGGTTCCCGAGCCCTTATTTAATATTGGTCTTGTGACTCTCATTCACTAAGACGTTCCGTTCCTATTAGCATTATTGGCTAACAAAGCTCCAGAGATAATGCCTAATTTCCACTCTAAATATATACCGTATTCAGAGAATGAAGACTAGTTTCGTAACCAGGACTGAATCAACCGATATATAATAACTCGATCTTGAATTCGAGTTATCATTCCAAAGGACCTGACATCAAATCAAATCACAATATGATGGACCGACCAGATCACTCTCAAGACACCACCACTTTGTTTCATCATTTTCACAATCAGAAGTGGATCAAAGGAAAATATACATCAATTATTGAGATCATTAAATAATATTGTTAAATCTAAATCAACTAAAGAGAATTCCTCGTTTAAATGAAAATTCGTTTTTGCTGCAAATCCATTGATATTTATTTGAATGTTAACGTTTTAAAATCGTAATGTTTTGTACTTTATTAATTAAAAATTAAAAATTTTTATTATTTGGAAGTTTTAAAAAAAAATTTATTCAATAAATTTAATATTTATTTTCTCTGAAAATATATAGGTTTCGGACGTAACGATTTTTACGAATTTTAGAACACAAGTAAAGTCTTTTTGATAACGGTTAAGTTAAAACAAAATTCGTTTTATTGTTCAGTTGTGAGTGGTCAGAATTATAATGCTTATAAATTGGCCAAAATTATCTCAAAAAAATTAGTTCCATAGAAATTGTTAATAATTTGAATGCTTTTATGAAAAATATTTGAAGGCTTGTTTTTGTTTTAATCATCAGCTTTTATACATTAGAGTGTATCTAATTTTTATGTTTGAGTAAAGTCATTGAACCGTTCTTGTTAAATTTTTTCTGAAAGTAGATGTTATTTTGGATTAGGAAGTAATCTAATCTTCAAACTATATTTACTGGAAGATTTTTTAATAAGATAGGATCACGAAGGGGTAGGTCGGTATGACTATTGATACCGTAAAAATTGGATACCAATAATGTCAAATTACTGATGTTTCATTTTCAAGAGTCAATGTTTTTCACATAAGTATCACAAATATTTTTCTATTTTCCTTGGAAACTAATTTACAGCGGGAAAATTTAGGAAAAGCTTTAATCATTATAAATCATTTAGCTCAAAATTGTTTTTATATAATTCGAATATTGTAAACTGACTATGAAAATTAAAATGTCACTTTACATATGTTAAAATTTGTTATTAATTGTGGTTTAAAATCAGAATAAGATTTCAAAGAGAACAAATTGAAATTTGTAGAATAAATTTTTACAAATTTTCAATAATTAATTTAAATTATTAATTATTATAATCAAAATATTTATGTTTTTACATTCGTTATTACTCAGATTAAATCATTGTGAAAATTGCACCAAAATTTATTTTCATTTGACCTTCAAATACTTAAAAAGAAAAATGAAATTATACGAAATCTACGAAATGGAATTTAAAAGAATTATTTGGAAGAATAATTACTATTTGCTAAAATAGAAGAAGATCCTTAATAAATGGAAAAATTATTTTCAATAATGGAATATTATTTATTTCATCGAATGGACGGACATTCACTTTCAAAATCGTATTATTGTAATTGGAAAATATCAACGAACGAACTACCAAATTTTAGAGATTAAGCAAGCAATCGAATACAAAGTTCAGCTTTGGCATCTGCTCTTAAACTCAACGGTAGTGAAGAAACAGGAAGAGACAGTAGATGCGAAGAGTAGAGTAAAATTTGTGTTTTTAAATATTTTGATATTGTTATAAAAGTATTGTTATTTTTTTCTAATTAAGAGAATTTATTTCATTTTTAAGATTTTATTTTTTTGTTTGTTTTTTTATTATACTCAGGGGTGCTATTTATTGGCATACGGGAATTGGCGAACCCGGGTTCCCGAGCCCTTATTTAATATTGGTCTTGTGACTCTCATTCACTAAGACGTTCCGTTCCTATTAGCATTATTGGCTAACAAAGCTCCAGAGATAATGCCTAATTTCCACTCTAAATATATACCGTATTCAGAGAATGAAGACTAGTTTCGTAACCAGGACTGAATCAACCGATATATAATAACTCGATCTTGAATTCGAGTTATCATTCCAAAGGACCTGACATCAAATCAAATCACAATATGATGGACCGACCAGATCACTCTCAAGACACCACCACTTTGTTTCATCATTTTCACAATCAGAAGTGGATCAAAGGAAAATATACATCAATTATTGAGATCATTAAATAATATTGTTAAATCTAAATCAACTAAAGAGAATTCCTCGTTTAAATGAAAATTCGTTTTTGCTGCAAATCCATTGATATTTATTTGAATGTTAACGTTTTAAAATCGTAATGTTTTGTACTTTATTAATTAAAAATTAAAAATTTTTATTATTTGGAAGTTTTAAAAAAAAATTTATTCAATAAATTTAATATTTATTTTCTCTGAAAATATATAGGTTTCGGACGTAACGATTTTTACGAATTTTAGAACACAAGTAAAGTCTTTTTGATAACGGTTAAGTTAAAACAAAATTCGTTTTATTGTTCAGTTGTGAGTGGTCAGAATTATAATGCTTATAAATTGGCCAAAATTATCTCAAAAAAATTAGTTCCATAGAAATTGTTAATAATTTGAATGCTTTTATGAAAAATATTTGAAGGCTTGTTTTTGTTTTAATCATCAGCTTTTATACATTAGAGTGTATCTAATTTTTATGTTTGAGTAAAGTCATTGAACCGTTCTTGTTAAATTTTTTCTGAAAGTAGATGTTATTTTGGATTAGGAAGTAATCTAATCTTCAAACTATATTTACTGGAAGATTTTTTAATAAGATAGGATCACGAAGGGGTAGGTCGGTATGACTATTGATACCGTAAAAATTGGATACCAATAATGTCAAATTACTGATGTTTCATTTTCAAGAGTCAATGTTTTTCACATAAGTATCACAAATATTTTTCTATTTTCCTTGGAAACTAATTTACAGCGGGAAAATTTAGGAAAAGCTTTAATCATTATAAATCATTTAGCTCAAAATTGTTTTTATATAATTCGAATATTGTAAACTGACTATGAAAATTAAAATGTCACTTTACATATGTTAAAATTTGTTATTAATTGTGGTTTAAAATCAGAATAAGATTTCAAAGAGAACAAATTGAAATTTGTAGAATAAATTTTTACAAATTTTCAATAATTAATTTAAATTATTAATTATTATAATCAAAATATTTATGTTTTTACATTCGTTATTACTCAGATTAAATCATTGTGAAAATTGCACCAAAATTTATTTTCATTTGACCTTCAAATACTTAAAAAGAAAAATGAAATTATACGAAATCTACGAAATGGAATTTAAAAGAATTATTTGGAAGAATAATTACTATTTGCTAAAATAGAAGAAGATCCTTAATAAATGGAAAAATTATTTTCAATAATGGAATATTATTTATTTCATCGAATGGACGGACATTCACTTTCAAAATCGTATTATTGTAATTGGAAAATATCAACGAACGAACTACCAAATTTTAGAGATTAAGCAAGCAATCGAATACAAAGTTCAGCTTTGGCATCTGCTCTTAAACTCAACGGTAGTGAAGAAACAGGAAGAGACAGTAGATGCGAAGAGTAGAGTAAAATTTGTGTTTTTAAATATTTTGATATTGTTATAAAAGTATTGTTATTTTTTTCTAATTAAGAGAATTTATTTCATTTTTAAGATTTTATTTTTTTGTTTGTTTTTTTATTATACTCAGGGGTGCTATTTATTGGCATACGGGAATTGGCGAACCCGGGTTCCCGAGCCCTTATTTAATATTGGTCTTGTGACTCTCATTCACTAAGACGTTCCGTTCCTATTAGCATTATTGGCTAACAAAGCTCCAGAGATAATGCCTAATTTCCACTCTAAATATATACCGTATTCAGAGAATGAAGACTAGTTTCGTAACCAGGACTGAATCAACCGATATATAACAACTCGATCTTGAATTCGAACTATCATCCCAAAGGACCTGACATCAAATCAAATCACAATATGATGGACCGACCAGATCACTCTCAAGACACTACCACTTTGTTTCATCATTTTCACAATCAGAAGTGGATCAAAGGAAAATATACATCAATTATTGAGATCATTAAATAATATTGTTAAATCTAAATCAACTAAAGAGAATTCCTCGTTTAAATGAAAATTCGTTTTTGCTGCAAATCCATTGATATTTATTTGAATGTTAACGTTTTAAAATCGTAATGTTTTGTACTTTATTAATTAAAAATTAAAAATTTTTATTATTTGGAAGTTTTAAAAAAAAATTTATTCAATAAATTTAATATTTATTTTCTCTGAAAATATATAGGTTTCGGACGTAACGATTTTTACGAATTTTAGAACACAAGTAAAGTCTTTTTGATAACGGTTAAGTTAAAACAAAATTCGTTTTATTGTTCAGTTGTGAGTGGTCAGAATTATAATGCTTATAAATTGGCCAAAATTATCTCAAAAAAATTAGTTCCATAGAAATTGTTAATAATTTGAATGCTTTTATGAAAAATATTTGAAGGCTTGTTTTTGTTTTAATCATCAGCTTTTATACATTAGAGTGTATCTAATTTTTATGTTTGAGTAAAGTCATTGAACCGTTCTTGTTAAATTTTTTCTGAAAGTAGATGTTATTTTGGATTAGGAAGTAATCTAATCTTCAAACTATATTTACTGGAAGATTTTTTAATAAGATAGGATCACGAAGGGGTAGGTCGGTATGACTATTGATACCGTAAAAATTGGATACCAATAATGTCAAATTACTGATGTTTCATTTTCAAGAGTCAATGTTTTTCACATAAGTATCACAAATATTTTTCTATTTTCCTTGGAAACTAATTTACAGCGGGAAAATTTAGGAAAAGCTTTAATCATTATAAATCATTTAGCTCAAAATTGTTTTTATATAATTCGAATATTGTAAACTGACTATGAAAATTAAAATGTCACTTTACATATGTTAAAATTTGTTATTAATTGTGGTTTAAAATCAGAATAAGATTTCAAAGAGAACAAATTGAAATTTGTAGAATAAATTTTTACAAATTTTCAATAATTAATTTAAATTATTAATTATTATAATCAAAATATTTATGTTTTTACATTCGTTATTACTCAGATTAAATCATTGTGAAAATTGCACCAAAATTTATTTTCATTTGAGCTTCAAATACTTAAAAAGGAAAATGAAATTATACGAAATCTACGAAATGGAATTTAAAAGAATTATTTAGAAGAATAATTACTATTTGTTAAAATAGAAGATCCTTAATAAATGGAAAAATTATTTTCAATAATGGGATATTATTTATTTCATCGAATGGACATTCACTTTCCAAATCGTATTATTGTAATTGGAAAATATCAACGAATTGACTACCAAATTTTTGAGATTAAGCAATCGAATACAAAGTTGAGCTTTGGCATCTGCGCCAAAACTCGACGGTTGTGAAACAGGATGAGCCAGTAGATGCGAATAGTAGAGTAGTGTCTACAAATGTCAAATCCTCAATCGTAACCATTAGAAGGAAAATAGATAATAATGCCCATAAATTTATATATATAAATATAATAAATGCAAGAACACTAAACCAAAAAGGACGGATGGAATGAATGAAATTATCTCTGAATAAAATTATGACAAAAGATAACAAAGCTTGGAAGCAAATCAAGTCCTACATTTGTTTCTTGTACACAAAGAAAAATTTCGGAGGAGGAGGAGGCCCTTGACAAAGGAAATTAGATAATAATGTCCTTAAATATATATAAAATATATGCCAGAAAACTAAGGCAAAAATGACGGATGGAAGTAATGAAATTATCTCAGAATAAAATTATGAGAAAGGATAACAAAACATGGACGCAAAGCAAGTCCTAAATTTGTTTCCTGTGCTAAAAAAATAATTTTGGAGGAGGAGGCCCATAACAAAGAAATGAATTCAAGTTGTTATTTGTTTTTTTTTTTTTTCAAATATAATGATTTTCCAATATTTTCTGACTCGTCGATTTGGTTTAAATTGAAAATCGTATTACTATAATTGGACGTCACAAGATTTAAAAAATTAAGTCTTTATTTTCTGCCAATTTTGTATGATCGAATGTGAGGTCATATTATTCGCTATTTTGTGAACTATACTGTAATGCATTTTAAGCATTTCTCTGCCGCCCGTCTTTTATTTAATTCATAAATTAAAAAAAAAAAAAATTTGTGTTTTTAAATATTTTGATATTGTTATAAAAATATTATAATTTTTTTCTAATTAAGAGAATATTTCATTCTTAAGATTTTATTTTTTTGTTTGTTTTTTTTATTATACTCAGGGGTGTTATTTATTGGCACACGGGAATTGGCGATCCCGGGTTCCCGAGCCCGTATTTAATATTGGTCTTGCAACTCTCATTCACTAAGACGTTCCTAGTAGCATTATTTGCTAACAGAGCTCCAAGATATGCCTAATTTCCACTCTTAATATACCGTATTCAGAGAATGAAGACTAGTTTCGTAACCAGGACTGAATCAACCGATATAACTCGATCTTGAATTCGAGCTATCATTCCAAAGGACCTGACATCAAATCAAATCACAATATGATGGACCGACCAGATCACTCTCAAGACACCACCACTTTGTTTCATCATTTTCACAATCAGAAGTGGATCAAAGGAAAATATACATCAATTATTGAGATCATTAAATAATATTGTTAAATCTAAATCAACTAAAGAGAATTCCTCGTTGAAATGAAAATTCGTTTTTGCTGCAAATCCATTGATATTTATTTGAATGTTAACGTTTTAAAATCGTAATGTTTTGTACTTTTTTAATTAAAAATTAAAAATTTTTATTATTTGGAAGTTTTAAAAAAAAATTTATTCATTAAATTTAATATTTATTTTCTCTGAAAATATATAGGTTTCGGACGTAACGATTTTTACGAATTTTAGAACACAAGTAAAGTCTTTTTGATAACGGTTAAGTTAAAACAAAATTCGTTTTATTGTTCAGTTGTGAGTGGTCAGAATTATAATGCTTATAAATTGGCCAAAATTATCTCAAAAAAATTAGTTCCATAGAAATTGTTAATAATTTGAATGCTTTTATGAAAAATATTTGAAGGCTTGTTTTTGTTTTAATCATCAGCTTTTATACATTAGAGTGTATCTAATTTTTATGTTTGAGTAAAGTCATTGAACCGTTCTTGTTAAATTTTTTCTGAAAGTAGATGTTATTTTGGATTAGGAAGTAATCTAATCTTCAAACTATATTTACTGGAAGATTTTTTAATAAGATAGGATCACGAAGGGGTAGGTCGGTATGACTATTGATACCGTAAAAATTGGATACCAATAATGTCAAATTACTGATGTTTCATTTTCAAGAGTCCATGTTTTTCACATAAGTATCACAAATATTTTTCTTTTTTCCTTGGAAACTAATTTACAGCGGGAAAATTTAGGAAAAGCTTTAATCATTATAAATCATTTAGCTCAAAATTGTTTTTATATAATTCGAATATTGTAAACTGACTATGAAAATTAAAATGTCACTTTACATATGTTAAAATTTGTTATTAATTGTGGTTTAAAATCAGAATAAGATTTCAAAGAGAACAAATTGAAATTTGTAGAATAAATTTTTACAAATTTTCAATAATTAATTTAAATTATTAATTATTATAATCAAAATATTTATGTTTTTACATTCGTTATTACTCAGATTAAATCATTGTGAAAATTGCACCAAAATTTATTTTCATTTGAGCTTCAAATACTTAAAAAGGAAAATGAAATTATACGAAATCTACGAAATGGAATTTAAAAGAATTATTTAGAAGAATAATTACTATTTGTTAAAATAGAAGATCCTTAATAAATGGAAAAATTATTTTCAATAATGGGATATTATTTATTTCATCGAATGGACATTCACTTTCCAAATCGTATTATTGTAATTGGAAAATATCAACGAATTGACTACCAAATTTTTGAGATTAAGCAATCGAATACAAAGTTGAGCTTTGGCATCTGCGCCAAAACTCGACGGTTGTGAAACAGGATGAGCCAGTAGATGCGAATAGTAGAGTAGTGTCTACAAATGTCAAATCCTCAATCGTAACCATTAGAAGGAAAATAGATAATAATGCCCATAAATTTATATATATAAATATAATAAATGCAAGAACACTAAACCAAAAAGGACGGATGGAATGAATGAAATTATCTCTGAATAAAATTATGACAAAAGATAACAAAGCTTGGAAGCAAATCAAGTCCTACATTTGTTTCTTGTACACAAACAAAAATTTCGGAGGAGGAGGAGGCCCTTGACAAAGGAAAATAGATAATAATGTCCTTAAATATATATAAAATAAATGCCAGAAAACTAAGGCAAAAAGGACGGATGGAAGTAATGAAATTATCTCAGAATAAAATTATGAGAAAGGATAACAAAACATGGACGCAAAGCAAGTCCTAAATTTGTTTCCTGTGCTAAAAAAATAATTTTGGAGGAGGAGGCCCATAACAAAGAAATGAATTCAAGTTGTTATTTGTTTTTTTTTTTCAAATATAATGATTTTCCAATATTTTCTGACTCGTCGATTTGGTTTAAATTGAAAATCGTATTACTATAATTGGACGTCACAAGATTTAAAAAATTAAGTCTTTATTTTCTGCCAATTTTGTATGATCGAATGTGAGGTCATATTATTCGCTATTTTGTGAACTATACTGTAATGCATTTTAAGCATTTCTCTGCCGCCCGTCTTTTATTTAATTCATAAATTAAAAAAAAAAAAAATTTGTGTTTTTAAATATTTTGATATTGTTATAAAAATATTATAATTTTTTTCTAATTAAGAGAATATTTCATTCTTAAGATTTTATTTTTTTGTTTGTTTTTTTTATTATACTCAGGGGTGTTATTTATTGGCACACGGGAATTGGCGATCCCGGGTTCCCGAGCCCGTATTTAATATTGGTCTTGCAACTCTCATTCACTAAGACGTTCCTAGTAGCATTATTTGCTAACAGAGCTCCAAGATATGCCTAATTTCCACTCTTAATATACCGTATTCAGAGAATGAAGACTAGTTTCGTAACCAGGACTGAATCAACCGATATAACTCGATCTTGAATTCGAGCTATCATTCCAAAGGACCTGACATCAAATCAAATCACAATATGATGGACCGACCAGATCACTCTCAAGACACCACCACTTTGTTTCATCATTTTCACAATCAGAAGTGGATCAAAGGAAAATATACATCAATTATTGAGATCATTAAATAATATTGTTAAATCTAAATCAACTAAAGAGAATTCCTCGTTTAAATGAAAATTCGTTTTTGCTGCAAATCCATTGATATTTATTTGAATGTTAACGTTTTAAAATCGTAATGTTTTGTACTTTATTAATTAAAAATTAAAAATTTTTATTATTTGGAAGTTTTAAAAAAAAATTTATTCATTAAATTTAATATTTATTTTCTCTGAAAATATATAGGTTTCGGACGTAACGATTTTTACGAATTTTAGAACACAAGTAAAGTCTTTTTGATAACGGTTAAGTTAAAACAAAATTCGTTTTATTGTTCAGTTGTGAGTGGTCAGAATTATAATGCTTATAAATTGGCCAAAATTATCTCAAAAAAATTAGTTCCATAGAAATTGTTAATAATTTGAATGCTTTTATGAAAAATATTTGAAGGCTTGTTTTTGTTTTAATCATCAGCTTTTATACATTAGAGTGTATCTAATTTTTATGTTTGAGTAAAGTCATTGAACCGTTCTTGTTAAATTTTTTCTGAAAGTAGATGTTATTTTGGATTAGGAAGTAATCTAATCTTCAAACTATATTTACTGGAAGATTTTTTAATAAGATAGGATCACGAAGGGGTAGGTCGGTATGACTATTGATACCGTAAAAATTGGATACCAATAATGTCAAATTACTGATGTTTCATTTTCAAGAGTCCATGTTTTTCACATAAGTATCACAAATATTTTTCTTTTTTCCTTGGAAACTAATTTACAGCGGGAAAATTTAGGAAAAGCTTTAATCATTATAAATCATTTAGCTCAAAATTGTTTTTATATAATTCGAATATTGTAAACTGACTATGAAAATTAAAATGTCACTTTACATATGTTAAAATTTGTTATTAATTGTGGTTTAAAATCAGAATAAGATTTCAAAGAGAACAAATTGAAATTTGTAGAATAAATTTTTACAAATTTTCAATAATTAATTTAAATTATTAATTATTATAATCAAAATATTTATGTTTTTACATTCGTTATTACTCAGATTAAATCATTGTGAAAATTGCACCAAAATTTATTTTCATTTGAGCTTCAAATACTTAAAAAGGAAAATGAAATTATACGAAATCTACGAAATGGAATTTAAAAGAATTATTTAGAAGAATAATTACTATTTGTTAAAATAGAAGATCCTTAATAAATGGAAAAATTATTTTCAATAATGGGATATTATTTATTTCATCGAATGGACATTCACTTTCCAAATCGTATTATTGTAATTGGAAAATATCAACGAATTGACTACCAAATTTTTGAGATTAAGCAATCGAATACAAAGTTGAGCTTTGGCATCTGCGCCAAAACTCGACGGTTGTGAAACAGGATGAGCCAGTAGATGCGAATAGTAGAGTAGTGTCTACAAATGTCAAATCCTCAATCGTAACCATTAGAAGGAAAATAGATAATAATGCCCATAAATTTATATATATAAATATAATAAATGCAAGAACACTAAACCAAAAAGGACGGATGGAATGAATGAAATTATCTCTGAATAAAATTATGACAAAAGATAACAAAGCTTGGAAGCAAATCAAGTCCTACATTTGTTTCTTGTACACAAACAAAAATTTCGGAGGAGGAGGAGGCCCTTGACAAAGGAAAATAGATAATAATGTCCTTAAATATATATAAAATAAATGCCAGAAAACTAAGGCAAAAAGGACGGATGGAAGTAATGAAATTATCTCAGAATAAAATTATGAGAAAGGATAACAAAACATGGACGCAAAGCAAGTCCTAAATTTGTTTCCTGTGCTAAAAAAATAATTTTGGAGGAGGAGGCCCATAACAAAGAAATGAATTCAAGTTGTTATTTGTTTTTTTTTTTCAAATATAATGATTTTCCAATATTTTCTGACTCGTCGATTTGGTTTAAATTGAAAATCGTATTACTATAATTGGACGTCACAAGATTTAAAAAATTAAGTCTTTATTTTCTGCCAATTTTGTATGATCGAATGTGAGGTCATATTATTCGCTATTTTGTGAACTATACTGTAATGCATTTTAAGCATTTCTCTGCCGCCCGTCTTTTATTTAATTCATAAATTAAAAAAAAAAAAAATTTGTGTTTTTAAATATTTTGATATTGTTATAAAAATATTATAATTTTTTTCTAATTAAGAGAATATTTCATTCTTAAGATTTTATTTTTTTGTTTGTTTTTTTTATTATACTCAGGGGTGTTATTTATTGGCACACGGGAATTGGCGATCCCGGGTTCCCGAGCCCGTATTTAATATTGGTCTTGCAACTCTCATTCACTAAGACGTTCCTAGTAGCATTATTTGCTAACAGAGCTCCAAGATATGCCTAATTTCCACTCTTAATATACCGTATTCAGAGAATGAAGACTAGTTTCGTAACCAGGACTGAATCAACCGATATAACTCGATCTTGAATTCGAGCTATCATTCCAAAGGACCTGACATCAAATCAAATCACAATATGATGGACCGACCAGATCACTCTCAAGACACCACCACTTTGTTTCATCATTTTCACAATCAGAAGTGGATCAAAGGAAAATATACATCAATTATTGAGATCATTAAATAATATTGTTAAATCTAAATCAACTAAAGAGAATTCCTCGTTTAAATGAAAATTCGTTTTTGCTGCAAATCCATTGATATTTATTTGAATGTTAACGTTTTAAAATCGTAATGTTTTGTACTTTTTTAATTAAAAATTAAAAATTTTTATTATTTGGAAGTTTTAAAAAAAAAATTTATTCATTAAATTTAATATTTATTTTCTCTGAAAATATATAGGTTTCGGACGTAACGATTTTTACGAATTTTAGAACACAAGTAAAGTCTTTTTGATAACGGTTAAGTTAAAACAAAATTCGTTTTATTGTTCAGTTGTGAGTGGTCAGAATTATAATGCTTATAAATTGGCCAAAATTATCTCAAAAAAATTAGTTCCATAGAAATTGTTAATAATTTGAATGCTTTTATGAAAAATATTTGAAGGCTTGTTTTTGTTTTAATCATCAGCTTTTATACATTAGAGTGTATCTAATTTTTATGTTTGAGTAAAGTCATTGAACCGTTCTTGTTAAATTTTTTCTGAAAGTAGATGTTATTTTGGATTAGGAAGTAATCTAATCTTCAAACTATATTTACTGGAAGATTTTTTAATAAGATAGGATCACGAAGGGGTAGGTCGGTATGACTATTGATACCGTAAAAATTGGATACCAATAATGTCAAATTACTGATGTTTCATTTTCAAGAGTCCATGTTTTTCACATAAGTATCACAAATATTTTTCTTTTTTCCTTGGAAACTAATTTACAGCGGGAAAATTTAGGAAAAGCTTTAATCATTATAAATCATTTAGCTCAAAATTGTTTTTATATAATTCGAATATTGTAAACTGACTATGAAAATTAAAATGTCACTTTACATATGTTAAAATTTGTTATTAATTGTGGTTTAAAATCAGAATAAGATTTCAAAGAGAACAAATTGAAATTTGTAGAATAAATTTTTACAAATTTTCAATAATTAATTTAAATTATTAATTATTATAATCAAAATATTTATGTTTTTACATTCGTTATTACTCAGATTAAATCATTGTGAAAATTGCACCAAAATTTATTTTCATTTGAGCTTCAAATACTTAAAAAGGAAAATGAAATTATACGAAATCTACGAAATGGAATTTAAAAGAATTATTTAGAAGAATAATTACTATTTGTTAAAATAGAAGATCCTTAATAAATGGAAAAATTATTTTCAATAATGGGATATTATTTATTTCATCGAATGGACATTCACTTTCCAAATCGTATTATTGTAATTGGAAAATATCAACGAATTGACTACCAAATTTTTGAGATTAAGCAATCGAATACAAAGTTGAGCTTTGGCATCTGCGCCAAAACTCGACGGTTGTGAAACAGGATGAGCCAGTAGATGCGAATAGTAGAGTAGTGTCTACAAATGTCAAATCCTCAATCGTAACCATTAGAAGGAAAATAGATAATAATGCCCATAAATTTATATATATAAATATAATAAATGCAAGAACACTAAACCAAAAAGGACGGATGGAATGAATGAAATTATCTCTGAATAAAATTATGACAAAAGATAACAAAGCTTGGAAGCAAATCAAGTCCTACATTTGTTTCTTGTACACAAACAAAAATTTCGGAGGAGGAGGAGTCCCTTGACAAAGGAAAATAGATAATAATGTCCTTAAATATATATAAAATAAATGCCAGAAAACTAAGGCAAAAAGGACGGATGGAAGTAATGAAATTATCTCAGAATAAAATTATGAGAAAGGATAACAAAACATGGACGCAAAGCAAGTCCTAAATTTGTTTCCTGTGCTAAAAAAATAATTTTGGAGGAGGAGGCCCATAACAAAGAAATGAATTCAAGTTGTTATTTGTTTTTTTTTTTTTTCAAATATAATGATTTTCCAATATTTTCTGACTCGTCGATTTGGTTTAAATTGAAAATCGTATTACTATAATTGGACGTCACAAGATTTAAAAAATTAAGTCTTTATTTTCTGCCAATTTTGTATGATCGAATGTGAGGTCATATTATTCGCTATTTTGTGAACTATACTGTAATGCATTTTAAGCATTTCTCTGCCGCCCGTCTTTTATTTAATTCATAAATTAAAAAAAAAAAAAATTTGTGTTTTTAAATATTTTGATATTGTTATAAAAATATTATAATTTTTTTCTAATTAAGAGAATATTTCATTCTTAAGATTTTATTTTTTTGTTTGTTTTTTTTATTATACTCAGGGGTGTTATTTATTGGCACACGGGAATTGGCGATCCCGGGTTCCCGAGCCCGTATTTAATATTGGTCTTGCAACTCTCATTCACTAAGACGTTCCTAGTAGCATTATTTGCTAACAGAGCTCCAAGATATGCCTAATTTCCACTCTTAATATACCGTATTCAGAGAATGAAGACTAGTTTCGTAACCAGGACTGAATCAACCGATATAACTCGATCTTGAATTCGAGCTATCATTCCAAAGGACCTGACATCAAATCAAATCACAATATGATGGACCGACCAGATCACTCTCAAGACACCACCACTTTGTTTCATCATTTTCACAATCAGAAGTGGATCAAAGGAAAATATACATCAATTATTGAGATCATTAAATAATATTGTTAAATCTAAATCAACTAAAGAGAATTCCTCGTTGAAATGAAAATTCGTTTTTGCTGCAAATCCATTGATATTTATTTGAATGTTAACGTTTTAAAATCGTAATGTTTTGTACTTTTTTAATTAAAAATTAAAAATTTTTATTATTTGGAAGTTTTAAAAAAAAATTTATTCATTAAATTTAATATTTATTTTCTCTGAAAATATATAGGTTTCGGACGTAACGATTTTTACGAATTTTAGAACACAAGTAAAGTCTTTTTGATAACGGTTAAGTTAAAACAAAATTCGTTTTATTGTTCAGTTGTGAGTGGTCAGAATTATAATGCTTATAAATTGGCCAAAATTATCTCAAAAAAATTAGTTCCATAGAAATTGTTAATAATTTGAATGCTTTTATGAAAAATATTTGAAGGCTTGTTTTTGTTTTAATCATCAGCTTTTATACATTAGAGTGTATCTAATTTTTATGTTTGAGTAAAGTCATTGAACCGTTCTTGTTAAATTTTTTCTGAAAGTAGATGTTATTTTGGATTAGGAAGTAATCTAATCTTCAAACTATATTTACTGGAAGATTTTTTAATAAGATAGGATCACGAAGGGGTAGGTCGGTATGACTATTGATACCGTAAAAATTGGATACCAATAATGTCAAATTACTGATGTTTCATTTTCAAGAGTCCATGTTTTTCACATAAGTATCACAAATATTTTTCTTTTTTCCTTGGAAACTAATTTACAGCGGGAAAATTTAGGAAAAGCTTTAATCATTATAAATCATTTAGCTCAAAATTGTTTTTATATAATTCGAATATTGTAAACTGACTATGAAAATTAAAATGTCACTTTACATATGTTAAAATTTGTTATTAATTGTGGTTTAAAATCAGAATAAGATTTCAAAGAGAACAAATTGAAATTTGTAGAATAAATTTTTACAAATTTTCAATAATTAATTTAAATTATTAATTATTATAATCAAAATATTTATGTTTTTACATTCGTTATTACTCAGATTAAATCATTGTGAAAATTGCACCAAAATTTATTTTCATTTGAGCTTCAAATACTTAAAAAGGAAAATGAAATTATACGAAATCTACGAAATGGAATTTAAAAGAATTATTTAGAAGAATAATTACTATTTGTTAAAATAGAAGATCCTTAATAAATGGAAAAATTATTTTCAATAATGGGATATTATTTATTTCATCGAATGGACATTCACTTTCCAAATCGTATTATTGTAATTGGAAAATATCAACGAATTGACTACCAAATTTTTGAGATTAAGCAATCGAATACAAAGTTGAGCTTTGGCATCTGCGCCAAAACTCGACGGTTGTGAAACAGGATGAGCCAGTAGATGCGAATAGTAGAGTAGTGTCTACAAATGTCAAATCCTCAATCGTAACCATTAGAAGGAAAATAGATAATAATGCCCATAAATTTATATATATAAATATAATAAATGCAAGAACACTAAACCAAAAAGGACGGATGGAATGAATGAAATTATCTCTGAATAAAATTATGACAAAAGATAACAAAGCTTGGAAGCAAATCAAGTCCTACATTTGTTTCTTGTACACAAACAAAAATTTCGGAGGAGGAGGAGGCCCTTGACAAAGGAAAATAGATAATAATGTCCTTAAATATATATAAAATAAATGCCAGAAAACTAAGGCAAAAAGGACGGATGGAAGTAATGAAATTATCTCAGAATAAAATTATGAGAAAGGATAACAAAACATGGACGCAAAGCAAGTCCTAAATTTGTTTCCTGTGCTAAAAAAATAATTTTGGAGGAGGAGGCCCATAACAAAGAAATGAATTCAAGTTGTTATTTGTTTTTTTTTTTCAAATATAATGATTTTCCAATATTTTCTGACTCGTCGATTTGGTTTAAATTGAAAATCGTATTACTATAATTGGACGTCACAAGATTTAAAAAATTAAGTCTTTATTTTCTGCCAATTTTGTATGATCGAATGTGAGGTCATATTATTCGCTATTTTGTGAACTATACTGTAATGCATTTTAAGCATTTCTCTGCCGCCCGTCTTTTATTTAATTCATAAATTAAAAAAAAAAAAAATTTGTGTTTTTAAATATTTTGATATTGTTATAAAAATATTATAATTTTTTTCTAATTAAGAGAATATTTCATTCTTAAGATTTTATTTTTTTGTTTGTTTTTTTTATTATACTCAGGGGTGTTATTTATTGGCACACGGGAATTGGCGATCCCGGGTTCCCGAGCCCGTATTTAATATTGGTCTTGCAACTCTCATTCACTAAGACGTTCCTAGTAGCATTATTTGCTAACAGAGCTCCAAGATATGCCTAATTTCCACTCTTAATATACCGTATTCAGAGAATGAAGACTAGTTTCGTAACCAGGACTGAATCAACCGATATAACTCGATCTTGAATTCGAGCTATCATTCCAAAGGACCTGACATCAAATCAAATCACAATATGATGGACCGACCAGATCACTCTCAAGACACCACCACTTTGTTTCATCATTTTCACAATCAGAAGTGGATCAAAGGAAAATATACATCAATTATTGAGATCATTAAATAATATTGTTAAATCTAAATCAACTAAAGAGAATTCCTCGTTGAAATGAAAATTCGTTTTTGCTGCAAATCCATTGATATTTATTTGAATGTTAACGTTTTAAAATCGTAATGTTTTGTACTTTTTTAATTAAAAATTAAAAATTTTTATTATTTGGAAGTTTTAAAAAAAAATTTATTCATTAAATTTAATATTTATTTTCTCTGAAAATATATAGGTTTCGGACGTAACGATTTTTACGAATTTTAGAACACAAGTAAAGTCTTTTTGATAACGGTTAAGTTAAAACAAAATTCGTTTTATTGTTCAGTTGTGAGTGGTCAGAATTATAATGCTTATAAATTGGCCAAAATTATCTCAAAAAAATTAGTTCCATAGAAATTGTTAATAATTTGAATGCTTTTATGAAAAATATTTGAAGGCTTGTTTTTGTTTTAATCATCAGCTTTTATACATTAGAGTGTATCTAATTTTTATGTTTGAGTAAAGTCATTGAACCGTTCTTGTTAAATTTTTTCTGAAAGTAGATGTTATTTTGGATTAGGAAGTAATCTAATCTTCAAACTATATTTACTGGAAGATTTTTTAATAAGATAGGATCACGAAGGGGTAGGTCGGTATGACTATTGATACCGTAAAAATTGGATACCAATAATGTCAAATTACTGATGTTTCATTTTCAAGAGTCCATGTTTTTCACATAAGTATCACAAATATTTTTCTTTTTTCCTTGGAAACTAATTTACAGCGGGAAAATTTAGGAAAAGCTTTAATCATTATAAATCATTTAGCTCAAAATTGTTTTTATATAATTCGAATATTGTAAACTGACTATGAAAATTAAAATGTCACTTTACATATGTTAAAATTTGTTATTAATTGTGGTTTAAAATCAGAATAAGATTTCAAAGAGAACAAATTGAAATTTGTAGAATAAATTTTTACAAATTTTCAATAATTAATTTAAATTATTAATTATTATAATCAAAATATTTATGTTTTTACATTCGTTATTACTCAGATTAAATCATTGTGAAAATTGCACCAAAATTTATTTTCATTTGAGCTTCAAATACTTAAAAAGGAAAATGAAATTATACGAAATCTACGAAATGGAATTTAAAAGAATTATTTAGAAGAATAATTACTATTTGTTAAAATAGAAGATCCTTAATAAATGGAAAAATTATTTTCAATAATGGGATATTATTTATTTCATCGAATGGACATTCACTTTCCAAATCGTATTATTGTAATTGGAAAATATCAACGAATTGACTACCAAATTTTTGAGATTAAGCAATCGAATACAAAGTTGAGCTTTGGCATCTGCGCCAAAACTCGACGGTTGTGAAACAGGATGAGCCAGTAGATGCGAATAGTAGAGTAGTGTCTACAAATGTCAAATCCTCAATCGTAACCATTAGAAGGAAAATAGATAATAATGCCCATAAATTTATATATATAAATATAATAAATGCAAGAACACTAAACCAAAAAGGACGGATGGAATGAATGAAATTATCTCTGAATAAAATTATGACAAAAGATAACAAAGCTTGGAAGCAAATCAAGTCCTACATTTGTTTCTTGTACACAAACAAAAATTTCGGAGGAGGAGGAGGCCCTTGACAAAGGAAAATAGATAATAATGTCCTTAAATATATATAAAATAAATGCCAGAAAACTAAGGCAAAAAGGACGGATGGAAGTAATGAAATTATCTCAGAATAAAATTATGAGAAAGGATAACAAAACATGGACGCAAAGCAAGTCCTAAATTTGTTTCCTGTGCTAAAAAAATAATTTTGGAGGAGGAGGCCCATAACAAAGAAATGAATTCAAGTTGTTATTTGTTTTTTTTTTTCAAATATAATGATTTTCCAATATTTTCTGACTCGTCGATTTGGTTTAAATTGAAAATCGTATTACTATAATTGGACGTCACAAGATTTAAAAAATTAAGTCTTTATTTTCTGCCAATTTTGTATGATCGAATGTGAGGTCATATTATTCGCTATTTTGTGAACTATACTGTAATGCATTTTAAGCATTTCTCTGCCGCCCGTCTTTTATTTAATTCATAAATTAAAAAAAAAAAAAATTTGTGTTTTTAAATATTTTGATATTGTTATAAAAATATTATAATTTTTTTCTAATTAAGAGAATATTTCATTCTTAAGATTTTATTTTTTTGTTTGTTTTTTTTATTATACTCAGGGGTGTTATTTATTGGCACACGGGAATTGGCGATCCCGGGTTCCCGAGCCCGTATTTAATATTGGTCTTGCAACTCTCATTCACTAAGACGTTCCTAGTAGCATTATTTGCTAACAGAGCTCCAAGATATGCCTAATTTCCACTCTTAATATACCGTATTCAGAGAATGAAGACTAGTTTCGTAACCAGGACTGAATCAACCGATATAACTCGATCTTGAATTCGAGCTATCATTCCAAAGGACCTGACATCAAATCAAATCACAATATGATGGACCGACCAGATCACTCTCAAGACACCACCACTTTGTTTCATCATTTTCACAATCAGAAGTGGATCAAAGGAAAATATACATCAATTATTGAGATCATTAAATAATATTGTTAAATCTAAATCAACTAAAGAGAATTCCTCGTTTAAATGAAAATTCGTTTTTGCTGCAAATCCATTGATATTTATTTGAATGTTAACGTTTTAAAATCGTAATGTTTTGTACTTTTTTAATTAAAAATTAAAAATTTTTATTATTTGGAAGTTTTAAAAAAAAATTTATTCATTAAATTTAATATTTATTTTCTCTGAAAATATATAGGTTTCGGACGTAACGATTTTTACGAATTTTAGAACACAAGTAAAGTCTTTTTGATAACGGTTAAGTTAAAACAAAATTCGTTTTATTGTTCAGTTGTGAGTGGTCAGAATTATAATGCTTATAAATTGGCCAAAATTATCTCAAAAAAATTAATTCCATAGAAATTGTTAATAATTTGAATGCTTTTATGAAAAATATTTGAAGGCTTGTTTTTGTTTTAATCATCAGCTTTTATACATTAGAGTGTATCTAATTTTTATGTTTGAGTAAAGTCATTGAACCGTTCTTGTTAAATTTTTTCTGAAAGTAGATGTTATTTTGGATTAGGAAGTAATCTAATCTTCAAACTATATTTACTGGAAGATTTTTTAATACGATAGGATCACGAAGGGGTAGGTCGGTATGACTATTGATACCGTAAAAATTGGATACCAATAATGTCAAATTACTGATGTTTCATTTTCAAGAGTCCATGTTTTTCACATAAGTATCACAAATATTTTTCTTTTTTCCTTGGAAACTAATTTACAGCGGGAAAATTTAGGAAAAGCTTTAATCATTATAAATCATTTAGCTCAAAATTGTTTTTATATAATTCGAATATTGTAAACTGACTATGAAAATTAAAATGTCACTTTACATATGTTAAAATTTGTTATTAATTGTGGTTTAAAATCAGAATAAGATTTCAAAGAGAACAAATTGAAATTTGTAGAATAAATTTTTACAAATTTTCAATAATTAATTTAAATTATTAATTATTATAATCAAAATATTTATGTTTTTACATTCGTTATTACTCAGATTAAATCATTGTGAAAATTGCACCAAAATTTATTTTCATTTGAGCTTCAAATACTTAAAAAGGAAAATGAAATTATACGAAATCTACGAAATGGAATTTAAAAGAATTATTTAGAAGAATAATTACTATTTGTTAAAATAGAAGATCCTTAATAAATGGAAAAATTATTTTCAATAATGGGATATTATTTATTTCATCGAATGGACATTCACTTTCCAAATCGTATTATTGTAATTGGAAAATATCAACGAATTGACTACCAAATTTTTGAGATTAAGCAATCGAATACAAAGTTGAGCTTTGGCATCTGCGCCAAAACTCGACGGTTGTGAAACAGGATGAGCCAGTAGATGCGAATAGTAGAGTAGTGTCTACAAATGTCAAATCCTCAATCGTAACCATTAGAAGGAAAATAGATAATAATGCCCATAAATTTATATATATAAATATAATAAATGCAAGAACACTAAACCAAAAAGGACGGATGGAATGAATGAAATTATCTCTGAATAAAATTATGACAAAAGATAACAAAGCTTGGAAGCAAATCAAGTCCTACATTTGTTTCTTGTACACAAACAAAAATTTCGGAGGAGGAGGAGTCCCTTGACAAAGGAAAATAGATAATAATGTCCTTAAATATATATAAAATAAATGCCAGAAAACTAAGGCAAAAAGGACGGATGGAAGTAATGAAATTATCTCAGAATAAAATTATGAGAAAGGATAACAAAACATGGACGCAAAGCAAGTCCTAAATTTGTTTCCTGTGCTAAAAAAATAATTTTGGAGGAGGAGGCCCATAACAAAGAAATGAATTCAAGTTGTTATTTGTTTTTTTTTTCAAATATAATGATTTTCCAATATTTTCTGACTCGTCGATTTGGTTTAAATTGAAAATCGTATTACTATAATTGGACGTCACAAGATTTAAAAAATTAAGTCTTTATTTTCTGCCAATTTTGTATGATCGAATGTGAGGTCATATTATTCGCTATTTTGTGAACTATACTGTAATGCATTTTAAGCATTTCTCTGCCGCCCGTCTTTTATTTAATTCATAAATTAAAAAAAAAAAAAATTTGTGTTTTTAAATATTTTGATATTGTTATAAAAATATTATAATTTTTTTCTAATTAAGAGAATATTTCATTCTTAAGATTTTATTTTTTTGTTTGTTTTTTTTTATTATACTCAGGGGTGTTATTTATTGGCACACGGGAATTGGCGATCCCGGGTTCCCGAGCCCGTATTTAATATTGGTCTTGCAACTCTCATTCACTAAGACGTTCCTAGTAGCATTATTTGCTAACAGAGCTCCAAGATATGCCTAATTTCCACTCTTAATATACCGTATTCAGAGAATGAAGACTAGTTTCGTAACCAGGACTGAATCAACCGATATAACTCGATCTTGAATTCGAGCTATCATTCCAAAGGACCTGACATCAAATCAAATCACAATATGATGGACCGACCAGATCACTCTCAAGACACCACCACTTTGTTTCATCATTTTCACAATCAGAAGTGGATCAAAGGAAAAAATACATCAATTATTGAGATCATTAAATAATATTGTTAAATCTAAATCAACTAAAGAGAATTCCTCGTTTAAATGAAAATTCGTTTTTGCTGCAAATCCATTGATATTTATTTGAATGTTAACGTTTTAAAATCGTAATGTTTTGTACTTTATTAATTAAAAATTAAAAATTTTTATTATTTGGAAGTTTTAAAAAAAAATTTATTCATTAAATTTAATATTTATTTTCTCTGAAAATATATAGGTTTCGGACGTAACGATTTTTACGAATTTTAGAACACAAGTAAAGTCTTTTTGATAACGGTTAAGTTAAAACAAAATTCGTTTTATTGTTCAGTTGTGAGTGGTCAGAATTATAATGCTTATAAATTGGCCAAAATTATCTCAAAAAAATTAGTTCCATAGAAATTGTTAATAATTTGAATGCTTTTATGAAAAATATTTGAAGGCTTGTTTTTGTTTTAATCATCAGCTTTTATACATTAGAGTGTATCTAATTTTTATGTTTGAGTAAAGTCATTGAACCGTTCTTGTTAAATTTTTTCTGAAAGTAGATGTTATTTTGGATTAGGAAGTAATCTAATCTTCAAACTATATTTACTGGAAGATTTTTTAATAAGATAGGATCACGAAGGGGTAGGTCGGTATGACTATTGATACCGTAAAAATTGGATACCAATAATGTCAAATTACTGATGTTTCATTTTCAAGAGTCCATGTTTTTCACATAAGTATCACAAATATTTTTCTTTTTTCCTTGGAAACTAATTTACAGCGGGAAAATTTAGGAAAAGCTTTAATCATTATAAATCATTTAGCTCAAAATTGTTTTTATATAATTCGAATATTGTAAACTGACTATGAAAATTAAAATGTCACTTTACATATGTTAAAATTTGTTATTAATTGTGGTTTAAAATCAGAATAAGATTTCAAAGAGAACAAATTGAAATTTGTAGAATAAATTTTTACAAATTTTCAATAATTAATTTAAATTATTAATTATTATAATCAAAATATTTATGTTTTTACATTCGTTATTACTCAGATTAAATCATTGTGAAAATTGCACCAAAATTTATTTTTATTTGAGCTTCAAATACTTAAAAAGGAAAATGAAATTATACGAAATCTACGAAATGGAATTTAAAAGAATTATTTAGAAGAATAATTACTATTTGTTAAAATAGAAGATCCTTAATAATAAGATCCTTATTAATTTTTTTTTTTCAAATATAATGATTTTCCAATATTTTCTGACTCGTCGATTTGGTTTAAATTGAAAATCGTATTACTATAATTGGACGTCACAAGATTTAAAAAATTAAGTCTTTATTT
The DNA here is from genome assembly GCA_020423425.1 of Chrysopa pallens. NCBI lineage: Eukaryota > Metazoa > Arthropoda > Insecta > Neuroptera > Chrysopidae > Chrysopa > Chrysopa pallens. Next base: position 27,519,318 of record CM035594.1, on the reverse strand, counting down.
TCTGCCAATTTTGTATGATCGAATGTGAGGTCATATTATTCGCTATTTTGTGAACTATACTGTAATGCATTTTAAGCATTTCTCTGCCGCCCGTCTTTTATTTAATTCATAAATTAAAAAAAAAAAAAAATTTGTGTTTTTAAATATTTTGATATTGTTATAAAAATATTATAATTTTTTTCTAATTAAGAGAATATTTCATTCTTAAGATTTTATTTTTTTGTTTGTTTTTTTTATTATACTCAGGGGTGTTATTTATTGGCACACGGGAATTGGCGATCCCGGGTTCCCGAGCCCGTATTTAATATTGGTCTTGCAACTCTCATTCACTAAGACGTTCCTAGTAGCATTATTTGCTAACAGAGCTCCAAGATATGCCTAATTTCCACTCTTAATATACCGTATTCAGAGAATGAAGACTAGTTTCGTAACCAGGACTGAATCAACCGATATAACTCGATCTTGAATTCGAGCTATCATTCCAAAGGACCTGACATCAAATCAAATCACAATATGATGGACCGACCAGATCACTCTCAAGACACCACCACTTTGTTTCATCATTTTCACAATCAGAAGTGGATCAAAGGAAAATATACATCAATTATTGAGATCATTAAATAATATTGTTAAATCTAAATCAACTAAAGAGAATTCCTCGTTGAAATGAAAATTCGTTTTTGCTGCAAATCCATTGATATTTATTTGAATGTTAACGTTTTAAAATCGTAATGTTTTGTACTTTATTAATTAAAAATTAAAAATTTTTATTATTTGGAAGTTTTAAAAAAAAATTTATTCATTAAATTTAATATTTATTTTCTCTGAAAATATATAGGTTTCGGACGTAACGATTTTTACGAATTTTAGAACACAAGTAAAGTCTTTTTGATAACGGTTAAGTTAAAACAAAATTCGTTTTATTGTTCAGTTGTGAGTGGTCAGAATTATAATGCTTATAAATTGGCCAAAATTATCTCAAAAAAATTAGTTCCATAGAAATTGTTAATAATTTGAATGCTTTTATGAAAAATATTTGAAGGCTTGTTTTTGTTTTAATCATCAGCTTTTATACATTAGAGTGTATCTAATTTTTATGTTTGAGTAAAGTCATTGAACCGTTCTTGTTAAATTTTTTCTGAAAGTAGATGTTATTTTGGATTAGGAAGTAATCTAATCTTCAAACTATATTTACTGGAAGATTTTTTAATAAGATAGGATCACGAAGGGGTAGGTCGGTATGACTATTGATACCGTAAAAATTTGATACCAATAATGTCAAATTACTGATGTTTCATTTTCAAGAGTCCATGTTTTTCACATAAGTATCACAAATATTTTTCTTTTTTCCTTGGAAACTAATTTACAGCGGGAAAATTTAGGAAAAGCTTTAATCATTATAAATCATTTAGCTCAAAATTGTTTTTATATAATTCGAATATTGTAAACTGACTATGAAAATTAAAATGTCACTTTACATATGTTAAAATTTGTTATTAATTGTGGTTTAAAATCAGAATAAGATTTCAAAGAGAACAAATTGAAATTTGTAGAATAAATTTTTACAAATTTTCAATAATTAATTTAAATTATTAATTATTATAATCAAAATATTTATGTTTTTACATTCGTTATTACTCAGATTAAATCATTGTGAAAATTGCACCAAAATTTATTTTCATTTGAGCTTCAAATACTTAAAAAGGAAAATGAAATTATACGAAATCTACGAAATGGAATTTAAAAGAATTATTTAGAAGAATAATTACTATTTGTTAAAATAGAAGATCCTTAATAAATGGAAAAATTATTTTCAATAATGGGATATTATTTATTTCATCGAATGGACATTCACTTTCCAAATCGTATTATTGTAATTGGAAAATATCAACGAATTGATTACCAAATTTTTGAGATTAAGCAATCGAATACAAAGTTGAGCTTTGGCATCTGCGCCAAAACTCGACGGTTGTGAAACAGGATGAGCCAGTAGATGCGAATAGTAGAGTAGTGTCTACAAATGTCAAATCCTCAATCGTAACCATTAGAAGGAAAATAGATAATAATGCCCATAAATTTATATATATAAATATAATAAATGCAAGAACACTAAACCAAAAAGGACGGATGGAATGAATGAAATTATCTCTGAATAAAATTATGACAAAAGATAACAAAGCTTGGAAGCAAATCAAGTCCTACATTTGTTTCTTGTACACAAACAAAAATTTCGGAGGAGGAGGAGGCCCTTGACAAAGGAAAATAGATAATAATGTCCTTAAATATATATAAAATAAATGCCAGAAAACTAAGGCAAAAAGGACGGATGGAAGTAATGAAATTATCTCAGAATAAAATTATGAGAAAGGATAACAAAACATGGACGCAAAGCAAGTCCTAAATTTGTTTCCTGTGCTAAAAAAATAATTTTGGAGGAGGAGGCCCATAACAAAGAAATGAATTCAAGTTGTTATTTGTTTTTTTTTTTTCAAATATAATGATTTTCCAATATTTTCTGACTCGTCGATTTGGTTTAAATTGAAAATCGTATTACTATAATTGGACGTCACAAGATTTAAAAAATTAAGTCTTTATTTTCTGCCAATTTTGTATGATCGAATGTGAGGTCATATTATTCGCTATTTTGTGAACTATACTGTAATGCATTTTAAGCATTTCTCTGCCGCCCGTCTTTTATTTAATTCATAAATTAAAAAAAAAAAAAATTTGTGTTTTTAAATATTTTGATATTGTTATAAAAATATTATAATTTTTTTCTAATTAAGAGAATATTTCATTCTTAAGATTTTATTTTTTTGTTTGTTTTTTTTATTATACTCAGGGGTGTTATTTATTGGCACACGGGAATTGGCGATCCCGGGTTCCCGAGCCCGTATTTAATATTGGTCTTGCAACTCTCATTCACTAAGACGTTCCTAGTAGCATTATTTGCTAACAGAGCTCCAAGATATGCCTAATTTCCACTCTTAATATACCGTATTCATAGAATGAAGACTAGTTTCGTAACCAGGACTGAATCAACCGATATAACTCGATCTTGAATTCGAGCTATCATTCCAAAGGACCTGACAACAAATCAAATCACAATATGATGGACCGACCAGATCACTCTCAAGACACCACCACTTTGTTTCATCATTTTCACAATCAGAAGTGGATCAAAGGAAAATATACATCAATTATTGAGATCATTAAATAATATTGTTAAATCTAAATCAACTAAAGAGAATTCCTCGTTGAAATGAAAATTCGTTTTTGCTGCAAATCCATTGATATTTATTTGAATGTTAACGTTTTAAAATCGTAATGTTTTGTACTTTATTAATTAAAAATTAAAAATTTTTATTATTTGGAAGTTTTAAAAAAAAATTTATTCATTAAATTTAATATTTATTTTCTCTGAAAATATATAGGTTTCGGACGTAACGATTTTTACGAATTTTAGAACACAAGTAAAGTCTTTTTGATAACGGTTAAGTTAAAACAAAATTCGTTTTATTGTTCAGTTGTGAGTGGTCAGAATTATAATGCTTATAAATTGGCCAAAATTATCTCAAAAAAATTAGTTCCATAGAAATTGTTAATAATTTGAATGCTTTTATGAAAAATATTTGAAGGCTTGTTTTTGTTTTAATCATCAGCTTTTATACATTAGAGTGTATCTAATTTTTATGTTTGAGTAAAGTCATTGAACCGTTCTTGTTAAATTTTTTCTGAAAGTAGATGTTATTTTGGATTAGGAAGTAATCTAATCTTCAAACTATATTTACTGGAAGATTTTTTAATAAGATAGGATCACGAAGGGGTAGGTCGGTATGACTATTGATACCGTAAAAATTGGATACCAATAATGTCAAATTACTGATGTTTCATTTTCAAGAGTCCATGTTTTTCACATAAGTATCACAAATATTTTTCTTTTTTCCTTGGAAACTAATTTACAGCGGGAAAATTTAGGAAAAGCTTTAATCATTATAAATCATTTAGCTCAAAATTGTTTTTATATAATTCGAATATTGTAAACTGACTATGAAAATTAAAATGTCACTTTACATATGTTAAAATTTGTTATTAATTGTGGTTTAAAATCAGAATAAGATTTCAAAGAGAACAAATTGAAATTTGTAGAATAAATTTTTACAAATTTTCAATAATTAATTTAAATTATTAATTATTATAATCAAAATATTTATGTTTTTACATTCGTTATTACTCAGATTAAATCATTGTGAAAATTGCACCAAAATTTATTTTTATTTGAGCTTCAAATACTTAAAAAGGAAAATGAAATTATACGAAATCTACGAAATGGAATTTAAAAGAATTATTTAGAAGAATAATTACTATTTGTTAAAATAGAAGATCCTTAATAATAAGATCCTTATTAATTTTTTTTTTTCAAATATAATGATTTTCCAATATTTTCTGACTCGTCGATTTGGTTTAAATTGAAAATCGTATTACTATAATTGGACGTCACAAGATTTAAAAAATTAAGTCTTTATTTTCTGCCAATTTTGTATGATCGAATGTGAGGTCATATTATTCGCTATTTTGTGAACTATACCGTAATGCATTTTAAGCATTTCTCTGCCGCCCGTCTTTTATTTAATTCATAAATTAAAAAAAAAAAAATTTGTGTTTTTAAATATTTTGATATTGTTATAAAAATATTATAATTTTTTTCTAATTAAGAGAATATTTCATTCTTAAGATTTTATTTTTTTGTTTGTTTTTTTTATTATACTCAGGGGTGTTATTTATTGGCACACGGGAATTGGCGATCCCGGGTTCCCGAGCCCGTATTTAATATTGGTCTTGCAACTCTCATTCACTAAGACGTTCCTAGTAGCATTATTTGCTAACAGAGCTCCAAGATATGCCTAATTTCCACTCTTAATATACCGTATTCAGAGAATGAAGACTAGTTTCGTAACCAGGACTGAATCAACCGATATAACTCGATCTTGAATTCGAGCTATCATTCCAAAGGACCTGACATCAAATCAAATCACAATATGATGGACCGACCAGATCACTCTCAAGACACCACCACTTTGTTTCATCATTTTCACAATCAGAAGTGGATCAAAGGAAAATATACATCAATTATTGAGATCATTAAATAATATTGTTAAATCTAAATCAACTAAAGAGAATTCCTCGTTGAAATGAAAATTCGTTTTTGCTGCAAATCCATTGATATTTATTTGAATGTTAACGTTTTAAAATCGTAATGTTTTGTACTTTATTAATTAAAAATTAAAAATTTTTATTATTTGGAAGTTTTAAAAAAAAATTTATTCATTAAATTTAATATTTATTTTCTCTGAAAATATATAGGTTTCGGACGTAACGATTTTTACGAATTTTAGAACACAAGTAAAGTCTTTTTGATAACGGTTAAGTTAAAACAAAATTCGTTTTATTGTTCAGTTGTGAGTGGTCAGAATTATAATGCTTATAAATTGGCCAAAATTATCTCAAAAAAATTAGTTCCATAGAAATTGTTAATAATTTGAATGCTTTTATGAAAAATATTTGAAGGCTTGTTTTTGTTTTAATCATCAGCTTTTATACATTAGAGTGTATCTAATTTTTATGTTTGAGTAAAGTCATTGAACCGTTCTTGTTAAATTTTTTCTGAAAGTAGATGTTATTTTGGATTAGGAAGTAATCTAATCTTCAAACTATATTTACTGGAAGATTTTTTAATAAGATAGGATCACGAAGGGGTAGGTCGGTATGACTATTGATACCGTAAAAATTTGATACCAATAATGTCAAATTACTGATGTTTCATTTTCAAGAGTCCATGTTTTTCACATAAGTATCACAAATATTTTTCTTTTTTCCTTGGAAACTAATTTACAGCGGGAAAATTTAGGAAAAGCTTTAATCATTATAAATCATTTAGCTCAAAATTGTTTTTATATAATTCGAATATTGTAAACTGACTATGAAAATTAAAATGTCACTTTACATATGTTAAAATTTGTTATTAATTGTGGTTTAAAATCAGAATAAGATTTCAAAGAGAACAAATTGAAATTTGTAGAATAAATTTTTACAAATTTTCAATAATTAATTTAAATTATTAATTATTATAATCAAAATATTTATGTTTTTACATTCGTTATTACTCAGATTAAATCATTGTGAAAATTGCACCAAAATTTATTTTCATTTGAGCTTCAAATACTTAAAAAGGAAAATGAAATTATACGAAATCTACGAAATGGAATTTAAAAGAATTATTTAGAAGAATAATTACTATTTGTTAAAATAGAAGATCCTTAATAAATGGAAAAATTATTTTCAATAATGGGATATTATTTATTTCATCGAATGGACATTCACTTTCCAAATCGTATTATTGTAATTGGAAAATATCAACGAATTGATTACCAAATTTTTGAGATTAAGCAATCGAATACAAAGTTGAGCTTTGGCATCTGCGCCAAAACTCGACGGTTGTGAAACAGGATGAGCCAGTAGATGCGAATAGTAGAGTAGTGTCTACAAATGTCAAATCCTCAATCGTAACCATTAGAAGGAAAATAGATAATAATGCCCATAAATTTATATATATAAATATAATAAATGCAAGAACACTAAACCAAAAAGGACGGATGGAATGAATGAAATTATCTCTGAATAAAATTATGACAAAAGATAACAAAGCTTGGAAGCAAATCAAGTCCTACATTTGTTTCTTGTACACAAACAAAAATTTCGGAGGAGGAGGAGGCCCTTGACAAAGGAAAATAGATAATAATGTCCTTAAATATATATAAAATAAATGCCAGAAAACTAAGGCAAAAAGGACGGATGGAAGTAATGAAATTATCTCAGAATAAAATTATGAGAAAGGATAACAAAACATGGACGCAAAGCAAGTCCTAAATTTGTTTCCTGTGCTAAAAAAATAATTTTGGAGGAGGAGGCCCATAACAAAGAAATGAATTCAAGTTGTTATTTGTTTTTTTTTTTTCAAATATAATGATTTTCCAATATTTTCTGACTCGTCGATTTGGTTTAAATTGAAAATCGTATTACTATAATTGGACGTCACAAGATTTAAAAAATTAAGTCTTTATTTTCTGCCAATTTTGTATGATCGAATGTGAGGTCATATTATTCGCTATTTTGTGAACTATACTGTAATGCATTTTAAGCATTTCTCTGCCGCCCGTCTTTTATTTAATTCATAAATTAAAAAAAAAAAAAATTTGTGTTTTTAAATATTTTGATATTGTTATAAAAATATTATAATTTTTTTCTAATTAAGAGAATATTTCATTCTTAAGATTTTATTTTTTTGTTTGTTTTTTTTATTATACTCAGGGGTGTTATTTATTGGCACACGGGAATTGGCGATCCCGGGTTCCCGAGCCCGTATTTAATATTGGTCTTGCAACTCTCATTCACTAAGACGTTCCTAGTAGCATTATTTGCTAACAGAGCTCCAAGATATGCCTAATTTCCACTCTTAATATACCGTATTCAGAGAATGAAGACTAGTTTCGTAACCAGGACTGAATCAACCGATATAACTCGATCTTGAATTCGAGCTATCATTCCAAAGGACCTGACAACAAATCAAATCACAATATGATGGACCGACCAGATCACTCTCAAGACACCACCACTTTGTTTCATCATTTTCACAATCAGAAGTGGATCAAAGGAAAATATACATCAATTATTGAGATCATTAAATAATATTGTTAAATCTAAATCAACTAAAGAGAATTCCTCGTTTAAATGAAAATTCGTTTTTGCTGCAAATCCATTGATATTTATTTGAATGTTAACGTTTTAAAATCGTAATGTTTTGTACTTTATTAATTAAAAATTAAAAATTTTTATTATTTGGAAGTTTTAAAAAAAAATTTATTCATTAAATTTAATATTTATTTTCTCTGAAAATATATAGGTTTCGGACGTAACGATTTTTACGAATTTTAGAACACAAGTAAAGTCTTTTTGATAACGGTTAAGTTAAAACAAAATTCGTTTTATTGTTCAGTTGTGAGTGGTCAGAATTATAATGCTTATAAATTGGCCAAAATTATCTCAAAAAAATTAGTTCCATAGAAATTGTTAATAATTTGAATGCTTTTATGAAAAATATTTGAAGGCTTGTTTTTGTTTTAATCATCAGCTTTTATACATTAGAGTGTATCTAATTTTTATGTTTGAGTAAAGTCATTGAACCGTTCTTGTTAAATTTTTTCTGAAAGTAGATGTTATTTTGGATTAGGAAGTAATCTAATCTTCAAACTATATTTACTGGAAGATTTTTTAATAAGATAGGATCACGAAGGGGTAGGTCGGTATGACTATTGATACCGTAAAAATTGGATACCAATAATGTCAAATTACTGATGTTTCATTTTCAAGAGTCCATGTTTTTCACATAAGTATCACAAATATTTTTCTTTTTTCCTTGGAAACTAATTTACAGCGGGAAAATTTAGGAAAAGCTTTAATCATTATAAATCATTTAGCTCAAAATTGTTTTTATATAATTCGAATATTGTAAACTGACTATGAAAATTAAAATGTCACTTTACATATGTTAAAATTTGTTATTAATTGTGGTTTAAAATCAGAATAAGATTTCAAAGAGAACAAATTGAAATTTGTAGAATAAATTTTTACAAATTTTCAATAATTAATTTAAATTATTAATTATTATAATCAAAATATTTATGTTTTTACATTCGTTATTACTCAGATTAAATCATTGTGAAAATTGCACCAAAATTTATTTTCATTTGAGCTTCAAATACTTAAAAAGGAAAATGAAATTATACGAAATCTACGAAATGGAATTTAAAAGAATTATTTAGAAGAATAATTACTATTTGTTAAAATAGAAGATCCTTAATAAATGGAAAAATTATTTTCAATAATGGGATATTATTTATTTCATCGAATGGACATTCACTTTCCAAATCGTATTATTGTAATTGGAAAATATCAACGAATTGACTACCAAATTTTTGAGATTAAGCAATCGAATACAAAGTTGAGCTTTGGCATCTGCGCCAAAACTCGACGGTTGTGAAACAGGATGAGCCAGTAGATGCGAATAGTAGAGTAGTGTCTACAAATGTCAAATCCTCAATCGTAACCATTAGAAGGAAAATAGATAATAATGCCCATAAATTTATATATATAAATATAATAAATGCAAGAACACTAAACCAAAAAGGACGGATGGAATGAATGAAATTATCTCTGAATAAAATTATGACAAAAGATAACAAAGCTTGGAAGCAAATCAAGTCCTACATTTGTTTCTTGTACACAAACAAAAATTTCGGAGGAGGAGGAGGCCCTTGACAAAGGAAAATAGATAATAATGTCCTTAAATATATATAAAATAAATGCCAGAAAACTAAGGCAAAAAGGACGGATGGAAGTAATGAAATTATCTCAGAATAAAATTATGAGAAAGGATAACAAAACATGGACGCAAAGCAAGTCCTAAATTTGTTTCCTGTGCTAAAAAAATAATTTTGGAGGAGGAGGCCCATAACAAAGAAATGAATTCAAGTTGTTATTTGTTTTTTTTTTTCAAATATAATGATTTTCCAATATTTTCTGACTCGTCGATTTGGTTTAAATTGAAAATCGTATTACTATAATTGGACGTCACAAGATTTAAAAAATTAAGTCTTTATTTTCTGCCAATTTTGTATGATCGAATGTGAGGTCATATTATTCGCTATTTTGTGAACTATACTGTAATGCATTTTAAGCATTTCTCTGCCGCCCGTCTTTTATTTAATTCATAAATTAAAAAAAAAAAAAATTTGTGTTTTTAAATATTTTGATATTGTTATAAAAATATTATAATTTTTTTCTAATTAAGAGAATATTTCATTCTTAAGATTTTATTTTTTTGTTTGTTTTTTTTATTATACTCAGGGGTGTTATTTATTGGCACACGGGAATTGGCGATCCCGGGTTCCCGAGCCCGTATTTAATATTGGTCTTGCAACTCTCATTCACTAAGACGTTCCTAGTAGCATTATTTGCTAACAGAGCTCCAAGATATGCCTAATTTCCACTCTTAATATACCGTATTCAGAGAATGAAGACTAGTTTCGTAACCAGGACTGAATCAACCGATATAACTCGATCTTGAATTCGAGCTATCATTCCAAAGGACCTGACATCAAATCAAATCACAATATGATGGACCGACCAGATCACTCTCAAGACACCACCACTTTGTTTCATCATTTTCACAATCAGAAGTGGATCAAAGGAAAATATACATCAATTATTGAGATCATTAAATAATATTGTTAAATCTAAATCAACTAAAGAGAATTCCTCGTTTAAATGAAAATTCGTTTTTGCTGCAAATCCATTGATATTTATTTGAATGTTAACGTTTTAAAATCGTAATGTTTTGTACTTTATTAATTAAAAATTAAAAATTTTTATTATTTGGAAGTTTTAAAAAAAAATTTATTCATTAAATTTAATATTTATTTTCTCTGAAAATATATAGGTTTCGGACGTAACGATTTTTACGAATTTTAGAACACAAGTAAAGTCTTTTTGATAACGGTTAAGTTAAAACAAAATTCGTTTTATTGTTCAGTTGTGAGTGGTCAGAATTATAATGCTTATAAATTGGCCAAAATTATCTCAAAAAAATTAGTTCCATAGAAATTGTTAATAATTTGAATGCTTTTATGAAAAATATTTGAAGGCTTGTTTTTGTTTTAATCATCAGCTTTTATACATTAGAGTGTATCTAATTTTTATGTTTGAGTAAAGTCATTGAACCGTTCTTGTTAAATTTTTTCTGAAAGTAGATGTTATTTTGGATTAGGAAGTAATCTAATCTTCAAACTATATTTACTGGAAGATTTTTTAATAAGATAGGATCACGAAGGGGTAGGTCGGTATGACTATTGATACCGTAAAAATTGGATACCAATAATGTCAAATTACTGATGTTTCATTTTCAAGAGTCCATGTTTTTCACATAAGTATCACAAATATTTTTCTTTTTTCCTTGGAAACTAATTTACAGCGGGAAAATTTAGGAAAAGCTTTAATCATTATAAATCATTTAGCTCAAAATTGTTTTTATATAATTCGAATATTGTAAACTGACTATGAAAATTAAAATGTCACTTTACATATGTTAAAATTTGTTATTAATTGTGGTTTAAAATCAGAATAAGATTTCAAAGAGAACAAATTGAAATTTGTAGAATAAATTTTTACAAATTTTCAATAATTAATTTAAATTATTAATTATTATAATCAAAATATTTATGTTTTTACATTCGTTATTACTCAGATTAAATCATTGTGAAAATTGCACCAAAATTTATTTTCATTTGAGCTTCAAATACTTAAAAAGGAAAATGAAATTATACGAAATCTACGAAATGGAATTTAAAAGAATTATTTAGAAGAATAATTACTATTTGTTAAAATAGAAGATCCTTAATAAATGGAAAAATTATTTTCAATAATGGGATATTATTTATTTCATCGAATGGACATTCACTTTCCAAATCGTATTATTGTAATTGGAAAATATCAACGAATTGACTACCAAATTTTTGAGATTAAGCAATCGAATACAAAGTTGAGCTTTGGCATCTGCGCCAAAACTCGACGGTTGTGAAACAGGATGAGCCAGTAGATGCGAATAGTAGAGTAGTGTCTACAAATGTCAAATCCTCAATCGTAACCATTAGAAGGAAAATAGATAATAATGCCCATAAATTTATATATATAAATATAATAAATGCAAGAACACTAAACCAAAAAGGACGGATGGAATGAATGAAATTATCTCTGAATAAAATTATGACAAAAGATAACAAAGCTTGGAAGCAAATCAAGTCCTACATTTGTTTCTTGTACACAAACAAAAATTTCGGAGGAGGAGGAGGCCCTTGACAAAGGAAAATAGATAATAATGTCCTTAAATATATATAAAATAAATGCCAGAAAACTAAGGCAAAAAGGACGGATGGAAGTAATGAAATTATCTCAGAATAAAATTATGAGAAAGGATAACAAAACATGGACGCAAAGCAAGTCCTAAATTTGTTTCCTGTGCTAAAAAAATAATTTTGGAGGAGGAGGCCCATAACAAAGAAATGAATTCAAGTTGTTATTTGTTTTTTTTTTTCAAATATAATGATTTTCCAATATTTTCTGACTCGTCGATTTGGTTTAAATTGAAAATCGTATTACTATAATTGGACGTCACAAGATTTAAAAAATTAAGTCTTTATTTTCTGCCAATTTTGTATGATCGAATGTGAGGTCATATTATTCGCTATTTTGTGAACTATACTGTAATGCATTTTAAGCATTTCTCTGCCGCCCGTCTTTTATTTAATTCATAAATTAAAAAAAAAAAAAATTTGTGTTTTTAAATATTTTGATATTGTTATAAAAATATTATAATTTTTTTCTAATTAAGAGAATATTTCATTCTTAAGATTTTATTTTTTTGTTTGTTTTTTTTATTATACTCAGGGGTGTTATTTATTGGCACACGGGAATTGGCGATCCCGGGTTCCCGAGCCCGTATTTAATATTGGTCTTGCAACTCTCATTCACTAAGACGTTCCTAGTAGCATTATTTGCTAACAGAGCTCCAAGATATGCCTAATTTCCACTCTTAATATACCGTATTCAGAGAATGAAGACTAGTTTCGTAACCAGGACTGAATCAACCGATATAACTCGATCTTGAATTCGAGCTATCATTCCAAAGGACCTGACAACAAATCAAATCACAATATGATGGACCGACCAGATCACTCTCAAGACACCACCACTTTGTTTCATCATTTTCACAATCAGAAGTGGATCAAAGGAAAATATACATCAATTATTGAGATCATTAAATAATATTGTTAAATCTAAATCAACTAAAGAGAATTCCTCGTTGAAATGAAAATTCGTTTTTGCTGCAAATCCATTGATATTTATTTGAATGTTAACGTTTTAAAATCGTAATGTTTTGTACTTTATTAATTAAAAATTAAAAATTTTTATTATTTGGAAGTTTTAAAAAAAAATTTATTCATTAAATTTAATATTTATTTTCTCTGAAAATATATAGGTTTCGGACGTAACGATTTTTACGAATTTTAGAACACAAGTAAAGTCTTTTTGATAACGGTTAAGTTAAAACAAAATTCGTTTTATTGTTCAGTTGTGAGTGGTCAGAATTATAATGCTTATAAATTGGCCAAAATTATCTCAAAAAAATTAGTTCCATAGAAATTGTTAATAATTTGAATGCTTTTATGAAAAATATTTGAAGGCTTGTTTTTGTTTTAATCATCAGCTTTTATACATTAGAGTGTATCTAATTTTTATGTTTGAGTAAAGTCATTGAACCGTTCTTGTTAAATTTTTTCTGAAAGTAGATGTTATTTTGGATTAGGAAGTAATCTAATCTTCAAACTATATTTACTGGAAGATTTTTTAATAAGATAGGATCACGAAGGGGTAGGTCGGTATGACTATTGATACCGTAAAAATTGGATACCAATAATGTCAAATTACTGATGTTTCATTTTCAAGAGTCCATGTTTTTCACATAAGTATCACAAATATTTTTCTTTTTTCCTTGGAAACTAATTTACAGCGGGAAAATTTAGGAAAAGCTTTAATCATTATAAATCATTTAGCTCAAAATTGTTTTTATATAATTCGAATATTGTAAACTGACTATGAAAATTAAAATGTCACTTTACATATGTTAAAATTTGTTATTAATTGTGGTTTAAAATCAGAATAAGATTTCAAAGAGAACAAATTGAAATTTGTAGAATAAATTTTTACAAATTTTCAATAATTAATTTAAATTATTAATTATTATAATCAAAATATTTATGTTTTTACATTCGTTATTACTCAGATTAAATCATTGTGAAAATTGCACCAAAATTTATTTTCATTTGAGCTTCAAATACTTAAAAAGGAAAATGAAATTATACGAAATCTACGAAATGGAATTTAAAAGAATTATTTAGAAGAATAATTACTATTTGTTAAAATAGAAGATCCTTAATAAATGGAAAAATTATTTTCAATAATGGGATATTATTTATTTCATCGAATGGACATTCACTTTCCAAATCGTATTATTGTAATTGGAAAATATCAACGAATTGACTACCAAATTTTTGAGATTAAGCAATCGAATACAAAGTTGAGCTTTGGCATCTGCGCCAAAACTCGACGGTTGTGAAACAGGATGAGCCAGTAGATGCGAATAGTAGAGTAGTGTCTACAAATGTCAAATCCTCAATCGTAACCATTAGAAGGAAAATAGATAATAATGCCCATAAATTTATATATATAAATATAATAAATGCAAGAACACTAAACCAAAAAGGACGGATGGAATGAATGAAATTATCTCTGAATAAAATTATGACAAAAGATAACAAAGCTTGGAAGCAAATCAAGTCCTACATTTGTTTCTTGTACACAAACAAAAATTTCGGAGGAGGAGGAGGCCCTTGACAAAGGAAAATAGATAATAATGTCCTTAAATATATATAAAATAAATGCCAGAAAACTAAGGCAAAAAGGACGGATGGAAGTAATGAAATTATCTCAGAATAAAATTATGAGAAAGGATAACAAAACATGGACGCAAAGCAAGTCCTAAATTTGTTTCCTGTGCTAAAAAAATAATTTTGGAGGAGGAGGCCCATAACAAAGAAATGAATTCAAGTTGTTATTTGTTTTTTTTTTTTCAAATATAATGATTTTCCAATATTTTCTGACTCGTCGATTTGGTTTAAATTGAAAATCGTATTACTATAATTGGACGTCACAAGATTTAAAAAATTAAGTCTTTATTTTCTGCCAATTTTGTATGATCGAATGTGAGGTCATATTATTCGCTATTTTGTGAACTATACTGTAATGCATTTTAAGCATTTCTCTGCCGCCCGTCTTTTATTTAATTCATAAATTAAAAAAAAAAAAAATTTGTGTTTTTAAATATTTTGATATTGTTATAAAAATATTATAATTTTTTTCTAATTAAGAGAATATTTCATTCTTAAGATTTTATTTTTTTGTTTGTTTTTTTTATTATACTCAGGGGTGTTATTTATTGGCACACGGGAATTGGCGATCCCGGGTTCCCGAGCCCGTATTTAATATTGGTCTTGCAACTCTCATTCACTAAGACGTTCCTAGTAGCATTATTTGCTAACAGAGCTCCAAGATATGCCTAATTTCCACTCTTAATATACCGTATTCAGAGAATGAAGACTAGTTTCGTAACCAGGACTGAATCAACCGATATAACTCGATCTTGAATTCGAGCTATCATTCCAAAGGACCTGACATCAAATCAAATCACAATATGATGGACCGACCAGATCACTCTCAAGACACCACCACTTTGTTTCATCATTTTCACAATCAGAAGTGGATCAAAGGAAAATATACATCAATTATTGAGATCATTAAATAATATTGTTAAATCTAAATCAACTAAAGAGAATTCCTCGTTTAAATGAAAATTCGTTTTTGCTGCAAATCCATTGATATTTATTTGAATGTTAACGTTTTAAAATCGTAATGTTTTGTACTTTATTAATTAAAAATTAAAAATTTTTATTATTTGGAAGTTTTAAAAAAAAATTTATTCATTAAATTTAATATTTATTTTCTCTGAAAATATATAGGTTTCGGACGTAACGATTTTTACGAATTTTAGAACACAAGTAAAGTCTTTTTGATAACGGTTAAGTTAAAACAAAATTCGTTTTATTGTTCAGTTGTGAGTGGTCAGAATTATAATGCTTATAAATTGGCCAAAATTATCTCAAAAAAATTAGTTCCATAGAAATTGTTAATAATTTGAATGCTTTTATGAAAAATATTTGAAGGCTTGTTTTTGTTTTAATCATCAGCTTTTATACATTAGAGTGTATCTAATTTTTATGTTTGAGTAAAGTCATTGAACCGTTCTTGTTAAATTTTTTCTGAAAGTAGATGTTATTTTGGATTAGGAAGTAATCTAATCTTCAAACTATATTTACTGGAAGATTTTTTAATAAGATAGGATCACGAAGGGGTAGGTCGGTATGACTATTGATACCGTAAAAATTGGATACCAATAATGTCAAATTACTGATGTTTCATTTTCAAGAGTCCATGTTTTTCACATAAGTATCACAAATATTTTTCTTTTTTCCTTGGAAACTAATTTACAGCGGGAAAATTTAGGAAAAGCTTTAATCATTATAAATCATTTAGCTCAAAATTGTTTTTATATAATTCGAATATTGTAAACTGACTATGAAAATTAAAATGTCACTTTACATATGTTAAAATTTGTTATTAATTGTGGTTTAAAATCAGAATAAGATTTCAAAGAGAACAAATTGAAATTTGTAGAATAAATTTTTACAAATTTTCAATAATTAATTTAAATTATTAATTATTATAATCAAAATATTTATGTTTTTACATTCGTTATTACTCAGATTAAATCATTGTGAAAATTGCACCAAAATTTATTTTCATTTGAGCTTCAAATACTTAAAAAGGAAAATGAAATTATACGAAATCTACGAAATGGAATTTAAAAGAATTATTTAGAAGAATAATTACTATTTGTTAAAATAGAAGATCCTTAATAAATGGAAAAATTATTTTCAATAATGGGATATTATTTATTTCATCGAATGGACATTCACTTTCCAAATCGTATTATTGTAATTGGAAAATATCAACGAATTGACTACCAAATTTTTGAGATTAAGCAATCGAATACAAAGTTGAGCTTTGGCATCTGCGCCAAAACTCGACGGTTGTGAAACAGGATGAGCCAGTAGATGCGAATAGTAGAGTAGTGTCTACAAATGTCAAATCCTCAATCGTAACCATTAGAAGGAAAATAGATAATAATGCCCATAAATTTATATATATAAATATAATAAATGCAAGAACACTAAACCAAAAAGGACGGATGGAATGAATGAAATTATCTCTGAATAAAATTATGACAAAAGATAACAAAGCTTGGAAGCAAATCAAGTCCTACATTTGTTTCTTGTACACAAACAAAAATTTCGGAGGAGGAGGAGGCCCTTGACAAAGGAAAATAGATAATAATGTCCTTAAATATATATAAAATAAATGCCAGAAAACTAAGGCAAAAAGGACGGATGGAAGTAATGAAATTATCTCAGAATAAAATTATGAGAAAGGATAACAAAACATGGACGCAAAGCAAGTCCTAAATTTGTTTCCTGTGCTAAAAAAATAATTTTGGAGGAGGAGGCCCATAACAAAGAAATGAATTCAAGTTGTTATTTGTTTTTTTTTTTCAAATATAATGATTTTCCAATATTTTCTGACTCGTCGATTTGGTTTAAATTGAAAATCGTATTACTATAATTGGACGTCACAAGATTTAAAAAATTAAGTCTTTATTTTCTGCCAATTTTGTATGATCGAATGTGAGGTCATATTATTCGCTATTTTGTGAACTATACTGTAATGCATTTTAAGCATTTCTCTGCCGCCCGTCTTTTATTTAATTCATAAATTAAAAAAAAAAAAAATTTGTGTTTTTAAATATTTTGATATTGTTATAAAAATATTATAATTTTTTTCTAATTAAGAGAATATTTCATTCTTAAGATTTTATTTTTTTGTTTGTTTTTTTTATTATACTCAGGGGTGTTATTTATTGGCACACGGGAATTGGCGATCCCGGGTTCCCGAGCCCGTATTTAATATTGGTCTTGCAACTCTCATTCACTAAGACGTTCCTAGTAGCATTATTTGCTAACAGAGCTCCAAGATATGCCTAATTTCCACTCTTAATATACCGTATTCAGAGAATGAAGACTAGTTTCGTAACCAGGACTGAATCAACCGATATAACTCGATCTTGAATTCGAGCTATCATTCCAAAGGACCTGACAACAAATCAAATCACAATATGATGGACCGACCAGATCACTCTCAAGACACCACCACTTTGTTTCATCATTTTCACAATCAGAAGTGGATCAAAGGAAAATATACATCAATTATTGAGATCATTAAATAATATTGTTAAATCTAAATCAACTAAAGAGAATTCCTCGTTGAAATGAAAATTCGTTTTTGCTGCAAATCCATTGATATTTATTTGAATGTTAACGTTTTAAAATCGTAATGTTTTGTACTTTATTAATTAAAAATTAAAAATTTTTATTATTTGGAAGTTTTAAAAAAAAATTTATTCATTAAATTTAATATTTATTTTCTCTGAAAATATATAGGTTTCGGACGTAACGATTTTTACGAATTTTAGAACACAAGTAAAGTCTTTTTGATAACGGTTAAGTTAAAACAAAATTCGTTTTATTGTTCAGTTGTGAGTGGTCAGAATTATAATGCTTATAAATTGGCCAAAATTATCTCAAAAAAATTAGTTCCATAGAAATTGTTAATAATTTGAATGCTTTTATGAAAAATATTTGAAGGCTTGTTTTTGTTTTAATCATCAGCTTTTATACATTAGAGTGTATCTAATTTTTATGTTTGAGTAAAGTCATTGAACCGTTCTTGTTAAATTTTTTCTGAAAGTAGATGTTATTTTGGATTAGGAAGTAATCTAATCTTCAAACTATATTTACTGGAAGATTTTTTAATAAGATAGGATCACGAAGGGGTAGGTCGGTATGACTATTGATACCGTAAAAATTGGATACCAATAATGTCAAATTACTGATGTTTCATTTTCAAGAGTCCATGTTTTTCACATAAGTATCACAAATATTTTTCTTTTTTCCTTGGAAACTAATTTACAGCGGGAAAATTTAGGAAAAGCTTTAATCATTATAAATCATTTAGCTCAAAATTGTTTTTATATAATTCGAATATTGTAAACTGACTATGAAAATTAAAATGTCACTTTACATATGTTAAAATTTGTTATTAATTGTGGTTTAAAATCAGAATAAGATTTCAAAGAGAACAAATTGAAATTTGTAGAATAAATTTTTACAAATTTTCAATAATTAATTTAAATTATTAATTATTATAATCAAAATATTTATGTTTTTACATTCGTTATTACTCAGATTAAATCATTGTGAAAATTGCACCAAAATTTATTTTCATTTGAGCTTCAAATACTTAAAAAGGAAAATGAAATTATACGAAATCTACGAAATGGAATTTAAAAGAATTATTTAGAAGAATAATTACTATTTGTTAAAATAGAAGATCCTTAATAAATGGAAAAATTATTTTCAATAATGGGATATTATTTATTTCATCGAATGGACATTCACTTTCCAAATCGTATTATTGTAATTGGAAAATATCAACGAATTGACTACCAAATTTTTGAGATTAAGCAATCGAATACAAAGTTGAGCTTTGGCATCTGCGCCAAAACTCGACGGTTGTGAAACAGGATGAGCCAGTAGATGCGAATAGTAGAGTAGTGTCTACAAATGTCAAATCCTCAATCGTAACCATTAGAAGGAAAATAGATAATAATGCCCATAAATTTATATATATAAATATAATAAATGCAAGAACACTAAACCAAAAAGGACGGATGGAATGAATGAAATTATCTCTGAATAAAATTATGACAAAAGATAACAAAGCTTGGAAGCAAATCAAGTCCTACATTTGTTTCTTGTACACAAACAAAAATTTCGGAGGAGGAGGAGGCCCTTGACAAAGGAAAATAGATAATAATGTCCTTAAATATATATAAAATAAATGCCAGAAAACTAAGGCAAAAAGGACGGATGGAAGTAATGAAATTATCTCAGAATAAAATTATGAGAAAGGATAACAAAACATGGACGCAAAGCAAGTCCTAAATTTGTTTCCTGTGCTAAAAAAATAATTTTGGAGGAGGAGGCCCATAACAAAGAAATGAATTCAAGTTGTTATTTGTTTTTTTTTTTCAAATATAATGATTATCCAATATTTTCTGACTCGTCGATTTGGTTTAAATTGAAAATCGTATTACTATAATTGGACGTCACAAGATTTAAAAAATTAAGTCTTTATTTTCTGCCAATTTTGTATGATCGAATGTGAGGTCATATTATTCGCTATTTTGTGAACTATACTGTAATGCATTTTAAGCATTTCTCTGCCGCCCGTCTTTTATTTAATTCATAAATTAAAAAAAAAAAAAATTTGTGTTTTTAAATATTTTGATATTGTTATAAAAATATTATAATTTTTTTCTAATTAAGAGAATATTTCATTCTTAAGATTTTATTTTTTTGTTTGTTTTTTTTATTATACTCAGGGGTGTTATTTATTGGCACACGGGAATTGGCGATCCCGGGTTCCCGAGCCCGTATTTAATATTGGTCTTGCAACTCTCATTCACTAAGACGTTCCTAGTAGCATTATTTGCTAACAGAGCTCCAAGATATGCCTAATTTCCACTCTTAATATACCGTATTCAGAGAATGAAGACTAGTTTCGTAACCAGGACTGAATCAACCGATATAACTCGATCTTGAATTCGAGCTATCATTCCAAAGGACCTGACAACAAATCAAATCACAATATGATGGACCGACCAGATCACTCTCAAGACACCACCACTTTGTTTCATCATTTTCACAATCAGAAGTGGATCAAAGGAAAATATACATCAATTATTGAGATCATTAAATAATATTGTTAAATCTAAATCAACTAAAGAGAATTCCTCGTTGAAATGAAAATTCGTTTTTGCTGCAAATCCATTGATATTTATTTGAATGTTAACGTTTTAAAATCGTAATGTTTTGTACTTTATTAATTAAAAATTAAAAATTTTTATTATTTGGAAGTTTTAAAAAAAAATTTATTCATTAAATTTAATATTTATTTTCTCTGAAAATATATAGGTTTCGGACGTAACGATTTTTACGAATTTTAGAACACAAGTAAAGTCTTTTTGATAACGGTTAAGTTAAAACAAAATTCGTTTTATTGTTCAGTTGTGAGTGGTCAGAATTATAATGCTTATAAATTGGCCAAAATTATCTCAAAAAAATTAGTTCCATAGAAATTGTTAATAATTTGAATGCTTTTATGAAAAATATTTGAAGGCTTGTTTTTGTTTTAATCATCAGCTTTTATACATTAGAGTGTATCTAATTTTTATGTTTGAGTAAAGTCATTGAACCGTTCTTGTTAAATTTTTTCTGAAAGTAGATGTTATTTTGGATTAGGAAGTAATCTAATCTTCAAACTATATTTACTGGAAGATTTTTTAATAAGATAGGATCACGAAGGGGTAGGTCGGTATGACTATTGATACCGTAAAAATTGGATACCAATAATGTCAAATTACTGATGTTTCATTTTCAAGAGTCCATGTTTTTCACATAAGTATCACAAATATTTTTCTTTTTTCCTTGGAAACTAATTTACAGCGGGAAAATTTAGGAAAAGCTTTAATCATTATAAATCATTTAGCTCAAAATTGTTTTTATATAATTCGAATATTGTAAACTGACTATGAAAATTAAAATGTCACTTTACATATGTTAAAATTTGTTATTAATTGTGGTTTAAAATCAGAATAAGATTTCAAAGAGAACAAATTGAAATTTGTAGAATAAATTTTTACAAATTTTCAATAATTAATTTAAATTATTAATTATTATAATCAAAATATTTATGTTTTTACATTCGTTATTACTCAGATTAAATCATTGTGAAAATTGCACCAAAATTTATTTTCATTTGAGCTTCAAATACTTAAAAAGGAAAATGAAATTATACGAAATCTACGAAATGGAATTTAAAAGAATTATTTAGAAGAATAATTACTATTTGTTAAAATAGAAGATCCTTAATAAATGGAAAAATTATTTTCAATAATGGGATATTATTTATTTCATCGAATGGACATTCACTTTCCAAATCGTATTATTGTAATTGGAAAATATCAACGAATTGACTACCAAATTTTTGAGATTAAGCAATCGAATACAAAGTTGAGCTTTGGCATCTGCGCCAAAACTCGACGGTTGTGAAACAGGATGAGCCAGTAGATGCGAATAGTAGAGTAGTGTCTACAAATGTCAAATCCTCAATCGTAACCATTAGAAGGAAAATAGATAATAATGCCCATAAATTTATATATATAAATATAATAAATGCAAGAACACTAAACCAAAAAGGACGGATGGAATGAATGAAATTATCTCTGAATAAAATTATGACAAAAGATAACAAAGCTTGGAAGCAAATCAAGTCCTACATTTGTTTCTTGTACACAAACAAAAATTTCGGAGGAGGAGGAGGCCCTTGACAAAGGAAAATAGATAATAATGTCCTTAAATATATATAAAATAAATGCCAGAAAACTAAGGCAAAAAGGACGGATGGAAGTAATGAAATTATCTCAGAATAAAATTATGAGAAAGGATAACAAAACATGGACGCAAAGCAAGTCCTAAATTTGTTTCCTGTGCTAAAAAAATAATTTTGGAGGAGGAGGCCCATAACAAAGAAATGAATTCAAGTTGTTATTTGTTTTTTTTTTTTCAAATATAATGATTTTCCAATATTTTCTGACTCGTCGATTTGGTTTAAATTGAAAATCGTATTACTATAATTGGACGTCACAAGATTTAAAAAATTAAGTCTTTATTTTCTGCCAATTTTGTATGATCGAATGTGAGGTCATATTATTCGCTATTTTGTGAACTATACTGTAATGCATTTTAAGCATTTCTCTGCCGCCCGTCTTTTATTTAATTCATAAATTAAAAAAAAAAAAAATTTGTGTTTTTAAATATTTTGATATTGTTATAAAAATATTATAATTTTTTTCTAATTAAGAGAATATTTCATTCTTAAGATTTTATTTTTTTGTTTGTTTTTTTTATTATACTCAGGGGTGTTATTTATTGGCACACGGGAATTGGCGATCCCGGGTTCCCGAGCCCGTATTTAATATTGGTCTTGCAACTCTCATTCACTAAGACGTTCCTAGTAGCATTATTTGCTAACAGAGCTCCAAGATATGCCTAATTTCCACTCTTAATATACCGTATTCAGAGAATGAAGACTAGTTTCGTAACCAGGACTGAATCAACCGATATAACTCGATCTTGAATTCGAGCTATCATTCCAAAGGACCTGACATCAAATCAAATCACAATATGATGGACCGACCAGATCACTCTCAAGACACCACCACTTTGTTTCATCATTTTCACAATCAGAAGTGGATCAAAGGAAAATATACATCAATTATTGAGATCATTAAATAATATTGTTAAATCTAAATCAACTAAAGAGAATTCCTCGTTGAAATGAAAATTCGTTTTTGCTGCAAATCCATTGATATTTATTTGAATGTTAACGTTTTAAAATCGTAATGTTTTGTACTTTATTAATTAAAAATTAAAAATTTTTATTATTTGGAAGTTTTAAAAAAAAATTTATTCATTAAATTTAATATTTATTTTCTCTGAAAATATATAGGTTTCGGACGTAACGATTTTTACGAATTTTAGAACACAAGTAAAGTCTTTTTGATAACGGTTAAGTTAAAACAAAATTCGTTTTATTGTTCAGTTGTGAGTGGTCAGAATTATAATGCTTATAAATTGGCCAAAATTATCTCAAAAAAATTAGTTCCATAGAAATTGTTAATAATTTGAATGCTTTTATGAAAAATATTTGAAGGCTTGTTTTTGTTTTAATCATCAGCTTTTATACATTAGAGTGTATCTAATTTTTATGTTTGAGTAAAGTCATTGAACCGTTCTTGTTAAATTTTTTCTGAAAGTAGATGTTATTTTGGATTAGGAAGTAATCTAATCTTCAAACTATATTTACTGGAAGATTTTTTAATAAGATAGGATCACGAAGGGGTAGGTCGGTATGACTATTGATACCGTAAAAATTGGATACCAATAATGTCAAATTACTGATGTTTCATTTTCAAGAGTCCATGTTTTTCACATAAGTATCACAAATATTTTTCTTTTTTCCTTGGAAACTAATTTACAGCGGGAAAATTTAGGAAAAGCTTTAATCATTATAAATCATTTAGCTCAAAATTGTTTTTATATAATTCGAATATTGTAAACTGACTATGAAAATTAAAATGTCACTTTACATATGTTAAAATTTGTTATTAATTGTGGTTTAAAATCAGAATAAGATTTCAAAGAGAACAAATTGAAATTTGTAGAATAAATTTTTACAAATTTTCAATAATTAATTTAAATTATTAATTATTATAATCAAAATATTTATGTTTTTACATTCGTTATTACTCAGATTAAATCATTGTGAAAATTGCACCAAAATTTATTTTCATTTGAGCTTCAAATACTTAAAAAGGAAAATGAAATTATACGAAATCTACGAAATGGAATTTAAAAGAATTATTTAGAAGAATAATTACTATTTGTTAAAATAGAAGATCCTTAATAAATGGAAAAATTATTTTCAATAATGGGATATTATTTATTTCATCGAATGGACATTCACTTTCCAAATCGTATTATTGTAATTGGAAAATATCAACGAATTGACTACCAAATTTTTGAGATTAAGCAATCGAATACAAAGTTGAGCTTTGGCATCTGCGCCAAAACTCGACGGTTGTGAAACAGGATGAGCCAGTAGATGCGAATAGTAGAGTAGTGTCTACAAATGTCAAATCCTCAATCGTAACCATTAGAAGGAAAATAGATAATAATGCCCATAAATTTATATATATAAATATAATAAATGCAAGAACACTAAACCAAAAAGGACGGATGGAATGAATGAAATTATCTCTGAATAAAATTATGACAAAAGATAACAAAGCTTGGAAGCAAATCAAGTCCTACATTTGTTTCTTGTACACAAACAAAAATTTCGGAGGAGGAGGAGGCCCTTGACAAAGGAAAATAGATAATAATGTCCTTAAATATATATAAAATAAATGCCAGAAAACTAAGGCAAAAAGGACGGATGGAAGTAATGAAATTATCTCAGAATAAAATTATGAGAAAGGATAACAAAACATGGACGCAAAACAAGTCCTAAATTTGTTTCCTGTGCTAAAAAAATAATTTTGGAGTAGGAGGCCCATAACAAAGAAATGAATTCAAGTTGTTATTTGTTTTTTTTTTTCAAATATAATGATTTTCCAATATTTTCTGACTCGTCGATTTGGTTTAAATTGAAAATCGTATTACTATAATTGGACGTCACAAGATTTAAAAAATTAAGTCTTTATTTTCTGCCAATTTTGTATGATCGAATGTGAGGTCATATTATTCGCTATTTTGTGAACTATACTGTAATGCATTTTAAGCATTTCTCTGCCGCCCGTCTTTTATTTAATTCATAAATTAAAAAAAAAAAAAATTTGTGTTTTTAAATATTTTGATATTGTTATAAAAATATTATAATTTTTTTCTAATTAAGAGAATATTTCATTCTTAAGATTTTATTTTTTTGTTTGTTTTTTTTTATTATACTCAGGGGTGTTATTTATTGGCACACGGGAATTGGCGATCCCGGGTTCCCGAGCCCGTATTTAATATTGGTCTTGCAACTCTCATTCACTAAGACGTTCCTAGTAGCATTATTTGCTAACAGAGCTCCAAGATATGCCTAATTTCCACTCTTAATATACCGTATTCAGAGAATGAAGACTAGTTTCGTAACCAGGACTGAATCAACCGATATAACTCGATCTTGAATTCGAGCTATCATTCCAAAGGACCTGACAACAAATCAAATCACAATATGATGGACCGACCAGATCACTCTCAAGACACCACCACTTTGTTTCATCATTTTCACAATCAGAAGTGGATCAAAGGAAAATATACATCAATTATTGAGATCATTAAATAATATTGTTAAATCTAAATCAACTAAAGATAATTCCTCGTTGAAATGAAAATTCGTTTTTGCTGCAAATCCATTGATATTTATTTGAATGTTAACGTTTTAAAATCGTAATGTTTTGTACTTTATTAATTAAAAATTAAAAATTTTTATTATTTGGAAGTTTTAAAAAAAAATTTATTCATTAAATTTAATATTTATTTTCTCTGAAAATATATAGGTTTCGGACGTAACGATTTTTACGAATTTTAGAACACAAGTAAAGTCTTTTTGATAACGGTTAAGTTAAAACAAAATTCGTTTTATTGTTCAGTTGTGAGTGGTCAGAATTATAATGCTTATAAATTGGCCAAAATTATCTCAAAAAAATTAGTTCCATAGAAATTGTTAATAATTTGAATGCTTTTATGAAAAATATTTGAAGGCTTGTTTTTGTTTTAATCATCAGCTTTTATACATTAGAGTGTATCTAATTTTTATGTTTGAGTAAAGTCATTGAACCGTTCTTGTTAAATTTTTTCTGAAAGTAGATGTTATTTTGGATTAGGAAGTAATCTAATCTTCAAACTATATTTACTGGAAGATTTTTTAATAAGATAGGATCACGAAGGGGTAGGTCGGTATGACTACTATTGATACCGTAAAAATTGGATACCAATAATGTCAAATTACTGATGTTTCATTTTCATGAGTCCATGTTTTTCACATAAGTATCACAAATATTTTTCTTTTTTCCTTGGAAACTAATTTACAGCGGGAAAATTTAGGAAAAGCTTTAATCATTATAAATCATTTAGGTCAAAATTGTTTTTATATAATTCGAATATTGTAAACTGACTATGAAAATTAAAATGTCACTTTACATATGTTAAAATTTGTTATTAATTGTGGTTTAAAATCAGAATAAGATTTCAAAGAGAACAAATTGAAATTTGTAGAATAAATTTTTACAAATTTTCAATAATTAATTTAAATTATTAATTATTATAATCAAAATATTTATGTTTTTACATTCGTTATTACTCAGATTAAATCATTGTGAAAATTGCACCAAAATTTATTTTCATTTGAGCTTCAAATACTTAAAAAGGAAAATGAAATTATACGAAATCTACGAAATGGAATTTAAAAGAATTATTTAGAAGAATAATTACTATTTGTTAAAATAGAAGATCCTTAATAAATGGAAAAATTATTTTCAATAATGGGATTTTATTTATTTCATCGAATGGACATTCACTTTCCAAATCGTATTATTGTAACTGGAAAATATCAACGAATTGACTACCAAATTTTAGAGATTAAGCAGTCGAATACAAAGTTGAGCTTTGGCATCTGCGCCAAAACTCGACGGTTGTGAAACAGGATGAGCCAGTAGATGCGAATAGTAGAGTAGTGTCTACAAATGACAAATCCTCAATCGTAACCATTAGAAGGAAAATAGATAATAATGCCCATAAATTTATATATATATATAAATATAATAAATGCAAGAACACTAAACCAAAAAGGACGGATGGAATGAATGAAATTATCTCTGAATAAAATTATGACAAAAGATAACAAAGCTTGGAAGCAAATCATGTCCTACATTTGTTTCTTGTACACAAAGAAAAATTTCTGAGGAGGAGGAGGTCCTTGACAAAGGAAAATAGATAATAATGTCCTTAAATATATATAAAATAAATGCCAGAAAACTAAGGCAAAAAGGACGGATGGAAGTAATGAAATTATCTCGGAATAAAATTATGAGAAAGGGTAACAAAACATGGACGCAAAGCAAGTCCTAAATTTGTTTCCTGTGATAAAAATATAATTTTGGAGGAGGAGGCCCATAACAAAGAAATGAATTCAAGTTGTTATTTGTTTTTTTTTCCAAATATAATAATTTTCGAATATTTTCTGACTCGTCGATTTGGTTTAAATTGAAAATCGTTTGACTATAATTGGACGTCACAAGATTTAAAAAATTAAGTCTTTATTTTCTGCCAATTTTGTATGATCGAATGTGAGGTGATATTATTCGCTATTTTGTGAACTATACTGTAATGCATTTTAAGCATTTCTCTGCCGCCCGTCTTTTATTTAATTCATAAATTAAAAAAAAAAAAAAAAAATTTGTGTTTTTAAATATTTTGATATTGTTATAAAAATATTATAATTTTTTTCCAATTAAGAGAATATTTTATTCTTAAGATTTTATTTTTTTGTTTGTTTTGGGAAAAACAAACCCGGGATTGAACAAAACCCGGGATTGAATTGGCGATCCCGGGTTCCCGAGCCCGTATTTAATATTGGTCTTGCGACTCTCATTCACTCAGACGTTCCTAGTAGCATTATTTGCTAACAAAGCTCCAAGATATGCCTAATTTCCACTCTAAATATACCGTATTCAGAGAATGAAGACTAGTTTCGTAACCAGGACTGAATTAACCGATATAACTCGATCTTGAATTCGAGCTATCATTCCAAAGGACCTGACATCAAATCACAATATGATGAACCATATGGGTGTTTTCATTGAAATACCTTTAAATGTTTTTGTATTCAAATCATCCTTGGTTTTGTTTATTTGGTTTTTTGAATTTGAAATTCATTAAAAATCAATGACATATTTTACAAAATTTAATAAATAATATTGGGCTCAATTACAATACTTGTGCCGCGCCTCGATTATTTGATGAATTTTTCCAAAAAAAAAAAGCTGAAGTAAGACGAAAATGAATACCAATTTTCGAGTTTTCATCTATTAATCGAGTAGTTTAATGACAAGTTGAACGCAGGGGCCAAAAACCAACCTGATCCATGCAAACTAGACCCCACAAATCCATGGATTAATAATAGTCGAAAATGTCGTACATGTATTTTTAATATTTGTATTAAATCTACAAGTGTTGATGTTTTTTAAACGAATTAAATTTCGATGATTTGTGCTTGAATTGAGTTTAAATTAAAGTTATTTAATTTAAAAAATATTTATTAAATCTTTTATAATGTTTTAAATTGTACGAATATCAATAATTATCATCTTTTAACCATTTCGTTAAAATATTTAACACTAATAAGTCTATGTAGAGAAGTGAAATAAATACCTGAGAAAAATAGTTAGAAAAGTCCGAAAATAATGAATGCTATCTCATTTGACATGGAATAAAATTCTGAGATAATCTTTTTTTAACACGCTTTTATTAGCTTCACTCGTATGTTTGTTTGTCTGTAGGTAACTCTCTGAAGTTGGCTGCAGAACGCATCTGAACGGATCCTTTGCATGAGAGTAATAAAGATAGAGCTAGTGCGCGAACTACGCATGCATGCGTGTTTTTTTAGTTTTTTTAAACTATTATATTATTTATTAATTTTCTCAAAGTAAAATTACAATTGTTATAAACTAAAAACTGGAAAAAAATCTTCCAATTTTTCTTTTTAACTTGAAAATGGATGGTGATATTTGAAATCAGAAAAAAAGATCCTCAAAGAAGAGAAAATTTCCTAAAAATGAAATCAATCCTCAATTTTTCCCAATGCTCTATTCAATCTATCAAAAATTAAAATGCTAATTCAATTGTGGTAAACCTCAGCATTGTTTTGGAGACCTTCATATTATAAAATATAATAAACTCATGATAAAAATTATTAATTTTATTAATTATTAACAAAATAAACATTATAATAACAAATGAAAATTTTAAATATTGTTATTTACAAAATATTTTTCTTAAAATTTTCCGATTTTATTATTTTCTAATTGTTAAAAAGGTTCCCTTGGAGGAGAAATTAAAACATTTTGATTTTTCACTGTTTTATAAGAACATTTTAAGGAATTCAAAAATGAATATTCATGGGCCATAAAAGATTTTTAGGTCTTTAGTAAAATTGAATTTTTGTTTGTTTTTGGTAATGTAATGAATTATTGAAGGCCTAAGAAAATATTACCTTTTGGAGAAATGAAAACATTTTGATTTTTCACTATTTTATGAGAACATTTTAAGGGGTTTCAAAATGAAAATTTAAGATAGCCATTAACCAAATTATTATTATTATTATTTTTATACAACAATAGTACACAGTACTGCTAGGTGGTCATCCATCCAAATACAGATTGTGACTGCTGTTGCTTAACTTTATTGATTGGTCTAAGCCTGATATTACGTTATGTCAGTCCGGGGTCTTTTCCCCCAGTACTCCATTATTTTTTTTAAATTTTTGAATTGATAATTTAAACTAAAAAGTCATACATTTTTTAGTATTTAATTAAAGAGAACTCTAGGATTTTTCGAGTAAATTTGAATTTATGGCCCCAATTTCCTAGATAAAAAATATTTTGTATTTTATAAATACGTATTTCGACTACAAAGTAGTCACACCATCAGTATGAATTAGCCAATCGTAATGATTCTTTGAGTAGATGTTACTCGTTGTCACTTGGTGAGTTTTACCAAATTACTAACGAGTAACATCTACTCAAAGAATCATTATGACTAGCTAATTCATACCGATGATGATTACTTTCTAGTCGAAATGCGTATTTTATAAAATAATATTTTGATCTAGAAAATTGGGGCTATGAATTGAAATTTATTAGTCATATTTTTTGTTTGTTTTGTGATTAAACTCTCGCTAGCTTCAACGAGTAAAAAACAGTCACGCGGAATCCCATAATTCAACGGCGGATTTATTAATTATAAAGCTTGATTTCCGGCGATCATTTTTTAAAAATTTTCTCTTCTTTAGAAGGATCTTTACGAAATCCAAATATCACTTTTCGTTTTCAAATCATCAATAAAAATTTGTAGCCGTCTTTTTTCCTGCAGTTTTTTATTTATCATTTGTAGAAAATAAAAAATAACTATTAGTCAGGATTTTATTCCGTGTTAAATTCCGAGCTCTCTCCCTTTTCCAACTATTTTTCGCATATATTTCACTGTAAGATTTGTAGTAGAAAACAGAATCCTTAAAAAATTTGTTCATTTTAAAAAAAATTGTTTATATAATAAAACAATTTCAAGTTTCATTTTGATTTTATTTTGTTATATTTTTGTAAGCTATGGATATTTATGTATGTAATTTTAAATTAATCAACGAATATCTCAAAATTTTTCTCAAAGAATTTATAATTTATTGCACTATGATGCTTTTCGAATATTTTCTGTCAGGTTGACATTAAAAATCGTATAACTGTTATTGGTCGTCACAAGACTTAAAACATTTAGGCTTATATTGTTCGCAATTTTGTGAACAAGACTGTAATGCATTTCAAGCCTTTTTGCCCGTCTTTTATTTAATTTATAAATCAAAAAATAATTTAGTTTTTTTTTTTTCAATATTTTGTAATTGTTATAAAAAGATATTTTTTTTCTAATTAAGAGAGTATTTCGAACAATTTGTTTTGTTAATTTTCTTTTATTATATCCAAGGGTGCTATTTATTGGCACGCCGGGAATTGGTGATTGGTTTATTTAGGTATTTTAACCATTTCATTGATTCCAATTTTTTTTGTCGGTCTAGTAATATTAGCAACTTCTCAAAACCTCTTAAAATCAATTTTCAAGCGTTATTATTCAATGGATAACATTTCAAAATACATTTTATTTTGTACGCATTTCAAAATTTTATTACATTAATAGTGTCATTATGTAAAAATGACAAATGGCATAAGAAAAATGCATTTCAGAAGGGCATTTTTGAGGTAGACAAGTATTAAAAATGTAAATAATAATGGTAGAAATGAGATCGTGCTCAGGGTCAAAAATCTCCGAGTAACTGGATTGGGTCGATAATATGATAAATTATCATAATACTCCAGATAGAGACGTTTAAAACACCTAGGGCAGATACCAGGTACTCCTTTGTCGATCATGTATTCGTGTTAAGCTACCTCAAAAAACACTTGGGTAACTGGTTTGGGCAAGTTATATGATAAATTGTCATAATACTCCAGGTAAAGACGTTTAAAACACTTACTGCATGCACCAGGTACTCGTTTGTTAATCACGTATTCGTGTTAAGCTACTTCAAAAAACACTTGGGTCACTGGTTTGGGCGAATTATATGATAAATTGTCATAATACTCCAGAAGATGACGTTTAGAATAGTTACTGCAGGCATTAGGTACTCCTTCGTCGATCTCATATTCATGTTCAGTGATCTCGAAACAGCCCGTACATCGAGTTTTGACTAATTATATGATAAACTGTCATAATACTCCAGAGGAAGACGTTTAGGTCACCAGCTGCATGCACCAGGGTACGTCTTCACCGAACTTATTCATATTCGGTGAACTCGAAAACCCCCGTATATCGAGTTTGGGTCAATTTTATGATAAACTGTCATAATACTCCAGAAGATGACGTTAAGAACAGCTACTGCAGGCACCAGGTACTCCTTTGTCGATCACGTATTCATGTGATCTCGAAACACCCCGTATATCGAGTTTTGACCAATTATTTGATAAACTGTCATAATACTCCAGAGGAAGGCGTTTATATTACCAGCAGCATGCACCAGGTACTTCTTCGTCGATATAATATTCATGTTCAGCGATTTAAAAACCTTCGAGTTTGGGTTAATTTTATGATAAATTGTTATAATACTCCAGACGAAGACGTTTAGATCACCAGATGCATGCACCAGGTACTTCTTCGTTGAATTCATTCATGTTCGGTGAGCTCGAAAACCCCCGTATATCGAGTTTTGACCAATTATATGATAAACTGTCATAATACTTCAGAAGATGATGTTTAGAACACCTATTGCAGGCACCAGGTACTCCATGGTCGATCACGTATTCGTGTTAAGCTACCTCAGAAACCCCCAAATAGTTGGTTTGGGCCAATTTTATGATAAATTGTCATAATACTCCAGAAGATGACGTTAAAAACCACTACTGCAGGTACCAGGTACTACTTCGCCGATTTCGTTAGTATTCATGTTCAATGACTTCGAAATGCACCCGTATATCAAGTTTAAGGCAATTATATTATAAATTGTCATAACGCTCTGGAGGAAGATATTTAAAGACTCGCTGCAGGCACTATGTAGTTCACTAGCTCTCACCAACCTCATATTCGGGTTCAGACACCCCAAAACTAATTTCCATCATTATTTACTTTTTTTAATAATTGTCTACTTCAAAATGGAGTTCAGAAATGCATTTTTCTTATATAAAAATACAATTTGGGACTTTTACGTAATGAAACTAGTTCACAAAATTTCCAGAAATTTTTGTGTTTCATTTCTTCTCTATCTTTCTAATAAAACATTCAAAATTAATTTTTATAATATAAAAAAAAAAAAAAAAAATTAAAATTAAGTTGGTAATGGTTAAAATTCATTGCATAATTTAGGTGGTGCTACCTGAGATCTTGTCTTTGTTTTAGTCATTTGGTCGTTAAACTTCATTCGTAGCGTCACGCATCATTTAAAGTTCTTACTTATTAATAATATTCAAATTAAAATTTAATTATTGGTAAGATAAAACTATTTAAAATGTTTTATTTAGAATATAATTTATTTAATTTGATAATTCTTTTTTAATATTTTTATTTAAAAACCCTTAAAAGTTCTCAATAAAATCAATCATTATTTTAAATACAATCAAGAACCGAACTTTGTATTGTTTTAATAAAATATATTAAATTAGTTACAGATAAAACAAAGTATTCTGTAAAGTAAAGAGAAATTTTTGAATAATTTTCTAAAAACTGCAAGTGTTTTTGAAATGGTATGCATTTTATTTTTGAAAATTTGTTTCAAATACAATTATTACATAATAATTGCAAATCATTGTTTCAGAGTGGCTTGGATATGAAGTTAGTTATGTGTTATTGTTGCAGATTGGTTTGAATATGAATTTAGTTGTGTGTTAATATGAACTAATATGAAGTGAGATAGATAGATAGACATTATACAGTGTTTGGTGTAGATAGACAGAGATATATTACCATTACTGACGACAAGCGCTGATCATGATATAACTGACGCCATATTCAAAAAAAAAAATTAATTACGGTAATTTGAAATATTTTTTTAAAATAATTGATTTTGATTAAAGCAAAAAATAAAAATTTTCATCAAATATTTATTTTTAAAAAAATTTAATAATTTTTTTATGATTTCCATTATTTTATGTGGATAAATCAATACTTTTTATAAACTTAAAATATTTTTTTTTTATTTATTTATTTATTTTTTTTAATTTAAAGTGGACGGTGAAATATTCAATGAAAAGTGGGCAGATAAAATGGAAATATGGAAAAAATATTAATCAGGTTAGTTAAAGTTTATCAAATTTAATTTTTGCATTGTACTATTTTCCCCATGATTTTAATTCAATTATAAAAAAAAAAAAAAAAAATGACAAAATGAAAATTTCTCCAACGTAGTTCGATGGAAATTTTATATATCGTTATAACGGGACAGAAAATTGTTACCATTTTATGTTCTCGGGTCAATCAACTATTTGGGTTTCATTGAACAATCTTCAAATATTTTTATATTCAAACCATCTTCAGTTCAATTTCCTAACTATTTTCGCAAATATTTCACTGCAATCAATACAATCAGATTTTGTACTCGCTCAGTTTTCTAATATTTTTTTTTTTTTGTAATATCATTGGAGCTTCTCCATGAAAATTTCACTGCCTCTCTACTTCAGTATTGTGAAAAACTTTGTTTATTTCGTGTCACTTATTGAAGCTTTAAGTTATCCGTGAAAATTTATTAAGATTGTTTATTTCTATTTTTATTTTTTTTCTTTTAGTTTAAAGTGGACGGTGAAATGCTAAATGGAAAGTGGGCAGATACAATGGAAATATGGAAAAAATATTAATCAGGTTAGTTAAAGTTTATCAAATTTAATTTTGCATTTTTTAATTTTCCCCATAATTTTAATTCAACAATAAATATGTTTGAAAATCTTTTAATATGAACTTCGGAAATCGGTTATTTTTTTAAATACAAATAATAGAAAATTATCCTAACGTAAGGAGTTCGATGGTAATTTTAAATATCCCTATAGCTTTGAACGGGACAGTTTAGTATTTTATGTTCTCGGGTCAATCAACCATATGGGTGTTTTCATTGAATCATTTTTTAAAAAATTTTCTCTTCTTTAGAAGGATCTTTACGAAATCCAAATATCACTTTTCGTTTTCAAATCATCAATAAAAATTTTTAGCCGTCTTTTTTCCTGCAGTTTTTTATTTATCATTTGCAGCAAATAAAAAATAACTATTAGTCAGGATTTTATTCCGTGTTAAATTCTGAGCTCTCTCCCTTTTCCAACTATTTTTCGCAGATATTTCACTGTAAGATTTGTAGTAGAAAACAGAATCCTTATAAAATTTGTTCATTTAAAAAAAATTGTTTATATAATAAAACAATTTTACCCGATCAGTTTTCAAAAATTTTTATTTTTTGTAATTCATTGGAGCTTCTCCATGAAAATTTCACTGTCACCACACTTCAGTATTGTGAAAAACTTTGTTTATTTCGTGTAACTAATTGAAGCTTAAAGTTATCCGTGAAAATTTCTAAAAATTGTTTATTTCTATTTTCAGGTAGGTGTTCCAGTGTTCCAGTAGGTTCCTGATAAAAGGTCAGTGGCATAAGTTTTTATTATTGATATATACATATTTATATAAATTTAATAAATTTTTATAAAACAATAAACAAACCTCCCTCCACCCCATCGCCTCAATTGAAAACTTAACTAATTTTTTTCAAGTAATTTCCGTGTATTTCTGTAATTTAAGTTTTTTTGAATATCATTTTAGAAAATTATTTGAATGTACAATTATTTGATTAAAATTAATTTTAGATTCTGATCTTTAGGTCTGATCTTTGAAATTTGATTTTATTAGCATTATTAAATGACCTTTTATGAATACTTTACCCCCCCCCCCCAGTAAAACCTAAACTAATTTTATTAGATAAAGTAATTTCGTGTATCTCTCAGGAATTCAAATTATTTTAGAAAATTACTTTAGGAAAATTATTTGTTTAAAATTAACTTTAGATTATCACAATCAGGGTCTGATCTCTGAAATTTTATTAGCATGATTAAATGACCTTTTATGAATACTTTACCCCACTCCCCCTAGTAAAACCTAAACTAATTTTATTAGATAAAGTAATTTCGTGTATCTCCCAGGATTTCAAATTATTTTTGAAAATTACTTTAGGAAAATTATTTGATTAAAATTAACTTTAGATTATCACAATCAGGGTCTGATCTTTGAAATTTTATTAGTATTATTAAATGACCTTTTATGAATACTTTACCCCACTCCCCCCAGTAAAAACTTAACTATATTATCTCTCAGGAATTCAAATTATTTTAGAAAAATTATTTGATTAAAATTAACTTTAGATTACTTGAATCAGAGTCTGATTTTTGTAATTTGATTTGCAATATTAAACTTAACCTTATGAATACTTTATTTTTATTACGAATGCATACTATAGCAGAAGCCAGGAACCCCATCATAAACACTTATTTATCGTTTTTTTTCTTTATAACAGTATTATTTTATAACAAATAACTTCAAATTTTTTTATTTTATTTAATTATTTAATGCATCACAATTTTGTAATCAAAATTATTTACTCAATTCATCATTTCTAATATTCTCAACATTTTCTCGTCGCATTTGTGTTGAATATGCAACATAAGATTTTAGAAAATAACTATAAATTTGTAATTTTTATTCTTAAAATTAACTAAAATACTATTGATACTGTATTTATAAACCAACTAATTAAGTAAGTTAGAAGGCCTTAGAAATTTTAACTTAGAAATTCTGCTTCAGTGAATGTATTGAAGGTGTAAAACCTTCCGGATTATTTTTTAGATGTTTAATAATAAAATATTTACAGGTTTATTTTGTGTGCGCCACACCACGCCCCATCTAATTGATGAAATTTGTAACCTTAATGATAGTAATGGGAATCGCGATAAAGAAACAAAATTTGAGCCAATAGTGATTAATATAGTTTTTCCAAAAAGTCAATATTTTTTGTTTAGTTATTCGTGATTAAAAATATCCAGTTTTTATTAAAGAAATAAATGTTTTGGAACGGTTTTAAACAAATTACTTGTAAATCTAAAGACACGTACACATGTACAACATACGCGTGTAACGTAACACCGTAACGCAACTTTGACTTGTAACAAAACAACTTTGTGTGGCGTAACAACATCGCGTATCAAAATTTGTAACACAACGATGTTACATCGCGCCTCCTTCAAATAGTCCGTAAATTTGTATCACATCAAAAGATGTTGCTAGTTGAGGTTACGAATAGTGTGAACTCAATAACGCTACATTTACAAAGACATTTCATCATCTTCAACGTACCATGGAATTTTTTTTCTTCTATTCTAACACTTTTTTTAAATGAAATATTAAGCTTGTATTTATTCGTAAAAATTTTTTCAAAACCGTCACCAAATTAGAAACGAGTAACATCTCCACAGAGAATCATTACAACTAGCTAATTCATACTGATGATGAATACTTTTTAGAGTCGAAATGCGTATTTATAAAAAAAATTTGATCTATGAAATTGAGGCAAAAAATCGAAATTTATATATATATCGTACAAAATATTACGTAATATATCGTACAAAGCATCATAATTGATAAGATTCCACTACAAATTCATTCACTGTGGTACAATTCATTTCATTCATCCTACTTTTTCCTGTTTTAAGCTCTAAAAGAACTGTACTAAATGGGGCCTACATTACAGGGGTGGTGTTGATATTCCAAATCTTATTCGAACAACACACAATTTTTACATTATTAATTTTTTATTTATATTTTTGGTTTTTATTTATTTATTTATTTTTTTTTTTTTCTGTTTTGTTTTTTTATTTTTTTAATTTATATAATTTATAACTTTTTTTTTTTTCCTTTTTCCATTTATTTATTAAGTCTACAATTTATCAGGTGATATTCAGAAACGTTAAGGAAAGACGCAATATGATTTTCATTAATTATACATTACATAAGTAGAAAGACTATTAGACGGGAAAAATCATATATAATATAGTTTTCCTTCACTAAGCTTATTTTTCTAATATCAGGATGTCTACCTCTATTTTGAAAACTAACTTTTCTCTGACTTTTTCAGGTTTTCACTTAACATGATTTTTCATTAAATATATACATTACATAACTAGAAAGACTATTAAACGGGAAAAATCATATATAATATAGTTTTCCTTCACTAAGCTTATTTTTCCAATATCAGGATGTCTACCTCTATTTTGAAAACTAACTTTTCTCTGACTTTTTCAGGTTTTCACTTACTATGATTTTTCATTAATTATATACATTACATAACTAGAAAGACTATTAGACGGGAAACATCATATATAATATAGTTTTCCTTCACTAAGCTTATTTTTCTAATATCAGGATGTCTACCTCCATTTTGAAAACTAACTTTTCTCTGACTTTTCAGGTTTTCACCTAACATGATTTTTCATTAATTATATACATTACATAACTAGAAAGACTATTAGACGGGAAAAATCATATATAATATAGTTTTCCTTCACTAAGCTTATTTTTCCAATATCAGGTTGTCTACCTCTATTTTGAAAACTAACTTTTCTCTGACTTTTTCAGGTTTTCACTTACTATGATTTTTCATTAATTATATACATTACATAACTAGAAAGACTATTAGACGGGAAAAATCATATATAATATAGTTTTCCTTCACTAAGCTTATTTTTCTAATATCAGGATGTCTACCTCCATTTTGAAAACTAACTTTTCTCTGACTTTTCAGGTTTTCACCTAACATGATTTTTCATTAATTATATACATTACATAACTAGAAAGACTATTAGACGGGAAAAATCATATATAATATAGTTTTCCTTTACTAATTCTATTCTTCCAATAATCAGGGTGTCGACCTTTATCTTGAGAACTAAATTTCCTAACTTTTTTTGGTTTTTCAGGCACTGATTTCAATTTTTCCAGATCATTATTTATATGAGCTTGAAAACAAAATTGATTGAAATTTTTAATAGCAATAGTTGTATAGAAAATTCAACGGTAGTTTCTCACTGTCCTGAATTAAGTTTCAGACTCAAGTTTATAAGAAAACATAGTTTTAATCATTAACATTAAGGAAATTGCCAAAACAAAAAGGGCTTTACAGTTCTCGTATTAAATTATTTTGAATTTTTTAGTCTTTTGAAAAACACGGATTTATCGACTTGTAAATGAAAATTGTATAATTGGCAATTTTCGTTTTTAGGCAGATGATTTTGTAAAACATCATAAAAATAATTTTTTTACAGTTTTTTTAAATGAACATTTTAAAATTCCTGTATATTAAACAAATTCCCTAAAATTTCTTTAACTAAAATTTCATAAAATCCCTAACTATGCCATAATTTTGTAAACAAAATTTCCTGATTTTTCCCGGTTTTCCTTGACCAGTAGTAGACATCCTACTGCAATACAAAATTGTGTAATTTTAGGGCGTTTTTAAAAAAAGATAGTACAAATTTTGCTTTCCAGGCTTATATTTGAGATTTTGGGTTACATATCATAATTTAGATATGTATTTCTTAAAGATTGCGCATTATTACAGGAAGTGTTCCAATATTTCTTTTTGAATGCAATTACACTACTTGCAATTTTCTTGGCTGCTCCATTCATTGAATTCCTCTGAATAATCCTAACATGTAGCTCACTCATTAAGCGAAGCTGTGCCAATAATTCTATTTTATCTATGCTAATATTGTATGAAAGATACAATTAAATGATTAATTATTCGATTTTTTAATTATAAATTTTCAACTATTGGTTTTCAATTTTGATAAGATTTGATCAAGTTTGTCTTGGTTTTATTATTTTAAAGTTTTGAGTTTTTGTTCTGGCTTTAAAAATGTATTAGCTAAATCAAATGTGCAATTTGTTTTAAGGGATCTTTCTATTCTTTTATCTACGTCAATTGTTTCAACCGTTTCAAAACGTTCGACCTATGATTAAACTACCTATAGATTATTGGAATATTGTTTACAGGGGTCCCGTTGGTTTTTGGCCCTTACGTTCAACCTGTGATTACCCATTGATAACTCGATAAATAGACGAAAATTCGAAAATTGATATAATTCATTTTCGTCTTATTTTGGCCTGTTTATCCAAAATTGATAAAAAAATCGTGGCGCCACGGATATCGTAATCGAGCCGGTTAATTATCGACAAGCTGACATTCAATAATATTTTATTGATTTTCTGTGAAAACTCTGGTTCAGATCATATGACATAAAAGAATTTGGTTTTTTATTTGAGAATAACTTTAATAAGTATTTTGATATTCTGAATAATGATTTTCTGAATGGATGTCATCATTTTTTTAATTTTTTTGAATTAAATTGTCATTATAGTTTGAAAAATTTTGAGTTGTCCTAATATATATTATATTCATAATTTTGAAATGAGAGTGTTTAACGTAATTTTGAAATTCAACAACATTAAAAAGGTTTCGGATAATGATTTCTATTATGACGGTAATTTTGACTATTTTCGAAATTTTCTGGATAATTATAGGAATGAACTTGATTCACATTTTTTCAAGAAATTTACAACGATTATCTAAATTCCATTTTTAACTATTTAATTAAAATGATCCAACTATAATTTTGAATCAATTTTGTTTCTGTATTGGATTGAAGTATTTTGTATTGTATTTAACATGTTTTGGACCATTCTTTAGTTATAAAACCAATTCGAATACGGTGTTGAATGGTATCCATTCAAAATTCTGATTGAATCCAATCTTTTAAAATCTTGAAATGATTATATTTTATCCTGATTTACTTCATATATAGAATCTTACATAATTATTTCATTTTTTTTTTTTTTTTTAATGCAAAATTTATGTTTTCGTGTTTTGAAATACTAATTTTACTAAAATTAGTATTTCAAAACTAATTATTAATTGGATGAATTCAATTATTCAATTGGATGTCATTGATCTATCGATCCTGTGAATATTTTGATACTGTCTAATAGTGATTCATTTTCTTTAAGCATTTTCACAACTTACAGTTTTTTTAAATAATAATTTTTCAATTGTTTCATATTTTTATATCAAAAAATTTGGAATCAAATTTAATTTGATTTTCATAAATATAAGAATTTAAGAAGTTATCTATCAATATCGTTTTTTTGAATTAAAATTATTTGTCGCACAAATTTTAGTACATTTGATTCCAAATTTTTTTTCATTATTATAAAAAATTGTTTGTGTGTTTACCTGATTGTACATTTTTTGATTGCTATTGTTTGAACTTGTGTTCTGGTTAGTGTTCGCTCCCTTTTTATTGGTTCAATATTTTCACTTGTTTGTCGTTGGTTATTTAATTACAATTCATTCAAGGACTTCATCAAATGGTTGACTAGTAGACTATTTCTTCTCTTGTTTGTTGTAAACTAGCTTGAATAGTACTATATTTCCGTAACTCATCATTTGTTGAAACATGTGTACCATATTATTAATACTACTTGCATCATCCTGTACTTTGTTGTTGTCTCATCCTGTACGATGTCTGATAAATCCTATAATGAGGTTGCGTCTTCAGTCTTGATAATTTTTATAACTGTCTCCAGTTCACAAAATGATACATTAATTAGTAGGTTGAATTGTGACCATCATTACCCTCTAACATATGTCCCGTTTCAATTCAACGTTCGTATCTTATTTGGAAATTTTACCTTCAATTTACAATCCCATACCTCCAATAAGAAGATGTATTAATGGTGATCTAGTGCAGATTCTTTCCCTCATAGTAAGAACTCGACTAAAATTCGAAAATAATGAAAAATGTCGATTTCTTTCGTTTATTTAGTTGCCCATTTAGTAAAATTACATGGTTTTATTAATTTAATTCATTTATTTATATTCGATGTTGTTAGATAAACATTTTTTAACACGTGCCATTTTTGTAAAAAATATGATTTTATGTTCTTTTGAACAATATTTTCTAAACTATTTAATTTGATTTATTAAATAATTGATTTCACTTTCTTGCAATTTTAATAATATTCTATATTTTAAGAAAATTTTTAATTAAAACATGCTTGAGTGAATCTATTGTTTCACACTTCTAAACGTGTCATGTGTTCATTTACAAGTAACACAACCAACCAACTCTGTACTTAATCAAGCACCCAAAGTCAATTTTTGTTATTCATCAACTCAATTAATTTATTGCACATGGGCGCACATATTCTATTTTTTATTCACCAATCAAATGACTTGTTATACAAAATAGTTTTTGGGTAACATTTCTTGTTTTTATTTGTCAATCAATTGAATTATTATATCGTCTTTTTTTGGTAAGAATGTGCATGTACGTTGGTTGATTCAAATAAATGGGCAATTAGTCCATTAAGTGATTGCTAACTTACGATAATATAATTAGTACATGATTAACCTATGCAATTCTCCCATGTAATTGTTATGTAAATTGCCTAGAAGTTTTATATAATAGAGAAAAATTATTATTTTAGTCAATTCAACATTATTGATTTCAAATTATTATATTCTTATCTAAGGGCAATAATCTTCACAGTTGGCATTGAAAATCGTATTAATGTAAGTGGAAAATATCAACGAACGAATTATCAAATGTTAAAGATATAACAATCAAATCCAAACTTGATATTTTTGTATCATTTAATGAGATGCCAGTACTTACTGTAATGCATTTCAAGAATTTGTATGCCGTCCCGTCTTTTATTTAATTCATAAATTTAAAAAAAATTTGGTGTTTTTAAATATTTTGATGTTGTTATAAAAATATCATTATTTTTTTCTAATTAAGAGAATATTTCATTCTTAAGATTTTATTTTTTGTATGTTTGTTTTTTTTATTATACTCAGGGGTGCTATTTATTGGCACACGGGAATTGGCGATCCCGGGTTCCCGAGCTCGTATTTTATATTAGTCTTGCAAATCTCATTCACTGAGATGTTCCTAGTAGCATAATTTGCTAACAAAGCTCCGGAGATATGCCTATTTTCCACTCTAGTTATAGCGTATTCAGAGAATGAAGACTAGTTTCGTAACCAGGACTGAATCAAACGATATAAATTGATCTTGAATTCGAGCTATCATTCCAAAAGGCCCTGACATCAAATTACAAAATGATGGACCGACCAGATCACACTCAAGACACCACTTTGTTTGATTATTTTCACAATCAGAAGTGGATCAAATGAAAATATACATCAATTATTGAGATCATTAATTAATATTGTTAAATCTATTTTATTTTTCAACTAAAGAGTATTCCTCGTTTAAATGAAAATTCGTTTTTGCTGCAAATCCATTGATATTTATTTGAATGTTAACGTTTTAAAATCGTAATGTTTTGTACTTTATTAATTAAAAA
Organism: Chrysopa pallens; assembly: GCA_020423425.1. Taxonomy (NCBI): domain Eukaryota; kingdom Metazoa; phylum Arthropoda; class Insecta; order Neuroptera; family Chrysopidae; genus Chrysopa; species Chrysopa pallens. Next base: position 27,475,981 of record CM035594.1, on the reverse strand, counting down.
TTAAAAATTTTTATTATTTGGAAGTTTTAAAAAAAAATTTATTCATTAAATTTAATATTTATTTTCTCTGAAAATATATAGGTTTCGGACGTAACGATTTTTACGAATTTTAGAACACAAGTAAAGTCTTTTTGATAACGGTTAAGTTAAAACAAAATTCGTTTTATTGTTCAGTTGTGAGTGGTCAGAATTATAATGCTTATAAATTGGCCAAAATTATCTCAAAAAAATTAGTTCCATAGAAATTGTTAATAATTTGAATGCTTTTATGAAAAATATTTGAAGGCTTGTTTTTGTTTTAATCATCAGCTTTTATACATTAGAGTGTATCTAATTTTTATGTTTGAGTAAAGTCATTGAACCGTTCTTGTTAAATTTTTTCTGAAAGTAGATGTTATTTTGGATTAGGAAGTAATCTAATCTTCAAACTATATTTACTGGAAGATTTTTTAATAAGATAGGATCACGAAGGGGTAGGTCGGTATGACTATTGATACCGTAAAAATTGGATACCAATAATGTCAAATTACTGATGTTTCATTTTCAAGAGTCAATGTTTTTCACATAAGTATCACAAATATTTTTCTATTTTCCTTGGAAACTAATTTACAGCGCGAAAATTTAGGAAAAGCTTTAATCATTATAAATCATTTAGCTCAAAATTATTTTTATATAATTCGAATATTGTAAACTGTCTATGAAAATTAAAATTTCACTTTACATATGTTAAAATTTGTTATTAATTGTGGTTTAAAATCAGAATAAGATTTCAATGAGAACAAATTGAAATTTGTAGAATAAATTTTTACAAATTTTCAATAATTAATTTAAATTATTAATTATTATAATCAAAATATTTATGTTTTTACATTCGTTATTACTCAGATTAAATCATTGTGAAAATTGCACCAAAATTTATTTTCATTTGAGCTTTAAATACTTAAAGAGGAAAATGAAATTATACGAAATCTACGAAATGGAATTTAAAAGAATTATTTGGAAGAATAATTGGTATTTGCTAAAAAAGAAGATCCTTAATAAATGGAAAAATTATTTTCAATAATGGAATATTATTTATTTCATCGAATGGACATTGACTTTCAAATTCGTATTATTGTAATTGGAAAATATCAACGAACGAACTACCAAATTTTAGAGATTAAGCACTCGAATACAAAGTTGAGCTATGGCATCTGCGCCTAAACTCGACTGTTGTGAAATAGGATGAGACAGTAAATACGAATAGTAGAGTAACCATTAGAAGGAAAATAGATTATAATGCCCAAAAATATATATATATATATATATAATAATAAATGCCAGAACACTAAACCAAAAAGGAAGGGTGGAATGAATGAAATTATCTCTGAATAAAATTATGACAAAACATAACAAAGCTAGGAAGCAAAGCAAGTCCTACATTTGTTTCCTGTACACAAAGAAAAATTTCGGATGAGGAGGAAGAGGCCCTTGACAAAGGACAATAGATAATAATGTCCATAAATATATATAAAATAAATGCCAGAAAACTAAGGCAAAAAGGACGGTTGGAAGTAATGAAATTATCTCGGAATAAAGCTATGAGAAATGATAACAAAACTTGGACGCATTATTTGCTAACAAAGCTCCAGAGATATGCCTAATTTCCACTCTAATTTTAGCAGATTCAGAGAATGAAGTCTCAAAACCAAATATTTTGTATGATGTATTCTAAAGATTAGCCAATTAAAGATTGCGCAATTTTATAAAAAATAAACTAAATGAGAACCTTAGGACTTTGGTAATCTCTGGACCGATCTCGCTTACCAGAAGTAAGTGTCTCTGATAAGTGTTGACCTTGCATCCCAGAAGATAGTGCATCTGTTAAGTGTTGTGCGCGAGAGCCTTTAGCCTTTGGCAAGCTCTGGATCGGCCTCGTTCCCCAGAGGTAAGTCTTTCGTTTAAGTGTTGTGCGCGAGAGCATTTAGCCTTTGGCAAGCTCTGGATCGACCTTGCATCCCAGAAGATAGTGCATCTGTTAAGTGTTGTGCGCGAGAGTCTTTAGCCTTTGGCAAGCTCTGGATCGACCTTGCATCCCAGAAGATATTGCATCTGTTAAGTGTTGTGCGCGAGAGTCTTTAGCCTTTGGCAAGCTCTGGATCGACCTCGTTTCCCAGAGGTAGGTGTTCCTGTTTTGTGTTGTGCGCGAGAGCCTTTAGCCTTTGGCAAGCTCTGGATCGACCTTGCATCCCAGAAGATAGTGCATCTGTTAAGTGTTGTGCGCGAGAGCCTTTAGCCTTTGGCAAGCTCTGGATCCTCCTCGTTTCCCAGGGGGAAGTGTTCCTGTTTTGTGTTGTGCGCGAGAGCTTTTTGCCTTTGGCAAGCTCTGGATCGACCTTGCATCCCAGAAGATAGTGCATCTGTTAAGTGTTATGCGCGAGAGTAAATAGCCCTTGGCAAGCTCTGGATCGGCATCGTTTCTCAAAAGTAAGTTTGTTAGGTATTTCAATACACTCATGAAATCATCAAAACTTCAAAGGTTAAAATTACGAGTAGATGTGCTTTTGGGTAATCCAATACACTCATGAAGTCATCAAAAGTTCAATGGTTTTGATTACGAGTAGATGTGCTATTGAGTGGTTCAATATACTCATGGAGTCATCGAAAGTTCAAAGAGTTTGTTTACGAGTAGATGAGCTATTGGGTGTATCAACACATTCATGGAGTCATCGAAAGTTCAAAGGATTTGGTTACGAGTAGTGTGGGCTATTGGGTGATTGAATTACACTCATGGAGTCATCGAAAGTTCAAAGGATTTGTTTATGAGTAGATGTGCAATTGGGTGATTGAATTACACTCAAGGAGTCATCGAAAGTTCATTTGATTCAACTTTCAAAATCAAAACATTTTATAATTTTTTCTCAATAATTATTTTAATAAAACTTATTTTTTAGGTACTTTATAAAATTAAATTTGGTAATAACTTGGTAGTTCCCTGCTTAGGATAAATACGATGGATTCTATTCCCAAAAGAATATCTGAGTGTCAGTACCATTATAAATTGATCGAAAAATAATTGGATTCAATAATCTAATATTATGCACTATTAAGTGTTTCAGTACTCATTTATTAATCAATTCCAAAAAGTGTGAAATGAGTTTTTCAGTTACAAAACATCGTAAATAGTGAAAGTACTTTGGTTCAATTCCAAAGATAATAACTGAGTGTTTAATTTCACTCAGGAACACATCGAAAGAAATAGGTACAAAGGATGTGTAATTTTTTTTAGAATATCATTCGGTTCAATTCCGAAAAGAAGTTTTTTTGTTTTTCAGGCCATGTACTAATAACTACGAGGTGCAAGGACTTTGGTTTAATTCCAAAGATAACTGAGTGTTTCATTACACTTAGGAACACATCGAAAATAAATAGGTTCAAAGAATGTCTTTAATTATTTAAGAATACCATTCGGTTAAATTCCGAAAAAAAGGGTTTGTTTTACAGGCCATGTACCAATAACTACGAGTTGCAAGGTCTTTGGTTCAATTCCAAAGATAATAACTGAGTATTTCATTACACTTAGGAACACATCGAAAATAAACAGGTTCAAAGAATGTCTTTAATTATTTAAGAATACCATTCGGTTCAATTCCCAAAAAAAAGGGTTTGTTTTACAGGCCATGTACTAATAACTACGAGTTGCAAGGTCTTTGGTTCAATTCCAAAGATAACTGAGTGTTTCATTACACTTAGGAACACATCGAATATAAACAGGTTCAAAGAATGACTTTAATTATTTAAGAATACCATTCGGTTCAATTCCGAAAAGAAAAGGGTTTGTTTTACAGGCTATGTACTAATAACTACGACGTGAAAGTTCTTATGTTCAATTCCAAAGATAATAACTGAGAGTTTCATTACACTCAGGAACACATCGAAAATAAATAGGTTCAAAGAATGTATTTAATATTTTTTAGAATACCATTCGGTTCAATTCCGAAAAGAAAAGGTTTTGTTTTACAGGCCATGTACTAATAACTAAGCGGTGCAAGGTCTTTGGTTCAATTCCAAAGATAATAACTGAGTATTTCATTACACTTAGGAACACATCGAAAATAAACAGGTTCAAAGAATGTCTTTAATTATTTAAGAATACCATTCGGTTCAATTCCCAAAAAAAAGGGTTTGTTTTACAGGCCATGTACCAATAACTACCAGTTGCAAGGTCTTTGGTTCAATTCCAAAGATAACTGAGTGTTTCATTACACTAAGGAACACATAAAAAATAAACATGTTCAAAGGATGTCTTTAATTATTTTATAATACCATTCGGTTCAATTCCGAAAAGAAAAGGGTTTGTTTTACAGGCCATGTACTAATAACTACGAGTTGCAAGGTCTTTGGTTCAATTCCAAAGATAACTGAGTGTTTCATTACAGTTAGGAACACATCGAAAATAAACAGGTTCAAAGAATGTCTTTAATTATTTTATAATACTATTCGGTTCAATTCCGAAAAGAAAAGGGTTTGTTTTACAGGCTATGTACTAATAACTACGACGTAAAAGTTCTTTTGTTCAATTCCAAAGATAATAACTGAGAGTTTCATTACACTCAGGAATACATCGAAAATAAATAGGTTCAAAGGATGTATTTAATATTTTTTAGAAAACCATTCGGTTCAATTCCGAAAAGAAAAGGTTTTGTTTTATAGGCCATGTACTAATAACTACGCGGCGCAAGGTCTTTGGTTCAATTCCAATGAAAACTGAGTGTTTCATTACACTCAGGAACACATCGATAATAAACAGTTTCAAAGGATGTCTTTAATTATTTTATAATACCATTCGGTTTAATTCCGAAAAGAAAAGGGTTTGTTTTAGTGGCTATGTACTAATAACTACGAGTTTCAAGGTCTTTGGTTCAATTCCAAAGATAATAACTGAGTGTTTCATTACACTTAGGAACACATCGAAAATAAATAGGTTCAAATGATGTCTTTAATTTTTTTTAGAAAACCATTCGGTTAAATTCCGAAAAGAAAAGTTTTGTTTTACAGGCCATGTACTAATAACTACGACGTGAAAGTACTTTGGTTCAATTCCAAAGATAACTGAGTTTTTTATTACACTTAGGAACACATCGAAAATAAACAGGTTCAAAGAATGTCTTTAATTATTTTAGAATACCATTCGGTTCAATTCCGAAAAAAAGGGTTTGTTTTATAGGCCATGTACCAATAACTACGAGTTGCAAGGTCTTTGGTTCAATTCCAAAGATAACTGAGTGTTTCATTACACTTAGGAACACATATAAAATAAACAGGTTCAAAGGATGTCTTTAATTATTTTATAATACCATTCGGTTCAATTCCGAAAAGAAAAGGGTTTGTTTTACAGGCCATGTACTAATAACTTCGAGTTGCAAGGTCTTTGGTTCAATTCCAAAGATAACTGAGTGTTTCATTACAGTTAGGAACACATCGAAAATAAATAGGTTCAAAGAATGTCTTTAATTATTTTAGAATACCATTCGGTTCAATTCCGAAAAGAAAAGGGTTTGTTTTACAGGCTATGTACTAATTACTACGACGTGATAGTTCTTTTGTTCAATTCCAAAGATAATAACTGAAAGTTACATTACACTCAGGAACGCATCGAAAATAAATAGATTCAAAGGATGTATTTAATATTTTTTAGAATACCATTCGGTTCAATTCCGAAAAGAAAAGGTTTTGTTTTACAGGCCATGTACTAATAACTACGCGGTGCAAGGTCTTTGGTTCAATTCCAAAGATAACTGAGTGTTTCATTACACTCAGGAACACATCGAAAATAAACCGGTTCAAAGGATGTCTTTAATTATTTTATAATACCATTCGGTTTAATTACGAAAAGAAAAGGGTTTGTTTTACAGGCCATGTACTAATAACTACGCGGTGCAAGGTCTTTGGTTCAATTCCAAAGATAACTGAGTGTTTCATTACAGTTAGGAACACATCGAAAATAAACAGGTTCAAAGAATGTCTTTAATTATTTTAGAATACCATTCGGTTCAATTCCGAAAAGAAAAGGGTTTGTTTTACAGGCTATGTACTAATAACTACGACGTGAAAGTTCTTTTGTTTAATTCCAAAGATAATAACTGAGAGTTTCATTACACTCAGGAACACATCGAAAATAAATGGGTTCAAAGGATGTATTTAATATTTTTTGGAATACCATTCGGTTCAATTCCGAATAGAAAAGGTTTTGTTTTACAGGCCATGTACTAATAACTAAGCGGTGCAAGGTCTTTGGTTCAATTCCAAAGATAATGACTGAGTATTTCATTACACTTAGGAACACATCGAAAATAAACAGGTTCAAAGAATGTCTTTAATTATTTTAGAATACCATTCGGTTCAATTCCGAAAAAAAGGGTTTGTTTTACAGACCATATACCAATAACTACGAGGTGCAAGGTCTTTGGTTCAATTCCAAAGATAACTGAGTGTTTCATTACACTTAGGAACACATCAAAAATAAACATGTTCAAAGGATGTCTTTAATTATTTTAGAATACCATTCGGTTCAATTCCGAAAAAAAGGGTTTGTTTTACAGGCCATGTACCAATAACTACGAGTTGCAAGGTCTTTGGTTCAATTCCAAAGATAATAACTGAGTGTTTCATTACACTTAGGAACATATCGATAATAAATAGGTTCAAAGGATGTCTTTAATTTTTTTTAGAATATCATTCGGTTCAATTCCGAAAAGAAAAGTTTTGTTTTACAGGCCATGTACTAATAACTACGAGTTGCAAGGTCTTTGGTTCAATTCCAAAGATAACTGAGTGTTTCATTACACTTAGGAACACATCGAATATAAACAGGTTCAAAGAATGTCTTTAATTATTTAAGAATACCATTCGGTTCAATTCCGAAAAGAAAAGGGTTTGTTTTACAGGCTATGTACTAATAACTACGACGTGAAAGTTCTTATGTTCAATTCCAAAGATAATAACTGAGAGTTTCATTACACTCAGGAACACATCGAAAATAAATAGGTTCAAAGAATGTATTTAATATTTTTTAGAATACCATTCGGTTCAATTCCGAAAAGAAAAGGTTTTGTTTTACAGGCCATGTACTAATAACTAAGCGGTGCAAGGTCTTTGGTTCAATTCCAAAGATAATAACTGAGTATTTCATTACACTTAGGAACACATCGAAAATAAACAGGTTCAAAGAATGTCTTTAATTATTTAAGAATACCATTCGGTTCAATTCCCAAAAAAAAGGGTTTGTTTTACAGGCCATGTACCAATAACTACCAGTTGCAAGGTCTTTGGTTCAATTCCAAAGATAACTGAGTGTTTCATTACACTAAGGAACACATAAAAAATAAACATGTTCAAAGGATGTCTTTAATTATTTTATAATACCATTCGGTTCAATTCCGAAAAGAAAAGGGTTTGTTTTACAGGCCATGTACTAATAACTACGAGTTGCAAGGTCTTTGGTTCAATTCCAAAGATAACTGAGTGTTTCATTACAGTTAGGAACACATCGAAAATAAACAGGTTCAAAGAATGTCTTTAATTATTTTATAATACTATTCGGTTCAATTCCGAAAAGAAAAGGGTTTGTTTTACAGGCTATGTACTAATAACTACGACGTAAAAGTTCTTTTGTTCAATTCCAAAGATAATAACTGAGAGTTTCATTACACTCAGGAACACATCGAAAATAAATAGGTTCAAAGGATGTATTTAATATTTTTTAGAAAACCATTCGGTTCAATTCCGAAAAGAAAAGGTTTTGTTTTATAGGCCATGTACTAATAACTACGCGGCGCAAGGTCTTTGGTTCAATTCCAATGAAAACTGAGTGTTTCATTACACTCAGGAACACATCGATAATAAACAGTTTCAAAGGATGTCTTTAATTATTTTATAATACCATTCGGTTTAATTCCGAAAAGAAAAGGGTTTGTTTTAGTGGCTATGTACTAATAACTACGAGTTTCAAGGTCTTTGGTTCAATTCCAAAGATAATAACTGAGTGTTTCATTACACTTAGGAACACATCGAAAATAAATAGGTTCAAATGATGTCTTTAATTTTTTTTAGAAAACCATTCGGTTAAATTCCGAAAAGAAAAGTTTTGTTTTACAGGCCATGTACTAATAACAACGCGGTGCGAGGTCTTTGGTTCAATTCCAAAGATAACTGAGTGTTTCATTACACTCAGGAACACATCGAAAATAAACAGGTTCAAAGGATGTCTTTAATTATTTTATAATACCATTCGGTTTAATTCCGAAAAGAAAAGGGTTTGTTTTACAGGCCATGTACTAATAACTACGAGTTGCAAGGTCTTTGGTTCAATTCCAAAGATAATAACTGAGTGTTTCATTACACTTAGGAATACATCGAAAATAAATAGGTTCAAAGGATGTCTTTAATTTTTTTTAGAATACCATTTGGTTAAATTCCAAAAAGAAAAGTTTTGTTTTACAGGCCATGTACTAATAACTACGACGTGAAAGTACTTTGGTTCAATTCCAAAGATAACTGAGTTTTTTATTACACTTAGGAACACATCGAAAATAAACAGGTTCAAAGAATGTCTTTAATTATTTTAGAATACCATTCGGTTCAATTCCGAAAAAAAGGGTTTGTTTTATAGGCCATGTACCAATAACTACGAGTTGCAAGGTCTTTGGTTCAATTCCAAAGATAACTGAGTGTTTCATTACACTTAGGAACACATATAAAATAAACAGGTTCAAAGGATGTCTTTAATTATTTTATAATACCATTCGGTTCAATTCCGAAAAGAAAAGGGTTTGTTTTACAGGCCATGTACTAATAACTTCGAGTTGCAAGGTCTTTGGTTCAATTCCAAAGATAACTGAGTGTTTCATTACAGTTAGGAACACATCGAAAATAAATAGGTTCAAAGAATGTCTTTAATTATTTTAGAATACCATTCGGTTCAATTCCGAAAAGAAAAGGGTTTGTTTTACAGGCTATGTACTAATTACTACGACGTGATAGTTCTTTTGTTCAATTCCAAAGATAATAACTGAAAGTTACATTACACTCAGGAACGCATCGAAAATAAATAGATTCAAAGGATGTATTTAATATTTTTTAGAATACCATTCGGTTCAATTCCGAAAAGAAAAGGTTTTGTTTTACAGGCCATGTACTAATAACTACGCGGTGCAAGGTCTTTGGTTCAATTCCAAAGATAACTGAGTGTTTCATTACACTCAGGAACACATCGAAAATAAACCGGTTCAAAGGATGTCTTTAATTATTTTATAATACCATTCGGTTTAATTACGAAAAGAAAAAGGGTTGTTTTACAGGCCATGTACTAATAACTACGCGGTGCAAGGTCTTTGGTTCAATTCCAAAGATAACTGAGTGTTTCATTACAGTTAGGAACACATCGAAAATAAACAGGTTCAAAGAATGTCTTTAATTATTTTAGAATACCATTCGGTTCAATTCCGAAAAGAAAAGGGTTTGTTTTACAGGCTATGTACTAATAACTACGACGTGAAAGTTCTTTTGTTTAATTCCAAAGATAATAACTGAGAGTTTCATTACACTCAGGAACACATCGAAAATAAATGGGTTCAAAGGATGTATTTAATATTTTTTGGAATACCATTCGGTTCAATTCCGAATAGAAAAGGTTTTGTTTTACAGGCCATGTACTAATAACTAAGCGGTGCAAGGTCTTTGGTTCAATTCCAAAGATAATGACTGAGTATTTCATTACACTTAGGAACACATCGAAAATAAACAGGTTCAAAGAATGTCTTTAATTATTTTAGAATACCATTCGGTTCAATTCCGAAAAAAAGGGTTTGTTTTACAGACCATATACCAATAACTACGAGGTGCAAGGTCTTTGGTTCAATTCCAAAGATAACTGAGTGTTTCATTACACTTAGGAACACATCAAAAATAAACATGTTCAAAGGATGTCTTTAATTATTTTAGAATACCATTCGGTTCAATTCCGAAAAAAAGGGTTTGTTTTACAGGCCATGTACCAATAACTACGAGTTGCAAGGTCTTTGGTTCAATTCCAAAGATAAAGAATATCATTCGGTTCAATTCCGAAAAGAAAAGTTTTGTTTTACAGGCCATGTACTAATAACTACGAGTTGCAAGGTCTTTGGTTCAATTCCAAAGATAACTGAGTGTTTCATTACACTTAGGAACACATCGAATATAAACAGGTTCAAAGAATGTCTTTAATTATTTAAGAATACCATTCGGTTCAATTCCGAAAAGAAAAGGGTTTGTTTTTTCGGTTCAATTCCGAAAAGAAAAGGGTTTGTTTTACAGGCCATGTACTAATAACTACGAGTTGCAAGGTCTTTGGTTCAATTCCAAAGATAACTGAGTGTTTCATTACAGTTAGGAACACATCGAAAATAAACAGGTTCAAAGAATGTCTTTAATTATTTTAGAATACTATTGGGTTCAATTCCGAAAAGAAAAGGGTTTGTTTTACAGGCCATGTACTAATAACTACGCGGTTCAATTCCAAAGATAATAACTGATCGGAACACATCGAAAATAAATGGGTTCAAAGGATGTATTTAATATTTTTTGGAATACCATTCGGTTCAATTCCGAATCAGGCCATGTACTAATAACTGCGGTGCGAGGTCTTTGGTTCAATTCCAAAGATAACTGAGTGTTTCATTACACTTAGGAACACATCGAAAATAAACAGGTTCAAAGGATGTCTTTAATTATTTTAGAATACCATTCGGTTCAATTCCGAAAAGAAAAGGGTTTGTTTTACAGGCCATGTACTAATAACTACGAGTTGCAAGGTCTTTGGTTCAATTCCAAAGATAACTGAGTGTTTCATTACACTTAGGAACACATCGAAAATAAACAGGTTCAAAGGATGTCTTTAATTATTTAATAATACCATTCGGTTCAATTCCGAAAAGAAAAGTTTTGTTTTACAGGCCATGTACTAATAACTACGAGTTGCAAGGTCTTTGGTTCAATTCCAAAGATAACTGAGTTTTTCATTACACTTAGGAACACATCGAAAATAAACAGGTTCAAAGAATGTCTTTAATTATTTTAGAATACCATTCGTTTCAATTCCGAAAAGAAAAGGTTTTGTTTTGGAGGCCATGTAGTAATAACTACGAGTTGCAATGTCTTTGGTTCAATTCCAAAGATAATAACTGAGTATTTCATTACACTTAGGAACACATCGAAAATAAATAGGTTCAAAGGATGTCTTTAATTTTTTTTAGAATAACATTCGGTTCAATTCCGAAAAGAAAAGGTTTTGTTTTACAGGCTATGTACTAATAACTACGAAGTGAAAATACTTAAAGTTCAACTCTCAAAATAATTACTGAGTGTTTCAATACATTCAGAAATACATCGAAATTAAATGGGCTAAATTTCATAGGATGCCTAAATTTTTTTCAGAATAGCATACCCAAAATAATAACTGAATCGTTCAACACACTCAGAAATTCTGAAAAGAAAAGGTTTTGTTTTAGAGGCCATGTACTAATAACTACGAGGTACAAGTACTTTGTATTCCTCTCAAAATAATTACTGAGTGTCTCATTACTCTCAGAAATACATTGAAACTAAATGGGCTCAATTCCAAAGGATGTTTTAACTTTTTTTCAGAATATAATTTATCAAAAGTCTTTATTTTATTTTTCATGTTTGCGAATAACTTTTTTTTTTAGAAATTTTTGTTGTATATCTAAAAATTGATTTTGGTTTGGATTTTTATTTAAAATAATGCTATTTAATTGATAACGAAATAAAATCAATAAGATTGAAGTTTTTCTTAAAAATAAATATTGAAATTTATTTTTGTAAGTTATTTAAATTTATTTTTAAAAAAATCTGGGTAAATTTGTAATAGAAAATATATTTCTTTGGTATAAATTATATGCAAAATGAAGCTGCCATTTTCATAACGATCTATTCTAACAAATTCGATTTATTATACACAGTTTTATTTGATAGTTTTTGACGAGTATATTTCAAGTACACTTAAAACTTTTTCCAAAATTTTAATGATATTAAAATTTAGTAATTAATTTTGAATACTGAATTGTGTTAGTAAAGTTCCTTGATTTAATTTTTATTTCTGGCTCTGTTGAGTGGCTTCCGATTAAATGTAATATTTATTCAATACATGCTTTTCTGCTTTGTTTAGGACAATTGTTCTTAATATAGATTTTTTTTCTGGTCTGAATTTAAAAATTTTAAAATTAGTTGACATTTTCTTTAGTTTTATATAAATTTATGTTTTTATATAAAATGTTATTTCAAAACTCAGTAAAAATCAAGGGCCCTGATTTTTATTGGATTCTTACAGAAGCTACATATTGTATAAGAATTGTAATTTTCTATTGGAAACTTCGATGTGTGAACTATTTTTGTAGTTATGAATTAAATCTAAAATTTAAGAATAATTGAATCCAGAACAAGTGCAGATAGGTATTCTATAGAATACAATTGGTGCTTGTTAATTGGATACCGTGACTAATGACTGTAATAGACTTTGAATCCGAGGAACAATATTTAATCGATATGTGTTCAAAATTTGATTTATTATTTTTAATGTTATTGAGTTTTGAATAAATTTGTACATAATTTATAAATCATCATAAATTTTAAGTATAAATTTGCCGTTAAGTATAATGCTTCGATGTGTATAAATGGATTAATGAAAATCAAAATGGTGGTTTCACCAAGCTAAATTTATCTAAAATAAATAATATTTCGAAAGAAAAGAATCCGAATTTTTATAAATAAATTTAAAACTTCATTTAATGAATTACGATTTTTTATTTTAAGAATAATATCAATGTTTTGATTTTAATCCTCTTTCAATTATATAGTTTCATAAATCATTATCCATGTTAGTACATTTTCATTTCCAACTTCGAATATTTTCCAAAGGATTTTGCACGAACTGAAAATGAAATTGCTGACAGTTGCCAAATATAGTCATAATTCTACATTAAATGTAGAAGATATCTCGAAATTTGCATAACATTTTTCAAATATGAATGTTTTTTTTTAGGTTGGGAGTTTTTTTTAATTTAATGAATTTTTTTAGCTCCTTTTTTTACTTATTTAAATTCATTGAGATATATTTAAAGTGAGAAAAAAAATAGGAAAAAATCGTGGATTAGGCCTACTGGGGAAACCACGATTTAAAAATAAAAAAAAACGCACTGATGTATCTTACCTCAAAAGGTGGTGTGGAAACGGATACAAAAATTTCGAATAAACAAAGAATTCTTTTAAGAATTTTTTTACGGTAAACTCAAGCAAAGAACTGGAATTGTGGATGTTTAATTCATTGATTCAAGATTTACGGATTATCGTTAATGATTATATATATTTTTCCTTTATTAAAAGGGTTTATGCGCCTTATTAAAAAGGTCGCCACTTTCTTTCAATAAGAGTAAATTTGACAATAAGTATACATCGAAATTTAATTTAATAAAAATTGATCAAATAAATTTATAGAATCCTATTTCTTAAAATAATCCCAAAATACTCAATTTTTTTTTATAGAAAAATTTAGGGTGATTAAAATTCGAGAGTTTTAAAATGAAGTAGCCTGTACCCAAATAGATACAGAAATTTACGCTTTGAAAACCTGAAATTTCAGTTCATAATTTTTGTATTTTTGTTATTTACATTCTTTTTTTATTAATTTATTTTTAATTGAAATTGAAATAATTTATAACGGTGTTTTCTCGTTATCCACAATTGTTTTTTTTTTCTTTTTTTATTATGGCGTGTGTTTTGATTTTTTGGTATAAAAACGGTGTTTTTAAATTTATTGTTTGATAGTATTTTTAAATAAACGAAACAATATTATATCACTGTTATTACCATTAAATATTTTTTTTTTAATAAAATGGAATTGTTGCATATTAAAATTATTTTATTTAATATTATTGGTCGATTTACAGAACTTTACTTTTATCGGTATTTGAAGCGTTTTATAATTGCACTTAATTCTCTCGCTAGAGACACTGATTTACATTCTACTAAAAACTTCATGAGTATGAGTCCCTACTAAAAAGTATATATTGAACTTCTCTTTCAGAAATTTGGCTGATTGATGATATGCATTATCGTTAAGGGGAGTTTCATAGAAATTGTCTTACAGGTTTTCTCTTATTCACAATTTTGATTCAAAAACCAGGAATTTATTTTTGATTTTCCTATTCCTATATAATGATGACATGTTTGTTGCTTTTCCCCATTTCAATGGCAATCACGTTCATTATTTAAAAATTTTACAGTTTTAGTTTCGTAAAGCTATTCAATTGTTTAAAATTTAAATTACATTTACTTTTATTTGTATTGCCGCACAGAATTTTTTCTGGAATTTCTTGTAACCTCTTTCCATTTGTTAAAATATATGAAGGAATTTTGATGGTATTATTAAAATTGTAAATATGGGTTTTTCGCTATGTACATGAGTTATTAAAGTTCATTCGCGTCCATTGTGCGTCCATTATTGTAAACAACATTCATAAATGCTTCCGTTTAATACATTTTCTGAACAGGATGATTCAGAATTACTGTTTAATGTACAGAAAAGTGTTAAATTGATGTAAACCTATGGTCAATCTACTTGGATTTATCTAGAACTGAATCTAACTGCGCTAGTTTTTCATTATAGTAGATAGCGTCGTCTCAATGGCCAAGTGCACTAAGGGCACTAACATCTTAACCCACATTTGGCATCTTAGGCTGGAGACTGCGAGTTCAAATTCAGGTTGGATAAAAACAAAGTAGCTGACTCCTCCAACAACATAATCACAATATAATTGTTACATTGTGCTAGACGGCTTCTTTGCTTCAGGTAATGGTGTGTTCTAAAAGAGGGTACAGAGGATCGCAAGGTCTAAGTACAAGTGGCTCAGTTGCGGTTCCCCTCTTAACATACTCTACTCTATATTTGAAAACTATTGATCGTTTTCTAGAGATGTGAAACAATACTCTGCTTTAAAATATGATTAATATTTATATAGTATCTATGCTGAAACATTCTGTAAATAAACAACTATATAGTCATTCTATTTTCACTGAGTTTCACGATAATGCTAACAATTGTTTTTTGCATGTAGCCATTACATATAAGGCTATACTATTGTTAGAAGTCATGATAAACGTAAATACTATATACATTTATTCGTATTTACTGGGCTCGGTAAATAATTGGAAATACTGGAAAGTTTCATAAATCTAGAAAAATTTTTGAATTCGGTCGTGGGTAATTAGTATCTACAACTTCCTGCTGTATATTTCAACTATTAAACAGTTAATAACTTAAGATCACCACGTATTAGAAAACTCTCATATGAACACACGTAATCGAAGAAATTTATAGCTTTCAAAGTGTTCAATATTAAATATGCAGAAGATGTCTTCAAAACAGGTGCACAGTTAAAAATATGGTCTCTGTGACAAATGATGGGAAGAAAAGAATTGAATTGAATTATTCTCATAGAGATAATTTATATATCTGTGTAAGCGCGCTTAACTCTCAGGACAATATTTCTGTTTTCGATATCCCCTGTGACTCAGTAAAAGGAGGGTGCAGCCTGATCGTTGATTGGAGTAAAACCACGCAGCATAACGTAGTACTGATATTTAAAATACGAATACAAAAATATTTTTAAAACAGATCAATTGTTAACCTTAGAAGCAAAATATCATAAAATTTGACAATTGTTCAATACAATATTACGTACGTATTTTTAAAAATTATTGCGTCATTTATTTTGGTGGAAGTTTGAGATTGTCACATCATTTTGAGACACTTATTACATGTACATAAAAATATATGTAAATATAAAAAGTACATGCACAAATAATATAACAATGCCATTTTAAAATATTAAAAGCATAGTCTCTTTATAGTTGAGTTGGTTGCTGTTGTTGTTGTTGAGCTAAGCATAGCTCACAGTAATAGTTGTGAATAAATAGTAATAATAGTTGTAGCATATAGCATGTAAGCAAGTTAGTACGAGTAGTTACTTTGTTATGATATGTTGATGGCATTAATTTAGCTCATGTTCTTTCATTTTTGTTTTTATATTTAGTTATACGTAGTCGGTTGTTTGTTATTACTACTATCATTATTATGGGTCTGTAGGTTTAAACGGGCATTAATGGGCATGGTAACTAAGTTTGAATTTAATACATCGTATATGTAGCGTGGTTATACCACGAACAGAGGAATGAATCAATTTTGTTTGTAATCTTTAAAATTACATAAGATATGGACGTTCAAAGATCCTAATTTAAAAAATATAATCATACATATAAACAGACGTCAAAATTTAGTTTTATGATAAAGAAAGAGAACGATATATAATTATCAATAGCTCATAACTTGTTTTTTATAATCAATTTTAATTTAATTTTCGAATTTTGTTTCACATTTATATGTGATTTGAAAATCTAGTTTCACATTTATATGTGAAATATAATAAATTCATCTATCCTATTGTTAATATTTGACATTACACAGACCTTTAATCAAGCGTTTAAGGGGTTGCATGGAATTTCCACCATGTTTTCTCAATTTTTTTTCTCTCTATATAGTTGACTTGCTGTTGATACAATATAGCTCATAACAGATTCATCCAAAATTAAAAACTACTATATCTGCTAAAACTTTTAGGTTAGCATGTTTCACATTTATCGAATGAATTTTGTATTATAAATAAATCTTTTTTACCATGAATTATAATGTTGTTTTGTTTAGAAGTTTTTCTCATAAAATTATAAGTATTTTTCTCTGTGAATATCATTTAAACAAGAAAACGTTATTTATAGTGCTACTGAGTGTCACCTTTGTATTTTAAAGCAGAAACTAACATCAAAATATTTGTACATCTTACAGCTTAAGTATACATTTATGTAAGTAACTTGAAGAAATATATTTTAAATATAATAAAATCAAAATTTAGTTATTTTTTCAAATTATAAAAAATCTAATATTTAAAATAGTTCGCCCTGTTTAGGTATAAATTATTTATTATATAAAAAAAGAGCTTTATTGCATATCGGATATATTTATTTTTATTTAACTATTATTGCTTTTGTAACAGCTTTTTTGTAAGCATTCAGTAAATAAAATAATGTTAGACTCATTCATTGATGGATCTTTTGTAAGATTTAATATACGTATTATAAGAAATTAATACATAATATAATTCTAGTAAGAAAAACAATTTTTTTTTTTTTTGTATACAACAAAATACAGTCAAATCCAAAAAAACGCACTAGCCTGAATCATCATGTTTAAAATACAACTAAGGTATTTTATGGTCGTAATCGGATACAATTTCGTTTATCTAAGAGAAACGTTCATAACAAAAAGTAATACACCATAAAAATTGTGTATTTTTTTATTTTTAATATACAAGAATGTAAAGTGTATTTTTCATCGGTGTGAGTATTTTTTTTTGGAGTTGACTTTATATAAAATAAAACAAGAAACACACTCACAGGATACCCAGGCTTGCCCACACTAACAGAAATTTCGATGTTATTTGTATGCTTTACATATGTCAGAGTATATTAGTTTAAAAAGTATATAGTGTCAGCAAATATTGTTTGCAAAAAGACCATTTATTGTGTAGATGTTCATAAAATCATCATTAGTCCGATTCCGTTTGTTCGCTCGTCCGTCCTATATGAAGATCATTGAATAACTAAAAGAGATATTGAGCTGAAATTTTTTAGTGGCAAAATTGGACACAAAAGTTAAAAAAAATAAATAAAGTACACAACTTTTGCTTGGAACTCTGGGAAAATTTACATAAAGTATATTACTTTAATTTACTAATTTTTTACTGTTTTGTATTCTTATGTTCCCTATTTGTTTGTTTACGAAAAAAAAATATTAATTTCCTAGTTAAAGTATATAGTAGCAAAAGAAAGTTATATGACGTATCGCAGCAGATTTTGTTTGTCTCTATTGTTAACAAAATTAATCAATTTTCTTTTATTTTGTTATCTAAATGTTTTAGTGAAGAAAATACGTTCCAAACATAAAAAAAATTTTTTTTTTCTAGTTCGTTAACTTATTAGTAAGATTGTTTTTGTATAAAGATGCAAAGCAATGCACACAGCATTTTAATTTAATGTCTATGTCATATATTTATATAATTTTGTTGAATATACCACCGTGCAATACATGAATCGGGTATTTTATCGACTTTATTTTATTACGCAATATTTGAATCATCATTAAAATAATAAAATTTTAGTTTAATTCGTAAAATCAAAACTATGCATATTAAATTTGTCAAAGAAGTAATTGGGACCTGAACTTGAACCGGTGTTTGGACTGAATTTTACCGAAAAACATAACCTTTTGTGATTTTTTTTACTAAAAAAAACTTATATCCATTAAACGATACGTACTTTTTAGATGCTACCGTAAATCCGATCAGTTTATGGTTAATATTTTGGGCGAATTGCAATCAATTTCTCGTAGCCATAGCAATCGTAAATAGTAGTAAGTATTATTTTCATTTCTTTACTATAAAGTTTTCAACACGTGTCTTTCTTTGTAAGAATAAAAATAATAACATGAATGCCTTAGGTTATTATAATGAAATATACAATAAGCAAGAAGTATTCATTGCGTAGTACTCGAACAGTACTATATATATACGTTTAGATACGATATGAATATTAACTGTATTAAATGGGATCTCCTACATTTATAATAGAATGAAAAGAATATATTTATTACATTAACCAACCATTCATTGCATATTTAATTATGTTATTACAGTTTGCATATTTTCCATTCAAGGAGTTTTTTTTCTCCTTCGTATCGCATTCATTACATGAATAAAAACAATATAAAAACCGGATACTTTCAAATCACGTTTCTATGTGTTAATGAAAAATTATTATGCATATGTAGAAAAAAAAAGTTATACAAAAACAAAATAATTTTTAAACTCGGATATTGGATATGATTTTAATAAATACGTCTCAATTTAAGATCTTGTTGATTACTTATACTGAAGCATAGAATACTGAACCAATTTGCAGACTTTTCTCACTTTCAAAGATCAAGAAAAGTGTTGGTATAAAAGTGCTCTCTTGTCGAAGAATATAGAGAAATTTAATCCTAAAAATTAGAACGTTTGAACGTTACTAAAATCTTAATTCATTATTTAAATATTTGTCATTTAAAATTAAATAAAAAAGGAAAATATTTTTCATTTAAATTTAAAAAATTTTAGTGGAAGCGTAGTAAAAACAGAATTATTTTAGTTTTACAACACCATTTTATTATAATAAAATCTGTGTTTAATATTTCAATCCTCGTTTAGAAGTTAGTTCAAAATCAATTACCCAACTCATTCTGAACAGATTCACAAGAAAATAAGTTCAAATAAAAAAAAACATTGAATAAATAAAACTTATTTTTGTATATCCGAAAGTGTAATATTTAACTTCGATTCGATTAAAAACAATATGTCTAAATCAATAATAATATTATTACAAATATATTATGTATAAAGTTTATTTAAACATCGAATCTTTCTACATAGAATGTTTCCAATTGAAGAAGGAATTATAAGAAAATATAGGTAATATTTTCAGCAGCTTTGTCTTGTAAGTATTCGATTTGTTGTAATGGAGGGTAGAAACTAAAGTAAAATAAATCTTCTTTATATTTGTTTAACCTAGAAATATCTAGTTGTTGAATTCATACTACGAATTATTTGTGTTTGTTTGAATTTGTTATAACAGATGATATAATTTATATTATATTTGTGTTTTAATCATAATTTTCTTTAACTAGAAGAGAGATTAGAATTTTCTATGTGTTATTATTGTAGCTAGAAGGTAAACCAAAATGTGTTTTAAATTCTTCTGGGTAAATTAAAAATAATCTAGTTTTTTTATACCTTCTCGTGTAGAGTAATCGTTATCGAATTCCTTATGAAACTAATTTTACGAATTTTGACGACGTTCTTTCTCCTGGCGCAAGAGCAATGTTCTGGATTACAAAGTTATTTAAAATATTTAATAGGTAGCTCTCTGTGACTGGTAATACTTATTGTAATGTGATGGAGTTCAGAGTCAAATCGCAACTAAAACGTTTTTTGTCTTATTATTTTTGTTCTTGTAAATACGGGAATCTGTCAAAAAAGTAAAGGCTGGAAAAGTAAAGTAAAAAGGTATTGGGAAAGGATAAAAACGTATTATCGTAGGTTTAGTTGGAGGTTAATGGGAGGTACAGTGTTAGTTAGAGCCTTTTGTGAAGATAGGTTTCAAAAAAGACTAAATTGCTTAGCAATGGAAGCGCACCAACTAGTTTCTAATAAAGAAAATTATTGGCTTAGATGCCAAATTTTTCTCCTTAAATAAAATTAGAAGGTTTCACGACGTAAGTCTCATATCTCTACTTATCACGGGAATCGTAATTGGGATAAAACTTCTAGGCAATCGATTGTTCTAAACTAAATTCGTACATTCCAATGCGTACGTGGAATATCTTTTTAATACTTAAAGAGTAAATGGTACAAATAATGATAGATCAATTTTCATAAGTACAAAATTATAGATTGATTATATTAAAACTTTGCTGGATTTTATGTAAAAACTTGATACTGTGTTTGCAGGCAAAGAAGATTTATCTATAAATTTATTTAATTTAAGAATAAATAAACTTTATAATAAATAATTCGTTAAATATTGTAAATATTTCTTATTTTTTGTTTTGTTTATATTTTAAATTGAACATTGCAGATTTTATATGCTTTTAAACATTTTCCAGTTAATATAATTTCCATTAACATTTTCATAGGTTTAATCATAATATCCCGAATTAAGCATTGGGTTTTTTAACCCACTTTGTATTCAAAGGACACGCATGGGAATTTAAAACGATTTAAATATAAAAGAATAATTCTTGATTTGAAAACTCCTAAAAAATATTGCGCTTTATTTCTCGGAATCTGTTTAGCATCTTTTTGCTCTACGAAAAATCAGAATCAGAAACGTGGGATATATTTTCGATTACACCGAAAAAATCTAAATCGACGTATGTACATCCGTTTGTTGGTTATTGTAGTAGGAATACAATGAATAACAAATCTTGTAACCATTGGGTCCGGCGCGTCATAAAACCAGAAAAATAGAAATTTTGAAGTTGCTTGACAAAAAATAATTCCATTTTGTCACATTTAAAAGAAATTCCATCATTTTTCAAAATTTTGCTAAAAATTTGTCACATCCTAATTGAGGTGTATACCAATTATTTGATGGGTTTTTATAAATAATATGCAATGCTAATGAGTACCGAATTTATTTGCCCACCAACATATCTTTCCTGATCTGATAACCCAACAATTATGGCATGTTATGGCACGCCACCAACTAGGAGGCCATTTTTTATTAATATCTACTCAATATTTATGATAAACAATAAGTGCAGTAAATATTGCTTGTTTATTATGTTTGGAGGAGGTAACAAAATGCTTTCGATAGTGTTTGGTAGGTTTACCTATGTTTTATTAAACGGTTACTGGCAATCTTTTCGATTAAATTCATTTCAATAGGTAACGGAAAAAGATATTATATTATATACTTTCCCATTTCATATGTATATCCAAGGCATATCGTAGAATCTAGGTAAAGCCGATATTACATCTAGATTGGATGTCTTGCAGCTATACCTTCTCTCCTATCCTAAACATCGTTAGGCTGTCCCTCAAGAATAGGTTTTAGTTACAGAAAAATATAGTACTTTTATGTTCCCTGACCAAGTTGATTCAAGGATATCAATATCTTTTTAAATACGGTTAAAATGTTCGTGAAAAATTCAGTAACTTTTATTGTAGCAGATCTGAATTGTACGAAATGCTTTCGTCATTATTTACATAATATAAATACTATAATATATATATTGTAATATCTCTTGAACCTAGAATATCTCGAATGGTATTAAAATTCTCGGTTCATATGTTTAATAATAACAGATGTAATAGATGTTGCAGTATAATTTTACTTGAAGTTTCGTAAATGATAATATTTTATTGTTGAAAAGTTATCTTTTTTGGAAAAGGACGTTTTTAAGTCCTTTTTGTCAGTATATAAATTATAAAACTTGAAAAAAAGTGAAGCTTGTTTTCTTTATAAATGATAAAGAAAAGTTCTAAATATTTAGTTTTTGGTATTAAAATTATCGACACACTTAACACAAATGAAAGATCAACATCCACAATTTTTCATCCCCAAAAAACTCATACCCAACCAGGAAACTTGAGACTAAGAAGTTGGAGTCAATATTATATAAAATCTGGGGTTTTTGCTATTTTTATTAATTTCAGAATAGCGATTTCTTTTTCGATCAGTTAAAAACCGATTATTCAGACAACATGTCTCCTGGCGCTTTTGTATGTATAAACTTTCGTTTGGAATAGATGGCTTATAGATTTATTAAAAGTTTGCTTAGATATTATTATATCGAAAGAAAATTTCGAGAAATACCTGAAATTTGTACTAGTTGTATTAATTTTCGTTTTAGTGTTAAAACAAATTTAAAAAATCTTATGTTCACGTTTTTTATTTCGCTTCGAAAATTTAAACATAGTTTTTTTACAGGCACATTCTGTAAATTTGTGTGTTTTGGTATACAATGATATATTCATTTAAATTGTAATACTTACCCAACAACTTAAGATATAGACGGGAGGTGTACTTTAAGATTTTAGTTGAATCTCAAATAAATAATTCCGTACCGAAACTGTAAAGAAAACAAAGAATTAGTATCAATGTAAAGAACTCTATTACTTGTAGTGAAGCATTTTGACTGAAATATTTACATGAAATGCGTAGTGGGTATTGGGTTGGGTTGGGTTGAAATCTGCAGATCAAACTATCCTTAAAAACATAATCTTATCGAAATCGACAATGTTTTCTTAATTTTTCGTACCATTTACAAAAATCGATAAATTCGATTTTGATAAAATTAATATTAAAAGAGTAGATTGACCTATAGACTTCAAAAATAAATTCAAATTTATTTAACGATTGGATGAGTAATTTTTGAAATATTACATGTCATCTGATCCAGAAGTAGATATTCCGAATAAATTTCAAACGATATCTCGAAACCTAGATATCCAATCGTTAAGTAAAAAAGGTTTTTTTTGGACATTAATTACCCTGAAAACCTTAAAATAGCAATGCATTTTTTATTTTGCACATTTTGGGAACTTGTACCTCTAATGTTCTGGATTGTTTCTTTGCTTATTCGACATTTATTTTTTGTATAATACAAATAATGAATTGAATTACTCGATAGAGTTTTGTTTTGTTTAACAAACTGAAGGAGAGTTCAGGATCGGGGTCTTAAAGCTTATGTTGTGAAAATATTAATTTCAGTTCACTGAGTGAATGTTTTACATTAAGGTTTTAATACATTAGAGGAGCAAAGTAAACTTATATATATATAGTTTATTATTGTACTATAATATATCTACCTATCTATCCGATATTATATGGCATTTTGTAGGTAAAAAAAAAGGTATTTTTCAAGGTTAATTATTGTTATTTATGTTTATTATTTTAAGAAAAGGAAAACGAAAAAAATCGTATTTAAGATAATTATTTTTTTTCATATATTATATGGCATTTCAATATAGTTACAATTAATTAATCACAGTTTTCATCGGATATAAATCAGACTAAAGGTTTCATGAATGAACATATTTATTAATTAAATCCTTACATATGGTTCACTACCATTTGATAGTGCTTAAGGTGCATATGTATAAAAAATTATTAAAATGATTTACTTTGAAAGTTATATGCTTTAAAAATCCGCCAATTTCCAAGCTTTCAAATAGTAAGTCGAAACATTCACAGGCGGAAAATTCAAATATATATCCCTACAAGTGTACAGCGTAATTTTGCATTACTATCTGGTTTACGGATCTTAATAGTTAAAATAGGCAAATGATAAACAAAAATATGTAAAAGTATATTGATTTGTATTCCCTTAAATCGAAATTTTCTCCGGTTTTTTCGAGTGTTTAGGAAACATGTTCAAGAACAAACTTTATAAATTTTTTCTGACATATCTGATCCAAATTGTAAGAGGTATTTCCAATGCTTTGTTACAATCCAACTGCTAACAACGTATTCTCTTGTTTTAAGATTATTCAGACCTGTTGTAACATTTTAAATAAGAGTAGCTATTGAAATATATGAGGGTATAATAAACAAATTCCAAAGTTTGTATCGAGAGCTTACAATTAATATTTTATTTTGTTGTTTCTTCAGGTGTAGTATGTTCAGGATATTGTTGACATAATTCATCCAATTTCTATTTTGATAGCCGTTAGACGAGACATTCTTTTTCAATACTGGTCAGTAATTCTTGTGAGATATAATATTATTTTCTATACAATGATTCTATTATAAGATTTTCTCTTTATATTTATATGATGTAAAATTTTCAGGATATCATGTCGGATATTCTATAAAGGAATCGGTTATGTAATCATCTGAACTCCATTTAGAACAAGTCGTTATGAGTATGATTATTAAGAGCAACACCAATAGCTTTTTAATAAATACATTAAATATTTATCTATATAATTCCTTTTTGTAAAGTGTTTTTGTATTCGTCTTAATTGTAACGAATTACATAGTAGATTGCCAATTCGAGATGATTTAGGGTACTGGCCATAAAAAACAAGTCACATAAATTATATACAAACGCAAATAATTTGCATTTACTGGTTGTTTTTCGAATAAAAATGTATGATTAATTTACTATTTATACTATCAAATATTTGATTATACCTTTGATAAAAAAAAAGTATGAAAAATTCAAAAAACGTACACTTATAATACTTGTTTGGAAAGCACGTACGGATCTATATGATAACCTCCTCTAGTAGGAAGTGGGTTAATAAATAAATATAACCAATATAGGTATTTGGTTTTTCGATAATATATAAAAAAATTATTTCAAAAATGAGAAATTATCAATTCTGAAAACATTTTTTAATTTAATCAATATAAGTATTCTTATGAAATTGTAGTTTAATGTTATTATACCTAACGTTCCCACTATCAGATTAAATTAAAACCTTTCAATCTAACGCCATTTTCAAATGAAAATATTCGTTTCGAATTGATAATTTGCATACAAACTAAATTAATCATGAATATTCGTTCATTTGTTAACAGCTTCCAGATATGTGGTATCGAATAGTGGTTTTAAATGCACACTTTATTGAGTCAAACGATACGATTAATTCTATGAAACTCATCCGAGTACATAATAGTTTTCAGATAGGAAAATTATGAACGAATATACGTGTACAGTATGTTTAAAAATACTATTATATACCAATTATAGTCAGAGCGGTGTGCGTAGGAAAAAGACAAGCATTCTCTAATGGCAGATTTTTTGATATTATGACGCATTTATGGTGTGATTCATCACTTTTGCTTCTTGACAATTAAATATGATTTTGTTTATTTTTGTAATGTTGTAATTTGAGGCGATTATTGTGATTGTATAAGAATCCTTAAAAACCGTCGAAATGTTCTAACTATTTTTCGCTGTTTATGGGTTTATTAGTTTTTAAGATATTGCATGAAATACATCCACTAACGTGGTTTCTGTGTCAGGTTTTTCGTTATATCTCTAAAACTACACAACTAAACGATAAATTGATGCTATTTTTGAAATATACGGATAATTACCCTTTTAAAAATAATTTTTAACCACATCGTATAGAATTTTTCTTTCGAATTTTCTCAATGTTTATTACAAAACAGGATTCATAAAATTTATTATATAACCGCACCTTAAAAACACCATCAAAAAGTTCAAAATTGTTTATTCTCTGTTTATGGGTTTTCGGAGGTAATTAAGGTCTAAAAACTTCAAAAATAACATTTATTTTACCATCGGTCGACTAGTTTTGGAGATATAATATGAAATACATCCGCCAAATCGGCCTCTGGAACGGATATTTGACGATTTCTCCAAAACTATGCTTACGATCGGTAAAAAGATGTTATTTTTGAAATCTACGAGACAAATTACGCTTATGAACATCTTAACCAAATCTGATAAAAAAATATATTTTCGAATTTTCGCAATTTTTTAAGGGGTAGTACCCCTTTGAAAAAATTGAGAAAATTGAAAATTTTTTTTCGCTCTTGATTTTGATGTTATGTATGTTCTAGGGTATTTTTGACCCGCAGATTTCAAAACTAACATCTGTTTAACGATTGGATAAGTAGTTTTTGAAATATCACTAGAAATCTGCTCCAGGCACCGATTTATCGAATGTATTTCATGCAATATCTCGAAACCAAGTCGACAGATCGTCAAATATATGTTATTTTTGAATTTTTTAGAGCTAAATTATCCTAGAAAATCTATAAACAGCAAACAAAAAATTTTGAACTTCTCGTCGATTTGTTAAGGTTTTTGTCATATAATCCCTGTATTTAAATTAAATTAATTAAATTAAGAAAAACTACTTACTATATACTTTATAACCTCACTTTATCCAAAAACAGTTAATTTTTAAAAAATTGTATACTAGTAGAACCAAATCATATCTAGGATGTAATAATATTTTAATGCTTACTGTATTTTGAACGTATTTCGTTAGTAGAGATAAATGATGATACGTGTAAAATAAGTAATTATCCAACTAAATAATAGATTTTAACTTAATTTAATTTAAAATTATTTTAACCTATCAATACAGGATGTTTCAGGAAGAATAGTTAAAATCTATGAACGTGGTATTTATTACACACGGATTGAAATTAAAAATTCCATAAAACATGTCTCCAATTTTTTATTTTACTATTTTAGTACTTTTTTTTTACAATCGATAAATAAAACTGGTGTACCAACACACATACCAAAAAGCATTGATTCAAAGATGAAAACTTTGAACGTCGTTATTTGCGTTTGCGTTACTCATTTGTTTGGATTACAACTGTTTCTGTGTGGTAGTTACAAATTGAACTCGTGTTATTTGGAATTCATCTATATCTATCACCTACAATAGTATTTACTATTCTTCCTGAAGCACTCTGTATGCAACAACTATACCTTGATATAGTTGTGAAAATTCATTCTAGACTAACTAAAGATAATTATTTATGCATACACAGAGATAATCCTTAATTTAATCCATAACAATCCTTTACAATGATTTTATATGTAATAATAATAATAATTACTATTCATGATATACAAATAAAAGATTAAAGCTTTGGCTAAGCTACTAGAAAACTCGACTGTTAGAAAAAAGCTGAATGATGAATAGCTTGGTTTGAGAAATATATTCGAATACAATAAAAGATTCTTCTATGAAAAAATTTATGGTTAGGTGACTTTGAGCTTTTATTTGCAAAAATTGAGATTTTATTTATTTTTAACTGTATGTATGGATTGAAGTGCTTAATAAACTCCTTGAATTTATAGATTATCATGGAAAGAAAGCCTTTGACTGCATTCTAATCAATTTCTCAAGTATTGTGATTTATGTATTTGATCAAAATATGTCTTTTTTAATAAAGCCCGAATGAGTTTCAGTTCTCTGAAACTGTTTTTTTCTATCTGAATTGAATTAGAAAATTCCAAAATTATGGATTGATAAAAATGATTAAAATCATTCTCTAGTATTCAAGCAATACCAACTTTACTATCAGAAGAATCGCTATTGAGTGAAATAAATGCTTTCGGAAAATATCTGAAAGTAATAATGAATCCATTTTTCAATTTCTCTTGGGCCCTTCACATGGTCTCTTATACTCTTATACGTATAACATGAATAGAAAGAAAAAAACACATCTCGATATCTTCAATAGTTTTATAATGATTTCGCTTCTCTCAAACATCTAGACTATTTTAGACTATTGCATAGAGAAAACGTGAATAAATTGTTTTGAGAAAATAATGCAATGCAATGAAACTTAATACCGAATAAGTTTCTGGCTTTGTTCGTTGATACTACAACAAAAACCATTAAGCTTTAAAAGAAATATAGACAAAAACACATACAATCATTTATCATTTGACATAACCATTATGACTTCGAAAAATATTCGAAGTATGTTTATAAGAAACGCGGTATGTTCTGTATAAATACTACGTTGATACTATCATCCAGACTTTATGTTATGCTCACAGTTGTTTGTACAAATACCTCGACTGGATTCAGTTTGGAAGTGATTGAAAAATATTTTACATTACAAATAATTGAATTATGTATTGTATGGTTCGAACAAATCGAAACCAACTTTAAATTTATTGATTTTGTATCCGTTGATATGTATGTTTTTCAAATTTGTTTTATTTTTAAGTAACTTTGAAAATGTGGGAAAATACTTTTGATAATTTTGAGGTCGATTTCTAGTAAATTTCCTTTCTTTCTTCGAATGTATCCAAGATCCTTCTTGGTCTTAGAAAATAATACAAGAAGAATTTCAAATTATCAAGATGATTTTTTTATAAATTAAGAATTTGAAATCATATATTTATTAAACGATTCCGTTTTATTATTCAGATCTCTAATCTCAGGCATTTACATTTCAAGGTAGAAAAATTCTAATTGCTGATTTCCAAAAGATTTCCAACAATTTTAAAAGTTATTAACACACTAAATATAAACTGATAATTTTTTTTGTATAATCAATTTTTACACATTGGGTCATATTTTTTCGATTTGAAGTTTACAATAAAAACGTTTTCCAACATGGAAAATAAAAATGTTACACTTCAATATAAAGACTCGTTTAAAAATATATTATAACACTTTATATATATATATATATATATATATATATATATATATATATATATATATATATATATATATATATATATATATATAGATATATATATATATACATATATATATATATATGTATATATGTATATATGTATGTATACATTTTGTATCGTAAAAAAAGAACCCTTTTCTAAAGGATTATAATAAAGATACGTAATTTAAAGAACACTATTTATCTGTTCAGAAAAGTTTTATCGACATTTATACATATATTTTGCCTTTTACGCCTACATACAGAAAATTTTATGAATAAAACGACAATAAAAACGACTTCAATGTATATATTCATGTTTTTATAATATTTGTAACTTGTTGAATATTGAACATTATTTTAACCCTGTCTATACAGTACGTATTTTTAGGGTTCCGTACTCAAAAGTTAAAACTGCACCCTATTACTAAGTCTCCGCTGTCTATCTGTTTGTCCGCCTTTCATCAATCTGTATCTCATGAATCTCATGATAGTCAGACTGTTGAAATTATCATAGATTGTGTATTTTTGTTGCCGCTATAACAACAAATAATAAAAAATAGAATTATATAAAAAATATTTAAGGGGGAATGTAATAGATAATGGTACGGAACCTTTTGTACGCGACTCCGACTCGTTTTTGGTCGGATTTTTTTTTTTTTATAGAATAATCGAAAGAATCATTTGAAAGGCTTGATTAATCTCAAGAGCCTATTTTGGACTTGAAAATGGATTCTTTGTGAAATGTGGTTTAATTCGATTTTGAAAATTGATTTTTTTGCCCGGGAAAAAAAAATTATGTATATTTATATAAAATTATATATAATTTGATATAATTTGATATAATTTTATATAAATATATATAGTTTTATATAATTATGTATAATATTTATATATAATTTTATATAATTATGTATAATTATATATAATTATGTATAATTTTATATAAATATATAAATTTATACATAATTATATATAATATTATCTAATTTTATATAAATATATATAGTTATGTATAATATTTATATATAATTTTATATAATTATGTATAATTTTATATAATTATGTATAATTTTATATAAATATATAAATTTATACATAATTATGCACAAAAATTCACCAACTTTAATAAGTTGACAAATGGATCGTATCTTGTTATAATTTAAACAATAAACATTCTGCGCTTCACTTTAACGTTAGTTGCATTGTGCATAAATTTTATCGTGATGATCCAATTACATATATTTATGCTAATTATATATATACAGTACTAAATCATCTAGTATTCAAGTAATGTTATTAATTTTTTGTCCCAATATCTGATAATTTTTGATTGGTAAAATAACTTTAAAATAATTGTCATTATTTTAAATCAAATAATTTTTCAATATACCAAAATAAATCAAGTGGGGAGTCAGATGATGATTCTGAAGTTAGGTTATTATGGAAAAAACACGCCCGCCGTTTCTTCTTCTAAAATTTCTATACAAGAGCAAGAAATAGTGGGAAATTCGTTTTTCATCCAGAAGAACCTTATGAAGTTGCTATAAATTAGTCAGCCGAAAACAACTGTAAGCTTAAAGACGCCGATAAACCTTTGGCAGAAGATGCTGAAAACGAAGAAACCAAGCTGCCTGAATCTGATTTCTATGATGAAGATGTTCAACTACTTGAAGGTTTGCGTAACACACTTAAACGTGTTTAATCCGAAAACGTTTTATCCATTTAAAGAAAAAACACTTCTATTACATTAAACGTTTAAAGAAACATCGAGTGTTTTAAATTAAAATGGATGTTCCGGAATTAAAAACTTTTTCAAAAAAAATGTTTAATCTATAAAACATATATATATATTATAAAACGCATAATTTTCTTGTTGAATCTTGTCTCATCTACGTACTATGAATATAGTGTTTGTAAGTAGTTTGTGAGTGTCAAAGTTAACACCTTTTTTTATTATCTTTGGTTAGTTAGACTTTATTCATAGTGACAAACGGTTGTGTTTCTGTAATCTTAAAAATAATTAAATACAATAAGTGTTGAAAGCAAATTAAATGATTTTTTTTAATTATGTAGTGTTATAGTTTATAATTAAGGCTATTCTAGGCTCGATTACAATTGTGGTAAGTTGTTTTCTTTAATACAAGCTAGTTGGATATGTCGCTTTAATCTTTTCATATTTTGTAGGTACGTTTTTTATATATATAAAAACCCTAAACACAACATGAAGGTATTGTACATACTTGTTATCTAAATCATAAAAAAGTATAAACTATACTTATTAATCTAATAATTTATGATTCTGTTATGATAGATGGTTTATTTAGGGAATAGTGCAGAATATTCTGTACAGAATATAGGTGGAATCTAGCGGAAGCGTCACGGCAAGGAACCATTATGATAAGACATTTAATGGAGGTAGTTTTTAAACATGATAAAATTTTGTATTGCACTTTTACTGAACAACGTCCAAAAAATAAACCAAAAACAAATGCAATTATTCGCCCACTCCATACCAAGGCTACATCTTGCATTATAAGTAAATATCCCGTATTTTATTTCTTTATTTATTTTAGAGTGTATTAGTATATGGCATATGATATACGGGATATGTTAGTTAATAATCGTCTTGTAAAATAAATATACGAGCAGGAGTCATTTTTATTATTATTTTAATTTTCAGATCTTGTGTTGAAGCGTGCCGAACACAATAGTTATAAAAAAAAAAAACAAAACATGGATTTGTTTCATATACATGGGAAATTCTGCAGCAAGCTATGAGTCAGCGGTTAGGAGAAATAAAACGCTCCCACCACGAGAATTCTAAACCGCAACCAGCACAATACGACACCTCAACTCTGCGACTTTTCAAGTGCAATTTATAAATTTAAAAAAAAGACGTAGATTTTTAATAAATAAATTAATTTAGACTAATTTTAATATAAATAAATAATTATTTCGTTAGAAAATAAATTTAATATTATAAAAAATAAGTTTTATATTTAATTCAATATCCTTTTGTTGTTAAATATACCAATCAAACGCTATAGTTACTATTATAATTTTTTACTGAGAATTAATTGACAATTTTCCATACATTCATATATGTAATGTAAAAATAATTAGCTTAACATTTGTTGAACAATTTCATAATAAGGAAGCTAAACATTAATTTTGTATTATAAAAATTCTATAATGTTTAGCTAATTCCTTAATATGAAATTGTTCAACATGATATAAGCTAATTATTTTTACATTCATATATGAATGCATGGTCAATTCTCAGAAGAAAATTATATATAATTATATATAAATCATTATACATAATTATATATAAATCATTATATATAATTATGTATAATTATATATAAATCATTATATATAATTATGTATAATTATATATAAATCATTATATATAATTATATAAAATTATGTATAATTATATATGGCCAAAACTCATATATAATTATATATAATGATTTATATATAATTATATATAATTTTTTTTCCCCGGGTGAGCAACTAAAAATTTTATATGGAAATCTATTTATTGATTCTAAAAAATAAAAGCCGCTTGATTGTGCAATTAATTTGTCGACAATGGAAAAAAGTCTCATTGTGGAAAACCAGATTCTTTTAAAACAATTATCTATTCTTTAAAAACAATTAATCATGTTAATTTCTGTACACATATTATTATGTACAATTAATTAATAATACATAAATATTCATATAAAATATTGAATTTTCTGAAACCATATTTCATTTATGTATAAAAAAATTGATTTTACCTAAACCTAATTGTTTTAATTAGAGTTTTTTGTGCAAATTACAGTCATTAAATCAAGGTTTACACATTTGGAAATTACACACGTTAATATTTTAAAATTTAATGGCAAAGCTTTACGATGTGATAGAAAAAAATAATTGCAAAATATTTTTTTTTTTAAGTTACAAGACTCCAAAATTGGTTCATAAATATTTCCAAAACTTAATGTAAAAATCTTTCATCCTAGTTTCTCAATAAAATTCTTTAGGCGCACATAAAGAAATAAAATAATTATTAAAACACAGGGAGTGTATAATCTTCACACAATTGAAAGTGTGGGAAGAACGATTTTATATATTAATTTTCAAAACATAAAGTATATTGTTTAAAGTTTAGTTCAAAGTTCGAAGGGGGATTCTTACTTGAGCATAAACTTTAAAGTAAATATGTTAATTACAAAATAAACTCAAAACCTACTTTTTAAACATCCTTACATCTTTTCTTATAAAGTTTGAAGGAATTTCCTACAGATATTAGTTACAAATTAGTCTATATGTAATATCATACAGTATGTTCCAAAAATCCCATTTAAAAATTAGATCTAGAACAGATCTAAAATGTTACAGATTGCAATATAAGTGTCATTTTCTTATCAATAATGAATCCGAGTTAAATTTTTTAGTATAAAATCAGTAATAATAAAAAATGGTGTGTTATGTTGCATTCCAGATTTAATATTCTTTATTTAAATAAAACTTTCGAATGTCTTTTTGCACATTTTAGTACAGTCACAATTCAGTCGAAAATCCGTCATCGGCCAGTCTCAGTAAGAATTCGTGCTATCCTTGTTCCTGCAATCAATTACGTATTCCTACACTTACACACAATACAAATGAGACTGAACTGTGAAGGAGAATTGGAGATACCACCAATTAGATTTTTCAGTCGAATATTTTTTCTGATTGAGCTCTGAATGACTGAACTGAAACGTGACTGATATGTGTGCATATACTGAGTAAATTGTAAAATTTGTTAAACAAACATGAAATATTTAGATTTTTCTTTTAAAATTATATATTAATATTCTGATTTTTACGGCCAATTGATGACAGTTAATCAGGTAAGGATGCTCATTTGATACCGAATGGTAACATCAGACAAATTTCACATGCCATTAGTTAATAAGAGGTCTAAAGAATGGGTAGATTGAACCGTGGTCCGATCAAAGTTCATAGTAAAATTGATAGTATTTCAATAAATTAAAAAAAAAAAATTATTTGTGTCAAACTTTCCCCACAAGATTTAATAAATAAAAGAAAATAACTTTTTGTACATACTGTATTACGTTTATACCAAAGTATACAAAAACAATTCATTATGACTACACTGACTGGCTGACAGACAACTTGCCATCTACGTGCGTGGGTGATTAATTTAAAACTTTGTGAAATAAAATATAATAATTAATTATAATAACTTAATTATTATAGTAATAACATGATGATTATCCATTATCCAACAATACTGATCATTACTCAAAGCATTCACGCTTTTCTTTGCAGGCTAAATACTCTCCCGAAATTGTTTATAGGCTGTTCAAAAAGTCAGTAGTTTTTATACAATAAGGCCTGGTGCATATTGGAACGCGTGCGGCACAGTGCGACGCGACATGGCACGAGTGACATGACGCGATCGCGCAACATGTGTCCTGTAGGAGTACGAATACTGCCTCGCAGTTCTCTCGTCGTCAACAGCAATACAATTGATAATAAAAATACTTTTCATGCGATGGGTAATTATCGCCAAGATTATCTCAAATAAAAGTTATCCGTGGATTAGGCCTACTGGGGGGATACCACATAAAAAAAACGCGCCAACAGACTCTACCGCATAGGTGATGCGAAAAAGGGTTAGTTATGGCTAAATGATAATATAGGAATGTAACAAAAAAATATTAAAAACGATGTATAAAAATTTAAAAAAAATAATGCAAAACTAAGGTTGACGTTTCGTTGTCACCGGATTCTTGCGATAAGTAAGAACCTGATCGACTTTAGAGCGCTCTGTAACCCTCATAAATTCTTTAAATATAAAAAAATTATAGATCAAAATATTTGTTGAAAGATGCTCTTTAATATTGGTCTGAGTTGATTTTGTCCTGAAATCAAAAATAAAGTAGTTATATAACAAATAAGAAAATTTGTTGCGAAATTTTTTGATATTTTTCTTAATAACTTCGTTATATTTAGTTTTATTGAAAAAAACTTAGACAAAATTGCATCCTCTGAAAAATGCAAGGTCCAATGTAACTTTCAATGGGCTAAGACACATAATTTTGTTTAATTTGTGTTTTATTTTTGTTTATTAGTTTTTTATTGTTATAACGAGCGATACGCTGCACGAGAAACTGTGTCTCGGGCACTGAGCCACGCGGTTGTCGCATCTTGTCTGGCTTTGTGTCGTCAATTTAGGCTGACCCATTCATTTGTGTTTGTAATAAAAAATCGCGCAGTGCCATACGCGCCGGAACTAAACCTTTTCTGTATGAATTAAATCTTCTTTTTTTTTTTCGTTTTTAAGTTGAATTTTTCTGTGACGTCGACAATTTCGAATTTATTTTGTTTTTATCTATTTATCTGTTTATCAATGCGCAGTAAATTTCGAACGCTTTATTTGATTAGGATAAAATTTGCTAGGCACGTTTTGGCATTGACAATTTGTTTATAGGCCACATTAGGTTATCAGGCTATTTTTAATGCCACTATTATTTAATAAATAAATCTTCTCGTTAGTGACAATTGACACACTACCGCTGATGAGATTAGAAAAAATATCTGCCAAAATATCAAACGGTTTAGCAATTTTGGCTAGTGTGTGCTGGTTTATGCTAAGTTTTGCCTCGTTTACCACTGTATCATAATAAAATAGGCAACAATTTTTTACTTTAACCATTTTTGATTGTCTTCACAGTATTACCGGCCTTAGAATTAGCATTACAAACCAGGTTTCAGGTAAACCTGTTAAATAAGAAACGTTAAAAAACTACCAAAAAGTTCAAAATCAACATCTCGAAAAATTGTCGACCGATCTTAAAATAAATGTTGTTTTTGAATTTTTTGAACCTCAATTAACCCAGAAAACCCATAAATAGCGAACAAAAAATTTTGAACTTTTCATCGGTTTTTTAAGGTTTTCTTGTACAAATGCAAAAAATTCGAAAAAATTTTAAAAACTGTACATAAGTTTCTTGATAAAATTCTTCTTTTAAAATATATAATTATCCTAATGGATTAAAAAATACATAACACTTCATTAAATTGAACACTAATTTTTATATAATATATTGCTCACAAATCACGTTTCTACTTTCAGAAAGTGGTTACAACGTACATAGTTTTTTAAAACTTTAATGCTCAACCCCCGACAAACACTAAATCAGACTGACTGTCAGTAGGCTATTTGTCTACACCATAAAGATGGTATTATATAAAAAAAATCAGTCTTTAGACAATTTTTTCATTTTTTTGTTGTTAACTTCTCCGGAAATAAGTGAAACGTTAGCAAAAAACTGCACACGACTTTCATTAAATGCAGCATACTTAAAATTTAATATACGCCCTTTGACCCTTTGAATAATATAAATAATATCCTTTGTACTGGAAATGGAAATGCTTCAAGAAAATTAGAGCTTTACATTACTTGATTGATAACTATTTTGAAACGAAACTGTTACCGTGATAATACTAATAATGCTAGCGCCGGCCAAATTAATATTCAAGTATAATAGCCGGTGCCTATCATTTTATTAGTAACCGGCAGTTGATATCTGTCTATAATATTTGATTATATTAATTTAGGCAGTATGACAGATTAAATGAAATAAATATCAGTTTAACTTTATATTTTTCTTTTCCAATTAAATTTTCATTCCTGTTATTAACTGTCAATGGATTCCTTTTTTGGAGTTTCCAAATTCCTGTTATCTATTACCTAATATTCTTTGAAAAATAATATTCTTATTTATTTTCAATTTTTATATAAACTTTTCAAAGCTAATAAATTTTTCACTTAGTTTTAATTCCCAGGGTAGATTTAAATTTTCAAACTGATATTCTTTGAATATTTATTATCGAATATTATATCAAAAACTATTCAAATTATTACCCATAAAATACCCATAACCATAAAACCACGGTTGTATACATAAAACAAATATGTATATTATAAATATATTTGATCTAGTGCCATCGCACCATTGACAAAATAAATACTAGCCGATTATTAATAAAATGATGCGCCGGCTATTAATTTTGCCGACACCGGCATTATTAGTTGAACATATTTGTTGCCGACATAAGGTTACGGAGACACTTTCATTCTGAGGCACTCTTTATATGATTATGCACCTTTTATAACACCTTTTCACAATAATTAAAATAATAATTATTCAAAATAGAACAACCACTATATAATTTGTGGGATTAACAGTATAATCAAAAGTTTATGTCCTTTTGTATATATAATTTACACAAAACACAACCGAGCGGGCTGGGCTGCTTGTGGCTAATCCTTTTTAATTATATAATTTAATCTATTGTATACCTACATCAATCGTAAATGACCTATCCTTCTATCTGCCTGCCAGTCGATCTATCCGTCTGTGTTTATGTTACACAGAATGAATGTTTTCTTAATAAAATTTATCTATTTATCCTTTTTTCACACATATGATGAATGATAACGGTCAAATTGGTGGTAACATCTCTGGGCTTTGGATAACTCTATTTTACTATTTTACATGTTCTAAAACAATTCTAAGTTGTAATTTTTGTACATCAACTTTGGTCTTGTATTTTTCAGACTATAAAAGTCTAGATTAATTATAATTGACTAGTCTAGATTATTTATATGTTAAGGCAGATCAGTGTTAATTTTGCTTATAGCTTAATTAGGTATGTGTACTCCTGAAATGTCTAAATTGAATAATTTTATTTTTTGGTTCATTTCTACTGACTGATTTGAAATTTTGGGATTTTTTTCATACAATTTATTATTATTATTTTTTAAATTAAAAGTAAAATTTTGGATAAAATTATTGTATAAAGCTCATTTCATTTCCATTCTGAAAGAATAACATTGTTCCGACTAGTTGTTCCGATATACACTAGTTTTTAACAGTACACATTTTCAGTCACAGTTATTGTATGAAATACACATATTATATGAAATTATATTATATGACTATAACTGTTTACAATATTCAGTTAAAAATAAATTACTATTTACTACTTTACTCAATTACTTTTTCAATGTGTACCAGGCCTTGATGAAGTTGCTATGAATTCAAAAATAAAAAAGATAATAGTTTGTCAAATTAACACATTTATTTTTGGGACAAATAATGATCATTCTTAAAACCATAATCAAATTTTGAATTGGTCATTATTCTAATTGAATTAATTAAATGATTTTATAAGCGTATGAACACAAATTGTTAATTTTATTTCGTTGGTTGTGTGTTTTAACAATTTCTCTATACATAAAACTTGTTGATATTTTAATTTTTGACTAAGGTATATAATAAGTACGGTCTACGGTCTACGTACTATTATATGGTCCAATGGATAGATATTCAAGTGATAAATTAAATAAATGCCAGATAAGATAAATATATATATTTTAGCTAATTTATTATTGAAACACACAAAAAGGTAAATAATTGGTAATAAAATATAATCGAATAATATTTATTGGTACATGATGGAATTTTAACGTCAAATACCGAAAATTATCATTGAGTAAACCATATTGACCACACTCTATAAGTCGACTCTGTCGACCCTTCTCCATTGTCGTTTGTATTATATCGGTTAAATTTGTCTGAGCTCTGGTAATACCCAATAAAAAACACTATATATTCGGAAATGCTTAGAAAGTTCCAATAGAAATGATACAAAATTATATTAAAAAGAAAAGTAAAAAAAAAATAATAATAATAATAATAAATCAATTCCAAAACTGGTTTTCTTTAAAAAAATTTAATCTTACAAAATTTTACTTCCTTTTATATTTTTATATTTGACTTCATAAGTTCAAAATTTTAGTTGATGTAGCAGTTTTTTTCCATCAGATTAATCAGATAAATCACATTTGAAAAATAATTTTTTCTTCAATTTTTATATCTGGTATAGTTACAAAATATCAGAGAAATGAAATTTAATCTAAATTTGTAAC
Source organism: Chrysopa pallens (assembly GCA_020423425.1). Lineage (NCBI taxonomy): Eukaryota > Metazoa > Arthropoda > Insecta > Neuroptera > Chrysopidae > Chrysopa > Chrysopa pallens. Next base: position 27,437,100 of record CM035594.1, on the reverse strand, counting down.
AAGTTTTTAAAAAGTTTTCCCCTAGAAAGTTTGAAACACTTAGTCCGCTTTCGCCTGTTCGTTAAAATCAAAAGAGTAAATTTTAAAAAATAAGCGTGATGATTACACGGAAACAATGGTTTAGATTACCCATTCAATGGAGACCGTACAATAAGATAAAAAATTCTATATTAAAAAATGTACAATTGATAAAAATTAAAGTCTCGTTTTTCTCAAACTATGATTATTTTCGCATTTTATTGTCTCCATGAAAATAAAATAATTTTCATTGAAATGTTTTTCATGTGATTGTTAATTATTCAACGTACATGAAAATAATTTCAGAAAACAATTTATGACGTCACAAAAACAACAAAAAATTAATTTTGCCCTCCTTTTTATCCAATTTTGGCAATCAAAGTTTGTAATGCTACTAAATTTGAGTCATAGGTTTCAAATATTTTGTTTAAATAAACATATCTATAATAGGCTTAGAAATAGTAAGGGTCTGGCCATGAATTTTCATATAAGGGTTAAAGGGTTAATTTTAGTAGTATTAATAAATTAATACTACTAAAACTGAGAAGTATGGCCCAAAATTAGTGGGTTTCAAAAAATTATGACGTCACAGAAACAAAAAACAAAAAAAATCAAACACAAACACAAACGCAATAGCCAATTTTCGTTGAAGAAAAAGTTTGATGCCTACAAAAAGTTATGTTGTAATAAAAGTATGTCACATTTTTATGAGTTACAGTGTGTGCGTATAATAAATAATATTAAAATATAAAAGTAAATAATTTTTTTTTTCGCTTTCAATGATACACATAAATAAATCATATTTTCTTTATTGATCCTTCTCTCAAAATGTCTTCTTGCCTTCTTGTCTCTTTATATAGTATTTTTGCAAAAATAATATAGTATTTATTATATGGTTATGGCCAGATATAAAATAAATACACACATAATCATAGGGCTTAACAAAATTATTATAAAAAATATAATGCTTTTTGAGGACTCCGTTTGTTATTGTAGTTAGGCTTTTTCATTTATAAAGTTGATATAGAGGACATAATTCTAAAATGAATTAATTTTGTACGAGTTTTTAGTATACTTTATTTTGAAGACCCTTTTTTGAAGAAACTTGAAGGGTGGTCGAAGGGCACTGTACCTAATGATATTCTATCAATAATGATACTTTATTTTAAAGAATTTTTCACTTTGAAATTAACTTTGAAATTGGTCAATAAAAATGACTGAGCTATAAGTACATAGATTAGGAAGTTTTCAATTAACTTTTATTTTATTTATTTATTGAATTTCTTTTATTGTTTATATTTACTGTCATTGCTATGAATGATCTTAAAAGTTAATTTACATACGAAATTTCATTAAAATCCAATAGAAAGTTTACAACATTTCAGAAAATAACTGATTAAAGAAGCTTTCAATTGCTGTATTCAAATTATTTCATTAAGGAAGTACGAGCGCCAGGCGGTGTGGGGATAGGTATCGACTCTAGCGCGGTAAGGGGAACGCAATAACCATATGATTTTTTTCAATATATAGATATACATTTAACATTGGCTAGTGGCGGCATTTATTTTTCTTTTAATTAATACACTTTAATTAGTCGGGCAAGTGTAAATGTTTTTGAATTAAATTTATCACTAATATATTTACTTTCATCCATAAGTTTTTTAAAAATATTCACCGACAGTTTTACGAGAAAATACAGAAATGTATCAATGTTTGAAGGTTACCCCATAAGACCAATGTTAAATTGCTCAACTTTAAAGTTAATTATTTATTTAAATGATCGGGCAATCTCCTTCAAATTTTTGGAATTTGTTTAGACATATTTAAACTTTGTATTAAAAAAAAATCAAGCCTTTTATCAAAAGTTGCCTTGGTGCTCGTACTTCCTTAAATGAAATGACAACAACATTTTTGTGATTGTAAAGTAATTATAATTATAAAGATAATTTTTGGTCGAAGTATAAAACCATTTCCGGATTCTTATATTTCCACGCTTAGCCATAATGGTTCTTTTATTATTATATAAAATACACATTTATGTTTTTTTTTTTACGAAATAAAATACATGATGTGGGTGGAATATGTTACATAATAACACTCTTTATAGAGATTAAAATAATGGAAAAAAGCTTTTTTTAGTAGTAAAAGAAGCTTTAATGTATTCTTGAATTATTATTGGTCATCTAATAGTTTTCTTTAATCAGTTATAAGGTCAATGTGCAGACTATTCGTTTTGTAAAACCACAATGGTATACAAGTTCGATAATAAAGAAGTTAAATATTATTGATCTGGCGACTACGAATCAAACTCATTGTTAAATATATTAATATAAACTGTACACTTGGAAAATTTTCATGTCATGTGAAAAAAAATAGAAGATAAAATTTCAATTTTAAATTAAATTTCAAGAAACACTGTGGTCTGTAGCACATTTCAATGTCATTTTATTATAAATTAAAAACTAAGAATTTTATTTTGTAAAACACAATGAAAAGTCAATTTTCACTATAAATTACATGTCAAAAAAAGTATCTCAAATTTTTTTTTATTATAAAAATTGTTCTTGGAAGACTGATCATTTTTATCGGTATTTTATTTTTGATTCGCATGTCATATTAAATTATAACAGCCACTATCCTTTGTTCTTATTTTAGCCTCTATAAACTTATATAATCCTTGGTATTATAAAATGAAGTATTGGAAATAGTTTCTGGTGTAGCCTTCAAGGTGGTTACCGAATTGTCTTGGGTGACTTCTTTAAGTTCAAAATGATGTCTGTGGTAATTTTCATAACGTTTCATATTTTAACCTCTATAAACTGTTAAAATCCTAGTTTTAGTATTTATAATTCACTATTGGCTACAGTTTCCAATGTATTCTTAATGCCTGTGATAATTTTCATGACGTTTATTTGATTATTGATCCTGACATTTTCGGTGTAACCTTCAAGGCGGTTATCGAACTGCCTTGAATGACTTTATTTAGTTCAATATAATGTCTGTGAGTACAATATAGATAATGATTACAGTATAGATAATGCTCGCAATTTTCATTGGGCACAAAAATCGCCCACAATTTCTAATCGTACAAGGCAAATTTCATAAAATGTATAATTTTTAGTCCAAAATACCATAAAACTCTGTTTCATAGTTTTTTTCCAGAGTAGGCTGCTTATAGAAAGAATGTATAAAAGAGGTCGTAGGACGTACAATATTTCTTGTTATATAAAAAAAAAATTTAAAATTCAAATTTACCAATTTATTTAAAGTGATTTTTTTATGAATAATGTAAATGAAAATTTCTCTGTCATTTTTTTCCTATTTTCATATCTATATGTACTTTTCTAATACTCACTGACTACTGCTCTTCAAGATTCAAATATTCCAAAGAATAATTGAATACCAATGGGAATTCCTAGTTTACTCAAACCCACTTCACTTTTATTATCAGTTTTGTGCAACTAGTTTAATATCACCAAATGGCTTATAAAAATTAATCTTTTTCTTTTTTTCGATACAATAAAACTTACATGTCGAGATTTTAGCTAAAAGCCTGCAATCTCTAATATTTACTATAAGTAGCTCACTGCTACTTGCAAGGAGAGGGTACGACCTTGTGATTTTTATTTTGGAATGCGATTTCGTTTAATTATTGTATCCCTATAGAGTAACGCTCAATCGTGTCTGACTTTCGAAAATTTTCGTTTCAGCTTTATATACTAATCTGGTATTTTATTAGTAACAGGCGAGATAGCCTAGTTGTTAGAAGAACTACGTTCGGAACATATATATGTATATATATATATATATATATATATATATATATATATATATATATATATATATATAAATATATATATATATATATTTATTTATTTATGTTAACTGTAAAGAAAAAAAAAATTTTTTGTCATGACTGCGAACCGAAACCCTGAACGGTCATTCTAACAACCAGTTTCTCTACCACCTAGGCTATCTCATCTCTTAGTATTTAAATACCATTTTGGTATATAAAATATATGAAGCTGAAATGATAGAACGTTGTATGTTATTATTGAAAGCAGAGAACTCTTTGGGGTACAGTAATTAAACGCAATCTTATTCAAAAATAAATTCCAAAGGTCGCGGCTTCCCCTTGTAAGGCTGATATATTACTTCAAGTATTTAATCTAAAGATGTAGCCTTTTAAAGGTTCGTATCTGCAAAAACTTCACTATCTTTGGAAGAAAATCTACCTCCTTTTCGCTGGTATACATACTATTACAAATAATATAATGAACTGTTATTCGTGGTGAGACGCGAAAGGTTCATACGATTACCTTCACCATGAGAATAATAAAAAACTGTGTAAGAAGCTTTGGCGATTTGAATCTTAAGTTTGTGAGAGAAATTACAAGCATTCTCCACGAGCATAATGAATTAGTTCAATCTTATCCATGAGCAATCATGAAATTTATTAACTATCCTGCATTCAAGCTTAACTAAGCCCAATCAAAGAAACTTTTAATCGTTTTAATCACCGAAGTGTGCGTGGCAATGGTTGTTGGTCTCAAATTACGATTTTAAGTGGAATGTTTTTTAGAACCATATAGTATTTTTTGCATTGTGTTGACTGGTGTAAATATATTTTGGTTTTGTACTGTAGTGACATTAAAATAAATTTATTTTTGTTAAAAAATATATTTTTGAAAGTTTTTTTATTTTTTTATTTTGTTGTTATATAAATGTCTCTGGTGGTTTGAAAAATTCAATATGTTGTTTTTTAAAATATGAGCTAAAATGTAAGCTAATAGTCTATATATCACAGCCGTATTTTTTTAATGAAATGTTATGAAAAGCTTCGTTATGGTCGGTTTTAGAAATTTTTTCTTTACAAAATTTCAAAAAATTGAGCCATTCTCTGTTTCGGAGAAAATTTTCGATTGCGTCTTTAACATTTAAATTCTTGTATATTTGTTATTTTCCAGCTTCTGAGTCATCTTTTTTTTTAGGGTATAAACAGAATTCTATATATAATCAATAAGAAATCAAATAAAACACATAAATAACAAAATCATTTCCAAATTGCTTAATAAATGCGAAAACAGGAAGGAAAACCTGGTGAATTCAATTACATAAAATAAAAAAATAACACACACAAATATATATATAGGTATATATATATTGTTTGTTTTTTATTTTTTATTTATTTATTTATTTTTTTTTTCATAAATTGGATTAGAGACACATTTTATCAAATATATTTTATATTTTATTTCAACATAATTCTGATTATGTAAGGTTTAATAACAGCCATCCAAAAAACAATGTTTAGAAAATTCTATTAGAATGTACTTTTTTGTTTAGGTTGACTTTGAGCGTTCTAATATATAAACACGAGAAAATAAATTACTATGAGACTAAGGTTAATAGTATAAATCACCAAAAAAGAGGCAAGAACCTTGTTTATGTAAAATATTACACTCTGAAATTTATATTAGCAACTTTTTTTCGACCTCTCATCCTTTTCGATTCAGCTCGCTTCTTTTCCCTATCAAATTTTTAAAAACTGACTACGTCAAACGCTGATTCCTTCCAAAATGTCATTACCGCATTTAGCATACTTTGACTGGTCAAAATTTGTAGCCTTAAAGAAAGACCATTAATCAAACAAACCACAATACTCTGTATTAAACATAACTTAAAATGTTCCTATTTAAAATTTTCTTTTAATTGAAAACAAACTACTCCTAGAAGACGCTAGTATGAAAAAAATTCTAGATATTTTATTTTTCTGATGGACGTTAAATTAAATGACATTTAGCATAATGTATTATAAAAGGACAGTTTTTAAAGTCTATAAAGATTTCTTAATCATACCGTATATAATTCAACACGACTTTCTTCAAATAATCTTTTTTTTTCGTATCCCAGAAAAAAAATTGAGCTTTTTTAAAGAAAAGCTCATACGTACTACATATTAGTGGTTTCTCAAAGCTTAATAATAATAAAAAATCCATTCTGTGTTCGTCTTGACCACATAAATTATTATCCAGTGAGTATCTCTCGAATATTATGTTCTATACATGGTGTATGGATATGTTATTATCCTTTGAATTAAGAAGGATTTATAGAACGAAAGAAGGAAAAAAAATTTATTTTGCAACGTCTAGAGAAAATATATATCCTGTTATTGAGAAAAATATTTTATTTGTATCGAGTATATAATATAATTTCTATGATATTAAAAAAAACCATTTACTGGGAACTGTTATCTAACGCGTATCTTCGTCATGTGTGATTATTTTTATCCTGTTACATAAATATAAATTCGATTGATTTCAAAAATAAAATTTCAATTGTCTTGATGGTCTTGAGGCGTCCAAAATTGCACAGCTAATAAATCTTTTTAAAATCATTTCTAAAATTTCCGGACCATTAAAAATGTCGAAAAATGAACTAAAAAGGAAAGAATAATTTTAAATTCATTATATAAATAATTTCACTATGACCAATCACCTTTCCAAATCTGCACCTATAAATCAATCAACAAATCAAAGGAATAAAATGTGTAAAAAATAATATAAACACAATTTTTGTGAATCCTACCGAAAATTTGTTCTGCATCGTTGCTTTCCCCCTCTGGCTGGGACTTTTTCTTAAAATTAATATGTAACTGCTCCTTTTGCCACATTTCCAAAAAGATAAATCATCGAAATCTCAAGAAAATTAAAGACCTTATGAATTTAAAATTATTTAATCGTTGATTATTTTGAAGTAGGTTGGATTTATAATTTTATCACGTCTTGCCTGTTCTAGTTTCGTCTCGATATTATCGAGTCTCAACGCTATTTGATTAAGTCAGCAAAAAAATAAAAATAAAAACATTTAAACAAGCAGTGTTGTATAAAGAAATAAATTCGATATCGAATAAAAAAAAATATACAAACATACAGACATAAACCCACCTCGAAATATTAAAAAAAAAGGAAAATTATCTAAATAATTTTATTTACTGAAATGGCCTTCGTTTTTGTTAAATTTCCTTTTTTATCAGTTGGAAAATGAAAAAAATGAAAATGTACACGCACATAACATGAAATATATAATCATCATAAATTCAAATAGATGAACAAATTCATTTTATTTTTATTTTTTCATTCAAATATCGAAAAATCTACGATTGAAAATTTGATTTATATTTGTTGTTAATGTTGTTCAGACGAGCAAACAACGTACACAGGTAACAAAAAGTGTTGGTTCAAGAGATGATTCATCGAAATTGTGCCACTGACTTTAACATGCAATTTTTTATTGATGTTATACTTCTTAGGTGCGTTATGGAAAAATGATGAGAGAGAAATTATAAGATGCACACGCAACACCGTCACACAAAATTCACAGGTTAAAGCTGTTGTTATGATTTATATTACACTGAATGTAAGACAATATATATTTATTTATTTAATTCATCAAATTTAAACTAAGCTGTATTGACTGCGTTGACTTTCCTTCTACAGTCCTTTTATTATTTTTTTATAATTTATCATTTGCATGCATTTAAGTATTGTTTTTTCATGATGCCAAAGCAGTATAACTTCTGACGCGCGTACATAATGAACACGCACACATTTTTTTTTATATATAGTTAATTTTCGACCCAAAACAAGATTAAAATGTATTCGAAATCTTTTATTTTTTTCTAATACTTAGCTGGCTTTCACTCTTCTAGGTAGAAAATGAAAATGATACACTCATAAAAATTGTTCGTATAATATTGATTTTCTTTTCATTTTTTCAATCTTAAATGAAGTTAATTTTCATTCATTCAACATTCAGATGATGATGGAAAATAAGAGAAAAATTGTTAACGTAAGGAAAAAATATATAATTTTAAGTATCATAATAAAATAAGCAAAGAATCTTGACTTCCGTAAATATTATATTTTTTTAAGAAAAAACTTTCTTCATGAAACAGTAATCATTTATCTATTCTCGCTTAATGGTATAAAATCGGTGTTAATGCATGGTTCTTGAGTAGCCCAAAAATATTAAGCAAATTTTATTGAGTTAGGAAAAAAATGTCAGTATGCTTTTTTTCCTCGTTTCTGAAAAATCACTTATTCTGTGTAAAGCACATATAATATAACCTTAGACATCTATGGCTGGCCAATTTCGTCCTATGTGCGCTTAACGGTATAAAATTGGTATTAAAGCATGGTTTTTGGATATCCCAAAAATATTAAGCAAAGCTATTGAATTTGAAAAACACTTTCAGTACGCTTTTTTTTCTCAATCTGAAAAATCTCATATAGTGTGAAAAGCACATATTATATAACCCTAGATTACTGGTTGGTCAATTTCAAGTTTACTGAGATTGAGATAAAAATCTTATTTTGTATTTTTAAATAAAAATTCTGGTCAGAACAATCTATGTTGTTGTCGAGTATATGCTTCTCGCAAGAAACCATAATTTGTCTAAGCGTCTTGAAATTATAAGAATATATTTAGAAACCATTCTAAATTTTCGGTTAAATTTTGGTAAAGACTGACTCAAGTATTTGGCAACACCGATCAAAAAAACCATGTATTATTGAAGTTATACTTCTTTAGGCGCGTTATGAAGAAATTATTCATTTATTTATTGAATTTTTCAAATTTTAATTGAGCTATTTTGACAGTGTTAACTATCCTTCTCCAGTCCTTTGATTGTTCCATTGTAACTAATTATTTCCTTGCAATTAAAAATTGTTTTGTAATGATGCCAAAGAAGTATAACTTCTAACGCGCGTACATAAGTACCCACACCCATTTTTTTTATTAAAAAGAAACTTAAATAAATCTTTTCAATGATTTCGAGAATATCTTGATTCTATTTTTAAGATTTTGATTTAAATTATTACTTGATCACAGACTTAGGTTTAGCATATGTATGACAGTGATTGGAGACTACTATTTCCATTAACATTTCAAAGAATATATTTTGCTTCGTTGCTCGATTGAAGGTGTCTTATTAAAATGTTGAAATAAAACAAAAAAACCTGAATATAATTTTTATTGAATGAACAATTTACAACAAAAAAAAAAATGTGAAAAACAAAGAGGAATTGACTACGTTTCAACAAGTCTTAAGAACACCCTTTTTGTTCCGACACATTTTACGAACCATTTTGGTAATGTTTTTTTGTATTTATTTTTACAAGGGATAAAACTCTAAGATTTTCTTTATATTTGATGACAATTGTGATAATGCTCTAGTGGAAGAAAGATAGATGGGATGAGACGGGATATTGGAGTGAGTTGTGGTTTGTTTCCACAATAAACCAAAAATGTAAATGGTTCACTTTTAACCATTGCATTTGTTATATGTGTAGTTGCTTTTTTTCACAATACATGTAAATTATTCGTTTTTAAGGATCCGTAATAGAAAAAGAGGTACCCTTATTGTAACAACAACTTGTTGTGTAAAGCGGTATTATAACGTAATATAGAAGCACACTCTTTTATGTAATCTCTTTCAATTTTGTGCACAACTATCTCAAACAATATTTATCCAAATGTTAGAAAATTTGGTAGTAACAATATTAAATTGAAAACGGAAAAACTTCTTGACAATTTCATCGTTTGCATGTCAATATTGTGCATACTGAATTACTTAATATTTGGAATTTTTTTGGAATTATTCGCACGGTACGAATGGTGATAAAAACTGTAGTAAATAATGGTGAGGAATCCTTTTTAGACTTTTCCACACTTGAACAATTTTTCATTGATATTTATGTGTCTGTACGTGTTTTTATGTTCATTCGAAAAAAAAAATAGCAACTCTATATAAATAAATAAACTGTTGACTGTCGCAAATATTTTGTACACAGTATGAATTATTTAACAGTTTTTATTCATCTCCTTTTTGGTGTACTACCACCTATGACTAAATAAAATGTATATGATTTAGAATTTTACATTTTATATATGACGTCTGGAAAAAAGCACACAAACAATGCGGTTTTTACTTCTCTCTGTTGTTGCTAAATTTGATTTATGCTTTTACAAAAAAAAAAAAAAAAAAAAATATTTTATTAAAATGTCAAACCAAAAAACAGAATAAATTCGTATTATTTTTCATAATACATTTAACACCTGAAATTTTTTGTTAAGACGATACAAGGTGTGACAAAAATAGGACCATAATTTAAATTGAAACATATTGGATCCAAAACTTTCTTATAGCATTGTGAATGTTTAATTGAAATATTTATCTTAGGTTCGTGTTTTGAGAAAATTTGACTAAGAACTTTTTTCACATCTATTTCCTGTTTTTGTTTGAATCGATGGAAATGTTAAAAGTACACTACAAAAATGTACACGCCATCTTTAAAAATAAGCCACCAAACATAGAGCTCCTTAATTTTTCAAAACATGTTTTATACTAGATAAGAACAATTCTCAATATAAAATCACAACCTATAATAAAGGCAATCTCTAATGTTATATACGCTGTATTTTCTTTCAATTTTCGCCCAAAAATAACTATCCGAATCTTATGGAATTTGGTATGTACAATTTAGACCATAAAAAAAATTTCCTGAGTTAATATTTTAAATTATATTTTACGTTTAGAAATATTTCTTTTAGGGAAAACTTTTAGGGAATGTGCTTAACTTTTATGTTAATTGTACGCGAAAATTGAAAAAAAAAACAGTACATAAAATTTATATTACATTAGAGATTGTTTTTATTATAAAGGTCTCATTTTTTGTGTCAAATTGTTTGGTTTCAACTCAAGATTCTGGTTTTTGTTTTCAAGTCAATCCAATTGTTTGATTTTGAATAGGATATTCAGTACGAAGAGCTGAATTTTTTTAGTAATATTCTAAAATGGCTATATCACGTTAACTTTTTTTATGAAGACAGTCAACTTAAGCAATAAATTTTGTTAAAAATAAGGTTTTTTGTAATTATGTGCTCTGTAAATGTAGTCAATTTCATAATTGAAGAGCCTATTACTGATCTGGAATGATAAACGTTCAAGGACTTTAATGCTAAAAATGGCCTGGTATTATTTAATAACAATACGAAAACGATGGAGTTGTATAAAGAATATAGCTCATACGCTAGGAAACATTTTCTTAGAATCAGTCTTTAACTATTATAAGTATCCAAATACTTAAAATTGTTGGATTCATATGTAGTAGAGAGTCCATAATGGTAAATCGGGAGCTGATCGAGTGTCTTTGAAAAAAAGATTTTTGAATGAAAATCTGTTCTCCTGTGGGAAAAGCGCAAAAATACAAAAAAAAATACTTGTGATCGAACATTTAGAGGGGATATTGAAAGAGCACGAACAAACTTTGGAAAAAAGCACATTTTTGAAATTTCCATCAGGTTAAAGCGATTCAGTTTGATTTCCTGGTTTCTTAATCTGATGGTTTGATTCTCTCACGCTCTGACCTTAACGATCAAAACGACAAATTATATTTTTACTGTTTATTATTTTCTTCAAAATAAATAAAAACCACCAAGCTTGAGGATATCCCGGTCACATTTTTATAGAATTTCGTGGCTCTTAATCGTTTAATCGTTTTTCCATACATGTAAGCTGCCCTTGCCTGTTTATCTAGACCGAAAATATTTCATAAATCATTTTCAGCGTTTGAACTAAGTGTCACCTATCATCAAATCATCTTGACAACCGATTTGGTTACAGCATTAAAAAAAAAAAGAATGTAAGCATACTTGAAAACGGTACCACACACACATACATACATAATATACCATACTGAACCGGATCCGATAATATAATATATTCTATAATGATACTTGACCCTTTTTAAATATTAACAATTGTATATAGAATGATATACCAAATACAAACCGAATTGAGATTGTTGAACAAAGAGAGAGTAGATTCGTATAGATGTGTTGAATATGTGCTCGTATCTATCATTTCTTTTGAACGGTATCATTTCATATTATATTTATTATGTAAGTATAAAGTTTAGAGTGTCGTACCTAATGGTTAGTGGATAAGGTTATGTTCGCTTAGGTACAACCTTTTTTATGTTGGTTAATATATTAAATACATAAACGTTATACGCGTTTCTAACTGAATACGTTACTTTTAGTCTCTTATTAAACATTATTTCTATTTTTTTTTTTTTATGATTTTTAATAATGTAGAGAGAATTTTGTTTGAAATTAATGAGTTTTTTATATTATCATTAAGTATGATTATTGAAAATTACTGTGACTGTCCGTTTGTCACTTTGATGTTTTTTCTGGCCTTATTTTCGTTTAAAATTAAAAATATATGCACGTCATAAATGACATTGCCGGTATTTATTTTACTTCTTCACCACAAATATTATTGAAAATCACCAGAAAAACATTAAACAAACAGTGTATAATTAAATTAATTTTTGTTAATCTTTTTCCTTTTGTGAAAACGTATTTCGACTACAAAGACGTCATCACCAATATGAATTAGCTAATCGTAAAAATTTCCCTCTGAGGAAACATGGTATTTGGATTTTTTTTAATATTAAAAAAAAAAAACGATGTCCACTAATTTCAAGTTTGTGAGAGCAATAGAAAATTTGTATGGATTACAAAAATCACAATGGTCCACAATTGTTACATTAATCATAATTAAGTCATATAAAAATGATAAGTATATTTTTAAGCAATATGATAAGCTTTTAGGCACCTTGTTATTCGTACTGTCATTAATAATACAATGTTTATTCTCTGAAATCACTTCTTTTAAAGAAACAAAATTTATGAAAATATGATGAAAAGTCATTGTATAAATATTTCTTTTTTTTACGTTTATTTAAATGTTGAACTATAGCATTAAAGATGAAAATATATCGTGGGTGGAAAAATAAATGGAAAAACATTATTAGCATATTGTGTTGCGTATAACCTCTGTGTGGTATGCTATGCGTATTAAAGCTGTCATAATTATAAGCTTTCACACTTTTTTTCAATGTATTTTTACAATTTTCTTTATTTGTCATTTTTTTTTATAATAAAATATGACTATAAATTTTGCTGTAAATTTATGTCGTACATTACAATAATCATTAAGAAATTTATAAAAAAAAATATGTTTTATAAAAATAATTTTTATATTATAAAATAATGTGCTTTAAAGCTTTTACGAAAATATTCGAGTTATTATTATTTTAACAAATGTGTTGTACTTTTAAAAGCCATTTTAAACTAATTTATCAACCGAATATAAAATGGATATTATTTTCGAATTTCTTCAATACAAATTTCCTGAAAATACTAATTTTGTTCATATTTTGGAACCGTGTTTCTGGTGATTTTCTTCATTTTTTAAATAAAAGGGGGAAAATTAATTTTTGTTTTTGATTTAGATAAGATTCATTTTCTATAGCAATTTGGGCCTAAAATATTCAAAAATAACATCCAGGTAATGATAAGACTTGTAGTTTTTGAGATATCCAAATACGATGCGAACTTTGTAAGATATGTGTTTAAGGCCCAGCGCACACCATCAGATTTTCTGATGAGAGAGTTTGATGTAACTAAATAAAATGTATTTTATATTAGACCCCGCACACGGTAAGATTTTTACATAAGGCATCAGAGTTTTTAATCGGAAATTCAGATCAGAAAATCTAATGGTGAGCGCGTAGATATAAGGCTGTCTGAAGTAGCATCAGAATTTCTGATTAGAAAATCTTACGATGTTATCTGAAGTCGGCCATCTGTTAGTTCATTGATTCATTGTGATTCATTGTACGTATCCGATGATACCCGATGATATGCGCTTGTTTAAGAATTTATTCTGATGTATGGTCGAATATTCGTAAAAGAATTTCTTATAGGACTGTCCGATGGTGTGCGATGACGTGCAGACTTACTGATGAAAAAATCTTAGGATGTGCGCTGGCTCTAAAAGTCTACACATTGAGTCAATCCCAAGAAGATTTAGTTTTTTTTTGGGCAATCTACTAAATATGCCTTTGTTTGTGTTCAGGTTATGTAATAAAGATTCAGTTTTAGCGATCTTCTTATTTCCACATATTGACTGCAAATGTGTCCTTTTCTGGATTGGACCACTAATATTTTGGTGCAATAGGTTGATATTAAAATGTCATGATTGTCACATTAAAATCCATTGATTGAAAATATGAAATATGACCAATATTTACTATATAAGGAAATATAATCAATTTGTGTTTTTTTAAAGATTTATTTATCTCCAATATGATTTGTTTAAAAACAAAAAAAGCCAATAAAATCAATATTAATATAAATATATCTGTCACTGAAGTTATAAATAGGAAATAATAGCAATATGGAATAAATATTATCGGAAATGTTTACATATAACCGGAAGGAAATTAATTAAAAAAGTTTTTTATCCATATTCTATGCACACATATGTATAGTGTATAATATATGTTTGTGTACCTTACTAAAATATAAAGCGTATTTTACACTTAATTTAAATAATATGAGAGTGCAGATATTTTAATAAATTATTGTTCAATAATATTTTGGGTATGTTCTTTAATTAATTATGGTTTTCTTCGAAAAGAGGGAAAAATCTAAATAAAAGTTCTAATAAATTTTTCGTTCCTTTTATTATACTCGGCATATAAAAAATGTCCGAGTAATTTTCAAGTTTGAAACGCTAGTAAATATTGAACGCACAAACATTGATATAGGTGTTCATTGAATCACCTAAATCGTCATGATTACTTAAAATTGAAAGGTGTGTTGAAATTTTGTTGACGTATTTCAAGAAGTAAGATCAACTGAATGCGAAAAATTGGTCCATTGAATCCAATGGATTCATGCCAATCCATTTTCCAAATTTTGAAAGATAGAAGAAAAGTCCAAAGATAATAAATGTTTATTTTTAACTTTTGTTTGAAACAGTTTTTCGAAAATTGTTTAAATTTGCCTCAATTTCTGCTCAAATTAAGCTAATAATCACATTTATAATTACAATACCTATTATTATTATTATTATTATTATTATTACTATTATATTCATGTTTATAACTGTATGGATTGTTGCATATTTAGAGCATTTTATGAATGCTTATCATAAAAAATAGTCCAAGCATTGATACTGAAATAAATGTCGAGTATCTAAGCAATTAACTCTGTTAGTTGTTATCTTTACGTGTTTTTATATTGCATTATATCATAGTTTTATACATTCGTAGTATCTATCATATTTTCACTCTACGTTAACCGCACTCGAATAGTTCGATAGATTGTCAAATAATTCTAAACTAGTTCATAATAAATACTTCTGGAATTTTCTAAATTGATCTGTAAAGGGTTGAAACTTATCCTCATCAAAAAAAAAAAAACAGATTGAGCGATTTTGCCGAAAGCGAACACAATTTTAAATAACTTATTTACGCGTCGATATCATTATTTGCTCTTATGATAATCGAGACGAAAAATAATTACGAGCATGCATATACTCTAATAAACAAAAAAAAAAGACGTGCCGTTTAAGTGTTGATTTTCATAAATTCGCTTAATTCGTTCTCATAAAAAATGTTTGAATGCGCAGATGAGCGAAGCCGCATATTTTACAGCAAAAAAATATTTAAAAAAAGTTAAGGAACGAAAAATTTTTATTTTTATTTTGTCAATTATCTTAAGATATACATAGAGTTTTTAAATAATTAAGCCTATTCACTTGTTTAATTGGAAGGTTCGTTCTTCTATGAAAAACTACCAATGACAAATCCAAGTAACTATAACTTCTTGAAATATTGTAAATGTATTGTATGTAAAGCATAGTTTGCACCAACTAAAAAACTAATTACAATAAAATATAAATTATTTCTCTCTATCTCTGTTATTACCATAAGTAAAGAAAGACGTATGAATAAAACGTATCTCACATAATATTATTTATTTCAAGTATCATTAATAATTAATAATAATAATAATAATAATTGAAAAAAAGCGGACAAAATATATTCAATGCCTGTTTTTAGTACTATACCTACGTCTGTTGCCTATCTAATATGTCTGCTTCTACCGAATAATAAATATTCGGCAATGGATCATTAACAATTTCCTACATTCATTTCAGAGAACGTGTTTGAAAATTATAAGCACTCAAACCTTATTTCAGATAATAAATTAATGTCATTTATTATAAAAAATTATTATATGAAAATTCTTTTTTTATGTACGCAATACGAATATACAGTGTGTTCAAGTAGGAGGAGGATATATAAGTCAAATTATTTATCCAAACATAGTTTAATATGCAAAATCTAGAAAAGAAAACGTATGGCTTGGTAAGAGTTTGTCCTAAAAAATTATTTCGAAAAAATAAAATTTTCATTTTAAAAATGTTTTTTTTTGGGAAGGACTCTTTCACAAGCCCTCGTAATTGAACATACCAAATTTCGTAACATTGGAATAATTATCAGAGTATATATATATATTGCTAAATTTCATAAGATTTGGATAATTATTATTTGAGTTGTTTCTGTCCGAAAATATAAAGAAATATAATGTATACATCATTTGAGATTTTCTTATTGTAGATGATTTTTCTTATTCTAATTTCCCTTATTAATAATTTATGTATTTTAAAAAATTTTAAAATACCAGGAAAATAAATTATTAAACCTTTCTACATAAAAACTTCGTGGAATAAACTATTTATTTATTAAAATTGAAACGATCTTTTTCCTTTACAAAAATCCTGAAAAGTTCGTTTTTTTATCGAATTAAAGATAATTTTCGATTACAGGTTGTAAAGGACGGCTATTCATGTTTTTTTTGATATTGTTATAAAAAATAATCAAATTACAAGAAATTAAGAAATTAATTGAGTGACCGTTGTTCGAAATTCTCAAAATCGCAATTTTCAAGATGTTGGGCAATGGGTATCGATTTTTAGACAGCCCACAAAACGGTGTTATTTTTGTTATTGAATAATCTTCCCATTACAGTAACGAATATTCGTTTAAAGCTTGTGGGTGGAATCGTAAATTTACAAACTTCAAAAAAAAAACTCACATTTCAGAATTGTCAAACAGGAAAAGATGTTACACTAATCATAATTAACACACATAAAAATTTTTGGATATTCCGAAAAAATGATTGATTGTGGGCCCATGGATTAATATCATAAATAATTTTTTTTTCAATTTATACAGAGAAATAAATACAAATTCAAATTTATTATTTTGTTCAAAAAAAAAATAAAAAATTGTATATACTTTTTTTGTTATGGTTTCATGGTTAAAAAATTGACTTCTACACACGAAAGTTAAAATTTTTAAATAGACAGAATATTTGATACATTTCATTGTCAATAAATTCTGTATCGATGCACAGAATCCTGTATGCAACAGTGTAATATCGTTAGTTGGTTACCAGTTGCATTGAACAGGATAAAGTCGTATGATATGACTGGTGTATTCTTACTATATATAAGGATATACACTAAATAAGGATTATAATTTGATTATACAGAGATTATTAATGTCATGTTGAATTTTATCTAACTCTTTACTTGTCTGGCAAAGCTTACAAGATTTCAAATGTCACATTTATTTAATATTTTCTTTATTCGATTTGATTTCTATTCTATATCTGCCCTGAAATATTCGAAGAAGGTATTCTAGTAAATTTAATAAATGAAATTTCCACATGTTTGAAATAAAAAACAGGTACAAATCCTAACTAACATTGTCAATTATTTAAATATCATATAAGCACTGAGAAAGGTATCAATTTTTATATCTAAATTGCTTGGTATCATGGAAGAGGAAAATTAACGGTTTGAATAATAAGGTATATTAAATTTAATCTAAAATTACCTAGTATTAGAAAATTTTGATATGGGTGCTAATTGCATTACTTAATTGGTAATAAAACAAAGGAAAAAGTTAGCCGAGCTGATATTTTGAATGTGTATTCTAGACTTAAAAAGCAAGTTTACATATGAAAAAAAACTGTCGATCTGCTTTCCCCTGCATTCTCGACTCGGTTTTCTGGCATAGAATATATTTTTTACGTAAAAACAACCAACTTATGTTTAAAACATTTTTTCTTGAAGAGTTTAGATTCGTCACAATTTTAAATCAAATTCAGATTATGAACACATAAACACGAAACTCTTAATCGACTACTTATTTAGTATATTTTATGAATAAGTAAAAATGGTTAAAACATTAATACTCGGCCATTTTATGGATATGTGAACCAATGTTAGTTGTTATCTTCTTCACTTGTTTAAATTTTGAAATTTGCCAAAACCTTAGTGGACGCCTGTAGTTATATTGTGTAAAGTGACCATTTTTCCATGTCTTTTAAATTTTCCATTTGTTTAATTATTTTCATAACATTAAATCAAATTAAAGCGATAATAGTTCACTCAGTGCTTCCAAATAATAGAAATTAGCTCAAATGCTGAATTTCATGATTGTTCAAAAAGTGTGAAATATTTTAAACCAGTTTTTGAGGTAACTAAATAATTTCATCAGTATTGAATTAATTTCTTCTTATAAATATTTTCTAAATTTTCTAAATATAGTGTATGAATTTCGTATTTTACTTCTTGATATAATACTTAAACAATTAGTATTTATAATTATTCTAAATAGAGTTGTAATTAATTGTGGTTATATTCAAGATAAAATATAGTTCGGTATACATACTATACTACTATAGTAATAAGTGGAGTCCTGTTGAACGTTTTATAAACTGTTAAATACCTGCTGTAATTATAGGTATTTACATTTTCACAACTCAACAGAATGTAATTAGTTTTGTATGGTGATGTAACTTTTAGTGCAAGCATAGAATAGAACAGGGTTAGACAAAATAATATTTTAATATTAGCAAATTATAAATAATATCGTTATGTATATAATTGTTGTGTTGAATTATTTATCATAATTAATTTTGCTTATCTATCTTAAATAAATTATAAAATATACCCTTCAATTAATGTAGTTTGTCATTTTAAGAAAGCGACGAAGAATTCTGGTCCTCTAGTTTTTTGTTTTTGAACATACAATAAAATAAAACGAATATTTTAAGCCCAATGAGTGTGTACATGGTTATCGAAAGTAATCTTCGAAATTTTTTGAATTTTGCATGTTAAGTCAAAATTTTACGTTACTCTCACTCACGTTATCAAAGACAATAGATCAAATATGCTTTGACTCTCCTGTATCAATCAGAGTATCAACTAAGTTTCAGTCTCGTTTATGCACTCTCTGCTAACCTGAATTGTAGATGTAAGCTGTAGATGTCCCAAGAAACCATCTTAATTCAGCGTTGGAGGATATAAATGGAAACCTTAGTGTGGATTAGAAAATTAACTTATGCTCTTTCCGCACTTTCTCCTGAAAGGTAGTTACTCGTCCCAAGTATGCAAAGATGTATTTAGTTTTGCAAGCATTTTCAGGTCAGCGCTTGTACTGGCCAACTAACTCTAAGCCTTTTTTATGCACATTCTCCTAACTTCATTCTAGGTTTTAACGAATGCCCCTACTAATAAATCTTCAATTTACTTCGGATCATACATGCGAATGGAAACTTTATATATGGGGATTAAAAAAACTTCGTATGTGGGGATTATAATTCAATTTTCCTATTTCTTCTGAAAGGGGATTTGTGTTTCCAGTCCAGATCGGTTCTTGTACTGGTATCATCTAATATAAGCCGACTATTGTGTCATTTATTATTCGCTTCTACAGAAAACAGAATTTGACAACTTCTTTCTGGAAAAAGTAAATTTATTATTTTTTTTTTTTGTAAACTCACATAAAACTATTTAATACTATAAAAGATTTTCTAGAAATAATGTTATTCTTTTCACCCTGAAATTCAAAATAGAAATGTTTGGTTTTGAATTGTTAACATCACAATAAAAATTATTAAAATTATATATGCTTGAAAATGATGAATTTCAATTATATGAAGGCTTCCTGAAGCATTGACGGTTATAGATTATCCAAAAATTCCGATATTTTTCAGCAAGCCTAAAATTTCCAACAATTTGCACTTGAAATGTTTTGTACTATTTAGAGTCGCGTTGAAGTATCCACACGAAAAAGCTAGCCTTAACTTCTCCACATCGCCCAATAAAACTAGAAAATGGATGTGGAAAAACAATTACCACCTCGGAATACCTCAGCAAGTATTACAATAATGGAAACATATTTCATGACCAAACTTAAACAAAATAAATTTTTGTGCATAGTAAAACATTTTGTTTCAAATTAACACAATTTAGGTGTTCGAAACGGTCTACGCAAAATTAATCTTGATTATCTAAATACAGAAATATATCGAATTTTTAAAACAAAATCAGTGTTAACTCTATTACTAATTGTTTCAATACAGAGATAAGGTATGGTCGCTTATTAGGAAAACTGGTTTGCTTTATTTATTTAAATTTCAATGTTGGAAACTTATTATGTGAAAAAACTGAGGTAAGTTAAGCATTTTATTTAATTATAACACTTTTTTTAGTTTAAAAATCAAGAGACAAAGGAAAAGTAAGAAATTACCACACAAAAATGTACACAAAAATTTTTCACACCGGCCGTTTTTGACTCAAATACATAAAATTGCTATTGTGTAGCTATAAAGTAATTGGTCTGTTCGGTAGCGTGTATATCCATTACATGTAACTAATTCACGGAAACGATCAATTTGTGAACTGTGTCGGTAAACAACGTACCTCAATCTACTCTATATTTATCTGTTTCAAAACTAAACGTGAAAAACAAATGTATTACATTTATCATTTGTTTTTGCTCCGTACATAACAGACATGTTGTATCTAGACAAAAAAATGTTATAAAAATAAAAACCCTGAAGTAACGGTTTTGTTTGTTACCAAAACGATGAATAGATGTCACACAAATTCGACTCCATCCGGAAAATATAAAAGAAATAATAAGCTTGCTTTGGAGTTAGACTTTGGAAATACTTAGATATTTTGGAACCCCTAATTGTGTAGGTTGTCCAGTTTGTCCATTGAGACACCATTTGTCATCATAAATCTCGGACATATATAATTGTAAATTATTTGATTTTATGAATAAAATAATTACGCTTTAAAAATCGCATGTCTTAAAACTCTTGAGCTTAAAATTTTTGGGCTTTTCATATATTTTAGGCTTAAAAGTGAAAAAATTACATTTATTTTTTCTTATAGGATATTGCACTTTGGTTAAAAATTATAAAAATTTGGTACATTTAACTAGAGTACTATACATATATACAGGTAATCCTATGTTTTCTTTTATCCGCCATTATGACTCCTCTATAAGAACTGTCATTTTGACATTTATACAACACAAAAATTGTAAATAATTTTGAAAGACAAAACTATTGTAAATAAAAATTATATGTAAAACATGAGTATCTATTTATTCCTAAACCCATCAGTAAATTTTATTTTATTATAAAAAAAAGAATTTTCATGAAAAGAACGTATACTTTTATTATAACTCCGCCATTGTGATTCCTCTTGAACAACTGTCGTAGTATGTTGGAATGCTCATATAAAGTGCTCTTATTTAACTAGTGTGTAATTTTGGAGAAATCGCTTAAAATTCTGTTCACACAGAACGATATTTTAAACCAGTTAATCCAAGTATTATTTTGTTAATTTAGTTTTTTACATCTCTACAATTTACAATATAAATTTTAATAATACGTAAGATGAAATTCATTTGATTTACTCAACTCCCACGTACTGAAAATTTTCACTCTCTTCTTTATAATTGATTTAAAAGACAAACAAATATTTTTACAGAAAAAAATTAAATTTAATCTAATTTTCAATTTGTTTCTCAATTTATTTTTCTCTCTACTTCATACTCGGTATTTGGCCGAACGTAACATATGAAACGTAACGATGGTAGATGGATGAATTGTGATTTAATTTCATAAATTAATTTTACAAGAAAGGGATATTTTTTAAAGGGGATTTATAATCATTAATAAAATAAAATGTACAAAAATAGAATAAGGGAAAATGAAATGATGAGATTTGGTGAATTTGATTAATTTTTTACATTATTTCCGACCTAACATTCTTGTGTATGTTTTATAAATTGTACTATGCAAGAATATCAGGGTGATTTGTACACATACGTTCAATAAAAAGAAAACAAGCGGGACTATTGTCTTATAAATTACCGAATCAATTGATTTATATGACCTAATCATGCTTCGACTTGCAAACTTTCTCATACAAAAATTCGGATAAGTCGAGTATTTATAAAAAATAATACTTATTTTACAATTTTATGGCTAGATTTGACATATTGTTGGAAATTTGTACGAAATATTGGATTTCAGGCCATATCTCAAAAACTACCCAATCCAATCGTTAAGTAGTTGTTATTTATGAAATATACAGGTTAAACTACCAGAATAATAAAAATAAGATTGATATATTACCCATGATAAAGCCATATACTAATTTTGATTTGGAATTCAACATTAGCGACTTTAAAATTCCTAGACCCATTTTTCTGCCATTTTTAATACAATCTTAAAGTGCGTCCCATAAATTAATTTATCATTTCCCCCAATCAAACGCAATTCACAAAATTTCTTTATATAACAGATTCTAGAGACTATTTAACAGCTTTTGAAAAATGCTTAGCTTTTAAAATTTTTTTTGCTTATCTAATCCGAAGCTTTAAAAGAGCTAAATTTTTAAAGTTTAAAATTTAACCAATAAAATAATTCCAGAAATATGCTTCATAAGGTAATGTCTTTAGATTTTTGAATCAAACATACTAATTTAATTAATTTCCATAATTATTTACTTTTAACTTCCATAACACATAATTATTTACTTTTTAGTTAATTACCTAATTCAATAAATAATAAAGAGTTGTTGAATCAATTTAATTTGAATTATAGTGCACATACTATATACATACAAACGTAATATACGTACGTATATTAAATTTAAACACTAATCTAAAGCCCTTCTAATATATTTAACAATATTATGTTATTTTTTTATACTTGTAATAAGGTAGGTAAAATTCAATTTAATTCAGACATTTTTTATATCAATGTTGCTAAATTATTTATCTAAATGTAGAAAGATTCACATCACTTTCATGTATACAAGGTACAATATGTGAAGCTTTTAAAGTATATTTAAATCATTAAAAGTTCAGAAAATTTCGGAACTAGTTTTAAATACTATAAATTGTTGAAAACATTGAATCTTTAATTTTGATTCTGTTTTTGTTAGCAAACAATACGAGCTGCAAAACTTATAATAAAAAAGACTAAGAATTGAAATGAAGAATTTCCCTCATAAATATTTCAAATAAAAGTTGTTAGGTATAAATCATTTTGTAAATATGCTTAATTGAAAGAAAATCGTTCATGCAATTTTCGACAAAATACTTAAAAATGACTACTTGAGTTCAGGATTTCAAAAAACCATTTTTTTTTTTAGAACGAACTTTTTTTACCCAGCTTATAGTAAGTGAACTGACAAAAATCGTCACGTGACCGCATTGATCAGTGGTTTTCGAATTACATATATACAAAGAAAAAACGGGTACAAATACGTCTTTAATATTATGTATAATAATGTTTGTATTTTATATGATAGTAACATGAGGTTTTTGATTGTAACGCCATACGTTTCTTTTACAAGAAAAATAATTATTCAGTTTTATAAATGGTTTCATATTCTAACAAGCAACGTTCCGTTCACTTGCTAATATATCAATTGAAGATGAAATCAGTGACGGAAATTAAATTAAACTTAAATAGTATATTTTAAAAATAAAGTTTTAATATCTCGAACCTAGATATATCTTTAGTTTATAGCTTTTTTAATCGATTTACAGAGTATATATTATTCCAAAGATTCCCGGTTACAACTGACCAGGATACATTTGAGTAGAGTAATGAGTAGACTTCTGACAGGAGGCTGTCGGTAAAACTGTCACCTTCATAATTTGGGATCAAGGCGATCCTACTTGTAGGTCGTATTAGGAGGACAATGAAACCTCCATTCATGTCATTTGCACCTGTAGAAATCTTCAAAATGTTAGATGTAGAATGTTTGAGTTATTCCGGCGGAAAAGCTATCGGAGTTTTACCTGGACCTTGGTTTTGATAAAACCCTTTAGTATCACCTGCTCTGGATGATTCTTTCTCTGCACATTGAGCCAGAAGTCATCCTGACCTTAAAGTGATGGAGTATTCTAAAGAAGGGTACAGATGACCAAAAGTTCTAGGTACAAGGGACGCAGTTTCGCTTCGTCTCTGATTATTATCTTATCTTATTCCAGAGTGCTGCAAATTTTTTGTTATGCGATTTTCTAGGAAACGGTAAAGCAAGTGACTTCGCTAGAAATGGGACAAAACTGAATGAGAACACGAAAAACAGGGATTTTTAAATAGCAGAATGGATGTACTAATATTTTATGTATTAATATTCCTTGATAGAGAACAATCGCAAAGCTTAGAGTTTATTTTCATCAGTTCATTTAAAACTTAGTTAGCTTAGACTTAGCATGTGATGCCGTTGAAGCACTAAATAAGCTAGATATTCTGAATGTTTAGGCGTACGCAGTTAAATCATTAAATAATTAATGCTTAGCTTTATCTGTGACATCCTAACTTTTGTCATGATAATACTGTTTACTTCATAATCTAATACTGTTTAGTTTCTGCTGATGGTAGCTTTTTTCGTCAAACATCTTGAATAGACGTCCAAATGAATGTATTTTATCTTTTTAGGATTGAATTATTAATACGCCACTGTCTACAAATACTAATATTTCATACATAATGATAAGATCTCTATACAGTTAATAATAAATGATAAGGGATCACATTTTCTACAATTTAAAAAAGACATTCAGATAAAATTGAATTAATCAAGTCTCATATCACAGATCCGCCCTATAATTATTTATTTTACATGTAAATTCATATCATTATCATTTTTTTTAAAGAAAATTATTATTTTTCTAATTTTCCTAATTGTAATATTTTTATCTGATTTCTTAAATTAATTTTTTTCTGTCAAAAATAATTATATGAATTAAATAGAATTATTAAATATTTTTTATTGCTAATAGGATAAAAAAATTTTGTAAATTAAATATTTTATGAGTCTTTGTGTTTTCGAAGTTTTAAAACTACCTATCATAAAAGATTTTTTTTTAAAGATAAAGTTTTAGTCTTTGTAAAGTCTGAAACTAAAATAAACACGTGAAGATAACAACTTATTGTTTAGATACTCAACATATGATTGATTTAATTTCATTGTTTGGGCTATTTTTATTTAGCATTCATAAAATACTATAATTATCCAGTCTATACAGTTATATATGTATACATGTATAATAGTATGTAAAGTTATTATGAGATTATTATCCAAATCTGAGCTAAAATTTTGGTGAACGAAAAATTATTTCAAACACAAGTTGTATTTCCATAAAATAAACATTTTTGTATTTGAACTTCTTCTATCTTTTATAGTTTAAAAGTTGGGTCCACGATCCATTGGAATCAATGTATCGATTTAGCTCATTGACGAACTTAGATTAACTTTTTATGTTTAGAATATGGTATCAAAATTTCAGGTCTTTGTTTTTGAGCTATCATGATGATGGACGGACGGACAGTCGAAAATAGACTAGTTAGGTGTTTCTATAAACACCAATACCAAAATTTTGTTTGTTTGACAACACGCATACAACGTATAAATCCATCTGCTAG
Source organism: Chrysopa pallens (assembly GCA_020423425.1). Classification (NCBI taxonomy): domain Eukaryota; kingdom Metazoa; phylum Arthropoda; class Insecta; order Neuroptera; family Chrysopidae; genus Chrysopa; species Chrysopa pallens. The sequence goes on along the minus strand of CM035594.1, from coordinate 27,411,336 downwards.
TATAAATCAACCCTGCACGTCACCAGCTGTTATACATTTAAAAGTGGTACGGGTTTAATTGGGTCAAAAAGGTAAAAATTAGAAAAAAAGTTTCAAATAAAAATTGTAAAATTAAGCAAACTCTTAAAATTAGCCTTTAAATGCAAGGTACAATAGTCGTTTCTACAACATAGATAACATATTTACACTCTAATTTAGCTATATAAAAAATTGACCAGAAAAAAAATATTTAAAAATAATTATCCATTTGGAAAATTTATTGAAAAATTGTTGAATAAATGATCATTAAACATGATCAAATTGTTTATCAACAATAAACAAACATTCATAATATATTCATAATTAACAGTTTTACAATTTAAAAATTGGATTATAAATTTGTTTTGTATTTTTGAAATTATTGATTTTTTTATTATTGAAGTGTGTAATTGCTGTGTATCTATTTTGGTTCAAGTGTTTACAGGCTGTAATTTTATAAACTATACATAGAAAATAGAATGATTTATAGACAATGAGCTGGGTGCCCATAATTATATGATTTACATATACATATGCTAAAATTTTTATAGCCGTGACTATATGGTCTAAATTCGTATGGCCTGAAATATTTTTATTATTTATTTTTTTATATATAACTTTTAAATTATAACGAACAAGATAAAAATAAAAATGGTCTAATTATAAAACTTAAATATATTTCCAATTGTTAAAAAAAATGGATGAGTGTATTTATATTCGCGAGTCAGAAGTTATACTTCTTTGGTATCATATAATAAAAGGACTGGTCGTGAACACGGTTAATAAAGCTCAGTTTAAATTAGAATAATTCAATAAATATATATTTTCTTACATTAAGTGTAACATAAGTCATAACAACAGCTTGAAACTGTGAATTTTGTGTGACAGTGATGCGCGTGCATCTTAAAATTTCACTCTCATCATTTTTTTATAACGCGTATAAAGAAGTATAACTAAAATTTTTTTCAAATGCCTATGAGAAATTTGTTTACAACGTTCTTACTTACTTTCAGAAATAATTTCTAGTTCTACTTATGAAGTATATATATATAATTCCAATAGATAGAACCTGATTAATATATTTTATGATAATGATAAGTAGAAAATTTATACATTAATGAAGTGTGTGAACATGTTTGTTAGATAAAGAGAATGAGAGAGAACGATAGGATTCATACACCTATGAGTGGGAACAACGGAATATTGTCTCATATTTATTGAACAGGCGTGTTGATGTATGATAAGCTCAATTTTTTGTTTTATAAATATACACTTTTATGTTTACAATATGCATAAAAATAAAAGATCTCATGCATTAAATTTGTATGGCCTCTTCGGAAATAGTATTCCACCTAAAGAACCAATTTTGTAATCGATTATAGAAATCTATGGGTGTGACATTATTTTATGTTGCCAATTTGCTAATATCCATTAATATTACCAATATTTTATCATTATAATTTTGTAGTAACACAATTGACATGACATTAATTGAAAAACTATTCGGATTTTTTATTATTACGTTTGCTTCGATTAATTTAGTTTCATCCTGTTGCTAGAAATTATTCAATTTTTGTATGATTGATACCAAAATAATTTTTTTTTTAAACCAAACCAGTCAATGAGGTCCAAAATATTTGGAATTAGCTTTTAATTTAGTTAAAAAAAAAAAAAATCAATAGACTCTTTCATTTTAAAATTTTTTTTGAACTGTTAGCAATAAATTTGACAAAGATAGGAAATGTTTGCCTTTCATTTTATTACATTAGTTTTTTGATATTAATTTCGAAACAAAAACAAATCGCAAATTAAATGAAATGGTCTAAAGGTAAAGAACCAATGTTTAATAATATTTTTATACATTCGGTATTTACAGATAAAAAAATAATTATAATTATGAGCAATAAAATTATTTAAAAATAATAATAATTTTTATTTATTTTTTTATTTTTACCGTTACTGAAGTTGAAACAGTCATGTGGGTGGCTTTATATTACCCCAGGTGCAATTGTCTATAAAAAATTTATTTTTAATGATATTTTTAGGTGAAGCCCACCATTTAATTAATAAATTTTACGTTTTCGTCTACGGTGTTTGTTACTGTCAAAATAAAATAATTATTTTAAATGTATGTATTATTACTGACAAAAAAATTATTTTAATTTTAATAAAGAAATTTTGGTAATTAAAAATTATATTTCAGAATTTTAATATAAATTTCGTAGGCGCTATTGAGCCAAAATACTGGCTTTCAATATGAAAATTTAGTGTTTCAATGTAATATCCTTACAATATGCCCTGTAATATCCTTACAATATACTTTTTTAAGTATCTATGCACTAAACATATCTTTGATTCCCTGCAATAAATTTCTAAAAAGTTCACGCTCGATAACTATTTTGGTTTTAGAAACACTAAATTTAGTTAGATTTAAAAGCTATTGCGTGTCAAGTTTATAATTACATCCGCGAAAAATATATAAATATATTTCTATTTATAGTTCTGATTAAATATTATCTAATCGATCGCTCATTCCACGAATTGTTAATAATATTTTAATCAACAGTGCTAATATCAGCGTAGTTCAATGCGCTTTCATTACTTAATTGTTTTTTATTTAATTTTTTTTTTTTTTTTTTAACTAATGTATATGAAAATTTTGCAAGTTAACTATTAAATAAAAATATTCTAAGCAAATTCGACTCTTTTTTTATATTTCTATCTTTAAACCCTAAATGAAGTATTTAGAAAGACAAAAATTTTGTGTGTACATAAAAGTCATTGATTAAATTACAAAAATTCAGTCGGACATTAAGTTTTAGTGGTCCCTAAACACCTTACAACATTTTAAAATTTACATATCTAGAATATATATAGAATAGTGTGTGAGAATATGATACAAATTTATTTAGGTCCAACATATTGAGCTAAATAACACTTCGCTAAGAATTTCTTACCTACACCCAGTTTACTCAAATTTTTAAAACTAACTCAATTAATGGGATTCTTGGGCTCAGCAATAGTAACCACAACGATGTCTAATGATATTTCTGTCTGAAGTTCTTTTGCAATCATGTGCGAAAAATTAAACTATAATTTTTAATAAGACTCGTATATGATCCTCTCAAGGCTTCGTGGAAATTTCATGAGGCAGCACTAAAAGGCACAGAATGGTCTATTAAAGCTGTATTGAATTTGAGCCCAATATTTGAAAGTTTATAAGTATCCATTTGTTTTCGCTGCTTGAATCCAAAGAATTCACAGACTTCGATAGAAATTTCCGCTGTGCTTGAAAACATAGCCACTCCGCTTCCTATTAGTAATACTAAAAAGACGAATTTATTTGAACTAGAAATGTGCATAATTATAACACAGAGACATTGAAGTTTTAACCTAAAAAGAAGACAGTGTTTCGATTCAAATCCTAGTAGGGCAAGTCCAAGAATCCCGCATTTATTTATAAGATCATACCGGTGTTAATTTCACCCTGTCGAAGAATCATACTGAATTCCTTACATTGGTAGCTCTAATTTCTGAGTTTTAGAGTACGCATGATGAAGCTTGGTGAAATCAGCATGTCTTGAACTCAACACAGAGTATACTCCATATAAATTCTAACCGAATATACACACTTAAAAATAAATCCCCAAAAAACTGATCATCATTAAAGTCTCAGTGAGGGTGAACTATTTGAATTTTGTGGGCTTAAGGTTTGAGCATAACCTGTCATATGTCTTAAATCAAGTTTCGGTATATTCTTTTTTCAAAAGCCACATTCAATAATTTTCTCACACATATTATTTACTTTAGTCAATACACTGCTGTTTATTTAAATTTTTCAAAGTGATGCGCGTCAAATCAATACTTGTATTATTTTATTAATATAGTGGTGTTTGTTATCTCTTGAATAATAAATTAAAACTGGAATAAACTAAACGTTACCGCCTACAACTCAACTGATACAGTCGCATATTGCGACGAGACCGAAGACCGGTGAGGGGCTTACTATATGCTATACGAATTTAGCTTAAAGCAAACACATGGTATATGTATTCGACAAGCTTTGAATACAAATTATTATCATTGAAATAACATTGAGATTAATTTAAAAATTATTTTGTTTTTCAACAATATTCTTTGTATAAGTCTTCGTGATCGTAAATTTATATCTTTTTCGATAAATCACTTCTAATTTAAGTTAGTTTATTGCTTAAAAAACTAGCCTAATCTTTTTCGAAAATTCTATATTTCGAAAATGTTCATTTAATGTTTTCATCAAGACGAAAAATACTTTAATAAAATCCTATGAAGCATATACTTAGATTCAAAAAAAAGGGAGGTGGACCTATTATATCAATTTTTATGGGGTATTTTATATTTAATACATTTCAAAATGACAGTTTTAATAAGATAAACACAATTAAATCTGTTAAAGACCCACAAAAAATCCTGTAGTTTTGAATTTAAATGAAATATTACTGTCAATACGTTTTTATTGAATATGATTACACCCCGAAAATCAATTTGAAAGCAATTATGTTAATGTTTTCACCAAAATGAATTCACCGAGAAAAATACTTAATACCAAATTCAATGAAACATCTACTTAAATCCAAAAAAAGCTCCTCCCGCAACCTATCATTTCAATTTTTATGGTGTCGTTTTTAATTTATTCATTTCAAAATAACAATTTTGATTACATAAACACGTTTAAACCTGATAAAGAAAGGAATACTCCAAAAATATCGTATATTTTTTTATTTAAATACACATGAAAGATTACAGTCGATACGTTTTTATTGGATATAAGAATTCCTCGAAAAAAAAAATTCGAAAGCAATTATGTTATATTATTTATTGTGTTGAACATTTTAAGTCTCTAGCTCACCTAGAAGTTGATTTAAAATCAATTACAAAATTTCACCGAGCAAATAAAACTCAACCTGAGTTAATCAATAAAAGTAAAAAAACAATTATAGATTACACAATTCGAGTTAATTGTCTTAATATTTGAAAAACAAATGATATTTTGAGAATTTTTGTACGGGTAAAAGTCAATTTAAGATACACACTTTTCAACAAAATGTGTTGTTTTAGTCTCATATTATTTCGCGTGGGATATTTACGAAAGGAGAAGGGGTGGGGGTAAATGGTGCAAGGATTATTAGTATACATATATATAACCCCTAAGGCAAAGAACATAAAAAACTAGAAAACAATTTTTAATAGTTCCCAAGATAATTTTGCATGTCAAGTTTTCTAAAACCATTCATATTTAACATGAAAATAGTATAGCTTAAATTGGCTGTAACTGAATGTAATATTTTATTTAGTTTTTTTTATTAAGCTAGTTTATATAGTTTCGTCGGTGCTTATGATAACTAAACACATTTATAATGACTGATCCACATTAAGTAAATCAATCTATGTATTATGGGCTGACAGTATGTTTTAGTGGAAAGCTTTGGAAATTCTACTTCTAGTTTAACAAAGCATTTTAGTCGATATTCTAAAAATATATCTGAAAATGAATTGTTATTCAAATAAGGAGAAAATTAAAACCAGATTAAGCTCGACACCTACCAGAATCCTCTTGTTACCATGAAATTAAGTTTTTTGAGGATCAAATATATAATGTCAAACTTTAACCTATAAAAAAATTAAAAAAATAGTTTTTGTTAATCATATATTGTGGATCAGGCATTAACTTTTCATTTAACGTCTATAACTTAGAGTAGCTATAGAAGCACTTATTATCTATTATGTAACAAAATTTTGTATTGTCAGTTACCTTAAATTAAATACATTTCTTACAAAAGGTCTGTTTTAGATTAGCTACAGGTCTGGCTAACACTAATATGGCTTACTTATTAAAAATATCTATTTTGGTTCGAAATACACATATATCACGACAGAAAGCTAAGTTTATGGATGTGAACGAAAAATAAAGAATTTTAGGAGTTGGAGAATTGTAGGGTTTATGTAGAGATGATATTGATATTAAGTTTGAATTTATAATGCATTTTATTCACATATATAATACATACATTACACTTATCAAGTATTCGAGTTTAAATGTTTTTATTAAAAATGATTTTATTAAAATAATGATACATGTATATAAATGATACACGTGTGTGATACACTACGGTTGTTATGATGCCTTTAAGATGGTGCGCACATACGCATACTAATCCTGCAATAAGCAGTGTATATTGTCTTCTATCTCATTCTCTCACACGTTAAATTCTACAGAGACTTCTATCTCATTCTCTCGTACGTTATATTCTATAGATGTACATTATATTTATAAAGTAGCCGAGTTTCAATTTTCGATAGATATTTTTATTAAAACTGATTTCATTAAAATAATGAAATATGTATATAAATAATACACTTGAACAATACAACACACTTGTTATGATGCCTTTACGCTGTCGTACTCATACGCATACTAACTCTGTAATAAACACTGTATATTGTCTTCTATCTTATTCTCTCGTACGTTATATCATATAGATGGTTGTCTCTTTAACTGTCACTTTTTCCTTTCAATCAAATAAGGGAAGTTTAACTTAAAAAATTGTGTAAATCAAAACAGATTTTTTACAATTTTAAAATTATAAGTGATATTCATTTATAATGTATGAAGGCACTGCAAATAGTTACAGACTTCACATACACAGTCAGCCCAGTCAGTACAAGTACAACTACGTACAAGTATAGACTTCTTACGTGTATATATGCTCTGCTATTGTATGTCTTGTTAAATATAATAATGTTTATTACCAGTTATAATCGTTATTGTTATGATTATGATTATTATTATTATTAAATATGAAAGTCGAGCTTTATTATATAGTTCGCAATACTCTTTGTTACAATTAAAGTACAAAATGTATAAAATATACACGATGTTACCAATAACATTAGCCCATAACTTTTTAGGTTATATACGGATATTGCCTTATACTGAATTTGCATCATACTGTACATCATACTGTAAAACTGGACTCAAGAGCATAATAAAAATTAAAATAAAATTTGATTGAAAAACAAAAAACTTATAAGATATCAAAAATTAAATAAATTTATATCTAGATAGGAACAGTTGACCTCAGAATCTCATTCATTCCTTTTTGTTTTGAATTTTAGGCATTTTGAATGTGATGCTTATTTTTTAAGATTTTTAAGATTAATGATAAATTATTTTTTAAGATTAATTATCAAATCCATGTTCGTGAAGTTATACCGCTAACATTGAAGTAATAAAAAAAATAATGTCAACATCCCAATTACTTATGTTGGTTTAAAATTTGAGAAAAGGTATATTTTTAATAATATATTTTTAATAAAACTAATTACAAAACTGTATTTTAATAAAAGGAAAATAACTTTTATTTAACGCGTGACTTCTGGTAGCTTTCCCATAATACAAATCTCAAAGTTTAAGATAATATTTTTCAAATATTTTCACGGTTTTTAGATTTTGTTAGGAAATATTTTAATTAAAAATTAATAGGCCTAGCTTTTTATGAAATTTAGTTTCTTAGAATTTCTTAATACTTTAAAGTTGAGTTTGATATTTTTTATGTTGATGTTGGTGTACTTAATGGTTACAGTGTGTATAGAAGAAATGTTTATTGTTTCGTTGCTATTACAACGATTAAAATCATAATATGTAATATAAAGATATCTTTTAGCTATTAAATATAACAGAGCTATATAAATTCTTTACTTAGAAGATATCTAATACATTCTTGTTTAGAAAATAGAAAATAGATTTTTACATTTAAGTACAGTGCGATCACAATTTTATAGAAAATTCGAGTGTGGTTGCTCATAGAACTACTCAATTAGCCCATTTTTGTATGTTTGCCCTTCCGGTGGTAATTAAGATAACACAAAAACAAAAGGCGATGGTGAGACGAAAGTTTGAAAATATATTCTGAGCTTCGTGCAGTTCGTTAATGATCAAAATCGTTCAATTTGATGTCACAAATTCGTAAACCATCAGAGGTAGTATAAAAACAAGAAAACTTTTGTTTACTTAAACTAAGTAATTTTAGTTTAAAGCATTTTCAGCTCGGCTTCAGAAAATAAATAAATAAATAAATAAATATATATATATATATATATATATATATATATATATATATATATATTATATATTTATATATTTATACATATATATATATATATATATATATATATATATATGTATAAATATATAAATATATAATATATGTTTATGTGTATAAAATAATAAATTATTGTTCAATTATATAACAAACTCATTATAACTGTATAAAATACTTATTGTATGAAATATTTCAAACAATGATTTTACAATGTTTGTTATAATTTTCATTTGTTTTAAGAAAATATCAACTCAAATCTCCCTATCCTAAGATTAATTTAAACTCCCAGTTTAAAAAGGTTTTAAATTTCATCAAATAAATAACATTTTAAGTGTTTAATGTAAAAGTTATTATTAAATTATATTTGTCTTTAATGCTTGTAAATAATAATACATTGTACTAATATTAGAAATAGTTTTTACCATTTTATAAGCTATATCATTTTTAAATGGCTATCATAAAAACTCATTAAATAGTATTTTCTTGTCACAAAAGCATAGCACTTTACAAAAAGAATCTCCATACCGGTAAAAATATACAAGACTTCATTCTTATGAGCCTTAGGTGTGAGCACTAAAATTTCAACTATACTTAACATCAAGTCGATTCGCTTTTATAGTCCTTTGGATCAATCTAAATAGATGTATAATTTCTTATGAATAAATTTCGATTTTTTGTTACAATTTTTTAGATAAAAATATTTTGTATTTTATAAATACGTATTTTGACTACAAAGTAGTCCTCATCAATTGTAATGATTCTCTGAGGAGATGTTACAATTAGCGAACTCATACTGATGCTGACTACTTTGTAGTCGAAATACGTATTTATACAATACTAAATATTTTGATCTAGGAAATTGGGTCAAAAAATCGAAATTTATTCGAGTTATAATATTCAAATTAATTGCTTATGCTGTAAAAATTTTTATTTTATTTCAAAAACTACAAGGAGTCGAAAATTTTGTATTTTGAACTTTCAAAAAAATATGGTGTTGGTGTAAATAAATGTATTTGTATATTCATTTTATAATACAAAATAATTATTCATTGCTCTTCCACCATTTTAATAATAAATTCCAAAAGAATAATTTTACAAAATTGTTCAGAGTATTGGGAAAACCAACACTAAGCGAGGTTTATCTACACCTTCTCTAATTACGTATGATATCTTGAAATGAAGAAAATGCATTTCCTTAATTAAACAACTGTAAAATGATCAAAATATTTTCGTTATGAATATATTAATTAATTTACTCAAAACACTGTTGTGCTTTAGAGAGAGTGTGCTTTATGTTTAAATCCCTGAACATGTTAAATATTTAATAGGATTTTCATATGTCGTCTTCAACTCTTTCTCTCCTTACATAAATAAATACTTCATTATTACACATACATAAACTTAAATATTTAAACTTTGTCAATTAGAACGATGCTTTGAATATTTAAAGGTCACCATAATATGATTTTCAGACTTTATTTATGTATTATTATATAAACTGATAAATTATTATATAAAATCTCAATAACGCTCCTTTAGTTATCCACTTTGAGAAATTTTTATACTTGTATCTATTAGTTCAGAATAAAATGATCTACTCTGATTTTTATTTGGATTTTAATTGAGCAACGAGTGTTAGGATCCCTGATACCCTAGATAATTTGTTCATATTTGTATACTCAGAAACCAAGTAATATTAAGTACTTCTTAAATTTGTTACTATAGTAGAAATACCCCGAACGCGGTGTCAATAAACTACAATAAAATTTCAAAAAAAAATACAAAATGTAAAAAAATATTCATTAACATACGCAACATAAGAATCATTTCTTATTACGCATTAGATGATTAATTATTTTATATACTCAACTGTGCGTTTTTCAGATTTTATATTTTTAATTGTCAAAATAAGACATTATTTCATTATAATGTATTTTATACATTTTTTTTTCATCACATCAGTTAATTTTTTGAACATTATTCAGTTTCTGAATTTATTGGTTTGAATCGAAAGGAATCGTCACAAATACCAAAATAATTAGTTTTTCTCCATCACGCTCAATTTTTATCCAATTTTGACTAATAAATTATGCAATCCTACTAAATTTGAATCTTACGTCTTAAATTTTGGGTTAAATTAAACGTACATATAATGAATTTCAAGATCGTCAGAGACTGATCATGACATTTGATATAAGGTTTAAAATAAGCCAATTAATAAAAATGAAATGTATGACCCAAAATTATAATTAGGCCAACATATCGAAAAAATTTATATTTTCGACCAGATGAAAGCAAAATAAAATTTTTTTTTTTAATGATAATCTGCAATGAGTATGCGAAGGTACTTTCCTTTATTAATTGCTCAAACTTTCAGATTTCTTCAATTCATAATCGACCCACTCGTTAAAGTATGAAGTGAAAATAATAGTCCAAACGTACAAACGTTCTATTTACACCCGTTTCTGAATTTATTGGTTTGAATCGAAAGGTACTAAACATTTAAACTTTGTTTTATATATACTTAAGAGTTAATAAACGTTAAAATATGAATCGAAAATTCCCAGAAGATTGAATGAAAGCCAGTATATTATAGAAATATATAATATCTTACATATATTAACTGTGATTTTGTTACTAACATAAATATATACACTATTTATAATTATATAATTATATAATTATATAATATTATTTAGAAGGCCAAATATTTCCATCATGAACAAAATTTAACCTAAATCGTGTTTGTTTAATTATGTGTTATATAATATTTATACACAAACACATTTAAATTAAACCATGAAAATTGAAAATACCATAGGTTAAAAGGCTCCATTGCTTGAACTATAAAAATATAAAAAATATATCGTTTTCTGTTTGGGGAAAACGTATTTAAAAAAAAAAAAACAAAAAAAAAAAACAAAATTTTATTATTTGAAAATTGATTATTATTTATGTTTACCTTTAGTTTACCTTTCCACAGTTTTTTAAGTTTTTCTGATTCCAAACAGGTAAAAGTATTTTGATAAATGAAATTTCGAAGAATTTAGCTTCATTTTGGGAACCAAAACATCATAAATAGATTAATTTGAAAATTGAAAAGTATCGAAAATTCATGCTTCATCTTATTTTAGTATGACTTGTTTTATGTAAATACAAGTATTTTTCCTGCGAATTTTCGTATAAAATAGTCTAGAATTTCGTGTAAGCTTTTCGACAATAACAAAACAAATAAATATAAATGTTATTCTGTTCAATTGCAAGGCCCCACACACACCATCAGATTTACTGATCAGAAAATCTGATGTAACTAAATTACATGTATTGTATATTAAGCTTCGCACACCGTAAAATTTCTACATAAGACATCAGATTTTCTGATCAGAAAATCAGACGATATTATCTGATGTAGGCCATCTGTTAGTTAAAAAAGTAATTAATAAATTTAAATTATTTGATTTCATTCGTTCATTGTAGTTCGTTGAACGTATCTGATGATACCCGATAATATGCGCTTGCTTAAGAATTTTGTCTGATGTACGATCAGATTTTCTTATAGGACACTCCGATGGTGTGTGTTGACCATCAGATTTTCTGATGAAAAAATCTTACGGTGTGCGCTGACCTACCGAACAATAATAAAAATACCATTTATATAAAATGATAATATCATAAAATTTTATAAACAAATATTTACACAAACAATTGAATATTACAAGTAGATAATGTTTTAATGATTTTAAAATTTAAACTAATGTAGTTTCTGGATTTTTTAGCCATAATTTTGATTACATTTTATTCATTTTTATAACAAAATTTAATATTTGTATATGAGTTACATAATAATTTAAATATAATATTTTTTTTATTTTTATTAATAGCTTACAACTCAATCACGCCCCATATTTGATAAAATAAAAACCTTGCACAGATTATATCTAACAATTACAGTATACTTGTAAGAAAACCTGTGGTAACAGATGATACAAAAACCAGATTTTATTCGACTGAAACCAATAATTCTTCCCCCTTTAACATTTCAACCATTAAAATATGTCACGCATTCGGTTTATTATCAACAGCACTATTATTTAGTTTTTCCATTTTTATTCTTCAAAAAACACGTGGAAAAAGTTTTTTTTATATATGTTTTGTGAAAGCAGGAAAAAAAAAGTTGTTATTTGTTTTCAGAAACATACGAAAAAACATGACAAATTACGCACGTGTGTAGATGATGGGAGCGCGATAAACGTTTACAAAAATATTTCAAATGAATATAAAAAGTTTCATTGTTTTAAGGTAGTTCTCGCGTACGTCGTATAAAAAGCAATATCAGTTTATTGTTGTTTGAACTGTTTCATATCAAAATCTATCGGGAAATCTCAGTCTGCCGGGCAGTTCTTATAAGAAAATCTGATCATATATCAGACGAAATTCTTAAGCAAGCGCATATCAGATGCGGACATCGAACCACAATAAACCAATGAACTTTCAAATATTTTAAATTTATTTATTACTTTTTTAACTAATCGCTGGTCTACATTAGACAACATCGTAAGATTTTCGGATCAGAAATTCTGATGCTTCTTTAGACAGCATTAAATGTACGCACACTATCAGATTTTCTGATCCAAATTTCTGTTCAGATAATCTAATGTCTTATGTAAAAATCTTACCGTGTGCTGGGTCTAATATAAAACGCTTGGTTTTTAGTTACATCAGATTTTCTGATCAGAAATTCCGATCAGAAAATCTGATGATGTGCGCTGGGCCTAATAGTGTATATCCGCATAAGAGCTGTCATTTGTGTTTCCGATCTTTTGAAGTGGATTTTGGGCATAGTTTGCTTGAACAGCTGCACTGGCTATATGGACCAATTTTGTATTAAGGTTCCGTTTTTTGTCTATCTACAACCACAGGTATCAACATTTAATAAACGGTTCCATATTTTTAAGCCGTCACTTAGAATAAGAAAATAAACTGTAAAACAATAACCAAGTTTTTACAAAAATGTCAAATTCATTAACAAATATATTTGAGTTTTAAAACTGTGATTTGAATAATAATTTTATTGTGATCTGAATTGACAATAACGTATTTCAAATATAATTTTACGCGTGAATTACCTTAAGTTTTATTTGAGGTTTTATATATTTTTCTATATAAAAATATTCTTTTTCCTACGTTTTTTTTTTTGCAAGAAATCTTAAAAGAAAAAATTTATACGAAAGAAAACCATATAAATTACGCAACATATACAAATAGATAAAACAGGCAGACAGATAGACGAGAAAACAATAAGACTGTCAGGAATTCACAAGTAAATCGAAAACAAAAATAATAATGAGAATAACATTCGTGAAAAGTATGAGAGAAAATGATTTTTGTAAATAAACGGTTTCGTAAAGGTCACAATTTTGTGTGGTTACAATTTTGTTATTATTTTTAGTAATTGGAAAAAAAATTCAATAATTCATAAATTAGAATTTAAGGTGTTAATAAACTGAAATATTTAAATTTACTTATTCGTAAAATTACTTATTTGCTAAAGTAATTTTTCATAATATTATAAAAAATCTGAAAATGTGAAGTGTCGTTGTTGGAAGCGCAAGGAAATGGCTTCTTGTTGTATTAAACTAGTATATTGCTATATTTCACGGAGCTTCCGTCATTAAAGTTTCATACAGTTTATTAGAAAAAATTTCATTTTCTCTAGATATATTTTTGTATTATACTTGAGTATCGATATAAAACTGATTAGCTTATGATAAAACCCTCTGAAATAAATTTTGCTTGTTTTTAAAAACAAATTTTACATTCTGAAGTGTCTTCTTCAGATTCTTGTTCCATTTAGATTTAGAGCTTTTATTTATGGCAGAAGGGTGAACATCCAGATAGATGGAAAAACCAAATTGGATTAAATAGAAAATTTTATGTAAATTATTTTCAAAATTTTGATATAATATTTTTAATCATTACAAACTTTTGACCAAATTAACATATTATATATTATTGTGTCGTATCCATATATTAATAGAATTTATCATAGTAAATATTGATGACGTATAAAATCGTTTTTCCAAACTTATTTCTGAGAAAAGTAAAAGATACCTTATATGAGTTTTACCATTCTATGATAGAAAACCTTCTTATGCTTTATTATACGACTTTCGAGAAATTAAGGGTGAAAAAAGAAAATTGTATTGGCTTTAACATAATGGGGTACCGGACTGATTTTAAATTTGCTCTACTTCATAAAATGAGAAATTAGTCTCAATATCATCATAAATCTCTTCTATCTCTTTCTTGAAAACGATTTTAAACATGTAATTTATATGGATATACTAACAGTTGACGTAATGCATAGGTGTGTCCCTTTTTTGTTTAATTAGGATTTTTGAAAGTACATCCAAGATTTTTAAAAGATAATAGATTGTGAATTGAAGACGCTTTAATTGAAGTTATAAAAACTTTCAGTCCAGTTGTATGTTTGGACACCAAACATACCCTTTGCGTAACATATAGGTACGAGCAGTATTTTCCAATAGTAAACTAAATGCAGAAGTATAAATTTACTGAATCCTAAAAAATCAAAATAGATCTAATATTCCAATTGTAATAATAATATAACAAAGACAGACATATAATACAATATAATATAAAAGATGAGATGAGGATGATATCTTTCTAACAACCAAATCGAATGACATATGAGATGACTTTAACAAAAGTATATTATATTGGTCGGTGGTGTCTACAAACTAAATATAAGAAAATAATAATAAAAATAAATAAAAGACGAGCTGAGCACTGCTGAGTGCTTTAGAGTTCAGCCGAATGACTTTCTAATAATTATCATATTTATTTGTAAATTATAGTTATTTATAAAATATATACACCAATATATTGTATTTTCTTAATTGTTACGTCACTGTTCAAAAAGTGAGTACTAAATATGTTAACATTTATAAATAAATAACTCTTAATATTCAAGGCAGTATTGCGAAGACTGAATTTGCGAAATTTATAGTGTATTTTATCGCTAACTCTATAAAAATAAATACCAATACTTTTTATATATTTAACATCTGGACTAATATTAGAGTTTAATTTCCAAATCATGAATTTTAAATTTTAGGCACAAACCTAAACTTACCTCTTATCTTTTTTATTTCAATATCGAGGGTAAAATAATAATTTTCTATCCAAAAGTTAATTATATATAATACAAAAAATAGCATTTATAAAAAATAAATAAATAAAATTGTAAATAAATGACATTAAAAAAATTTTTTATTTGGTATAAAACAAACAGCCATGATCAAATTACATTGCGTTTTGCCTTCATCATGTTTCGTATTGTAAAAGATGAAAAGTTGATTGATGTGGTTGTGCAAATTAAAAAGTATTTTATCGTTTATTTACGACTTTATTAATTTTTTATTCCTATAGTAATTACTTGACTAATCTTTGATTATAAACTAGCAATGGTGGGACAACTAAATTAATGCGAGCATATTTCTCGAGACCCACTAGTGGCGCAAAAAGACGTATTTTATAAAATCAAAAAATCAAAAAAACAAAAACTATCATATTATATTCATGAGAAGAGCGAGAACCGTGTATCTTGATTGGCATGAAAGAAAAATTAAAAGAAAAAGTAGTAGAGGAACAAAAATTTCCTGCTTGCTGCCTTGCATCGAAATTCGACTTAAATGCATGCTATGCCTGCTTTAAAATATTTCCAAAAATGAAAGTCTTGAAAAATAACTTACTTTTATTTGACGAATCCACTAGCTAGTTTTCTAGATATGACATTAAATCCGAAATATTGGCCTTCAGATCGGATTTCAGACAAAATGCCAAAAACTACTCATGCAATCGTTAAATGGATGTTATTTTTGAAACTTACAGGTCAAGTTACACATTAAAAAAAAACCATAATTCTTGCGAAATCAGAGTAGAAAAATGTTTCGCGTAGAAAAATCGAGAAAACAAAATTTGCCTCCGATTTCTATAAAATTATGATTATTACCGTAATTTTGTGTGTAAATTTCAAAAATTGCATCCATAACAATTGTATGTGTAATTTTTGCGATACTGCCTGAAATTCGACCCGGATATAACCATTTCGGACAAATTGTAATATCTTGAAAACTCATTACTCAATAAAATAAATGATATGTTTGGCTTTCCTAGAAATCAATTACCATTTTAAAACTAAAAACTGTTCTGTAATTTTTAAAATTTCTTAAAATTATTCACAGAATGCCTTACTTATATTAAGAAATTTATCGATCGTATTGAAAGAAAATCTTTGTTAAACTACTTTGAAATGGACTAGTTAAATTGTATCGTTTATGATACCCTTGCCTTTGGATAATCAACCCCGTTTTTCTCTATAATCTACATTATTTCCACCATAAGATTGTCTTACAACATTATTTACGTTTTGATAAATCTTTGTTATGTGTCATGCATTTTTACAATGTTCAAAAACCCTGACACACAATTTTAAAGCTGCTTTATTTTAGATGATAAATTCTACGTCGTATTATTTGATAAAACAAAAATGATATAATAAATAGAATGCCTCTGGTGATAGATAACCAAACTAAAATTACGTAGTTAAATTTTATTATTTTACTAAAAATGTCATAAAACTTGTAATATTTATTTGAAAATCTGCATTTTATTTAATCTCTGTAGATCATGATAAATATAATTCATTCATACTAATTTTTAAATTACACGTGCTGTGCTATGTTTGATGCTACATTCAAATTACAAAGTTTAATTGGCTAATTTATTTTATAATTTGTATGTAATCAAGTAATAAATTTATAGTAATTTATTACAAAAAAAATAAAATAAATGAAAATAAATTTTATGGATTTGAAATAAATGCACTGATGCTCTCAGTTCACATTGATTAGTAATTTAGTCAAGTATCAAATAGTTAATTTACTAAGCATTTGAACAAAAACCGTACACATTAAGATAATTTGATAGTTCAGTCAAGTAATTTTATTACAGTATACAATGTCTTTTAACAGTATACTCTAAACAGTGACAGTCATATCATGTCTTAAATATAACTTTTTAAATTATATGACTGTAACTGTAAAGATATACTGTTAAAAATCAACGTATATTGGAGCTAAATATCAAACAGATTTCATTTGTTTATTTTTACAAGCAAATGAAAAGTGGCGAGGGAACTATTTGTATACAAAAAATAGAAATTTTACTTTACTGATTAACTAAGCAACGTTACTAAATTCTTGCCAGGAATGTTATTCAAATAATTCTTAACTACTCTTGCTATGTGGTAATATTACTTAATGTGAACAGGAATTAATTACACTAGGAAGAAATCAAAATAACATAATCTGTAGATAAATTAATTTAAAATTTAATGGTAATAAACGCTTAACAGTTAAGTAAATCATTCTTAAAAATCTAAAATATCACTGCATTTTATGAAACGACCTAATCATTCATTATCTGATAAATTCACGTTTCAGAAATCGATTTCCTTATATTTCGTAGCATTTTATACTGACAGGCTCATTATATATCGCCATTTTCACGACCGCAAAAAAGTCCAATGGATCAGATCCATAAATAATTTTTTTGTGCGTCTATAGTATTACTACAGATCTATACCTGGATACCTCTATAATAACCCAATTTTACCAGCATGCATGTTACTTCCAGTCGCTGCGTTTGAACGATATTTTATTTTTTGAGATACAGGAACCAAATTAATTCCAAAGCAAAGTTCCTCGCAAATTGTCGACCACTATCATTTAAGGAACTCAATATGGAAAACATTGAACAATGTCAGATGTATAATTGACGACTACATTAATATTACAGACCCAACAAAAATTTGTTCATGCATCTGATTCATAGAGTTTATATACAGTCGACTCTCGGCTCATAAAAAGGTAATTCAACAAAAGAATTCTATCTTGATCTCTTAATTTTGTGACATCATTATTTTCCAGTACACTAAACATATATTATTAAACCTCATTCAACATGTTTAGAGTATGCATATTAAATTTTTCAAGTACATTTATTATTAAATAAACATTAAAAAAGTAAATAATATTTTCCTTATTAATAAAAATAATAATTCCTACTATATTTTTAATATATTTTAAATTATATAATAATAATAATAATAATCTACAATCTACAAGTTTTATAGTATAAACACTACAATCTCTATTCCTGTATTATTATGCATAAATAAAATGTTTTTATAAATAATTTATTGTTTAACTAATAATAAATAAATAAAATTTTATTATTTTATCATTAACATGTATTAATTTAACTCATTGTTATTGTTAGTATTATACTCACTTTCTGTTTAAAAAATGTTCTTACTTTCATCTCGAATATTGAAATAATTAATTTTTAAATTTTTATTATCAACAAGTGAATATAACAACTAACACAGTTAATTGCTTATATACTCGATATGACTATGAATATCATTGTTTGGACTATTTATAATTAGCATTCATAAAATATTATAAATATCCAGTCTATATATTTATATATATATTAATGTATATTAATATGTATTATAAATGCATATTAATATATTAGGGCTCGCCACAATTTTAAGAAAAAATTTCTTACAAAAATTGTTTGTTTCAAAGAAATAAATATTTTTTATATTCTTATTATATTTTATTTGTATTTGATTGTTTCAAAGTTGGTTCAAGGATCTATTGGACCCAATTTTGTTCATTCACGAAGTTAAACTTGGCAACCGGAAATGGGCTAATTAAGTGTTTCTATGAACATCTGTACCAAAATTTTGTTTGTGCGATCATATTAGGTAACGTTACAAACTTCAGACTAAAATTAATAAATTCTGACATATTATGTGTACAGAGTATAAAAACACAGTTTTTTAAAAGCATGGTTATATTCTCTTTTGAATCCTAACTGCTTAAAGTCCATTGTGATATACAAGGATGATAACGAGAGTCAGCAATATATAGTGGTTGTGTCAACAAGAAAGCATAGCTCAAAAACACGTCTTTTATTGTACAGTACGTTGTATTAGTTTCTATCAGAGACCAATATAAAATTTCTGTCACTCAGGTCCTTTTTGTCATATATAACTGGCGCCTAGCCCCCTATCCTACCTATAAATCTCATGACACGTAACAAATAACAAACAGCGTGCAGCCACTGGTGCACTTTACTGGCTAGCGCTGACTTCTAATCCCTAGATCCGTCACTGGTTTCTACATAAAATGCTTCTGAAGAAAATTCAAAATAAAATCTAAAATTAAATTAAATTTATATAAGAAAAAAAAAAAAATTAATCATCTGTCAAACAAATACAGACTGTAACTTTTTTTTATACATTAAGAAGGCAAGAAAATTGAATTCTTCTTTTTTTCGTAAAAGCACTGGATTTTGGCTAGTATTTATTTATCTGCGACTGGCACTGAAAGCTTCACTTTACATTTTTGATATCATTATATTTATTATATACTTTCAAGAATCTGTATTTAATATTTGTTCGATATTTGTGTAACTAAAAACTATTTATCTTGTCTATAAATAATAGACTGAGTTTGAGTTTCTGATTAATAAATAATTAGACATTGATTCTGTGGAGGGTAAACTCACGAAAAATAGATACAAATTTTTTTTTTCAAATTTGAAATAAGATAGAAAATGTCAAAAACTAAATTTTTTTGTATTTTTAGTTAAAGTGGGCTTCAATAGGCTTCTTCACAAATTTTAGTTAAAGTTAGCTACAACAAAACTGAGAATAAATGATAAAAAGTTTATTCAGACAGAATTCTGAGAATTTGTTTTTAAATTTATAATTACAAGGATATGGGCGACTTTTATATTCTGAGATATTAATCTGGGATTAACCTTCAGTTTTATATTTCAGAATACAAGAAATGTGAATATATCAGTACAATCAATATATCTGTAAACATGTCAGGTTATTTAACAAAGTGTCATATGATTTGACCGAAAAAGATTTTGGATAATTTCCATATATACAAGTTAATCTTAGTTTTTTCTCTACCATCTCTTTATTTACCTTAAAATTTATGCGGATTGAAGCTCTATAGTTACCCATCGTTTCTTAAATTTAAATATTTATTAATTTCTTTTTTAAATTTGCTGGCATCTTTAAATTTTTAAACTGAGTCCTTAGATATAAATAAAAAATATGTGAAAACTACATTAAATACTAAACATAATCAATTAAATACTTTAATTGAAAGTCATTAAACTAACCTTTTAAGGTCACATCTATTACAACGTCTTAACTTTGTGTTAAAAGTCGTATACAGATTGTTTATTTTTTATCCTTTGATATAGGAAATTACTAATATCCCATAAAAAATACATAACAAATCCATATAAACACAATGAAAGTGTAATTTTTTTTTTACATTTTATGGTGGAAGTGTTCTTTTACTATCATGAGATTTATGTTATTTATTATGTTTTAACCGTGTTCTTCCTTTATCAAAAGATACAAAAAACGATCTGTATATCAAAATACTATAGATTTAGCTAACTACTCCATAGCAGCAACATAACACATGCATTGAAAAACCATTAAATATTTAATGACCAATAAATATTATTTTATATGTAAGTATTTATATTAATGGTAAAAAGAAAACGATTTTTTCTTATATTATTATTTTTCTTCTTAAATAATAATATGATATGAGGCTGATTTTCTTTTGTATATATTGAAAGAAAAACTTTTTTTTAAGCTTTGTCCCATAATTGATATTTATATGGTAATAAGTTTTTATTTCACAGATTTATTATTTAAATATATTGTAAGTTATTAAATAAATCAAAATTATGATGATATTAAAAATTATGGGTCACAAAATTTTTGATTTGTGTATTTATGGTCCTCCTCCATATACTATGGGGATTTTGATATTATTTTTTTATACAGATTTATTATTAATAATTTATGTGTGCAAATAGTAAAGTTATTCAATAAATCAAAATTATAATTTTATTAAAAATTATGGATCACAAAAATTTTATGTGATTATTTATGGACCTCCATATATTTACATTTCACTCACGAACAAGGTTTTGAATACAGAAAAATTGAATTATTTCTTTCTTTTATCAAGCAGTAGTAAAAGGAAATTATGTGAAATTTTCGATGTCAGGTTACCTGAGTACAAAACAATTGTCTGCATATCTGTGGTCCTCGGTAACAAAGGATTTACAATATTTAAATTTTATTTTTCAGTTCAGATAATCCGAGCACTGGAAAATGTCCGTTTTGTCAAAAATCATCCACTAGATTTTCCCCTTTAATCTATCGGTTTTCTGATTTCTTACATTTTTCTCAGAACTGCAACAACGATCTCTTTCAAATTTAGTATATTCACAATAAATTTCAAATTAAAACTTTTATTTGAAAATATTTCGTTATGGTTTCTCTGGAAACATTCAAAAAAGGTTGAAAATTCAATATTTAGCTACATAAAGACTCAGGTCGTTCATATTTTGCCCTAACCACAACAAAAAGTTTTCCAGGTAAAAGTGAAATAGAAAAGTCTGTGGCTACTCGCATCTGATTTTGTTTTAGTAAAATTCATATAACAAAAAAATTGCATCTATGAATTTGATTTATAAAATTTCTTTTACATAAAGATGAAATATTTTTTGAATTCCAATAAGTTTAAAAAAAAAAAAAAAACTCTTTAACGAAAATAAGAAAGCAAATATTTCCTTTTGAAAAAATAAAAATGAGGAAAATTAAATTAATGTTACAAGCGAGTATAATAGTGTTAAATTTAAAATAGCTTGTGTATTACATTAACTGTTTGTACGCACCTCTCTTAGCTTAACAAACAGCGGGGAATGTTTGTAATCGTAGAAGGATTGTGCGGGTACAAAGAAAGCAGATACACATCCAAAAAAAAAAACCATGAATAATTTAATAATAATTTAAATGAACACAAAATAGAAAGAAAAACTTAATTAAAAACATTATCTATTTAGATGAAAAACCATATCTTCCTGTGGCCACAAGGAAGTACAGGGCGTTCTCGTTAATTTAAAAGATTACTGTTGAAATGTATGGTGTGGAATCGATAATCTTGAGAAGAAGGCAAATGTAAAATATTATGAATTGCAAATTTTTATTGTTTAAAAATTTGTAATTTCAATCACCGCAATATTATCTGATCAGAAAATTGATATAACTGATGTAACTTCAAACAAAAATTTTAATCAATCGCATATCATCGGATATCATCGGATCTGAACAACAAACCAAAATAAAACAATGAACTTTCAAATATTTTAAATTTATTATTTACTTTTTTAACTAACAGATGGCCTACATAAAACAACAACGTGAGATATTCTTATAAGAAATTCTGATAGCATATGCAAAAATCTTATCGTGTGCTGAGTCTAATATAAAATACATGTTATTTAGTTACATCAGATTTTTGGATCAGAAATTCTGATTAAAAAATGTGATGGTGTGCGCCCGTCCGTAAGGTTCTAAACATCTTAAAGCCTGCACTATGATTTGAGTTATGGACCAAAGTTAGAAATATATTTTTTGTTTATTTTATGCAGTTAACCAGTTATTTGTAATAAAATCTTTACCAATATATCTTTGATAATCTGTATCTTTACCTAAATAATGTTTACAAAATTAAATTTTCATCAATACAATTTTTAAACAAAGACAGTGTGAGAATATTAATAATTGAAAATTCAACTAAGATACAAATTTTCAATTAATTTTATTTCTCCGTATAGACAACTGTGAAGATTAAAACCAAATTTTAGTGATAAAGCTGGTAAACAAACCAGAATTTAGTACAATATGTTACATAAATGTTCGGCACTTTTTAGTATTTCAATAAAAATATTTGATTTTATATTCAAATATATCTTTGATAAATTTTCATAAATTACCCATTTCTTCCATTTTCACTTTGTACGAAAATTACTACGATTTTGAGAAGTTTATAGAAAAAGCAATTTCTATTTTTTACCGCCTCAAAGTGAAGTTGTTGTAATGGATTCGATTTTGTGAATCCAGAATTCTAACATATCTTTACAAATTTAGGTCACTTAAACCCAAATCCAACGTTTTTAATGAGAGATGTCTTTGTATGTATATACACGTGTATGTATGTGCGTTTGTTTCTTTTTTTACCTCGATAATCCCATGAAAAATTAATGGAATCCACGTGGAATCTATTTCATTCAACGCGTACTTACGTGACTTAAAACTAAAAGACTTTCAACCCAGCCGTTTCTAGATAGGCGAGTTATTGTTTTTTTATTCGCCTCAACGGGAAGTCGTATTGAACATGCGAATTGCACTTAAGCCACTTGTAAACTTTATTCAACCAGAAAGCGTTTAAATTGATGAAAATTCTAGAATACAAAAAATTTCCTGTAGTTATCAAAATTAACGCAAAGCTCAAATAAAAACTAAAATTATATCTGAGAACCAAAGTACGCGCGTCAGACGTTATACTTCTTTGGCATCATTAAAAAATAAATTTTTAACTGCATGCAAATAATTAATTACAATAAAATAAATCAGGACTGGAGAAGGATAGTTAACACAATCAATAAAGCTCAGTTTTAATTTCATAAATTAAATAAATAAATATATATTTTCCTATATTAAGTGTAACGTAAATCATAACAACAGTTTCAACCTGTGAATTTTGTGTGACGGGGATGCGCTCGCATCTTAATATTTCATTCTCATCTCATTTGTTCATAACGCGCCTTAAGAAGTATAACTACAAAAACTTTTCCTAGGGTAATTCAAAATTCAAAACTTTTATATGATACCATTTGAAAATGTTAAACATTTTCTTTTCCATAGTACATCATTCGCTTTCGTACTAGCGAAGAAAACCCGATGAGTGTTTATTAAAAAATTCATCCTGTATTTATTAGAATTAAAATTTAATCAAGTTAATAATATAATACATTTATTTGTAATCGATAAAAATAAGTATTTTCAAATTAATTTCATTTGTTAAATGAAAATTAAATTAATAAAATAATACAATTAATTTTATTTGTGAACATTTGTTATTTGTTTATTTATTTGTTTTGACGAAATCAAAGTGAAAATTTTGTAGGTCGTGTGGTTTTGTTATTGATGTGTACGTGTTGTATTTTAAAATATAATCCAATGCGTGTTACAATCAAATTCGTAAAAGTTTTAATAAATACTTCGAGAACTTTCATTGAATAAAGCATATGAAATCTATTTAAATATAATTAATCCAATTTATTTATAAAACATTTGTCTGTAACATTTTCCATACACTTTTCTCTAATTAAATACTGATAATTCTATTTCCTGGAAAATGGTTTCCGACAGATAATTAAATAACGTAAATAAAGTCTTTGAAAATTCAAAATGAAGTAAGAAATATTTTTACTTTATTCCCAAATGTTCAAAT
The DNA here is from genome assembly GCA_020423425.1 of Chrysopa pallens. Classification (NCBI taxonomy): domain Eukaryota; kingdom Metazoa; phylum Arthropoda; class Insecta; order Neuroptera; family Chrysopidae; genus Chrysopa; species Chrysopa pallens. The sequence continues at coordinate 27,386,675 of CM035594.1, read as the reverse complement.
AATCAGTAGAGTTTGCAAATTTAGCATGCAAAAGAAAAAATTCAAGATCTGGTTTGGACGATATTCATTGAACGAAGCCTTAAAAATTAGTTGAATATTTATATATTGAATATTTATATTAGAGTTAGTTGAATATTTAGCAAAATAAGCTACCGTGCGAAGATTATGAACTATTCGAAATAATAACACGATTAAGGAAAAGACGACCATTGTTGCTGATGAGCTTATAATTTGCTGCCCAGAATTATTTTATTTTGGGATACAAAACAGATGTCCATCAATTTCAAGTTTATGGATGACTTTCCAAATTTTTTTTTTGAGAAAAATTATTAAGTTAATCATAAACGAGCCATGGCCTATACATTTTCAGAAAAAAAATTTTAAATTTAAAATATTGCTTTTATCTGTTAAAATGAATTTTTATTAAAATCAATTACTATCTTCTGACTGCTATCCCTGATAATATTAAGAAAATAAAGCGTTTTACCCGGGGAAAAAACGACACCTTTATCGGTGTCATAATATTAAAAAGGGGCATTTTGTACCTTTTACAATATACTACTCAGTGTAGATAAAAATAATAACATACATTTATATATAACAATATATAGTGTAATAATATTCCCTTGGGATAGGGAAAATTGAACGACAAGGAATAAAAAAGGGATAATAATCTATAAGAAGCGCATTTGTATGTGAGTATGTGTATGTATTTGAAGAAATAGCCTGGCTTTGTAAGTGGGGCAGGGCATACACAAGAAAAATACCTTTTAAGATCAACATATCCATTTTTTTATTCCTAACATTTAAAAAAAATTGCTTACAAATAATCATGGTTGAGTGTTCAAAAGAAAAATTGTAAACGGGTCATAGGTCACTTGAATTGATTACAATTTAGCATCTTGCATCAAAAAAACAAACATCAATTGTTATAGTAAAACAGTTGATGCTGAATATTCTGTAGATTGAATTTTTTCAAATTAATACAAAATTTGGATAATTTCATGATGCAAAACTCAAAACACATGGACAAAAACTTTTGTCCATGTGTCCTCATATTACGCCAAAACGGGGCTTATCCGATTTTTTAATGAAAGTGATCTTTTAGCTTTATTGGTATTTGAATTTGAAAGTTTCCACGGAATGTATTTAATTTTTAAAAGTCAATTTATTATATAAAATGATCTGAAAAATACAATGCAATCTCTGAACCTCATTGCATTCATTCACTCAAAGACGTAATAAATGGCACCAACATTGTGGTTTTTCTGGAAAGGAACTGAAAAATTTTCTGTCTTTTTTTTCAATTTTATTCAGTTTATTCATAATAACAGAAAAATAGAAACAATTAAAACCAAAATACAAAAGTTTTCTATTTCCTGGCATAAAAAAGTACAAAAGTATACACGAAAAAATCTTTTAGAACGATATCCCAACAACTGTAGTGAATCGCAATGGGTCCTAACTAATTTTTTATCCGTTGGTTATATAAGGTTTTGCATCCAAAAAAATCTGAAAAAAATGTTATCAAAAAAATATTTGCCACGGTAACTAAAATTCCCACTGAGAATGTTAATTGTCTCCAAAGAAATACATTCGAAAATGTATTGTTACAAAAAAATCTGTATCTGTACAATATTTTGGAAATTTGCTGCTTACAAAAACTTTACAATAAGTTTTCAAATAAAATGGTCCAGGTATTTAAAGTAGTTAGAACATTTCATTTTAAATTTAAGTAAAAAAAAAAAAGTTAATTCAAAATATGTCCTAAGAATAATTAACAAGTTTGTATGCTGACAATGGCTACTTCATAATTGAAATACCTATTACATACCATACAAAAAATTTATTAAAAAAAATTTGGAAAATATATTAATTTTAAAATAATTCTAATTTTTATATAAAAATAATATCATCAAACACAAAACGGTCTTATTATTTCGTTTCCCACCTACACGCTTTAAGTACATTTTTTATACCCCAAGGCGGTAACATTTTTCAAATATTTAAAATATAACCACTTACCTTTTTTTGTTTTATTTTTCTAGAAGTTTTCAAAAATTTTACGCACTTTTATTTATTTAAACAAAAAAATACAAATAACAAAATTTTTTCATTCACAATACAAAAATAAAAACTTTATAAAACTCAAAAAAATGTATAAAAATTTAATTATAAAAAAAATTACAAAAATAAATAAATTTTTCTGTTCGTAACAAATAGCTCTTGTAATATGTAATATGATATAGCTTTGAATGATTATTAACGAGTGTAACAGGTGTTAAATCCCTGGAGCTGAAGAGACCGAGTCACCAAGATAACCAATAAATTCGTGCGCGCCTTCTTTCTTGTATGTGATAACAATAGTTATCACATTTATCCAGTTCAAACGGTATCAAAATTGAAAATTTTATTTAGTATAAAAAAAAAAATTTTGTTTCTTTCTCCCTGGTAAAAATTAATCGTTTCTAATATGGAATTAATTTGTATTGTTGACCGACGTATATTAATGGTAAATATAATAAGGTACGATCCTTTTAGAGCAAAGGACAAACACTGGAACTTGTTATCTATTTTTCCAAGGAGCAACAGCAGGTTGTATTATAGGATACATTTATATGTTGTTTTAGTGTGCGCACGCATCAGGCTAAATATCATAATATCCCTATGGTGTAGATATGTTGGATTTTTAACAATCTGTGAAATTGTACCACGAATATTTCTCTTGTATGCGTATTATTCAAAGCTTGTCACAAATGAAGATATCCTTATTGAACTATATTTAAACTTAATTGATTGTTTTGTTTATTCCCTTGGGATATGTAGGACCACATCAATTGATTTTTCCTGGATTCTTACTGGATTCCTGACCTGCATTGTTTTTCTTCAGTTCTTGACGACCTCTGCAGATTATCTTCGGTCTTTAACTTTTCCTACTCCCTTAAGTGTTCCATTCAGAGTCTTGCTAGCTAATATTGTTATTGGGTCATCTCAGTGTGGGGACTATTCATCTATACTTTCTTATCTTGATGATGTGAAGCATGTGGCTTTGATTTTCCCTCCTCCATAGGGTTTCATTTGTTCTTTAATCAGCCCAATTAAAAATTCTTTGCAGATATTTATTTATTAATACTTGTAATTTACTTGAGAGAGTATTTGTAACTATCCAAGTCTGGAACCCAAAGATATTTTCACATCTAAGTGAAGAAGGTACCATGACGATAGACATGCGACTGGGTTTATCAAATTTCAATTCAATATTTGTTTTCAGAAGGCTTAAAAGTGTCAATCGTGTATTGTAATATACTTTAAATCAACTTAGTTGCCAAACGAGTAAAGGCGTGATATCCTTTAAGCGGTTGTCTACTTAGACTGGGAGGTTGTTAGCACAAATCCCCGAAGTTTCTGTATGTCGATTGTAATTAATGGGAAGGGTAATTGATATGACAGTTGCTTTTTTAATAAGAACGAAGTAATTCACTTCTCCCGTATCATTAAAATGTAGAATAATAATATCGGATGTAGAATAATAAAAGATTGAGATTAAAAATAATGATGTGAGCTTCTGTTATAGATGAATATATCTGAGAAACGGAGGTAAAACCACATTATTATTTCTAAAACACAAAATTATATTTCACTTATAAAACCACAAGAAACAACATTTAAAGTTTCTATTTTAGGTATGGTGAATTATTTTAAATTAAAATATATAATTTTTTTATTAATTTAATCTACACGATAAACTTTAGTTATTCTCGTCACTAAACGAAATGTTTTATAATTCGCTAGTAACGCCTACAATTATATGGGTATCATGATTTTCTTTACATACTGTTAACTTTTCGAATCGTTTAATATATATACTTTGAGCACCCAGCTTTAAAAACATCAAGAGGACATTGGAAAAGTTAGTAATCTATTTTTGATATTTCAAGTTAGAAAAGAAAGCACATCATATACAAAATTTCAATTTATACATTTTATTTATTCAAGTTACTTAAACAAAAGTAGAGGAAGGTACAAGTTCACAGCCATTAGCTCCAACGTATTGCAAACTCGTAAAATTCATTCCTGTATAAATTTCACCAAATATGAGATAAGTATATATATATATATATATATATATGTACACATAGGAAAAATATGTATACAAATAGTATAATATTTATTGTTATGATTTTCAATTTGGAAATGTATTGAAAATAGTCGAGCGCAATTAGTCAAAAATAAGTGTAAAATGACGGGAATCTCCAGTTATAGTGAATGGATTTGAATTTATTTTCTGTTGTTGAAATGCGAATTTCAAATACACTTAAAAGTTAACTAATTGAAAATTTACGCGATTTTGAAAATGGGATAGAAGCCATCCCTTCCATTGATGGATGATAACCCCAACATTATTCAAATAACAACTGAAATCGATAAAACAACTAATTTTAAGAAAGAAAAAGTCCCTTTAATTTATTCATGTACCTAAATTTCCTGAAAATTCAAAATTCATGTTTCGAATTTTCATAATTAGACCGACTTTTGTATTATAAAAAATTTGTGATTAAATAGCTTAGATGTAAAATAGTATTAAAATTGGATTTTGTTACTGTATATAAGATATTAACAAAATCATAACTCGTTGAAAGTAGCTTTGGGCTTAGGAAAAATTCAAATAAAGACATTTAACGTCGAATGAAACGAAAGCGAAACAAGATTTGGGAAAAATTCACTGAACCTATTCGAAAAAATTCTTTAAAAAAATCAATAGAGTGTCGAAGTAGTCGTTAATTCGAAAACTAAACGAGTTATAATGAAAATAATCTGGTTTACTTAATTTTATAGCTTAAAAATTAGAGAGTCTCCTCAAATGTTGTTATTTTTCGAAATGTATGTTCACATTATTTTATCAAAGTGCCAAAAATAGATCCTAAAAGCTTACCCTTTTAGAATTGTTCAGCTTAGAAAAAAATTCAATTAAGTTTTTTAATTTTAATTTTTAGTTTTTATTTTTATTTTTTATCTAAAAAGTTCCTATGGCCCTGAAAATTATCTGCAAAATGATTTATAATTTAAAGCCATCAAATTTAGAGGTTATTTTCATAGAGAAACCCTTGGGGAAAAAAATTAAACAGTGAAAAATTTTAAAAGATAAATTTTTATGGAATAATATAAACATTGAAATACATCCACTATAACTAAGTTCCGAGGTAAAATCTAATTGTACTCGGCTAAACACAAAACAGAAAAAAATTCAACAAATTGTGTTCAATCATCCTCATTGAGCATATTTTTATGCTGATCATCACTGACTGATCTCGGAATACTCTACCATGTTATGTTTTATTTTTTAGTTCCTTTTTCAAAGCAAAACGAGCTAATCGTATTGTACTGTGCTGGCTTTTTCTGTATAATTTCGTTCAAGAGATTCTTTCGTGCATAAAGATATTTGAAAAATAGGATAACTAATTCTTTTACATAGAATTATAACACTTAAGAAGTCTTGTCCCAAATATGGGACATTCATCTTTAAGAAACAGTTTTTTTTTTTTTTTTTTTTTTTTTTTTAAATACATTATAAAATATTTCTACAAAATTTGTGAATAAAGTTCAATGGCTTATTTATATTCTGAGGAGAGAGAATTTAATGGCTAATTGAGACAAATATTTATAAATAATTATTTTTTATTATTATTTCTATTAATAGAAGTGAATTGTTTTCATTTTGTGAGTTGGCTTCTTCAACTTTTTCTCTACAATTCTAACAATTTCTACTTCTGTAAGATTCATATATATAATTATGTTAATACAACAATGGTTACGACATAAAAATATCTATCAATTTTACAAAAGTAGAAATGGTATTCGAACCTCGATAGATAAATGCCTATTATCATATTTTATTATCATAGATTACACATTAAGTTAATTCTTATTATCTTTCAAAGTTTTGTACCATAGACAATAAATTTTATTTTTAATAGAAGAAGTCTTTGAAGAGTGCAACGCATAATAATTTTACACCTGTAGGCAAGGTCAATTCAGTTCATTCTTCTTTCGTCATGAACAAAAGAAATCATTTTTTTCGAAAGTGTAAAAGGTAAATGAACATATAATTTGAACTCTCATGTTTCTTCTTAGAAAAAAACATAGCGTAGTTTTAGGGTAAATAGAATGCGAAAAAAAAAAATAAAATAATATTTTTCAACAACATAAATTTTCAACCTGTATGTACCTACAGAAAATCAATTAAAAAACTTTTACAAAAGTAATTTTAAAGCATACATAACACGTGTATGATACAGTTCAAAAAATATGCTCCAGCTTGAAATTGTTGTTCCAATATTTTTCACGATTCTGTTTTTACAAAAAACACTTTAATGGACATGTGACTAAGTATAACAGTAGCGAAAAATATTCAAGATGTGTAAAAGGTGAAAAAATGTCTCTGATTAATGCGAGATGAATAATCATAGAAAATATTCTAACATTAAGAACTGGTGTTCTTCGAGTTCTAGAATTGATCCTAGAATCAAATCCATACTCGATTCGAGTCTAGTGTAAACCCACCATAAGCTTATAGAAAATAACGGTTAGTGTATCGCCTCTATAAAGCCGTCAAACACATGTTTGGAAATTTTGCGTTCAGTACCAAAACTGTTGCAACTGCTTTTGATGAATACTATGTCTAGTTTGAAATCGAATATTAAGAGTATTTTAATTGTTTTAGGCATTTAATTTAATTTTTTAAGACATTTTTCTTTAAGAATCGGATTATCCTTGACCAAAAAACGAGAAAAATTAGGCTTTGTAGAATTAATCAGTTTGCCCATATGCATTTTCTATCATTTATAAATCTACCTCAAATGTGGCTGAAATATACTCAGCCTATTTATCCAATAATATTACATTTTTTATGAAAAGTATGTGTTACATGGTGGGTCCTTTTAATGCATTCTTCACATATTAAATATATAGGCATTTGTTTGAAAATTTCGGGATATCAGCCAGAGAATTTCCTTCCAAGCCCTTTTAATTATAATGGGAAACTTGTAATAATTTTAGAAGAAAATTTTACATACTTAGGTATGAGATAAAAAAGGAACAGAAACAAGAAATTTGTCTTACATGTTGATAATATTTAAATTAAATTTTAAATACTTTACTCTGCTAGCTTGATGAAAGCTATTTTTTTTTGAACAAAATCGTACACAGTTACAAAAATACAAAATTTTTCGCAAAAGACAAAAACTAATTAAAAAACTAAATTATTTTACTTTGTATTTTGTGAAAACATTTTAGCATTATACGGTGTTGGTGGGACGAAGCAACGGCGACGAATGGCACAAAACAAGATAAGATATTAGTATTATCACAGCATTATATCATACCACGTTTTACTCTCTTAGAAAACATTATATTCTATAAATCTTTAGCGACTGACTATATATTATTATGATGTAAAGTGCGCCGCCATTCTTAGTTAAATTCTAATTTAAATTTATATTTAAATAATATAATTTTTATTTTAAAATAACAAAAACATTGTATCTTTTATATCTTGCGTCATCACTTCGTCATTAACACTTCAATTGTTTTTTTTTTTTATATAAATTATGGATTTTAATAATAAAAAAGATTAAAAAACTGAATAATTATTATTATTATTTTAAATAATGTAGTATTAAGGTTGTCTGGACATTGTACCCACATACAAATTGAGTGTTAATGTATCGAGTTAAATCTAAGGAATTTACAGAAATACTTTGTTTCGAAAAAAAAAAAAATCTCTCTAAGATGATTTTACCTATTTTTCTTCAAAATTTCCCTATGCATTATAGATATTTGGTGAAAAAATTTATTTTTTAGTTTAATTTTTGCTTAGCTTAGATGATACGAATTATAAAATGTCATTGTGGATATCATTGTGGATCAGTTGAAGACCAGGTTAGAAAATCATGATCAAATAAATTATAAAGTGCTCTCACTAATGGTATGTTGTATAGCAGTGAATGTTGGGTAGACCAAAGTAATTTTAGTTGCCATTCATAACTCGATGGATGCTATAAAAAATCCATAGCTTAGCTGGCTAAGTCATCTACTGATAAATACAAAAGTTTTCTAGGATTTAACTACCGATTTGATGATCGCGATCAAATTAATTGAAACAATGAGCTCGCATAACTCTACCAACCATATGGCTGGACTTCCTAATATTAATGAGAAGTAGTTAAAAAATGCTTATCAAGACCTATTACGTATTTCGTATTTTCTTATTCCTAAGAATTGCTGAAGCAGAAAAACCTGATACATCAAGTAACTCTAATTATTGTTTGCAGTCCCGTAAATTCTTTCTTGATCTAGATACAACGCTTTACTAATCGGATCCATGGCAATCATAAATGTCACATGACCTGCTAATTCCAAAGTAAATATGCCAGACTTTAGTATATCATCATAAACATTCTTTTAACATATCGAAACACATTCTAATTTAAATAAAACCATTTAATATTGATAAATTAAATACCATTTTTATGGGTTTTCATGGATAGCAAAAAAAAAAAAAACAAAAAAATTGAAATAAAAATAAATAAAAGCCACCCACATTAAAAAATTCAACCACAAAAAAATAAAGAAAATATTGTTAAACAGCCACAGATACTGGAGAAAAGAGTACAATAAAGTACGGTCGATAATAATAATAAAAAAAATTCTTCATTAAGAACCTTAGTAAGCTTAATAATTTCTCTGTAAGGATAAATTGAAGAGCCAGTTTTGTTATCTCCAATGATACGGAGGATCATAAATAAATAATGACATTTACAATAATAGAAACAATAAGAGCTCTTTTGCATTGGCGAGAATTGGATTTTAGGCGTGTTACACGCAATCGCATTGCAAAATTGAATTCCGAATCGATTTTTAAGCTATATCTCAATAGCATACTCATCAAAAATTAGTTTTAGTTTGTCTTTAGAAAATTCAAAAAAATCGAGATTATTTTTTACTTCTAATTCGATAGGTTTAGCAATTAGCAAATATTGGCAATTTGACGTGTAGATTTCTTAAAGAACATCCATTTAACGACTAGATAGGTATTTCTGAGAACAAAACTTTGGTACGATTGCTCATGAATCATTAAACAAAACTCAACAGATAAATATTTTTGAAATTTTGATAAATCTTTCATTACAAGAACTATAGTTTATTAAATTGCAAACCGCGTGAAGTAGGTAGAATAGAAAGACAAACAAAAAAATTGGATCAAGATCAATAGATGATTCTCCTTTTAGAAAATAATCGCTTAAAATATAAAAACGAAAATGAAAATATTATTGAGAACAATAAACATTGGGGAAAATAATCGTAAAGGAAATAAATTCTAAATCATTATCACACACTTTTTATCAAAATTTATTGTTATTTGAGGTTTTTTACGTTTTGTGTTTGTGTGTCAATTATTTATTTACGTCGATTTTATATTTTTATTTATTTCGAATATAATTGAAAAAAAAAGAAAAGTTTTACGATGTTCTATTAACGATAATAGTCCATTTTAGTAGTCAAATTCTATTGTAAAAATATGTTTCAATACAAATGTTTGAAACTGGCCCCTAATGTAATTAAATTTGGTATGAGTTCTTTGCGAAAAAAACATTTCCAAATATAAAATAGAATCCTTATTTCGGGAAAAACTTCGACATGCCTACTGTTTTTTTGTGAAGATTGTGCATATCAAATTTCAATTGGATAGATTTTTGTGAGCAAAAACTGAATAAAATTTAATGTATATTTCTTTAGCATCCGTCTTTATTATAGAGAGCTCATTTTTTGTGTAAACGCCTGTATCAATTTTTTGGTCTAACTTATGTAATTCATATGTTCTTAGTTTTTACCCGATAAAATTATATTCTTCTCCAAACCCACGTAAAGGTTTACATCAGTATTATAACACATATCGATAAGACATTCTTTAAATTCCTTAAACAAACACACACAAAAAAAGAAGCATAAACAAAAAAGATCTTGTTCATCAAAAACTTTGATCTCAAACTTTCCAATATCATGCATATGTTGTATCCTTACATTTACGGTTTTCTTTAGAGAGTTAAAAAAAAATAAAAACCATAAGTTTCCCGTGTGTTTCTTTCTCTTTTCACCGGGTAAAAATGTATAACTATAACCTAAACAAATATCTAATGTAAAAAGTTATATTAACAAGTATATAATAATAATATACTTTGGTAACTCTTCTACCGTTGGTTATGAGTTGGTTTGTACTTCTTGTAAGCTCGACTTGTAACTTGTAAACTTATTTGTACGATGAGTGTGTAAATTTTATAGCAAAATTTTCTTTTGAAAACAGAAAAATCATCTAATATAATAACATTTTCATCTGTTTTAATAGTTTCTGTACAAGACATTTGTTTTATTTCCTTTTTTTATACTGCATTTCTAAAGCTTTATTCACACTTGTTCAGTTGTTTTATATTAGAGAGTGAAAGCGTCGTACCATGTTAAGACACATTGTAATTATCATGTTGTATTTTCATCAGAAATATAAATGGATTTGATTTATTTAAAAGTTTATTTCCCTCTTTTAGAGTAGAATAAATAAAAGCTTAATTTTAAAATGTTTTTTATTTCTAATTTATTTTGCACCTTTCTATAAAATGTTTCCAAATTTCGGGGAATTCTCGTGGCGATGAAATTAAAAATTCTTATTTATAACAGAAATTTCTCCTTATCCCTTCAAATTGATTGTTAAGTACCGCATTTTTCATATAAAAAAGCCCATTTTCCCAAAAAAAAGAGGGGAACTTAAAAATAATTTGGTACTCAGATTTCTCCTTAATTTCTCCTAATTTCACATCGGTTGCAAAAAACATCTTCCTAGCCTGCATAAAAAAAAGTTGGTAATTTTGGAGATAATGCCCAAAGGAAGAGGGGTAAATTATTATTTTCTAATTTCTCTAAGTTCACATAGATTTAAAAAAACCGTATCTTCCAAGCTTGCATTGGAAAAGTTTACAATGTTAGAGCTTTTCCCAAAAGGAGTTAAATTGTAAATATTTTTTTGTTCTGATTTGTCCTCATCATTTCACATAGATTTCAATAAATTGCATGTTTCAAAAGCTTGCGTAGATAAAAAGTTAAAATGTTAAAGTGGAGTGCAGGTCATGTTTGTCATTAAAATTTAGTGTCATCCTAACTAAACGGGAATGCCAAATTGTAATTCAATCAGTTACAAAATTTGACAGTGGTAGTCAAACATTACAGGTTAAATCAAAAGATCAATTTTGAATTAAAATATTGGCAAAATATTAAACAAATACATTTTTTTTTTTTTCTATAATAATCTGCAAAATATCCCCACTTGTTTCTCATATTATCTGAAATCAAATCGTTTTATTAATAAAAGCTTGTTTTTTCTGGTACACTTTGTTTTTTAACTAAACATATATACCTAAGGTATCACAAATTAGATCTAATAAATTAAACAAATAACACTCTCTTAAAAGCTTATATAGTAAATAGCTAAAAATAGCTTGCAAAGTTAACGATAAAATCATAAAGAATATACAATGGAACGATGTATTTATCTACAGTTGGTAAATATTTCAAAACAATTTATTTTCGCAAAGTATTTTGTTGAGAGCAACAAACGATATTTATTCCATTAAATTAATAAAGTTTGTGTACCATTTTAACATGAGATAAACCATCGTTTCTGTCTTTTTTATTCGGCAACTAACAAGATACAAGCGTGTCTTATGTTTGTAGACGCAGCAAGATTTCAGGTCAATCAACTCTTTATATCAAATTTATTCAACTACTTATATTTTATTTCCTTTTTTTTTTCTTAGAAAATTTGATATAAAATACGTTTGAGTATTAATAAAAATATGAATAAAAATTTTGTTTAGGAAATTTCTTGTCTAATAATTAATTTTAGTCTTTAAAATTATAAAATTAAAAATGTTTTTTGGAATTTTGTGATTCAATTTTAAAACAAAGTTTAAATTTGTATGAATTGATGAAATCATTCCCCTTTGAACATCCTACGGGAATAAAATGTTACATTTTCTATATATAAATAAAGAACTTGAAGGAAGAATCCACTTATCTCAAACGATTAAACTATATTTTTGTGAAACATTATTTCGAACGTTTTATATTCTTTGAAAGACAGGCTGGCTTCCTCCCTTGTATAAATTCAATTTAAATTATCCTTGTTTAGTTCAATTGAGTGATATTAAAAATACCTTGTATTTTATGAAATTTTTTGGATATACCCTAAAAAGCAAGAAATTTTTTTGTAAAGATTTTCCAATGAATATTTTATAGACGATTCCAAAAGGTGCTCCGAAGCCTCTTAGAAAGAAAACTGATACAAATTTTCTCTTCCATTCAAAAGATGTTTATTTGGTTGAAAAAGTTATCAGATTTCTCATTAAAAACCGATTAAATTTTTGAAAATGCTCATTAACCCCCTCTTTTTGAGCATTCGCGTTATTAGTGGAAATATTGTGTTAAATTTTCACAAAACTCTAATTGTTAAAAAAGAAAAAAAAATATAAATAATAAGAATTCATTGAAGATTTCATAAAATATTCAAACATTTCATTGCTCAAAAAAAATCTTAGGTGGGATTAATTAACATGCAAATTACAGGAGTTTTTGTTTGTGATATTTGACAATTTTTTCAAGCAAATAGTCGCTCATATAATTTTTATTGCAAAATCTAAAGAATCTTAATGCATCTAGACCTTAAATCATCCTTAAAATTCTATTTATTCCCGGATTTTTCTCAGAATTAAAAAATTTTTTTTATTATTGATAGAATCACAAAAAAAGCTGAATAACACAAAAATTAAAAATAATCAAAAATTGTTTTCATTATTATATAAAAACTACGTTTTATTTCCAAACTTGATTTACTTGAGCTTTTCGAGGAATGATCGCTCTGTACTTGCGTAATGGTGCGGTATCTATTGACTGAAGACAAATTACAGACATTTGTCAATATTTGATAAAGAAAAAAATCTATTTATTATAAAATATAAAACTCGAACCGTTTTCACAGATTGTATTTCACATTTTTTATTCAAAAATTTATTTATTTCCTTTTTATATGCGTTAATTTTTCATCATACTTTTTTCTATTTTGAAAAATTCATTACGGATAAATATTTACATACATGAGAACTTACAAAGATAAAAATTACTAAGCTTAAACACTATTTCAACATCTTGTTTAATGGTAAAAGCATTTTTATTGCAATATTAGTTTTCTTGATCATTCTGGCTGGTATAAAATCAAATTAACATGAACTGGTTTTATGAAATATCCTTTTTTTGAAGAAGACCAAACAAATGTTTTTCAGCCTAATTTTTTAATAAATTATACATGAGCAAAACTCTAGAATATGGATTGTTTCATTTTGCCAATTTTCTAGAATAATATTCAAAATTTACGGATTATCATTGATGGTTTTGAAGAAAATATTTGCGCACTAATGAAGGGTATGCGGCCGCAAAAAGACCGCAACTTGAACGGTTATCAAAAAAGCCACAACTTTAATTTAATAAGAGTTAATTTTTATAATAAATAATAGACATCGCAATTTGTTTGAAATAAAAAATTATCTATTAATTTTATAAAATCCTTTTTTCACAAAATTACCCCAATACTATCTTATTATTTACAGGAAATTTCTTATTTTTAACAGGTAAGAGCTACAATGTAAAAGACTCCCGCCGTTTTTCTTAAGGTTTAATAAATAAATAGTAAATAGTAAATAAAAATAATTTTATAAACAAGCTTATATTAAAATACTCTAAAAAGAAGAAAATAAACTTTTATTGATATCAATCTCATTAATAATAATATATATTACATAGTTTCTTTGTGCAGAAAAGCTTGTCACTAGATATTTATGCTGTGATCAAGTTACATATTGTATCCTAGTTTATCAAGACCAACTATTTTCTCAAATTTTTGTTGCGTCGTATTGCACCGACTTTAGGTTAGGTCAATAACTTGAATAATAAATCTAGAACATTAAGAAGTTTAAAAAAAAAAAACTACTAATAATCGGATACTGACTGTAATCTTTTACGAATTAGTAATTTCATTATTGAATAACTTCAGTTTTTCTTTTTAAATTTTTTATGTATAATTACAAACTGTTACATTCAAAATAAGCCATTTTGATATCTAATTAAAATCTTGTAATACAATAAATGAGAAGAGAAATCAGAATTAAAAAATTTTTTTGTCTCGAGTACTACTACTTTTGGGGAAAAGCTCCAATGCCAACTTTTATTCTATACAATCAAAAAAAAAATTCGCTTTTTTGCAATTGATGAAAACTATAACGGGATATTAGAGTTAAATATATTTTAATTTAACTGCCTACTTTGGGAGAAGCGAGACAAAGCCAGTTCTTATTCGCTGCCATGTAATGAAAAGTAAAAAACATTTTTGAAGTTATACTTCAATTGGCGCGTTTTGATGATAGTGAATTTATGAGCAAGGGGCGCACGATTCCATAAAAATGACATGATAGCTACAGAATAGAATTAATAATATATATTTGTTTAAATGACTAAGTTAACTTATTTTAGCTACCACAAATCTCTTGTCACTCATACATGGTAATTATTATTAATTACATAATTACATGATAATTAATAATTGTTTATTTTGACTATCTATTTGTACTGAAATAAAACCTTTTTGATTAATTTTAATATTTTGCATCGATCTTTATTGCAGTTTTGATTTTTGAAATTTTTTTTCAGACAATTTTTTTTAAATAAACTTTTATTTAAATGTTCTAAAAACAAGAAATAAAATTTATAAATTAAGACAAAAAGCCTCTTAATTTATAGCATTACATAATTTATATAATAGTAATATTAGTAAAATAATTTGGATTTTGAGATGAAAACAAACTGTTTATCACCTGATATTCGCCAAATTTACTAGTTTTTCGAAATACTGTTTACACCAAATTAAAATATTTCTTGGTAGTTTAAATATTTCTCGTATCGTCAAAATGAACTACAAACTTAAGCAGTATTTGAAACGATTATGGATACATGAATAATTTTCTTTTCGCTAAATATTTCCAATATTACAATTTTATTGGTCGATTGTCTAATCCTAAAAGTAACTGTTTGTATATAATTTTGTTATAATTTCATCAAAGATAAGTGCAATGTAACGAAAAACTATTGGAAAATTATTGTATAGAAAATATTAATAAAAATAAGGTTTCATCATTTATGTTTTTTTTTCTATTTTCGTAAAAAGAAAATATGATTGATGATTTTCATAATTTATCATAAAAATATTATCCTGTGAAAAGTGTTCAAAATGTAGTAGTTATTTAGAAGTACTTACACGAATATTATATAAAAACTATTAGTGAATCAGAGCGTTGTATTTTAATCTACTTAAATATTTATACATGGTGATTTTAATAATTGAAATTCTATTGTCGAATCAAATGGATTGAATACATTTTATAAAATGTCATTCATTAATGGTTGCCTATATTCAGAGCACTGTACCAAAGCTGAAATGAACGACGATACATGGTCTGCCAGACCTACACCATGGTGTAAAGAAAGGCAGAAATTTAACAGTCTAGATTTTGTGAGTTTCGAATCAGTCAGCCTTTTGTGGGAGAGGAGGTGACAAAAGATAAAATACACTTTCTACTGATACAAAATTTATTATGGCCAGATTCGAGCAAAAACGAATGAATATTTCATTTATTTTTTTAATTATATTTGATAGTCAACTCGGTCAACTGCAGTAGAACCTTATTTTCTGTACATTTTTGCAGGAGTTTTCTTGCAGTGAAATCTTTAATAATGAAAACTAAACTTATTGCCTTTCCTTCTCTATTCAGACTTAAGATAGTGTGACGTAAAAATACTATAAGTAGTTAAAAACTTGCAAATAAATCAAACTTTCCATTTTCAGATTTTCCTTACAAATTTTCTTACTTCCACACAAAGTTTAAATTTTTCTGATAACTGTAACTGCTCAGGGTTTTTTAAACAATGAAATTTAAGGACATTTTACGAATCTTTGTATAAGAATAAACACTGTATATTTACAATAGATGATACTTTTTATGGTAATGTACAGCATTGCTGGAACTTGATACAACGCTTTGCGCTTTAATTTGGAATTGTTGTAATGTAATTACATAATCAAACATGAAAAATATTTTTATGAATTATTTCAAATGAATTCAGTTAATTTCTGTATCTGTTTAATATTTTTAATTAAAATATTACAAATTTCATAATTATGCTTTCCATTTAATATACAATTTAATTAAAAAATATATACACTTGAGTATCAATCAATATTTGTATTCTTAGTTGACTTTGAACAGACAACATTGAGGTCAGTTTTATCAATTTATGTATATTCGATTCGATTCAAAAGCCCTTTATTTCAATCAAATTGATATTTTTTTAAAATTTGAAATATTTCTAGCCTACCTGCAAACTTTGACTTAAAATGTTAATGCATTTTCATCTACCGCCGCCGCCCTATCTTACAAAGTTTCCTTACATCCGTATATTTTATGTCATTGACTCTTGGTTTAATTTTATCAACATACAATACACTTATAAAAGGTGTACGTGTCTATTGTGAATAATAAAGGCTTATGTTTCAAAGTACATATTAAAGCTTCGCTCTCATAAAGTCATTTAACGTAATATATATTATCATTTTTTATTAAATCGAAAAAATTGTTTTGGTGTTAACCATTTTAGAGTGACAGGTTGAAAAAATCCAATTAAAAAAAAACAAATATAGCCGAATTTATCCCTATCTTCTTAAAAATACAAAAAAAGAAAATATTCCTTCCTGAAGTTTGATCATTTGGTGTTAGAGGGAGGATAACTGTGGTTTAAAGAAACCTTGACGTAAAAATTACTAGTTGCAAACTGTATATATTAAAAGTACAAGATGACTTTCCACTACTGTTAACCTTTGAACATCACTTTATCTAATTTCAGACAATAACATTTTCTCATTTCGTGCTTTTAAGATTCTTACAGACTTCTCTTTTGAGAGATTTTTCCCATTTCCACTCTCAATGACGTTATCTATTCGAGCCTGAATTTGTTAAAAGACCGTTTAGATTGCGATGTAATCAAGCTCAAAACTGGCTATTTCGACTGTTACTTCCCATTCAAAGCTATCTTTCCATGTAAAACATGCTGTATTCCCGACAAGCGTCCCGGCAGAATTGAAAAAAAAAGCTAGAGTGCAAGAAGAGATATCTTAAGAATAAGTACAAAAACAATAAAGTTTTCCTGCCATTATAACATAATATAGGCAAAATGTATAGCACAATACTTACCTATATTTGTGTCTATAATAAGTAACTTTATAGAAAATAATAATTTACATGATGAGTGAAGGCTGGTACGACCTTAAAAGTACCTTACAGTGGTAGGATGTTCGTTAAATAAAATATGAGATTGAGATAGTACAATAATAAACAGAAAAAACCCTTACATCCAAATTGAAACTTATGGATACCAATATGGTAAGCCAACCAGTAAATAAAATACCCAAATGGATAGTCAGATAGATGATATTCGTCTTTCATATTAAAATAGTAATGATAAATTTACCAAAATATTTCAAATAAGATGAAATTATATACTTTATTTTGCCACGCTAACCCACAATCGGATTCATCATTATAATCAAAGTAATAGCAAGCAAGCAGTAACCAAAGAAGTGATTTATCAAAATCATTTTGTTTTTGCTCTTACTAAATTGTTTCTATGTTAATACAATAGAAAGAGAAAGAAAGATGTATTTTATTTAATTCTAAGTCGATTTTGTGGAAATGAACGCAGAATAGTTTAGGTATTGTTGAGAGTATTTTCTCTATATGAATAATGGTAGGGTAGTCTGGTCGACTTGACTGTATTACTGCATAATCAGTCTCATAGTCAGTCTTTCTTCATTTATTGCTGAAAATAATAATTGTTCTATATATATGTATGTATATTTATAATAATGTCTGAAGAAGAAAATAATAACTTTGTAATTTAATAATGAGAAAAATGGAATGATTTTATACTCAGAATAATATTACACATTGATGAATCTCTACTAGACCAAAGACATACACCATACACTTTATCGATTTCATCCTCTGCCTAGTGTGGAGAAAAGCTTATTTTCTTTCAGTGTCGAACTGTATCAATAATGTCCGACTCTAACCATATGACTCATCTACTTTCATTTCAAATGTTTGACATTAGAGTGTATTAAGAGAGTGTATTAGTTTTTATCCCAGTGACGACAGTATGACCAATCAACCAGACAGCACTGTTTGGCAAAAGTTCCTTCAAAAATTTTCCCTCTATCTCTCACTAGTACAGAAACATCCAAACAATTTATCCTTGTTCGATATGTTTAATAGTGGCGTACTTCTTCTGAAATACAACAAAGCTCGTATAGTCCATCAGTGGTCCCGACTTTCACCACCCAAGGAAAATATTAAAATATTATATGCTTTGATATTTTCGATTCACGACTTTAAAACTTTCTTTTTAAAACACCAGATTATCTTGGATGCAGATTTCAGCAAATAGAACTATTTCTAAAAAAGATCGTTTTACCAACGTGGTTTTAATAACTGTGACTTAAGAGCTAACCAATTTAATAGAGAATAAACAGTTTTGCAAAGCTTTGTTTTCTGACAAACGAAATGAAAATGTTTTACAAAGCAGAGAAAGAAAGTCCATGGCTTTGAATTTTCTATATCATTCTCAATTAACAGAAAGTTTTGCAAGGCTTTGTATTCTGACAAACGAAATCAAAAGCTTTTAGCAAGCCCACGGCTTTGTATTCTTTGTATTAATGTCATTCTCAATTAATTTTCAGTCAAGAAACTTCAGTAGACAATCGCCTTGTAATAGCTTAATTGGCATTAGGTTACATTCATTGAAGTAATTACTTGCCGACTTTGCAGGTAAATTAGCGATGAATTGTTAGTTATTCGAGCCTTGACCCCTGTGCCCACCCATAGAAATGTCAGGTAATGTGCTTTTTCTTCAAAAATCATTTGATTCATTGATATTGATCTGTGTGAGAAGTAATCGCATACCATTACTAATTTCAATGTAAAATACAAACAACATAACATTAATCTATTCCGTTTTCCTTTCATAAAATAAAATAAGAAGCTCTTAGTCATCTAGCAGTTAGAGCTAACATGAAAACTAACTACCTGTTTTCCATTCTACATGGTAAAATGTTTTTGTCTTTATTTACTACAACATAATTTCAATATACAAATGCAATAACAGATGAAGATATATGTGTAAGTAGCAATACAAAATTATAACTGATTTTGGTTGAAGACAGAGATAGAAATATAAATAATATGATGTTGGTAAGATGATATTATTATGTATGAGATATTTTATTTTACATCTGGGTTTGCATATGAAAAAATATCTTTGTGGATAATTATGAAAATATATTATTTCATATGTTTTCTTTTTATATAATTTCATACATAATTTGAGGTTTCTTAGAATTCGTCAGGTTTGAATTATGCATTAAGGTAGAAAATTCTAAAGTTATTTAAGAAATTTACCAAACAATAACATTTGGCGAATATTCAATGAGCGCTACAGCAAATTTAATGAATCTAATATTACTCAAATGAATAAAGTCAATAAGTTTTAGTTTTCACAAACAATAGTTTGAGATGGCTTGAGCACTTTCAGAAACTTGAAGACTTCAATTATACAAGAAAACTTTTTTTTATAGATCAGAGGTTGGCTTATGTTTTATAGATTAGATGGTTCCAAAACATCAAATAAAGAATTATTAAGTGTCTGACATGGAAATGATACACCTCAGAATCAGCGATCGTAGAAGCTTACTTGGACGACCTTGGTCTGGTCTAAGCTTCAGTGTCAAACAAAGAGGAAATGAATTATCAAGACTAAAATTTTTCAAGTGTTTTTTTTTACCTAAAATTTCACTCCATTTAACTTGATATGACAAGGAAAAATTTGATTCGCATTATGGGCCATATCTCAGAAACCACTCCATCGATCTCAATTAATTGGATATTATTTTTCAATTCCTACAGTCAAAACATTAACAACTAAGATTATCTGGATTCCTGAAGTCCGAAAACAACATCCATTTACTGATAAGACAAGTTGTTCTTCATACATCGCACAATACGTAGTTCGGATTTATTTCTCGTAGCCATTTCACATTATATAAGTTTTGGGATAAAATGATCCTATCATACCAATAAAACAAAGAAACAGTGTTGTTGATAGCGTTTGGCCATTTTTTAAGGGAATTTATAAAGTAAAACATAAAAAAAATGAAATTAGGTAAGATCGAAATAAAAGAGTAAAGAAGTTGCCTACTATATAGCCAGCAAATCTGTGCATAAATTCTCTTGATTCAGTTCAGATTTCAAAGACGTTGAATGGCAATTTTGCAAAAGTTAAACATTTGTCTAATACAATACAAAATATATTCAAAGCAAATAATATTTTCTATTTAATCAAAGTAATTTTCCTACTCTTAAAAATTAATATACCTAAATAATATCAGACAAACGGTTACCAGACTTTCTTTGAATTTCTCTCCCACTTGATAAATATTCGATTTTCATCAATGTCAAAACTTATAGTAGTTTAAACGTAGTCTTAGGGGAAAAATTCGAATAAAAATTTAAAAAGACAATATACACATTAAATCACAAATAAATACAAAATTTATTAGTCATAAAAACTTTCAAAACATACATTTTTGTATTTAAAGATTAGTATTTTACTACAAATCAAATAATTTTTATTAACTGTTACCCAGATGTTTATACCTTACTGGTAATTTTGGACATTCCTTGTGATTATGGATACAAAACTCGCAGAATTGTCTAGATATGGTACAGTCCCAGATTTTGTCATGCATTGCCATTCTAGTTTTCATTGCAAAGAACTGTAATTCATCAATTAAATTTTTTAGGGAAGCACTATTTTAATCCTCATTACTTAAGAACTTTTCCTCTTTCCTTCGTTTTCTCAATATTACAAAAATCAACCAAACAAATCTCGGAATGAAATTTTCTCGAAATGAAAAAGCTCGTTTTTATTTATATTTGATCCCTGAACTTTAATCCCAGCGATCCTATGACATAGTTATGAAATTCTGTGATACTTTTGATGGAAAAATTTCAGAAGAAAATTTGTTTGCGAACTATTGGAACCAAAAATAAACAATATGAATAAACAATAGAATTTTGTTTATTATAATCAGGTAAATTTCATACCTTTAACGGTTTTTGTTTGAATCTTAGCAAAAGATCAAGAGAATGTGAAATTATCAGGACAGTTTTCAAGAGAAAAAAATTTCTATGCTGTTTAAAAATGTAGTTATATTTTAATTTTAATAATTTCAAATGCTCTCGCGTTTTCAACCGCAATGTCCAATACGATATAATAGAAAGAGAGTATTATGTATAATAATACTTGATTCGTTTCAAACCAAAAAGGATAGCGATAAGAATTAAGCTGCTTACACAACACAACTATAACTAAGTGACTGACAACATTCTTTTTTATTTTATTTTTTTAATTCCAAGATATAAATCCTTAAAGCATAAAAAGCACTACTAGAATGACTTAAAGATATACACACTACTGTATATTTCATGCTTTTTTTTCGTTGCTTTTATTCCATTGTTTTTGAATAATATTACCAGTTTTCCGAATAAAATTATTGTAAAGAATGAAAATTCTTGCAAAACGGATACTCGGATTACATTCAAAACTTTTGTGTATTCGTCATTATATTCCCTTTTTTAAGTGAACTTCTTAACACGATCTTTTTCAGCCACATCACACTACTAAGATTATAGAATATTTAGAGGCAGGCACCAACAACAGCGAGTCCAGCAAGAATCTCCAAAGTCTTTTAGATGTTTAAGACCAACAAGAGATATATCAGAACAACAGTTTTAAGTTCTTAGAAAGCGTCAAAGAATGTCTGATTCAAGAGTTTTCTTCCATGCACCTCCTTATTTTGGCACCTACTGCAACATTCAGGGTGTACTGCTAGGCCCAAGCATATCTACCAACCAGTATTGGTGAAGTTTATGATTTTTGATAATTCGCATCCCTCCTTAAAGACTCCTTTCTTGAGATAACTTCATTTAGAAGTACACCAGGGTAGAAGCCTTAAAAAATGGTAAAAAGTGGTAGAAAATTATAGTAGTATGAAACCTATTGGAAAAGGAAGAAAATATAAAAAAATTGAAAGGAAAATAAAATTTTTGTAATCATACAACTTTGCCATTTTAATTTTTTCCATTGGATTCCTATTTCCCGAACTCAGTTCGCCCGTAATTTATTTTTCCATTCGTTTTTATCATATTATCTTGTGTTTCCAATTGGTTTCATCCTACTAGAATTGTTTTCCCTTTCAAAAATTATCGACCCTGGACTAAAGTAGTTACAGTTCTTAAAAAATGCATCTGGATATCACCAAATAGTCAATAGCCTAATCGCTCAAAATTAATAATATCAAAATGATTAAATGGTAATACTGATTGAAATCGTATTCAAAAGGTAATTCTATCATTATTTTACAATTAGCCTTTTACTTTATATGTCTTTGAATATTTCAAAATGGTATGAAAATTGTGGTCTCGATAGTTTTAGTACAAAAAACACAAAAATTTACTATTTCTCAACAGAAATTTATATAAAAACTATTGTTTGAATAGATTATTAAATCCAATAACATATGTCCATTGTAAGTAATTTTATTTGACAAATATTAAGTTTTATTCCTTAAAGTATATTATATGACATCGAATTTATCGTTTAGCTCTGATGCTGATGACAATGACGCAGTTTCTTAGAAACTTATCGTATCGTATGTATAATGTAAAAAACAAACAACGTATATTACCTACTTCAAAATATGAAAGAATGGAATGTATGGAATCTTTATGTCACCACATATTTTTAAAAAAATATAATAATAATAATAATGATAATAATCATGTTGCTACTTTGAAACGTTATGAAACATACAATAATGTTTTAAAATAATATCCATTGAATGAGTGTGTTCGAGAAGGTAATGGGTGTCCCCCCGTTCATCAGAAAATTATGCTATAAACCTTTAAAAGTTGTGGAATTTCATGACTATTTCGCATTGTAAAAAACTTTGAAATTCTTTATCGTTCTCCAAGTATTTTAGGGCAGAATCGAAATCAATGCTAGAATACTAAAAATGTTTTGTTTTATTTTTTTATTTTATTTTATTTTATTTTATTTTTTTTTTTTTGACTAATTATTTATTTAAGTGAATAAGTTCCCTACCAAAAAACTGATCAACCAAACTTTGCTATAAAATCAGTATTTTGTTAGTAAAAATTTTGCTATCAAATAATCTTGAAGTCCACATTAAATACGAAAAAACGACACAATTATCTTCGTTCACCGTCGGTTCGAGGATAAACATATAAAATTATTCTTGGACAAATTTTTGGGATGCCAGCCTATATAATGTCATAATGAATAATATAGAAATTCATAATAATACTTCTTTTACCACTATTTTTTTTTGTGGTATATTAATAATGATAATATGAATAATGGGGGATACTATTCTTATGGTAGATTTATTTCAAATGTTTTTCATTTTTATTTTTCCAATTCACTTAAGGCAATATTTTAGTAAAGTGATCTATTTTCTTGTCACAATACACAGCATATTAGGTCAGTTGGACATTTTCCTAAATTAAATATATATACACCTAATCATTGAGTCATATTCCTGAGTTAAACATTTAATAATCCACTTTTTGCTATAGGCACTAAAAAGATGGGGCTTGTTCACTTGAGATAAACTTATTTTTCCACTTGAACCCTCACCCTCAGTTGTGGAATCATCGAAAATACGGTTTTTTGTTTACTTCTGAATGAGGTAAGAGCTATTTGTTAACTTGAAATAAATGCAATCTGTTAGTGAAGCAAAGATGAGTCATTATTCCATTCTCATACAGCATTCTCGGTAAATATTATTTATGTATTAGTAATTTAACAAGAATTTGTAAAATTCAATTATGAGCACTCTTACCAAATTGTGAATCATTGAAAAAATATTCGTCTTTACAGCTTAAATTTATAAACGATTACAAATATTGGTTAAGATGTGTGGTACCCAAACATTGACGTCACCAACAGAGAGGTGGGTGCCCATGTAACATTTATGTATCTCTCGTACGTTATTAGTATGTAAATTGTAACGTAAAAGTTTTCTTGCAAAAGCGTTAACACACAAGATGAAGTAGGTTTGAGCAGGAGGGCAAGAAGGAATGTATCTACTACGAAGTAAACAAATAAAACATTATTCCTACAAGTGTTAAATTTAATTTCCTGTTACCGGATGATTTGAAAACTCACTATAGTTTTACTACATAACTTTACTATATTCTTAGTACATTGATTAAGTCATGGCTTTTACAAGGTGTCCCACGGAGTGAATTTTATATTTTATATAAAAAGGCAATATAGGGCGGTTTTGAGTAGGTGGATTAATTTGCTTCCAAATTTGTTCAAAGATCGTCCTATTTTCCCGAA
Organism: Chrysopa pallens; assembly: GCA_020423425.1. NCBI lineage: Eukaryota > Metazoa > Arthropoda > Insecta > Neuroptera > Chrysopidae > Chrysopa > Chrysopa pallens. The sequence continues at coordinate 27,361,991 of CM035594.1, read as the reverse complement.
TTCAAGATACTCCTATGTGCTCTCTCAACTATTCGGACTTCTTCAAATTTTTTTTTCAGGCATCATATTTCCAAGAACGAAACCAATTCTACTTATATTAAGTAGGTAGTGAATTTGTAAAGCTAACAAGTATCAAAATCAAATTTTTAAGTCGTAATAAATATATAAAATATATTTCTTGGTTAATAAAAATTTCCTTAAAAATTACTTTGATAAATTTTTTAATAAATCTTAATAAAAAGTAAAATATTAATTTTGGCTGAACATATAATTAGACCCAAATTTTAAAGGTAAAAGGGTTAAAACAAAATAAATGTTCAAAACAATATTTTAAAATTAAAAAAAAAAAAAAAAACTACTTTTTAGCAGCATTTTTTTATAAAAATTCTTATTTTTACTTTTGAGTGTTGTAAACAAACATCAAAAATTTCTTATTTGGGTTATGTCATGCAACTAATTCGAGATCCTCCACGTTTTTATGATATGATTAAAAAAAAAAAAAAACATTGACGAAACATGGATTAAAAAACATTTCAAAAAAGCTTACAGTACCGATCATAGAACCTCCGTCTTTCTTGAAGACGGTAAAAATACTTTTATCATCTACCAAGTTCTGAGATTGATACTCGAATATATAAGCTAAGATTTTTTTCAACTATTCGTTTAATAAAAAACTAAAATATAGGTTATTTACGTACGTTTGTCTAATGTTTATCTTTTCAAATACAAATGATATTTCTATTTCTATAAAATTATTATAATGTGTTAATATAACAACAGTTGTTAAACATATCTAAGTTGAACAATCTAACAGACGCGTACAAAATAAAAACAATTCTCTTTTATTCATAATAATATTGTGTTGATATTCACAAGAGCTTGTGTATTCACACCGACAATTGAAAAGTCAAGCAACAAACATTGTTTGACCACAGTACGTTAACATTTTATGACTCGTGTGGCATCGAGTACAATCAATACCAGATAAAAATAAAACTTTTAAAAATGACACTAATTTTATTAAATGAAGAAACTCAATATCCTGTGTATTGGAAACTTTTAAATATAATTTATTTTTACTTCCATATATAGGATTTTAAAAACAGTACACGTATGTAGGCCATATTGGCACATAGAAACCCTCATAATGGTTTCAAAATACATCATTGAATAAAAATTGTATTCGAAATATATTGTCTATACTCTTCGAAATCGAAAAATATATATTCAAATTTCAAAAATTTAGTGAACAAATAAAAATTATAACAACTATACTAATTACGCATAAATGTTGCAGTTATCTACGGTTTATAGGTGTGTGAATTTTTTTCCAAACGATTGAATTGATAATAAACAGACAGACAATTCAACTTTTCAAATATGGTAATAATAATAAATAAAAAAAATCAATAATATTTCAAGTATCATTGAACTTTAAATAAACGTGATCCTAAAATTTATGATTAACTATACGCATCATTAATTAGTCAAGAGACATTATGAGGCACCGAATATATCAATATTAAAACACTTCTATAAAAGTAATGTTTTCATTTCTATTTTGTCAGTTTTTACTTTCTTTTATGAGTGTAAAAGTTTACAAAACATTTTAAGCACTACAACTTTTATTGGAAACTTACCTCTGAGAAAATAACCAGGGAGGGGGTTTAATAAAAACCGCCAAATTTCATTATGTATTTTATAAATTCTAATTTATACTGTTCTACATAGTCGGTAATCGCTTGTCAATGTCGTACACAAGCGTATTGTTAGCCAGTTTTGACATACATGGATATACATGTCACAAATATCTTCTAATGTGCTTGCTTATGGCAAGCCGACAAATGACAATGTAAAGCAGGCCTTATAAAAAGTATTGTCTAGAAATGGTTTATTCGAATTTATTATAATATTTATTCGATTTTATAGATATAAAATTTAGTGGTTTTACGATCTCCATATGGACAAAATATAAACCTATCTAGTATCATAATTATTACCAACTGAAAATTATTATCTATTATCAAACATTTTATTACATTGGAACTCAGACTCAACCTTTAGCCGTTTCAATTGTATCTCACCTATCGCATTCTGGCGGCATTTTTCACAACTGTCCATAAATAAATATAATTGTAATTAAACGCCAATCTCAATATTACTAAAACTGTAAGTATAATATTCTATTGACTTGGTGTTGTGATTCTTAAGAATCGATGAAAAATGTATAGGCCGATAAATCTCCTGAAAGGGTGCATGTTATTTCTTACATAATTCATGCTTTCAATTAATGACTTTCAAAAAAATGAAAGGCATACGAATTCAACCCTTCTAGAGATAATACCGATCATACAGAAGCTCTTAATAAAAAGCTTACTTTAACAACATGACGCGACATTACGCAAGTGACATGACGCGTTCGCGCCACATGCGTCGTGTTTTGGGGACGCATATTGCCACGCAGTTCAGTATAAACTTATATATAAATAGTATTCTAATCCTACATTGCAAAGCGGTGCTACGAGTGTGTCTTACTTACGGACATTTATAAATCATTCGCATCCTGGCAATATTTTACTTTTTATGGTAAATATTTTATATAAATATCATTTAAATTATTGATAAGTTTAAAATATCTTTATGATTCAAAAAACATTAAGTAATGACATCTTTGAACACAACATACAACTAAACTTAATTATAAAAACTAATTGCACTATAGCGTGACTGTGAAATATGACTGTGACCCGTGGCTCGAGAAACTGTGTCTCGGACACTGTGTCACATCGATCTGCGAAACGTCGTGTGCCAATTTGCGCTGACTCTTTCATTTGTTAAAATAAATATTTGTGTACCATGTCTCGTCGCACTGTCTCATGTAATATTCGCCAGACCTAAATCAATAAAAGCGTTTTAACTTATAATTGCAATTTTACACTAGCTCTCATGGATTTGCGCCACTCCTATCCTTTTATCTTCCATTATGATATGATCCTTTCGACATACACTCAGCGTGTACAGTTTAAAGTAATGCCACCTGTTTTCCCCCACAGTTGTCTATAAAGCTTTATAAGCTCTTGATTATTATACAGATAGTTAGGTAAACGTACTACATATTTATTGAATACGAGATATGTTTGATAAATTTGTTTGAGGTTTGTTCACACACACATAAAAACACAAACACACACTGGGACAGCGTTTAACGTAGAGAACACCTATCTAGTACGTTACGTAGATCGTTGAGGTTTTTGTGGTAAACTTACACTAACACTAAGTTTTGTTTTGTATTATTATGTATAAAACAATTTTATGTGGTTTTATATTATCATTAGTTAACACTGTTGGTATTCATGCACCATGTAACAGCGTGAAATGAAACAGCTACCTTCATACAAGATAGTTGATTTAAAAGACAAATTCTTATGATATGCTTAAAATTATAAAAAAATTCTTGTAAACAAATAATAATAATAAACTCATATTCAAAATGAAGATGCTTTCTTAAAATTTATAGCCATGAAAATAATATATAGTAGAAGATATGTGAACTGTATACCGTAAAAATTAACAAAGAGCTAAATTTCGATTTTGTACCCCAATTTCCTATATCAAAATGTTTAGAATTTTGTAAATACGATTTCGACTACAGAGTAATTATCATCAGTGTGAATTAGATACGCATAATGATTCTTCGAATAACACGTTTGTGATTTGGTGACAGTTTGCACTGTAACATCTCTTCATACTGATGATGACTATTTTGTAGTTCAAATATGTATTTATAAAATGAAAAGTATTTTGAATTGGGAATTTAGTGCAAGAAATCAAGATTTATTCGAAAAATCCTAATATTTTCTTTATTAATATTTATATTAAAGAGTTGTAAAATCGCAACAACTTCAATTGTACAAAATGAGTAGGGAATTCAAATGTAAACATAAATTCTTATTTGGCCTGATAATGTCTTTTTCACAATGACTGCAAAAGAATCCCATATTCCTAGCATAGAAAAAAAGTTTTCGGTTTATCAGATTTTGGAAAATGGGATGGAAGATACAAAAAATCTATTTTTCTATAAAAATAATATCTTTTTAGCTTGCAGAGAAGAAAGTTAGCATGACTCCCTAAAATGGAGTTGGGGGCAAAATTGTATGCTCCAAAATTTTTATGAGTATCATTTTTATAACACTTGTTCTTTTGTTCCAAATTCCCATTCACCCGTTACAAAAGGCTGATGACGAGCATTACTCAATGCTGCCAGTAAGTTCTTTCCTTAAGTTGCAACAAATTCAAAAAATTTACCCATGAGAAAACGACCTTACGTATTCTCCATAGACAACATATGGCACAAAACGAGCTCTATAGATAAAAAATTTGCTCTCCAGTAAAACATCAACAATCTATAAATTTTCTATTATTTAATGTAAGAATCATGCGTGAAATCCATTATAACCAATAATCTGATCCACCGAATGAATTAAATAGTTTTTCATTCTGCCACATGTGTAAACAATGTGTTTTTAATTAAACACTTTGTGTGATTTTTTAACCCTTAACTCACATTATCTGTATGTTCTGAAATTTTAATCATACGTCTCATTAATGGGTTTTCACTTTTAAAATTTATTGTGTGTTTTTATACTCCACATACATAGGATGATATTGTCAGAGTATATTACATCTATGTTAAAGTGTGTAACGCTTAAAAGTTTTTGGAAAATTTGGAAAAAAATTTTTTTGAATGTTCATAGAATCGTTTGATTACACTCAATTTCCACATGTCCATCCATTTACCCATCCGTCTGTGACGAAGATAACTCAAAAATAAAAAGATATTAAAGAAAAAGATAAATAAAATAATAAGTATTTTATGAATTCTTATCATTAAACCATAGTATCTAAAGTATCTAAACAATTAACCATGTATTTTCACTTTTGGAAGTGAAAACTTCTTTAGCTGCGTTGGGCACTTTTTGGTATAGGGAAATCTTATGGGCTTGTGTCACCGATATGCACATAACTGGCGCATATACTGTGAGCATTAGACGTGTCTTGTTTGGAAGAAATCTTGTACGTTTGCGTCACCAACATGCTTATATCTGAAGCTATACAGCTGACGTATCGTGTAACATTATTGCTGTATACATCTGAGTACACAGTGAAAAATCCATGAGTGAAATTGTTTTGTCAAGATGTTACAAAACACAAACACACAGCCCGTAATATATTTGAATAATAAAAAATCATTAAAACGTTGCTCGGAGTGTCAATAGATGTAAAACCAGATTGATGTTGATAATTTTAATTTAGACATTCAAATTTTAATACTAAAAGTTCTATGGTTGGCCCTCTAAATGCCAATATATTTTTATATTACGTGACTGTTGATTTCTGTGTCCGAAATCAGCCCAGACAGATGTTAAGGGTTAATCATACACATAAATGAAAACAAATATAAACAAAGTTTAAGCTCAATGTTTAGCGCATCATACACAATCAGTGTTTATAAAACCACATTTCGTATAATATAAAACCATATGATAATGCAATGTTTATATGAAATTGAATACACACATTTATATGCTTTTTGATTCGTGTATATTTATTTGTATATGTATATACCAGTAGAAACATGATGATTACCTGTTTACAAGAACATATTATGTATATATGTACTGTAATAAAGTACCAGTACCAACTGGTACTTTAAAATACACATAACAAGTACTGTACTTGTCCTGTACGTTACAATGTAATAATGTTGTACCGAACAATGACCTCTTTGTGGTACTTTGTATTTTAAATAAATATTGATGATAAAAATTTACATTTTACATTTTCAATAATCATGTAAATGAATATAATAGAATTTTATCGATTTCATTCATGTGCTAAAACCAATTGACTGTATCAAAAATGCTTGTACAAGGGTTTATTATATCTTATGTGATATTTTTGAGGATGTATATCAAAATTAATGTAAAATTTTCAACAAGAGCTGTAATTAATAAGTTTATTGGTGTGTGTGTGTGTGTTTCACTACGAAAATTCGAAAAGATAGAAAGCAAAATGTATATCTTAAGTTTAGAAAAACCGATGTTCTAACGATAGCCGTGTTTGCCATTTATTCTTATAAATACAATCCGAATCGATTGGCACCTCTCTCATCAAAATCGAGTCATCAGTTTAACCGCTACAATCGTTAAAATCGTAACTCTGATTTGGTCTTTGTTTCCACAGGCTGGTAAAAAATATCTTCAATTCACAAGGATCTATTATTCATTTGTATTTTTTTAAAGAAAACTTTGATTCGTTAGAAATCAACTCAAATAATACTTACAGTGAATGATGTTGTACTTCATACCTGCACTGTCGTATTTTACCTATTTTAACAATGTGAAAACTTATAAATAATTTAGTGTAAAATAATTTCTCAAGATAGCATGTAATTTCACAAGATAGCATGTTAGACAACTGTGGAAAAATTATTAATAAAATTTTTTTTATTCAGTATTAAGCGCTCAATTTATCAAACTGATTCAACAATTCTGACCCTGAGTTTAGATATTAATAATGGCGTACTTGAAATTCAATTTAATCAAATATAAGACTCCTAGATCCTGATTCAGTTGGATCTTTTGAATAAAAGTTATCAGATGTTTTACACCTCTTTAAAAAAATTTCTGGTAACAGCTTCTTCAGTTTTATAATTTTTCGGATACATTCAGGATTAAAAATATATGAGCAAGTATGAATAGTAAAAATCTTGTATTAATGGTTGTATTTAACGGCATGCTAAGAAATTTATTTCCATTTATTTCCAGAAGTCTTTTTTCTAAGAAATTTATTTCCATAGTTTATTATTATTTTATGTAACAGATATCTACGTTATAATAAACTAAAACTTTTTATCTAAATCAGTAACAAAAAAATAAAAATAAAAACAAATAGGTACAAAGCCAGAAGTAAAACAATTGATATCATTAAAAAAAATCAAATATTTATTCTATTTAATTTTATTTTATTTTCAGCGATACAAAAAAATTTACCACAAATTTATCAAACAGTCTTTCAATTATAACAAAAAATACAACAAATTTTTTATATACTATATACATTATGTAATTTATACTTATTGGCATTAAAAAAGAGACATACGATATAGAATAGGGTCTGTTTGAGCTTGAGCCTGCTAGCATTGAGATGACATTCTCTCAATAATTGTAATTAAAACTTCTTTAGCCTTATTGGGCACTTTTTGGTTTTTCGACATGCTTACAGCAGTATATCTATACCTATACAGTATGATTGTATATTAATTGATATGTTAATTAAATTATAATTATATTTTGTCATGATGTTGTGGAGCCCGTAATATATTTGAATAATAAAAATCCAGATAAACATGCATATAATTGTTGCTCGGAGTGTCAATAAATGAGAAAACCACATTGATGTGGATCATTTTAACATTATGAAGTTTAAAATTTTAATACTAAAACTTCTAAGTTTTCACTTTTATCGGCAGCTCCTATAACTGCTAATATTTTTTTTCGATTTCCACTCCCATATTATTGGTAATTGAAATAATTTTACTGAAAGTTTTTAACTAAACTAATTTCTTCTCTATAGAATTTCGAATTTGTTCAGCACAGATTACCCTAAGAAAAAGTATCCATATGCCAAATCAGTTGCCAATGAAAGTATTGAAACTCAGTAAATACGTTTTTCATAAAGTATTTAAATAAGGATAAATTAAACTTTGTCTAAAATATTGAAGTCACATTTTCCAGATCTAATTGATTCAGACCATTTATATTCTAAATCTGACTTTAAAAGTTCATACAGACCTATAAATAGATAAACAGTGTTTTTATGGTGTCTCATTTTCGATGTCAAAATGAATGTGTTGACATTTTATTACATACAAAATGTATTTTTCCTATATTAAAAATTTACTATAAAATTAAATTTATAAAACTACAGATTGTCCCACTTAATACTATGTAAAAATACAATAATAAATTTCACATGGAAGACATTTTTGTATTTGTACAAAAATATAAAAATTGGTTTCACTAACTTTTATCACGAATTATTCGATATTTATTTAATTTATTTCGTTAAAATATTTAATTCGTTAACGCAGTAATCAGTCCTTTTTACATAGCACTATTTTTTCACTCCCAACAAAATTTTTAAGTCTGAATTTCTTTCTAGAATTTATTTAACAAACTTAAGTTTCAGCTAGAGGTTTATTAAATAATGGATTGATATGATCTCAGACTATATCTCAATTAATTTTACCCTAAAAAGCATCAAAGTTGTCAAAAAGTGATTTTAACGAATTAAAGATTTATTTCGTCTGTTCATTTGTAATCACACTTCTCAAAAAGAAGCCTATTTGAAATCTACGCAATGGAATACGTCCGAGCCAATCCTTTCTCAATAGTTCCCATTTGAACTCGAATTGGTTCATTTAATAATAATTGTTTTTTTAATCGTGCCCGATATTTTCTCATATTTTCATTTTCAATATGTAATTTTGTACTGTCTTCATCAATTTTATCCAATTCCTTTCGAGACGTAGCTGCGGATATCACTTTATTTGATTTATGTACTTCCGGATAGTAAACATTATTTTTAAGATTTTTCGTATTTTTTGAATTTTGTACAATATAATTTTTTTGTGAAATTAATGAAGATTTTGACGATGATAGAGAATTCGCACCCGCACCTAAATTTCGTTGCAATGTGGATGATTTTGATGATGTGGAAAGTTTCGATAGGGATGTTGTGGAATTTGATGAGATAGTGTCTTGCTGCCGTATGTATGTCGGTCGTACTATCGCTTGGATTAGCTGAGCTTGTGCTCGAATTTGCTGAAAAAATAAAAAAATAAATTGTTAACTTGACTTTTGAATTTAGATAAAGTTATCACAGTAGTTTCAAGAAATTTAAATTCTGTGTTTGAGCTTAAGTCTGTTGAGATCCAAAGAACAATATAATGTATTTTTGTCTCGGGTGATTTTGGATTTAAAAATTTGGATAGTGTTGGTGGGAACGAATAAGAAACAATACTAAAGATCCAAAAATTAACATCCAACATAAAACGATCGGCCGATTTTTATGTTCCAAGGAAGCTACCAAATAGAAAATCTTGTGGTAATGCCATATTTTACAAATGTTAGAGTATGCGATGGTATTATCCAGTCTTACGTTTTACCCTATTTTTAGATAACTTACCGCTAAACGACGCATTTTTTTTGCATCTTTATGTGCTGAATACAACATCCATAAAATATACAAAAACATAATTAATGCCGGTGTAAAGAGACCAGCTAAAACTGCAAATTTTCGTTCCCATGCATGATAAATTGCTAATGTTATAATTGATATAGCAACTCCCAAAGCAATGTATCGTCCAGTTAGTTGACGTTCTTCCTGTAACAAATAGAAATATAAAAACACATTTAGACAAAATAAATATAGTTTTTTTTGTTTATATATTTTGGAATTTTTATAAATATTTAAATTAGAAATTGTGTTAACATTTAAAAAAAAAAAAAATATCTATAATTAAATTAATGTCCGAATGTTCATGTTTGTAAATGACATTTGTATAAATTAAATATTTACATAATTGTGTTTAGGGATCACGTGGATAAAAACAGGAATTTAATAGTTATGTCATGCAAACTAGAAAAAAATGATACTCTCTCAAATATATTCCAGATTCCAAAGTTTATCTCCAAAAATAACTAATTGAAATACTTTTGAAAATAAATGTGTTCAATGAAAACATATTTACGCCGTCGGAAAATCGTAATCAAATAATATTGATACTGCATTAGTCAACATGATACTGCAATAAAAATGGTAAAAAGAAGTTTTCCAGTTAAAGTTTAGATATTTACAAAATTCTTGTCATAATATCTGAATTCAGTTTTACAATTTTTACTATCAGATCTTGCCAAGATAAGAAAATTTTTGATTACTCGGACTTATAGAAAGATTAAACAACGAATTTTGATTTGACAGTAAATAAAATTAAAAACTTAAAAGTTGTTTGTTTTGATAAAACATACATTTTTTGAAATTGAATTTTTTTCATCTACTTTTATGGTTAAAGGTTTGATCATGGATTCATTGAATCCAATCAACCGATTTTGACTATTCTATTTTTTGTATTTCCAACTGAATAGATCTAGAATACGGCAACAAGTTTTTATTCGGAGTTATCTTCATGCCCGATAGGTAGATTTACAGACGGAAATGCTCCAATTAAGTTATTAGACGAACACATATACCAAAATTTTGTTTCAATATTTTCTAGCGTTAATTACTTTTTATGTCGAGAAAAAAAAATGTATTCAGAATCACTGATTCTAAATTAGTTGATTGACACACTTAAAAATTTTGTTTTTGTATAAAACATTAACAAATTCACAATGAAACTTTTTAACATATTAAAAATACTGGATGCTTACGAAAAACTTTTAATTTTGTGAACTTATGGTAAATATTAATTCGAAGAGTAGTTTTTTAAGAAAATCGTACATATTCAAATATATTTATAGACTTTGTAATTCTAAAAATTGAATAGAAATCAAAATGATTTTTGCAATAAAATTTATGATTGCAAGTTTTGTATAAAAACTTTCAGAAATAAAACTTTAAATGGTTTTAAATTGGTTGAAAATCTAAAAACCATTTAACCAGCCAGTGTGTTGTAGCTTTGTGAATACGAAATGTAAATCCTTCTGGGTATGTTGTTTGTTATGTAGACAAAATGCTTTTCTATTTTCCAATGTTCAGAAATCGAATGTTTTTTAAAAACATAGAAAATATAATAAAAGTAGATCAGTGCCTCCCAAATAATGTGCCATTTGGCCCGCGACAAAATTACATTTTTTAATTAGTTAGCCACAAAAATCATATAAATTAAAAAATGGGTGCATGTACTTATATTCGCGAATCAGAAGTTATACTTTTTTGGCATCATTAAAAACAAATAATTAATTACAATAAAATAATAAAAGGACTGGAGAAGGATAGTCAACACAGTCAATAAAGCTCATATAATTTCTTACATTAAGTGTAACATAAATCATAACTACAGATTCAACTAGTGAATTTTGTGTGACGGTGATGCGCGCGCATCATAACGTTTCACTGTCATTATTTTTTCATAACGTGCCTAAAAAGTATAACTTCAAAAATTAAAATTCGACAATCTGACATTCTGAACAAACTGTTGCACAGAAACAGCTAATCACAGGTACCGTGTTGAGTCGTCGGGTCTTTAGTTACTCAGATCGGCTACATACCAATCAAATTATTATAGAATGAAAACAAAATATTGTGAGCTATAACTAAAATCCAGCTTCGAATTAAATTAAAAATATTGTTTGAGAACTGCTGATAATTTTTGTAGTATTGCCCAAACATAAATAATAATAAATAACAAACAAACATTTATTTATATAGCAACATATATTCTACATTAGTTCATACTGTTCCGAACAGTAGTCGAATAGTCGGAGCTCAACAGAAACAAAATAGAATATTTACTCTAAATGCAATTTTTATTTATATATGCTTCTAGTTTAATGTACAGTGTGTGTAAGTAGAAACTATCTACTGAATTGTGTTGCTTAAAGAATTTTCTAAAATATTTCCTTCAAATTAATTTACTTCTCCTTAGAGTCATCTATAATAAAGACAATTTCCAATGAAATATACCATGCATTTCTTTTAAATTTATAATAAATATCTAAATAATAAATAAATTTCTTACGTTCCTTTATAAATTTATTTTCAAGAATAACTCATCGATAAGCTGTCCATTTTCGTATTTAAATTAATTTAAAATCTCTATCGTGTTAAGGAAAATTTTACAAAATAATATAAATTAATAATTGGCTATACCGGTTTCGAATGTTCTTACAACCATCTTCAGTAGCTGAAACATATACTTTTATTATTTTGTAGAAAAACTTTTATTGTAGATTATTAATTTATCTCAATAAATGTTACCCTTGAATCATTTTGTACATGTATATGGGTTGGTGATACATTTGTTTAACTACACACACACATAATATGGGGTGGTGAATATTGATAGACCACAAAAATACCAAAAATGTAAAAATTATTACATTTATTACTAAAAAACTGAAAACAGTTTTAAACTGAATTAATTAATTTGTTGTAGAAATAAACTTTATTCAATTTTTACCAACAATTTTTTAATTAACTAGAGCAATAACCATTTTTAATAAAATATACATTTAAACTCGAACGATTCTCTGAATATCCGAAAATTTAATATTGGTATCGAATATTGGTTTAATCAAGAAAAAGGAAATAACATACAATAATACAATGTAAAAAAAAATTCGGAATATGTTTGAGTATCGGGTTGTTTATACTTATTAATATAATCGAAATACACAAATTAAGATATCTAATTTAAACTTAATTTTTGAAGAAAAGAAAAATTCTTCAAACACAAGAAAAAAAAAAAAATTACAAATAAAAGTTCAACTTTTTATGTTCCACTAATGTTTTCTGTTTATGCTGACTGTATGAATCTCAACATTTTTCTCAGATAAAACACAACAATTTTTATGCATTTAAAACATATTTTCGTTAATCGTTTGATCATTTATTTTTTTTGTACATTACCCTGATATCCCTTTGAGATCTATATCATCATCATTCAGGTTACGAGCTTTCAAATTCCTTTATCAAAACAACGTTTTTGCATAATAAGTAATAATGTATAATAAATAATATGCTCACTGTACCTACTAAAACTGAGGGCTAGAAAATTCGTAAATGAGGAATTCACTTAGCCTACGTAGCTCCCATGTAGTAAATTTTATTTAAATCAACAATATCTTATTATCATTCATATCATATAATTTTTTCGTTAAAAAGAATCTTAATTTTCAAGTTGATTCAAGTAAATGTTATATTTTATATTCAATATTTCATATACCGCGTTCATACAGCCTTAATAATACAATTAAAATAATAATCATATTATCCTTTTAACTGTAATGCTTTTCGGAAAATATTTGAAGTATCTACACATCGAAAACTTTGGAGACGACAGATTCTTTGTCACAAAAGGTTTTTATTATTATGTTATAAATTTAATGTATAAATAATCCCGTCGGCAAAAATAATTTTCATTCATGAATTTTCAAAAGTTAAGTTTGGTTTTCATAAATATTAATTGGAAATTTAATTTGCTCGTAATACCGTACCAAAAATACACAAAAAAGATTACATACTTTCTAAGTGTTATCATTGAAATTGAATTGTTTAGATCACAGCGAAATAAACTTAACGAAGAATAACTTTTAAAAAGTGCCATCAATGGACAAAATTTAACAAGTGACGATAGCAACTAAGAGTGTGAATTATTTAAATATCCAATATAGGATTGAGAATCAATATTTGAACTATTTTTAATCATTAGATATAATAAAAACAGTTTGAAAATAGATTAATTTATTTCAATTGTATCTTTACCTATATTTTGTTACTGATTTCAATATTTTCAAGCGTTAAATACTTTGGACTAAATCAAATATATCCTCATGCATTTTATATATGCCAAAAAATTAGTAAAATTTAAAGCTTATTTTACGTTAGAAGTACATTGGATCGAAAAAATAATCAGGTGACGAATTAGAAATATAAAACTGGAATAGAACTTAGTCAAAGCTCTCAAATTTTGAAAAGATTTATCAAACATCTTGTGTACTTTTTACGGATAAAAATATAGGAAAAGAATCAAATCAAGACTTTGAAGCTCCTGAAATCAATCTCATCCAAGTTTTGAAACTTGAGAACTAATTCTTAATGAAAATATTTGGCTTATTCAAAATGTATGATATATCGAAAGATATCAGTGGATTGGCTTAAGACGTCAAAGCTAGATCCATGAAACACTTGGGATATACTACTAAAAAGTATAAAAAAATGTCTCTAATTTTAAACGAAAAACATGGGGCGCATGCAGCAGGTAATTGATATATTAATAGCTCAACTAATGTTGCTGCATTCGTCCCATGTTTATCGTTTGAAATAAGAGAAATTATTTCAAACTATTTAGGCCGTTTTAAACATCCTATAATTTGTAATTTAAGCATTTACTATGTTATAAATATTATACTCAGAACTTTAACTATTGTTATAAATATTATTAGCATTTACTAATGTTATAAATGTTTACAAATTTTGAGCGTGGAAAATATAGAAAATGAAAAAAATTCTCGGACTCAATACGAAACTATGGGTTAGATGTGAAAATTACTCTTTTTTCACTCAAGATATGGTAGAAAAATTGCAACATATGTTTGTAAATAATTATTTGAAAAGTGAAAAGATCAAAAATAGTATTTATTGGGTTTTCTATCAAAACAAGCAATAAATGTCAATTTGCTTTTTTTGTGTATAATCATTTGTCAATCGTTGTGTTTCTTTTTTCTGTGATAATTATTTATGTCAAAAACACTCTCAATTTATGTCAATCAAAATGTCAACTAGTTTTCTCCCATACATACACCTGTACGCACGTACGTACGTACATCATCAGACGATTTCAGATAAATTTGAATTAAATAATTTCCTGTTTACAGTAAAACCTTTCCTTTTTATGTATATTGAACTAGAACTTTTATTTTTAATTCTTCTATCCTTAAAATCCTTAAGATGTGAAGTACATTAATGATCTTAAGGTGGTTACTACGTGAAACCACTTGGCATAGTCTGAGCATTATTTATGTTAGAAATGTTATTGTAAAAAGCATTAACTATAAATAATATTACCACTTTCTAGTGTTATAAATGTTAAGAAATTTTAATATTGGACACTATAGAAAAAGTAAAACTTCTCTATCTGAATAAGATATTATTGCGTAGATGTGAAAATTGCTTTTGTGACACTCAAGTAATGGTAGGAAAAGCGCTGTGCCAAAAAAGTGTATTTTTCCATTTATTATATATTTCTAAAATATTTCTTCATACTGTTCTCCTTTTTTTCAACTGTATCAGGAATTTTTTGTTATATAATAAATTAAATAATAAAATGTCTTTTTTAAAATTTTATTTAGATGTAGAGAAAGCAAACTTTTACTTTAAAACTATACTTATAATGTTATTACATAATGCATATGATATAAAAGTTTGTCGTGAGATTTAACTACTCGAATTTACTTAGTTTGAGAATTTTTATA
This sequence comes from Chrysopa pallens, assembly GCA_020423425.1. NCBI lineage: Eukaryota > Metazoa > Arthropoda > Insecta > Neuroptera > Chrysopidae > Chrysopa > Chrysopa pallens. The sequence goes on along the minus strand of CM035594.1, from coordinate 27,346,734 downwards.
TTTAAAATTTATCTATACAAGTAAATCTCGCGACAAGTTTTCTTATCATATAAATTGTGTAATGACGTTATAAGTTAATTGTGAAAATTAGAAAGTAAAAATTTCTTTAAGGATCTTTTAAATAAAACATTTTTTTAAAGCGACTTTTTACTTTAAATTTATTTTCTACTCTTTAGTTTTCACTCGACTAAAAAACCACAAATGTATGTTATACAGTGTTTCATAACATTTAGTTATAGTTGATGATATCGGTTTCAAAATTAACTTTCAATATTTGAATGTCCACCATATTAGATTAAGAGTAACGTCACTTAATTTTTTGAGTTATTCTAAGCAAACCCTTTTATTTGATACCCATATTGTAATAATATATTCAAAATAAATAGCCTGCCATCTTGGGTGTACTGTCACTGTGTTATTTGATTCAGAATTTCGTCATACAATTGACCATGTATTGTCATCAAAATTGAACGGGTATACAAAATTTCAGCTCAATTGGTTGAAAACATCTGCTTCAAAATGGGTTACAAGATTCCACTCGAACAAATTACATACATTGAAAGTTAAATAAAAGTTTTACATGCTTTGATTGGTAAGTGACCCTCGATATCACGGTCTTCTCGCAATCTAAACTGCCTGAAATCCATCATTGAGATCGTATTGAATATATTATTCTGAGTCGGTGAAAAAATTGGCAAAATCTGTCGAAAAGTGATTTTACAATAGAACAACCTTAAGAGAAAGTATTTGGACAAAACAGTCTTAATATAAAAAATAAAATTTTGTGCACAGATCCCTTTATACTTTTTTTGGAATATCAAACAAGTGAATTAAAAAATAAATATTTTTTAAATTTCAAACAAAAAAGTATATAATATAATTAATGAATATTTATTTATTTTAAATTTATCCATTAAAATAAACGATTACAAAAAAATTAAAGTATTATTTTTAAAATTAAAATAAGAAAAAAAAAAGTGTTGTGAAAACTTTTTATTAACACCACGTAACTGAGAGAGAGATATTTAAAAATTAAACAACACATGAACATTGAAGTTGCTTGCTGATGACTGGTTGTGGAGGCCATTATTAAAATAACATTCTCAATGTGTAACATGCATTTAACAACAGAAATGAAGAACGTTATTTTATTTTGTGTTATGTTTTATGATAACTTACTGTGGTAACAACGTTTTGTGCTGAGTGCTGACATATAGAATTTTATTCGAAGAATTGTAAAAATGTTGTATGGAATATAAATGTTTTTGTTTTATTTCTAAAATATATTTTTACTCGTCTCACACGGCCTCTGTATTATTGTTTACAATATAATAATGGGACACCAAGAAAAAAAATCGACTTTGACTTAGCTAAATTATCGATAATTTGAGTGAAATCAGTTTAAGCATATTCGATTTTTAAACTGAAGTTAACAATTTTCTACTAATAACGTCATAACTACTAAAATTTTAATTCATAAAATCATAACTTGTCAATTCTAGGTAAACAATATTCTACAAAAATCAAGTTTTTGATTTTCCGAGGTTTGTTTGTCTGAGTTCACTAGAAAATTATCATTTTGCTGTCATAAATTTATTGACCAGATGAATGTGGATACTAATTTCCAATTAAAGCTTAAACTGAAATATAGTTTAGGAAAATTAGGAATGAAAAAAATAAGAATTCAAACCAAAATATCTGAAATCAATCTGAGTAATGTCCGCGAAATTATTTACCCTATGATCAAATGAATGGAATTTAACAAATTTTATATTATTATGTTTCAAATTCTTCATGAAAAATCTAAAATACAATATCCGTACTGTTATCCGATTTCTGGCGAAATATTGTCACAATTAAGTCGTATTCCTACTTGCTCGCCAAAGAACAAATTTATCGGTTGAATCCAAAAGAATGAGCAGATTAAATTTTATCGAAATATTTTGAAATTTTTCAATCTATAAAATCGCTGAAATATTGTTTTTATCAAATCTGAGTTTCAAAATAAATTGGATTCAAAAAACGATTGTCGATTAAGTATAAATTCCAAGACAGTTTATTGTCATTTTCAAAAATTGGTATATTGATACTCTCAAGGCTTTAATTAAAAAAGTGTGAAAAACGAAAGAAAGGAGAAATAAACTAGCCGAAGACTAAACTTCGCTAATATTAAATCTACCACAGACTCAGAGTTTATTATCTGCGATTTCTGCATCCCATCATATTTTATTAAATATACGGAGGTAAAAATTATATTTTTCAGTAATTTTAAAGCACCGTTGTTTGTTTGAATTTGAAACATCGCATTGCCATCGTATCGTTCCAGAAGATGAATGATTTATGAATTTTTATCTAAACTGAAGTTTAAAAAACTTTTATTTCATTTTGAAAATAATGTTTTCTACATATCATTTGACTTGACTCGAATCTTTTTCTTTTTTTTGATTTATGATTTTTAAATGTATGTCACACCCCAATTTATGTTTTTAAGCACAATGGGGCATAATAAAAAATTTTATAACTTCAAATTCAAATATTTACATATTTGAAATTCGAATATAAAATGTCATTTGTTACGTTTAATAAAGGTAATAGAATAAATATATTTTTATTGTTTTATTTATTGACTGTTAGAAAAGATGTTTTGAATATTTTCTAATAAATATTTTATTTCTAAGTTTTAATAAATTTCACCTTGTTAAAGAAAATTTATGTTAGGCTTTTTTTTTCATTTTTATACCCGATTTCATTTAAATTTATATAGCTTTACATACCGATCGTTTTGGATAATTTTTGAAATAACAGTCGCACACAATATTTTTTAACTTTTTATGGTGATAGTGTTTGTTATTATTTATATTTTTATTAGAGTAAATGCATTCAAATACACTTCCACCATAAAAAGTAAAAAAAATCACATATAACTGTCCATTTGACCAAATTTAAAACAAAACTTTCCTAAAATTGGTTTTACAAGAAAATATTGCAGATGCTATCAAAAATATGGTTAATGTTTTTATGAAATCATTTTTTGAGTCAATTTTGTTATTAAATTGTTTATTGAGAGAAATCGGTGATTTGAGTTCAATGGATCCAGGATGCATCCTAAAACCCTTAATAATTTAAAACTTATGTTTGAAACATTTTTTGTATTCGCCAAAATTCCAGGTCAAATTTATCTCAATTGAGAATTATGCATAATGGAGCACAAATTTTTCAGGATCCGATACACAGTTGGCTAAAACTAATTGGTGATACCTCCTCTCATAACCCTAAATTATAAAAATAGTGTGTTCAATTTGCGAAACACGAAGAACTTAGAAAAAATAATTTTAGGGTTGATTATTCTATTATTTTTAGCGATACCCACATATATTAAAATTCTTCGATCATACTGAAACTTTTCAAACCACGTAAAAGAGAATGACCTCGAAAATTATCAAACAGAAAATAAAAGACGAAAACACTATGGTTTCGAACTATGTGATTCATAAAGTCTGTGTTTTTCATTGCAGAAAAAGTTTAAAAAATTTTTACAATTATAACATGTGTAAGTATAATTGGCTTTCAACAAAGCAATAAAAATATTTTTTTCTGGGAAAAAACTTTATTAAATTGGCAATGACAATTTTAAAAATATTTTTGTTAATGTTTATATAAGGTGCCAAATTAATTCGAGTTCATTGTAACAATTCCCCAGATAGTAAAAATGAGGCCAGGCGAACAACCATTTATGCATATAAACATGTAATATCATAGAAAAACTCAATTTGTTTCGATGGCTGTTCGGAAAAAAGTATATTGTTCTAAATCATTTTCACAAAAGTTTATTATTTTTTTCAGAAAAATTGTTTTTGAGTATCACTTGAGGGGTTAATGCCAATCTACTATATATTATAAGTGGAATTCTAAATGGAATACAAAGTTTAAAAGAGTCTACAATCTCTTAAGAAATATAACTTTGCTTTTCCTTCAATTCTCGATCACAAATAGCTCAAAAATAAATTTCAAAATGTTATAAAATTGTGCATGCACAATCTTAACAAGACAACGAAAAACTTGCCTAAAAGTTTTTTCCGAAAAATATTTCTAAAATCAAAATCAAAAGTTTATTTTGAAATGTATTTTCGATAATAATTCATTTAGAAAACCTTCGTTTTAATGTAAAGATTGTCGAAGCAAAATTTTAAAACATTTCCAAATTGTTTTTTTGGAGTTATTTTTTATCAAAAAATGGATCGCATATTTTTTCGTTATTATACATATTCTAAAATTTCTATTCCAGGCTAGTTTGTAAAATAATCTTAAAAAACTATGTTTTAACTTTTGTCAGCATTCATTCCCTACAAAAAGTAGAATGCATTGACCAAAATGCCCCTACTGTAATAAAAACAAATGTGGATACTATCAGCTTATCCGCAAAACGTTCAATTCCAAAATATCATGTCTATGGCTAATGATTTTACACCCACAAAAAGTTTCCAGTAGCATTGGGATGCATAAATGATTTTTTTTAAAATCTATTTAATGCTTATGATGAAAAAGTAAACACTATTTTCTAAATTTCAATAGTTTTTTATCGTATTTTTCATAAAATAATAAAGTAAAAGAAGCTTTTGGTATGTATATTCATCATATATGAATGTTTTAATAGAGCTTTTGTTGGCTACGAACCAAGAACTTCTTCTTTCTACTATGGATTTTTATTTTTTTGAAATAAATAAATTTATTTTTATAAAATAGATTTCTATTTGTATGTATATAAACACAAATAATCATTTGATTCTATTTTTAAACTGTACGTAAAGACATATCGACTAAAAAGTTTGGAATCGAATGTGTGAAATCCCAAACACCGGCAGTTTGTCAATTAAAATAAACGGAGAAGTCTATTGAAAAAAAAATAGTAAAGTTTCGTTCGTTTGTCTCTCAGAACTCCAAACCTATGTCGACATGATTCCTCTCAAAGTCAAGTCATTTTTTAAGAACTCAGTGATGACACAGTATATACTATACAACAACAGCATTCTTTTTTATAAGACGGTCACCCATCTAAGTACTGACTATGCCTGATATTGCACAACTTTGGGTATCAGTTTACTAAGAGAAATCAATATAGAAAAAAGAGTTCGGCAAATTATTCTCCACACGAAAAGATTACAAAAGAATGCTACACATAATCCCAAGCTTCTGTAAGCGCTCAAATTAATAAACGAAAATTTGTAATCTTCAATTCCAAAAGTCTTTTAAATTAATCATCAATGTAGTTTTACCCTTCAAAATTTATTTTTATTATTTTAATAATCGAGTAATTTGTTTCCCAAAATTTTTCCAATACGTGTAATTATTATAATGTATTTTATATCTGATTTTGTGCCATGTAAGGTTTATTGACTTTTATTGTGTATATCAAAAAATTTGGTTCACATGGAATTTTTAAATAACGAAAAAATACTTTTTATTATAATGTTTTATGAATGAAAAACGCATACGTACAAGCAAGGTAAGTGAGTGAAACTTTCAAATAAAACTTGTGATTAATATAAAACATAATTATTTTCCTTCCTGCTATGTCAAAACTTTAAACTCAAAATTTTAAATTTTTTCACAATCAAACTTCGAAACCAATTTTACTATTTTTAAATACGATCGATTTAGAAATACAATTGATGTAATTGCTACATATTGAAATCAACTTTGATTTCCGCTATCTCCAAGTGGTAAGCTAATTGTTTCAAATCGTCTCTTAGTTCTGGTTGTAAAATACCCTAATCCCTAATTTTTGAGCGTATTAATCGACCATATAGACTAATTGGTTTGATTTTCTAATCCGATAGGTGTGAGTATCGAAATAAGATTACTATTAATGATAGAACAGGATAAAAACATGCAAGTCTTGATTTTTGAAAGTTTTAAATTCCAAAAAAAGACGTGAAGAGATTTTTCATTATAATTAATACAAGTAGAAAGCACTTTTATGATTTGAAAGAGAATATCTCAATTCGTTAAATTTCAGAATTTACGACTAATTTCAGGATAAATTTCTTCGTCTTGTTATGTTCTTACGCTTCAAACCAAAGAATACAAACGTCCAACAAAGCTCATAAGTCCAAATTTTTGTGTATTCAAAAAACTGCAGTACTTACCCTATTCACCAGTCGGCCTTAGCTGTTCAGTTTCGGTATTGAATGTGTTTAGGGTAAGTAATAATTTTTGTTAATACAATTGGCGTTTGCATTCTTTAGCTGAACACATCCTATCTTGCCTGACCATACTCACATGAACATATATGTACAGACATAATAAATATTTTATTACTTTATATTCTCTGTTTATACAAAATGTATTCGATTTTATCTATGCATGTTTGAAGTTTTTCTTTCTTATTTTATTTATATTCTTTAATGACATTTTTTTGTTTTCTTTTTGGGTACGCTCAATTAAACTTTTACACAACTTTTTATCAAAAATGTAAACTTAAAAACATCTAATATTATGGCATTAATTGTTTCAATTATTTTATTTGAATTGTTTTTATATGGGAAAACTTATGGCAAAGATTGAATAATTTTTTAAAAAACTCTGCAAACATTAGTATTTATATGTCTCAAACCAGTACCTTAAAAGGGCAGGCTTCTCCAAATTGGCGTTGTTGAGTTTAATTGAACTGTTCAGAAATAACAAAAAAGTAATCACACTAATTTTAAGTGTGTAATATTTGGAAAAGCCTTCAAATTGTCAAATCCTATTTTCAGTAAAAATGAATATAAAAATAAGTAAAAAATATTTTTTTTAAATCAATTCTTTAAAAATGCTCTTAAAGGAAGAAAATAAATTTTTTATTAATTCATTAATTTTAATTCATTAATTATAAGATATAAAAGCTCAGAGATTAACTTATGGATAAACCAGAACAATACGTCATACAATATATTAAATTTATGTGTTTGCTTTAAAAGTTTATTTTCTTCTTTTTAAGCGCAATTAAATAAACGCTTATCTTGAAAGAGATTTGTTTACTAACATTTATCTTTTCTTTTTCACACTGATTTACCCTTTGATGAAAGCATTTTATATCGATTGCTTAACAGCGCATCTTCCAAACATATATAAAGAAAAGTTAGTGTTTTATCCAAGGGAAAAGGGAGCAGTCAAACTAAACATGTCAAACTAAACAGTGGTAAAATTTTGACCCTAATTAACAACCATGACAAGTTAAATGAAAGCGTATAATAATAAAACATACCGAAGCAGATATTAATCGTGGTTTATCACTTAAAGTCGATGTTGATGGTCTTGAAGCTGTAGAAATTCGACGATTTTGTTTATTATCAATTTGCATTTTGAAACACTTTTATCTTCTTTTTTTAATTCTTTGAAAAAATAAAATAATAAATTTTATCACATTCTTAAATTAATTAAATTCATACGTTTAATTAAATAAAATTATCCGAAAACTTATTTCAAATACACAAAACTGTTTTTTTTTTTAAACGTTTTTCTCTATGTTTTAATTAATTATCATCACTTAATGAATGTGTAAAGTTTAAACACATTACGATAACTAATATTCGATAAACGTGTATCGTTAAGATATATATGTATAATGTTATAGTGGTGTATATCGTAAACTTTACTATAACTCTTGTATGTATCAATGTACCTTTAACGAACTAATTTTGGGGAAATTAATGTGGTGGGGGTATAATATTTTAAACATTTAAACTTATAAACGAAAATTGTTTTCATTTAAAAGTTAGTGTAGGCGCTGATTGAGAGTATGCAAGAAAGTAATACACAAATTTTTTGAAATTTTATCTCTCTTCAATTTCTTACATAAAAAGTATTTTGAATACAATGTAGTTATTGGCAGTCGAAATTTGTAGTCTCTCACTTGACTTATTATACCCAAAACATAATATCTAAATACGAGCTAAGATATTTGAACATAACAACTCGCTTTCTTGTATATATGTGCGGGTGGAAATTTGTTATAGAATTTAAGCTAACTTTTCGATGAACTAGTTACTTGAAATTTGGATCATAGCTAAGAAGTGGATGACAACGAAAACAAACAAAAAATGAACAAAATGACAGAAATAATAATAAAATAAAAATAATTGTTATGTACCATATTTTTATAACAGACAAAAAACTATAAAATAATTTCCTTAATTTTAATCGAAAAACGTTGGAGGCATACTGCAGATAGTTGATATATTAATAGCTCAGCTAATACTACTGAATGCGCGCCATATTTTTCGTTTGAAATTTGTAAATTTATTTTATACTTTTTAGTCCATTATAAAAACTGGATGATCAAAATATAGGTGAATATAATAATTAACAGAGTTAGTAATTAAAATATGTATTTAGGTGAGAATAATTGCTTGAGATATTAATAATTATTAACATTTTTAAAATGTATAGAATATAATATGTATTTCAATCATTTATGAGTTGACCTTTAATCGTAGTTGAGCTTTTCTTACTGTTCAAATGATGGGTCATAGAAGCGTTGGACCGAAATGGATAATTTATTCCTTCACTTAGTTTTTAGGCTTAAGTTCTTTGTCAAAATTCCAACTTTCTTTCTACTCTATATTGTGTTAATCCATGTTTTACTCCAAAAAGATAAGACAATAATCTGCTCACCGGTTTTTAATCATATTCAGTTGTATCACAATCGGTACGATTTTGGTGCATTAAAATTAATCATAATTTTTTTGTTTATATGGAATTCAAATATAAAAAAAATTGTGAATTATACAGAGACGTTGTATGAAAACTTGTATTGAGAAGATAATTATTATAATAATTATAAAAAAAAAATAACATTATTAAAAATAAAAACATAAAATTTATTTTGATCCACGACAATAAATTTTTATTATAATAAGCACGAAATGCATGATTTACGAATTTTAAGCCGAGACTTTGTTTATTCTTTAGCTAAAAATATTATAATTGAATTTACTTCTGACCATTTGACTTAAAAATAATATGATTTCATAAGATATGATCAATAAACAGATTTTTTTAAGTGGTTTTATGATAATAATTTTAATTGGCTCGAATGCAGACTTATTTAAAACTGATAAAAAATGTATATATTTGACTTTAACTAGATTTTTAAAATCCTTATATCTGAATTTTGATTCGAATATATCAAAAACTGTCATGTGAGATCTAATGAATCAAAACTTCTGCTTTTAAGGTGTGTTTTTAGGACTTTGCCAATAAGGTTACTCGACTACAAATATGATTGACTTGTTTATTTTACTAAGATCAAACATTTTGTGTTATCATATAAACAAACGGCGTCATCAAATCTACTTTAAAAGCATTCTTAGAATTTTTATTTTTTTTCTAAATAAATTTTATGATTCATAAATGTTTTTATTAGAAAATTAAGTCAAACTTATAATTACTCGAAGTATTATTAGAACAAAACGGAACGCCCGTCGAAAAAGGGACCGCTTAATTTGTATACTCTTCTCATACAAGAAAAATAAAAGACATATTACCAAAATAAAATTAGTAACGAAATTACTTAAAAATATTTTGTGGTACTTTTGTCGGACATGATTTGCCTGGAGATAACAATTACTGTTAACAGCCATTGTTTGATACAGTGTATTCATGCATATGCAGAGTACTTACAAAGATAATATGGTAATTGTTATAATAAATAAATAAATAAAACTATACACAAACGATAGTTTATAAAATAAAACAAATATAGTTGTTTGCAACAAATAATATATGATTAATTTAATTTTTTATTCAAAGTTATAGAAAGTTTTTATTGATTTTCAAAACACGGCAACCATTTTGTAAATCCATACATTGAGTTATGACGCTGAAGTAAAATTGATTGAAATGACAAAATAAATAGATAGAATATACAAAAAAATCGAATACGACTTTTTGATGTTGTAATTCTTTAGGTGCGTTATGACAACATGATGAGAGTAAAATTTAAAGATGCGCGCACATCACCGTCACACAAAATTCACAGGTTGAATCTGTTGTTATGATTTATGTTACACTTAACGAAAGAAAATATATATTTATTCATTGAATTTTTCAAATTTAAACTGAGCTTTATTGACTGTGTTGACTAACCTTCTCCAGTACTTTTATTATTTTATTGAAGCTAATTATTTGCGTGCAATTAAAAATTGGTTTTTAATGATGCCAAAGAAGTATAACTTCTGACGCGCGTACATAACGTACACGCATCCATTTTTTTATTTATATGTTTCTTTTAAAAACAATTAAAAACTTTTCAGCTTTGTCCATTACCACTAGTTTACAAAAAAATGACACATCTGAATATTATAAAATAATAAATAATTAAATATCACATAAAAGTTTGTCTGAACAGAGCACATCGAACAGTAAATAAATCATACTCTTTAAAATTCTTTTAAATGATTACGTATTTATAAAAAGAATCTTAAAAAAACACATAGTTTCGTAATTATTATGACGTACCTGGTGCGTATATCTCTGATGTAATTTACTATAAAATCAGGCTTTGAACACAATTTTATCTTATTATGTCATAAAAAATTATTTATAAATAATTAAGTATATACATACGATAGTCTATAAAATAAAACATGTAAATTTACTGGATAATTTTTCCCAAATATGTCGTTAGGTTTTACCAATTTTTTAAAAGTTAAACTGAAATATGACACAGAAGATAATATGTTACAAACTATGGCTAGTTATTTTAGGTCTCTATGGCCTTAAATTGAATCTTTATTCTTGTTCACGAAATAATTTAATTGGTATTACCATTTCAACATAATGAAATAATGAAAATATTTTTGACTAATAATCTATGATAATAGACTATTTCGATAGATATTTAAAATTATTTTTTACTTTTTAGTAGAATTGTGTAAGCATTTAGTAAGTACTTTAAGAAAATGTATTTTTAGATAAATTTATGTACGTTACTTGATTCGATTAAATATAATGTTGCTGTTAAAATTGAAAATTTAACATTTTTACAACTCTAACGAAACGTTACATACCGTGAGTAATTTGAATTGTTTTAAGAAGAAATATATTTTTGCGTAAATTTGACAACGTAAGATTCACTTTTATTGTTATTTGCTTATAAAAATTTATATAAGTATTTATTAGATAACTGTATGACTGTAATAGTACTCGTAGACGTGAATAAGTTATATATAAGCGAGGCAATAAAAAATATATTATTTGTTTTTAAATTCGCAGGAATACATAACCACTCATAACAGATTATATTCATCTCTATCTTATTCATTAGAACAAATTGACTAAATTGTTTTTTTTATTACAAAGTCCAATGAAAAACATTACACAGTGTATAAAAGTTTTCTACCATATTTTATATTGCTTCTCTAAGATCAAAGAAACAGCGGAATTGTTTTTTTATGTATGCTTTATTACAGTGTTTCGGAAATAATTATCGTGTTTTCAAACATTATCAAAGGATGATAATGAAGTGTATGAATATGTTGTATGCATACACCACCTACATAGCTTACCTTATAGACACGGAGCTTGTGTTAATTTTTCCAGTAGTATGCCAAGTACGAATAGCCCTGGATGTAATCAGTTTTCATATATTTAAATGCAGTGATAGTTCAGTTGGGTTAAAAAAGTAAGAGCTACAAAAAAAGTTTCCAGTAAAAACCATAGAATACATAATTTTACATTAAAAAGGTTCTTTATCCCTTTTGGCTATTATTAAAAATAACGAATCTTGAGCGTATAGAAATTGTAGCTCGAACAACCCTTAGAATTTACATATACTCTGCTTATTTGCTTGAAACTGTTTTCTAACTCTTGCTATTTTCATTTACTTCAACTCCCAACTCTTATGAATTTATAAAAACTTTTCAGGGCTGATTCCTGCCAGAACTTGGTTTCTATACTTGATTCTTGACTGAAAAAATCTACATCCTTAGATAAAGACCGTTACTCAAATCGTCCCTAAGTTCTGAGTAATTTTATTACCTTACATATTATCCAGTCGCAAATGAAAATGAAGGTTTATAAAATCTACCTACTGGAATATCTACTCGAAAACAAATTTTATATTCACAGGTGGGATAGATAAATGATATTCATGATGATATATATTATATTTACTTACCTCTTACTGCTGTTGTTTAAAATTCATTTAAATATTCAAAATTATTTTAAACAAAGTGGTTTGAAAAAACATCATCTTCTACATACAGTGTGGTGCACTTTAACTGGGAAAATTATTCTAATTTAAACGTTAAAATAGCATATAGATAGTCCTGTCACTCTTCAATCACAAACATATACAAAATAAACAATGGGATATCTGCATTTAGCTGTTGTTCCAATATAAACTGGTTTTATGTAATATGCCAGTACTTAACTACACACCTAACTATTAATCAATAATCATGTAATACAATTTCATATAATATAACTGTTTATATTAAATGAATCCTTTCAATATAAGGTTAAAACTTTAAGGTGTATATCGAAATATATGTTTAAATAATTACTCGTTGACTACATTATTAATTTTAATCAAGTGTTAAATTTTCAGTTACTCAACTACTTGTTACTTGACTAAAATACTTGATCAATGTGAAAAGGTTAAAAGTCGAAATTATATCAATGCCAAGCTTCCTCAAATCATTGATTCTTAGCGTCACGTGAATAATTACAGTAAATCAATCCTGAAATAAAAAAGAATTACTCAAGCTCTTAACAAAAAAAGAATTAAAACGTTTTTAACATTAAAATCAGAGCAATACTTTGATATTGTCGGTGAATAGAGAAATTTCCTATCATGAATGATTAAATGAAAACAAAACAATCTCTGAATCAAAGTTCATTTTTAACTTCGAGGAAAAATACAAATTTATTTTAGAAAAAATTTTTCAAATATTTTAAAAATTAACATATGGTTTCGGTAGCAGAACATTTAGAACGGTATCTAGTCCAAAAATGGAATCTGCATCCAGTTCTAAATGTTCACTTCAAGGTTTCTTGTACGTTAATAACTTTTTCGATAAATATGAAGTTATTATTTAATCAGATATTTTTAATGAAGCACAATAACAAGGAAAGGCGGATCATTCGTAACAATAACCCTCAGTCGATTATTTCAATATTATACAGCGAGTATTTTTTATTTATACAAAATATCAAAAATTCTCGATACCACTGAATTCTGCGAAATAAAAATTGGTATTTAATAGAGTGGGAAATAAAAACAATAAGATAAAAGGTCTAAGCTTGACAATTGATACTAATGTTATTGATAGAGAACGATTTTGTTGGCTTTGATTTTCAGAGATACAATTACTGTGTTTCTTCACGTATGTAACTGTGCTTCTCTATCTGTCAGAATGATTATTATTTATTTAAATTCTTACACAAGTTAATTTTATTTAAAAAAAAAAATTTAATTTCAAACTGTTAAAAATCCAATTTTAATAACATTTATATTATAACAAAAGTCAATTTTGAAGATTATGTTTTGATTTTGAAATTATGGTAATTTGTAGAATTTACAAACATTAATCTGATGCACATCCGTGCTCAAACATAAACATAACTACAAATTTAACTTTTAATTCCAAATGATTGCTATTAAAAAAGACTTGTTGACACTTCGATTATCCTGGAAGTTTTTTCTTTTATATAAATTATATAAATATTACCTGTTTAAAAGGGTAGACTAATAACCATGAATTTAAGCCATATTTAAGACAAAACAATAGAAGGAATATGTAGGACTAAAAAAATTCTGAAAAACAGAAAAGAACAAGTGTACTTGATGGCACTGGTACTTTGCTAGTCAATATAATGTATCCTAACTACATGAATTGCGTATTTATGAATTTTATTAATGTTTATTATCATGAATAGCACAAATTTTTATAATTCGGGTATTCAAACAATTAACATATTCAGTTGTTATCTTTTCTTGTTTCATATCCAATTGCACTTAGAAAACCTTATCATATTTCACACCAGAAGTCGATATGATGAATAACGTTTAGATCAAAGGCAGACGTGACCAATTTTTCCACCTGGATATCGGTCTTAAAGTTTTATTTCGAATAAAAAATGTGTCATGTCAAAAATTGATATATAAAAAATTGAAATACTTTGTTTCATTTTGTTGACAGAATGAGAAAATGTAAACTGTTAAAGAAAATTTAAGAATGACTGTTGAATGATAAAACACATTTACTGTTTGATATTATAAAACTAATGTTTATAGATATTTTGTAATACATTGATTGTATGCATTATACACAAAAGAAAAATAAATTTTCACTCTAAATAATGGAGTGAAATTAATTTTAATGCAATTACAATAATAATTCATAACAATGTCAACATTTTGGTTTTGTTTTAAAATTTTTATAATTTATAAATATTATTATTTAATATATAAATGAGGCTCATGATTCTTAAGATATTATGCAATAAAATTTCTTTGAAAAAGTGTTTAAAAAAATTAGAATCAAATCTAGATTTAGTGAAATTAATTTTAATGCAATAAAATTCATAAAATAATCAACTTTTACGTTTTAAAATGTGTATAATTTATAAATATTATATTATTTAATATATATGCATACCAGTGGAATGAGGTCTCATGTTAAGATATTATGCAATAGACTAGAAAATTTCATTGAAAGGTGTTTAAAAAAATTAAAATCAAATCTAAATTCCTGAAGTTTTAATTCTCATATATAAAAGTGGTTCATATATAAAAGCTTCTTTTAGTAAATTATTTATTTTAAAAATAATAGTTCAATAGTTTTTTTTTTTTTTATATATATATTATAAATGCCCGAAAATAAATTAAAAAATTTTTCTTTATATCTACTGTTTTTTGAGTCACTTGGACTTGTTAAAGCGTTTTTGGGCGATATCTCTGAAAAAGCTTGATTTATCTTTGATCAAAATGTGTTGTATATTATGTAAAACCGTTTTTCGACTAGATGGTAGTCATCATCAGTATGAACTAGCTGTCCCAATGATTCTCCGAAGTTCATTATTTATCAATTCTTTTAAATTTTATGAGTGCCATGTGGTCTTTGAATCAATTCGTCTTCTACTCTGTCCTATGTATTTCTTCGAGAAATTTTAACAACCACTGCTATGAATTCCCGACTGTTGTTCGTTGTTAATTTTGTCCTTTGGATTTCCAAGTAGCTGTATCAATTTAGAGCTGCTGATGGGAGCTATTTTCACATTATGTTCTCCAAGTTCTTTTGCTATTTTGTTAATGTATGATCGAAAATTTTTTAATTTGCACCATATCTTTTTATCGGTATTGTTCTGTTGTTACGTTAAAGTTGTCGAATTACTTCTTAAGATTTCGTAAAATACTCAGCCTATTCAGTTACATATATAATAGAAAAAACCAATGTAATTACATATATTGTTATTAGCAAAATTTGAGCTTAAACTGTGGCGAATTCAAACATTCGACGAAAAAATCATTCAAACAAAAATTGTTCTTTTCAGTAAACAAATATTTGTGTCTATTTTTTTCTAATTTAATGGTTTAAAAACTGGGTAAAGGATTCATTGCATCTAGTGATGAGTCTTGGAAAAAAAAAGACCAAGGTGGTTTATTCACCAAGACCAAAACCGAACAAGTAAGATGTAGAATAAAACAAGGATTGAGTATACAAGACCAAGACTAAATGCAAGGCCAAGCTAAAAATAACAGGATACCATAAATACATGAGACCAAATGTATGTCTTGCATACGTTATATTAAAATACAGAATTATACAGAAAAAAAAAACTATAAACATAGCGGTCAGACACAAGTGCCTATTGAGTAAAACGCGTTAGTCGCCTCTTGAATAAAGTTACAGTAATTTTGACTTATTACAAATTTACGATACTGTAGAGTCGAGTAAATTATTAACTGTTAGTAATTTATAATTTATAATTTATAACTTTAATAATATTATAAGAATCAGATTAAATATGTAACAAGAACAAGACCAAGACTTGAAGTATAAGAGCAAGACCAAGGCGACAATTGAGTATGCTTAAATAAAATCAAGACAAACGAGGTCTTCCTTTCATCATGTTTATTCTTTTATGTCGAGTATAAAACATAACTATAATATGTTACCAGAAACTAGGACCCTGGTTATGATATTTCACATAAAGATAAAATTTAGCGATTAAATAATATTAAAATTGAAAAGTACGACCTAAATTTAGTTGGTTTCAAAAAAAAGATCACTCAAACCGGTCAATATTTGGCTAAGATATTGAGAAAATTAATTTATTGATTCCTGTGACGTCACCAAAACTAAAAAAAAATTTGTTTTGCTCTATAAGTCTTAATATTTATCGAATTTTGACGAACAAAGTATCTTATCCTACTAAATTTGGGTCGTGGTTTTCAAATTTTTGGTTAAATAAAACCTAACTATAATATATTACCAGAAACTAGAACCCTGGTTATGATATTTCACATAAAGGTAAAAATAAGCGATTAAATAATATTAAAATTGAAAAGTACGACCTAAATTTAGTTGGTTTCAAAAAAAAGTTCACTCAAACCGGTCAATATTTGGCTAAGATATTGAGAAAATTAATTTATTGATTCCTGTGACGTCACCAAAACTAAAAAAAATTTGTTTTGCTCTATAAGTCTTAATATTTATCAAACTTTGGCGAACAAAGTATCCAATCCTACTAAATTTGGGTCGTGGATTTCAAATTTTTGGTTAAATAAAACATAACTATATTATGTTACCAGAAACTAGGACCCTGGTCATGATATTTCACATAAAGGTTAAAATTAGCGAATTCGTAATAAAAAAATTGAAAAGTACGACCTAAATTTATTTGGTTTCAAAAAAAATTTCACTCAAATCGGTCAATATTTGGCCATGATATTGAGAAAATTAATTTATTGATTCTTGTGACGTCACCAAAACTAAAAAAAAATTGTTTTGCTCTATAAGTCTTAATATTTATCCAATTTTGACGAACAAAGTATCTAATCCTACTAAATTTGGGTCGTGGTTTTCAAATTTTTGGTTAAATAAAACTTAACTATATTATGTTACCAGAAACTATGACCCTGGTCATGATATTTCACATAAAGGTTAAAATTAGCGAATTCGTAATAAAAAAATTGAAAAGGACGATCTAAATTTAGTTGGTTTCAAAAAAAAGTTCACTCAAATCGGTCAATATTTGGCCAAGATATTGAGAAAATTAATTTATTGATTCTTGTGACGTCACCAAAACTAAAAAAAAATTGTTTTGCTCTATAAGTCTTAATATTTATCCAATTTTGACGAACAAAGTATCTAATCCTACTAAATTTGGGTCGTGGTTTTCAAATTTTTAGTTAAATAAAACCTTACTATAATATATTACCAGAAACTAGGACCCTGGTTATGATATTTCACATAAAGGTAAAAATTAGCGATTAAATAATATTAAAATTGAAAAGTACGACCTAAATTTAGTTGGTTTCAAAAAAAAGTTCACTCAAATCGGTCAATATTTGGCCAAGATATTGAGAAAATTAATTTATTGATTCTAGTGACGTCACCAAAACTAAAAAAAATTTGTTTTGCTCTATAAGTCTAAACATTTATCCAATTTTGACGAACAGAGTATCTAATCCTACTAAATTTGGGTCGTGGTTTTCAAATTTTTGGTTAAATAAAACATAACTATATTATGTTACCAGAAACTAGGACCCTGGTCATGATATTTCACATAAAGGTTAAAATTAGCGAATTAATAATATTAAAATTGAAAAGTACGACCTAAATTTAGTTGGTTTCAAAAAAAAGTTCACTCAAATCGGTCAATATTTGGCCATGATATTGAGAAAATTAATTTATTGATTCTTGTGACGTCACCAAAACTAAAAAAAAATTGTTTTGCTCTATAAGTCTTAATATTTATCCAATTTTGACGAACAAAGTATCTAATCCTACTAAATTTGGGTCGTGTTTTTCAAATTTTTGGTTAAATAAAACATAACTATATTATGTTACCAGAAACTATGACCCTGGTCATGATATTTCACATAAAGGTTAAAATCAGCGAATTCGTAATAAAAAAATTGAAAAGGACGATCTAAATTTAGTTGGTTTCAAAAAAAAGTTCACTCAAATCGGTCAATATTTGGCCAAGATATTGAGAAAATTAATTTATTGATTCTAGTGACGTCACCAAAACTAAAAAAAATTTGTTTTGCTCTATAAGTCTTAATATTTATCCAATTTTGACGAACAAAGTATCTAATCCTACTAAATTTGGGTCGTGGTTTTCAAATTTTTGGTTAAATAAAACCTAACTATAATATATTACCAGAAACTAGGACCCTGGTTATGATATTTCACATAAAGGTAAAAATTAGCGATTAAATAATATTAAAATTGAAAAGTACGACCTAAATTTAGTTGGTTTCAAAAAAAAGTTCACTCAAATTGGTCAATATTTGGCCATGATATTGAGAAAATTAATTTATTGATTCTTGTGACGTCACCAAAACTAAAAAAAAATTGTTTTGCTCTATAAGTCTTAATATTTATCCAATTTTGACGAACAAAGTATCTAATCCTACTAAATTTGGGTCGTGGTTTTCAAATTTTTGGTTAAATAAAACTTAACTATATTATGTTACCAGAAACTATGACCCTGGTCATGATATTTCACATAAAGGTTAAAATCAGCGAATTCGTAATAAAAAAATTGAAAAGGACGATCTAAATTTAAGTGTGGTAAAGAAATTTTGGCATGCTGACTTTACATACTTTAATTAATTTCTTTCTCCACTATGGCAAGTATATTGCATGAATCGCATGGTGAAATATACTCAGTCCATCCATATACAATTAACTCCGTTGTAACTAATTGCTCCAGATACGTTCCAGTTAAAATCTCACAAGACTATCCTGATTTATTTTCCTCATAAAATTAGATTTGAATGGTGTCTCTTATCTGGGCTGTTTTTCGAAATTAAATCGCTAATAGCTTGAAACGAAAAAGTTTTCGAAAAAATACTAACTGTTCAAAAATGTTAATTTTTGTCTAATATAGCTGCATAAAACAAATACCTTTAAATTATTTGATACTATAAAAAAATCTAAATTTTCGAATTATTTATCGAAGTTATCGATATTCAACAAAAATAAACAATTTTGAACTCTTAAAATTTTTTCGAAATCTTCTTCGTTTTCGTGATCGGATAGATTTAATTTCGAAGACAGTCACCAAAACTCTATACTTAGTAGATAACTTTTAAGAAATATTAAAAATTTCCGGTAGAATCCCGCCAAGCCATATATAAAAATGACGAGTTTTGACTTTTCCAATCTTAATTCGATTAAACAATTAATATAAATAATTAACATAAAATTCCATTGACAGAATGCGCTGCTCCATGGGCTATCTTATAATGTCACTGTACATTTAGTTTTAAATAATAATCTATTTTAATTTTATAATTAACGGATTTAATTTTATAATTAAGTTGGATATTTGTGTTTTTAGAGTCCTCTGCATTACTTTTTATATCTCACTTCACATTCATGCTAAAAGAGGTCCTGTCATTCGCACATTTAAATATAACATTGAAATCATATTATTTTAAATTCAAAGTAATTATTTCATCAAATTATTCGTTAACATGCGTTCCAACAAACATTTATTTGTAAGACTCGCCTACAAAACTAGCTCTTATCTCTATGGCTTAGTTATATAAAACATAGATATTATTGAGAATGTTTGGTGTTTTTTTAACGAAAATATATTCAACTGGTGGACAGAATGACATAAATTTGAATAGATTTTTTTTATTAGATTGTATACAAATAATTTAAATCAATGTTTCTCCCAATATTTGAGTTCTAATGAAGTAAATAAAATTGTGAAAATAATGAAAAAAAAAAAGTTTAAAATTACACTTAAAATTTTTATTTTATAGGTCATTATTTCATTATATTTCACTACTGTTTATTGATCCGTGTAACAATCCCTCGTTACGCAATTTGTTAGGGCGTTGGTCTGTCAACCAAAAATGTGGTATTACAAATCTACTCGGGTTCGTAAAATTTTTATTGTGAGAGGTTGTCATTACTTCATTATTTATTATTTCGGAACTTTTTTAAGATCCTAGTTACAAACTTCCTTCTTGGCGCAATTGGTTAAGGCGATGAGTTCCTGCGTACTCGGAGGCTTTAATTTTTAATTTAAGACAATCATTATTTTATTTTACTACTTTTTTCTATCTTTGTAACAAGCCTCGGTTTGACTATCTGTTGGGGCGTTGGGCTTTCAACCGAAAACTCGGAGGTGAGCTACCCGGGGACGTAATATTTTTATTTAAAAAGTTTTTCATTAGTTCATTATAGATCACCACTGTTTTTGGACCCTTTTTCAAGCATCCGTGGCACAATTGGTTAGGGCACTGAGATGTCAATCGATAGGCTTATAATGATTTAAATTTAATATAAAATTATCAAAAGAAATTTTCGAAATGCGTATTACCTTGTAAATTTAGCCACCAGAAATTTTCAATTAATACAGTGATAGCATATTTATTAATCAAAACAAGTGAAAATTATTAGTTAATTAGTATTCCTAAACTTGATCAAATATAATTACGAATTTGTAATCTGATTGAAATTTCCGCTTAAATACAAAAAAATAAAAATACTCCGCAATAAATACTTAAACATAATATGTTTCATATCATTTATTCATATTTCCTGAATTAAAAATAAATTTCCTAATAACTAAAATATTTATTTTGAAATTTAAATAATATATTTTTAATAAAAATTAAAAAAAAAAAAAAAAATACTTTTAAATGTTCTCAGAAATTAGTTTTAAAATTACTAAATACCTACAATTTATTATAAATATTTTTTGTTTATTTTTTTGTTTTAACATTATTTTATAATTAAATCGTTTATTTGTTAAATGGAAATGAATCAAGGTTAACGAAATGTTTTACAAAAATAAATAGTTTCGTTGCAGAGTGGTAGAGGATTTTTTGTACGTTTGAGGTTCCACAGTTTACAGTCAAATCGAGGGGATTTTTTAATCCGAATTTTGATAAATCGCCGCTTTAAGTCTCTGTATTTAAATTCTAAACTTTTATTGATTGTGGGATTGAAGTTGTGTAGATAAATTTTAATATGTTTAATTTGAGTTTAATACCACTGAAATTTGGCAGAGACCGGTATTACTTTTTATGTGAAATTGATCAAAATTCAGTCTACCCAATTTGAAACACAAAAGTATTTTTTTACATTCAATTTTACAATACAATAATTAAATGTGTACATTTTTTAAATTAGTGTCCACTTAATATTTGATATTAGAAACGGAACCCTACTTTTTTTAAATGTAAAACCGGAGAAATAAATCTTTTGAAAATATCAGTTATTTCAAAACTGAAAAATAATCACTGGTTGGCTGAGTTCTGGTAATAAAAACTATGAAATATTACAAGTGACATGAAGTACACGTGATAAATTACAGTATATTTCAATTGTGATAAACTTATATTTGCAAATATTTTGAAATTGTCATAATATAATTAATATTATATTTATTTATTGAAAGCCTATGGAATATATATATATCGATTATTTATTTTGTTTGTCTGCATCCCTCCTCGTTAATCAAATTCAGAAAGTTTACCGTACAGTTCTTAAGCATCATTGGGCCATTAGAAGCTTCGTTATTACAAATTTCCAAAATAAATAATTATTATTCTCATTTACATTATCTGATAAACCAACTACGACATAGAGGCGTGGCCTACTCCTAGGGATAACAATGTGGCAACGTGACTGAGATCTACTGCTTAACAGAACTACTAGTAATTAAGCACAAAAAATTGGATCAAAAACGGTTAAAAGTTAAAATTTGATAATTTAATTAAGTTACAAGTAATTTACTAAAATTATGTTCCCATATACACTGGTTTTAAACAGTTATATAATATAATTGCATATGCTTTAAACAGGCATATAATATAATTTAAAAGAATATAATTGTTTATAATATATAACTATGACTACTATTCAGCCATACAGTTAAAAACCAGCGTATATCGGAACAATAGCTAAACGTAAAAATCAAAATTTTTCATATGTTTGTGATTGACGAGTGTCGGGGATACGAATTTTATTTTATTAAACAACTTGACTAAACAACTTTACTACACACTTGACTAAAATGTTACTGTTCATATATGTTGAGCTACTATAAACTATTTGGTAGCCATTTGTCTAAATTACTTGTTCAATGTGACCCAGATTTTAATATAACAGATTTCTAATATTTATTAATGATTGAATAATATATTCTAAATTGAATAGTACTTTAAAATAATATAAAGTATTTATTTTTATTTCTGTTAAACTATTTTAAAAAGTATAATTAAGCGAATGAATAATATAATAATGTATAGTTTCTTATTGCACATTACCTAAAGGTGTAAATAACATAATAAATAACAAGTGTAATATAACGATGCTTCTACGAGGATAATGCTTCTAAAGCCTTATACTCGTATAATGCTTTTCCCTCTTTTAAGCTTTTTTATTCAAGTTTTTATTTTTTAACGTTAATAATCTACTCCATCATAATAACATTAACATTCTGATTATATATGGGGACACGATTTCTTTCGATATCAATACTCTTGTACTCGATAGATTTTGTATGTTACTATTCTGAGTAATTTTTGGGTAGTTTTGAAAAGTACTTATGCAAGTTAAAGCTGAAAATTACTATATGCATTTAAACGTATGAAGTATACAAGAAATTGTTATAACTTAACTTTGTTTTCTTTTTAATAAATTTTTCTTTTATTTTTATTTGCTCCTTTTTTAGGTTTTAGGCTAGGTTTATATTTTGAATGTAGAGACTAACTATAATTGTTTTTCGAATTTTTAAGGTTTTTTTAATGATAATTTTGTAATCAATATTTTAAAAATTATGTACAAGACAATCTCAAAATTAGGACCATTTAAATTGAATCATACATATAAAAATAAATTATAAAATACATTTAGAAACTTTTAAAATATATACAATCTATGAAAATTATTAAAATTATAATAATGAATTTTTTTAAATCAATTAGTTTATTGCAAAACATTAAAATATTTGGATATATGATGAAATTGATATAATTATGTATTGTTTTTATTAATAATTATAATAATAAATTATTAATTACACGTTATCCGATGTCTAAAATCATTATATATTCACTATAATGCGAGTATGTTTACACGTACATGTACCAGATTTTAATAAAATTATTAATTTATAAATTTATATATCATGGATATAAATAGAATTATATATACAGGTATTATAAAAATATTATTATACGTCAAAAACAGTTAAACTTTAGATTGTCGTATTTTTGTATCTTCCCTCTAGCTCCCTTAATACTTCATCATTTTTATGAATAGTCCAACTTCCAATATACAGATTGGCCCCAGAATCATTTTCTAATATAATAAAAAGGGGAAGCCAATATTAAAATACATTTATATGAAATATAAACATGCATAAAAGAAATTAATGTTCATAACTAATACTAGAACCCCTTTTTTGCCTTATAGAATGTGGTTGTGGGAAAAGTTTGTAAAGTTAACATTTTCGATTAAAAAAGTAGATTTAAAACTCTCCAAATTTCTGAAATAATATCCACCAGCTTAGCCTTATACAGATGGTTATAAGAGTTTTTGTTCGATGTGTAAAATGTTTACAATAGTAATAAAACAAAATGAGTAAGATATAATATTTATACAAATTAGTAAAATTTTTTTGAATGAATTAATAATTAGAAGACGAACTAAAAAAGCTATATGTATTAGGTCCTCACAGATGTAGATTCTGAATTTGAATTCAGATGTATTAGTTATATTAAATAAATTGGCCAGCTTTTTTTCCAAGTGGGAAGAGAAGTAAGTATCCTAAGTTAATCTCAACATCCCACCTCTTCACGTCCACAATCCCTCCTATAATTTTGCGAGTGAAAAAGGAGCAGACAGGTTGTACCAAGTTTCCCAACCTCTTTCTGTACATATCTGCGAAGTTTTGTTTCAATACGCTTAATTATTTCGGAAATTACTGCCATTCAAAGTTTAACCCCGTTTCTATTATGTATGCAAAGTATGAGATGTCTAAGTGTCTGGAAGGTTATTTTCTCTACTCCTAAAAAGAAACCTCGCCAAATTTCGTTGATGATCCGTATAGGAGTTAAAATGTGAAAGAGTTACAAATAAATAAACAAAGTAACTTGCGTATTTATAAAATTAGCTGGGATCAGGATTGCACTTATATTAAAGGTAGTTGATATTACAAAATGTAAACGGATGAAGTAATGAATGGAGTGAATTGGATTAATTAAGTAAGCATTTATTATTAAAATAAATGAATGTAATTATATTTTGTTAATTAAATTATGTATATAAATTATATATTTATAGGTTATGTTTATTAGCAATAATAATATTATATATTTTAACAACTACAAATACAACAAATTTCAAAATAATAATATAACAATCATTAAGAAACAAATATATTCAGTTCACTGGAATAATAAGAGTGATAAAATGAACACGTATACAAGGTATTTATAAAGTATACCTTACTTAAAGTTCTTATCTACATCTGTACTTCAAATTCTTTGATTTCTAAATGCATCGTATTTTAACTCTTTTTAAGACAATATTAGATTAGAAAGATTAGATATTCAAAATCTCTTAAATTCTGCAGTAACAAAAATTTGAAACAAATCTCTATCAAATTTTTAAAATGGGTCCTTTTCAAAACTTGATATTCAATTTCTCAAAGGTGGAACAAAAGACATTGCGACAACTTGAACTAAATATTTTTTGTCTACTTCCGGTAATATTGTACCTGCTTCAATGGTTTTCAAATTATTGAATTTGGGAGACAAGCAAACCTCAATTTTTTAATTTTCGAGTGTGTAAGAAAATTCCACCGTCTAAAAGAACGTCTTCCAAAATGCTGTTTATTCCAATATAATGGTTATTAAAGTGGAGCCAAGAAATTTTGGTACAACCTATATAATAGCTTATATAATTGTTTTAGTCAGGGAAGGAAGAATGGTAATGTTTAAGTATTTAAGTCTATGGTAGACAGTAGCAGATTTAGAGCCAAGTATTTGGGCTACTGACGTTTGAGATAGTTTGATTGGATTGGGGAGGTTATTTAATGACAGTTAAAAATGCCCAATAAATTTTATTTGAAACACATACTTGAACTTCCGAATCTGTTCTTGGATTAACATTTACAAGCCAAACTGTCTAAAATATTATATCAGAAACTTCTTTTGACAAGTTGAGAGTGCTAACTGATCACTGACCATTGCAAATTCAATAAATGTATTGAAATGTGGATTTTTCATTTAAGAGGAAGAATTCAGAATTCATATTCTGTGTGACTGCGAGAACCCTTCACCCCAAAGATATCGACTTTCATTTGAAATAAGTTTCAATCTCCAACCACATGAAATAAATGAAGTATTATCAAGAGATATCCTAAGATAAAATTACACAAGACAACAGGACCACTGAAATTTATCTAGTCTGACAATCAGTACAAAAACTAGCTCCAAATCACAATTGAATACAATCCAATAATGATTTTCGCAGGTCGGGAATTCTTTGATGGCAGCTATCGACTTAATTTATTTTCTATATTTTAATTCTGTTTTTTATCATTATCATTTTATTTTTGCAGATTTCTTCAAAAATTTTATTAAAGATAGAACTGAGAATTTGATGTAATGCGCAATATTACTGTAACTATGAATTTCGCCACTGATTAAATAATTTGGAAACATTGAACACGGTAGATTTAATTGCATGACCGTCGCACAAAATAATTGTTATACCACATCCATGATTCTTACTGCCATCCCATTTTCCATTCAAACTCCATCATTTCATCCCATCATCATATTTGTTGATGAAGTAAGTGAACAGTAGACATCGGTATGGTAAATATAACAGAGGTAGTAGGTAGGTGTATTATTAATTATGTATTCATTCAAAACACACAACAGCTTACTTAAATTAATAATATAAATCTTAAAATTACAATACATACAAGAGAATATATGTAAAAGCTATACAACGCAACACAACGAATTCTAACTAACCTAATTGGTATAACTGCCATTCAAACTTACAACAATAATAAAATACAAGTTTAAACAATAGAACAACCCGTTAACTATTAAGAGAGATTGTCCACAGCTATTGGAATCACGCTCGTTTATGTAAAATCTTTCAATATCTGCACACAAATAAATCAAAAAATATTTAACCAAATGAAATTTGGTATGCACAATATTGATATGAAAACGGAGGACTTGCCGAAGAGGAACAAATAAAACTCTTCGAAAATCAATCCGTTTTTATGCCAATATAATGCATACTAATTTTGATAAAATTTGGTAAAAATACTTTGGTATTTTTTGAGTGATTTATGCGCAAAATTTGAAAGAAATAAAATGTACATTACATGTTATTTAGCTTAAAGGATTGTACTTCTAACAGCTGTTGGTAATCCCTCTTAAGTCCAAACATTCTAATTCAAGCTCAAATATCTTCGTTCATTTATTTTAAATTAGCAAACACTATTAAGTTTGCGTATACACACTGAAATTATAATGCTTTTCAATGTTTTCCAAGTTTTGCACCAGAACTTCCTCGAAGTTTTCTGTCTAAATCCATAGGCAAATATGATCTTAGATGGACAAAGTATGCAATCCTACTTAATTTGAGTTTTTCAAATTTTTAATGTTATTTAACCAATCTTTAATAAATTTCAGGACGCTTGGACCCAAGCTGCAATATTTCGTATGAGGATTGAATTAATAATACTATTCAAAACACTGCCAATAATAGACACAGATCTTCCTTGTGATGTATAATTATGTTTTCAAAAATAACTCTGTCCCCAGAACAGATTGGATAATTTTAATATTATACTAGAAAAATGCATTTTCGACATTTCCAACCCATAAAATTTCTTGGAGCAGTAAAAGCAGTCTTTTCACTTTTTTCCAAATATTGATTTTCCCGAACAATCGATTTCAATAAAATTTAAATCATTTCTACAAGCCTGTATATATATCATATCTTATTATTCTTACGAAATTTCATCAAAATCGAATGATAGTTTCAATAAAGTGTGAAAATATAAGTCACGTGCGTGGGCCATATGCCCAAAACGGCAATAAATGAAGGAGAGGTTTTTGTAATGAACTTCTCAATTAATATTTATCAAAAATTTATTAATTTTTGATAAATAAAGACAGATATTAAATAAAAATTTTTTTGGATATTTCAAATAAAAACAATTTTAAAAATCAGAACAAAATACTTGCATAAATAAAACTTGATTTCTTTGGGGAATCAAGTAAAGCTTTTAGTATATTATTTATCACATTTTTTGCAACAACTTATAAGCAACAAGACGTTTTCCTATGTATAAAATGAACCGTAAGAAAATAGTACCTAAAAAATTTACCTATTGAAGTTGTTTTTGTTTCTCCAGCAGTATAAAATTTTGCATAAATATATTTCACACGTCTTACCAGATAATCTCATCTTTACTAGAACTATATAAATAAATTGTAGTGCGTTTTAAGGTCCTTTTCTACAAAATTCACACTCGTGTTCAATTTATTAAATTTAAATTTATTAAACTATGTTTCAAGACAACTTGTTAATATTTATCTTAATTCTAACAACAAACAGAAACGGAAATTATTGAATATAATAACAGAGTAGGTAACTTAGATCATTCTTCGATTTCCAGAATGTGCATTTTTCGAGACAATACTTGTATCAGTATTCCCTTAAAAAATATCAAACAAACGAGAAAATAATTTTTATCCATTCTTCTATTTTCATGTACAAAATGGATGCGTGTACGTGATATATGCGCGTGATAATTTATACTTGTGTGGCATCATTAAAACACAATTTTTAATTGCATACAAATAATTGATTACAATAAAATAATAAAAGGGCTGAAGAAGGATAGTCAACACAGTCAGTAAAGCTCCGCTTAATTTTGAAAAATTTAATAAATAAATATGTATATATTCTTACATTAAGTGTAACATAAATCATAACAACAGCTTCAACGTGTGAATTATGTGTGACGGTGATGAGCACGCATCTTAAAATTTCACTATTATCATTTTTTATAACGCGCCTAAAGTATGACAAAAGTTTTTGGTGTAAAAAACTATTGTTTGTACAAGTGTGAGGAAATTTTTATATGAGTTAAGAAAACATGATTCGTCATGAATTAAAATCGCGTGATTGGGTCCCATGGAAAAGAAAAGCCCTAATCTATCAAGAGATATAAAAAATTTGTACATGCAGAAAAAATAAAATACAAAAAAGGTCTTTGGAAAAATTTTATAAAAACATTTCCAGTACTGTATAAAATTTACAATAAAAATAAATATCTAAGTTTATAGATATAGTTTGGTTTATATTTTGATTTAGAAATTTTCTTCGTAATAATTATGATGGTAGTTTGTTATGTTTATACACGTGATTTGATGACGCAAGAACTACCAACAAATTAAATAGCTTTATAGTTAGATTTATTCTAAATGAATAGCTACCCCACTCTCGAAACGTCTTTTTACTATTTTTCTATCACGATGTCTTAAGAGTGGGAGCCGTAGGGGATTGTTTCTTCTGATTGAAATTGTTCGACATTTCCAAAATAAAATTTTTATTTATAAAAATTTCTTTTTAACTTCCCGCTAAGAAAATCGAAGATTTTCAAAAATCGGGAAGTTATTTGTTTTACCCCATTTAGAAAAAATCAAGTTTTTATCATATCTCGACGTTTTGAGGTTACAGGAAGCTTCCCTGACTACTCCTGCGAGGTTGTCACTATGTCTGTATGTATATGGGTATGTAAGTAGGTGTGTGTGTGTGTGTGTGAAAGTATGTCAACCGCTTATAACTTTTTCTTCGCGGTTGGTGCCTTTCGAAAGGACTTGACCAAACTTAGACTTTGAAATTTTGAACACAATTTGAATCGATTCAAACTGGTAGATTTTGAGAAATCTCAACAACAAAAAACTAAGAACAAAACGGCTTTTTTTATTGTGGTTTTTTGGAATAACTTTTAATCGATTGATCAACTCCGAAAACTAATCAGCTCTTGATAAACCACATCGATCGCCGCCAATCCGATTCGAACCAGAGATATCTTGAACGAAAAATTTAAGAAAAAGTGTTTGTTTACATAACTTCGGCATTTCTTTTCGGATCGTTTTTGATGAAAGAAAATAATTATTAAAGCTGTTTCGGAAGACTCGAAACAGATGCGCCAGATATAGGAATATTTACTCGATCTCAACAACCTTAGCGACTTCAAGAACCCTAGATACACATTTTTAAGCAGTTTTTGGTAGGATCTAAAAAATGCATTAACAGTCGAAGTGAACCCCAAAATTTTTGCATCCTGTCACAAAATGTTTTTATCACAGACATTGTTAACGACCATTAAACTATAAGTTTTGTTCAAACTCTTCTTTCCACAATTGCTTCTCTTTATGAAATCTAAGAAAAGTTTATGATTTGTTCATTTTTGTTTGAACTTTACGATATATTTTGTCTCGTTAGTTCACTAAACGTATAGTAACTAATTTCTTTTGTTTGTTAAAACAAAATGTCTGTGTTTAAATTAAAATCATAAAAATTCTTTAGTTCAATTTTGTGTAAACTTTTCTAGAAGAAACACACGTTTTTTTGTTATAATAGTATAAGTATAATAATAATTTAATAAATTTTATGGCTGTAATAAATTTTACCAAATTTAATATCGTTAAGTTCTATAAAATATCCAAAATAATATATTTTAATATTGGTAATATTTAATGAATGTCAAGTTAATATCCGGTGGCAAATTAATCAAAACAAATTTTGTTATATCAATCTCTCTCTCATTGGAAATTTAAACAATGTGGTAATTAAATAACAGTAAAACTTCGATATATATATTTTAATGTAAACATTTAAGTTTAATATATTTTTGTATTTTCATCCACAAATCGAAAATTCCATTAACATCTCAAAATCGGTTTGTTTTAGAGATACGCTAGTGAACTATCACACTTTTTTCTATTAACTATAAAAATTTCTTTACTCTCCTGATAAAAAAGGCCTATTCAATTTCTATAGGATTGAAGCCTAAAAATTTGAATAGATTTGAATAGGAAATAATTGCCTATTCATAAAAGTTATTTCAGGTTTTCGGAAATTGAAATTTGGTATTGGACAAACATCAAAATAATAAGGCGTATAAATCATTAGGATACTGTTACAGAAAATTGTATGTGATTAAATTGTAGAAAATACATTTTTTCACCTCATATCTAAATTTCATATCAATTTATAAAGCCGTTCCAGAGATATTTAAGTAAACAAATTCACCAATCCCATATCTGGTCAGCCATTCATCAAATTTTGATGAGATTTTGTACGTACATGATATTTCTACCCAATTTCAAGCCAACCGAATTCCTTCTAGACATATGCTTATGTTTTTTCCAGGTTAAATTTCTTGTTAACCGGACCTTTTGAGTTGAGAAACAAAAATGAATACATAATTTTTAGAAGCAAGTTTTACTGTAATTGAATAAACAAAATTTGGATATAGTTAAATTGTTAAGTGAACCTGTTTAATATCTTTTACCAATCAATATTAAGGTTTTCATATCAGACTTATTGCATTGCTCTCCCACAATCTATACTGTGGTACGCCACCAGTCAGTTTCCACTAATTTTGTTTATAATATTTATTATTATATTTTAATGAAATTTAATTCACATTTGATAATTAAAGCAAGAACTGAATGTACTTAAGTATGCAAATTTGAACACCGTATTCTACTGATGGAATTGTGATCAATTTTTATAACAACCCATCCTAAAAAGTTTGGAGCAACTTGAATGTTTTATGGGAAATGGGAAAAACTAAACACTTTTGAGCTCTTGAAATTTTTTGGAAAAATACTTTGTTTTAGAGCAACGATTTAAGATCGATAAAAAAGCACCATTTTAAATAATTATTTACCCGACTGCTACTGCAAACTATTTTTCTTTTCTTTTTTATAGTAGAGTATAAGATTTACATTTTCACGTGATATATATTGTTTTCTTGCAAAGATTTTTATTTCTCATATAATTTTGTTTTTGTTTTCGAGCTAAAACCGCTTATAGCACGGAAAAAAAGGATCTTTCGAAAAAATTTAAAATGATTAATAGTGTTAATTTTTCCCGATTTACATAAAATAATTATTAAAATAGCTCAACAACGATAGATTAACCTGAAAACTAGATCGGCACCATCTGGATGCTTGCAGTATTTATGTTATTGTTCTTAACTCAATTCCATTGAGAAAATGCGGTGCTCTATTTTGCCACACTCAAGTACCTACAAAACCTGCTTTAAATAACATCCAATCGTAAATATGTGCCACAATTGTGCGGTCCAGTCTTTTAAAAATATTTATTTATTGAAGATTTTATGATTTCTAGTGAAAAAATTTTTACTTAGAAAAACGAAACAATTTTTTGTTTATATTTCCCGACATAAATATTACTATAAATTTATGAACGACAAACAAAGAATTTCGCCTACGATTTCTTCCCATATGAAATGATACTATGAAATGAAAATTAAATTTTTTGAACTTTTCAAAATATCATATGTTTACTAGAAATTGTATATCCTGTGATTTTAAATATTGTTAAAATATACAAAATACCAGTATATAAAAAATGTTTGTATTATTTAAAGTTGAAATTCTGATTCCATCACATTTATTTCCTAGTCATTCCGATTAAATTTCAATAGGAATTAATCGAACTTTTTCATATCAAGAACTGTTATCTATTACGCAATTTGAAGAAAAATTCAAGCTCAAACATCAAGAATAAAAAAAAAATGGGTGCGTGTACATTATGTACGCGCGTTAGAAGTTATACTTCTTTGGCATCATTAAAAAACAAATTTTAATTGTATGTAAATAATTAATTACAATAAAATAATAAAAGGACTGCAGAAGGATAGTCAACACAGTCAATAAAGCTCAGTTTAAATTTGATAAATTAAATAAATAAATATATTTTCTTACATTCAGTGTAACATAAATCATAACAGCTTCAATCTGTGAATTTTGTGTGACGGTTATGCGGGCGCATTTTTAAATTTCACTCTCATAATTTTTTCATAACGCGCCTAAGTATAACTTCAAAATAAATTTTTCATTAAAATTAAAAAAGACATATTTTATTGCATTTCGTACTGTCCATTGCAACATAAATTTTACATAAGTTTTTTATTTATTTTTTTTCAATATTACAACATTAGCGAATAATCTCATTAATATTTGAAATTGGCGTTACGTGTTCCATAGAACGTACATAACGTAATCGTGGTATCCCATTATGTGCACGTATTAACGTATCCCCTTCATTAAATTGTTCACCTAACACTGTAAACGTTGTTTGATGTATATTTTGTAATTGTTGTAGAAATGTAGCATGATCTGCACTGCACGAGCGACGTGTTCGATATGCTGGTAAAATTGACCGGTATGCTGTGGAAGTACGCATTGGAACATAGCGTAATGGGCGATCTAAATAATAACCAGACATACCCAATTCTGTGCGTTCCCAACGGTGAGCGCCAACCCTGTAAAATAATAAAAATAAAAAAGGATAATATTTCTAGGACAGCCAATTCGGTGGTTTTCAAAAACACTCGATTTTTTAATTTTAAGCCTGCTCAGTTATTGAAATTGGGAATTTAGACCATGATCCGTGTATTGTAAAAAAATTTATACAAGCCTTATTTCCCTTAAAAATACCGAATACCTACCTATGCGTGAATTTGATTTTTGTGGATTAAATCGAAAATTTTATGATTTTAGATCGTTAAAATTTGTGAATATTGGACACTTACCAAACCATAAAATTAGGCATAACTGGTCGATTGAATTTCTCATTGATAACAATTAATAATGGTAACAATGAAACACCTGCGTAAATTATTAAAAACATTAAATGGATCATCCAATTGATTTCCTGTGTTATAAACTCAGCAACTATTTCCTGACAAAATTCATCGGCCCATTTTAAAATGTTCACAAAACTGATCCATAAACGCGTTACATAATAATATCCCCATTGAAATATTAATTCCTAAAATACATTAAAAAATTATTTATTAATATTTCAATTGGCCATTAGTATCTTGTACGCCTTGACAAAAATTATTTGACAAAATTGAATTTTCTGTAACCTTCGTATCACCCTGAAGTAGGGGGAGGTTAAAGACTGAATTATCTAGGAAACTATACTGTTTTTAATTTGTTAAAAATATTTTTAAAATAATACAATTTTTCGGAATTAATCAGAATCAATCAGACATCATTTTGCAATATCATATTTTAGTGAAAAGTATTCAAACTTTAAAAAAGTATTTTCTTTGGGAAGGGGTGGTTTCGTAACCACAGTGATCCTCAAAAAATTTATTGATGGTTATTGATAAATGATATGATTTGTTTTATGGGCACATAGAAATTGCGTTCAACATTTTAGTTCGGATTTTTTGCTAAGTTGTGCTGTGAAAATAGGCCAAATAATTCTAGTTTTCAATCTCAAATATCGTCAAAACATCAAAAATCTTTTAATTTGAAAACTTTCTTCATTTTTAGTGGATTGAAATCCTGAATTAGTATTCACAAAAGGCATATCAAATTGCTACAATTTGATACTCGGAAATGAATAATTTTAATAAATACAATTTTGATTCTTCACAAGAAAACAAAGATGAATAAATTAGGTGATGATTCTATGAACTCCTATAACCATTCCCGTTACTTTTATCTATTTTAGACTAAATATAATATATCCTCATGTATTTCCGACGCATTTTACAATTTGTGCCGTCGCACAGGGGAAACTACAATATCAGCAGCGCCTCGATTTAACGATTAATTTTGGTGAAACACGCTAAAATAAGACAAAAATGAAGAATGTCCATTTTTGAGTTATCGACACTTTGTTTTTGGAAATTATCGTGTTTATGTGACATAAATACCACAATTTAAAACATTTCACAAAATTTAATTGATATTTTTTATTAAATGACTTTAATTTAAACACAATTCTACTGTTATTACGATTGTTATTAACCCATGGATTTGTGCGATGTAGTTGGCACGGGTCGGGTTGGTTTTTAGTCCGCTACGTTCAACCTGTCATTAAACTACTCAGGGATAACTCGAAAAAGAGACCCGGAAATTGGTATCATTTTCATCTTATTTTGGCTGATTTTGCCAAAATTAATCAAAACATCAAGAATTCTCGGGTATCGTAATCGAGCCAAAATACTTACTCGAAATGCAATATGTTTCCAATTATTAGCTCGTACAAAAAATGTTCTTTTATGCGTTAATAAATAAACGACAAATAATGAACATATTAAAAAAACAAACGATGGTATTGCCATATACGGCCTTTTTTCATCAATCGATAAACTTCTAATAAATTTTATTAAAAATTCCACATTTAATTCTCGAATACCACGTACATTTGTAGCATCACTCCCTATTGTTGTATTTTTATTTGTTATCGGTGAATTATTTGGTGTGATTGTTGTACTTAGTTCTGTAATTGTTGGTGTAACTTCTTGTTTTATTGTTGCAACATCATTTCGCATTTGATTTTGTAAATTAAAAAGAGTGCTACTTAATTTTGTTCCTATAAATATATTTTTAATAAAGTCTATTATTAAATTACTATTCATTTTATGAAACATTTTTCTTCGGCTTCATTAGCTTTATGTTTTCTATTTCACTCTTGTTTCGTATTTAATTGCATAATTTTTTTCGATCTTTCTTGGTTTTTTTTAAGTGTTTATAAACTGAAAATTTTCTTAAAAACACATTTAAATTTACTACAAAATTTTTTTAATTATAATTTTTTTAATAATTTTTGGATAAATATAATTTATTGAAATAGTAGCTTAAATCCTAACTGTCAAATCATATTTTTTGACTTGTTTTGATTGTGTATGAATTTTGTTTTCAGGATTCCGTAGAAAATAATACAGATTATCATGCATGTATGATAATAATTCTGTCCCATTTGGGACTATGGTAGACTTTTTAACACTGCACATGTGCCTTGCCTGATTATGAAAGAAGATTCAGAACACGTGAATACCTAATAGCTACCTGATATTTCCCACAAATATTGGTAAGGATTCGCTGAAAAAATTTTGTAAGATCTAAAGATGATAGAAACGTAACGATACTCTACCCAACCCGAAATCGAACTAAGGACTAATGCCATGTGTTAGGGGAGCCCAAGCGGGGATTTTTGGATTTACTCGAACGCGTCAGAGTAAGATATAGGAAATACCTTACCCCTTGTTGAGTACCTTCGTCAAATCATATGGTGTCGCGCATATAAGCTAGCCGATCAGAATATTAAAAAAAAAAAACGCTAGTGCTCCCTTTCCAATAAGCCACTTTCTTAAAGTGATACAAATTCTTGACATATATTCCAAAAATTAACATTTATTAATTTGGAAATTTCACTGAAGCAGGCTATTAGACATTGTCATTTGACATATATTCCAAAAATTAACGTTTATTAATTTGGAAATTTCACTGAAGCAGGCTATTAGACATTGTCAGTTTCTTTCCTTTGTTTGACTGGCGCCTATCTAGACTACAAAAAGACTGTCTTTATTTGCTTGAAATATTATTGCCTTTTTTGTTTGAAATTTCAACTTTCACTACTCAAAAACGTCTGATTTAATTGACTTTTGATTTTAACCACTCCGAAAGTTCTCTGGAGAAGGCCACTTGGAATTCCATAAAATTGCTCTTGCGAAAAAAATGGAAAAATTTATTGGAGATTTTCGAAAATAAAAAGACAAATTATTTTAAATAAATTAAATTATTATTTTTTCTATATATCAAGAATTATTTTTACATTTCTAAGATTTAATTATTGTACGCAAAATACTAATAATAAGATGGCCGTCGATTTAGAGCATGCATCAGTTATCTAATGGCTGTTTTAGATAACGATGTTTATTTTATTATCGAAATTTTTTTTACAACACATTTAAATTTTTCAAAAAATTAGAAAGGTACTTAAATGGCTGGTGAAGTACATTTCTAAGATTTTTTTATTTCAAAAAAATTAAAATCAAAAATTTCTTCTATACAATATTTATACACAATTTTTAATCACCGGTAAATGTGAAGGGGGGTCATTATTCGTTCACTATAATCTAAATTTTTTGCAAAATTATTACATTTTTTACACAATATTACATTTTGGTTTCTATTACATATTCTACACAATTCTTTTTTGAGAACACAGATGTCAATACAAAACTTATATCGTTAACAAACGGATCTTAAGGTTTTCTATTTACGGAATTTGCTATTATTTTTTCTTATTCATCTCCCAACTTTAATGATTTAGCTGTCCTGTAAAATTATATGCTATTTAGAGCCATTGCTTTAAGATATTTAATCCAAATCGTTTCCAAATCTAGAATTGGCTAATTTCCAAATGTCTGCTTAAACTTGACTTGAGATATTGTTTTCCTCAGGTTTGAATTAGCTTAGAAAATTCGTTTAATCTATTTTAGAACCAAAAAAGTTTATTTCGACGACTTAAAAAATTTTTTTGTTCTTCTTCGAGAAGATTTCTAATTTCGTAAGTTTACTTAAATTCACTCAATCAAAATTTCGTTTTTTTTTAAATTATTTATTACTTTTGGCACCATAATAAATACTATAGATAGAGAAAAATGCTATCCCAAATTTTTTCATAGTGTTTCAAAGTCCTCTATCTTTAGATTACAAAATTATTGACAGCATGCTTAGGCCAAACTTACAGCTCATAAAAAAACCATTTCAATTTAAAATCAGATTGGATTCTTATGTTTTTGTTTTCGAATTGATTTTGTTGCGTCATTGTCTCGAGCTAAGATAAGTATTGTGTCATCTGTGTGTCTCATCCGGGAATACAAATTTTTATCTTCTTCATATTAATATAATGGCTGAATGTATTAATATTTGAAAAGAAAAAGAAATATGTGATCCCATAGATTTATTTATCTAATAAAATTATTTATTTATAATATATACGAGACAATTTATTACAAACATTCACATTTCTAGTGTTTATTAATATTTATTTAACTACTCGTATTTATATGATGAATAGTTTTATTTTAAAATTATATGATGTGTTTTTATATTTAAAATGATGCTATGATAATACTTAATAAAAATTGTTTTTGTATACAATTAATTATTTATTTATTTATTTCATTTTATTATTATTTTATTCGATGTAGAATACAGGAAGCGATATTTCTAATTTAATATTAAAAACAAACAAAAAATTGTCGAATAACACAAAATGTTTTTATTGTATATTCAGTTGAATAAAAAAATATTTTTATCTATTTTATTTATTATTTTAGTAGATTGATTCGAGCAAACTTATTATTAAATGATAGTATGCTGACTGGTGGTAAAAATTATAACTAATTTAATGTTTGTAAAAGATTGTAGAGTTCTTCATTACCATAAAAAATTGAACATTAAACGAAGTATATATTTTAAGACAATTTTTGTCGTACATAAGTCGAAAAATAATAATCCTAATGATTTTTAATTTCATGTGTATAATCTAAATTTAAAAACAGATAGAAAGATTTTGAAATTGATTGTAAGCATTTTTCTTTTCTTTTATGTTAAGATTGTATTGATAAATTAAGGGATTATCATGTACAATAAACGATTATACGTGACTTATTCATGTATATTCACGTTATAAATGAGGTATTTACGTGGATTTCAAAAATAGGTTTTTTATAATTTCTTAAAATATTACAATACGTCTATAAGACCACGTTTTAAGTCAATTTCATTAATAGCCTAGCAGATAAAGCCTTTTGATGTCGACTGTAAACGCAATTTTCTCAAAACTTTATTTGTGAAATCTTTTAATATTTTTCCAAATGGTATTAGACTAATATAATCCCTTAAAATAAATTTTCTACTTGGTAAACATGCTCAATTTATCCAAATAATTTTAAGTAAATTATAGTAATACAGAACTCTACAATAATCGACATCTGAACCAAATGTGTTTAATTCCTACTTTCACGCATTGGTCTTAAAAACCAAAACATGCTGCAGTATTATTTCTTTAATATTTTAATAAAAGATGAAATTATGCAAAATAAATTTTCTTTAACAAGATTCATAATGGCATTATCTAGAGTACGTTTTCGATACTATTACAGATTCAATCTGCTTATAGTGAAATATTATAGTTATAGTTGCTACATAAAAATTTTATAGATATAGCATTTTTCTAAATACATGCTTTTAAAATATGCAAGTTTTAGCAGAAATAATATAAATGCACATTTTATGATCTGTCATAAAAAAATGTTTATTAGTGAGAAAATATCAATAAACAATTTATATATTCGCAAAGGAAAATTTTTATGACATGCATCATGTTTACAAAAAACGTAATAAAAATTTCACACTGGCCGTTAAATAATTTTCTAAAGCATATTTTCATTTTTTCAATTTAATAAAAAATTTTTCATAAATGCACTCTGATATTGTAATATCTTACCATAATCAATAAGACTATCTGTAATTGGTTAAAATTGCTAAAAGTAGCACCTCATGGTTTTAGGATTTTAAACTTATGCCAGTAGCAAACTACTAACGCTACTTATGAACATGGAACAGAAAATTATCTACTTGGGAATCAATCCACTTTTAAATATAAATATTTTAGAAAATATTCTATATAGGAACATTTTGGATAAATGTGAAAATTGTTCAAGCAATATCAATGTATGTGATTTAAGAAATCAGCCTGAACACAAACTGGGAGCTAATCTATGAACGTTCAAACCACAAATTTACCTAACACTTAAACCTGGGGAAACAAGCTACTCCAGTAATAAAAATATTACAAATTTTTCCTGGCTGATAGAACTAATAATTAAAAAATACAGGCAAACAGCAATAAAATATAAAATTTCCACTACCAATTCTACTTTCTTTTTTCATTTTCGTAATGTTAAAGCTAGTTTTTTTTACCGCTATCTATTATTGTAAAAATAATATGTAATAAAAACGAACAAAATTGGTGTAATAATTTTAAATATTGATTTTGCCTTGACACAAACTAAGTAGTTCTGCCATCTTTTTTTCTGAGCCTGTACTTTTCTGATTTATTATAGATACAAACCATTTTACCCAACTGAATATACGAACTGAACATTTAAACGAGCCATTCGAGCGTATAACGAGGTAATGTTGTATGTGTCGGTATTTGATATGAGTCATAATAAGTAGACGTCACTGACGTCGCTGTATATATTGGTTGATTTTGTCCATTTTCAAATTTTACTAGTTTCGATATTGAATCAGTATGATTCTGAATCATATCAGAAGATGTCACTACTTGTGATGGTATCATTCCAGTGGATGATGTTGGGGGCTGTGAATTTGAATTCTTTTTACAGTTAGGTTGTCACACATGTGTACCACTGCAATATGTGATTGTTTCGGTACCACTTACGGTTGTATGGATTTCTGGACGCCATATAACTGTTGCCCGCTATAAAAGAAAAATTATTTTTGACAAATTTTGGGATAGTTTGTTTGTAAATTAATTACCGTTCGGCAAGAACCTTTTGTAATGGCAAATTTATAAACAATGTAAGATGGTATACACATTGTTGATGATGCGGTTAATATCCAACCAACTCGGATACTCCATTCGGGATATTTATACTCTTCTGTGTCTAACATTTCTTCGTAGCCGAGTATAGAAAATATAAATATACACTGAAAAATAAAACAATATTTTAGCAAAAATCTATCTTACCAAATCACAGATCAAGACTATAAAACTGCAAATCTAAAAGCTATCCAATTTTTATTATTTGAAAATTATAATAGGGAAGATAATTGATAAAAATGGACAAAGGTTATTATTCAAGATAGTTCGTACTTCTAAAGTTTATCAAGTCAGATGGAATATAAGGTGTCCCTCAGTCTTATCCACCTCAGATTACTAAATAAGACACCCTAAAAAAAAACTGAAAATAGCTATACCTTACAATTTTTGTCAAACAAAAGACCTTAGTTAGTATACTTACTAACAAAAATACAGGACTTATATACATCCAACACACTCTCCAAAATATACCCGGCCTTTTGCCAATCATTTTTTGTATATCTGATGATAAATTATCTGTACCATATATCCAACAGACGCCAGCAGCTTCCACAAATACAACAAATAATATGGCTAAACCAGGACCATAAACATTTAATAAATTTACTAAATATACACCACCCTGAAAACAAAAATCGATTTATAAAAACATGAAATTTAAGGCCGGTGCTTATTAGTTACATGGCTCAAAAATGTTACTAATTTATGCACACGTTATGCATTTAAAAGAGGGTAAACTGGCCAAAAAATTCGGATGGTGAAGCACGGAGTGAATACAATTTTTGGGTTTAAAATTCAAAATTGAAAAATTGTATTTAATATTGAAAAATTTTCAGTTTTTGGGATATTTGAAAAATTGCGAAAAATCAAGAAAACTACGAAAAGAACTCAGGTGACAAATTAGCCCAAAAATCAAAAAAATGGATCTATTTGACGATTAGGAAAATCGATTTTCAAATATCACTGAAACTAGCCTGCCATACGTATAATAAATGTTAATTTTGTAAAGTTTAGGTTTAAGGTAACTTAGAAAACTCAAAAACAGCTTTAGGATATTTTTTGGGTATTATTAATTAAAGTTGAATTCAAAATTCAAAATACACAAAAGATATTTTCTTTTTAATTCAGTCCTGTTTCTTTTAGTGAATAATTTAGCATATAACTCATTCTGATAATGACTACTTTGTAGTCGAAATGCTCAAAAATATCCAATAACACATTCATAACATAGATATAATGCGATTTTTAATCTAAATATACTTTTTACCCAAAATTCCCTTCAAAAACTTTTAACTATTGCTCAATTTTTCAAATAGCTTTGAATTTTCCCATTAGTTTTCCTATTATACATTTTACCAATGCTGACTCAAGCAAATAGTTTGAAAATATAATTTTCCACGTTCCATTCTGTAAATCCATAACTTTGTAGGAGATTTGGTCAGTAATTTTCAACGAAAACAGTCGAATCAGTACGGTTTTAAACAATTTATGAAAAGTTTTAATTCGAAACTTTATATCCGGTGTGAAAATAATACGCAACAATGCCTTTAAGATATTTTCCAATACCGTTTATAAATAAAGAAACGTAATAGAAATCGTAATAAGGATTTATTTAAATAATAAAATAAAACATTTTCCTTCTATATTCAACAAGTGAACAAACACTGGTTGATATGGTTGTTAGCTTGAATTTAATACTCTATTTTACAGGACTGTTTTAAATGAAATATAGTGGTTAGAACTACTATTATGCAATATTCAACTGAAAGATTTGAAGGCTTCGATGTGTAAGTTTTATTTAAAGTAATAAATGCAACATTGAAATCAAGTTATCTTCATTTATAATTGAAAAGATTATGTTGGAAACGCAGGGAATTGTAAATATAATATTTTTTACTATACAATATAATATAACAATAAATTGCACGACGCTTCCACCAAAAAAATATATAAATAAAATAAAATACTAAATAATATTGATTTGGAAGCTTATAAACAAAGCTTATGTTATGGAATTTCTGTTTCTGTATGCATGTTATAGAATCCTCCCCTCAAAGATCTACTTATATATGTATTCTAGATAAAAAGATTTGTACAAAAGTTATAGGCATTTTGACGAGAAGTTGAATGGTAAGATTCAATTTTGATCTTAATGATGGTTATGTCAAGATTAAATTTGTTGTTTTAAAACTAAATATTTCTAGTTTATGAGTTTAGTGCCAGGATTTAGGTGTTTACAGTTTTGGTTTTTATAAATTTTGCGGTATGAGCTAACAGATAGTTGTTTGGATTTTTTAATAAGAGGTTTCCTGAGTGCGATAAACTTTTCATCAAAATTGAATAACACGTTCGAAAGTTACTGCAAATAAATATGCATAGACATATGCAGACCCTTGAAATAAAAATTCGCCTAGTCAAAACTTAGAACTCATTTTTTATAAGTATATCATAAAAATCACCACAATTTCTTTTAGAAACATAAAATTCCAATCAAATTGATGGATAAAATAAAATGTGAAAATTTCAACTGTGTCTGCTAATAGTCTAGTTTTTTTTTTTAAAAAAAGAGAAAATCTAAATTGTAGAAAATTTAAAATCTAAACTTGCCTGTTCAGACCCTTTATTTGATGTACTTTTGTAATAAAGTGTTTGTATATTCATGTGGTTTTAACGAGATTTCAGTTTTCCAACCTATGCTCAAATTTTGCTCTCAGCTCCAATCAATACTGCAGCGTCTGTACTAAATAGCCTGCACTATTTACGTTTTAGATTATAAATATTGCAGGTTGATGTACATCAGTCATTTAATATAATAAAATTCAATCTCAATAATAATAATAATAACAATAATAATCATAATAATAATATGTTTGTTTACTTCGAAAGGTAAACAAAGTTCAGCTGTATATAGAACATCGACTAATGTAATAAGTTTTAGCACATATAATATACACACGCTTTAACTATCCATCACATTTGATATGAGGGAGAAAGGAGCAAGCAAAAAAACCTCAAGAGAATACAGCACAAAAAAAAATTA
The DNA here is from genome assembly GCA_020423425.1 of Chrysopa pallens. Taxonomy (NCBI): domain Eukaryota; kingdom Metazoa; phylum Arthropoda; class Insecta; order Neuroptera; family Chrysopidae; genus Chrysopa; species Chrysopa pallens. Next base: position 27,303,756 of record CM035594.1, on the reverse strand, counting down.
TAATTTCAAATTTTCTCGTATTTAATGAATAAAATATTTTACTTGTTCAAACACTATTCTCTCATCTATTTGAGTTTATCTATCGTTCTATCGTTTTCGAAATGAAAAAACAATGATTTTTATTTTGTTTGTTTTATTTTTCACTTTAATGTGTACTTCTTCGTAGCGTCCACAAAATACTACGCCTTATTAAATGTTCTGATAGGGAGTTACAGTTCTTACACTGTAAAGAAAATCCAATTTTCTTTTTCGATAGTGTTAAACTGCAACAAATTTTAGAGCTGGGAAAAAGTCCAAAAATTATTGTGCTTATATCTTATTATAAGATATATAGAAACTGGTAAAGTTTTGGACGATTCAATATAGAATTCAAAAAAATCATTATTTTTAAAATATTTAGTCAAATAACATTATGGTTTTAAAATGGTATTTAAATAGCTGTTTATAAGCAAAAGATTTTAAATACCGATATGGCTGGCCTCTATTATAGACGTGTTTGTCTGAGGAACGATGATAAATCCTCCATCTCCAAATTATTATTCATATTCAAATAGAAAATTTAACTAAAAATTTTAAAGTATAAAATCGAAAATAATTTGTCAGAATATTATCAATATGATTTGTAAAGATTATATTTACCACGTCTACATGATAAAAACTTTTTTGTTTATTTACCTGTGAAGTATTTTTGAAAAATTTTAAAATAAAAACTTTTGAAAACATACTTATTATAAACCATTGCACACGAAATATTCAATGTTTTATTACTTGGTATATTTATACAGGATGCTATAAGTCACATTTAACCAAAATTAGTGTGTAAATCATTTTCAAAGTCTCAACGATCTTTATCGATTCTATATTTACAAAAATTTGTTGATTTAAGTGTAAGGTATCAATTATAAAAGAAAAAAATGGGTGCATGTATTATATATGTATTTATAACTATATAAACTGAATATTTTGAGTATTTTATGAATGCTTATGATTAAAAATAATAACCATATCTTAAGTATCGAACCAATTAACTGTTATTTGACCTTATAATTTAATTAGATTTTTCTGGAAGCTCTTGTATGCGTACATTAACAGTAAAAATATTAAAATATTTATTATTGTTCGAGGGACATTCGAACAAAGAATGCAATAAATTCAAATTAAATCCAAAAAAAAAAAAATATTTATGAGTTAAATTCTCACAATATGTTCAACATTATTATTATAAATAAGAGAAATGAGAAAGTAAATGAATTCATATGTACATTTAATGCTGATTTTACCTACATCAATATGACTGATAAGAGAAATGTGAAAGTTGTTATGTGTGTGCTTTCACATATATAATACCTAATAAAACATCTAACTATATATTCTGACACGTTTATATTCATTCTAGTAGGTTCGAGTAAGTTCTTCTTGTTCGTGTTCTTAAACTATATATAAAAAATCATCATATAATGAATTGAACATGAGTTCTTTAATAGAATATGGATGAATTCAATGTAAATACGAGTACCAAACCTATCTGTATCTGTTCGTAATAATTTACAATAAATTACTGAGTGGTTCAAAATAATCGGTCTACTTGAACGTAGTAATGTAAAGTTTATCCAACTCGGTTTTTTTTTTGTTAGTTTTCATTTGATTTATTGCATCTGATGTCTGAATTCAAAAGAAAAATTTAAGCATTTGATTATAAGAATGTTTAACATAAAATTTGCTAATATTATTCAAATTTCAATCACAGTAATGCAGAGTAAAATGTAAACCAAGATGAGTCTTCAGTATTTTTCGATTTGTTTTTTTTTTTTAAATAATTATTTGTTTCCTTAATTTTCATATGTATTATTAACCATGTGAAATCTTTTTAAGGACAATTTAAATAAACCCTAAAAAAATTGATAACTATTTTCTATCTTGTTCAAAATTAATAGGGATATTTGCTTGAAATAATTGCTAAATTTCTCAATAGAAACTGTTATAACTTTTCAAAATGCTTATTAATCCCACCTTGAATTGTTTATAAGCATTAGGTGGACTTATGGGATTATTGGGTAAAATTTTCAACGAAATAGTAATGTTTGAAAAATTTATTAATTTGAACTTAAAATCAAACCACAATAGAAAATTTTTCCATCACTAAAAATTGAATCAAAATTTTACCCAACATTCCCACAAGTGCTAAAAAATTTGAAGTGAGGTTAATGATCATTTTCAAAAGTCATATCAAATTCTGAAGTTTAACATTTTCCGTCTATAATGCGATAATCTTCGTTGGAATTTAAGTATAATCTACTTCGAATCTTAGAAATTTCAAAATTTCAAAAACATTGAATAGAACCTTTCTAACCAACATGGTATATTACAAATTATTTTTAAGAAATTCAACCCCTTCCTTCTCAAAGCACATTGATTTGTGAAACGATACATGACGTTTTTCACTTAACAGTTTTCACAGAAGTAGATATTCAAGCCATGATGGATATGACCATAAGAGACCAGACCATTCAACCTTTTGATTAGAAAACCTATTAGAGTAAAAATTTCACATATTTTTAATGTTTCTAAGTGCATTGAAACTCAAAATAAGCATTAATTTCAATTGTACTAATTGTATCAATAACTTTTCAGACAATATGTGTATTCCATGTCCTCAAAAACAGCGAATTTAATTTGTAAGAGAATTTTCAAACTCAAAGTAACCAAAAATTGGATTCCTTTATGAAAAATTATGCATCGATCCCATAAAACTTGTAATTAATGTTAAACTAAATTCTGGAAATATTTTTTATCTGTCTACAAACTTTATCCAAAAAATTCCAATATATTTGAAGGTTAGATAAGTTTACTTGAAAGCTAGGCTATAATAAAGACAATCTCTAATGTAATACGTATTGTATTTTATTATTTTCGCGTTCCTATAACTCAAAATAATCATCTAAATGTTCTGAAATTTTGTATACACAATTTCAACATGAAAATAAAATTTTAATTTTTTTGGGGGATATATCGAAATCTTCTTCGATATATCCTCCGTTTTGATGTTAAGATTATGCATACCAAATTCATAATAAATTATTTTTTTGTCTACGAAAATTGAAAGAAAATACAATATAAAAAACGTTTCTTGCCATCTAATTTTGAAGGTAGAAAATGAAGTAGTATTTTCAATCCTGTCAACCGAGAATGAAAAAATTTATTACCCTCTTATATATTTTCAATTTTTGTGATGAAAACAATGGATTTCTCTCACAAAGTTAATAAAACATTAGATAGTCAGTGTCTAAGTCTTCTATCTCTCACATAAAAATGTTAAAATAAATGTTGTTATCTATACCACCACCACTCTATAAGTAACAGTTCTTGTTCGTTTGCTACAATTACTTAATGTAAACAGTTCAAGGTGGATAAAACTCATCCTTAGACTTAGACTTGTACAAGTATATGTAATATATTATTTTACGAAAGGAGTGTTAGTTAGCCTTAGCAATGGTATATTGGTTAGAGTCCTTTTTTATATTCTCAGTTAATCAATTGTTTTTGATATGGTGGTGTTGTATTTATTGTGTAAAAGGATTTTAATGTTTCTACTTATTATGTGAGTTTGTTGTTCTGAGTAATTAAATTATCATTGTCAATAAAGAATTAAATTTTATTTAACTGAATAGTAATGTAATCTAAGAGGGTTTTACGTTCTTGAGAGATTTACTTGGGGTTATTACATTAATTGCATTCTGATCAGCGCGTCTATTTCAAGGGGTAGGGGTCGAAAACTTTTAAAAAAACATCACTTGGACATTCTGGAGTTCGGTCAAATTTGTATTTTATTTATATAAAATTATTCAAGGATGACGCAAAAAGTATAATCTGCTGATTTGGTCGCGTCAAGAGGACATGGGAAAGTCATACAGTTTTTTTGCAGAAAATTCATGGATTACGGAAAAAATATAATCTAACGATTGAAGCAAAGTGAAAAGGGGTGACATTTCCAAACCGTTTTGGATAAGAGAACCTAAACATACAGTTGAACCATTTAAAAATTAGCCGATGGAAATTTAACGTTCTCGGGTATTCAAATTGGTCAATTTTATATGGATTTTCAAAAAGGCGTCACGAGAATGTGTCATATCCGAATCGACAGTCTATTGATTGTCAGATTTGTTCGTAATCATTTAACATCTGTTATGATAATTTGACATGCTCGAGTACATTATTTGTATTTCCTGGTGATTTTTCATCTTAACTAATGACCTATTTTTCTTTCTACCAATAAGTTCACTTGATGTTCGAGTAATTCCTCATTTAACACCATAGGCTTCCCTAATACTTACCAAGATAGCTAAAGGATAAAAAATAATCTGACCAAAGGAAGCTTATTACTATATGAAAGACTAGATAATGCATACAACTTCGTAAGCGGTTGGTACATAATTTGTATAGTGTACTTAACGTATTCATTGCTTCACCTCCAGAAAATTTTTAAATAGAGAGCTAATATTTAAAAAAAATTAGATAAATACAAAAAAATTACTTACATTTGTAGTTGTCGGTAACGCACAAATATAAATCATAATTAATAAAACGCCCACAAATATCTCACGATGGCGTCCTAACGCTCTGGGATATTCATCACATAATGCTGTAATCATTGCTTCTAAACCACCAAATGTACTATCCAATCCTAATGTGATTAACATTAAAAAAAATATTATACTCCAAAATACTGACCCTGTCATTGTGGCTATTGCTTCTGGATATACAATAAATACAAGACCTGGACCTAAAATATACGAAAAACCATATTAATTGATACTTATTATTGCTTAACCAAAGAAAACTGTCTAAGGGAATACCAAAGTCTTATTATTTACCTCATTCATAAAAGTTATGGAAAAATATTTTTTTTGGATTCGAATTGAAAACTTGTTTCTTCATAAAAAAACTGTGGATCAAAGATCGAAAGGAACTTACTGATATTTTATAGGTTAATATTGGACTTTAGTATTGCAAAAGAGAGGCATAGTCTCTTCGTCTAAAAATTTATTACCTTCAAGTCCAACATCTTGAATACTTTTATTCTGTACATGAGCCATATAACCCAAAACACTAAATATTACAAAACCAGCTAAAAAACTTGTTAAACAATTTATGGAAGAAGTTAAAATAGCATCTTTATAGCAATTATTATTAAATTTATTATAACTGGATAATGCTAATAATGTACCAAATCCAGGACCTAATGAGAAAAATATTTGGGAAGCTGCATCAATCCAAACCTAAAAGACCACCTAGTTTTTAGAATCAACAACTTTTGTTTTTATATCTCTGATTTGGTAAATTTATTTACCCGAGAGTTTCGCAACTTATGCCATTCTGGTGTTAAATAGTATCGGATTCCATCCGCTGCACCTGGCAATGTTACTCCACGCCCAAGAAGAATTAATAAAACTATATATGGTGCAATAGCAGTAATCCAAACAGCCTAAAAATAAATATTTAAACAAAAAGTTACAAGGATTCTTCTAGCAATGTTGATTGCATCAGCTTAATACTCTGTTGACACTTCAAGAGTAAAAATGGAAATCTACTCACTTTCCCAGCACTTTTAACACCTTTCCACAATGAAAAATACACTAAAATGAAAATAGCAAAAACACACAACGCAAGAGATGGTTTTATTGGCCCCATTCCATCCAAACCATTCGAATCATGTTGGCTTAGTACCTGCCGCCTAAACAGAAAAAAAAATTTTGGAAAACGGTTGACCCTAAAGGCCATCCCTGCAACTTCCCGCTAATTCCATACCTAAGCACTTACACAATTTAACTTATAACAATGTTTTTGAGCTTAATATTTTTTAACATCAAAGCTCAAAAACACAAATTACTATTGTGACTCAAGTGTTATGATTTCGTGTTTATAGGACCTTTAATATATTTAAAATATCTTACTCGAAAAATTCTTTTGCCGGACTTGTTGATTCATTATTTAACAATAATGACGTGACTGGTGTACAATGTACTGTATTCCATGTATTATTACAACTGGTCCATGGTAATTCCGAATGAAATGATGCCACCAAATAGTACAACGCCCAACCGATAATTGTATTGTAATACATACCCATATAAATGTTTATTATACAAATGGCATATCCAACACCTAAACCATTGTGAAATGAGAAAGTTATAAATTAATAGTGAAAACTTTCGAAAATTATGGTTGTGTTTGAATATGTGAGGTCTTTGATGATAATATTTTTATTTGAACTAGACAGTAAGTAAAAAAGGGAAAATCGGATTGTTGCAAAGTTCTCAATTCATCATGTGATTTCCATTGCCGTCTTAACAAACGAAATAATTTTCAGAAATTTATTTCAATTACTCATTTAAAATGGACATAAGCTAGCTGAAAAGCTGATACCGATTTCAGTGCGGTTAATTTTATTTAGTTATTTAAATGGAAATATTAACTTTGAAAAATACTGGTCTATTTTTGGAATAGGTGGAAAATTGTATGGAAGAATTTTGAAAATGTATAATTTTAACGCTAGACATTTGACACAGAGCGATTTTATGTATATGAATGGAGAATTGGTCTTAACTGTGATTTTTTAGAATCTGATTAACAATTTTCATTTCGTATTGGACTTCCTGACGATCTGGCAGTCTGCCAGTCGTATGGTTAGATGGACATTTAACATCATACGTACGAATGCACAAAACTCCATTATTACCGGATGAACATTAATCAATTTGGTAAGAGATATTATCAACCTTACAGTCAATCACCCACAAGTTTTGCAGATACAGCACTCAAAATTAACCCCTAGTTTTTAAGGCAATATTTCGTAAAAAATTGAATTTATTTCTGAGATTTGGGTACAAAAGTAAACATATTCATTCATGCATCCCCAGGAAATTCCATGTCTAGGAAGCAACATTCCAGGTAAAACATTCCCATGTTTGTTCATGGGAGTCATTAGTAAAAGAGAACTTTTTGTTAAATATATGATAAAAAACTAACAATTTAAAGAAAAGTTATATTTTTTTTTTTTTGGTTTGTTAAAAAAATGTTTAATTCAGCAGTATAAATGTGTTATTTATTTAGGAAAAGGGAACAGAACAAGAAAAAAAAAACAAGGAATTTATATCTGTATTAAATAATATACGTACGTATACTTAGTAGTTTTATAAGAACGTGTTTGATTAGCCACATCTTTTCAGTCAGATAGCATTTCTTTACGTTACGATGATATGAAGAGGATATTAATACTACGAATACACTATACGATACACAACGACATATTTATGATGTCGCTAGTTTTTTTTTTTTATGTTTTTATGTTATTTGTCGTAAAAACAATTTGTTCAACAATTCCTGTACAACTGTGAGAAAACTTATAAATCTTTGATAAGATGTTACAAAATGTGGTATCATATTTTCTCGATTGTCATGATTGTGTATTCTACATTTTATTGTTTTGACGAAATTCAATTAAATAAGAAAAGCTAGTTTTTAAATTAATCTTTTATTTAGTTAAATTAAAGTTTTTGAGTGCATGTCCCTCGACCCATCTTCAATCACAGACGTATAAAATTAAATAATTGGGAAGGAATCTGAAATTTTACCTATTCTTCTGATATACAGTGGTTTTTAACCGCCTGCCTGTCCAGTCTTTGTCATATAATATATACAGTTATCTCAAATTTTATTGTATAACTGTGACTGTTTAGAGTTTACTGTTAAAGAAAAACAGTGTATATTGGACCGAAGTCTTAATACATTACTTCATCGTACTTGAATTAATTGCTAAGTAGATATCAATCCTAGCACAGAGTTCTACGAAATCCCATTATGCCATTTTGATATAATCACGTGCGAATTTGAAACTTGGAAAAGCAGTAATCGTGAAAATTTATTATTTACAAGTTGCTTTTAATGAGGTACAAAAGAGTACTTTGAGTAATCTCTTGAAGATTCTTAATTTTACAAATGCCTTTAGAAAATTTGAAATATAGATTCTGAGTTAGTTTGATGTTAATCCATTTTTGACTCTTGTAAGCATATTAAAATTACTCGGCAGACTCGTGTTCAAGGACTGTTCACAAGAAATTATTTTCCATGCCAGTCCTCCTCACTGAAGTATTTGCTATTAACACCCAGATCTGCATCGAAGGTGGCTTGCTGTAACTCTCACGAATACCTATACAATTTCCTCTGTGTAAAAACAGACTCAATCTGGAGATTTGAATTTAGAAAAGTCATTTCGCCAATTCCTGATTCGATTTCTACTAATTTTTAGAATTAGTAATTTTGAGAATTATTTTAAGTCCTAATTTTTTTTAATCATGTGTAAAGTAATTTGTGACACCAGGTATTATTCTTCGATACTGAAAACGTCTATATATGTCTACATGTATTATGAAAAGAGGATTTCCTTACTTTTATAAGATTTGAGGTGAGGAAGAATCATGTTAACATCATACTTATACTAATTTGTTAACAATAAAAAAACTCATAGAAAGTTATATATTGTTTTCAAGTTTTTTTTTTCCTTATTTTATCCGTCATTAGAAAATTGTTCATTTCATTAAATTTAAAAAGTATTTTAGATTGTAATGTTTTAAAGCCTCAAAAAAAAAACCGGAAATTTTGATTGAGTCGGTAGTGTAACGTTTGGAATATTTTCCGATATTAGAGAAAATGCGAGAAATTTCTTTTAGAGGCTTTTTACGAGTACGATTTTTTTTTGCTTCCTGAGACTGTACAAAAAGTGTATATTCAAAATTCAAGTAGTTTCTCTTGAGAAGGAGATTCAGAAAGAGGCTTCGTATTGAATGAAAATCGCAGAACGGTTTAAGCCCTGTGGCAATGAACATTAGTGAAACACGATGGGAAATTGATTTTCACCTGAGTCACCCAAATATGTTCTAACTTGAGGTGGTCAGACTGAAAGAGTTGAACGACTAAAATTTCAGGATTTTGAAAACTAAGTTCAAAATTGTTCTATTTAATTTTTCATATAATTTTGACCATTCCTGTATCTAGTGAACATTTATAAAATGAAAAATATTTTCAATCCACTTGGGACATTTTACATTCCATAACAATAAGAATAATGACGACACGTATCCATCAATATTTTGAATTATGCATTGAGGATGTAACAATATGAAGTTTTATAGGGAAAAAAAATGTAATAGAAATATTGTGTCGAGTATCAGATAGGTTACTGTGGCTCATTAAGTTTCCCAACTTTACTCAGATATTTTGTAAATTTTCACCTCTTGAATCTTTGCCTTTAAAAAAACCAATTTAATTCATTCCTTTTTTTAAAAATACACATACTGTAAGGAATAAGTCCAAATAATGATCGGATGGGATATATGAGGGAAAGAGAAAGGTATTCAGCTATAGTTGACTTGATTAGGACCTATCCCAGTATCCTGTTTGTGCAAACCACTTGAAAAATCGTAGAAAACTGTTGGTAAGGATAACCAACACCCGATACTTATGATCAACTTCTTTATGGATAAGGAATTGGAATACAGTGAATACTTTGAAGTACGTACAAAATTTAAAATTATAGAAGTCGATAAATCTCAATGTCGATAATATTTGCAGCTGAATAGATACAATATTAAAATCAAAAATCAAAATGCATTTATTAACAAAATGAAAGAAACGTTATTATAATTAAAATTTAAATCGACTATTCATTATCGATTCAACTGAGAAGTCAAATTTGACGGAAAAAATTCTTACAGAATAAATAAGCATACATAAATTTATTGTTAATACAATTGTGCGAAGCACATTGTAAGTCACTCAGCAAACAAAGAGTGTACTTGTCTATCTATCTTAATGAAATGGAAAACTGTGTCAAAGGCTTCGAGCAATACTTCTTCTAATGACTATGGACAATCAATAAATGTTTTTTTTTTTTTTTAATTACAGTCACAAAGTTTGAACCCTCCCTTTCTATCATACTACTGATTGTTTTACAATTTACAAATTTATTATACAAATGAATTACGCGGTCCAAGATCTACACGTTTGAAAACACTGATTTGAAATACAATTTGCAAAATTGTTTTCTTGGATAATAAAATATGTTTGATTGATTGTTTTGTTCTAAGTTAAATATGAAACATTTTCACTAAAAACATAATTTTGAAGCATTTCGAGGTGGTCATGCCATCAATATAGAACACTTTTATTTGAAAATGATTAAAGGAGATTATTTCTCAAACAATTTAAGATACTTAGTTGCAAACAATTTTAACAATATAATATATGTTTTTGCTCTTAAATTCGAATAAATGTTGAAAGAATACATCAGACAAGTCAGAAGAGCCTCATTGACTACCAAATTATATATCGTATATCATAAATATTTTGTATCAGGTATGTTATTTTATACATGTACCGACCGATCCATTATCGTAATAATAATCAATTGTTTTTTATTTATTATCAAATATTATCAAGGGAATAATTCTTTGAAGGTAATAATTCATAATTCTTTGATATAGAAAGTATATGTAGGGTCTCTTTACCGTTTAATAATAGAGATATTTAAATTATTACAACACATCTCCTATACAAATGATATTGAAAACGAATGAAATTCATATTGATTGAAAATATTCTTAATTGTCGCCAATAATTTGTTAAATTTTTTGAAATCATTTTATTTTATTGCTTTTCTTGCTTTTCTTTTTTATCGCTATAAATTTGGCAACATTTTCACGAACCTGATTTTTTTGTTGTAGAATCTTATTAACTTTTGTATATTACCTAAATTTACCATAGGAAAATACGATTGTTTTTCCTTCTCAAGGAGAAAAGCCCAATATTTAAGGAAGCAACAGGTGATTTACTACGTTTAAATAAGGTACTTCAAAATGTTGATTTCCTATTTATTAGGAAAAGAGGAAGAAAAAAAAAAGTATTTTTGAAAAATAAACACGCTTTCCTTTTTTATAAAAGTAAAACTCTGTCGACCATGACAGGTCGAAATTTAGATCACGTGAAATAAAGATTAAAAATATCAACTTTTCACTATCCAAAGCACCCTTAACATGAAAACGGAGAATTTCTGAAAGAGTTTTTTCCTCTAAAATTTTTAGTTTTATTTATGAATTTTCTTTTGTGGGAAAACTATTCAGCCATCTCCCCGTTTACATATCAAAATTGTGTATGCCACATTCAATAATATTTGATAATTATTATTTGAGTTATTTTTATTATTGATTATCTTAATTATAGATGTCTCATTTTAGGTTCCCCTTAAAGATTATATCCTTATTCAGAGATCTGAATAGCAATCCAATTAAGGTTTCATTGCTTATATACATATTTTGTAAGGTTGTCAACATTCATAACTGAACCATAAACTTTGTATAAATTTTTTTGCTACAATGTTTACAATACATGATCAATCTGTTTGAATGAATACCGTTATGTAAATGTTTACATCATAAAGTAAACGTATTGACGATGATATCCAGACCAACAGAAAAAGGGGTATATAATACCATATACAATGTGTCCACCAATTGGATAAAAAATTATGAAATTTGAAAAAAATTAAATTTTATGTAGAAATATACGGAAACATTTTGAGTAATAAAATCACATTATCGATATTTTTAATATTTATATCACGTGACCTTAAACACGAACAACTATCGTGTGACGTCATATTGGTATACAATATTTGTTGTCATCTGTCAGTTCAATCTAAACAATTATCATAATAAGTAACAAAATATTTGAAGTTTTAGATTATATTTTGATCTTAATGTGCTATATTCTCAATATTATGTACCATTATTACGTCATCGAAATGGCAGACAACGTTTTTACTTTTATAAAAAAAGTTCTAAATTTTAATCGTATATATTTAGTCAACCCTATTGACCATTGAATACTCTATTGAATTAAAAACAAATTTTAGCATTTTCCGTAAACCCTATTCGAGTACACTCGGTATATTTAGCATATATTTTTATTTATTGATGACCAAAAATATTTTATTGTTTGACAAAAAAAAGCTGCACAAACAACATACAAGAGATTACGATCAACAAATATCAACTTTATGTGTATTACACAAATAGTATTCAGATTGTGTGTGTTTTTTGTGTATCTAAAATAGTCACACAAAAATAACTGTTGAAACTATTTACAAACAAGTTGTACTCGAAACAAGACACAAAGTAAACATGATCCTCTTTGTGCAATATATTTGTATTAAATTTTTAGTAGAATACAATTTTAAGGATGTAACAATTCGGCTCATTGAGTCCTTAATCAATTACGTTCCTTACTAATTTGTGCTAAAGTTAGTCAAAAATGGGAAAATTTGAAAAAATAGAAAAATTTTCTGCACCGTTCAAAACTTATAGTATTTGCTTAAAAAATTAAGTTTTGAAAATGCTCATTAATCGACGTCAAATTTATTTTCATAGAATTCTGAAAACTTCAAAATAACAGTTAATTAAATTTTCCAACAATAAGGAATTCAATGAACATTTTTAGTAATCCAAGTGCTTAAATTTTGAGGTTTTTATCTTCTGTTGTAAATCGTTCATAAAATTTACGTTGAGAATGATAGCAAATTTTTTCTAATAAATACCCCTTTTTTTTATCTTCTATTGTAAAAAAACAACGGAGGTATTCTCGGCTCAGCTAAAACCGTTCTTAGCAATTTTTGTTACTGATTTAATAAATATCATTTATTGAAAAACGTAGTTAAATCAAATACATAAATTAGAAAATGAGCAAACCGTAATTTTTCATTTTCACATGTCTATATAAAAATTAATTAGGATTCATGAAAATATAAAATGGTTCAAGTTCGTACCATTTGTATAATTTTATATAAACTCATAATGGAAAGAAACATTTTATTTCATTTAAATTTCTTTAATTTTTCTTTTGTATGAAATAATTTTCGTAACGAATTAATTGTTTACAAATAGTTATTATTGGACCACGATATCATACATGTGAATTTAAGGCAGTGCTATCACTGTAGTATCTGTGTAGGTTATTGAATTGGTTGCGTATAAATGTTATGAATGATCGTGCTTTGAATCTATTATTTACCAAGCAACGACTTTGATACTTGTGTTAGAAATTTAGAAGGGGAGAATACACAACATTTTTTCGAGAAGAATACCTCGTTAACTTTCACAAAAATAAAACCCAAAGGAATATTGACGGTATTATATATAAATTTCAATAAAAGGGAATTTTACTCATTAAGACAATCCTGAAACATTTTTATGGTATTGAGTTTTATTTGAAGATTCAGTTGAGTAATAGAAAAGATTGATTTCATGGAATAAGCTCCAATCCCAACGATATTTTGCCAATAAAAAAGATACCGATAATTTTCTTTCATCATAATGAATTCACTAAATGCCATTATTGACACCTTAAAACAAACATGATCGTTCTGCCTTAAATTAAATTCATTATTATACTTTTTTTTGTATGTCAGTAATAATGTTTTTTTTTTTTTTTGTTATTCTATGGTTTCGTTTTTTCTATCGATACATTTATTTTTTCATTTTTGTGCGTTTCTATTCAGTGCGTCGTAGTGCGTAGTATTTTTATGTTGATGTTGTATAGGTAAAGAATATAAAAAAAGGGCATTTATTCAATTTTTTATTCACCTTTATAGACTTAATACGATACCTTTTTACTTCAATTTTACCAAACAATTGTTGGATGTTTTAGGAAATATTTTGTAATGGATGATATTAAGAATAATAATTAGGAAGTTTACAATAATTTTATTAATAGTTTCCAATTGTTGCAAGATTTTGAAATAAAATATCGAAACAAAATTTCTCATTCTTTACATATTATGTTATTTTGCTTTACAATTCGAATTTGTATTTCATTATGAATTACTACGATTAATTTTGACGCCATTCTACACATTTGAATTTTTCAGGTACACAACAAGGCTATCATTTAAATTAATGTTCCATAAATTTATATTTTTCCTGGTTTTTCGTTCAAATAGTTTTGTAAATGTGATTATAAGTCACAGTGTATTATTTATATATAATAATTCATCTATTTTAACACTGTTGCAGAGAATTTGTTATCATTTAATCAACGAGTATGAGAACCAAAAACAACAGGTGGGAATGGCGACATATCTCATAAATTAGTGATCAACCAACCTGTAAAATTTAGTTTTATATGCATAGAAAACCTTTCTTAACACATTAGAATGTAAATCTGTAACTGTTATTTTTTTTCTTTTATCCAATCACGATATGCTAACCAACATGAATGATGTCAATTCAACTAGGTTTCATGTATCCACGAGCTATCTCTTAGCGTATATGAAATGAAATAATAGTCCAATAATCAAAAATTATTTTTTAAACATTCAATTTGAAACTTTGTTTTCATAAATTTAAATGTTAAATTCTCATAATTTTAACTGAAAGTTGGATCAAAACGTCTTCGTAAAAATGTCATTCAATTTTTCGCTAAAAATATACATTGAAAATGGTTATATATGGAAGTAATTTTTTTATAACAAAACAAATTTACTTTCAATACAGTTTATCAGTATCCGAATCCCTTCCCTTCTTGGAAAAAAAATAATATATGCAACGATAAAATTATGAATAAAAGAGACATCATCCTGTTTTATTTCTTTTATAACCCAAGAAAAAAAATCAATCAAAAAAAAATTTGTAAAATCTGCTTAGAATTTTACCATAAACACAGTATTTTACATCGTTTTAGTCGTTAAAATAACGCAAATGAGAAATTACCCTTCACACATCAATGATTGTAAGATTCTGCATTACCAGAAATTTAAACTAGCGAATTTTTTTTTCAATTTTCTTAAAAAGATTGGCTCAAGATTTCAATAAAATTTGTTTTTGAGATTTTATTGGTTTTGGAGATTTTTATACTTAACATTCACAAAAATTTACATCAATAAATAATTGGGTGATCAGTTTTTAAGATATGCTGTTAAAAATCTACGAGAAATCGTGGAAAATACTGGACTTACCGTTATATAAATTATATTTTTTAATTTTCTAATTACCTTACGAAATTAGTTTTATTCAGATCGATTTTAAAAAATTTTTCTGGATTTTTTGCGATTTTCTTAAGGGATACTTTTATTAGGAAAAACGATTTGAGGAGTATCTTTTGAGAAATAGTCCAAAATTCCATTCGAAGTTTGAGATCTCATCTAAGATACGAAGAGTTTTCAAGATTAGTCTCAACCCTTTTAGAAAACTAAAAATCTTTTCTTGAAAACTAGCGACTTATTAGTAAAAAGGAGAAATTTTATGTAATTTCAGATCAAAATTATACCTAACAAAAAAATAAATAAGTAAATAAAACAAATTGATGGCCGTTTTAGTTGTGATACATAGAGAAAACTATAGCACATAATAACAATATAATTCGTGTAAAATATATTTTTAATAACAATGGTCATACAAAAAACTTTTTATGACCTGTGCACCCATTAACCCCCAACCAATCTACAACCATACAATATGATAAAAATATTTTTATATTTAGATAATAATTTTTACCATTTTGTTTGTATATACAGTTTTATTGGAAAACTTTTATTATTTATGATTTTATTATTGGACATTAAATTCATATCTATCTATTCATATCTATATTTAAAAACAATTGAACTTAAAAAAGGCCGCCGCAAAAGAATACACTCAGAAAAAAAATGACAAAACAAAACAAAAACAATAGCAGCAATTATTAATTACACTTGGAAAAAACAAAAATGTTTTCATACACGTTACAACTATTTCTGGTTAACCTTTTGTATGATTTTTATTTAATTTTTCATTTGTAATAAGGATGTTAACTAAATTTTATTATTTCAATTGAAGCACGTTTACTTCACGAACATAGATATGAAGTTATTTTTAAAAAATTCTAAAAAATAAGCAATATATACATATAAATGGAAAATACTAGCTTTTTACGTCACTTACTAGTATCTCTATATAAATTACATGTTTTACATCATTTTGAAGAAAGAGATGGGAAATGATCTTCGCTAGCTTATAACTCCATTGTTTTTTAATCAATTTTAATTTAATTTTCGAGTTTTGTTAAGGTATTGAGCCTAGTTTCAGATGCGAGTGTAAAATATTGCTTGATCACACATAGAATGTTGTTTATAAATAATTGAAGTTTTGTAGAAAATATTTATATTTTAAGCTTCTTTACATTCTTTGAACGCTGAATGCAAAAATTAAAACGAAGCTATGAGCAAAATCTAGTAATATGAAATAATTTTATATAATCATTTATATTAATTCATGTATACATTTTAGGGATGGTAATTTGTATGATTTATTAAATGTTATTAAAAAAAAAAAAAAAAAAAAAAACTTTTTTAATAAAATAAATTTCAATATGGCATAACAACTTTTTTGTTCATACCAAAAAATTGTACAGGCGTGTTGATTAAAAAATAATGTAAATGTTTAAAAGGCAATTAGGATAGTTTAGGTAGTTTTTTATTTTTATTTTAACATATTTTTATTTAATTTTTATTTTTTTGGAATCGAAACCAGTCCGTTACAAATGATTGCACAAATGAAGTACAATTACTTTTATCGTAAATTTTGACAACTTTGATATTCATTACATTTCTCTGTTACTAAGCATATTCAAAGCTGTCGATTGCTGTTTTGAACGACCATAGTGTTCGTACTTCTTCAGATTTAAGGCTAATCTAATAGAATTTTCTATCTAACATTTCTTATGTTACCAACTGGTAGAAAAACATTGACATTTTCTAAATAATATCTAGATATTATTTTTAGTTAATTTTCATCAATTTGTAATGAGTCTGCTACAAATATATTTCCGTAATAATCAACTCTCCATTCACTTTTAGACATTTTATTTAGTTATTAATTTTTGTTTCCATCTCCCAGTCTATATTTTCACTTCTTTACAAGATTCAAGTACGAATAACGTTTAAAATGAAATATTTATAAAAATATAAGATAAATCTATGACAATTCTTCAAATGAATTGATTTGTCTTCAACCTGTGTTTAATTATAATTTCACTTTTTATACTTTAAAGAAAAAAATGTAATATAAAAATTACCTTCAATGATTGAGAAACATTCATTAAGGAAGATTAAAACTTAATACTGAAGCACCCGCCATGCATCAATTTTCGCACACAAAAAAAATACTTATCCAAACGTTTTAAAATTTAGTATGTTCAATCTTGACATGAAAATAGCGGGAGGGCTTCTAGAAGTGTTTTTCTTAAAAAAATATTTCTAAATTTAAATACGTATGCTCAATTTCACCTCATTAGGAAACCGAAAAATTGGGCAAATTAACCTTGCAAAGTTTGATTACAAGCAGTCACCGGGGGAAACTAAATAGATATTTACGAAATTTAAAATTAGACATCTGTCTGATGAAGAAATTTTGTTAAAAAATTAAAAAAAACCTAATTTTTAAAAAAGGATTAAAGATTTTTTTATTTTCAAAAGTGAACATCTTTTTGAACCGTACTAGTTAGTTAGAATTTAAATATGTTTTCAAATCATAAATGTATATTTGTTTCAAAATTGTATGTGTTACAAATGAAACAACTTCTTCCGGTATAATTTAATTAGAGACAAAACGACACACCATTGAAGCAACAAATATGATTTTCAAATCAGTGACGAAATCAACTATATCTACTTATTCAATGTTTCTAGAGCATATAGAAAAATATCTAGTCAGTCATATACTCGGCTTGTACGTTTTAGTATTGTATGTATACATTAAGGCTAGGGGATTGAATTGACTAGGTGTTCTAACAGATCTAAGCGATTGGTTACTTCGATTAGAAGACTATGAGCTCAAAAATCCAAGATTCGAATAGGGCTATACTTCATTCGAATTGAGTGTGGTTAATTGATAAGACTATCGTTAAAGATATTTGGAGAAATTAAAGGCTATACTTTTGGAAGTTGTCCGTAACTTTCTTCTCACAAACTCACATAGTTTCAAACAAAGATGGCTGCTGAATTATCAACTAATAGTATCCGCCGAATATAATTGCAAATTAAGTATACTTATGTTTTATCTCGGGAGTATAATGACAGGATGGGGGAAGATGGCAATGTCGAAAGTATTACCCGAATAATGTAGCATTCTATCAGTCTGAACTATAAGGAGATCTAGTGAACTTACGACTGGCCCCAAGAAATTTTCACCAGCAACACCAAATCAGTCCTCCCATATGCAAGTGAGATTTAGTAGGTGACTAACTCGGGGCAAACCAAAAATTACGGACCTTTGAAAATAGATGACTATAAAGTATTTTGGCAATCTGGGGAAATGACATTATTTATGTCGTGGAGAATCTACCAGAATCTCATGTCTTATCAAACGCAGCCTGGAGTCGAATTTTTTTTAGTTTTTTTTAGCAAGAATCAGAGAGAATTCAACTTCAAAGAGTATACAAAGGATATCATGGGTTAGGATTGCATTTTTTGTAACTAAAAATACAACCGTTATATTTGGTTTATATAATAAATACAGATGTTTTTCAGTGGACTCAACTAAGGTTGAGTTTACGAAGATGAGAATTACAGAGAGTGCAAAAAACGGGTAAGGGGATAAAAGTGATAGGTATGAGTTGTATGTTATTTATGTATAACTTACCCAATTTGTTTTTATCGTATGGGTTTTATTCGAGTTTAAAATTGTATTCAGAATTAATTTAGTAATAAATATATCTTTAATTTTGTGTAAAAACATTTGATTTAAATTGTAGTACAATTTTTACATAAAAATAAAATATATAGATCAGTGAGTGCTATTACTCGTTAAACTATTCAAAAGAAATTTGGATACTCAAATGGATATTTCTACCTAAATCGGCTCTGATACGTACAAGGTTACGTAATCTACGTAAAGTTACATTATTTTCACGTTGTGAAAAGATCGTTCCTTGAATAAGTGCTTCAAGAATTAATTACAAATTCAATTCGATTTGATTTTTTCATTTTCTTCATGTAATATAATCATGAAAATAGCTTTTAAGATATCCCGTATTCACTGAAGGACTTGTCTAATAGTAAGTTAATACCGCCCCTTAGTAAAACCTTTTTTAAAATGTATGATTTGAAATTCGGTGACGAATATATAGCTAATACTACTAGACGGATTATGATGAAATTTATACATAAGCATCTGTTTTGAAAATTTACAAGCATTATTAATTAATGACACGATAAACGACGATTTGAGTAATGATTTTCAGATTGCAAAAGGAATGTTTGTCACCACAATTATAAACCTTCTAACGAGATCTAACAAAAAGGGTGATAACTTTTGTATATAAAAACTAAAATAATCAGTTTTATAAAATAAATTTATTTATCACGCAAATATGATTAAAATGAAAAATATATAATATATTAGGGTAATGAACAAATTTTATTTTTTACATCATTTAAAGCATCTTTACTTCATGAACATAGATCTGAAGTTATTTTTTTTTTTAAATCTTTAAAATTAAGCAAGATATGGACATTCAAAATTCTTAATTAAACAAAGAGGGAAATCTCTACACATGACGTCACTTGCTTGTATCTCTATATAAATTACATATTAAACAATGTTTTCAAAAAAGAGATCGAAAAAAGAAAAATCTTTGATATGTTATAACTTCTTTGTTTTCGAATCAATTTTGTTATGATATTGAGTCTAGTTTCACGTTTCGATGTGAAAATTGCCAATTTTACAATTAATACCCTCATCCGAAATATATTATTCAAACATATAGTATGAATATGCTTGCAAGTAGCTGTCTGGAATATCAGACCAAATATATCAACTTCTTTCTACATATATTTTACGGTAAACTTTTTAGTTATAGAGTTTAGTTTTCACACAAGTTTAAACAAATTATTATTTACGACAAGAGAGTAGAGATAAATACGACAAATAGATATTACATGAATGCGATACATATCAGATATGAGATATGAGATTCTATATATATTTGTATAATATATACCTATATCAAAATAAGGTTTTAATTTATGACAACACTTACTATATACTTCTCTCAAAATATATATAATAATTATTATACCGTTAATTAAATCATTTTGTTTAGCTAACTGATTAACAATTACATCAATTATTATGTAATTACTTGATTCCACTATTTTTTTACATGAATATCTAACGTCATAATACTGTAAAATGAATGTACTTACAATTTTATAACAGAAATTCAATTGCGTACTTATTGAGATAAATAATGTTTTGTCTAGATTAATGAAAGCAAGTGGAAAACCCGTGGATAAAAAGAATTAGGAAAAATATTGCCTTATGAATGTTAAGGATATTAGAACTGTGTACTATATGGCTGCCATAACTTTGTAAAACAGAATTTACACATGATATAAAATAAAAACTACTTGGAACAACATTTTTTTTTTATCTGAAGTAAATTTTTAGTAAAGTCAAATGTTTCAAATAAATCCTTACTCCCTCCCTTATTTTAACATTTTATCAGTTTTCAATTTTTTCGTACCATGAATGTTTCCTTGTAAATTCAATGTATAAACTTTTGATGATATTTTCAGATCATTTGTATATAAGAAAAAATTTAATAAATTTCCAAACAGGATTAGAACCATTTTTTTTTTACATTAGGTGACTCATTAACCGTTTACCCCAACAACTCTACAGACAAGAATCTTCTCCCTGGAAAGTTGGTGAAATTAGTTTACAGACGCCTATGCAGTGCGCTGGGGATTTATAGTAGGTCAAAAAGTAGGGATGGATGCAATTAAGAATAATAATACTTCCATGATAGAAATTGATGACAAATAAGCCTTACCAAAATTTCCTGCCGTACCCAAAAGATCTTAGTTTGACGAAAAGACAATGGACTCAAGTGTAAAGTTATCATTGCAAGGTTACTATTATGTGTATCAAGCGGAAATAATAACTATAAAAGTATTGACTGAGCGGATCATTAGTTAGAATCCAAATATTCCCAAGATATTATTGTAGAGGTCGTTACAAGTCACTAGTTGGAAAGCTAGCAGGCTGTACGATTGAGCGTAGTAGCACACAACGTTGCAGCTACACCCCAGAATGGATGAAGGAGAAACAATAACTTGTCTACTATACTACAAGTCAACTATTAAAGTGAGAAAAATGACTAAATTGGGTTCATCATTCTTTAAAGTTATCTTTGATGGTCTACCAGAGGAAGAATTGGCTCACCCTATCATTAAAAATTTGCATAAAGCGCAAGAAAGTTTAAGGTTTTAAAAGTCTTCTCTAAACAATTCAGATTTATAAATATTTTGAACTTGTATACATAGAGATGGTAGTAAACAATCGTAGAGAAACTGAATGCTCATTTACGATACACGTGACCAACTAAAGTACACAATATCGAAATCTTCGAAATAGACCAAATGTACCTACAGGTATACAATACACATGAAAGTAATATCATTGTCAATGTCACTGTCAACAACATGAACTCGTAATATTAATATTTTGATATAATTTGTAAAATTTAAGGAAAAACAAACCTTTATGACGTCAATGTTATACCATGATTATACAATTTGTTTAAATTATTAGTGGAAATTTATTTATTAAAAAAATGCTGCATGTGCGCGTCAGAAGTTATACTTCTTTGACATAATTAAAAAAACAATTTTTAATTGCATGCAAATAATTAATTACAATAAATGGACTGGAGAAGGATAGTCAACTCAGTCAATAAAGTTAAGTTTAAATAAATAAATAAATAATTTCTTACATTAAGTGTAACATAAACCATAACAACAGCTTCAACCTGTGAATTTTATGTGACTTAGATGCGCGTGCATCTTAAAATTTCACTCTCATAACCCACCTAAAGACACGTATAACTTCCAAAAATAATGAAAACTGTTCCGAGTCCGTCCGGCTATTTTATCCAGCCGATTTGTATTTTTTTTTTTTTTTTAATTAAATGTATTTGTGTTAATCATTGAATTGCATCCATCTCTTATTTTTCTTAAATTATACTTAAATGCGATGTGATAATAGTTTTGTATCCCAATAGTTGTAATGAAGTTTGTTTTGGCCTAAGCGCACTCAGTGATTCAAGGTCTTTTATTTGAGCTATTAAACACGCAAATTGGATGGCATGGGGGAGAGCAAGGCGCGGACATTCAACTTGATTTTCAACAATTTTTGTGATTGTCTCCACTATAAGATATCTCCGGTTCTTATAATCATAGAAAATTCAATAAAATAATCTAAGAATAATAAGTTACTCACGTCCTATCATTTGTGCAATTAAATACTCAAATTGGATGAATTGAATATTGTTGAGAGCACAACACACTCTTGCCACGTGTTTTTTTTTTGTAAGATTTGAATAATTATGGTATTAGGTCTATTTGGAAAATGCTACAGTTGTTTAGAATTTAATATTCAGATTAATTTAATTTACAATCATATTGGATATACTTTATATGTTTTTAACAGGCAGAAGAACGCCGGGTACAGGCGAGTTATTTATAAAAATTATTGTTATTTATTCGGAAGAGTATGATGTATATAAAAATCTTATGTATATAAAAATCCCGTTTCACGATGTATGTTAGAGATAAACTTCAAAACTATCGAATTTGGTCCAACTTAAAAGATAGGACTGTATTTTCCCCAATCATTTCCTTCTTGTATGGCAAAATTAACGATTTTCGTTCTTTCGATTGTCTTTGAGCTGTCAATCGTCTTAATGCCCATTATTAATTTTTTTATGAATTTCCATGACAACAATTATTATTATTTCTGTCAAATTTTCGATTTAAAAATATGCATTTAAAATGCAGATTATAATTTTTTTTTTTGGTTTATTAAACACGAAGTTGCTGGTTCGAATCCAGACAGAGGCTGTTTGATTAGTTATTATAAAATAAAAAAAGAGACGGTTGATTGATCACACTGCTGTGTCTCTTTGGATGAGAACGAGTAATCGGATCCACCAACAACATAATAACAATATAGATGTCACGTTGTGCTCAAAAATAAAGTGTTCTAAAAGTGGATACAGAGGACCAAAAGGTCTAGGTACATACCTAGTTTCGGTTTTCCTCTTAATATACTCAAATATATTCTTATCATATAAACCTTCAATATGCAAGAATATTGATAGGATTAAGGCTTTGTAAAAAAAAATGAATATTACATAATACCTTTAAATACACGTAATCAATACACAATTAGGTATCCAGAACTTTAAAATTGTAAATAAACTCGGAATTTATTTACCTATTTATTTTACCATTTGTGCATATATGATGAATGATTCATAAACAATATTTGTGAGTTAGTTCTCTATATCGGATATTTATTATTTGTACCAATATTATGTAAATAATTTATACATATGTTTAAACAAAATTTTTAATAAATTATTATGGGTATAGTGTACAGAGTGTACGAGAAAATGAAGCAAAAAGACTAATATTTATTCGTTGTTCCATGATATCTGATTAAACATTAAGTTATTATTGAATTTATCTAGATACAGTTAAATCGTTATTGAGCCTGAAAAATAAATTCTAGCGTCAATAATGAGTTTTCTTCAAATCAGATTGGATGTTTATTTTTTATAAATCAAATTTGCATTTACCTATTTAAATATTGTAAACATTGAAAACATTTAGTCACAAATTTACTATTAAAAAATTTTGATTTACCTATTTGCAAATTCATTAAAATAAGATTATACTTCACACAAAATTTTCGATATACTTTTACATAAAAGATTGGATTTTACACAAAAGATTGGATTGGACACACCAGAATGATATTGATAATTTTTGTTAAAATTTAATGCATTAAATTTCAAATTTATGTTATTTAAAATGTAAGATTGACGAGACCTCTATTAGTTAGTATTGATAGTCAAGCGTACGTGTCAATGATGATACAAGAAGCTTAGACCCTATAGAATAAAGATGCGAAATATAAGTTAAATAAATAAATTTAAAAGTATTAATTCTAATAAATAAATAATTTGATGAGCTCCATGTGTACCATAACAGTTTTCGACTTTGATCTTAGATGCGAAGAGTCAGGTAATAAGCTGAACGCAGTATTTTTAAATCATCCAATATATTATGTAAATAAATCGTATTTTATTTATTTATGTCTACCGAGTTATATAAAATATTGCGTTTGTATAAAATTAAATTATTTCATATTTCAATGATTCATTTAATTTTGATTCATAAGATTGGAAAGAAAGCGCTTGATAAAAAAAATTATGTTTATAGATATCACACAAAAATACTGTGATGTATATTTATTTAAAGATAGTAAGATAATATAATATTTGTTGTATCTTTTATTACAAGATACTAATATTATATTTATATATTCAATTAAGGCCTGTTTGTATTTATTAAAAAATATCACACTAAATAATAGTACCAAGTATTCAAAAATATCTGGAAACGATCGACTAACTCCAATAAAACAAACGTATGTTTGAAACATTTTTCTTGTACAAGCTTTAAATACCCTACAATTATAAGCTTTAAACTATTAACTTTAAATCCAACATTTTTATACAAAGTAAAACTTATTTGAAACTTGTACGATTAGCAAAATTTCCAAACATCCTTTTTTGATCTATTTTTTATTTAAAGAACAGGTGAATAATATTTTAGCTCGTCATGATTACATTAATTTCTGAAAATACTAGAAAACTTTAACTGTTTGAAAATGACAGAATTGTTCTAATTTTGTATGCAAAACTACGGAACTTTCACTTAACAGCAATTTGGCTATCTTATTTAAATATAAATATCTATGTTTGCAAAGGACATTGTTGCTATGGTATTTGCTACTATGTAGTAATTTAGGTTTTTTTCAGAATAAAAGATGTTATTCGAACAAGGGTAGATTATGTTTTCATTTATAATATTAAATTGAAAATTCGTAGTTTATTTACGAAGTACTTGAATTATCTAAGGTTGATAGAACACAACACCATTGTGCTTTATACAGGCAGAATTTTCAAAAATTCATGAACATTAGAAAAAGTAAAATAGGGACTGAATAAAATCTTAAAGAAAAAATCACTTTATTTTAAATATTAAAGAAAAATAAAATCAACACAATTTAAGTGTAAGAAACTGACCACATTAGTGTTGATTATACAAAAAAATATGTTGAATTTTTAACACAAAATCAGTGTTAACTCAATTATTAATTGAGTTGCAACACAGAGGTTAGGTAATTAATTTCAAATAAAGAAATATTTAATGCTTATTAGTAAAATTATTTTACTTCATTAATTGAAATTTCTGTCTAGTACCAAAAGTCTTCAATAAAAGCAGATATTTTTTATGTGGCAAACTTATTATGTGAAAAAGTGAGGTTAGTTTTACCATTTTATTTAATTATTATACTTTTTTCATATTAAAAATGAAGTTACAAAAAGAAATCGGGAAATAAACACACAAATTTTTATCACTGACCGTTTTTGACGCCAATACACAGAGTTTTTTACTATATATTTCGTTAACAGCCATTTCAAAAAAATAGATAAAAAGGACTCTTTTGATATACATTTCAAACCACGTGTAAACTTTGAAAGAAAAGATTTAAAGACTGTAATTCTTTGAGAAAAAAAAAAGCATTTTCAAAAGCAATCGTTTGTTACATTCTAAGCATTACGCTTTACATCTATACCAAATTGAACACTTCAAAATTAACTTCGAAGAAAAATAAGAAATGACTTCAGACTTAGAACAAATATTATAGAAATACGTATTCTACATTGCTCTGTAAATGAGCAAAAGAATTGTTTTAAAAAGCAGTCAGTTTGTGGTTTAATTCTGTTTTTTTTTTGCTATTTTATAATCCTATATAGAAAAGGTTTTGTTTAATAAAAGATACTTCCATTGACGAACGTTACTCGTCTTTGCATTGTCTTATTTGAATATGGTTCAAAAGGAATAAAACAAAAACCACCACAATCGATTTTTATACTATTATGCCGAAACTAATTGTTTTTCGCTGGCAGTAAAAAGCTACATCATTTAGCGGTAATATCGTTTTAATTGCCTAAATTATCAAAAAAAAAAAAGGCTTAGTTTATTTAGATTGTAATCGACTGTCTATCATATTGGCATTAAATAAAGTCAACAAGTGAAATCAGAATTACATAAATAATACTAGCGAATTATGTAGCCGTATGAGTGTCAGACTACTCCCAAACCAGAGATTTCTAAATTTTCATATACCACTTATAAAGAGAAATGGCGTAGCCTGTATACTTTTTCTGCTTTTATGGGTAAAAAATCTACATTGTTATATGCGAGAGTGACTTGGATTCAGAACGTTGCATATATATTATGCGTGTTATGAAAAAATGATCAGAATGAAATTTTAATATGCGTACGCATTACCGTCACACAAAATTCACAGATTGAAGCTGTTTTTATCATTTATGTTACACATTTATGTAAGAAAATATATATTTATCTATTTTATTTTTCAAATTTATGCTGAACTTTATTGACTGTGTTGACTATCCTTCTCCAGTTATTTTATTATTTTATTGTACTTAATTATTTGCATACAGTTAAAAATTGTTTTTAAATGATGCCAAAGAAGTAAAACTTCTGACGCACGTACATAACGTACACGCACTTATTTTTTTAAAATATAATACTAAATATATTTTGTATTTGTTTGTATTCGTATTTACTCAAATACGAATCACAGCTAAAATAATAATTAAATAATAATTAACACTCGGAAAATCGCAAGCATATATACCATAAATACTAGATCAAGCTTTGTTAATTGACGTCATATTTTTTCACATATTTGCAATAAAAAGAATGGTATAGTTTTGAATTATAAAATTGATTAACAGCAATTTTGCTATTTTAAAACATTATTTTAAATGTTTAATTTAAGCGATGGCCCCTTTCAAAGATGTAATGACTGACGTCATTACAGTTGTACCGTTAAATTTTCTTTTCTCATAAATTGTTGAGATTTGATCTATTTTGAATTTTGTGAAAATGGGAAACCTTTTGTTATTTTTTAGTTAATGAGTTATTTTATTATGAAAAACCTTGAAATCTATTACAAAAATTAAATAATTTGTATCACAACATCTTTTTAACTATAGTAGGTGTAGTTTTTGAGTTATCACCTCAAATCATTACCGGAAGCGAATATCTCGAACAAATTTCAAGCAATATCTCAAAAAAGTCATCCAAACATGTTTTTTTTTAAATCTTGTTTATCCTATTTAAATCAAATACAGCGAACTAAAATTGTGCTTCACTTCCCTGATTAAAAAGTCCAATTCAATCGTATAGTAATAGGAATGAATAGGAAATCAATAGGATTGAATAGGAAATAATGTCTTCAATGAAATTTTCAATTCAATCCTATTGATTTCCTACTGATTCCTATTCAATGTCTACAGGATTGAATGGACTTTTTATCAAGGTTGGTAGCCTAAATAGACAGTAAACTGGTAGGCTACATATTTTGCACTTCTCGAAAACTATTTATGTCAAATTACGCTAATAGAAAGCCGAAAGAAAACTGTTTTGAAAATATTATACAAATTTCATGTACAGTGAGAAATTCACGCTATGTAAACCATTCACTAGGTATGTCTGATGGTGTGGTTTTAGCTCATGAATGACTTAGTTATACTGTTGTCTACTTTTTGAAATGCATTTGATATTTAAAATTGTGGTTTTTATTTGAGAGTTGTCTTAAAATTTGATATGGAAAGTATAAAAACAAAAATTTTTAATAACTTTTATGGAGTATTTTCGAATATATATATATATATATATATATATATATATATATATATATATATATATACATATATATATATATATATATATATATATATATATATATATATATATATATATATATATATATATATATATATATATATATATAGAACTAAAATGAAGTTCTATTGTTGTTTCACAATTTTGAAGGTGAATGATTTTCGATTATTAAAATCGATAAAATATTATAATTTCGTTTTGAACAGACTAAAATACAAAACAAAGTTTATGAAAATTAAAACAGTATTATAATAAACTGAAAAATATTATTTCTAAGTCTGTTGAAATAATCAATGCATGATTTGAAAAAAAAAAATGAATAAAAACCTTCTATAAAAATAAATATTTAATTTTGTGAAATTTTAATTACAAAGATGGCTCTAAGTTTCTCCGGTTTCTTATAAAATTATTGGTATGGAGTTCGAAAAAGTTTCTATTAGAAACTCTTTATTTTGGAAATATACTTCAAATAACTTTTGAATTTTTCTAAAAGATAAAATAACTCTACGAATCTAATGTTTTGTTTTATTCTTAAGAAAATCATTTTATGGACTTAAAATAATAAATGTGCAATAAAATTACCTATGAAAATATTAAAAAAAAAAAAAACTGTTTTCTTTATCTGGTTTTAGGTGATATTTAAAAGTATTTTCATTGAAAATCCTAACAAAATCCAAAGAAGGGTCATTCATAAAAAATAAAAAAATAAATAGAATACTACTTTTCTCTCATTTCTAAAGTGAGGTTTAGTATCAACATATTTTTGTAAAAGGATTGTATTTTAAATTCCTTGTTTTTATATAATTATTATTTTATTTATCTTTGGAATTAAATGTCTTTTTTTTTTGGTTAGTATTTTTAGTACATAGCAATTGTTTATTTAAAGTAGTTGGGTAAGATTTAAAAGCAGTTTATATAATTTTTTGAGATTTTAAGACGTATAACAATCTGCTTTGTATCGGTTTGTCAAAAACCGATTTCAATAATGGTAAATTTATACAAATCTTTGGTACTTGACCATTTACATATGATACGATTTAATTTCATAAAATAAAATCGGTTTTATTTTATGAAAGTTTTATTGTTATAATGATAATGTAGTCCACTCAACAAGATTCAGAATATATTTTACAAATATATACAACAAATGAATAAGTCTCTTAGCAAAATCAGTTGATGGGCCACAGAAATATATTAATGGACCTCCTACAAGGCACATTAGAAAAAACTCCAATAACAAGAAACCTTTTTAAAAACCTAAGTAAATGCATTTATATATTCTTAACAATTAACGTTCACATAATTCATTGTCGAGGTTTTTTTGTCAAGGGTCACAAAAATACCAGATCAAAATATGTTTCTTAATTTTTTTATGGGACTCACACACGATGATAATAATGTCGTTTGACGTAAATGATGTTAAAAGACTAGTTGTCCCCTGTGAAATATTGTATAAAAGTATTTATAAATTTACGATAGATTATAAAATAAAGCATCGACTTTTATTGGTTATTTTGTATTGTTATTTCGTGTTTAAAAATACGTTTTTAAACACGAAATATGATTTTAAGGTTATACAAATAAATAGAAGAGAAGATGTAATATAAGTCCGGGGAAGATGACCGTACGGGAGAGATATCCAGTGTAAATAATTTATGGTTAGATAGCAATAATTTAAGCGTAGTTTACTTCCGTGGACGTAAGTCTCCTAGAAATACGTGGTACGTCGGCAGAAGTAAACTAAGGTTAGCGTATTGCTACTAGCCATGTGTTCCGAAAATATTTAGGCTGTCATTTCATCCGCATGGCCATCTCCCTCAGACTAAAATGGCTAAAGCGTTTTTAAGGCCATTTAAAATCGATTTCGTTAAATCATTGTTAAGGTTTCTCACAAAAAAAAAAAACACAATTTTAAGATTATGAAATAGCTTTTGTCATAATTTTTACTGAAATAATCCAATTTATTGAATGGCTTTTAACACCAAGAATGAATGATTTTTGACTGGATTACATATTATTTTCTATAATATGATGTATAATTTACGTATATCTGTTTATATTAAAACGAAATCAAGACCATGAGAAAATTGTGACGAACATTTTACCCGCATATTAGAATGGTTGACATTTATTAAGTATTTAAATGCGTGGAAATGAATTACAGAGATTGATATTATCAACAAAGGCCATCATTTATTTAAATAAAATGAATTTTATCAACCAAATAAAATCATAGAAATTAATTAATTTGAATTATAAGTAAATTTGCAAAACCAATGTGATTAGAATTAATTGTTGTTTTACTTACCTTTTAATGCTGGACATATTCGTTTCCATATTGTTAGGCACCCACAGCGGTGAAATTGTCCAAGTGCTAGTTCCATATAAAATAATGGTAAACCTCCAAATACCAACATAAGGCAGTATGGTATTAAGAAAGCTCCTGAAACAAAAATAAAGATGTTGTTTAAAAACATCGGTCAACTTGATCTGTAGAATTCGCTTTTATATATAGCTCAACTAAGATAACCTATTGATAATTAGACGAAGGAATTATTGTTACTTGACATCACATGGCGCCTTTTTAAGTTTAGAACAAGATATAAATAACTCAAGGTCGACGGTCGAATGAATCGACGTCTTAGTGCTTGGTCACACGATCATATTTCCATCGCTGAAACAGAGGCAAGAAATGACGTTGGTTCCAGCTTTACATTAAGTTATTCAGTAATGATTACACCAGCGTTTATTTGAACGTCCGTTGAAACAAACGGATGTCGAACAGATTTGTTTTATCAGGGATAGAATTGACGTTAAGGATGAAATTTGTGTGGCATCCTTGGATCTTTGTTCAAATAACGTAAGTAAAGATCATTGGAAAATATCGAAGAAATGTTTTGTACAAATTTTTTATAAACCTTTTTTTACAGTTTTTTTAAATACATAAACATTGAGCAATTTATAAGTTTTTTGCAATAATTATAAAATAACAAAAGGTTTACGCCCGTTGACATAAACGGACGTCTTCAAGACGCTATCATGACATATCCTTTACGAATAATGCGAAGTTAATTCGTCCGTTAAATATTGAACGTAAGTGTGACCGCTCGTATTAAACATAATACAATTCGATAATGGGTCTCGAACGGACGTATGTTTCGACGTACGTTGGCAAACGAAACTTTATAATAATTTGCCATACACTTCTTACAAAAGTGATGGAACCCCTTTAATGCAAATAAATTTTTTTTCGGATATTTAAAAGATAGTATAAAGAAAATAGACCTCAAAAATAAATAAATATTTTTAATGAGAAATATACAACGGAAATTTTATATTTACTCGAACTTTATATGGAAATAAATATAAAGAAACAATTAATGTAAAATATATGTTTTCACCTTGAAATGAAAATTATTAATATCTAATAATAATAATAATAATAATCATATATTATAAGGACGTCTCTGTACTTGCCCGTCACCGACACGTCATGACGCTAACTTGTTCGTTGTACAAGGGGATGTTATTTGTTAAAATAAATTTTATTTTTACTCAATATTAGTATTAACAATGTGTACAAAGATATTTTAGTAACTACCTACAATGAGGTAACTTCATACATGGTTCAGATTATGATCACCATGGTCATAATCTTCATGAAACTAGGTAAATTTTGTTTTTATATCCAATTAGCCTTTCTATTTTTTGTTGATTCTTCTCATAAGAAGTGATTTAACTGAATAAAATAAACCCAAACGTTGAATAAAATCGATATGGAAAACCATAAAAATTAATAAATAATATTTTGGAAGTGAAAACTTCTTTATACGCATTGAGCGATTTTTACCGTCAGCAACAGTTTGGTTCCGCGATCTGTGTACACATATACATCAATAAATTGTTTTTTATTAATTTTAGAATCACTAAACAGTACAAAAGTGAGTACTAAATATGTTAACTAATATATTATTTAAAGAACGTAGCATGAGTTCTTTGTACTGAGTTTGAGAAATCTTTAGGATATTTTAATTTATAAATAAACTATATAAATATTAATTATTACTTAGATTACTGATAGATTATGAGACTAATATTAATAATTTTAATTTGACTTTTCAATTTTTGGTGGTATATTTAATTTAAAAATTCAAACAAACCCTTGTTATTTAATAGTATTAAGTTTTCACTTTTATAGGCAGTCCCCATGACTGCCTTTTCTTTTTTTTTTATAGGATAATACTTGAATAAGAATATATTTAAGTACACTCGATGAATGACTTAGTTGAAATCTAATTTAATATTATTTATAAATCATTCAATCATTGATAAGAAGTATTTAAACAATTCTATTAATCTTCGCGTGATATTTAGTACATTTTGTATTTGCTAACACACAATGTTTGATAATGGTATAAACCAGTAAACATATATATTTTAAATGTAAATAAATGCACAATTATACATACATAATTTTAATGTACGATAATATACAGAATGTTTCAGTTAAAAATTACGAAGACTTTTTTTACCGTATTGAAAGTAGAGAAACTATTAAATACATATGGGATAAAATTTAACGAAATGAATTTTTTATTTGTCAAAATTTCTGTATCGCATTTTCACCAGAAACACATGTTTTGAGGTGCCCTGATTCCGAAATAGTATTTTTCAGAAATAAATCTCTAGTGTCTGTGTCGTTAACGTTCGGTTAAAATCGGACTACCAAGTACCAATCTATTACGCGTCGCAGCAGATGATTATGCAATGAAGAAGTTCAATGATGCGTGAAGTCAGAGGGAACAGATTAAACAAACTTAGAATGATCTAGCAAAATGGAAGTATATCCACAAGACTGTACTAAATCAACCTGTATAATCGTATATTTAATACACATATATATGTTTGTATATATGGTGATAACGATTTTCGTTAGGGCAGACAACAAACATTTATAACATTTTAGGCTATTTCTGTTATATAACAATATTTACTACTTAAACTGAATTATTTTAATATATTAATATTACAATTATTATTACAATCCATAACGTTGTAAATTGTGGAATACTAACTGTTCAATGCTCAATATTGTCCATTTCATGTAATACATTTGTTCAGTTTTATTTTGATACAGTTAAACCTCTTCATTTATTCCGGTGACTCTGTTAGTTAGAGCTTCGATTATTGTTCGGAGTTTTAGCATTAATTGTGGGATTTGAATTCTGAGATCATATCAAAAATCATATAAAGTACCTTGGATTGTTCCTTTTAATGTCTTATCCATCAAATGTAAAGTTTTAAGAGGCGAACCTTCCTGACCCATAGATTGGTTATCTTCTTAGGTATCTAATTCAAAATTTCATTTCATTTTCTAGGTGAGAGACATCAAGAAATACTGTAGTCACGAAGAACAAAAATATCTAATCGATACCAAATAATTTGATAACGACATATTAAAGCATTAAAATGAGGCGTAATAATTAACATGAATCCAAGCGAATCGTTTTCATTTTATGTGCGATTGTCAGATTCTACAACTAAGACATTTTAAACAACTTTTATTGAATTTACACATTATATAAATTTATTGATAGACAATTTAAAGTATTGAAAATATTACACATTTTAGGGATCGAAGTCCTGAGAATCCAATTGCTAGTCGGATGTGTAGTTAGCTGCACATTCGACTGGCAATTAGAGAGTCCCGGCTTCGACCCACGGTAGATACGTAACACTTCCAATTTCCTTTTCATCTTTCAAGATCTTGACACTATACGAGAAAAAAGTATTATTTTG
Organism: Chrysopa pallens; assembly: GCA_020423425.1. NCBI lineage: Eukaryota > Metazoa > Arthropoda > Insecta > Neuroptera > Chrysopidae > Chrysopa > Chrysopa pallens. Next base: position 27,270,020 of record CM035594.1, on the reverse strand, counting down.
TTCTACCCTACTAATTTCATTCAGAGCAGACAGAAAAAATTCATTTGATTTTAGGAACATCAGTTCTTGAATTTTGTTTCTGCACTCAATATTTGTAAGTATTATAAAAAATAAAGCGAAATTTTATTAATTTTGTTTGATATATTTCATATCTATATATATTTTTTTGCATTTAATAATACAAAAAAATTAGAACAATGTTAGATATTTTTGGATATCTTTTATCTAAATATATATAAAAAAATTTATCAATTTATAAATAAAAAGGTCCATTTACAGATGATTAATTTCTATTTTAAATATAAATTTATAGACCTTATCATGAAACGACATCGTGAAAATGTAACGAAATTTCACTTGACTAAACATGAATAAACACAATATATTTGTTAAAATATTAACCAAATTTTGATTATTTTAAATATACGGTGGTAGATTCTCGATAACGTTATAATAATCTCTAGACAATCAACAATAATATTTTATGTTCTTTTTTTTGTTCGAGCCCATAACCTCTCTTATTAAAAAAATGCACAAGTACTTATTCGATATTGGACTCCAAATATTGAACGTAGTGTTTGATTGCCCTTATAAATTATTCCCGAACCTCCAAATATGAATCATTAAAAACTCCTTAACACCGTACAATCATAAAACGCAACCTTCCTATTTTTTTTACGTTTTCATTGAATTTTATTATATTGGTTCTATTGTATTCAAAAAAATTTCAAGACTGTTTCTAAGCATACAAGACAGTCATGTGATGTTTCAATCTTTTTGATATGAAGTTTTCCTTAATCATTCTGGAAAATGGAACTTTTACAAAGAAAAGTTATAACATTTTACGATAATATTTTGATAGATGAAAATAGATTTTCACTTAAAAAGCGATTAAGAATACATTTTCTTTGAAACGATAAATTTAAGTAAACAAACAGAAAAACAACAACCCTTATTTGCTATTTTTAGGGTTTATTAAACGTAAACGATTTGTTTACGCACGAACATATTTGTATATCAATTTTTACACGCACTGAATTAGTTATATTTTATTTATAAACAAAAATTAAAAATTTGATCACTGCAAATAATATCTAATTCAATAAAATTAAACCACCCTAAAACGTGTTGATACTACAAAAGTAGGTAAAAATATCCAAGGTATAGCATCTAACAACCGCACACAAAAATGGAACAATTCGCTTGTGTTCATAATAATAACTGTGAGACAATCAAGACACATGATTGTCGCACTATGTATACAAACATACAAATGGGTCAGATTGACGACATGATTATAAGGTCCATAATTAAAACTGTCAAGCATCTGTCGTGTAGTTTTTTGCATTTGAATGCCGGGTTGAATTCTCGGCAGAAGTGTGATGTTTTCAATTCTATCTATTTTTCAAGAAATTAATCCCTGTTTGAATCTCTTGCCTGTGAGCAGATGCATCCTTAATATTAAAAGTTTCAAGAATATATCTCATAATAATCAATTACAGCGATGAATCATTTTCGTTGTGTTTTGAATGTACATAAATATATAAATAAATAAATAAAAATAATAAGCATGAAAAAAAAAAATTAAATATTCACGTAAACACAAAAAATATCTTAGTGATTTTGATAACAAACCAAACAAATAAATACCTCAAAATATAAATAATATCAAATAATATATTAAAAATTGATAAAAAAAAAGATACAAAACATTCATTTTTTCGGTATTTAAACTAACTATACGAATAAATGAACAGTCATTACTCATAATATTTAAAAACAGGTAAGGTATGGTGTCAAAAACTCATTTTAGACTTCCATACTACAATCTGATTTGAATATACTCGCATATAGCTATAGGAAATATTTTTAATATTCATCTGAGCCTTTAGACAAAGATTAATGCAAAGATTAATGAGGCAAATACTATACTGTAAAAACAATTGTCACTGTCTAGATAAAACAAATTTTGCCCAAATCGATAATACGGAAAAAAACCAGAATAATTATTTTTATGTAATTTTAACTTTTTTGAAGTTATATGTCTTTAGGCGCATTATGAAAAGATGATGAGAGTGAAATTTTGAGATGCGCGCGAATCACCGCCACACAAAATGCACAGGTTGTGAAGCTGTTGTTAAGATTTGTGTAACATCTAATGTAAGAAAATATATATTTATTTATTGAATTTTTCAAATTTAAACTGGGCTTTATTAACTGTGTTGACTATCCTACTCCAGTCCTTTCATTATTTTATTGTAATTAATTATTTGCATGCAATTAAAATTTTTTTTTAATGATGCCAACCAAGTATAACTTCTGACGCGCGTACATAAGTTTACGCACCCATTTTGTTAATATTAATCTGAGCCTTCAGGCATAGATTAATGTAGAGGCAAATATTATACTGTCAAAATTTATTAATTTAGCTAATTTTGCCAAAATCGATAATACAAAAAATAAACCGAAATCATTATTTTCAAGTAATTTTAACTTTTTTTTAATGAAAAATAAATGGAATCAATATAAAAATAAATTACAACTCGCAATCGGAGGCAGGACATATAAAAAATGATTGTTTAATAAATAAATTAATAAATTAATAATAAAATAAATATTTTAGTGTTATTGGTCCAGGGGTTATTTAAATAAGGTTTAAATTATGTTCATATACAAAATCACCTAGAACAAAATGTCTTTATTTTTAAAGCAAATGCTCTTGTATATGTTTTAGTCTTATGCTAATTTCATTAGTTGCGTCTCTATGATGTAAAGTTAGTTTAAGAAACAAAACGCATTAATTAAAGACATTAATCTCATTAACAAGATATTTTCGATTTTTGTTGGAAAAAATTTTATGGCAAAATTATATAATTATGAAGTATAATCCAGACGTGTATTAAATTGGCGCTAGCTTAAACTGCCATCTTATTTGAATAAAAAGTTGACGGCAAAAAATATATATAGTTATACATTGAAGTGAATCGTATTTTTTTTTACATTAAATACATTTTTCAAAAAAAAAATGAAAATAAATAAATAATTGTATATCAATTTTATATTTTTTCCCATTTTTCTTACAATAAATAAATAATACACTTTATTTTTCCGTCTTGCCCCACCCCCCTGTCATCATTGTATTTCTTCTCCCTCCAAAAATTATTATTATGAATTCAAAATAAAATTGAAATACCGGAAAGAAGAAATAACGACAGTATTTACTATAACAAATGCTTATTTTTGTGTATTTATTATCGATATAAATAATATCGTTAAAAATCTGATAAATCGGAGATGTTCAAAATAAACTAAAGCTATTATATTTAAAATTACGCAGAAAAGAGGAGATAAGGTCTAGGTAAACCAAAAATAACACTTATTTTACGATTGGATGCATTATTTTCGAAATATCACTTGAAATTTGTCGGAAATATTGACGTCCGAATTGAGTTTCGGATAATGCTCAAAAACTACACATCCAATCGTTAAGAAGCTATTTTTGAAATCCACAGGTCAAACTGTCATTTTTTTTTCAATTTTTCCAATGTTTTCGAAGAGTTACTCCAAAATTTTGAAAAATCGAGAAAAATATCGATAAAAACCAAGTTTATAAGGATAATTTAAATATAACATCTGTTTAAAGATTGGATGCGCAGTTTTTGAGATATCGTCTAAAATTCGACCCAGAAGTCAATACTGCGCACAAATTTCTATTATTATCTCGAAAACTAACCATCCATTTGTAAAATAAGTAACATATTTAGTTTTTTGGCGCCAAAATCACCCTACAAAACCTAAGAATATCAGTTAATAATAATTTTGGATTTTTGGGCAATTTTTCAGGTTTTTTACAAAATCATAAAAACTACGTAATCTGCTCGTAGAGCTTGTTACTTGACAGATTTTGAGTGCAATAGCTCAACTGTTTTTAGTATAAAAATGAACAATCCGCCTGAATGATATACATAAGGACCAAGGTCCAGTATTTTTTCGCATTTTAATGTTATAAATTAGCTACGAGTAATCAATTTTCTTCCAAACTCCAAATTACTCTTTTACACACTATCATAAATGTTTGAGTTAATTTATTCTTTTAAGTCTTAATGCTTTTTAATAAAAAAATTTTTCAAAATGAATAAGAATAAAGGTAAATAGTTTTCGAAATATCAAGCAAAAACCAAAAGAAGTGAAACTTACCTCCACCATTTTGATAACAAATATATGGAAATCTCCATACATTCCCTAAATCAACAGCAAAACCAATAACAGCAAGTAGAAATTCCACTTTTTTACCCCATGTCTCACGACGGCGATCTGGTGTTAATGATACAACGACCACACGTGTTGTATTCGTCGTGGATGCTGGTGGTATTGTATTCGACGATCCCGTCGCCGTCGTGAGCTTAGCCGTTTCGCCATCTTCAAGTTTTGTATTTTGTTTCTTCTGGAAAAAAGAAAAATGTTTTTAGTTTCTACGGCCCAATAATTACCGCCATAGATAAAAGACAAGCTAATCAAATGGTTGTAAAGGAAAATAAACTTCCTAATGGAGTTTTCCGCAACCACTATAGACTCAAGAAGTGTCAATAATAACTCTTTATTTTTTGTCAAAATATTTTCATAAAGACTTTTTTAAGAATTTCGAAGTTAAGGCAAAATTGTATAAGGGAATTCAAGCTGAAAAAGTTTTTATGAAACTCTGTCCTATCAATTATAAAAGGGCATAGAACTTTGAAAGTTACCAAGAAGTCAGAGATAATCAATCTGGAGAAGAAGGTCAAATTAATAGGGAAGTCTGAACCATGCTAAACAACAATAAAATTTCAAAATTGCCACCTAATTTTGTTTCTTCTGGAAAAAATAAAAATTGTTTTTAGTATCTTCGGCCCAAAAATTTCCGTCATAAAAAAGACAAGCTAATCAAATGGTTATATTCTAAAAGTATTATGTCGGAAGTTCAAACTAGCAATGGCGAAGTCCTAGAAGACATAAAATTCTTAATGGAATTTTCCGTAATCACTTTGGACTCAAAAAGTGTCAATAATAACTCATTTCATGTAAAAAAAATTTCGTGACACTTTGCTAAAGAATTTCTGAGTTACGCCTCGATTAAATAAGAGAACTCATAGTGAAAAAAGTTTAAATGAAGCACTGTCCTGATAATTCTAATAGGGAAGAGAATCTTGAAAGTTACCAAGAAGCGGAAGATAAATCTGAACTCTGACCGAAGAAATAATAATAGAATTTCGGAATAGTCTTCATATAAAACTGACCTTATTAGTAGTGCCATTATATGCTGTGGTTGTTAAATCATTTTCATCATCCAAATTTGATGGATTCAATGGAACATTTTCACCAGGAACTTCTTCATATTCTTCACTACGGCGTCGATGATTTTGATGGTGCTGTGATAAAGGCGGTGTTGATGTCGATATGGGTTGAAAATTTCTCAATAGTTCATTATTTTGCTGTGATGAAAGTGGACCCTGGTCCGCCGTACCCATCATATGGTTACAAGCCCAATCCAATAAAATGATACATTTCTTTTTGTATTCTTAATTATCTGATGATTGTTTTGTAATCCATGATGAATTCTGGATTTTGTTAATTAATTTTTTTTTTTGGAGTAAGAATTTGATTTACTCGATTTTGAAAGCGAATATTACCGTGGACATTCCTACGAATAAATTGAAATAATAAATTGTATTGTTTAAAAAAATTTCATTTTATGTTTATCAATAAATTCAAGAAAAATTGTCCAAAAAAGTCAAAAATTTATAATTTTATAAATAATTGAAACACCTTATAAAAATTTCGAATACAAATTAAAAATATATCGCCAACAACGGACATTGAACTTTCTCGTGATGTTTGACATTAAATGCACCAAAAAATGCAAATTTTGCAATCTTCATTTTTGAAATTTTCTGTTACACTTTTTTTTTTAAATATCCATACGTATACATACAAAAGTTCATCAAAATCGGATGAATGATTCACGATATATCGACATTTTAGAGAAAATACCCAGCAAAGAATACTAGACGTTCTGGTTCCGTTATTTTATAATAGTCAAAAAAGACAATAAACATTTTTTATGAAAAATTGCACACCCTTCAATTTTCATTTGAAAATATTTTTTTCCTTGTTCTTTACCTTCTGATCCAACTCTCACCCTTGTAAATATTTAAAAACTTTAGACGTTAAGGTTGATTCCCGACAGAACCATTGTTACTTTAATTAATCACGGAAAAAATTTACAGGTTTAGAAAAAGACTCGTTACTCAAATCGACTACCATCTTGGTCTATTACCAAGGTATAAAAAAAATTATTTTTTGTTGTTTTCATTGAATAAAATTTTCAATGAAAACCCCCATAAAAAACATTATTTCAGATAACACCACCATATTTAATAAATTATTTTCATCAAAATATTCTCTGCTACTATTAATGATGATAATAATATTGCCTATAATTAAATCTCAAATGGCCACCCATAAACAGATAACAAAAAAAACAAAATAATTAATAACATTGAATTTTATTCTGGTCTTATCATTTTTCTGGTCAATTAATTTTTATGTACACCAAAAAATAAAAAAATTTGTTTTTCACTGATTTTTATCACATCATCCTAAAATCAACTTTCTTTGATAGACAAGTTTATCAATATCATACGTTGGTTCACACACTGGTATCGAAAATTTTTAAAACAAGTGAAAATAACAATTCACATTATTATTTGTTTGAATATCCTACAGATTGTTTGGTATCAATATTTTAACTAGTTATAATTATTAACGCTATTTAAACACAAAATAAAGAAAAGAAAATTTGAAAATTACGCAAAATATTTGAATAATTAATTAAGTTTTTGACTTTGAGATAAAAAAAAGTGGTGTTTTAATCATTTACTAAGATTTTATAGCTATGAAAAATTATAAATACTATTAAAATAAAGGAATCATGTGAAAGAAATTTTTTAAAGCCGGTTGAGAACGATTGATTATCTCGCCAGCTTTTATAATCTATTAAAAAAGTGATATTATGATATTATGTTCATACTTTAAGATTTTATTTCAAAATTTATTTTAACATTATTTGCATAGTTCGTTATTAAAAAACATAATAAATTGCATTCTTTCATGAAAATTTAAAAAGCCATAAAATCTTAAAAGAAGAAAAAAAAAACTTTCATAACGGATTCCAAAAGCTGAAAAGATAGCCAAACTTTTGATGTAATTCCAATCCATTTCGTTTCTTTTTTTCTCTCAAAAACTAGTATTTTTCGAAACTTTAGATGTTTTCGAATTTTTTTTTAATTTTTTCGATTAATAATAAGTTGCCCATGACATGGGCAATATAACGAATATAATTCGAATTACTAATCGGGTTAAAAGTAATGTAAAAAATGCCAAAATTATGAAAAAAGGCTCAAAATAAGCATTTTAAGAAAGATTTCAAATTTTATTTATAACATTTGAATCCGTTAAATAAAAAAATTTTCAATCAAGAATACATGAGGCTATGAAAAATGATTTGTTTGTCATTACCAAGATATTTCTGTTCTTTAGACGAAAAGGACAATAAATGTACTAATCTTTATCAAATCGCAGATGTGCCATCACCCACATTTGATGATTTGGTATGGAATTGCTTTATTAACTCGTTAAATGCCGCTTTTTCAGAATTAGGATCCATTTGTATAATATACTTTTAAACCAGTCAGAAGCCAGCAGAGCAAATCAAAATTGAATTTCAATATGCTCAAAATTAGGTGCTTTTTAGGTGCTTGCAAAATGCTAGTAGTTTGAACACTTTTCTTCAGTGATTCATTTAAGACGGTTTTTTTGATAATATTGATTAATTTATTGAAGCACTCCTTTAAAGTATCTTAGAAGCATTTAATTTTAATACTTATATTATTATAGTTTTTAATTCAGAACTTCTCGTCCAGCGTAATATCACGGCATCATCTTAATGACTCAATTTTTTAAATTAATTTAAGCACCTGATTTAATTTTTCAGCATATTCAAATTTGATTACTTTTCTCGGCTAGCTTGGCTAGTATTTCATTTGTAAGAAAATATGTAACCAACCACATCAAATTTGATTTGATCCAAAAAGATTTCTATAAATTTTATAATAGCTATTATCAAAAAAAAAATTATAATTGTTTTTTAATTAAAACTTTATCACTTCTGTAAATATCACCATTCACTCACTTACGTTCGCACTCACCCACACCCGACGAGTCACTTAAATTGTACATAATACTAAAAAAAAAAACGTGTGTTTCCCCGCAAAATAAAAAGATATACTGGCAATTTTATTATAAATTTTTTTCAACCCTTTTACACTTAAATATTTAATTAGTTCTCAACCCTTATTTAATAATCAATAATTTATTAAATGTTTTTGACATAATTATTTGATTTTTTTATTTTATAAATAAGTGTGAATTTTGTATTGATGATAAATTATTTTAAAAAAAAAACACACCTTTTATATTTGCCGACATATTTATTTATAAATATTTTATTATTAAATCAATCAAAGAAAATTTCATATGTGTTTTACGTATTTACTTCCATATGTAAAACTTCACTTCATAAGTTGAACATAATTTGTCAAATGAAAAAATTGAAACAGAATCTTGAAAGCGTGTGCTTAAAAGCTTTTTGAAATTTCTTTCAAATTGTAATTCTTAAAAAAAACGTGTCCTAAAATGTTCTTCGATTTTTTGGTGGCACATTTCTCGTAAAGTTTTTCTAGTAAATTATTATTAATAATATTTTCAGTCTGTTATTATTGATATTTTCGACAAATCCCAATAGAAAATCGAATCCTTTAATCCCAATAGAAAATTGAATTAAAAAAAATTGATATTTGATTTCTAATGATTTTTTGACCTGCATTAAAATATTTGATAAAAATGAATAGTAAATTATAAATTAATAATGGAAAATTGTTACTTAAAAAATTTATTAAAAATTACAAGTGCTCTTTCGACTAATAAAGTCATTATCAAGTAACTTTTTAGTCTTTTATTTTGGAAATATATAGGGAGGGTAGCTAAGATTATTGTGAATGAAGAAACTATGGTTGGAATTGATAAATATTTTTTCGATATTTATAATTACAATAATCCTGTTTATTTCCTACTTTCCTGTTTATTTCCAATATAAAAGAATAATAATTCATTATTTGATAATAACTTAATAAGTGGAATCGTTAGGGCAATTTAAAATTAGATAAAGTTAAAATTTGCACTATTTTACAAAAATGGATTTTCACAAAATAAATCTATTAATGTACTAAAGAGTAAATTATTTCTTCTTTATTTGGGCTCTTTTCCAATGCTCTCTTTCGTAACTTTTTAGTAAAAATTGCTGAAATTTTCATTGTAACTGTTAAAAAGCATACATTTATGGAAGTATACAGTTATTTTATTGAAAAAGTCACGGTCATTGAATTCACGGGTATTACATGATTGAAAGTTGATTTATGTTTTTAAGATTTGAGAACTAAGTGTATTCAAGTAAATTGTTTACAATTCTAAACAGAAAACACTTCTTTTCAAAAAATTCAAATCAATTTTGCACTTGGAAATCATTAATTTTAAATGCATTCAACCAACGTATTTATACTTAACAAATTATATAGCAAGTATTATAAATATTCTCTATTAAACCGTTACGATCCCATGGGACCCAAACCAAATTTTAGGGCTATTCTTTCAAAATAAACATATTTTTTTTTTTTTTAATTTCATTAAATTTTTAGTTTTATCTTGAAAATATAAGATTTTCTGAGTAAAACGGTCATTTTTTTTTCTTTATTATTTGTTGCTAATTAAATATTGCTTTGTTAATTAAAATTTACACGAAGGTTTATATAAAAATAATCGAATGTTGCGTTTTTCGAGTATTTTCCTATTTTTGAAGTTAGACTTTAGGCGCGTTATGAAACAGTGAAATTTAAAGATGCGCGAGCATCACCGTCACGCATAATTCACAGGTTGAAGCTGTTATTATGATTTATGTTACACTTAATATAAGAAAATATTCATTTATATAATTTTTCAAATTTTAACTGAGCTTCATTGACTGAGTTGACTATCTTTCTCCAGTCTTTTTATTATTTTATTGTAATTAATTATTTGCATGCAATTAAAAATTGTTTTTTAATGATGCCAAAGAACTATTACTTCTAACGCGCGTACATAACGTACACGCACCCATTTTATTTTTCTAACTATTTTAACATCTCAAAAAGAAAGAAAAGAAGAAAAAAGATTACTTAAAGAGAATGTTAAAAGTTTGGCACATGATTTAAATGAATAAATCAAATAAGACACGATAGAAACTATTTTTCGGTTTGTGTCCTACTGGACCCCATGTAACCCTTACGTTATCATTTGGAAGTGTGACCGCAAAGTCTTAAGGATTAAATTCCTCCAATGCGTCCTCAATAAATTATAACAATTTTTAACCAAATTAATTGAGTATTATCATAAATATTTTGGGATAGGTTATCACTAATATATGCCAATCTTTTTGCATGCATTGTATATAAATTTAATAAATTGAATTAAAGGTAACCAAAGAGATAAAACTTGCTACTTATATTTTTAATTTAATTTCAAAATACATTTTTCTACAAAATAATCAACAACCACTTATATAACTGATTGAAATGTCAGTACATGTTATAAAAAAAAAATTAATATTTTACATTATTTTTAAATCTTTTTATAATTGAATTATTATTTATGATACAAAAAACGAATAACTATACTTTTTATTTAATACAAAAAAACACGTTTAAAACATAAAACATATTTTATAGAAAATATTATATTTACACTCTCTCAATTGAAAAAAACTTTTCTTTTTATATATTGTGTAGTATAGGCAATTGACATTACATTAATGTAATATAAGAAGACTATACTTGAAAATAAAGTGTATCATTATTAAAGTGTTGTGACATTTAAAATTTTAAGAAAGTTCAATTTTTATTTTTCAATTTCCAACTTTCTTGTATATAATTGAAAATCGATTGAAAAGTATTTAATATTAATAAAATTATAATATACCAATAAATTATAGATTGGTCGTATTTCAGCTCAAAAATTAATTTATATAAAAAGTGCAATGACGAGCAGAATTCAATGTCTGATTCTTGGAAACTGATTTAATATTGATAAAATAACGTGTTTGTATTTGGAAACGTGTAATTTGATTGTGATTATGATGAAGACCATTCGATATTCTTTTGAATTGATTCAAAAAGGTATTTTTCTTCTAAATTTTCGAGGAAATGTAAACCAAAATATATAATATAAACTATAAACATACAATGAGGAATTTTGACAACTCGCATTGTAGGGTTTTGTAATTATGTTCGATTTTTCTATGGAATATTTTCATCTGGATTTTCAATGAGATATTACTGAGACGTTTCATTTCTATTTCTTAGTACCTAATCCAAAAAAAGGTATAAAAACTACTATGGGTCTTTCAATAATTTATGAATTGCGATTGGAAACTAATATTATTGATTAAAGCTGCTAATACAACATCTTAAGGTTAATTTTAGAACGGTTTTCTTAATTTCACTTATTTAACACTGGTTATGGAAAAGCGACTGATAGGCCATTTATTTGCATAATTTTCGTCTATCTATGACCGAAAAATTTAAAAAAAAATTAATGTAATTAAAAGTTAAGACATTAATAAAGCAAAAGATTCCTTTTTAAATTTCCGTGTTAACTTGTCTTAATTTTTAGCTATAAATGATGCTATAGAATATAAACCATTGATATAAATGCCTACTTTTGAAGTTAATAATTAATTTAAAAAACGGTATATTTGACTCGTGTAAAACATGCTTTATAATTCTATAGATTATTAATATAATGGTTTTAAAACATGATTACAAGTTCAAATATTAAACTAATATTAATATAACCATCTTTAGATCATTTCCAATAAATTATAAACCCCTGCATAAAATGTCTTAATTGAATTTCCAAAACTTTTAAGTAGACAAACCTTTTCCTGTATAAACATTATGCAATTTAGAACATTTATAAAACGTCTGTTACAATTATTATTATATTTCTAATATTAGAAAGCGCTTAAGAAATTTGTTATTAAAATGATTATGATACGGAAATTTGCAAAATAACTTTTGTAATTGACCGAACTATACTTTTACGAACTATATTGACTAGAGTTTATGGATAAAATATTTTTTATCCATAAGTTTTTTACTAAATAAATTCTGACTAGATCTATCAACATTGATCTTGTTTTTAATTAAGTACCAAATTTTAATTGATTTATATAAAATTATTATATGAAATTAAATTAAAATACTATAATTGTTTTTATTTTTGGTTTTTACTGTATACAAAGTTTTACTATTAATTATTTTATTTACTTATTTTGTTTTACGATATATTTCGAAGGATTACATTATCGTCATCAGACATTTTTATTTCATAATTTCATATAATTTCACTATAAATTTTTTTAAAATCATACAATAAAAACGTCTAATGACGAAGGAGTAATCCTTCGAAATATATAACGTAAAACAATTTAAATAAAATATTTATAAAACTAAATAGTTTAATTAAACACTTTAATAACTGCCATAATAATACAATTCAAAAATAAAACTACAATAATTAAAAAAATTAGTTATGAAATGTATTTAATAATTAATCTGTATCTTATAAATAAATGATTATAAATAAAAGGCTTTTCAATTTTGTAAAAAAAAAATTAAAAAGACCAATCAAATAATTAAAAAACCGGCTTATAATCTTCATAAGGCTTTTTTTTCTGCTGATTAAAAATTTTTGACTCAATCTTTTATGCAAAATTAAAAAATTTTAAATAAAACAACTTACCGCTTTTACTCATACATTGTGCATAAGAATTTCAAAAAGTTTAAATAAAAAATAAAAACAATAAAAAAAATTTTCACAAAATTTTAAAAAAAATTTTCAAAAAAAAAAAATTAAAAATTAATTAAACTTAAAAAATATATAAAAAATAAAAAATTTACACAATCGTTCACCTCTTCGCAAACACCGCGTTATGTGATGTGTTAATTTTTGTTCTGAACTCTTCGACAGGACACACTGCAATATGAAAACTGTTGTGATGAATTCGGAAAAACTATATGGAAAATTTATTCTCCGTACGATGTGTATTTGGATGCGTGCGTATCGCACGACTAAAATATATGAAATAAGTAACTTTTCACAATATCAGTTTATCAAGTAAATATTAACGTACAATCGTAAAGTTGTTCGTTTTATGTGTGTGTTGGTGTGTGTGTTAGTGAGTGTCCGTTGTAACCGTAAAATATATTTTACATAGTATAGGTAGTACTACGTTTACGTTCTACGAAAAAGCAGAGGGGAAGTATTCGTAAATGGTTTCAATGCTAACATGTTTTAACAGTAATTTTTACTATCATGCTAGGTGAGTCGAATTTCTAGGAAAATTTCCTCATAAAAAAAAATTCATACTAGTAAAATACATAGAATTTTTAATCCTGCTTCTTTTGGCAAATTTTCTCAAGACATTCTATAAAAATTCACAAAAATAAATTAATAGAGAAAATTTCAATAGTCACAGAGCGTTTCAATAATATCGGCATATGTATTGTTTTTTACAAGTTCACACCTTGTTTTGACTTTTCGTTTCCTACAGTTTGGAAAATTTGTTCTGTATATTTCAAAAATAGCATCCACTTAATGATTGGATGCATAGTTTTTGAGATATACCTAAAAATCCTATCCAAAGATCAATATTTCAGAACAATTTCAGTAAATTTCTCGAAAACTACTTAACCAATTGCAAAATAAGTATTAATTTTTGTTTTTTTGTACCTCAATCATCCTAAAATAAATTTAAAAACACCAATAAACATCTTAGGATTTTTTGACGATTTTTAAGATTTACAGAATCATAAGCTTTACGTAATGCATTATATTTTATTATCAAAATTTGTACAGCCTCCGCTGAAAAGAGCTTTCAAAATTTAAACTAAGAAAAGACTTTCATATTTGGTAATTTTTTCTAATGAAATCGATGTATTATCTAAGAAGCTGAATTGCTATACAAAGATACAAGAGAAAATTTCTGGTTTTCTCATGTTAAATCAAGGAAAATAGTTTGTTTTTTTTATGTAAGAAATTTATACTTTTAAAAACCGCCTTCTTGCATCATCAGAGTATCAAGCTGAACTGTATCTTGCCCAAATAAAAATTAATGTAAAAATTCAATTTCTTTGCATATGTTGTATTTTGTGAACCACTTTGTTAATAACAATTATTTTAGTTGGATTAAAATGGTATTTAATTTTGGAAAACATGAATTAATTTTAATATTTATTGCGTTAAGCCACTTATGGAAAATACAAATAACTATTATTTATTCTACAGTTATTATTTCGGGGTATTTTCGTAAACAAATGAACAAAAATAAATTAAAAATTTTATACTCTTACCTAGACGTAAAGCGTTATGTTTTAAAGCTAAAAAATAACTTAATAATAATTTTTCAGTTTCAGTTAATGTTTTAATTTCAATTAATCTTTTATACTATAAAAAATTTTAAAAAAGTTTCACAGATTTCAATATATATAGAGTATTGATACAAATAACTATTATGTTATTCTTACAAATTTACAGATAAAAAGTGTGTTTTGAAATCAATTTTTTTTACATAATAATTAATTTTGTTTCGAAAATGTTTTTTTTTTTTTTTTTAATTTCTGGCTTCAGCTACTTTCAGCTATACAGCCATTAACTAAAGGGGATTATTATTTTTTTATACAACAACAGTACACAGTACTGCTAGGTGGTCACCCATCCAAATACAGATTGTGACTGCTGTTGCTTAACTTCATTGATTGGTCTATGCATGTCATTACGTTACGTCAGTCCGGGGTCTTCGAAAATGTTTAGACATTAAAACATTGATCGATTAAAATATTCTAATAACTTTTAGCTGCAAGCCGCGAATGTTACGAAACACCTACTCATGAGCATAGTCTAACCGCGAGGCCCCTATTTGAATACTCCAGGATAAAGGCAAATATCTCAGCTCTTAATACGCCATATTTCATATACATCGAAGATAAATCAATTAAATATGTAAACCGTTCACATCTCCCAAAACACATAGACATTTCTTTTCTCGTTCAAAATTATTCAAATTTTTTAAATTAATAGATATTTGTTCCTTTTTATTGAGCATTTGTATGCCGTCAAGTCAATTAATCTACAGACTAATACCTTATGAGAAACACAGTTTTAATTTTTTCGCTTTAACCAGATTCCAGATATTTTAATTTTTACTATAGTCTTAAAAAAATTATTAAAATTTAGAAAAAAATGGATGTGTACGTTATGTACGCGCGTCAGAAGTTATACTTCTTTGGCATCATTTAAAAAACAATTTTCAATTGCATGCAAATAATTAATTACAATAAAATAATAAAAGGATTGGAGAAGGATAGTCAACACAGTCAATAAACCTCAGTTTTAATTTGAAAATAAAATAATAATTCTGACATTAAGTGTCATAACAACAGCTTCAACCTGTGAATTTTCTGTGACAGTGATGCTTAAAATTTCACTCTCATCATTTGTTCATAACACGCCTTTGTATAACTTCAAAAATTTTTTTGATTATTTATACTTGTACTTATAGATTATGTTTAAATGCTCTATTTGTACCGTTTTGTTCTCACTGCTATCTAGTGATAAAAGAGAGTTATTAAACATTAAGTAAACTTTCCTGAGTAAAATGAGTAAAATCTTACTTTGTCATATTCTTTTTTATGAGATTTATGCTCAAAGCTTAACATATACTCAAAACTATAATTAGCACAAAGACTATTGATTATATATGTATAAGAAAGTGAATATAATTATATTATTCTAATATGTAAATAATAATTAATAATATGATAAAGCTTTAAATGACAAAGACCTTGACCTATAATTTTATATTCATGTGTATAAATTAACATAATGTTTATGTTTTTTTAAGTATAGTTTAGTAGAGCTTTTAGAACGTGAATGATATTGAAAACATAATGTTTTTTTTTTATTTAAGGGCAAGAGCCCCTGGCCGCCATACTTTACTTATATTATCACAAAGAAAAGTTTTAGAATGTACTTTTACCTTATGCATACTTGAAACCGTGTACAGGCGGCCAACTTACAATTACCGGGTACTGAAGATAGGTAAGAACATGTGTCTGAGGGGAGGGAGGTATGTTTGACCCTTCCTTTGAGTCTGGTTGATCATAGGCGGTATTAAAAAGAACTACTTGTTTCACTAATCATCATTAATGGCCCATGATACTAGGCCCACCAGAACTTACTTACTTTCAGTGTATGCAGACTTGTAATCTTTTGCCGATCGCCAATTTACAGGTCCAGAGTGCTAAAGCTAGGTAAAAACTCACTTTTCTTATAGCCTCAGGGCTAATTTTCTGTATGAGCCCTTTTTTGGGTGCTTTTTTTAGTCTGGCAAAGGCTACCATCGACAGGAAGTGTCTGGTAGTATGAACTATACATTTTTAAAGTTAAGATAATTAAGATAAGTCCTGAGACTATAAGGAAAATGATATGTTTTTATCTACCTTTTGCACCTTGTACCAGTAAATTGGTCGTCGGCACAAGATTACAAGCAGACATACTGTGGCAGTACACACCAGTATTTACTTGTTCAACAAATTTTATTTTGAAGAAAATAAACGTTCGACGGCCCTGGGTTCTTGGACCATACATTTCTATTATAAATTGACGAATGCATCATGCAATATTTTTGAAAGCATTATTTAGTTTTTACTAAATAAAAATGTTGACGTGTGAAACCTGCAATCAGATATTGATGACAACAGTAGAAACTAACAAGTGAATATGTATTATAAAATATACAAGTTGATTTATTAATGTTGATAAAAATATTAATAATAATAAGTCTTGTATTGACACGAGTCTGGGATCATTTAATGTACGCAAGTGCATTCCAAACGTACATAATTCTCTATCACACAATTCTTGATACTTCAAGTAAGCGTTGATACCAAGGTGGATGCTTACAAAAGAAAACTGCTAAGAAAGTAAAAACAGCTTACAAAAAAGTTTACATAGATTTGAAATCGTGACAAAAAAAACAAAAAACTTGCCAAACAATTGTCAAAAAACTTTATTGCTGTTTTTAGATTTATTTGGGTAATTTTGATCTAGGACAACCGAAAATTATTATTTTATGATTGGGTGGCTAATTTTTTGATATCGCAATAAATTTATCCAAAATATTTACCCCCGAATTTTAGGTCATATCCCAAAAACTACACATCTAATCGTAAAATGAATATTAATTTTGAAATCTACAGGTCAAACTACAGTTTGACCTATAAATTTATTTCTATCGAAATCGAATACAAATATGTTTTTTTTCGATTTTTTACAAGGGCTTTCGATTTTGATAAAATTATGTTAAATCATAAGGGTAGTTTGACTTATAGATTTCAAAAATAACATCCGTTTAGCGATTGGATGCATAGTTTCTAAGATATCAATTGAAATCCGATCCTGAGGTCAGTATTTCGGACAGATTATCTCGATTAAGCGATATCTCCAACACTAGCTAACCGATCTAAAAAAAGTATTATTTTTGGTTTTTCTAGACCTTAATTATCCTTAAAAAATGCAATAAACTTTTTTTGGCGTATTCTAAGGTTTTTTTCAGAACCCCAAAACAATGTTTTTTACAGAATCACTAAAACAAGGTATGAATGCATTATATTTGAACCAATGGATGTACTAATCTACCCACGATAAAACACACTTTTTATCCTAATCTATATATTTTATGGTAATTAAAATACCCCTCGTACACATTTTTCAGCGTTTTTTGACAATATCTTAACATACCAGCCCAACAATTTATGCATCCAATTTGCTCCAATCAAATAATATGTCTCAGAATTTCCTTTTATAATACAATCCTGAAAACCGTTGTATCTGCTTGTAGAGCATCTCTCAGTTTTTAGAAAACCTTGCTTAAAAATTATATCATACGTATAATAAAAAACATTCTTTTAATTTTATAATTATTTTTGTTTGCACACCGTGCAAGCCGTCACCAAATTAGCTGTCTGGTTCATACTGATGATGACTACTTTGTACTCGAAAATTGTATTTATAAAATACAAAATAATTTGATCTAGGAAATTGGGGAAAAAATCGAAATTTATTCTTGTAATTATTTTACCAAACTAATGGAGTATCCTGTAAATACTAAAAATCTATTCGTATTACGGGAATCTGAAATTGATTTGAATAAACATTTTACGTCATAAACAATATTACCTATATTTATATAAATTTTATGATCTGTAAGAAAAAATGAGATAAGAATTTCCCGTGGATAAATAATTGGAAAAATAACTACAAAATATTTTTTATAAATACAACAGCTTATTTCCTACAGAATTTTCGATAAAAAATCGATCAAATATTTGGCTGAAATATGCCTGTCAAGAAATTTGACCTGAATTGTTTTTGAATTGAAAATAAGTAATTCACAAGCTATTGCTTATTGTAAACTACCTTCAAATTATTTCAAAAATATTTTCCAGCTGCTCAAAATATTTGCTGCAGGGTGAAATATAACCATGAACTATCGATATTCAATCTAATTTATACAAATTATTTAAACAATAAATTCTGTTAGTTATTAATTTGCTCGGAGCTTCTTTATTATTATGCTATCAAAAATTTCCCCAATTTTAGAAAGTATAAATTATGAAAATATTTTATGCTCCAACTCTTTCTATCCCTGTTTCCCTTGTTTTTTGAATCTCACCAACAGGTAAAGTTGTGTGAACTTAACACCACCATCTACAGATTTCAACTTTTAATAAGGCAAGTGAATACAACATCTAACACTGTTAATTGTCTTAACACCCTAAATTTCCTTGGTAATTTTCATTTTGTAAACCGCATCTTTCAATCGGTAAGAGACAGATGAAAAGTACAACTATAAAAGCAAATTTATTTTTAAGGAGGTCGGTTAAGTACTTCAATAGACAAAAGATTTGTAATGACTACTATTCAATTACAACGTATAAGATTGTTTATTTTCGTAAAACTTCGTCAAAGTTCGTTTTTTTATAAATGAAAATATAAACATTAATTTATAAATATAATCAGTCTTTTTCCCAATATCTAAATTGCAAATGTAATCAATAGTCGAATATATAGTCTGATTGTGACCATGTACCATATAACGCCGTGTTTTTTTTTTACGATCTTCGAAAGTCGAATATTTTCTTTAATTATTCGAGAACCTGTGCTGAATTTATATCTAGAATCATTCTATATGAATTCAAGAGTTATATAGTTCATGTATAACTTTATCTGTAATTTTCAACTGACCTCCTTAAAATACTAAATCATTTTATTTGAAACATTTGTCCATAATCTATTTAAATCCAATACACTTTTCTCTCAAAATTAGTAAATTTAATTTTTTTTAAACTCAGATATCAGTAAAACAGTTTTTGAGAAGGAAGCAACTTCACATAGG
This sequence comes from Chrysopa pallens, assembly GCA_020423425.1. Lineage (NCBI taxonomy): Eukaryota > Metazoa > Arthropoda > Insecta > Neuroptera > Chrysopidae > Chrysopa > Chrysopa pallens. Next base: position 27,250,378 of record CM035594.1, on the reverse strand, counting down.
TAATTGTTCGTACCATTATTATCGATGGTGAAATGATGATACCCATTATTATAAAGCCATGGTAAGTAATAACAGTATGGATATAAACAGCATTGTTTATGTCGCTTGTGTTGGGCTATCATTACCACAGATGCCTAAACTATTTGTGGTATTATGAAAAATCTAACTATCTATTATATTCCTATATATACACCTGTTTCCTACAGGAATTATATGCTAACTTATTATTCAAATAGTGTATCGGATTATTCAATAATGTTTGGTGATTCCAAATTTACAATAATTCACATCAAAACTATACTAAATACTATAACCAAATTTGAAAATTAAATTAAATTTGATTGAAAAACAAAGAAGTTATCAAAGATTATATATCCATCTCATTCTTGAAAACGATGTTTAACATGTAATTTATATGGAGATACTAACAGTTCTTGCTTATTTTTAAAGATATTTAAAAACAAACTTCAAATCTATGTTCGTGAAGTAAAAACGCTTCAATTGTAGTAATCAATAAAACTTAGTCCGGCCCCCTTTTAAAGTTAATTTTATAAGTGTAATTTGAGAAAAATACTAATAAACAAATAAAAATTTCCAGCATAAGTATAATAAAGGAAGTCTGAGTTTTTGCTCTGTGGTAAATACGCTTTTGAAACTATTTGGAGTATTTTCGATTAAATCAAAAAACAATTCGACCCGGCTTCATTCGGTTTGGATTTCATATCGCCAAACAAGATTTAATGATATTTGTAGTTTATTTGCAACGAGGAAGTGTGTGGATATATTAGGGATTTTCAAATGAACTACCATAAAAATGAGAAAACTTTCCAAATTATTTTTTTGGATATATCGTTAAACCCATCAATTTTGGGTCATATTTATGTAATTTTTTGTTGGACATAGAATACATCAGAGTATATTAAATTTACTGTAATTTTTAACCCTAGTAAATATTGAAGACACTTACAGTCCATCATCAAGATAACTCAAAAACGAAAAGAAATTGAAATTTGGTTGGTGTATTCTACAGCTTAAAAGTGAGTTTAATTGGTCATATGGGTCCAATAGATCCATGTCCCAACCATAAGAGATGTTTGAAAAAATAAATATTTGTTTAAAACAACCGACTTTTGTTTAAAACATTTTTTCGTTAATTGTTTCGATTCGGCACAATTTCGGTTTAAATTTATATATATTTTTATATAATAAACTCATATAACTGTATAGATTGCATATTCAATATTTTTTATGAATGCTAATACATAAGAATATTCCAAGCATTGCTGTTATTCAACCATTCAATAAAAATTGCAATTAAAAAAACTTGTGAAAAATTTGCAATCATTTTATGGATGAATCCCACAGGTAAATTCTCAAATAAACAAATTGGTATTAATTTCCTGTCCCGTTCAAAAGAGGTAGGGATAATTGCTTGAAAAAATTGCCAATTTTCGCAACAAAATCTGCTATAACTTTTGAAAATTCTTATTAATATCATCACAAAATTTTCAGTGAATTCTTAATGTTTGGTTGTATTTTTTAAATTTGTAAAATAAATTTTCCCAACATTAAGAATTCAATGAAGATTTTATAGATTTCCTCAAATATACGAGTCAAGCAAATTTGAGCTAGGGCTCAAGTGTGGTAGTCGTCTATAATATTTTCATTAAAAAAATCTTAAAAAAAGGTATTTACCAATCATCTTTAATTACTTACCTTTTATTTTCCAAGAATTAGAGGAAAGGATTAGAATGTAAGGATGAATAATAAGAAAAATAAACGATATAAAATTATTTTTCTAATAATTTTTTGTTTGTTTTTCAAACAATCAATTTATTTTAAATAAAACTTTCATTATAATTATCATTTAAATATAATTTTATTATTTAGTATAAAATAATTTTTTTTTTTAATCAAAATTTTTAATTTATTTATTGTTTTGAGTTTCATTTTATTTTTTTGTTTAAATACATTTAATTAAAAGATTTACATTGAATTTACTAATTTATTGATTTATCTCAAATATGTATCTAAATATGTTTTTTTATTTCTTTCTATCTCATGTTATACACATTTATGACGTCTCTTGTTTTTTTTTTACATATAAATATACATTTTATAATATTTATTGTTTTTCATTATCTAAATATAAAGTTTTTATTATAAAGATTTTCGCAATGATCTATTTGATATTTCATTGTTAAAAAATTGTTACCAAAAAAGAATCAATAAAATTTCTCTATTATATAAAATATTCCGAAAAATTAAGAGTCAAATATTCTATGGTTTACTGATATTTAATACAATTTCAGCGACCTTCGTGAGGGGAATCGGCACCACAAATGAGATTTCTATAATAAAGACAATCTCTTATGTAATATACTTTATTTTTCGTGAAAAAAAAATATCCAAATGTTGTATATACAATGTTGACATAAAAACAGAAGGCGTATTAAAGATTTAGCCCAAAAATTCAAAAGTAAAAATTTTACTTTACTTTTATTTTCGAAAAATATTTTGTATGCCAATATTTGTTTTTAATGTCAAGATTGCGCAAATCAAATTGAAAACAAAAATTTCTTGAATTAATGTATACAACATTAAAGATTGTCTTTTTTCTAGAGGTCTCATTTTGTAGTATTACTAAATTTCGCATTTCTGTCTATGCAAACAACTTTGAGAGAATAAAATCCCTAAAAAACCACTACGTTTGGATTCACACATCAAAATAAACGAGAATAATCGCACTACTATTTGTCTCACAACATTGTTTTTGCTATAAAATCTTTTTCAATCTTGCATAGAATAATATTTGGACTCTACAGAAGAATTTACCGGAATAAACAAATGAAAGTTTCTCATTACAAAATCATTATGAGGGATGGTATGTCTCCGAAATAAAGCAGATCACGTTAGCCTCAATATAAGTAAATGAAGTCCTCCCTTATGAGAAAATTTTAAGGATAATGAACTCCTAGAAAATTCATCGACATGTTTAATATCAAATCACGATTCATCTTACGATATACAAAATTAAAATTAAAAGTACAAAATTGATTCTAAGAAATTAAAATAGTTTTTTTAAAATTCGTTAATTGAAAATCAAAAACAATTTTTTATCAATATCAATAGATTATTATTCTATACACATTTAAAGTACACAATAGTTTAAAGAAAAGAATACACGAATTTCTTTTCAATATTGCTTCTTTTGCTTCAATTTAGTTTTGCCGTTAACGAATTAACGATTTAATTACAATACTTATACAATTTTTTTTACATTTAAACTCCAACAAAAAAAGATTTATTTACTTTCTAAATTTTGTAGCAATAGAGTATATATTTTAATTTTTTTCCAGTCCGGCCCATTTTAAATAGATCTGGCTTATCGAAAAACGGTCTCTTACTTCTTATACAGTGAGCGAGGATGGACCATCAATTGGACCATCAGATGGAATCTAAGTTTGCAATTTCATCACGTAATATTTTAAAAATTATATCACTTGATGCAACCGTATTTAATTTTGATAGAGGCGCTGTAATCAGGTCCAGGCTATGACTAAAAATTTTTGGTCAAGGATGCTATTTCTAGTTAATCTATTTTATGTTTGGTATCAATTTTATTCACTGCATCTTGAGAATTTATTTAAGAGTTGGTTTTCAAAATCAGGCAAGTTAAAATTATTGTCCTTGGAAAAAATTTTTAAAACTCAAAATTCTCCATTTTTTAATAATATTTGAAAAGTTTTTCTTAAATCTCATAAATACGATGGAAATCATTTTTACTTAACACTTTTTTTATAAATTTGCCTCTTATCTATTTTGAGTAGGAATCAATTTTGAAGGGGCCTGGGAGATTGATCAATTTTCAGACTTGCGGAAGATGTTTCTTTTTAAGAATGCTCCCATATGACTAGACACTCTGTACCAATTATTGCTTATCACTCCACGCCTTTTTGATTACTGCGCATGCTTATCCCAGAAAAATTACTTAAAAATTAATTTTATACTAAAAAACTAAATTTCTTTTATAATACAAATGTCTGTCTGTCTAATAAAGCCATAATTATTTTGTTTTATTTTTTTACATAAGATATAAATATTTTTGAGTAATAATTTAACAATTTTGGATTTGTTTTAAAGCAAAATTATGATATATTCCCTGCCAAAAGTAACTTTTTTACAGTTTGTCAGTACAAGTATTCCATTTTGGTTTTTTCTATTTCATATTTTTAATGCTTATTCGTAATTCTAATGCTACACAACTTTTGTATTTAATTTTTGTTCGGAATAAAAAACATTTAAAGTAGGTTTTGAAAGAAGAAGAAGGGTCGATGCCATAAAATTATTTTGGAAAAAGTATAATATCATTTGAAGTTGAGATATGTGTTATTATTTAAATTTCACAGACAGTTCAATTTTCCAAAATAATTTTTTAGGCTGAAATCGATATACCAAGCAAAACCTACCATGAACAATCCAGAAAATTTGGAAATGCAACATATTGGAAAGAATAGAGAAAATGGCAAAAAAAATAAGAACAATTGATCTGTGGTAATTATTGGAGAAGCCTAAGAAAAAAATTAATTCGTCTTATAGTTTTTTATCTACTTTTGTTTGCCATTTCCTTCGAGCTAGGAGAAAAATTTTTACACCCAAGGAATACACGAAGTTACACAAGCATCTTCACCATATATAAAAGGCAGAGAATATCTACCTTGTCGTCAGTGGGGACGTTTTGGTAATTGTGGTGAACCAACAGACGTTGCACCAGTTGCCACACTCCCTTGTCTTGGAGGTGGTTCAGGTCTGGGTCGAGGAGGTAAGGGAGGTCCAACTAATTGAGGCGCTGGCGGGGGTGGATATGAAGGCATTTGTTTTGGCGAGTGTAATGGTGATGCAGCTGGTGTTCCAGAACCAGATAATGGAATTCTAAGTGGAGCCTGTTGCTGCTGTTGTTGTTGACTAGTAGGTACTTGGGGTGAAGATAGAGCTTGTTGGTTTTGCGGTTGTGATTGGGGTTGTTGAGGTGTTGAAGGTGGAGGAATACCTTTCTTATCTTGGCCAGCTGCTAAATATGAGAAGACACATAGTACGGCATAACAAATTTGATCCGCCTAAAAAAATAATACATATATTTTGTAATAAAAAATTGTAATCCATATCTTTGATATTAAATAAAGAAAGCATTAATTTATTTATTCATTTTCACATTGATAAGCATATTTTACATGAGAAAAGCATAAGGGGTTAGATTAAGCAATTCATTTTTCTACATAACAATTACGATGTATTAAATTCGGGTCTTAAATATGCCGGCATGCAAAAAGACATAACATTGCTAGTGGACCAGAAATTAATAAAAAATAGGTTCCATTTTTTCCAAATTTTTATGTGTTATAAATTCAACACCAAAATAATAAAAATTCATTTTTCATTTGAATGAGGTGTTGACAGTCGAACTACGGTCAAAAACCTCTTTTCTTAATACCATTTTGTGCGTAAATGTATCCAATCATGCAGAATAATGTAAAAAAAAATTACCATAACAAAAGCGTAAATGATAGTTTCACAGTATATGATGCTACAATAATGAAAAAAAAACGCAAGCAGTTTTGATTGAGAAAAATCCAAAAAAAAATCTTACAATGAGAAAAACACGCATGTGATGAAATTTTGACAAAAGGTGTGTGTGTGTGATTTTACATTTTATGTATAAAAAATGTATTAATTGATTTTCATGCTGAGGCAGGAACAACATCGAGATCACATATGCGGCGTGTTAGCCAAATACTGAAAATTCTGTGTAAGGATAATATCATCTGGGTAGCCTAAAAAATTTATGATGCATGCATATCAAATATTATAATGAAAGAAAACATTTAAATTATACAAAAAAAAAATAATAATAATAATCAAAATTTTATTCAAAATAAATAGAATTGTTTTTCATGATTTACAATTTTAGAAAATTTTAATACTCTATAAGCAAGTAATACTAAAAGAGTCCCACTAGTTACAAATTTATGATTATCAATTGAGAATTATGTTTTCTTCGACTGATTATCTACCGGCTCCTAATTTTTATTTTTATTGAAAACACACATATATAGTAAAAGAAAGTACCACTACATTCCTTACTTTATAGTTTAAACTTCATGAAAGTGACATATGCTACTTTTTCACGAATCATAGATTTAAAAAAATTTAACAATTTTAGTGGCATTTAAAGTTTCAAATAAAACGAAGTTCACATTCAAATCTACGTGAGATTAATTTAAAATTGTATTTCATTTAATAGTAAAAAAAGTAAAATTTTTTCAAAAATTTAATTTAATAAAATTTTGAAAAAAAAATTAATTTATATAAAATTTCATGCAGAAAGAAAACTCAAATATATTTTCCAAATAAACTTACCATTGTCGATTTGTATTTTCTTTGAATTATTTGTCTGGTTTTCGGATCTAGAATTAAAATGAACATAATTAGTTCCTTCAAAATAGACTAAAAATTAAATGATACTTACTATATTCCTCTAAAATAAAAATTCCACCTTTTTGTGTAAAACATTTTCTGATATGATCCAATCGTACGAAAAACTGCAAAAAATTTTAAACAATTAAAATTTAACTTGATTATTTTTTGAAATTTTTTTTTTTTTACTAATTATATTATAAATATTGCAAAACAATTTTGCTAAAAAATGAATTGAAATTGCGGTAGTGATTTTAGGTGATTTTGATCCTAGACGTGTCCAAAAATATACCAAAAATAGTTTGCTAGAAATAAAGCATGCTGAACAAAAAGCTTTCATATAAAACTTGTTACATGCAAATAGCGTTTTTATTCTTACTGTTAAAAATAAAACTAAAAAAATTTTGAAGCGATAGGAATCTTAAGAGATGGTTGAATTAATTCATAATAATTTAAAGTTCAGCTTAAATTCTAACTAAAATTGTTGTATGAGAGCTTAAATTTTAAGTGATTTATTTTTAATTAATTTTCTAGAAAATAAAAATTTAGTGCGATTAATCGAGGATATTTATTTATATTTTTTTATTTATTTACATCACTCTAAAATAAAATGAAAAATGTGCTCTAATAATTTCTTTCAAAGAATTTCATGCAATTTTTATAAATTAATTTAGCAGTGTTTTACACAAAAAATTTTTCACTAAATTCCGAAGCTGTCGGTTATTTTTCTTGTTTTCGTAGAAGCCAAAAAAAATTTTTTGATTTTTTTAGAAAAAAAAAATTAAATCACATTTAGAAAAAAATAATAATAATCTACATATACTAGAAAAAAATTAATAGCAGGTTTTTGTTTAGTAAGGAGAGGTGTGAGTGAAAGGATTTTCGAAAAAAAAAATTAAATATGTCCTTGTTTAAAATACCCAATCAAACTACTTAATTAAAAGCTCTAAGTAAACTAAACAATGACTAAATTAAGTAATTAAGTACTAAAACTAAACGTTCAGAGTTATTTCAGATGTGGATGACATTAATATATACCTCAAAATCCTTTTGGGCCGATGATTTTTTCGCAATCCAATTTCGTAAATGAAGAATTTGTGTGTATCAATCAGTTGGTTCACGAAAATACAGAGAAAATTAAAACAAAAAATTAGAGATTTTTCTTTTTTTTTTTTAATTTTTTGCAACTATTTTTGTGTTAACAAAAATAACATTTCCAAAAAAATAAAAAATAATAATATTTAAAAAAAAAAATTAAAATAATGTAGAAAAAAAATAAACAAACAAAAATTGAGGACCATCTCAAAAGTTCCTAAGCTTCACAGCTATATTAAACAAAAGCAGAGCTTTTTCATATTAAATGTGAGAAAATAAATTAAAAATGAAAAAGCTCATGCTATCATTAAATTTTTCAAAAAAAAATAATAATAAGTTAAAACAAAAATAAGTCTTCTCTGACCACTCATTTTGGTTTCTTAGAATTTTGTCAAATTTGGGCATTCAACATTCAAATAAAAGAAAAATAAAAAATATTAAATTAAAAATAATTTTTAAAAAAGTTTTATTAAGAATAGTGAGTTTGTTTGCACATCTAACATGCATGCGATTTTTTAAGAAGAAAACGTAAAATAATTTACATCAAATAAAAATATAAAAAGTAAATTTATTTAAAAAGAAAATGTAGGAAAATCGGAAAATAAACTGATAGAAAGAGAAAAATTGTATAAAATTAATAAAATTTACTACCTTAGTAATTTTTTTTTTTTTTTGGAAAAAATTGTTGTAGCTATAATTAATATGATTATACAAAAAAAAAAAATTATAAATATATTATGTTGCATAAAAAGTCACAAAATTCTTCTCAAAAGGGCTCTATTTTTTAAAAGATTTATTCTTTAAATCCAATTAACAATAAAATTATTCATTCTTCTAATTACTAAATTCGTTATAGAGAGTGGACAAAAAAATTTTATTTTATTTATAAACAATTGAGTGGTCCTTTAAAAAACGCACAAGCATACATTTAAAAATTTATATATATATTAGTAACAAAAATAGTTATAAAAACAAAAATAATAAATAGATTTAAAAAAATAATAATAATAATAACAACTTGCGCATATACACAATTTTAATATTCTGCGCATAATCACTGAAATAACAATTTATTTTTTCCGCTATAATAAATAACAACAATACAAAAAAATTAAAAAGAAATAAAAAAATTTTTATTATAAAAAAAATAACAGAAACTATACAAATTTTCAAAAAAAAAAAAATGTCAACTTATGTTATGTCAATAATTTGCCAAATATGGCCAATAAAATATGTATAAAAATATTTATAATAATTAATCAATAACCACAAAAAGCATGCATTTATTTCATATTTTTTCCCATGTTTATTTATTACGAAATTTATTGCTTTATATGTAAAATGATTCTGTAAGTCTAAAAAAGTCTTTTTTTTTCTAGCGAAGTGGATAGGAGCCAAAATTAATTGCCTCTACAAGTAGATCTTTCGAGGATTTTCCTTCAGACCCCGATAACTAGCCACGGATTATTTAACTTCTTGAATTAATTGAGGGTTTAACTGAACTAAATTTGCTAATAAATTTATTTATAAATAATTTTCGAAAATATAGTAGAAATTTTAGTTTTTTTAATTGTGTTGATTTGATTCATCGCTATTAAAAGCAAATAAGTGACTTCATGTATTAGAATTTGTATCTACCGTATGCAAGTTGAGTTTATGGAGAGTAAACTCAGCTTTTACCATCTAAAGCTTTGGAAATCATCTGACTTATTTCAAGAAAAAAACTATAAACACTTTCAAATTGCTACAATTTTTTCATGATCAATTAAATTTATCATTTCATCTTTCTTACATTTACTTATAGAGAACTCTTCTGGTCATTTTCTCAATTCATACAGAAAATTTAATAGGTTTCATAGTTCATCATTTTTTTTTTTTTTTTTTTTTTTATTACTTCTTAATTGCTAATATTCGCCACCATGAACGCTACTGTCAAGCAGTAACGATCAAGCAGTTTCTCTACAATCAGTTAAACATAGATTCTTTCAGTGCTGACATCTACATTTCTTCAATTGGTACCCAAAAAATTGGCTGCCAGAATTATACATATATATTTCGAATCATTTTGCATATTTAATCCCTTCATTTTTTGAAAGTCAAGTAATACCGAAATGAATTACATTTTGGATTATAAATTCAACATTTTTATGACCAAATTTTTAAAAATAAATTTATAAAGCTCATAAAATGTGCTTTTTGCAAACATTATACATTTTATAATCCAACATGTATGAAAAAAATAAATAAATCTTTTTTTTTTTATTATAATAAACTCATGCGTAGGAACAATTCATAAGAAAACTTATGGAAAGATTAAATGACGATCGGCTTAAAATATTAATAAAAACATTTTCGGTGATTTTTATTTTTTTTTTATTTTGCTGCGTACAAATTAATTTTATCTGATTTCGATTTTTTACCATTTTTAAAATCATGCATAAAAAAATCATATTAACCCTCATAAATGTCGTATTTCACTCAATTACCCCATTCCCAGTAAAATAAGAAACCTGCACACTTTTTTAATCAATTTTAATTTACATTCAAAACAACTCATAGATTTTTATACCAAATCTAGATCGTAAACATAATTTCTGTACTTTCTATACCTAGTTTTTTTTTTTGATAAAGTGGGATTTCTTTAAAATGATTATAAATAATATCAATCGCTACAATAACTTTATTTTGGTGATTTTGAAGTGGATAATTTTCAGCAATCTAGATTTAGTATAGAAATTTATTTCCCAAACACACTTCTCATATCGGACACAAATTAAAGAAAAAAGAATAAAAATAAAAAAAAGAAATATACCTTGCTATTGGCAAATAATAATCCAACACCTTCCATACACACTTGCAACAAGCCTCCTTCGCCAGAAGTCATATCTTCGACAGGAAATTCTCCACCTAATTCTGGTGCAACTCCAGCTCGACCTCCCCTTTCCATAGCATCCTTGATACAGTAATATAAATCCTTGCACTACAACAACAAAAATTTTATAACGTCTTGTCCCATGAAATTACGTGTACCCAAATTGTACCTTCTTCGTGTAGTACTTATGCAACTGAGTCTGGGTACCGCTTCGTCGCCATAAGCAAATCACTTTATTTTTTGGACTGTATGTCATGTTTACTAAACGTTCATACCACCAACGTTCCACAATCACACCAGAAACTGAACGTAGTACTAGACCGTCGTCACGTACTTCCAAAAATCGTAATTCTCCATTACAATCGGCACCTTGTTGAACAGTAAATGTTTGTCGATGTGCTAATCTTGAAGCTAATGGTTTTAGATCAATGTCATTTCCATGCTGTAAATGCAAGAAATCATAGAATTAATTAGGCTGCCAGAAAACGGCACGAGAGCTAATTACTTGCTCACTGTGACGTGGCAAAAATATCTTCAAGAAATTTTCTCAGCTAAATTGTAAAAATAATCATAAAATGTTCTTACCAAATTATTAATTTGGTCCAATAATAAATTCACTTCTTGACTATATACAAAACCGATATGACTTTTGCCTAATAATCGTCGAACTTTTCGCTTAACTTCTCCTTTATTACAATTGAGCATTACTAATATTGCTGTCAAATTGAATAACATTGTCGATAATAATCGATCCTCCTCATGTTCCAAGCGTTTGCGCTCCGTTTCACTTAAACCTTTATAACGTTCCATCATTTCCCTGGGTCCCTATTCAAAAAAAAAAAAAAAAATAAGTACATTTAGTTTCAAACGTCGAAATATAATTTTTTATATCATTACCTGGTCCATGCCAACCATATCACGTTCTTGAGATACAGCATCCAAAAATGCATCCTCCCAAAATTGCATTTGATCCCACAATGAAGAACGTTCCTTACCCAGTAATCCCTCGAATAAGTATGTTCTTACTGCATCCGGAGATGGGGAAGTTGATGTTGCTAACATGTGCCCACCGTGATATCGAAACCCTGTACTTAACGATGATTTACTTGACCAAACACTTGAAGTTCGTTGTTTGGGTGCTTTTGGAAACTGTTTATGAAAATTTGTTTTTAGTATATATAACACAATTATTACAATTGAATTTAGTCTTGTTCGCTCATGACGCTTATTAAGATTCAGACACTCGATAACTATCGAATTTTAATATAATAAGGAATTTATTTTGAAATAAGACTTTTACGGCAAGTCTGAGTTGTTGCTCTTACGTAAACTTTGCGTTCAATGATTTAAAAAGTCTTACGTAGATTCGTATGCAAAGGAAAACAATTATAAAAGAAACAGATAACAATATAATAGTCTTTCTTGTCATTAAGTTTTCACTGTCTTTAAATTCTCGAGAAAGCATGCTCATAAAATCAAATTTCTTTCTAAAGAACAAACTTTTCTCATTTTAATAAGTAAAAGGCTTCTATAGAGAATTCTATGTTACCACAAAATACAATTTTAAATGAAAAAAAAAAAAACTGAATAATTTTTACACGTATAATCATTTTTGTCATATTAAGAGACAGGTATGCAGTATATAACTTGTTCTCACTTGACTAAACATGGCGCATCAATAACAACGAATTCGTAACAAGACTGATTAGTATATGTTTCTTTCGTTTTCATCTACCTCTAGTAAACTATTTTGTAAGCATATTAGTGTTCCTTTACTGAGAGCTTAAAAAACGATAACATACTAATGGCGAATGCACTCTGTAGTGACGAGTGACGGATCACTGAACTATATAAAATTTAAGCTTATTGTATATAAAATTATATCTTATTAGTCTGGGAGGTAACATTGCAAATGACACAATCATTTCAAGTCGATTAATTCATGTTGGAATTGAATGTTTACTAGCAGTCATACACTGTTTTGAAAGTCAGCAGGCTCCGAAAGGGTGGACGGGCACCATGAAAAATTCAATGCTACCTCCCGGACTGTATGATGATGGTAGCATTGTTAATTTTATAGAGTTCATAGAAAATAGCAAATCAGTGATGAAAAATTTTTAAATGCTGTCGAAGTGATAAATGATGAACCCTATAAAATTGACAATGATGAAAATTGTATACAGTTCGGTGAATCCGATGCTCGTTGCGAACCTCTCGTCGCTGCACTGTACATTCGCCATCATACAAATATTTCTCTCGTTGTTCTAACTCTTAGTACGGGAGCTCTTAAGCATGACAAATCTAAATACTAATAAAATACTAGATATGTCCGTTTGTTATAAATATAAACATGCTGAGGTGTCATTTAAAAAAAAAAAAACTCACATTAACAGTTTCAAGCTCAGTATCGGATACGGTAGAACGGAATGAGGATGATAGTGGGCCAGAACGATGTAGGGCGGGGCATGCTGGACCCGGTGTGATAGATCCGGCCAACGAGGGTGAACCTGACCCACCCCCACCTGCTCCCTGTATTCCATCATAAATAATATACAACATTGATCGGTTTTAAAACTACTATAGCAGTTACAAAAAAGTGTGATGTTCCGATATGCACCGATTTATGATAATGGCGATTCGCAATTATAATTATTAACTAGATGATTTTGAAAATGGAATTTTGGTGAATATAAATAGTTTATAACAAATGATTTACTTAATTTAAATTTACTACCTAAACTAAATTTATTATACCTTCAAATATTCCTAAATAAATTTTAATTTGAAATCTAAAAATAAAACAGATCTTCATACTCTTTATGGCATGTATAACACCTGTTAAGTTTATAGCAGATATTAGGCGAAATATATCGAGGCGATAACATAATCTTACATACAGTTCATTGGAATGTAGTTCTGTCGATTGTCTTAATCGTGAAGTATTCTGATAAGGCAACTATATTAACACTATTTCCATTATTATGTCTCCATCTAAATACAAGGTAGAGGTGTATATCGGAACACAAGCTAATAATTTTGTATTTACACATTTGATACTAGAAATTTTTGGATCTGAGAGGGGCTAATTTACATATGAATTTCATTCAGCAGAAAAAAACACTATTTTTATCGATCTTCTTGGCCCTGTAAAATTTAACTACTAAGATGCTATATCAATTAAAGACATATATTGAGGGACCATTTTTCAACAAACATTTACGTGTGTATTCTTTTGAAATAAATTGAAATTTACATGCTCAATTCACCTAGGAAATTTTAAATTTTTTATAATAATGCACAATCCTAAAATTCTGAAAGTTTAGGAGGTTTTTAAGTTTAAAAATTTCAAAAACATACACTAGAAAATTATTAGTGATACAAATTGGAAATCGCAAACCGACGATTAAATTGTTTCACCCGAAATTACTGAAAATTCTTCGCGAATGATGATAATTTTTACAAAATTTCGAAGAAACTTTCGTGGCTGTGAAAATCAATAAGCTGCAGAGATGTTTTTACTATAAGATAGATGGCAAACCTAATGTTCGCTAGCTATCTAAATTTTTAGTACAAACATCTGTGTTTTATACAAAATGGTTTGAAAAATTTTTGCTGTGCTTCGAAGCAACAAAATGTTATCGCATTTTTTCTTTTAAAATAACACTACCAGATAAAAAAGTTACTTATTATATTTTTTCAGCAATACGTATTCAGAAATCCAAGTTTGCATAGATTTCTGACCAAGTTTGTAAAAACAAGGATTATTTGAATTTTTGAAACTTTAAAATTCCTATTTTATACAGATTTTCAGTGGAATTATTTTAATAGAAAGAATTCGATAAATATAAATCGCTAAAATTTTCACCATCAAAATACACTTCGCCAGTGTATGATACCATATACAATTATTTTGCTATATCTACAATTTATTCTTATGGTTTGTGTCATGCAAAGCTATATATATTTTATATAATTCGCCTAATAAAATAAATTTTGTATGTACTTACATCTGAATCAAATGATGTCAATTTACTGAGTAACATATTTCGCTTTTGATTGAGTAAATCCTTAAAAATTTCTGTAGTTGATTGGTTATCAGCTAGCTCTGGTTCAATTTCTTGTAAACGTACTGATGGAGGATCGGCGGCAGAGGATTTTCTAGACGCATCCCATTCAATTGATCCTCGAGGACTAGAAGGTGAACGTAAATTTTCCTTACTACCGTAAGGACTTGATCCCTACAATAAGATTAAATTAATTATCCACGAATTATGCTAGAATGGATGAATAGCTGTACCTGTGAAAGTAACTGATTGTTAACATCTAAAGCAGATGCAGCTGTATCCACGATTTCCTTACTCCAATAATGGGTATGTGCAATTTCGTGTAATTGAAATGCGGATGCCATTCCACCGAGGCCAAAATTACTATATGTTACTTCAAGACCATGCGTAATTGCTATTAGCACTTTTAGCATTCCTTTCCATACTGGCTTTGGAACACACTGTAAATATTGGGAAAAACAGTTAAGAAATTTTAAAACGGAATATTGTTTCCGGAATATTGCATGAAAAATTTTGGTTTTCCCGCGATTTTTAAAGTTAGAAACAACCACATACCACATCATCAATATGATCATCGGGTGAAATTTTCTTATCCAAAGTTCGATTTAATTTGCTGAGAACAAAATTCCTATAAGATTCATCTTCCATAAGTTTTTTCAAGCGATTTAACTTCAACCACCCAACACCTTCGCCTGCTAGGACTTGCGTGACAATCTAAAAAAAAATTACAGAATATCAATTTTCGCACCAAATAAAATAAAGAATTATGAATTATACTTACATCCTTTAAAAACGCTTGATTTTCGGTATTACTTGTTGATCGTTCGGCAGATTGAATCCTTTGAATTTCATCCGGATTACGTGGTTGCGTGTGTTTAATAAGTGGACTTCGTTCAACTAAGCCCTTTGGACCACGTGGAAATGGACCAAACATACCACCTGAACTGCTTTTTGTATCTTTTTGATTAACTGCCTGTTTATGTTGCTGAGTTTGTTGTCCTTGCATTGGTTGCTTTTGATTTTTAGCTAAGGATAAAAGTTATTAGATCTTAAAGTTTGCAGACATAAAATATTTTTCTTACATCCAAATAAATCTGAAAACATGCTGGAAGTCGTGGCTGCAATTCCATTTAGATCAGATCCAATATTCGAGAAAAATTCTCGTCCTGTACTAGCAAGCATCCCACCACCTCCAGTATGTACTAGAGTTGTGCTGGAAGAATCTCGACGTTCGTTTGGTTGTCTAGAATCTTGAATATCGCCCTAAAAATCGCATCGAATGAATATTTTGTTAAAAAAAAAATTTCCTAGAAATTGTTACCTTATATAATCCTTTTTTCTGTGCAGCCTCTTTTGCACTTTTTGTCAAATCGCCAATTGTACTTTTTCCTACATAAGTTAAATCATCCAATGTGTTTTTGCTCACAGCAGTTGCGGTTTTACTAGCTTCTAATGCAGTTTTACTTGCTTCTTGCATACTTTTTGAAGCTTCTTCTGCAGCTTTTTTAGCATGAATTGTAAGCTGTATGAAAAACATAATTTTTTAGAATACTATATTAGGCATCAACTGAGAGGCAGTAAAAATATGAAACTAGTGATTTTTATATGCTGACTCATTTTCTATGCCTCTCAGATGTAAAGAGATGATGATAAGCAATTAACCAACATATTTACAACAGCGAACATCAAATAGTTACTTTACCTTATCTAATGGTGCAAATATTTTTCCATCATCAGTTTGTTCCCCAATTTTATCACGAGCTTGTACTTTTAACTATAAAGAGGATGCAACATAGACGTAAGAAAAAGCGAAAAAAAAAATATTTACAATCATTCAACATTTTTCCATTCAAAATTTGCCGATTAAAAAATAAATTTTTAATATATGAAATTTTATACAGCAAACATTCCAATTTTACAAAATTCGTCATGTTAAGCCTCGCGTGTTTTTTCATTGTCATTTCTGATAGGAGCAAACTAAATATTACGACGTGATTTAGGTTTTGAAGAACGAGTTTTGTCATTTTAAAATAAATATCAAAAATCACTTTCAAGATATTAAAAAATATATAAAACCATTTTGTAAATGCCTTGAATATTCTGTCAAAACTTCTAGAATCAGATTCCATGGATTGACATAAATTCGAGTAAAAGTCAATTATGGAACAATGATAACCAGTCAACACGCGAAACAAAACGTTTTACACATTCAACATTCAAATTTTACGAAATTTACACATCAAATATTCAAAAATAAAATGATAACGTTACCTTGTCCATATGGGCAAGCAATCCATCCTGGCTGCTTTGTCGCGTTGTCTCTCGAACTAATTCCTTCGCTTGACTCGCAAATTGTTCGAATAATGATCCTTGTGATCCTTGCCGTTGAACACCATGTTGACTGCCAGCAGATCCAGGTGGTGTCGCTGATAAGGGACCAGAACTACTTGTCACCGATGCAGGACTAATTGATGAACCAAAACTTGATGTTCGAGCTAAAACATTCCCCACACTTGGCTGCCTTTGTAACATTGGTGTAATTGGTACCTTAAAATCAAACAATTTTATATGAAGAAATTTCCAAACATAAAAGAATATCCCAAAACGTACTGGCGTCACTGATCGTCCTAATCGCGTTGTCCTTGGTGTGTGTGGTCGATCAGTTGAGGCACTATCACTACCCATACTTGCCGTTGGCGAATCTGGTTTTAGTGTTTGGCCACTCACAATTGTTTTTGGTGTGGTTGTTGAATTCGAATCTGATTCATTTTCAAAACTACCCTCACTTTTTTTAATTTGCTTATCACAAATTTCCTCTTCATTTTTAGTCCGTTCACCGAATTCCATTTCGGAATCACGATTAAACGATGGAGAACTTAAATCGGAATGACTGCTAGACGAAGATTGTGGTGAATCTGGTCGATCGTCAACACTTTCTTCGACACCCGGATACTGTAAAGTTTGTGGGGGATCATAAACTAAACTGGGATCTAAATTTGAAGATAAGGTATTTGCTTGATTATGACCAGAACTGCCACTGTCATGATGTGAAGCGTATCCTGGTGACAGATCTGATGACACCATTTCCGAAACAAAATCACTAAGCGATGAATAACTAGAACTTGTACTTTCAGCACCCTCCGAATCGGATCCACTTTCATCGGTTGGTTGATTCTCATGCTGTTGTAATGATCGTAAGGCACCGTTTAATGAACTCCCATCATCCCATACAACAAATTTCATTGGTTCTAAAGTATGTGCGAACCATTTTGGTTTGTCCCCAATTTGTGATGGATCGAATATACCAGTTTGAACACGTAAAAACGCAACGTTTGTTGGTGTTAATGACCATTCTGCCAAAAATTCTACTGCCTGAAAAAAATAATTGTTTTTTTTTACAAGGTGGTGCATTAAAATATGAAACATTTTCTGATTTGGTGAGATAAAAATTTCTGATTTTCCAAGATATATGTGGTATAACCTAAAGAAAATTATTTTTTTTCAAACATTTATAAGCATTGATTTAAATAAGTTTAGCAAAATTGGATGCTACAACTGTGTAATATAGCACCATTTCAGAAATTTTTTTAATTAATCCAAAATAGCAGATAACTTACTTGAGTACGAGCAAATCGATTCAAAAAATTTGACGCTCGTGGTCTGGATCGTAGAAAACTATTAATTTGAAATGCAACCACCGGTCTTGGATACAATCGTAGCGTTCGAGTATGTTCCGAAAAATTTGCCAAGACATTTTGTGAATTAAAGAATCGTACCATTGCCACCCGGGTTGCAATATCAACCGAATCTACATCGTTACCATAAATAAATGGATTAAAAACATTCCCTTGTGCTTGGGGTCCAGCTAAAGATGGTCTCTGACTGCCACCTATACCACCCGTTGGAATTTGAGCAATTGACATTCGATGACCTGGACCTGTCGTTTGCCCTAAATACTGTTGAGCTATGTGATGTTGATTTGCTTCAGACTGTTTTCTTGATGGTGTAACACTGGATCGAAAAATTTCAAATTAAAACTTTCGACGTTAAATGTATATTCGAAATTACTTACCTTAGACTATAAGGCGTTGGAATACTTTCACGTCTAGAAGGCAACAAAACGGGTGTAGAAGGCCCTGTATTACTTGATGCCATACTGCTTATTGCCTGTTGTGAAAATTTTTATTAGTCTCCTGATATGTAAATCATTTTGTCGTAGACTTTCCTCAAACTTTATGACACCCAAAATACAATGACTTCATGGTTCTGTTCCGTGTCGACGCTGTTTTTGTAAGGGAGCATCTAACAACCTTTAATTTTGTAGTATACTTTTTGGAGAGATGAAAACCAATTATATAGAAATCGAAAAAAATCCCTAACCAATCTATTAAAGTTTTCTAAAAAATTGGGCTAAGTCAAATAAAACTCTATTAGGATTGAGTTAACATATATTCCTCAGAGAAAAAAGTTAGGTTATACTCTACTGAATAAATATTTAACTTGGTCGAAATGAGGCATTATCTCCTAATATCCGATTTTCATAAAGTTTGAGTAAGTCATTTTCAATCTAAATTTCCATTCGCTCTAATTGCTTTCCTCTAGTAAAATGTTTTGTGTTTCTAAAATGAATTTTTGTATATAAAATAAAATTTTTGTATCGAAAAGAAGCCTTTTCTAATTTCTACAATTCTACAGTGTTGGTTATTTACAATAATGGTTTTCGGAATCAGTAGACAGAAAAATAAAAATAAAAACGAAATATTTTGATAATAAAATTTGTACAAAGGCCGAATAATCTCATTCAAATTTTGCATGTCATATTTTTTTAATTATAGGATCTACAGATTCCAAAAATCTGCTGTTTTATTGGATTTTAAGGCAAAAACTATTTCAATAAGTGCAAATCAGGAAAATAAAATATATAATAAAAGCGTTTTTTTCTAATATAAAAATTTAAATACGAATATTTACTTCTGGCCCAGCTGTTTGATCCATTAGTTGCATAGCCTAAAAGGCAGTAAAATTTTGTATAATTTTTTTGTTATTTTCCCAATTATTTATTTATTTATTTATTTATTTTTTGGATCAATTTTGTTCTAGCAAATACTAATGTTTAATAGTGGAATTTGATTTTACCTGTTTTAGATGATTCTTTAGGATTGTAGATTCAGGTTCGGGCAACATTGGTAATTGATCATCGCTGCCACTTGATGGAGCTGTTAATTTTGTTGAATCTAAATCCACTAACCAAATATCATCGGGTAGCCTAAAAAAATATTTAATAAACAAGAAATTTTTGATTTTGATGATCAAATTTACCTAAAATTTTTCTTATACATTAAAAAACTTGCTGGTAATCCAATAACAAATGGGGTTGGTGCTAATAAAAGCTGGAAAAATAAAAAAATAGATTTAAATTTTCGGACACTGAAAAAAAACATATCTAATTAGGACAAGTACTTGTAAATTAAAAATTGAAGCCTTAGAAATAGGTCATTTTAGTCCGATTACCAAGCTAATTACCAAAGAGGCTCTTAGCGAACATATTTATTATTTTTGTAGTGACGTGCAGGAATCGAGCCCATACTCAATGAAACTGTTAATGAGTAACTGAATTAATCAATTGACCTGAGTGAGCCTCGTGGCATTGGTAAAAAGGAATTGATTTGTGTAGTCTGCTCCCAAAATTAGGATTTCCTGTCTGCTTTCAACTTTCATCACAAGTAGGATATGTCTATATTCGTTATCAGCTTACCTGTTCCGCACAGCTCATACATGTCGGTAACAATGGAATAACTGGAAACATGTATTCCAATGGATATAACATTGTAACAAATGCCATAACAGATAATGATAGAGCATTATAATCACGTGATTGTAAAACAACTTTACATTCCAATAAAATTAACGATAATACTTTTAAACACGTTTCAACACCTAATAACTCTAATGGTAAATGTAATGGAAAATCAACCATTGAGAACCGTGTATGATCTGGAAGCGCAAACATTAATGGTTCATGAACACTGGGTGATAATACTTCAATTTCGACACGAGTCTTCCCTGGTACAGGAACGGGTGCAGAGAGTAAACGTAATATCCATGTTTCAATTTCACGGACATCGTGTAACACTATTGATGGCGTGACATCGGTCGCTTGCCCTGTTAACACACTCCAAACTGTATCCCTAAAATTAAAAATACAATAAAAAGTGATGTTTAAAAAAGAATTTCTGAGATATAGAAAATGAGAAAATTAAATTACTTAGAAAATTTTATCAAAAATTTGTCCTACGGTTTTAAAACTTAAGGCTTGGTTTAGAGAGAAACTGTCTCATTTTCAATATTTACAACTTGTCACGAAGCACCCACTTACCTGCCAACTTGACGCGAAGCGCCCACACGCCGTGGACTTGACGATTCATTACAAGCGTCAATTAATCGTTTTAAAATATACAAACATTCACGAAATGTTGAAAAAAATGGATGATGTGTTAACAAACATAACGATGTTAACGAATGATTTCGAACACGTTGCCGTTTTCGACTTGCACGTGGCGATGGTGAATGACTTCCACCACTTTCAGAGTCATTACTTGGTGCTGTTACTCCTAATCGTGGTGGTATTATTGTTGAATCGCGTGCACTACTTGTTAAATTTGATTCACGTATTGCTAGGATATCAGAATCACGGCGACTCGGACAATCTTTTTCAGAATCGCTTGGACCTATATTACTACTCCTATAGTCACTAAAAAGAAATCTCGGTTATAGGCCTTGATAAGCTTGGTATATATTTTTGTAATCCAGGCATATCATGAAAATTAGGTCTCATTCAAACAGAATACGATTCCAAAGTGGAAGCAGAACGCGGAATAATTCTTGGCTTGTCCGATAACTTCTGCTAGTCGCATTTTCTTCGATTGAGACCTACAGATATCAACTATCGTGGATCGTATTCCAAATAACGTATTCCAAAATGAGAATGCTACATGAAATTCTCAAATTCTCAGACTTCAAGAACTTGCATTTCATAAACCATTGTGTTATAAAACCGTTTTGTTGTTTTAAAAAAAACTAATTTTGGGTTATATTTGAAAAAATTCTAAAAGATATTTACTATTAGATAAAAAGGTTTTGAAAAATTAATGCATCATTTAATCACCAATAAAATCACAACCTGGATAATGATGGCATTCTGTTGTTCAAGATTTTTTTAAATAATTTTAAAAAAATTTCATGATACACGCTGTATTTTTTCATCATTCTAAAATTAAATAGTACCTAGAGAATGCTGAATCAGAACTTTTCTCCATAGATTTCCGCCATGATTCCCTACGGAATGTTAAACTTCGGTCACGTCTATTCCCTGCATTATTTGCGCAAGCGCCTGGTAAACGTTCAACTGGTCGATAGAAATTCACACATATACCATAACGTGTTTTACCAGAATCTTTATCGGTTAATGCAAACACAAAGGATGAGGCATCTCGTAGCGCTTGCCTCCGTGGCCCAACTGATGAACAACCTTCTGGTTGACAAAAGTACACCATATCACATGGTAATGGGAAATCTTTATGATCTTGTGGTGGATATCGGCGTAAAAGTTCAGGATACTAGGAAAAAATTTACACACTTTCGTTATATATGTACAGTATGTAACAGTCGAATATTTTACCTCAATAAAATATCGGGAAACACTTCAATTGTTTGGATTTATTCAAATGTAGATTTAATATCGAAATTGTTTTTTTTTTTTTTTAAATCGTTATCTCTCAAAGTATAAAAATTAATAAAAAATAATTTTCGTTTTTTGAAGAAATCCGAATAATTGATGTCGCTATAAAGAATAGGTATCTTACCTGTATGGGTGGATTTGAGGGACCCCTGGCTGCATTTGTGTTTCTAGCCCCGACTATAGCCAGGTAATCTATAAGTCGGGGACATAGGAATGTTCTTTGTATGTCACACATTGTATTGAGAAGGGTCACCTTCTCATAAGGAACTGTTTTTTCGAATTAACACTCATTAACTGCTTTTGAGTATTGATTTTTCTTTGATTTAATATCAGTTTCATTGTGGCTGTGACTCCATTTAAAATCTGTAAAGAAAAATGAAATTAATGTTTCTGTCAAAAGCATTGATTTTCTAAAAGTCGTACACTCTTGAATCGAAATTATTTTTTTGCTCACAAATAATGCAAAAAATAATTATACACAATATGAGATGATATTTGATATGTCCAAACTAACGACATAAAAAACGTGATAAAATCGAAGAGAATCCAAAATAATTATCATAGAAAGTCTTCCGACTAATCCGACCTCTTTTCATACTCTGTAATTAATACAAAGTTTCTCTCTCTTTAATCCTCCTTGATTTTAAAAATAAATGCATCTGTTAATTAAATTACTTTTAGTTTTTATTCAATTTCAAAACAGTTTAAATTCAAATTTTTGTTCAAGTCAATTATTCAATCACAAATGATTTGAGTATCAAAGTTTGAACCATTTTATTAAAATGAATATTAGTAAAATACACTAAATAAGTACTACACCTCCAGTAAGCAGGTAGCTTTACCATGTAGAATTCTCGAAATAAGTTTTGATATAATATCATATAAATTTCTCGAAACACAAAATTAAATTTTCACTAGAATTCATTAAATGAATTTAATAATGTAACATTATCTACAAAAGGAAAATAAACACAAATGCAATAATTTTCAAATGAAAATTAGGTCAGAACAGAGGCTCATTGACCATTATTATACGTATATAGGAATTATATATACTCTGCGAGTGTATTATTATATGAAAAGGAAAACACACAGTAGGTAACCTAGTTTTACGGAATCAAGTGCAAAAGCAAACTGATTTCTATAGCACATAGCTGATGTAGCAGCTCCCTGGATACGACAACGATATCCAACATGTCTGTGAATTTAATATATATATCATTATATATTGGGTATTAAATGTTTTTATGGGTGGATATATATTTCACTTCTGGTTTTCTCCCATTCAAAATTAGGTCACTCTCTGAATATAAACAAATATTTATCTAAATTATATGTTACGCTTTAAATAGGTTATTATCGTATAAAAATGGCGTTGATTACATTCATTTAACAAATTTTTCATTCTAGTTTTTGTTTTTAAGGTGTTTTTCAAAGCCGATTATAGAATCTTTAATATAGAATGTAATATCATTTTATAAAATAGGTCAAGTTCATGACCCATTTAGTGTTAGAGTATTAAGAGGGGAACTGCAACCTCGTTCCTTGTACCGAGACTTCTTGGTCCTCTGTTCACTCATTTAGAAAACTCCATCACCTGAAGGTACAGATGACTTCTTGCACAAGGTGACAATTATATTCTGATTAAGTTCTTAGTGGTGCCGGTAACTTCGTTCTTATCCAAGCGATGACAATGTGATCAAGCAACTACCTGTTTTATTATTATTATTATTATAATTAACCCTCAACCGCCAGTCTAAGTAGTCAAATGGGTGTAGGTATTAGCGCGTTTACTCACTTGGCCACTAAGCTGGTTTTGAATTATCCATAATACTATTAAGAAAAATATGAAAGATGATTATGAAAGATTTTCCGCAAAGAAAAACACCGAGTTATTTGTGCTGAATATTTGGTTTGAAACATGAATAAAATATAAAATTAATACAATAATACAATAATAAATGTCTCTTAAATAATAAATAAAGTTTTGATGTATATTTTTTGAACAAACGAGGATTTTATAGAGCATAAACTTCCAATTAATTACATTATATCTTTTTATACGACATTTGTTTTAAAATCAAATGAAATTCTTTTCAAATGATAATTTTCATTTCTATTTAATGCAATTACAATTTATAATAATACTTATAAATTGAATCTGTAATGTCAAATTAATGAAAATATACCGCATTTGACGGAATATATTCTAAGTTGTATTTATCATTGATTTAGATAAAAATTATCTCTATCATATTTTTTTTGCTGTTTTTTGCATTGCTGTTGTTGGGTTTCCTAGAGTAATTAAGGTCTAGCGAAACCCAAAAAAACAGTAAACATATTATGGATAATTTTCGAGATAATGTTAATGTTTGGATTTTAGGTGATATTTCAAAAACTACCAATCCAATCGTAAAATGAATTTTATTTTTGAAATCTACACGGCCAAACTACCGTTATTAACATAATTTAATCGAAATGCAAGAAAAAACAATATTCTTAATTTTTTTAAAGGTACCTTAAAGAAATTACAAAATCCAGAAAAAAAATTAGTTTCTGATTTCGATAAAATTAAGTTTATAAGAGTAGTTTGACCTGTATATTTCAAAAACAACATACAATAACGATTGGAAGCGTATTTTTCGAGATAACATCTGAAATCCAATCCAGAGGTCACTATTTCGGACAAATTTCAAGCAATTTTAATGGTTTTTTACAGATTAATAAAACCACGTAATGTATTAATGTGTGTATAATTTATCCCAATCAAACGCAATATAACAAAATTTCATAATACTCCCCTTAAAAGATTGCCGAAAAGTAAAATTTGTATTTGCTAATAAAATCAGGTAAACTATTTAATTAATCTTGCGCTATAACTTTACATTTTCTAATCGTATTGGTCTACGTTTCTTATGGATCATCCGGTTTATATAATTAAATTATGTGTATTACATTAGGTAAATGTCAGATATGAAAAGCGCGGCGACCTTATGTCTACTATATAATTGGCAAATACTAAAAATAGAAAATTATACTGATAGAAAAACATGTTTATCAAAAAAATATTTCAAATTAATCATGTTTGCCAATTAGAAACGCGTATATTCTCAATTCATGCGCGTGTATTGCGTACAAAACCTGCTAGAGGGTTATTTCTTGAGATATTATATGTCTTATCTCTAATTATTCTTCGTCAAGTATCTGAATATAATATCATTAAATTTCACAACGATGGAATAATTAGTTTACTATTTATAAACAAAAGGATAGAGTATATTAAGAGGGGAATCGCAACCGCGTTTCTTGTACCTAGCCCTTTTAGTCCTCTGTATCCTCTTTTAGAACACTCCTCGTCACCTGAAGACGCAGATGCCTTCTAACCCAAGGTAACAACTATATTGTGATTATATTGTTGGTGGAGCCCGTTACTTTGTTGTTATCCAAGCGATGACAGTGTGATCAACCAACCGTTTATTATTATTATTATTATAACTGATCAAATTGCCGCTCCGTGGATTTGGGTGAAAGTACTATATTAATGCCATTACTCATTTGTCCAAAGAGCCGATTAGCAAAAGGGTAGCTTCCCACCATAAAAAAATAATTGATAAAACTATTGGCATAAGACAGTTTATGAAATAAAACATCAAAATTTGTCGGTTATTTATCCAAAAAAATATATATAAAGGTTTATTTGAGCTTTTTTAATATTTTTTTAGAAGTCGATACAATGAAATTGAATGTTATATTGCGCAAACAATAATAGAAAATATTTGAAAACAAGTGATTAAATCGAATTGAATTTCAGCAAACAAATCGAATTGCTGCAATTTGTGATTTTTTTAATTTTTTATGACTTTGTTTTAAAAATAATTAAAACTTTACGTGTAACGATGTTGTGCTAATTTGAAAATGAAAGATGCGTTGGTTTTTAAAAAATTGGATTTAAAAAGCATTTTATACTATTTTTTAGTCTTTTAAAATTTTTTTATAGAAAACAGAATTCTATGAAAGAATATTGACTGGTTAGAATAACATTTAACATAAAAAATAAAACAGTATGACAAAATATGTCAAATAATTCTACCAAACAATGTATTTTTTTTTTTGTTTGCTATTTAATATTCTTACTTCATAACAGACGACAGTAATGATCATTATTATATTTTTTTAAATAATATGAAAATGTCATTTTTTTCTTCTTGCTCACATAAAAAACTTCAATGAACTTTATTTACATACAGAAAATCTTTTTAATCTAAATTTATGTAGGCTACGCTACCCTCACATAGTATATCATATCTATAAAATGTAATATACATTCCATACACATGTAGAGGAATGTTTATGACATTTATATTTTACGATGGAAACAGTGAGTTCCAGAAAAAGAACTTCTATGAAAGATTAAAACCGTTGGAGATCAAGTTTACCTTTCGAAGCCTATTATGCCGTCTCTTCTGAATCTATACCATTCTTATTCATGGCTTGCTTCATCTAGATTTGTAGACAATAATACGTATGTTCTCTTTACAAAAGATTGGATTTCTTAAACATCCATTTCGTTCATTTTCATCAAAGCTGAAGGACAAATATCCAGTCTCAAGAGTAATAAATGACTTTTAAGTCCACAGGTTATCTGTAAATACCTGGCTATCACCTGTTGTTCCTCTACAGTTTGCTTAATACCTCCAATTATTATCGATAAAGTTTAGCACATAATAATTAAGGGTGAAGGTGGTCTGTCTTCTAGTTATTGTTTAACCGAGATTTGGTCCCTGGCAAGAGATTATCGATTTTTTGCTACATAGTATTACGTTGCCTCTTCAACTAACATCCATATCGGAGTAACCAATTTTGTTCTGGCCTAAATTTCGAGTTACTCGAGTATTCCACGTAATTGAGAACTTCAAATAGATATAAATCTCCCCGTGCAACGCAAAATTTCCTCCAGGTTTGTTGCTGAAAATATGAAAGAAATCTCTAATTGTAAGACAGTATCGATCTAGCATGAAGATTGATTATTTTTGTGGGTCCTCATACATCACAATTCAAAACCAAACTCGACTTAGCTTTTTAGACTATGCATACATGTTTTAAAGTTAATTTTAATAAGTGTTACCATACTAGCAACTTCTTAAAGTAGAAATATTGGATAGGAGATGAGATATCCTGATTTTCTATCCAAAAAGCAGGTTTTCGTAGCCAAGTTAACTTAAAATTAACCTACCCAATAGATGTACCTGCATCCATGTCTCTTGCTTTGCCAGATATCAATTTTAACAACGGACATTTCTCCTTCTAACAAAGGACTCAATCTTTCCAGGGTGTCATAAATATGAGCGGTGACTTCTTAAGATTATTCTCAAAATTATGCCTATATTTCACATTGATTTATGACCGTTTTTGCTTGCACAAATAACTGCATGGCAAATATTCAGTGGTAAATAAAATATTCTGGATATTTTTGCAATGTTTAGTCAAATGAGTATCATTTCTAACTTGGGATTAATATTAATCCCAATTAAAAACACTTACTAACAAGCGGAAATATTTGGAATATTTATTTTGGAAGACTCTGTATCATATAATGTTTATGCCATTAAAACCATACTACTTGGAAATATTTATGGCATTTCAAGTTTAAATAAATACGTAGTTGCTTTAATTGATCTGTGGGTAACTTAGAACTGGAACATAATATATGTTTCATAGTTGTACAAACACGTGTCATTTCAGTTTTATTAAAGTTTAATTAAATTTATAGATTGTAACAAATTGCAACAGAAAAACTTATTAACTGTAACCTTATAGCTACGATCATCCAACAAAGTCAAACTTTAAAAAGAATTATCCAATTAAATTTATGTCTTTTAATATAACTTTAATGTATACAAAAGATCGGTATTCATCTCATTAAGGGTGTTGGGACTCTCATCTTGTTGGCACTCATACTAATTCCTTCAAATATCTTCCTCAAACTAATCCGATAATTTTCATTTAAGTTTACTAAAAGCGGAAAGTAATCGATTAATGGAATGGAATTTCTTTTACTAGAATTTGAAATAAGAGCTTTACTTAAAAATCAATATTGCCTTAAAATAATAATTCAGTTGTCATCAGATTAATTCAGATTAAATTTCATTTTTTTATGAATGATAATAAAAACCGTATTCCAAAGGGGGATGGATAGGCGAACCCTTCGAGGGACACGAGGAAAAATTTAAGGACTGAACCATGTTTTTCTTCAGAAATTGTCCAATAATTTACATTGGTTCTGTTCGACTTTTTATAAGCTTTAAAAAGTCCAAAAAAAAGTTATTTTCGCTGTTTATCTTCTAGAGTAAATAAGGTCTAAATAAGAAAAACAAAACTAACATTTAATTTACGTTTGAATTAGTAGTTTCGGAGATATTGATATTCGGAAATCGATCCGAAATATTGTCCTACAATTTATGAGTCACAATTACCTTAAAAACGTATTTTTATCAAAATCGGAAAACATTCTCGATTCTTAACACCCCTTAAAAGACACACCTTAAAAATATTGTGAAAAATCAGTAAAATATTTTTGTCTCAAATTCTATAAAACTATGCTTGTAAGATCATTTTGATCCATACATTTCAAAAATAGTATGTATTTAACGATAAGCGGTGTACTTTTCGAAATATCGGCTGAGAATCAATATGACGGCATATATTTCGGATCTTTTTCAGGTAATATCTCCGAAACTAATCATACAAACGGAAAACAAATACTTTTTGAAATTGATTTTATTTTACTTTTTCAATTTCTGATGATATTTATTATAATTGCTGTCATTCCCTTCGAAAGGCCGAGGGCCTAAAAATTAATAATCACCAAACATTATCCACAATTGAGAACGCATATATCAAATTTTAGCCTCTATTCTATGACACGTAAATCTGACGGGTCTCTGCAGTTAATTCATAAAGAATTATACAAATTCCAAAACAAACCCCTTCAATTTAACCTTGATAATAAATTAATAATAAATGAAGACTTCGGAACGGATACACAGTTGTTACACATAAAATGTCGATTTGATTACGTCATACCAATGTCTGTGTTTTCTAGGGTAAAGTATAAATAAGGTTTCATCATCTCATAATAGAAAATATTAGTTAAGAATTTTCACAATACATTGCAGTAATTATTTAATTACATGTTAGCTTATGGTTGCAAACGACGTAAATGGAGCAAAAACAAGTGTAGACAAACCCTTTTTTTTTGTTAAAATACGTAAATTGAAAAGGATAAAAGAATTTGTTTTTTTATTAAAATTATTTAATTAATTTTAATAATCGGCTTATGAAGTTAAAAAAATTAAGCTTATATAAAAATTATTTGGACTATGAAATTAAAAAGCTAATTCACCGTTTTTAGATTATCTCTAAAATTTTATCAATTGTTTAAATGCATTGTGTATACTCATTATATTGATTTCTATAAAATTTAAATTTTGAAAGTATTTACAAACTTTCAAATGGCTTTTTGTTTGGTTCATGAGTTAATAAATCAATCATCTGGAACCTGTCGATTTGAAAATTTTATTAGCCTAATTCTAGAAGGTTAATATTTTGTTTGATAGAAATTAACACAGCCAGTAGGAAAGTTCGTATAGTATTCACCAGTATTCTTCGGTTAAAATTCCTGCAAATGTGCTCCTTGATTCATTTTTAAGGTGCAACAAAACTGCTATCCGAAATAAGGTGGCAAAAATGAGCTTCTGCTTGATGTGGTAAAAAAAGGGTGATTATGGTTATTAAAAGTGGATAGCGTATTTTAACTTTAACGTCTTCATTTCTGGAAAATGGTTTAAACAATACATAAAAAAGAGCCCCTAACGAAATAAGTTAATGTCAGTTCAAAAATTTTACTGCATAACTGTTTATGGCGTCTGATTTCAGATATGGAGAATTTTAATGTAAAATTTTCTAAGACTTTTCACTTATTTTTCTTCTATTATAAGTCACAGTACGTTAAATAGTTATGATTTTCATTGATTTTCATGCTTTTAGAATGTTTATGTGACTACGTTATATACCAAGCCTGAATTCCATTTGTGAAAAACTCTTATAATATTAGTTTTTCTTGAAAAGTGCAAATCTACAGTTATTAAGCCACAAATAGTGTTGATTTTCATTGATTTTCATGCTTTTGTAGCAAACTTGAAACGTTTCCTTTTTAAAAAATATGCTTATCGTATTAGTTTTTCTTTCTCCGTACAAATATCAAAATTTTGATTAAGATTTCGTTTATAATTTTACTTTTTAATCAAGCCTTAGATCTCTCTCTCTCTGCCTGTCATCAAAAATGTTTTTTAATTTGAAGTTTAATTTCAGAAATTACAAGAATAAAATGTCTGATAAATCTACAACAAATTTCTCTTTTATTAGGCCCGTTGTATAAAATGAGCTATAACAAACTGTTATAAATAAAATTCGACCTAACTATTAAAGATTTCTTCATTTATAAACTGTAATTTGACCTCTAATGGCCTTCAAATGATTACATAATAAAAAAAAGAATATAATTAATATTTCATCAAAATCAATTAATTATTAAAGCAAACATGAAAATTGAATGTCTAATAAAAGAATAATTCTTACATAAAGAAAATAGCAATCTATTTTTCCAATAAGAAATGGGTTTTAAAAAAAAAATTCGAATACTTTCTTGAACGAGTAGTGTTTATGTAATCGGTTCGAAGTATTATTAGGGTTATGTGTGTATACATACAACTCATGTATTAAAGAGCATCCATCGTCTAATATATTGAACGGTTCTCGTTCATCGGTCGTTCCGACCACTGCCACCATCAGACATACGGCTGGTACAATCATGTTTTCTCGGTTTGTTAAACGATATAGTCGATGTAGGATGGTGAATAGCACGATGTTATGAAAACGCGATGGTATTATCATTGAGAATAGTTTGGTGATATTGATCGTTTGATTGGGTGCCATCGAAACTATTTCATAAGTTAAAAGTTTTCGGATTCTATTGTGTAGAGCGATATTTTGAAAGTGCTTCTTCCCATTCAGTAGATAGTGGACAATCTGCTCTAATTTATTATTATTTTTGTTATAAATGCGCCATTTTGTGTGTGGTTTGATTTAATTGGTAGTATTCGATTTTTCTTATTGCACCGAGCCATAAAAGAGTTTATAGAAGAAGAGTCGTTCTGAAAGAAGCATTGTATTGTCTATGTGCGGCTTCATTCAACTCTTGCCTATTTCTACGATTTAAATTATCGCATGAGGATCATTTTGAATCCTTTCAGGAGAATATCACGGTGGATTTGAAGGCTGTGTCAAAAAGATAAAAACTGTTTCGAAGAGTCAACCTCATTAACGGTTTGTCTGTAAGGCTAAAGATTATTTTACTGATCAGTCATAGCATTAACTAATAGGCAGGTAAAAATTTGGTACATGGAAGTGTAACAACTTTCTGTTTCAGATCCCGTAAAATTTTCTATTTGTCTTCACAGGCATCAAATTGATAGAAATTCGTTTTTTATTGTATTAGAAAGATGTAAAAACCATTTTGTTGCACCCGTAAAAAAAACTCAATATCCGTTATCCGGCAACCTGAAAATTGTGAAAATAGCAATTTTACCGGACAAAGGACATTCTATCTTTTGTCACATGTTGGAGAAAATAGACTTTTTATTTGTTTGAAATGAACTGCCAATAACAAATCAATATCAAAAAATTTATAGGCTTCAAAAATAAAATGCCCATTTTTCAGAATTTTCGTTGAGAATAAAAATTGTTACACTAACGATATTTAAGCCTAGAAGTTTATTTACAAGAACTTGATATTATGAAGGGCATCACGACTATAAGTAGGATAACCACATTCTGATTCCTTCCAGAACGTCATTACCGCATTAAGCATATTATATTATAACTTAGAAACTTTTATAGAAAAATTGGCAGCCTTTAGAAAGCCTTTACTAAAACAACCCTCTCTTAATCAATCTTATCCAGTATAGTCAAAAGGATGCACCGTCTTTTGTTACACCCTGTATGATGATATAATATTCCATAATATCCCATATTTTCACATCTTTCATATTTCGAATTGTTTTGGGTAAATAATAATATATTATGTGTGGTTTTGTGTTTTAAGATAACGATATATCTATGATGGAATATAATTAAATTTGTGTATAAAATACCTTATTATTACCCTGATAGGAATAACATCAATTTATTTATAACCGAATCCTGTATTCGGGTCGATATTCTTCGGGGAATTTCATTTACATTTAAACATGTTAAAACTTTTAGAAGTTTATCATAGAAAACTTATTTTGTTCAATCCACAAATATTTCTATATCATCAACTTCGTTAACAATAAATTATCGCTCAAGTTTCCTAATATGTACAAAAATTCTAATTTTCCCCTGCGATATTTAGAATAAAGAATGCAATTTGACAAAAACTGATATTTATGTTGAAATATTCTGAATTTAAAAATAATTTATTTGTATATAATGTATTATCTTAAAATTAAAATTCGATACTTTTATTTTTATATCACGTGGCCTAAAACACTATGGCTGAAATGGTGTGACGTCATTTTGGTAAAAATTATTAGTTATCATCTGTCAGTTTAATCTAAATAGCTATCTTAATTAATAACGAAATATTTGGAAGTGTAAGGTTAAGTTTTGTTCTTAATGTAATATACCAGTATTTTCAATATTATGTACCAGTATTACGTCACCAAAATAGCATACTACGTTTTTTCTAGAATAAAAACGGTTTAAATTTTAATGTAATTTTCTAGTCAGAATCGTGTTTATTCTGCAAAAATATATAATTTTTTTTTCGTTTTATTAAAAAATCCATATTTTGTAGTACTTTTTAAACATGGTACCGTATTCCTAAAGGTGTAAAGTGGGGGGAAAATATGTCCTGGAAAGAGCCTAAATTCCAAAGAATGGCAGCTTTAAGCAAAAAAAAATGTTAACCAAATTCACCAAAAGCGTTAAAAGCGTTCAATAGGGTTCAAAAAAGGACAAAACACGAGCTCTAATATTATTGGGCAGAAACTTTCATTAAATCATTTGTTAGGAAAAGGCTTCGAAGTGTTTGCAATTACGGAAAATCAGTTGAGAATATAAACTCTTGTCTGCTTACTCAATAAGCAATTGAACTACATTAAGCCCCCAGAAGAGAACGATATCTGTAGATTTTGAACTGAAGAGGTGGAAATCAAAACACACATTATTAGTAAATGCAAAAGACTCTCTCCCATAATATACCATTATTTTAAATGAACTACTCTTCAACCATGAAGTATTTCCAATAGATATTCTAACGTGTATCAATAAAACTATAAAGGATTCCTGAAGCACTCTGATTAAAAGATGGATTTGCCTGCAATACATCAAATCATCTAATAAATCTGATAAAAAAAAGTGTTATTCAAACAAATATTTTAAAAACTTATAGACATTATGTAAACATTATGTAATAATGATTAAACTACACATTTGAATAATTATATGAAAAAAGTTTTTTTTTTAATTAACTTTATTTTTTAAATAGAATTTGTTCTATAAAACTATAGGAAAAAAATCCTTGGAACTTTATTTTATATTGCTTTATTTACTGTAACATTCATCTATTTCATATAATTAAAGCTTGTATATTCTTAGAAATTAAACCATATCAAGATAATTTACTTCGAAATTATATCAAACTAAAAATAGGAAACTTATAGGTCTTTAAGTTAAGAAAACACAATATACCGTTTCTGAATGAATATAGATTACCAAGAATTTGAATTGTTTCAAAAGCATTTGGAAACAAAAATAAATAAAGTTTTAGAATTTTTATCTTTGACATAAATTTAACGACAAATATAAATTGTTAGCTTATGTTTCTTTGTAATTATGTGTACACCTAAGGATTCTTCCCAAAATTGATGTTAAATTTTTGCTTATTTAATTTCTATTAAAAATAATCTTTTGAATGAAAAAATTTTTATGGTATTATTAAATACTACCTATTAACGTCAAATTATAGGAGTAAATATTTTTCTTTTGTAAGAACTAATCTTTGGGACTACTAAACGGATTCTAAAAGTTCTTTGGAGTTAAGGACGTTCCCAAGGATGATTCGTGCTTAACTGATTGAGAGACTATCCACTGTAAATGATGATAACTACAATTGAAACAGGATGAGATTCGCTGAGGACCTTCCATTACTTTTCTAAGCGCAGAAATACAAAAATCATTTCATTGCGCTATTTTTCGGATTCGTTATCTTTTACTTGTCAGGTCACGTTAAAAAAATTGAAAATAATCTAAAGCAGCGAACTTTTATCATTCAATTAATGATTTTCAGTTTTTTTAAGTTAATCGTTAGAAATTTGCTTTTGTTACCAAATAAACGTTCGCTTCAAAATCAACGAGAATAGGAACCAAGTGTTAAATATGGATTCTTTCACAGTCAATTTTTCGAAAATAATTGCCGCAAGTTGTGCAAAAAAAAATCACTTACACTTCTAAGTATGTGTATGAAAATTTTCTAAGCGATTCTAAGAAAATTGATTTTCTAGGAAACGAATTTCATGCATGGTGTATTATAAATTAAACATTTATATTAATAAAATATAAATAATCGTATTTTGTTTCCGATCCATTAAAAATCAATTTCTATTATAAAAAATAATTAAATAAATTATTCTTTTAATAAAATTAATTAATAGAAAATTTTTTTTAAATTAAATAAAGCTCATTCTCATTGAAGTGTAACGAACTGGAATGAATAAACATTTTAATTAAAATAAAAATTCCTTAAAATCCTTTAAAATAAACGTTTTTGTATACATGCATGAATACTTTTGTTTTTAATAGTTGACCTTTATATCCTGTTTACATTATTACAGAATCTTTTCATATCGGTCTTACAACCTACGGGAATCGATGCATGAGTACCGTTCTATTGAAATTGTCCAACTGATGATATAAATTCACGTTGCCAGGGGCAACTGGGTACCATATTATTCAAACCGAAATTTTTTAAACAATTGTTATTTTCAAATAGGAAAATTTTGTTTATATTCTTTGATGAAACACGAATAAAAAAGTCCCTTCGACTTTTTACGATAAAGTTAATATTGTTGGAAATATGAATACGTTAAAAAATCCAATGTTTTTGATTTTCATTATTTGGTCATTTTATAATGGGTCATTGTTTGATTATCATTGTAAAAACACACAAAATGCGTTTATACAGACATGAGGATATTAACGTATTTAAACAGTTATATTTAAATTTTACTTGATGTCTTCAAGTTTAATGACTCTTAGACCAATGGGATCCAAATAAATGATTTTGCTTATTCACAAGCTTGAAGACTTTAATATGCTGTAAAATTTCTGGCACTCAAATTCATTTTATTTTTATGTTATCTTCCGAAATGAAATTACAACATTTTATTTGTCCGCTTTGATATTTTTAAGTGTTATAATCTTTATCCTAAATTTAATATACCCCCATATATACAAAAATATTTCGATTGCAAATTCGCTGAAGCTGACCAATAATTGATATTTACAAACATGAATTCATCCCACGATTTAGACAAATAATTCTAGCTACGTCAATGTCTTCTATCGTGTATGATTCGCATAGTGACACACAATAATCAAATCATATTTAGAATATACACGCATTATGTGATGATCCTTATAAAAAGGATTTTATATATACAGAAAAAAAAATTCAGGAAAAGAAAATCTTATTAAGTTTTTATTTCTTTTTTTCTACATTTATATAAATACAATTTTCTTCATTTTTTCTTTAATACTGGTTTCTAGCAAAATAAAAAAAGGAAAAACAGCATTAAGGCTTGTAAAACATATCATTTAATATATGTTGGTTTATAAAACTTTTTTCCTTAATCCTTTTTCAAAAATTTTACGCTTTTTATACGAAATATTGAAATCTTATTAACAAGAATTAATCCTCATTAGATCTGTGGGGTCATCTCTTAATTTTATTAATTAATTGCATTTTTATACTCGTTACATACATAAATAATATGTCGCGTATATTTTTTTAATCTAAAGTTTGTAACACTAGAGTTTAGGTGTTCAAAGAATCACCTAATTAGTCTCCATTTCCGCATTTACGCCCGTCTGTTCGTCATCAAGATAACTCAAAAACGAAAAGAGATAGTGAATTGAAATTTTGGTGACGTATTTAAGACATAATGATTGAGTTTAAATTCGAGAATGAACAAAATCACTCCATTCAGAATCCAAAAAAAAAATCTCTTCTACAAGCCCTGCGTTTTCATGGCAATATTCTGGATAGCAAATTTTATAATATTTGGGATAATTTTTAAGTTTTGTGTTATCTTCGGAAATTTTTTTTGAGTTAATTCTGCGCGAAAACTGAAAGACATACGATGTATATATAAATCTCAATGTTGGAAGTCAACTGTTGGAAGTACACTCTTTAAATAAAGAAGTGTGTTTTTAACAGTGGTTGATAATTCCTCTTAAATGTTATACATTTTCATAACATATGTGAAAATTGAATTATAAAATAAATAAATAGTAAATAAACATTTAATTCCCACATATATACCCTTTTAATACATAGACCACTTAAACGAACCCCTTATCTGTCCCCTTTCCTCTCTGCCCCAGTGTGTATAATAACATAAATATTTCTAAATTCCATTAAAATATTATTCAGTTCCGATTAAATAACATATTTAAACATCAATTATACATTATTTTTCAATTTGATATAATTTGTATGTTTGCTGTCTGTTTGCATGGCGAATGTTTTATGGATATTTCTAATTAAAATTTGAAATTAATTGATGAATTCTACTTCAGTAACAATTTTATTTCATAATACACCGCGGTATCAGGTAAAAGAAGAAATTTACTATAACATTTTTTATGAATTGTTTCTTCCTCGATTGAACTAGTGAAAAAATTTTTTAGTAATTATTATGGTACAGACAATATCATAATGATTTTCTATGATTATTTATTTTATATGAAAATTCTTTAGAAAAATACAATAGTTTTTCTTTACATTATTCATAGAAACAAAAATTATCTCGATTTCAAGAACCAAAACTTAATCTAATAAAATTCAAGCAATTCAAATTCCACAAATTACACGGCTAATTTTACGAAAATTCTGATCACAGGTTGAATCCGTTAGATTTAAACCGAATGAACCTATTCTTTTCGTATTGCGATGCTTTACAAATAGGCTTACAAAAAAGAAAAGCCGAAACAAATGTCTTGAATTAAAAAATTTTCTAAATTGGAAAGTTGAATGTTAAATAAAAGTTTTACATTGAGTAAATACGAGTGAAATTTTTATTAATTTAAAATTTAAAAATTGATAACTTATTTCAACAATTATGAGCCCCTCCCCCTCGTAAACGTTATTCATATAAATAATAATCAGTAATCGAATTCAATATATAATTGATTTTATTTTATTTATTTAAATTATATCAATTATTTGAATCGGACCACTTATATATTCTGAAGCTTTAAAGTGCTTTTCCTGGTAAATTTCTATAAATTAAATTTTATTTTTAGATTATCCAATTTATCCATTTTATGTGAATTATAATGATTTTTCATTTTTATTTTTCCACGAATAAATTCTGGATATTTCTCAGGAATTTTTAACTTTCTTATTACCTTTCTTTTAATTTTTCAAATACTTTTTCTCTTAGTGTTAATTCATGATCTGGAAGTACTTTGGTATGCCAAAATCGACCACCGCATTCCCATAAATGCATTTTGGCTAAGAATAGCTCAATTGTTAAGAATCCAAATGTTTCCATTTTTGGTTTAATTTTTTTTTACGATCCCCAATTTTTTCCCAGTGTTTTAAAAGTCAATTTGATTTCATTTGAACTTTTAGAATTTTTTCCAAAAATACTGTATTTTCTTTTTATGAGAGATTTAATATCGAAAAACAGGCCATTTTTAATCGACGAAAAAAAAAGGTGATTCTCTTGTAGACCTTTGAGTTTTTTTTTTAAACGTATGACCACGCATTACTTTTTTCGGTTACTTCGACGTTGGTCCCAATTGAAATTTGAAAATTGTGTGGGGTGGGTTAAAGCAACTTTTTAGTGATTGTGTATCTCACAAAAGACCAATAGTAGAAAGAAAGCACTTAATCTATTTTCAAAAAGCAGGAACTAAAAAGTAAAAAATCATTTGAAATTAAATACTTCTATATTTCATTATGGCTTCTTAACTTTTGAAGTCGAATTAATTATAAGTTAAGAAAATAATTGTAGCCGACTTCAAAAGGTAATTGGCCACTATGAAAAAATTTTTAATTTTTTAAACTAGCAGGAACTCGTTCTTTTTTTTTGAAAAATTTTTATTAAATACGGATTACTCTGCTTCTACACTGGAAGTTTTTAATTTAATTTTTTTAGAAAATACTCTTAAAAAGTTATATTTTCATGCTGTATATTGCCTAATAAAATTTTGCATTTGGTGACTATTTTTCGAGCTGATTTGTTTTAGGGGCACATACTTCCAACGCGTTTTCAATAAAACATACTCATTTGCAGTGATGAATAAAGCAAAATACATTTTTTAATAGAAATTGGCACAAAAATGGACATCTATAATAAAGACTATCTCTAATGTAATATACATTATACTTTTTTTAATTTTCTCGTACAAATAACTCAAAAAATAACTACCCAACAGTTATGAAATTGGATTTGCACAATTTTGGTATAAAACTAAAAGGCATGTCATAGAATTTTCCTGAAAGAACGATTCAAAGTAATAATCATAATTGTATTTTAGAAATGTTGTTTCACGAAAACACGTTTGATATGACCTCCATAAGAAATTTCATAAAATTTGGATAATTATTTTTGCGAGAAAAAATTAATGTACATAAAAAATTGACTTGATTGTTGAGGGTTCTATATTTTTGTGCCAATTTCACTAGATTCGTGATTTTACAGAACTTTTATGTTACTGTTAACTATTAACATATAATTATGTGTAATATTAAAAGGAAACTCTGTTTTTGCCATTATCACACGCAATTGTTCATTGTAATA
This sequence comes from Chrysopa pallens, assembly GCA_020423425.1. Taxonomy (NCBI): domain Eukaryota; kingdom Metazoa; phylum Arthropoda; class Insecta; order Neuroptera; family Chrysopidae; genus Chrysopa; species Chrysopa pallens. Next base: position 27,211,003 of record CM035594.1, on the reverse strand, counting down.
GGTTATGTTCCCTTAATCTGATTATCATACGGGAAAAAACATTTTAATAAAAGTTACTAAAACGATTAAGAGGTCAGATTAAAATATTTTATATACATAAATAAACTAATATTTTGACCTTGGGTTAAATTTATCCTGTATAGAAGTTCATTCACTGTAATCGAATACAGTAAAACCTATGAATCTTTAACTATTTTCCCTTCTCTAATTTATAGAACTTTTCGAGTTCTTTGAGATTTTCGTCCTTGAATCGTATGTAGCTAAGATATAAAATTTAGAAATTCTCTTTCTTTTGATTCGGAAGATTTCCGGACCATAGACCACTTTCAAAAGAAAACTTTGAACTCAAAACGTGTATTTTCACTAAAAACTCCATATAGGTAATTCTGACTCAGAAACATTTATTCTTTTTATGATTGTACAGTAAAAGATAGTAAAAATCCGATTAAAATTGAATCAAAATTAATCGGCAATTAATATTTCGATTACAAACAATTCTAATTTTTGAAACGGTTTGAATAATTTTTAATGGCAATGATTCGGAAGTTAAAACCATATTCAAGGTTTCGTTGAGTCTTATTTACTCCGATTCATTCCGATTCAGTTTCATTACAATTAAATCGGTCTTTTTTATTAGGGACCTTATATTAGGGTATATTGGAAACATAAAAGGAAAAAATCCAGTTTTTTAGATATATCCCAAATGCGCGAAATAAATCATCTTTGTAAGCTTTTCACCGTTATTTCAGTAACATTTCTTAGCGTCAAATGAATTTGAAATTTTGATTTCCGATTTCGATGGAACTCATATTGATTTCCATGATATAATATAGTTTGATAACGTAATTTTGATCCAAAAGGAACCGGGTTTTCATGACGGTGGGAAGATGGTAAGAAATAATTTTGGATATTAATGAAGAGGGTGCTTTGGAACTAGATAACATCAAACGTTGAATCAAACTAGTCATGGGAACAAGCTTTAGGAAACTCCTCGCAAGAAGCCAAACTTAAATACAATAAAAGTTATACTTAAGCTTCTCACGTTCCCAAAATTTGTTTGTTTACACTTTGAATCTCCCTTCGACATCTACCAAGTTGTCCAAGTTTGCAGAGAATATAAAATTTTTTGCATAATACGATAACAATTAAAGAAGTTAACTATTTTAATAACCTATTTATACTACGATCTATTGATTCCGTGAAAAAAGTTAACCACATATTATTTATGATTAAATCATGTTGAATGTTTAACTGTAAGGGTTCTACCTCGAAAAGTTCATAAAATTTTGACAAACTATATTTAATATGGTTTTCAAATCTCCGCTCTAACGGGGCAGGCCATGTATATTTTTACAATGATAAAATCAATATTCAAAATCCTAATCATCTTAGGACTAAACTTAATATATTATACCCTTAACAAATAAAAAAATAAAAAACTATTTTGAAAAAAAATGTATTGTAATTTTTCCATGAAATGTTGCATTAAGAATTAGTATGAAGAAAAATGCAATATACTATTGATGAAAAATTCGAAATAAAATTTAAATTTCCAACAATTTTCCATGGAAAAATTGAAATTAAATAATATTTTTTAAAGTAAATAACGAAAAAAGAATAGAAAATGTATTTAAGAAAAACTGAACATACCTAAAATTGAAGAAAATATCTTCCACTTAAATAAAATTTTCTAAATCGAAAATAAAAGAAACAGTTACACTCGAATTAAAAACTTTTGGTTATGAAACAACTAAAATCTAAACCACAACTGGTGTGGATATTTCTACCCTCGATATTATTTTCATCAATATATAATTGTGAAAACACATACATATATAACTATTTGCAACGCTACGATTGGTTGAACCAATCCAACAAACGTTTGCGGCACGTACATTTTCATGTTTTCCATTAAAATGGCACATGCGTATTTTAATTTACGTCACAAATTTTATATACATATATATTACATATATATTATAGTAATAGATATATATCTGTGTGTGTATAGCTCCTATTTATGAAATACTATTTTGGGGAAACATTTGTAATTTTCTGAAACTCAAGGAGGTGAGGGAAAATTTATTGTATATGTGACAGAGACATGATGAAGGCGGAATATTGCGTAAAATTTAACGGTGTACATTATTTTTATTCTCAGTATATATGCGTTGACATAAAAGGTATTATAAGCTTAGTCTAAAGTGTAATAATACATATAATAAGGAAAGATAACATCTAACATAGTAAATTGTTTAGATACTCGATATATGGTTGAATATCAATGTTTGAACTATGTTTAACAATTCATTAATTTCAGCTGAAATTGTGGCAAATCTAGAGTATATTAAGAGAGGAACCTAGACCTTTTGGTCCTCTGTACCCTCCTTTCGAAAACTTCATCACCTGAAAGCAAAGATGCATTCTAGCACAAGGTGATAATTATATTATGATTTTGTTGTTGTTAGAGCAGGTTACTTCGTTCTAATTCAAGCGAGAACAGTGTGATCAACCAACCCCTTTTATTTTATTATTATTATAACTTCCGCTGCCTGGATTCGAACCCGCAACCAATAGTCTAAGTAGTCAAGTGGATGAAGGTTATTAGTGCATTTCAAAAGTTGTTTGTTTTAAAAAAAACACAATTTTTTTTTTTTTTATCTTCTATATTTTACAGTTCCATAATTGGATCCTTTGAAACCAATGGACCGATTTTGCTCAGTCATTGCTTGTTATCTTTTTTCGTTTTGGAGTTATCTTGATGACGGAGAGTCGGAAATGGACTAATTAGATGATTCTATGAACATATACAAAAATTTTGTGTATGTGGTCAGTATTTGCTAGCGTTACAAACTTTAGACTAAAAGTAATATACTCTGAAATATATATATATTTGGAAGCGCGCTAAAAAATATCACGCTTCTAGAGTAAAAAATTGTCATGTTTGCCTAAAACCAATAAATTGAATGATTCGAAACGTTCTTTTTTCTGACAATCATCATTACCACAGAAAATAAAGCTCTGCTAAATAAACATTTAAACGGTCTGACGTTTAAGAAATTTAAAAAACATTGTTTTATTTTTTAGATAAAACATTTGGAATATATTGTTGAAAAAGAATAATATAAGAGAGAAAAAAAGTATTAAAATTAAATCAAACGTTGAACTCGAAGCTTTTTGATAATTTAATAATCTTAAATCGAAATACGTTTTATTCTTTTTGCAAATATCCTAATACGCACAAGGTGTCGTAAGATATCTATTCCAATTATTATTAGTATCATATATTTTTTAGTTTCAAAATAGAGATGTTGATAAAAATTTTGGTATCAGTATTCATAGAATCTTACTTCATTTGTCAATTTCCATCTCGCCGTCATCAAGAAAACTCAAAAGTGGAAAAGAGACAGTGAGCTGAAATTATGGTGGTGCGTTCTTAATATAAATACTGAATCCAATTGACTCATAAGCTTTTATCTTTTAAAACATAAAAGATTAAAAAAAAATGGGACGACAAAAAAATGTTTGTGTTTTAAAAAAAAAAAAAAAAAAAAAAACTTTTGTTTGAAACATTTCTTTATAAACTGTGTAGATTCTCCACAATTGCAGCTCAAATTAATCTAATATATGTATAATTATATATGTATATATAACTGAATAGACTAGATATTTAGTATGCCGAGTATCTTAACAATTAACTGTGTTAGTTGTTATTTCATTTGTTTTTTTCTTGCTTCTATTCCTTTTGAAAAACACATCATAAAAACATATTGGGTAAAAATATGATTAGAATCGATCATTAAATATCGACTATTATTTTACATTTTTATAATTAAGACAATCTTCCAGGCATGATAAAATGAAAATTATGATTTCAGATAATTTTTCTAGAGAAGAACATGGCATGTACGACTATTTTGGAAAACAAAGAAGTCCGTAATCGTTCAGGCAAGGTTTATAGAGAAAAGAAGAAAAATTGTCCTAGTAAATTTGGAAACGGTTAATGAAAAGCGTATAGCCATCAGCCATATCCGAATAGATGTGGGCTCTTGTGTTATAATTACGGAATCCTAAAAATCAGTATGAAAGACAATACCTTTACTATTTTTGTTTATAAATCAAAGTAAAGTACAAAAAAAAAAAATTGATGAAAACAAACAAAACTTAAAATATGTAAATATTTACAAAAACAACATGGATGATGATGGTAAGTGAATATAATAAAAACACAATTTATTATTTTATTAATTTAATGACTTCACCTCAGCTCCACTGCTCAATGTTAAACACACACACATGCAATCAGTGAGCTAGTAGCAAGCAAGCTCACATCAGATCCGTATGTTATAAACGCAGTAAACAGACTTCGAATTGTTTCATTATCCCATGTGAATTTTCTTTTGCTTAAATGAATATATTTTCAATGTTAACTTTAAGATTTTCACTGATGAATGACGCAATATACTATGCAGACAATATTAATTAATTAAAAATAATTATATTAAAGTACATACCAAGTAAATAAATATAAATAAATGCACACACATGTACACAGAAAGTTCGTTAAATATTGTAATATTGATGAGATATTAATAGATATTACCAAAGAATAGAAATAATGCCATAATAAATTAGAAAACAAACCGAATGGCAGTTAGTTAGAAGCGCACTCCTTTTGCGCAAAATCTTTCAATTTTTGCGCAAAAGTAACTCAAAAAATATTTATATAAATTTGGTTTGCATAATCTTGACATGCAGGAAGGGCTTGTCGAAGAGTTTTTCTAAAAAATATATTTTGATTTTCACATTATTTTCGAGAAAATTTGTTAAGGAAGCCCACCGTTTTCATGTCAATATTATCCATACCAAATTTCTTAACAATTGGATAAATATTGTTTGAGTGCGTTATTTGTGCGCGAAAATTGAAAGAAATACAATGTATATTACATGTTAATTAAGCCAACAGCTATTAGCAAGGAGTGTGCTTCTATCATCTGTTGATTTTCCCTCTTTAAAAACTCGACTGGGAGAATACAATAGGTGAATACTTATGTGTATTCTAGCTCCTTTGAGCTATCTGATGATAGTATATTATAGCATTACATTGCACTAAACGTAGCTATCTATCTACAGTATATTGCTATAAAATTATTATCCTTAATGAAGGTGTTTTAATTAATTAATTAGTTGAATTTAATGTGTTTGTGTTTTGTATTCTCAATGTGTTCAAGAATCTACCTATCTAATTATAATTTAATTAAAAATTAATTTTATTTCATAAACACGTTTTGTATTTTATTATTTTTGCAAGATATAATAAAAACATGTCGATAAATTCTTTTTTATATTAATATTTTTATTTTATTGAAATAATTTATTTAATTTTCATAATTTAATAATTACAGTCTGGAAACACAAAAGCGCATATATAAATATCATATATAAATACATATAAAACAAGTGAAAAGAACAACTAACAGTGTTAATTGTTTTTGAATACTCAACATATGAACATTTGAACTATTTTTATTTTCTCATAAATAAAATTTTTTGAACAAGTACTACTGTGTACTGTCACAGTACTCGCTATCTTGTGTGGACGGCCAATTTACCAGTACAGGGTGCTAAAGGAAGGTCAAAAACACAACTCACTTTGCCTATAGTCTCTGGGCTGAATGTATGTATCAGCCAAATAATATGTTAAACATTTATAATCCATACTAACAGACACTTCTTGTCACCTATAATCTCAGCTACTTCTTTAAAGCTCTTAAAAAACAATAAAATCCTACGTTTATTCTTAGTTTTTTATGTATGATACTCGGGAACTATTTAAATGCCGTCTATGGACAGCCAGATCAATCGTAGGTGCCAAACATCTACCCATACATATGAATATGATGTTTATTCTATTGAAAAATTGCAGAAAAAATTGAATAAGAATTGTTTTGATTTTACTAAATCATTTATGATGAAAATTATGAAACCAAACAAAACTAGAAAAAAGATTATTTTTCATCATTTTCTTTCTAAACGAACTTTTATATATAATAGCTATCGGTACCGTGCAAAGTTTGAGGAAAGGACGATTAATGCGCTACGAGTGTCTAAAATTTGTAATAAAACATACACATTCTAGAAAATATAATTATTTGTTGAATTGTTTACATGTAAATTGTATAGGAAATGTTTAAAAAAAATTATTGAATAATTACAAAACGCCATTTAATTGAAATTATTGGGTTTGAAAATTGAAAAAACGATTGAAAAAATTACATTAGTGATTATTTTTAATTGTAAATATAAATAACTATATATTTAAATTAGTTAATAAATTTTATGAACCGTTCACACCGTTATATATCATTTGAATGATAAACTTGTATAACCATAGAAACGAATGAAAACATTTTAATGCACGGTGCCCATAGAAATTTGTATAAATAATGTCATTTATTTATATCATCCTCTTTGTTTAATTGAGAGTTTTTAAATGCCTATATTTCGTTTATTTTTAAAGAATAACTTCAGTTCTATGGTTACGATGTAAAGACGCTTCAATTGAAGTAATAAAAAATGTTACTAACTTCCCTGATACAAAAATTAGATATCGATATTAAACTAAAGTTAAAAATATTTATCATCAAATTGCGTAATTCTATTATTAATTTTCACATTGTTATTTTGAAGATAATTTTATCAAGCAATATTATAATTGGAATAATTGTGGTTTAGGAAGTTTTAAATATTAAAATACGATGGCATATGTTTAATTTTGTTACTTAAGCGGTTTATTTTGTAAGCATAATTCCCTTTCAGTCTTTAGATAAAACATAGAATCCAACGATTATTCATTCTTTAGATATCAATGGTATTTTTATGTTTGGACAATCTATCAAAGAAATACACTGCGAATAATGGACATAAAATTTCCTCGCGATATACGAATCATTTGAAGTCGATTAATTCATGTTGAAATTAAATGTTTATTAGCAGTCATACACTGTTATGAAAGTCAGCAGGCTCCGAGAGGGTGGACGGGAGGGATAAAAATTTCTGCTTAGTAGCCATGCAATCTCCATCTAAGGCAATCAAATGTCATATTCATCTGATAATTATTCCACCCATAAATATTCTGTTGACTATTTTTTTTTATTTACTACATTATTGAAACTATCTCTATTATTAATTTCAAGCGACTTGAAATATATTTTATTATTCCTCCACCTTGTTATTAGTCAACCTTAGGTGCGCCTGCTGAATCGCCATTCGATTATCAACTTCATATAAACTTTCAATAAAATCGAAAATTGATCGGCTTTAAATCACCATGAAAAATGCAACGCTACCTCCCAGACTATAAATAGCTATATGTCTGCTACATCTACAACGAGTGAGTTACAATTTGGACCTAAGATGAACAAATGTATTTATTTTCTAAATTTCAATCATATCAAATTTTCTGTACGATATAGCTAACAAAACTTATTTAAATTTTTTCGATTTTTATTAAAATTCCCCCCCTCTTCCCCAATATTTAGCAAATATAAAACTAAATCATATTCATGCACATACAAAATTTTATCAAAATCGAATGAATAGTACACGATATATTGGCATTGAAAATACCCATTATTATAATTTTATGTTTTTCACATTTATTCGTTCCAATTTTCGATTATTCAATAACGATGTTCGAGAATAATCCATTTTCACACAATATAAACTACTAATGTAAACATATACCACGCATGCCCATATAAAATTTCATCAAAATCGGATGAAAGGTTCACAAGATATCGATATTTAGGTGAAAATACAGAACCATCTTGTTAATCTCTATTATTGGCTACTTTCAGTATAGTTCCCTAATTCTAATCAACCTATTGAAATTGAATCGGGTTTAATTTAATTTCCTTTTAATTAGGATTTAATAGGATCGAAAGATATTTGATTCCTATTGAATCCTATTGAATCCTATCGAATCCTTATCCTATGGAATTCTACTCAAATTTTGATTTGGTTTTAATTGGATTCAATAGAAAATTTAATTTCTTATTCAATCTTATTCATTTCGTAATCATTTACTATTGAAATTGACTTTTTTATTAGGGTTCTTTTGAACGTTTTAGATCCCATCTTTAAATTTTTTTCAAATTATCAAAAAAAGAAATTTTTCCTCTATTCGAAACATTTTTAAGAAATTACCTATCTCACCCCTTTAAAAAAATAAACCTGATATCAAACTGGGATAAAAAATCAATTTTTATAGAAAAAATACCGTGTAATATATTTATCTATCCTTGTCTAAGAACATACCCGCATTAAATAATTATGGGTGACACCTTTTTTTTATTACATTATTTGTATTTGAATTTGGTAAAACATTAAAATATTGATTTTTTTCCACTAAATATAAAATTCCGCTAATAGAATCCATAATATTAAGTAAAAGAAGAATAATAATTATGAAATTTACTTACCCTAATTAATTACACACTTAAATTTGTTTACTAGAAGTCTTTCTAACAAAAAAAAAAAATTAACAAATTTCTATGTACAAAAAATAATATTATTAACTATCACGTTATTATTCATTATAACAATGTATAAAAAATTGTAATATTTGATTAGAATATGAGTTTCATATGGGAAGTTTTTGATAATGATTTTAAAAACGAATGTTGATATTTATGCGTCGACGCAAATCGGTATACCTACTACACCTTCTGTTACCCTAGATTTTTAAACACAGTATGTGTAAAATTTAGAACTGAAAATATATACAGAAAATTTTCGGGTAGATATCAGCAATGAAGAAATTCAATTAAAAAAATGTCTGCTATGAAGCGTCACTTGATTATTTTTTTACAATTATATACTTTTCTCGCTTATTTGAATTTTCCCAGAGAAATGTTTCAAATAAAAGTTGTAGAGCTTTAAATGTTCTTGGACCATACTAATAGTTAGAGCCATTTTTGAGAAAAACATAAAAAACTTGAAAATCACAGAAATAATGTGAGCATCCAGTAGTCCAATTGGATCCATGAGCTTCGCGGCACAACTATATGAAGAAAAAATACCAAATTAGGTGAATTTTGGATAAAGCGATCCATAAGATATCACTGCCACACACATACAAACACACACAAAATCACATACACACACAGGCCAATTTCTGAAACCTACTTTTTTCAAGGTACGTGAAAACATATATTTGTCCCTTGAAAACTCGATATTGAAACTTTGACAGGATTAAAATTTTAACTATTTTAATACTTGTACACTAAATCAAATTTCCAAATTTAGTATATTATATTGGATTGAGGTCCATTTTTTTCAATTAAAATGCACATTCAAAGTCGACCTCAAAGTAATTTAGGCATATATATATATATATATATATATATATATATATATATATATATATATATATATATATATATATATATATATATATATATATATATATATATATATATATATATTGCATAAAAATATGTTAATAAACGGGGTATAAGCGTCTACGGCCGACTTGTAAGCGAACTGTTCCGGTATTTACCTTAACGACAATTCAAAACCATGTCAGAAAAGCAGGTAAAAAAATGCCAGATAAGTATGAAAAGTTTATCGATTGAATAAAAATCGAATTTTTCTTACAACTGTTGTGAAGTTGCAAGATTAACATTTTTCGAGGTACATACAGTTTAAGGTTTAGACGAACATAAAAAATGGCAAGCAATAAAATCCTGTAAAGTTTTAGAAGTAACATCGTACTAATTAATTTAAATTTTTTTGCTTGACATTAGAAATTCTCGATTACGATATCCAGGGCACCTCGATTTTTTGATGAATTTTGGCAAAACAAACCAAAATAAGACGAAAATGAATACTAATTTTCGAGTTTTCGTCTATTTTTCGAGTTATCCATGGGTAGTTGAATCACAGGTTGAAGGTAGGGGCCAGAAACCAACCCGACCCGTGCAAACTACACCCAACAAATCCATGGATTGATAACAGTCGAAAATGGTGTACATATATTTTTAATAGTTGTATTAAATATACAAATGTTGATTTTTTTTTAAACGAATTAAATTTCGGTTATTTGTGCTCGAATTGTGTTTAAATTATGGTCATTTAACAAAAAATAATAATTAAATATTGTAAAATGTTTTAAATTGTGATATTTATGTGACATAAGCACGATAATTTCTAAAAAGAACAGTGTCGATAACTCAAAAAATAGGCGAAAACTCGAAAATTGTTATTCTTCATTTTCGTCTTATTTTAGCTTGTATTATTTTAGGCGCCCTGGATATCGTAATCTCCCCCAAATCGATACTCTATACTTAATCTAATCGAGCAAATTAATTTTACTGAAAAAACTAGACTATGAAAACATACCTTTAGATTTCATAATTTGCATCATATAAACTAAGTTTTTTTTATGAAGGTTTGAAATGTCCTCTGTGAATATAATAATAAACTACATTGATTTGATAGATAATTTGTTATTGTTTTTATTATAAAAATATTTATGTATGAATTTAAAACTTTTATAAATAGTTAAATTTACCAAATTTTAAATAAATTAATTTCATCGCGCATTGACCTTTAAAAATGTTCCGATTTAATTTAAAGTGAAAGGTAAATATTTTGAATAAAATATTCAAAAATATAGATTTTTCACCATTGTATATATTTGGTTTTTTGATGATTCTATTTTTAGTTTGAAAAATCATCAATTTCTGTCAGAAAATCAAACAAAACCTAAATTTTAAGATAAAAAAAAGAAGATTATAAATATGTCATCAAGTGTCGGCCATGCTCTCATAGGTTTGTTCTAGATACATTTATTGGGGAGCCCATTTATTTAATCCGAAAAAAGAATATAATTTCGAAAGTTTCTTTTAGGTGGAGGTACAGGATTTGTTGGTACTCAATTATGTAAGCACTTACGTAATAAAGGATATAATATAACAGTGATATCACGTTTACCCGGTCCAAATCGTATGACATGGCATGAAGTATCCAAAAATGGTTTACCAGAAACAGTGACGGCTGTGGTAAATTTAGCTGGACAAAATATTTTAGATATGTCACAACGTTGGAATGAGGGTTTCAAACAAAATGTCTGGAATTCTCGTGTACATACGACACAAACAATCGCACAAGCTATTAGTAAAGCTAAGGTGCCACCCAAATGTTTTGTGACTATGTCTGGTGTTGGATATTATCCGCCTAGTTCTAAAATTGAATATACCGAAGAGTCTTGTGGTGGTAATGCTGATTTTCTATCGAAATTGGCTGCAGCTTGGGAAGAGGCAGCTAAATTACCAGAGGGATCTCCTTGTCGATTGGTATGTTATCATTAATCCTGTGTATTAACTGTAACAGTAGCTGTCATTAGGGTGCTATGAAATTATGTGACATTTGAACACAATTATTATATCTGACCCAAAAGTCGGCTTGATTTATTTTTCAAGTAAAATATAACGAATAGAAAAGTGAAATAAAAGAACAATAAAAATTTATACACAGAAAATCTCTTAAAATGTTAAAAATTTATTTGACTGTCTTAATTCATGTCGTTTTTGGGTAAAGATTCGAACCAGAGGATAAATATTGCTTAGAACTAATAATTGTTTTAGGTAACAATTCGGAGTGGTGTTGTTCTTGGGCGTCAAGGTGGTATGATTAAACAAATATTTTTACCATTTTTCATGGGAGTAGGGGGGCCTATCGGTGATGGTACTCAATATTTACCATGGATACATATTAATGATGTGATTCGGTAAGCTATCATATTAATTTTAAACCTTGTGCCTGTGTGTCCGTCTATTTATGTGAAGTGTTTTTGGTTTACTGGTTATAGAATCTTGTATTTTTTTCCGTTGAATGTGTTTATATAAAATGAAATGAAACAACTTAAATTATTTTGATATTTTATTTTAAAAAATCGATATACACGAGCCATAAGTTGCGTGGCCTAAAATGTACATGTGTTGTGTTGTATGAATGGCTGCTCATGTACTACTGTGCTTGGTGAGATGTTGTACATGAAATCATTTGTGTAATTTGGGTGTAGCTTGCACGAAGTTGACCGATGTTTCGAGCAAACTAGTCCATAAAATCGTGTTTTAGAATCGATACTTCGAATGGTGGTGCCACCTTACCTTATATTTTTGACTTATTTTGATTATATAGATCAGGCGCCACTACATATGTAATCGTAGTTTCATATTAATCAAGGAAAGTTTGTTCTTTAATAAATAAATTTTGAGTTTTATTTTTTTTAAATCTGTCTTCTTGCACCACCAGAGGCTCGCGAACTTTACCTTGCTCGCATTATTTACCACCACCCCCCCACTGTCCATTGCGTTTTTAAGATGTTTTATAAAAATTTTAATCAATATTAAATTAGATTTTCTTTTGAAAAACAGATTAATTACATACTCAATTGAAAATGAAAATGTACGAGGAATTTTGAATGGTGTTGCGCCGCAACAAATTACGAATACGGAATTCACAAAGGTTGGTTTTTCAAGTATAATTTTTTGTCAACTTTAAATTTCACCTTTCCTCTTTTATGTAGGCTTTCGCATCTGCATTGTGGCGTCCCGCAATAATTCCTTTACCAGCTCAAATACTCAATTTATTATTAAATGAAGAACGTGCTAAAATTATGACGTCTGGACAACGTGTTATACCAAAGCGTACATTAGAAACCGGCTTTAAATTTAACTATGCCGATATTGATTCAGCTTGTAAAGAATTTGCACGACTTAAATAAATTAATTTTTGTATAATTTATGGATAAATAATTTATAATGAATCTAGTTACAAAATATTTTTTAATTATTAAATTGTTGAATTAAATATTTGTGTTATTATGTTTAATTTTTATCCAACTGTTTTAGAGGGAGTGTAATGTATTAGTTATTTTCAAGTGTGTTTCCTTTATAATATCCTGTAGTTTTCACTTATGAAACTCAAAACCAATCTTCAAATCTTGTTCAGAAAACGATATTTCGGAACGATATTTCGGAAAAAACGATATTTGCAGCAATATTTCAGAAACTAATCATCTAATCCTTTCCCTGTGTCATCCTGGGCAAATAAAAACAAGTTTTTTAAGTAATATAACAAAATTTTTTATAAAAATTTAAATATAATAAAAATATAATTGATTCGATTTCAAAACAAAAAGTACAGAATTTTTTATACATAAACCATAGACTTCATCATCATTATTACCGCTGCTTAACGAAGTTGAATTCGATGTTAAATTAATTAATTGTTGTTCGGCAATATTATTTACACGATTCCCGGTAACACGATTACGCAATTGACATGTATTATTATCGGTTATGTCACGATGTTGACGATAAATAAATATATGACGTGTGGATTCAGCAATTACTGCATACGACAAATCCGGAGAGCAACCAATGAATTTCTTTTGTTGTTTTGATGCCTGAAAAATAAAATTTTTAAATAAATAAGTGAATATAGATAATACTATGAGTTAAGATGTAAGCGATAGCTTATTCGATTCGTTTGGGTAATGAAACATAAACGTAAATACTTACTTGAACATAGCCAAATGCATTTATGGTACCAACATGACATAACTTCATAGTATCTTGATTCTCTTCGAATTGAAATACACAAGCATCGACATCATGACGTAAACATATTCGAGCAGTACGATATGCTTCACTTACATCATTATTTTGTACTTGAAATAACACTTGATATCCACTGATACCAGTTACAGTATGCGTGTGCGCGTAATTTTTACGTTCTAAACGTTCTAGAACTAACATCGAATCCGTAAACATATCACATTCCTCTAATTGTTGACTACTTAGTATTGGCGGTGGATTTTTTCGTAAATCATCATCAGTGACTTCCCTATCGGAACATAAGTTTTCTAATCGTGCATGAATTTCTTCGACTAGACTTTGGTCAATAATTTGTTCACCCTGTAATAAATTATCGCATAGATAAATAAAACATCATGTAATATTAAATATTGGATACACTGTATTTATTGATTTAATGACCCTTTGTTTTTGAGTAATTAGAAGAAAATTTATTTCTAGTCTAGAAGATTATTGGATTTAATTATTCAAAATGTATAAAATAATTTAATTTGGAATAATTTTTTTTTGGAAACAACGTTCTTACCTGTGCATCATTATTTTCATCGACTTTCGACCACATTAAACCAACCTCTTCTTTATTGATAGTGATTTGCAGCAATTGATCCTTAATTTCCCAGGTAGTTAAATCGGAATCAATCCGATTAGTTAGATTAAACTCAAAAATGTGTTTATCTTTTAAGCTAATTTTTAATTTTAACGGAGTTGATTCAATTTGCAAATCTTTCTTAATAAAATCAACCATTTTCAGTGTAATCGTAATATCTTCACGAGTCTGTTGCCATTTATACAATTTTTGTACCGGTTTTGTCGGTTCCTGTTTAGGTTCATTAAAAAATTTAAACTGGCCATTACTGGCTATGTATAACGCGTTACAGTCCTTGTTAAATGCACAAAAATGTATTTCATTCCCTCGTAATTGTTCTAATTCGGTGACTCCCCAAGATGATCCATCAGAACTTTCATTTAAAGTAATCCAGTTTAATACAATTAAATTTTTACGATTCGGTTCAGTTAAATTTGGTTCAATTGTCATTAAAATACAATTTAAAACACGGTTTTCGGTTCCTAAACATTTTGCATCCAAAATTACAAACTCCCCAATATCCATGCCATCAAATTCACTTGTAAAAACAAGTTTCCATTTTTCATTGCTTTGAACACGTTTTCTCGTGTCGATTATATGTAATATTCCACTTCCATCGGATATTACAGCCGTATTTTCTGATGAAAATATCAATGAAATATTATAAATAGATTGTTTTCGACTTTCTGGAATCTTCCATATTTTTGTGGAATGTATTTCATGTGTAATTGGATTTACAGAATATTTTTGTATATACCAGTTTTTATCGATAAAATATACAGATGTATCGTTCCATGGATCGGAAATTAAATAGTTATGTAGAGCAAATAATTTCGCGTGAATAAATGAATATTGATCCACATTTGGTTCGATTCGATAAACTTCAGTATCTAATTGTTCAGTACTCGATTGAATTGGATTTAACGATAATTTGTACCCATCAAATTTTGTATCTAATAAATTTTTATCAACACTTAAATCAAGACTTTTTATTGAAGACATTTTTAGAAAAAAAGTTTAGTTTTGACAACTCTAATGTCAAGTGACAACATGGAAATTTCAATTTCAAATTACAATGTTGTCATACCTTCATGTATCCAGTGTTGCCAAGTTAAAATAAATGAGACTTCATCGCAACAGTAGCAAAAATCTAAACCAATATTAATATCCAAATTTTCTAGAGAAAACGTTACGAAATAGTAAACAAAATTTGAGAATCGCTCCCCTTAACTATCTCCACAGATCCAAAAAAAAAAAAACCAGAAGTTTAAAATTAGAAACAGATCTCACAGAACGGCCTATAACATAAAAATTATATTCAATGCAATGTTATTCAAGTATATGCAACTAACTTTACATAAAAGCTGAAATTCTTACATAAAACTTTTAATGAAAAATTACGTATTCGTAGGTTGCTTGCAAAATGGAATATTCAAAAACAAATTTATAGTAACCATAGTAAAAATATAATTTATTCGGAAAAGATTTATACAAAATTTTTTTATAAATGCCAAAGAGCATTTGGAAAAAATTCGAACTAGGCTTCCAAGACTTACATAGTCAAATCTTGAAAATATTGAACGTATGTCGAATATGGAAAATAGAAATCAGTTAAGAGATCTAAGAGATCATGTGTTTTATATTAATGGAGAAAGAATTTCACCAATTATGCAATATCAAAATTACAATATATTTGGTCTCAAAAAGAAACGTCTATTTATTTTTTCTACATTATTGTTATTTGTAAGTATAATTGCGTTTGACTTCAGTCTCTTGTTAGAATTGTCAATATTTCGAAAGTCAAAGCCAGGTTACGGGGTATTTATTCACTCTGTATTTTTTTTTTTTTTTTTTGCTTCTGAAAGAATGTTCTATAATTTGTGACTCAAACATATTATCGTTTTAATTTATTCAAACAGCAAATAGACATTTCAATTTTATATGCAAGATCCCTTTACTAAAAACGAAAATCCATTGTATTTGCGGGTCTCACAGCGAGCACCATCAGCCCAGAACCACCTAAACTGTCAGCACATATATTTCAAATATATGAACGCTGAAATTGCGTATAAAATTTCCCGTCTGTTTGAAAACTATAACGAACCAGACATGCGAAACTTTTAGCAATACTCTTTATGTACCGCGTCTAAAAAATCTTTCTTCTCTTAAGGATTGCAAAGGAAATACCAATATTATGAACTTAACGAAAATATTTGGAAGAATTTTGATCGGTGTAAATGAGGCATTTTTTTTTTTTTTAGGTGAATGCAATTGCCACGATTTTAATGCCCTTGATAATAATATCTTTCAACAGTTATTTCTTACATGTTATAGACTTTAAGGAATATTTGGAACTTATAATATTACTTTTTCTATCCAGTGTTTTGAGTTTGTTTTGTGGTTGGCTTTCAACGTTTCTGCGAAAGCAGATACAGAATAATGGATCTGTTTCTCTCAGCTTGACAGTGGTAATTATTACATAAAAAATATAATTCTCGTAAATTGCAGTATTAAACGAAGAAACTATTAATTGATAAAATACGCTGTAGTTTTTCGTCTGCAATTTATGAAAATTAACAAGCAATATTAACATTTATAGTAGCATCTGACCTTTATAATCAAAATAACTCAAAAATTTAAGGTCAGATGGCTTCACACTACAAATTTTCCTAATTAATTTTGTTTTATCATAAGTTTTTTATGTGCATGTTACTACTTATATTAACAATAAGCAACATACTTCACATGCTTGATTCATATAAAAGTCAAGCCAAATTCGATTGGTATCCAACCACAGAATGGTCGCAGAACGTAATGATTGACGGTAATTATTATAGGCCACAATTAAAATCAGGTAAATATATTGTTTACAAAATGCCCGTTTTTATAAAGTCGACGTTAAGAAATGCTTTTTTGCATTTATTCGATAAACAGCATTCGAAAGATATGAAGCTGAAAATTCTTTTGTATTTTCATGCAGTTAACATTAGCTCAATTTAAGTGGGGTTATGTTGAGACCTCTTTAGGCTCTATAATAAAGACAATCTTTAATACATTGAATTTTTTACTTGTCTTTTAAATGAGAGCTTCGTTCGAGTTCATTTAACATTCTCTCTGAAATTCTAACACTCTCGAGTGATTTTTTGAAATTATACTTCTTTAGGCGCGTTATGAAAAAATGAGAGTGAAATTTTAAGATGCTCGTGCATCACCGTCGCTGTTATGATTTATGTTACACTTAATGTAAGAAAATATATATTTCTTCAATTCTTCAAATTTAAACTGAGCTTTACTGACTGTGTTGACTATCCTTTTCCAGTTTTTTTATTATTTTATTGTAATTTATTATTACATGCACTTTATTTGCATGTAATTCATTTTGCATGCATTTAAAAATTGATTTATAATGATGCCAAAGAAGTATAACTTCTGACGCGCGTACATAACGTACACACACATTTTCTTACTTTTATTTTAATTTTCTGTTATACTTCCCACAACGATCGAGAAAACCCTCATTTACCACCGTGAGATCACCGATTATAATTTTTAATAATATTAATATTGATAATTTGTAACAGGAACATTAAATAAAATCTTAAATAGTACATTGTACGATATTCAATCACAATATGGAATTGATAAACGTAAATCAATGTTATGGGATCGTATACAAAACGATTTAAAATGTTGTGGTGTGAATGGACCATACGATTATAATGGTTTCGATGATGGTGAATTTGGTTTGTCTGGAAGTAAAGTGTATAACATAAAATATCCATTGTCATGTTATTCATATTATAAGGATGACAACACTGTTGGCACTTATATGACGAAACCATATTCAAATGGTTGTTTACACCTTATTGCATACAACTATTATTTATCTTTAAAATTATTAATTAGTGCTAATGTTATTTCATTATTTATTCAAACATTTGTTATTCTTGTCTATGGATTTTGTTATTTTATTAAATAAATAGAATTTTCTTGTAAATGTTTTATGACTACGTTCTTTTGAGCTTCTAAAACAAAGTTTTCAAAACCAAGATTGACAGGTTGGCCACAATGTATTTTTTTTATCATATAAGTCCTCTTAGAACTCCTTTTTGAATATTTTCGCCATTTTGAATACTCAACAAATATGTTTAACAATAGCCAACAGGAGGTGATACGAATTTTTCTATTGTCAATTTTTTAGAAAGAATTGAAAATCGACAGAAAATCATAAAAAATTGTTTGTTTCAGAATTTGTTAATACTCTGTTTCTGGAGGAATTTTGCCCTAATAAAATTAAATAAACGATGTTTATAAAGCGATTGGAGGCATAGTTTACAAAATATATCTGATTCAATGTGGTAAAATGAACTTATTTTGAAAACTATGAAACCACTAACTATAAGAGTTAAACTAAATGAAACCACTAAAAATTATATTTAAAATAAAATTTTTTAATGATATGTACACAATTTAATAAAATTTAATAATTAATAATAAAGACAACAGACACTTAAAAAATAATCAATTCATTTATACACATTTATCTATCATACATAAAATAAAATCATTAATACGCATGCGTATGAAAAACCATGCGCAATACACTTACATTGAAAATAAAAATAAAATCTTGTTTTAGCTTGTCAAATGTTTATATAAAATGTTTATAATTTGTTTTTTCCCTAATATACGCATGTCTATGTACATGCATAGTAAGTTTGTCAAATAATTGCACAAACCTAATTTATATTTGTTGATTAACAATAGGCGAATTATTTATATTTGATGTTGAAATTGTATCTGATGATGATAAATTTAAATTATTATCACAATTACGTATAATCACATTTGATTGGTTCGTGAAAGATGTTGACACATTATTTAAACTGTCATAGTTGCTATGTAACGTACTATTACGTCGATCACAATCGTGTTCATTTGTACAACGATGAACATCTTGAACTGATTTTGAATGTTTTGATAATATCACAGTCCCATTGATATTGTTAGTTGGTGTATTATCACCAACTCGCTGATGAGCACTAGGTGTTGTTAAAGAAATGTTTGAAGGCGGCGTCATGGTTGATGCTGCCTCAGGCGGTATGTCGGATGATCGTACAACTAATTCAAATGGATGAATGCGGATTGATTTTAAATCGTGTATACTATTTGATGGGATTATTTCTTTGGATGTTGTCCAACGTTTGTGGATTTTTTTATTGTCCTGTGATAAAAAACAAATTTTTAATTTATAGTTTCAGTGCAAAGAGGAACTTGAGAATGTTTAGTCGATTCAGCTCCTAAAACTTACAATATTGAAACACTTGTAGTTCCAAAAATTTAGTTCACGGGAAGTAGTTGGTTTTGATAACATAACATGCTCTTTAATTATGCCTTGATAAATAGGAGGTTTAAATATTTGTTCAACGGTACAGGAAATACTATTATCAGAAGATGGAATGGAATGGAAAATTGGAGGAATATTTCTTAACCGATGGTTTGAGATGCTTATTCTTACCTTAGCTGAATCATCCAGGCCACAACAATGTTTGTTCGTACAATCGATCCCTCGACATCTCATTAAACATTTATGATCTTCACCCACATCAGGAATCTCATTATTTGCCACAAATGGCTTCTGTCGTAAAATTTCCCCTTTCTTATGTGTATAAATTTGAGAAAATTCTGGTTGTACTGTGACTTGGGTAATTCCTTGTGATATAAAAAATTCATTTACTTCTTTGGTAATTTTTGCGTAAACCTAAAAAAAACCAAACGAAAATTAAAATTTTTATTTTATATATATATATATATATATATATATATATATATATATATATATATATATATATATATATATATATATATATATATATATATATATATATATATATATATAAATATATATATTAGAAGCTCACCTTTGGATCTTGGAATATAATATGTGCTGTGGAAATGACTTTATTTGCTGTCAATTGCCATACATGTAAATCATGTATATTGACAATGTCTGGAAATGCTGCCAATAGTTCCGATTTTAATGAATCGATATTTATTGTATCTGGCATTGTTTGTAGTAAAATTAATCCGGACTCTTTCACTAGAAAATAAAAACAAATATGTAAAGGCCATTAAAACTAGAAAATTTGATCCGTACTCTCCCCATTTTCAAATACTTACTATATGGATAGCTTAACCAAAGCAAATGTATAGCGGATATAATTGACACAATTGGATCCACAAACTTGGCAACAGGATTTTCGGTATAATACACAATTAAGGAACAAATAATGACGTAAACACAACTCAATATATCACGTGTCATTTCTCTCGCACCTTGTCTATTACGGCCACTTCCACCATTACTTTCAAATCCTGTCTTAGTGGTATAAACCTCGGTTTTGGTTGTACCGTCTTTTCCTGTTGATTTGGACAACGAATTTTGCTGATTATCCATTATTATAATCGGTGCAGTAGTTGTAATAATATCAGCACTAGGTACTACCGTCGCTGTTGTTTGAGTAAATATTGTTGCATGTTGTTGATTTGTAGTTGATATGGGTTGAGGTATACTACTGGCACCTCCACCAGACGAAGCTGATTGTAAACGACTCCTAGATAAACGACGCTGACCTTGTTTTACTGAATCTTTTGTAACAACACGATCTAATACAACATCACCGCTTGCTGTAACATGCAGGAAACTGCCTTGATGGAATGTGTAACCTGCGAGATGATTAATGGAACAAATAATGCGAAGAAAATGTGTGTTTTGCAAAGCAGTGTTTGAATTAAATTGTTAATTATTTTGGAAAAAAAATAGTTTTTGGAGTTCAATTTTACTTAAAACTGAGACACTGGAAAGTCAATTTTAGTCGACAGACTTCCACGCTTGGGAAATCATTCCAATGATAATGGTTCTTTTACATACACAATTGGATGGCAATATATTCTTGAGATAACGTAGCCATTCTTTGCAGGCCAGCGCCAGTCAATTACTTATCCCAGTTAGTTTTATATTCAGACTGCATTACGGATTGAGCAATATGAAAAAATAGTTATTATTTAACTATATTGCCGTTACCAATCTGCTTCCCCACGTAATTCAAATTTTATAAACAACTACTTTGTGATTTTCTTGTATTTTTCATAAAATGTTTAGATAATTTTTGTAGTGTTTACATGGTAGTAAGTATACTATGTACTCAAAATTTCAAAATGAGCAGGATTTATATAAAAAATATCTTTGCAGATCTCTGTCTGCTGTATAAGTTCCCTAACAAATGATTTAAATACTGTTTTTTTAATTCTCAAAGTCTCAAAATTAATAAATGAACTCCGAGTTAGTCAAATTATATATTTTTAACCCTCATACTACTAACGAATTCAATTTCCGATCTTCTGTACTTTTCCAAAGGAAACAATCAAGTCAGTTTTAACGATTATTATAATTATTTAAAAATATTATTTACAAATTGATTTAAAGAGTTCAAATTTTACTAAAAGCTGATTTGGCCAAATTTACCAAGTAGCTAAAAATCATTAAATGAGATGGTATTATTAAATTTGGAAAATGATTACTATATCAAAATTTTATGAATCCAATCACCTAATTTTTATTCAAATTTTTGATTATAAGCGAAAATATTCTTATAGAATTACGGCAAGGCCCAAAAATCAGAGAATGTATTAGTAAAATAAAGAAGTTATGGTAAATTAAACTGGTCTATAGCCATTGCCACAAAAAAACTGAAAATATTACTCTCGGAATTTAAAATATTTTGAGGTAAAGTCGATAGGTGAGAGCAATGTCATTCAAAATTTTCATTTTATTGTGTCTATAAATCCCCTTTCCGGACTAATCCTCAAAATCATCGGACTTAAGTCATAAATATTCAGACTGTAGTTCAATGCTTAATTTTTACCTTATACAATCAAAAAATTAGATATTAAAAAATAAACAAAATAAAAAACATCGACATTGTGTAACTTCACGAAAATTTTTAGAAATAAACCAGAATTGGGGAAAAATTAATATAAAATTTTCATATTTTTCTTAATATTCATGTTGAATATTTTCACTTACGAATAAAATTTGTTGAGTAATTAATAAATATTATTACGGTTAGATACAATTTTGTAAATATTAGTAAAATGATTATTAACAATTTAAATTCCATTCGATCAATATTTTCAGAACATATTCTAAGTATTTTTCTTAAAAACTTCATTCAAATTCACATACTTTTGCATGATTTATAAAACTAGAACGCTCCAATTGGTGCAAAATTTATATTATTTTAAGATAGACAGCTTTGTGAATGTAGCTGTGCATCTTTTGACAGTTACTCACCAGTCAAGTCAATGTGAGGTTTTTTGAGAAAATGGAAAAATCAATTTTCACAAACACATCAATTAACTCAAACGACTGTCAAATAACAGCTACGCGTACAAAATGGTTCAAATCTTGGTGAGTAACGGTCAGAAGATGCACACCTACATTCAATAGATTTTATTGGCGAGTGCTGCTATCTTCACTTTGAGATCTGAAACTTTTCAAGCCACCAATTTTTTCCAATTTGATCATCGAATCTGAATACTTAAAATATGTTGCCAAACATACTATTTATACTCACCACCAATTAATAAATAACATAATCCATTTAATAGTAATCCAATCGCTCCAACGCACATCACTGGAATTGGATGATGCATTTCATCATGATGATCGATATGAACCAGTGTTTGTAACGCTTCCAACAATAATGAAAAACATAGCGATGCCAAGAATACAAAACATATTAACATAACAATTACATCGATTCGGGCCCATCCGAATGTATTCTTTAATAATGATGGTGGTGTACCATGTGAATGTGAATGCGCATGCGAGTGAGCATGTGCTGTTTTTGAGTTCTTTAATGGATTATTATCGTCATCTGGTGTTGCTGCAGTTTGTTGTTTACTGCTTAAAACTTCACCAATACTTGCATGCGATCCGTGTAGCGTACTGTTTATGTCACTTACTTTATTCCGTTCATGTTTTTTATGCTTTGAATGTTTTTCTTCTGAATTTTTTCCATACTAAAAATACAAATAGTGAAAATTAAGGAGATGTTTTTTTTTCTGTTTTTAACTGTAAAAGTTATATATTAGACTTCTAAATATGATCCAATGGAAAAATAAGTGTAATTTTATGTTTTCCTAGAATTACTCTAGAAAACCTGAAATCAGCAATACAATGTTTTTGAATTTTTTAGGGCGATTTTAAGGATTTTCCGTCCAAATACAGGTAAAAAAGCACCAGAATTTATTACCCTGTAAGCATCCTATAGCGTGATTATTTGTAGCGTTCAAACATCGAAATGTAAATGGGGTCTTTTCAAAACGAGTATCGCTCAAATTATAATCAAATCATTTATTAACGGATCCTCAAATTTACACACTGCTTCTAAAATTATCCAGTATTTTTTGAGGTAGTTCGAACTAAAATTGCCAAAAGTGCCCAAATACATAGCCAGTTACAATTATTTATTGTGTTATGCTAACAAGTTTGAGGTTAATGATTTTGTCTTTCGATTCGTATAAAGAGCAAAATAGATTCGATTCGAAAGGTTTTTACCTACCTTAATTGTAATTAAACATCCAGCCAATGCAATGATATTACATAACATATGAAATGCACCAACCATTAACGTTAACGCATGCGTAATATGACTAACAACTAATTCAGTTAAGACAAACGCAATAGATAACGCCAACATTAAATACAATTGAACCGGTTGCAACCGACGAAACCATTCTTTCATGGCCATACCTGCAGCCGTTGCGTGAGTATTACAATTTGTTGAACGAACAGTGACCGCCCCAACTGCTGTTCCACTTCTATTACTGTAAAAATTACAAAAAGAAAACCAATTACTTTTGGAATGTAGAGATACGTAGAATTTGTATTATTTGTAGTATTCTATTATTTTTCAACTTACAGTTTGATAAGACATATTTTCTAAAAAAATTTTATAAAATTTTAAAATTTACCCTTCAATAGAATTTTGACATATTTATTTCAAAATAAACGTACTTTTTTGTTATTGTATTTGTAGTAAATTTACAAGAATTAGAAAATAATATTAATTTTTTATTTTCCATGGATACTTATAGGATTGGATTTACATTACATAAGAGCCAACTCACACCGTAAGGTTTTCTGATCAGGAAATATGGTGGTAAACGCATACCATCGGACAGCCATATAAGAAATTCTTATAAGAAAATCTGACAATACATCAGACAAAATTCTTAAGCAAGCGCATATCATCGGGTATCATCGGATACGTACAACGAACCACAATGAGGCTTTGAACGTTCAAATATTTTAAATTTATTAATTACTTTTTAACTAACAGATGGCGTACATCAGATAACATTGTAAGATTTTCTGATCAGAAATTCTGATGCTACTACACACAGCATATGTACGCGCACAGCATCAGATTTTCTGATCAGAAAATCTGATGTCTTATGTAGAAATCTTACCGTGTGCTGGGTCTACACATAAGTTGCGGTAGTTGCTGAAAGTCCTACTTATTATATAGAAAATAAGTATATTTTATTATATAGAAAATTTATTCTTTTTATGTAATTTTCGGTAGTGGGGCGGTGTTTTTCAGAGTGCCCAGGGTCGGCACTAAGATTAAATCCGGCTCTGAGAATTTAAACATAATTTCTCGATTAATATTTTATACTCTTTGCATTTATGAGTTATCTTAGATTTTTAGTACGGAATTTAAATAAATTTCGTACTAAAAATGTGAGATAAAAACAAGGATTGTCACAAAATATCCTATAAGGAATGAAAATTAAATATTTTAGATAATTGTAATAAAAATTTTAGAAAATTTATTTCAAACAATTAAGTATTTTTATTAAATTAATCAAGGCTTATAATATATAGATTAAATAAAATATCTACTGATATTTTGACCTACTTAAGTAAAATAAATTGTTGTTCTAAACATATACCTATTTTTATATATTTTCACATACAAAGGAATCATTAAATTTTAATCATATAGAATTATAAATTTTAATTTTATATTCTAATAATTTTAAAATAAATAAAGATAATAATAATTAATAGACTTAATTGTTGATATACTCTGTATAGTTTTATTAATTTAAAATATCAACGAATGATCAACATTTTTAATTATTGCAATCAATGCGAAATGATAATGGAAAATTGGAAAACTGTAATATATATTACATTCCTCCTGTTGATACAACACATCTTCAAAAACACGAGCTTGACATCAATGTGAATTTAAATAAAGTGATCAGAGGACATAAGAAAAATTTGTTGTTTTTTTTTTAATATCGTTGTGACTTCAAGCTCGGTGGAACGAAAAAGAGGAAATCACATACATCTTATAGCATATAACGTGCGAGACAATAAGATAGAAGTATCTATAGGATTTAACGTGCAAGAGAATGAGATAGGTAGCATTATACACTGTTTATTACAGGTTTAGTATGTGTGTTATTAATGTCTATAAGATTTAACGTGTGAGAGAAATATTTATAGAGTTTAAAGTGTGAGAGAATGGGATAAAAGGCATTATACAGTGCTTATTACAGGGTTAGTGTGTGTGCGTCTGCGTAAAGGTACGTATGTATTATATGTAAATAAAATGCATTATAATTTTAAAATTGATATCAATATCATCAGAAATAAGCGCTACAATTATTCTACTCATAAAATTTGATATTTGTCTTCTTAGTCCGGGAGGTAGCGTAGCATTTTTCATGGTGATTTCAGGCCGATCAATTTTTGATTTTATTGAAAGTTCATATGAAGTTGATAATCGAATGGCGGTTCAGCAGGCGCACTCAAGGTGGAGTAATAATAAAATATATTTCAGATCGCATAAAATTAATAATAGAGATAGTTTAAATAATGTAGTAAATAAAAAAATAGTCAGCAAAATATTTACGGGTGGAATAATTGTTAGCTGAATAAGACATTTGATTACCTTCGATGGAGATTGCATGGCTACTCAGCAGAAATTTTTATCCCTCCCGTCCACCCTCTTGGAACCTGCTGACTTTCATAACAGTGTATGACTGCTAATAAACATTTAATTTCAACATGAATTAATCGCCTTGAAATGATTCGTATATCGCGAGGAAATTTTATGTCCATTATTCGCAATGTATTTTTTTGAATGATTGTCCAAACCTAAAATACCATTGATATCTTAAGAATGAATAATCGTTGGATTCTATGTTTTATATAAAGACTGAAGTTCATATTTTTGAATTATCACTTTTATCGCGTGTGAACTGCACAAATTTTATTTTTCAAAAAGCATCCCGTCCCTATGCGAAAGATTATTTGTTTTATTCTGTTTGAGATTGTTACACGTAGAAGGACTATACGAAATAATTTACAGTTTACTATTAAATACCTTTTTGTAATTTCCATATTTTCGGTTCGTAACAGTTCTTTTTCACATTTTAATTAAACAGACATCCAACTGCTTGTTATGTCTTTAATAGAAACAAAACCATCGATTGTCTTATTTTTGAATGAAAATATTTATTTTAATAAAAAAAATAATAATAATAATACAGAGAATTAATTCTAATAAATATTTAATCATACAAAATGAATAATTACTTTTGTTTATACATAATTAACCGAACTTGGTAAGGTCTACGCCTTAAGGTATATTCACACATACCAGTCACGTCACAGTTCGGTCACCTACAAATCTCAGTTAGAAATAACCGAACTAGGATTCTGCCAATGGTTTGTGTATTCCCACACTAATACACGACAAAAAATATCGTCGGAGACGAATTTAAAATGACGGAAATGTGACTGACGCCGTACTGAATCTATGAGACTGTATTGTGACTGACAAGTATAGATACTCTCAATTAGATTCCACAAAAGAATATTATTTCTGACTATGACGAATTGACTAAACTGTGACGTAAGTGATAGGTGTGAATGTACCTTTAACTAGACGATTTTCTATTTCGTTTATCTATCTATGTGTGTTGATTTTGCTGCAACTTTATAACGCGTTGTTTGATTTTGATAAAATTTAGTATATATATTTATCGCATTCAGAATATTTACTGCATAGCTTTTGGAAAAAATTGCATGCCTCCTTAGAGGATAATCTCCAAAAATATAAACTAGTTTTCTAGACATCTTCCATACGCGCGTTTTTTTTCCAAATAATCCAAAGTTAAAAAAAATCTATAATATATTGAATTCTTTAGAAAAAAATTTCTAAAAATACCAAGGCCGATTTTGATATCGATGTTAAATATAAAAGAATGTTTTTTGAATTCCCTTTTTAGTTTGGAAAATTTTGATAAATACAAATAAAATTTGATTTGATTTATTTTTGCCCGAAAATAGTGTGTTTATTATAGAGGTTTCTATCAAAAACACCAATCTCCTTAAATTTCTACATATTATTTGATAAAAATACCTCAAATAAATTAATAAAACTAGATGCATTAACCTAATTTGGCTTAGATAAACTATATTATGGTAAAAGAAAAGTATTTTAATATTAAAAAAAAAAAGACATTTAATAATAACAATATCGCATTAATAAATAAATATACAAATAAAACCTGATTTAATATAATATGTAGATTATATAATAAACAAAACCTTGTTATTTTGATGTTCCATCCAATATCACACAAATATTTGGAGGTCATCTAAATACCTATTTTGATTTGATTTATTCATAAAAAGTACAAATAAAACATTATTTATATTTATTGAATACTAAATTACTAATGGACATAGTCAAAGATTCAATGTATTGATGATATATATGATTACAATAACTGTTACTAATGTTTGGGAGTCAATTTGGTTACTCAGATAGATCATCAGTAGTTAATTGTAGGGTCGATTGCGATATCCGTGACACCTCGATTGTTTTAAGAATTTTGGCAAAATAAGACGAAAATGAAAAATACCAATTTTCAAGTTTTCGTCTATTTTTCGAGTTATCCATGGGTAGTTTAATCACAGGTTGAATTCAGGGGTCAAAAACCAACCTGAACTATGGAAAAAACACCCCACAAATCTATGGGTTAAAAACAGTCGAAAATGGCGTTAATGTATTTTTAATAGTTGTATTAAATATACGTGTCTTTTAAACGAATTAAATTTCGGCTTGAATTGTGTTTAAATTATAGCGATTTAACAAAAAATAATAATTAAATCTTGTGACATATTTTAAATTGTGGTATTTATGTGATATAAACACGATAATTTCTAAAATAAAGTGTCGATATGTCGATAACGAAAAATAGAAAACTTGCAAATTGGTATTCTTCATTTCCATCTTATTTTGCCTTGTTTTACCAAAATTAATTGTCAAATCGAGGTACCACGGATATCGTAATCTCCCCAAATATTAGGTTGAAAATACACTTGTCACTGAGTCGTTGGCTATAAATAAAGGTATGGATTTATATGAAATAAATTTTATCTAAAAATGTTTATATTTCGATTTAAGTTATTTCGCCGAATTCGATTGCCTGGCCACTAGATCGTCTGTTTTTTCAGGGTAGGTTTGATTTCATTGACAGTCGGTCTTTTTTAAAAATAGCAGAGTAGCAGATACATAGAAGATTACACAGAAAGGCTTTTTTCAGAAAATCTTTACAACTATTTAATAGCTAATAGCTTCTCAGCCTTTGGCTTTTGCATCTCTGTGTATCATTGAATAACATTGGTAACACAAGAGACACAAGGTCGGGCAAGCGAAATAATATTAATTTCAAGTCTAAAATCCTTTATTTTGAAAAAAATCCAATAATTTAAAATTATAAATGAGAAATTTAACAGCCATGAAGACAGTGACCTTTATTTTATACGAATTGTATCTATCGCCTTAATTAATTTCAATGTCATATTAACCCAAAAGGTAAAACATACCTAATAGGTACGATTTAATAAATATGATAGATGACAATAATATCTAAGCAACAGTAAAAAGGTGAAGAGCCCACCGTTAAAAAAGTATCTGATTGGTTAAAGCATAAACTATATTGGAAACGATGGTATTTAAGACATAAAAAAAAATGGTACATAAAAAAAATTGTTAATTTAATTATTAAAAGTTAGTTCAAATTTTTGTAGGTATAGTTGTACCAACTCAACTGTCAATTACCGTCTTTAAAGTACATTGGTAAATTTCGCAACAACTTTAGACAAAAAGTCTTATTAAAGTGTTTTTACTCTATATATATTATTATATTTTCCAATAAACTTTATTTAACCGATCAGCTTACGTTTCTTACGGTGGACTCTTGGTCCCCAATGGATGTGAAAATGGTAAATTCATTGATGGCATCATATATTTTTTAAATTAAATATGTGATATCAGTTTTTAGTTATCAATGAGGAAGATACATTTAATGTTTATTAATTAAATTACTTTTGTATTTACGTTTTTATTTACAGAATGTGACAAAATAATGTTATAAAAAAATAAGTAGGCTACATGTGCCAATATACATTGTATTTCTTTCAATTTTCGTGCACAAATAACTCAAAAAATAATTATCCAGAAGAAATGAAACTGGGAATGTATTATATTGACATGAAAACAAAAGGCTTGTTGAAAAATTATTCTCGAAAAAAAATTTCCCAGATAAAATCAAAATTTGATTTTATATTTAGAAATGTGTTTTCTAGAAAAACTCTACGATAAACTCTCCAATTTCATATCAATTTTTTTGAGTTATTTGCGCGAATAAATTGAAAGATTTTTCATAATGGAGTGTGCTTCTACATTATTAATAAAATTTATTAGAAGTAATATGAAAAC
The DNA here is from genome assembly GCA_020423425.1 of Chrysopa pallens. Taxonomy (NCBI): domain Eukaryota; kingdom Metazoa; phylum Arthropoda; class Insecta; order Neuroptera; family Chrysopidae; genus Chrysopa; species Chrysopa pallens. The sequence goes on along the minus strand of CM035594.1, from coordinate 27,180,875 downwards.
AGACAAAATAATTTTTTTAAAACTTTTTATCATAACTTGGTCATTTTTTGACCAATTTCTAATTTGATGGCATCTTTGATTTAGGGACTTTGATCTAACAACTGTTTTATGTAAAATTCTATGCTCTAAAAATATACCGAAGCTTATAAACGTTCAAAACTGATTATTGCCTGAACATGGTTTCCAGTCTTACAATAAGAGCGTTATTCTTACCGCCCTTATCTATAATTTTATGAAAAAATATTTTCAATTTCGTTCTGAATTTGAAACTATAATGATCATGATTAAAATCACTTGTATTCTTATCCATCCACGGATCCAATTATTATTAAGTCATCCTGTACATAAAATGTTTTATTGAAAACTATTAATTAACAATTAATATTCTACAAACATAATTTAGACCTATCAACTATTCAATATCTATTAAAATAGAATTATAAGTATTATGAAAAAGTATCAATTGATTACAACATATTTTACAAAAAATATAAAGGTGTCATCTGATTTGAATACTTATATGCATATATAGATATATATTTTATTAGGTAATCTGAATAAATTAATTATTTAAATAAAAAAAATTAAAATTGGTAATTTATATGAAAAATGGGTTTTTTAAAAATACTTATGTAACTGGTTAACCTAGAATGTTATACAATTGCCTATGTCATAAAAAAAGTTAAATTTGGAACATGTGTTCCTTCCAGCGCTGGCTGGCAAAATACCTGGAGGCTTTAAATGTGGTCCGAAGCAAAAAGATACGACAGATATAAATTTGTTCGTTGCTTTAAACTTCAAAGGAATATTTTTAATAATAAAGAGGAAGAAAATTATGTGAATATAACGAATCTGATACATTTTTGACATGGATTAAAAATTATCGACAGTTTGAGAATTTTTTCTTGTCTGATATAAAATGTTTCTCAATGAGTGTTCCTTCTGAATCATGATATTCAAATTCTTATACAATTATTTTATATCTGTGCGTTATGTTAAGGGAGATTGCAATGCAACACTGAGGCACACTCCATTATGTAATATCTTTCAATTTTCATGCACAAATAATTCAAAAAATACTGATCAAAATGTTATGAAATTTAGTATGCACAATAATGGCATGGCAACCTAGTGTTTCCCGAAAAAACGAAGGAAAAATTCTTTAACAAGCCCTCAATTGCCATGTCAATATATTTAAGTAAGTATTTTTTGAGTTATTTGTGTGCGAAAATTGAAAGATATTACATACAAGAGTGTGCTTCTGTATTACGTTATAATCGCCCTTAAGTTAAATACATAACCGAAATTATACCCGAAATTTATATAAAAATATTAAAATATAAAAATTTTTGTTGTTTTAAAATTAAACAACCTTTGTTTGAAACATTTCTTCAAAAACTGTTTAGATTCATCATAATTCATACACTTCACTTCAGTTAATCAGCTGTATGTACTATGTATTCAAGCGTATTTTATAAATGTTAATAATTATAAATAACTCAAAAATTGAGACTCAGGCATAGATCGAATAGTTAAACAACTAACCATGGTTTGAGTATTATTAAACAGAGTCCTAGGATTTTTCGAATAAATTTTATTTTTTTGCCCCACTTTCGTAGATCAAAAATATTTTGTAAATACGTATTTCGATTACAAAGTAGTCATTATCAGTATGAATTAGCTAGTCGTAATGATTCTGCAAGGAGATGTTACTCGTTGCTAATTTGGTGACGGTTTGGTGCAGAGAATCATTACAACTAGCTAATTCATACTGTTGATGATTACTTTGTAATCGAAATACGTATTTACAAAATATTTTTTATATAGAAAATTGGGGCAAAAAATCGAAATTTAACTAACCATGGAATTAGAATGAAATTTCACAGATATACGTCCAGAAACTACTGATTTTTGCAGGGATTATGAAGCTGGCGTATTAAGTTGCGGGCATTAACTAGTTTCATTGGTATAAAAATGATTGCAATGAAATTAGATACAAATAAAAACGCGTTTATATTTTGATTTAGGGATTTAGGGACTTTTTCAAAAAATTTATTTCATATAAATAATGTATTTGTCATCAATAATAAATAAATTACATAAATAATTTGTAAAAACAACATTTGATTTATATGCTTTTATAGACCAGGACCTGGATTGACTCGAGTGTGTAAAAATTGAACATCGCATTCTGTCAATGAAGTTGTGTTAAAAATTGCTTAAATATTAAGGTGACGGAAAAATGTGGGTCCATTTTTTTAAGGCCTCACCCTCATTTTCAGACTCAATGTAAAGTTTGGAGTTATTTTAATTATTGTTTTATGAAAATTGGTCGAAAATAAAACTTTTGAAGCCTTGAAATTTTTCAAAAAATGCTCCATGCTACAAGCTACATGCTCGCAAACTTTTTTTTCATCATAGAATTCGATATTTTGGTGACGGTTTTTCGAATTTAAAACGAAAATCCATTTTTTTAAGAATGATAAATTTTCAAAAGTGATTGTTTTTGTTCAGTATACATAAAATAATCGATATATAGGCTGAAAATTTGTCGAAATTATCAAAATTGCTCAAAACTTTGTTCGAAAAACAGTAACCAAGAAAACCAAAATTATATTCTAAAAAATCGTTGGACGCAATGTTGTTTTGACAAGATCCGGATCCTTAATATTTAAGCTATTCATAACACAATTCCATTGACAGAATTTGATGCTCTATCTTTGCACACCCAGGTCCATCCAGAACCCGGTCTATCACTCTTAGGTTAGATTGAACTAAATGATATTTGCTACAAACATAACTCTCGGATTGAGATTGTGAAGTAAAATTAACAATAATTTAACAATGAAATCATCACATTTTTTATTCAATTAATAAATAAATAATTTTTTAATAAAAAAATTTACTCTTTTTAAGTGATGTTAGGTACTTTATTAATCTTTTACATACTCGACTTATTTTATTTTATTTGTACTTATTAGTCTGTGATGTTTTAAGTTAAAAACGATTTTAAAATGGTAAGTAAAAATGTGTGTTTAATTTAAGTTTTAATTTATTATATAAGTTATTTTAATATTTTTGGCGTCAAAAATTTTGATCCCATTCATTCGAAAATAAGTTTCGTTGAACGATATCGTCTGAAATAGTATGGAATATTAATATATTGAAGAAATTCCAGACGATATTTGGAAAACTGCTATTCCCGTGGCACTAAAAAATTCAATGGGAACTGAATAAGTGAGATTTTCCAAATCAAAATACAGTGAAAATTTTTTAATTTTCTTATATATTTTTTTTTAAATATCCGTTTAAAGCTCTTAATTTTTAATCCATTGTTTGACCCGAAATGTTTTTTTTTATCAATTGTTTATTTTATGGTTAATATCGAGTAGAAGTCATAAGTCAAGAATATTTTAAAATGTCGTATTTAAACTGTTTTTTCGATCTTAATGAATGCCATAAAAATAAAAATAAATAAAAATGTCTGTTAAAATATATATATATCCATAGCCTTTGTTGGTGAGTAGTAATAAATATTACTAGCGTGTGACGTAATAGTGTTAGCTTTGTTTTGGAAATTATCGACGTTTTGTACTGAATATAAAAAAATGGGTGTATGTACGCTATGAACGCGCGTCAGTAGTTATACTTCTTTGGCATCATTAAAAAACAATTTTTAACTGCATACAAATAATTAATTACAATAAAATAATAAAAGAACTGAAGAAGGATAGTCAACATAGTTAATAAAACTTAGTTTAAATTTCAAAAATTAAATAAATCAATATATATTTTCTTACATTAAGTGTAACATAAAACATAATAACAACTTCAACCTGTGAATGTTGTGTGACGGTGATGCGTACGCATCTTAAAAGAAATATAACTTCAATAATATATTCATATATAAAAATGTCTGTTCAAATGTATACTGCTGTACTATATATCCATAGCCAGTGTTAAGTAGAAATAAACATTATCTACGTATGACCCTTTGTTTTGGAAAATATCGACGTGTGCTCTATACTGAATCTAAAATTTTTTTTAAAAATTTTTTACGATCATTCCAATTATTACAGAAAAACAATTATTTTCAACAGCCTAATTTGTTTTTATTTTTTGAAGGCAAACAGTACTGAAGGAGGTGAATATTTATGTTTACACGTTGGTCAAGCTGGTATCAATATTGGAGATAAATGTTGGGAGCTTTATTGTTTGGAACATGAAATACAAAAAGATGGGTCATTGATTAAAAATAATAACAATAATAATACATTCAATAATCATAAATTAAATGGATTCTTTAAATTAAGCTCAAACGATCGATATTCTTCACGAGCAATATTTATTGATTTTGAACCGGATGTCATTGGTAAGTGGTGTTAGTGTTTTTTGTATATGTGTACGTGCCATTCCTTCATTATGACGAATGTCTTCGAATCCAGGTGCTACTTATTGAACATAGTAAGAAGGATTATCCATTGCTGTTAGAAGCAAACTCCTTGTAATCTTTCAATATTCGTTCACAAATAACTCATACAGATGGACTAAAATACTTATACAAATGTTTTGAAATTTGGTATGCATAAAATTAACATGAAAGCGGAAGGCTTAACAAATAATTTTATTTCATTTTTAGCTTAGAAATTTTTTTCGAGAAAAACTCTTATATTTCAAATTTATTTATTATTACAACCGTTTAGACTGGAGTATTAAGAATATTTCATGAATTCTAATGATTAAAAATAGTTCAAACTTTGAAACTCAATCATATGTTGAGTATCTAAACAATTAACTCACTGTTAATTATCTTCACTTGATTTTATTATTTACGAGAAAACTTACTAATCGATTTGTATTTTATGTACGTCATTTTCTAGGCTTTTTGTTAATATCTAAAAGTTTTGTATATAGTTTTTTTTTTCATCAAAATCTAGTTTTACCAGAGAATCATTTTTTCCGATTTGCTTCACATTACCCAGAAAACTAGGCTTTTGATAAAAATAAACTTTGGTTGATAAAAAAATTCTATAAAATGACGTATAAAAAATAAAAATCGATTCATAAGTTTTACCGTAAATAATAAAAATACAATCAAATATGGCGATTTTTCAAACTGTAGTAGACCATTCAATAAAAATTTCAAGAACCATTTTACCCGATTCGTGGCAAAATGAAGCTATTTTCAGATGGGTTTGAGACTTTGTGTTCCGAAAAAAACTCATTTTGTAGAATTTTCGAAGAGGAAAAAGTTGTTACACTAATCATAATTAATGGTTCAAGATCCTAGGTCCGCCAGACCTTACTTACTTTCTGTCTGGCTGTTCATAGACGGTGTTGAAATACTTCCCTGAGTATCATATATGAAAATCAAGATTGAAGCGTCTGGCATACATTACCACAAATAGGAAGTGTCTGGCAGTATAGATTATGTATTTTTTTATATATTATTTGGCTCATAAATAAAAATCAGCCTTAAGACTATAAGAAAAGTGATTAGTGGTTTTATCTACCTTTAGCACCCTGCATCTGTAAAATGGCCTTTCAAGTATCCCGTAGATTGTTTGGGAGAATATAAGTAAGATCTGGCGAGCCTGAGATCTTGCTCTATAAATTACATACAAATTATCAGCTTGCTACTTACAATGCGAAAAAAACCCCGATGGACCGTCGAACTAATAGATTAGTTGATAAATTAATTTTACCCCTTGTAGATACAATTCGAAAATCATCAAACAGTTTTTATCATCCGCAACAATTTATATATGGCAAAAATGATGCCAGCAATTGTTTTACAAATGGCTTTTGTTGTTTCGAAAACGATTTCAATGAATCCGTATGTAATCGTATTCGATATGAATTAGAACAATGTGATAATCGTATAAATGGTATACAAGTAATTAGTTCATTTTGTGGTGGTACCGGATCTGGTTACACTTCGTATCTATTGCAAGCATTCTACGATTACGATAAGAAAATACCAATTCAACAATTAGCATTAATACCATCGCTAAATAGTTGTGGAACACAGCAAACTTCTATTGATATTTATAATACGGTTTTATCATTGTATTATAATTTATTATACAGTGGTTTAACTGTACTGTTTGATAATGAAGCATTGTATAATATATATGATACGAATTATTTATGTAGAACGGCTAATAATTCCTTTGTTAAAGCAAAAAAGTGAGTATAAACTTATTTTTATACTCAGTATATTGGTTTAGTCTAAAGTTTGTAGCGATAGAAAATATTCAAGCTACAAACAAAATTTTAGCATTGGTGTTCTTAGAAACATCTAATTAGTGAATTTTCGTATGTCTGAATGTCTGTCCGTCATCAAGATAACTTAAAAGCGAGTTGAAATTTTGGCGGCGTGCTTTAGACATCAAAAGTAAGATTCAGTTTGTAAATGGGCAAAATCGATCCATTCAATCCAATGGGTCCTTGACTGTCTACAACCCAATTTTTGAACCATTGAAGATAAAAGAAAAGTCCAATGGCAATTAAAAACAAACAACTTTTGTTTGAAGTATTGTTTTGTTAACTGTTTTGATTCGCCACAATTTCAGCTCAAATTTAGCTAATAAGCACATATATAGTTGTAATATATAATATTTAGAATATTTTAAGAATGCTAATCATTGAAAATAGTTCAAAGATTGATACTATACAATATGTCGAGTATAGTATCATACAAATAACTCTGTTAGTATCTAAACAATTCACTCTGAATTCGTAAGGAGGTCGATGATTACGAAATTTAAAAATGATTGCGGTTTTGTCCTAGAAAATCTAAAACTAGCGATAATTTAGCGCTAAGTATTTTTTTATTTAAAAATAAAAAAATCCAATCACAGATTCTGTAACAGGACTCAAAAAATTGTCTAGTTTCAGTAGATTCTTGAAACATTTTAATATTTACGTAAATTATAATTTTAGCATTTTTCTTTGGTTTTAGCGATGGCAAAAAATCGATTGTAAATTTCAATGAAATTAATAATATTGCAGCACATGCAATATCAAAATTAACATCTACATTACGTTTTCACTCAACAATCAATAAAACAATGTATGAGCAACAATTGAATTTACAAATCCCAAACCAATCAGATTGCTTACATTTTCCAATAATTAGTTATGCACCAATTGTATCACAACAATTAAATTCATTTTGTAATAATGATTCATTGTTAACGCTTTCAAAGGCTTGCTTACATTCGAGCAATCAAGTAAGTTAATAAATTTTCTTAAAAATTATTTCATAGACTGTAATTGCCTTGTTCACATTGGTCAAATGACAAGTAGTTTAGTTACTAAACACATTAACACTTGATCAAAAATCGTTCACACATATAATTTGACAATTCAGTCAAATAACAAGTAATTTATTAAAACTAAGTTAATTTATTAAAACAGTTTATGAATTCAAATCACAAAACTGTTTTTATGAATGTGACTCAAACAAACAGCAATTAAATGTCAAACAGATTCCTCCGTTTTATTATTATTATATATTTGTGATAACAGGAGTTGTGGGGGTACTACTTGCACACAAAAAATAGAATTTAACTAAACTACTTGACTAAACAACTTTTTTAAACTCTTGACTAAATTGCTGCAATTCACACACGTCATATAAATAAACTACTTGGTCAATGTGAACAAAGCTTAAGAGCCAAGATTCGTCGGGCCTACATGATAGTATAAAATGTCAAATTTTTGTATGCAATTTATAATCTATGCGCGAACAAAAAAGAATTGAATTTAATACTAATTACTAATGTCTTAATTAATTTAACTAATTATTATGATTTCAGTTATTAAAATTAAAAAATAATAATAATAAAATGTTAAATGGATGTTTAGTGTATGCTTGCGAACAAAATATTCCACAAAATGGAGTCGATAAAAAATTATTACAAAAAACTTTTGAACAATTTAAGGTAAGCACGTATAGTGAGTGCTATTCATAATAACACATTGAAATTTCGAAATCTAGTTTTCGTCCGGTATATCAGAGATTCTGGACTCGTAGCATCCTATAAAAAGCTAAAAGTCTTCCCTGGCGGAAATAATTTTTTGTAAAAATGTGTCAAAACTGGTCATAAAAACTTCTTACTATACGGTTGGCCGCACACTCCTGCCAAAATCTTTAAAAACTTATTATTAACTTGATGGTAAAAAACGCCTGCAAAACTCTATAAAAGTCGGTAAAAAAAGATGACAGGTTTTGAGATGTTTAAACGGAAAAAATTATTTCGGGAAGACTTTTAGTCCATGGATTGATACAAACCCACAATCTCTGATTTTCCGAATGAGTAACCTATCATTTTTTCAAAAAAGTTATTTCTTTAACCGATCTGGTGTCTTTTATTACGGTGACGTCTCCGTCTATAGTGTGCAAATACCCAAATTACCATTGTGTTACAGCGCCAACGGTGGTAAATGTTTCAACTAACTGAACATTATATTTTTTAGCGTGGTTTTGTTGATCATAATCTAAAAACATTACCAAATGATCTACTATCATTACCAAATAAATCAGCTTTATTATTAGGTAATTCATTAGATATTATCGATGTTTGGTCGGAATGGTTAACAAAATTCCGGAAAATGTATAAACGAAGAGCATTTGTACATTGGTTTATGGAAGGATCAACTGTAGCGGATTTGGAAGTTGCTTATGATATGTTAAAAAAATTACATAAAGAATATTCTCAGATCATTCAGCAAAAATCCGAAACACACTTTTCAGCGCAAATTGAATTCCAAAGAACTCATGGATCAAAAAAACGGAAAAATGTACTTTAAGTGAGACATCTACCATTTTTTTACGAAATTAAATATTTTCTCGAATAAAATAAATTCAGTAGTTCGTTTTCTTCAAACTTCTCGATAAGCCCTCTTTTAATGTTATAAAAGTTTCCATTAAGTGTTTACGCACTTTTGAAATTGAAATTTCATCATAATTAGTTATTATATTGCCTTTGGTTACTGATTATAAGTCTGTGGTCATTGTCCTTATTAATACAGCCTATAGAGGTCTCTGTTAAAAACACATACACACTAAAACCACTCTAAAATTAGAAACTATGCTGATATTTCAAAACTTAAAATATATAAAATAATATTTATCATACAGATGGCATTCTAAGCGCCTATAGATGTCTCATTTTGTGAAATTCATCCCCGTAATCAGAAACAATAAAGATGAAAATAAAAGTGATATCAATTCAAATCATTAATTTTAAATAAAATGGTGTCAAATATTGTATATTGATATGAAAATTAATGAATACAATTATTAATTAATTGAAGGAACTGTAGTATTTCATAAAGAATATTCGCAAATCATAGAGAATAAATGAATAATACAATAACAACTTTTTTTATAGGTTAACAGTTTTTATTAAAAAGATTGTAATTTATTTGTTACTATTTTTTAAGTGTTTTTGTTTTAATTTATTGTTATTTTAATAATTTTTAGAAAAATAAATAATGTATTATTGTTCTACGGAAAATAGTTATTATATTTCTTAAATAATAGGTAAATAATAAATGACGGAAATCTGGCGATGAAATATATAAATTATGGCAACTGAAAATATTGTTTATTTCAAGTTTATGACCTTTTTATTATATAGGTACTTAGTATATTATAGTCGAGAATTTTTACTGAAAAACTGTACTCTAAGCTCGACAAGCAGATAGCGCTTTGCGGTTTCAAAAAATTCTTATCTATGCAGCTTGAGGTTACTGATGTCTATGTTCCTGGTCTAGAAAACAAGAAATAACAGTTCGCGATTTGATGGCTAGTTTTCGAAATATTGCTTGGAATTTGTTGGAAATATTAGCCGCCGGGTCGGATTTCAGGCGATATATTAGAAACTACCAATCCAATTGTATAATGGATGTTATTTTTGAAATCTACAGGATTATCTCCCATTATAAACATAATTTTTTCAAATTTTTTTGCGAATTTCTCAATTTTTTCAAAGGGTGCTTAAGTAAATTATTAAAAAAATTGACAAAAATTGTTGTTTCCGATTTGGATAAAATTATGCTTGTAATTTTTGTTTGACCTGTATATTTCAAAAATAACCTCTGTTTAAAAATTGGATAGATAGTTTTTGAGTTATCGCTTGTCATCAATATTTCGAACATTTTTCAAGCTATATCTCAAAAACTAGTCACCCGCCGATCGTAAATTAAGTGTTATTTTTAATTTTCGTAGACACTATTCTTACAAAAACCCTAAAACAACAATAAGATACATATTTTATGTAATGCTTGTTTTTTATCCTACACACCCATCATAATTTAATTTATATGTCATTTTAATAATTTTGAAAATAATTTTAACATTGATGACATTATTAATTTCAATGAATTTTAAGTAGTTTTAAAAAAACGAACAAAAATGAAAGTTTTTAGTTGTCTTCTGACAAAACGCATTTGAAATATTTTGTATAAACATTGTCGTCACAAATTAAAGCGCTCTATAGACGAACCATTTCAGCAATATTAATGAAATGCTTAAAATATTTGATAAATATTTGTACAGATGCTAGGTTAAATGAAAATAAGTCAAAGTAAATGGACTAAGAGTTAAGGCCTAGCCTAGACAGACCTACGCCTTAATATAAAGGCTCAAATTCTTAATAGTGTAAACTATATTTACGAGTTATAAATTTCCATCCCTAGTGCATTAGGATAGGATGGGCTACAAAAATTTAAAAGAAATGGTTTTATTTCAAGATTATTCAAAAAAGATAGGAGTTTGAAAAAAAAAGTTTCAAATAAAAATTGTCAAGCATAAAGTTTTACATAAAAATAGTGCTTTGTATATTTTTGTTATTATTAAAAATAACAGAGCTAGAGCAAATTCAATAAGCACTGTGGCCCGATCTCAAAATGCCTGAGTGGGATTTTATTACAAAGCTTATTTTTCTACCAGGCTGAAGGTCATATGTTAAAATATTACAATATGACAGATATTAAGACGTTAAGAGGTAGAACGGATTTGTTAACTTTGCGCCCACAAGATCTAAAATATTTTGGTCTGGGTTCTCCTTAATATAATTTTTTTTAAATAACATTTTTAAAAAAATTATATTCAAAAATAATATTTGATAAACTTATTACTAAATATCTAATTTTCTGGTCATAATCAACAAATCAACAATTTATATTTATGTACAAAATTTCATTCTAATCATGAATTTTTATTTTGTTTTTATTTATTGATTTGTTTACATTTATTTTAAACAATGGTTCCGTATATTAAAAATCAAAAGTCAAAATTACATTTTTCCTATTTGCTCGGATCCTTTTTTTTTACGTCTGTTATTTAAAAAAATTAATCCTAGCTTTTCATAGAAAAAATTTCTAAAATGACAGGAACTCGAAAAAGTAATTATTTCGCTTCATAATTTTACATCGATTGAAAATAACCAAATATTCCTAGAAAGAAAGTTGGTATCGATAAAAAGTTTTCTCAAAAAGGGGTGAACAATGCAATAAAAAAAATTATAGTTCTTCTAATTTTCCTGATTATTTCACATTAAATGCAAAAAACGCATCCTACTATTTTTGGAAATCCACCCCACTCCCAAATTTTTTTCAAAAATGGTACCATAAATTTCCTGTGTGATAAACATGTTTACCGAACATTTACAAAATCGAACAACGCGTTCGAAAATTACAGCAGATATAGATATTAAGGGCCATTCTACATATTTAACATACCTGGGCGTTTCGATTATATAGAACGAATCTTTAAGACAAACGAAATGCAAAATTGTCTTGTTAATAATATCTGGGCATACTTGTCAAAAATGGCTTGTAACGGGTTTGCGTACGACTAGCCGACAACAGACTTTCGACTATGTAGACCGAATCTTAAAGACAAACAAACTATAAAATTATCACATTGAACAATAAACTGCAGTACGTTCAATCAATGAGTCCTGTAAATATATTAGTGTATAAATTAAAATGAATCACACGGTAGTCTATAGATGTACAATGTAACAGCAAATAGCCAGCCAGCCAGGCAGCATCACAGAGGTCAGATCGGTATAACATTTAGAATGTTGACGTAACATGAAATATTACCATTTTTAGAGGTATTTGAAGAAAACAAAAACACAAATTTTTTTTAAGGATAGCCACATTTTATCTTTTTTAAGATATCATCGCTAAAGAACAGATTTTTATGCAATATATATATTATCAATTGCAAATCATTTATTTAGCTTCTGCGCCAAAATTTACGTAGCTAATCAAAAATATATACACGGGCGCATTTAAAATATTTCGTTTGTAGATTTTTGTATGTTTAATCACTGGATTTTTAACACCAAAAAGCGTTATTATTATATTATTTACGCTAAAATCGGTTTGTAATAAAATTTTGCGTGTAGATTCTTTTCTGTTTATGTCGTTTTTCTGTTATTACATGATCTTTAGCATGAAAAAAGCGGTATAATTATATAAAACATATAATTATTTTAAGTTTAAGACTGTTGCTACTGGACTGAAATTTAAATAAATAAAATAATTTTCCTATAAGCTTTAAATATTTTATTAGTTTAAATTAATTACGAAGCCTCTGTAGTGCAACTCAAATAATAATTGAGTTATGACTGACTTTGTGTTAAAAATTGAACACATTTTTTGTGTGTTTTTGTGATAATCAACATTAATTTTATGTGGACCGTTTCAAACACGTGTTAATTTTCGCAAAATTTTTTACTGTGTAATTAATGCAAATTATTTATTGCAATTTTTGACGTACATGTGTTTAGGTACGACTTTTTCCCACCTAGATATGACGTATTCAGTTTTACATCCTTAACAAATTTTATTTATCTCTTAACTTAAAAAAAAAATAAATAAATTGGTTAAATAACTACGACATAGTATCAAGAAAAAAAACAAACAAGTTTTATTCCAAAACAATAATAAACTCTGGTGATGATTTTCGCTATACAAAATTTATGATTCCGGATGGCAATGCAATATAGTTTTTTTATTAACAAAAAAAAAAAAACAGTAATATGAATGTTTAATTCATTTTTGATGTTAAAACAATTAAAATATAATAATTTAATCAGGTATAAATTAGTGGAGATATATTAAAAATAATTTTCCCTTTTTTTTACTACTAGTGAAAATTATGTGAAAATTCCAAATTGTCACCAGAAATACATGTTTTGACGTCTCTTGAATTCAAAAAAGTGAATTTCAAAAATTGGTCTGTGTGTGTATGTCGCAGCTATATTTTTGATGAGCGCTTTATCCCAAATTTATTTCTGCTAGTTTCACTGTCAGTATTCCATTAAGTCTCCTCAAATGTATTTTAGTAAGTTTGGCTTATTATATTAAATTATAATACCCATTCTATTTTCTACATTGTATCAGTGAGAGGAATTTCACATTATCAAGTAATTTAAAAAAAAAAAATAATAAAATTCATCATAAAACTTGCAAATAATGAAATTAACTGCATAATTTCAACATTCGAAGAATCAACCATAAATAATTGAACCTCGTTAAGATAAAATTGAAAGAAAACGTTAAAAATTTGAATTTTTAACTTACCAAAGTTTTAAATGAATAAGAATTAAACTTGGTGTGATTTATAAATGTAAATAAAATATTGACTTGATTGTTATGTTGTGTTGAGTTGTTAATCAGAATTAATTTTGTTTGTATATCTAAAACATTCATTTTAAAAAGGAAAAATTATAAAAATCCTCCATAAAATTAGTGCATTTTAGAATTTTAAGTAAGCGTGGACGATTCGGGTCGCTATCTTTATTTATTTGAGTATAAATAGGTATTTTATTTGAGAAATTATTCCCTTAAGATAAAGGGAATATTTTAGGGGTTTTCAGGCTCTTTTGTATGTTTTCTGGATCCACATTCTTATCTTATAGCACAATAATTTCGACGATTACAGAGAATACTAACCGTTTTATGTTAGATTAAATAAAAATATTTATTGTTTGGGAAATAAATATTTGAAATACTAAAATTGATTTTATGTAGAAAACGATGTTTTTGTTAATAATTATTGTTTAATAAGTGTTGATTAATGATAAAAATAATATTATATTACTATTATTATATATTCAATATAATATTAAATACAGTGAAACCTGTACACACAAGAAAAAAAGAATTTACTCATGACCTTAAAAACCTATATATAAATTTATTTTTAATTAAACGATGATTTTCCGGATTTTAAATATTTAAATGTAAAGAAGGGTCTGGAGGCACTTGAATAATCGAAAATCAAGAACCTCATTCTGCCAATGGATCCAAATGTGGCTGGGTCATTATTGGTCTGATTAATTGAGGTATGGAATTATTTTAATGGTTTTTTTTTTATAAAAATTAGATAGAAAGGCTTGGTTTTCGTGCTATATGCGAGTTAAGATCGAAAAATAATCAAAATTCACCATTTTTTTAAAATTGATTTATTTGGCGTTTAATGGCGATTTTTTCGACATATATAGAATATGTCAGAGTATATTAATTTTACATCGAAAGTTTGTAACGCTAGCAAATATTGATCGCCAATATAATTAATTGACACCTTTGGCTAGAAGGCACCTGTACCTTCAAGTGATGAAGTGTTCTCAAAGAGGATACACAGGGCCTAAAGCTGTAGGTACAAGGGATGCGGTTACGCTTCCCCTCTTAATATTCTTAAACAAAATTTTTGTGTAGGTGTTCATAAAATTACCTAATTATACCGTATCAAAAACATCTTAAAAAAATTTGGAAAACAGTTGACCCTAAAGGCCAAACTTCTCGCTAATTCAATACCTAAGCACTTAAAATTTAACATATTACAATGTTTTTGAGCTCTTCGATTTTACAATGTCTTTGAGCATATACTTTTTTTATTTTTGAGCTCTCCTAGCTCAAAAGCTAGCTGTTCCCGAATATTTCGTTAACAATATCACTCGAATCAATCAATCGACATTAGTTTTTTTGAGATTTCTCAAAATCTACAAGTCCGAATCCAAAATCGAAATCTAAGTTTAGTCAAGCCCTTTAAGGAAGGGAAGTCAGGGAAGCTTCCTGTAACTCAAAACGTTGAGATATGATGAAAACTCGATTTTTGCTAAACGGGGTAGTTAAAAATTTGACCAAAACATTTTTAATACCAGTATTCCTCTTAATACAATTTTTATAGAATACGTTGCTTGGTTTTTGCTCTACTCGAGTACTTCTAGCCCCTGTTCTAATAATAATTTTAAATGAATAGGAAATAAAAATAATTTAAATAGTTGGAGTAAAATGTTCAAATTACATGAACCAACTGCAATTACATAAATAATTTTGAACAATAAAACACAATGTGTTAGGTAACTGAATACTTCACTGCAATGTCAAAAATAATTAGCCTGCAGACAGTGTAGTGCAGTACGGTGCGGTGAGACGGACAGAGCTAGCTTTACACTATTCGTTTGTAATCAATTTGTGATTTAATGAAGGATAATAATTAACTTTATTCAATCATTATACTAGAAGTTCTGTGAACTGCAGTCCTCACTCGAAAATAGATAATACAGTATTTAAATAATACATATATACAATTTAGAAGATATTTACCCAAATCCAAAACATTATCTTTGATAAATTAAATATTACATGTCAAAATATTAAATATTATCTATATTAAATAAAAAGAAAACTAATTATGTATATTGAATAGTAGACTAGTGGTGGGAGAACTCGCTTTCGTATCATACAGTCCTGTGTTCGAAACCGGTCAAAGATTTTAATTTATACTTTGAAGTTATAATTCTTTAGGCGAGTTATGAAAAAATGATCAAAGTGAAATTTTAAAATGCGCGATGCATTACTGCCACACAAAATTCACAGGTTGAAGCTGTTGTTATGATCTATGTTACACTACTTAATGTAAGAAAATATATATTTATTTATTTAATTTTTCAAATTTAAACTGAGCTTTATTGACTGTGTTGACTATCCTACTCCAGTCCTTTTTGTTATTTTATTGTAATTAATTATTTGCATGCAATTAAAAATTGTTTTATTAATGATGCCAAAGAAGTATAACTTCTGACACGCGTACATCACGTACACGCAGCCTTTCTTTTTATATAAAAATTTGAAATTTTTAATGATTTTTCTCGAAGAGGAAAATAAGAATTTGCCCAAAAGCAATCCGTGTATTTCCTGAATCAATTTGACTTCCAATTTTCGTCAAATTGAAAAAAAAAAATCATCCGATAATTACAGTGGAACAAACATATAATATTTGTAAATATTTGTTGACAACGACTCAAGTTATACAGTAAATACTTTCAATAGTTTTAATTATTACGCATTTTTTATTAATTCAAATATGTAATCAATATGTCTCAATTTCTTAAGATTAGATACCAAGAAGTATTGGATTAAATATCTGCTTAGATAATTTTTCGTGTTGTGTGAAAAAATTGATATATTTTAAAATAATACTTCACTTATGAAATGTTTAAAAATTATTATTTAAAAATTCTAATTAAAAAAAAAATAAAATTATTTCGGAGCCACGTGGTTACATTTCAACAGAGAAATAATAGGATATTTTCGGTAGTGAAAAATGAATTAATAAATTTGAAAAAAAAAAATTAAAATTTATGTAAAATATGCTTAAATATTTGAGTCATTAAAGGACATTATTGTTTTATTAGTTTAAACTTAAAAGATATTTTTAATCTTTATATCACGTGATCTAAACCACGATCTGTTATGGTGTGATGTCATTTTGGTAAAAGTTATGAACTATCAGTTCAATATAAACCGTTATTTTATTTGTAGCAATATATTTGAAAGTACTAGGCAAATTTTTTATAAATAATGTTACCAATATTCGTAACATTATTTATACGTCACTAAAATGGCAGCCAGCGTTTTTATTTTGATAAATAACGATAATATTTTAATATAATTTTATAGCAAGAAATCGTGTTTATTTTGCCAAAGAAATTATTTTGCTAATCTTTTATTAGGAAATCAACATTTTTAATTAATAATTGCGAAAAAGATTTGAAAAATTCAGCTAACAATTTCCTTAAATTGAATAAATTTCCTCAATTAACTAAAATCTTAGATTTTAAACATTTTCTAATAAAGAATTATTATGAATTATTCACGCACGTGTTTTGTCAAAATTGAAACTTGTGAATAATTTCAGTTGATTTAATTATTAAATTTTTTCTGTATAAATTTTAAAAACAATAAAATTTTAAACAATCCATAGGAAATTTATTATTTCATATAAACTTTTAAAAATAGTTTTAGAATCAGTCATTTTCTTAAAAGTTTTAAATATGTACTGTTTTAAAAGATTCTAAAGAATACTCAGGCATTAATGATTATATTCTACATTATCATAATCAGCAAAGAAAATTTAGTAAATTTCAAATGTAATGAAATTTCAAACCTTGAATTTGGTGGGAAAAAATCACTTTAAGAAAAAAGCAATTTTTCTATTTTACGGTATCGACTCCGATATTTTTTCTTCAAAAACAATACAAAGTTTCGGTTTTTCAAATTTCTATATATTTGGACAAATAGTATTTTTACTTGGAATTCGAATTTAGTTTTTTCGTTTTAGAGTTTAGAAAATTTTAAATTATGTTCGTATTAATCTCAAAAACTGAGCCAATCAAAATATTTTAGTACTATTTTTAAAAAAATGGGTGCGTGTACGTTATTTACTCGTGTCATAAGTTATACTTCTTTGACATCATTAAATAACAATTTTTAATTGTATGCAAATAATTAATTACAATGAAATAATAAAAGGACTGGAGTAGGATAGTCAACACAGTTAATAAAGTTCAGTTTAAATTTGAAAAATTAAATAAATAAATATATATTTTGTTACATTAAGTGTAACATAAATCATAACAATAGCTTCAATCTGTGAACTTTGTGTGACGGTGATGCGTATGCATCGTAAAATTTAACTCTCATAACGCGTCTAAAGAAGTATAACTTTAAAATTAATTTTTCCATTTTATAACAATATTTACAATATATATTCGAAAATACACAATTTTTTATTTAATTTTAGGAATTTTCGTGTATTTAAACGATTTTAATATAAAATCGGAAAACAAGACAAGAAAAATAAATTAAATTAAATTGTTTTTCAAATATGCGAAAATAGTTGAATTTCACCCACTTGATTTTAAATTAAATATCATAATTCACACCTCCAAAGTTTTTGACAAGAACCTGAAGCCTTGGCGCAAATTTTTATATGATAATTCAGAGCTGAAAAATTTCCGTGTCTGACAGATTATAAACTTTTGTCAACAAAATTACCTTTCATATTTTAATTAAAACTCAATATATGTTTCTTATTATTAGTATTATTTTATTTTATTTATTTATTTATTTTTTTTTTTTTTTGTTTATTTAACTTTGACATTTTTGGGTACAATCCGAAAATCGTCCAATAAATTTCAACAATCGTATCTAATAAATTGAATTCGTAATTATTGGTCTTACTTTTAATGATTAAATCCACTACGGCTTGTTTGTTTACAAAAAACCATGAAAAAAGGCACGGTACAAAATATTTTTTAAATAATACTTTTGAATTAAAATTTACTCAAAGGACTAACAGAAAATCAAAAAAAAATTTCATCAAAAATTTTCAAAAAAAAAATTTGAATACTTACACTTTTTTATTAACAAATTAATAAAAATTTAATCGCATTTTCCATTTATATAAACAATAAAAAAAAAACTTAAAATATTTACAATTAATGAATTTTCTTTTGGTAATAATTAAAATTCACACTTTTATACTTTTATACACTCAAAAAAAAGCACAAAATTCACAATAATAATTCCAAAAATTAATCGATTTTTAAACAATCGATGTGTCTAACACAACATATTAAATATGTAACTAATATCATATTTAAAATATACAACTTTTGTTTGTTAAAAAAAAAAACTAAAATAAATCCTTATGAATTGATCGATCGATTCACTAAAAATGCTCTTTTTGTGATAGGTACTTAAGTCTGTGTACGTTTTGTATCAGTATCAGTTTAGATTGGAGTCACTGAGTTGCTTGCTATACATGCACACAGTAGGTAAAGTTAATATGACTTAACTCCCATACTAACTAACTGTGTGTGTACTAGGTAGTAGCTACTAAGTCACTTAGTCAATAGTATTTGGAACTGTCTCCATGACCGTCGTCGGCAACCAATATTTTCAACTAAAAACTCCGGCGGCGGAAAAATTAATATTCGAATTGCCGGCGCCGATCATTTTCTAAGTAACCGGTAGTTGAGAGTTATCTATAATCTGTAAGCGCATTAATTTAGACAGTTCAATAACGGTTGTGATTTTTTATCTATATTTATTTTATATTATCAACGATAATTACTCATAGAAACGATAATTCTAGAACATGAAATTTATAATTGTACAAAAATTAAACATGTTGAAAAATGAATTGAAAGACTAGTAATTTATAATAAAAATACTTTCAATGAATTTTACATGACTGCTTTAATTTTGTATAAAATCCATAATGATAAGATAAATAATCTGTGAGTTTAAAAAAAAATTAAATACATTGGAATAATTGTTTTAAATATGAATCACTCTATAAAGTACTCTATCTTGAATAATAAACGTTTTATCACAATGGTAAAATTAATTTTAGTGTTATGTGATATAAATACAGAACACTTTATATTTAATGTCTCTAATATAATATGATGGTTTTGGAAAAACTAAAATAAGTACTGTAAAAATTCCCATACCAAATTAAGCATTTAGATTTAGAGCAATATAACAGATTAGATTAGATGAGATAAATATTAGTTTAACTTTTTCTTATCCAAATAATTTTAATAACAAATTAAATTTTCATTTACATTATTAACGGTCAATTGATTCCTTTTCTTGAGGTTCCGAATTCCTGTTATCTATTATCTAATATTCTTTGAAAGTATTTTTCTTATAAATTTCCAATTTTTCTATAAATTTTTCATAACTGTTAAATTTTTTGCCTATTTCAAATTTCTCTTGGTAGTTTTAATCATCAATTATTATATAGAAAAATATTTAAAATATTATATGTTAAAAAACAAATGTAAGAAATAAACCATAAACAGAAAAGAAAACATATTTGGTTATTATAAATATATTTTAACTAGCGCCATCACATTATTGAAAGAAAATGGCTACGTGTACGTTATGTACTCGCGTCATAAGTTATACATGTTTTGCATCATTTAAAAACAATTTTTAATTGCATACAAGTAATTAATTACAATAAAATAATAAAAGGACTGGAGTAGGATAGTCAACACAGTTAATAAAGTTTAGTTTAAATTTGATTTAAATTCAATAAATAAATATATATTTTGTTACATTAAGTGTAACATAAGTCATAACAACAGCTTCAACCTATGAACTTTGTATGACGATGATTCGTGCGTATCTGAAAATTTCACTCTCATCATTTTTTCATAATGCGCCTAAAAAAGTATAACTTCAAAAAGAATTACTAACCGGCTATTACTAAAATGACCGGCGCCGCCTATTATATTCGAAAATTAATTTGCCGACATTATTAGTTGAAAATATTTTTTGCCCGCTCCGGTTGCGGAGACAGTTCCAATATTATTTATATATTATAATGTGATTAGTTATATTTAAAATATTGAATATTGTTTGTATATGGTGGAATATGGGTTTTAATAATGGTACGATAGGTAATCTGATAAACATGTGAATTTTATCAATAAAGATTGGATTTTTATGATATTGTTATATAGAACCGTAGGCAGTACCGCGTTCTAAGAGGGACACACTTGGAGCGGTTGCTTTGATATCTCCACAAAACTCAATGGATTTCAATACATACTGTTTCAACCAAAGCCCTTGTTTACGGTTACAGCAAAATAAGAGAAGTTCTGTCCTATATTTCTTCCTATAGAGTACAGAAGAACAGTTTTGCAAGTATTGAATTTGAGAGAAATTTTGACAAAGTAAATAGTGCTTTGCCATTCACTAAGTCAGTTTTCGTTTTTAAATGAATCAATGATATAAACTCAATATAGAAAGATTCATAAATGGACAAAAGTTCTGAAATTAAAATTAATAAATTATCTTACACGGAGCTGTACATTAAAATATTATGCTCAATATTGAGAGAATGAGGAAAATCGTTCAATTTGAAGAGTCTAATGAATTCATGATCCAACTTTTGAACCATAAAAGAGAGGAGAAAAATTGAATAATATAAAAATTTTTATTTTCTCAAAACAAACAACTTTTGTTTGAAACATTTTTTCGCCAAATGTTTGTATTGTCAAAAATTTTAACTCTATAAATACATGTATAGATTGCATATTTAGAGCGTTAATATTAAAAATAGTTCATATGCCGAGTATCTTAACAGTTCACTCTGTTAGTGGATACCTTTAAATATTTTTGTGTGTATATATTTTCTTTCTATTTTCAAATAATTTATTTTCTATTTCCAGGAAAAGCTACAACGGTCAATCAATCATAAATATTTATTCTTTATAAATTTAATGCAATAAATATATATAATTTTCTCAATTTAGAATAAATAATTATTTAAGTTTAAGTTGTGAGGGAAGTTTGTTGGTATATTAAATATAAAAAGATAAGCATTGAAATTTAATTTTTAAAATGGTCGTTTTAACATTTAAATTTCAATTATTATGAAATTTAATAACAGTGATAATAATATTTATGTTATATGTATTTAATTAAACGCTATTTTATTTATTATATTACTAGCTTAACTCGGCCACGTTTCGTATTGATTTAATTTCAAATGGAGTATATAAAAGTGTAAATCTTACGAAATCTAGATTCAACAGTGACGCAAATTATTCAATTTAATGCATTTCAAGCTTTCGAATTTATCTTGAAATAAGTATATTAGGTTTTCGAAAAAAAGTATATTCAAAAAACTTACATAATCGCGAGCGAACAAAATTATAAGTTAAATAAACAAAACTTGGGCAAAAAAGAACATAATATATGATTATTTTCGTCACAAACGCAGTCAAAACAGTTTGAAGATCATTGCACAAGATCAACCAATGGATTTATTAACAACTTCAAAAATTTTTAAATTTTTAAGCTATTTTTCCTTAAATCTTATATCAATAGTATATTAAAATTAGCAATGAATCATTTAGAAAAACTAAAAATATTATACCATTGAAGATTAAAATGAGAGGGCCATTCATTGTCCGTAATAGGATTCAATATGGAAAGTACCAAAAATTTATTTTACCTGACATTTGGCCTACTTACTTACAGTTAGGTAAGTATTTTGTCTCAAAATCATAAATTTTTTATGTCATAATAAAAATATTTTGAATAAAAATAGGTATGTTTGATGGTAAGAGGTCTCTAATGTCATCATATGCAGAGTCGTATTTACCAGCAACTCAAGAAAGATGTCGAAAATCAAATTTTTAAAAATCGATAAAATTTTTTCCAAAAATTTTCATTAAAATTTCAAATTTACTTACAAATTTTTTTAAAAATTACTCTTAAAAAATAATGCCATACCGTGAACAGTGGGTATATTCTATACAACAAAATCACAATTACTGACTGTGTCTGATGTTGCTTAACTTTGGTGATTGGTGAAGATCAATAATAACGTTACGCCAGTGAGAAGGTCTTATAAATTTTTGTATATTGAAATTGATTTTAATACCATTTGAAAAATTGTAGCGCCTTAATTTCAAAAGTAAAAATAGCAAAATCGAAGTGTAATATTGAGCGATATTTTCTTTTCATCAAAATAACTTACAGATTAGAAGAGATAGCGTGCTAATATTCTAGATCTAAAAAATTAGTTTAATTTCGTGAGTGATAAAATAGGCCAATTTTGTCGAATGGTTTAAATTTAAAAGCAAACAAGATTGAAGACAGAAGTGAAAGTAGAAAATAATATAATAGTTTAAAAAAACTAAAAAAACACGCATGCATGCGTAGTTCGCGCACTAGCTCTATCTTTATTACTCTCATGCAAAGGATCCGTTCAGATGCGTTCTGCAGCCAACTTCAGAGAGTTACCTACAGACAAACAAACATACGAGTGAAGCTAATAAAAGCGTGTTAAAAAATATTTATTTCTTCGTAAATTGTTTTTAGATTTGTTACAATTTCTGTACAAAATCAGCAAATTTCGAAAAACTGCAACTGTAATTGTTTAACCTTACATTGGATGGTACGAAAATTATTAATTTTTATCTACAATAATTGATTATCGATTTTTTATCAATGACTGTAATAAAAATTAACTGGTACTATGTCTAATTGGTTTCATTTTAACTAAAATTGCACATTTTTATTAAACTTAAGGAAAGAAGTACCAAGCAACGTTGAAGCTCTATCAAAACCACGTGAATGGCAAAGAATGTGTAGAGATTCGATCAAAAACTACGTTGAGCTGCGTATGTGGAGAGGGGACAATTGAATCAATTTACGTAATTTTTTTTTTTTTGGTACTTTAAAAATTTCGGTTTAAGGAAAAGAAGATATTTTGGCTCTGATGTATTTTGGCGGACTGTGTAGTTCCACTATTTGAATATTTATAACTATTATAAATATATAGTTAAATTAAAAAAAACGCACCGATTTGAATCTTAATGGTTATTTAAAATTATAAAATACACGATTCTTATCGTTTTTTAACGTCTTTATCAAATTTAATTTCGTTTATCCTAGTAAAAAAATTTTTAATTAAATTATAAAACACACCATAAAAATCGTGTATTTTGTAATTTCAAACACATTTTGAAAGATTCAGGTTGATGTATTTTTTTAGTTTTGACTATACATATAGCAAATATCATGTGTTTTTATTTTGAGCCAAATAGTTTTCTTTACAGAAATTAAAAAATCTGTTCCATCGTGATTCTAAAGAAGGTTTATGAACAGTTCCCTACCATAAAATTTGATTCTTTATTATTTTTTCCTGTAAAAATTAGCTATTGTCGTTGTAAATTTGGAAAATTTTAGAAATGTATTTTGTATGTTAGAGCCATGGCAGAGGCAAAATAATGAATTGTCAATGCAATGTACAGAGCCGGATTTAACCTTAGTGCCACCCTTGGCCGCTATGCAAAACGCCGCCCTATTGCCGAAACTTTACATAAAATGATTCAAGTTTCTATATAATACCATTTTTAAGTAGGACGTTCAGCAATCGACCGAAACCTTTTAAAATATTCTAGAACGCCTCAAATCCCAATTCGATCGATCAAGCCGTTCAAAAGTTATGTGGGGCTTACATGCATACATAACCATATGGATATAGTTATAAATGGCTTAAAATGCCGTGATATCTGATGACAACCTCTATCATCCAAATTAGATGGAAATCAATAAGAGAAGTTAAAAGAAACTGCTATATTTATAATTTTTTGAACATACTCTTGATAATGAAAAAAATTATTTTATTTATTATAATTTGAAGTTTTTAACATGATGACAGGTTTCAAAGTATTTTCCATAACGCGGGGAAAAATTCCGACTGCCCCTATCATAAATCAAGTGCGGGTCATGGTATGGCATTTTTATAGGACATCAAAATAATGTTAGTACGTTTCTGTTCATACGCATTACAACAAACTCCATATGTATAGTAGTTACGCATATAGGTAAACAATTTAATTATTATTATTGAATACAAACAATACTAATAAGTAACTTAATGAACGTTACGATACCGTTTGTATCGTTTGTACCGTTGTCTTCACCGGTAGATAACAAAAAACCGCAATCTTTATCATATTTTATCAAAATTGATATCAAGTTATTGTTTTACAACTCGATAAAAAAAATTCTAAAATTTATGATATTAGAAATTTTCAATGGAGGTTAATCAAAATTCGATTCCTTTATTTTGCCTGTTAAATCGTAGATAAGTTTTATCCAAGATAAGTTTTGCGGAAGGTACAAAAAATAGGAAAATTCGATCGTCAAGAATGAACAATTATTTTCAGTTATTCAGTTATTCTTTTATTTATCAGCCGAATTTTTTTTTCATAAGTTCTTTAGGCACATTATGAAAAAATGATGAGAGTGAAATTTTAAGATGTGCGCACATCACCGTCACACAAAATTCACAGGTTGCAGCTGGTGGTACACCATAACGTCTCGGGCCTAGGGTGTCTTCAAACCTAAATCCGTTACTGCATGTCCATGTGACACACATGGACTTATAAACGCCATTTGATCCCGACCGATATTTAAAATTTGCTATGGCATATCATAGCTTATTCGGTTTCATCTAAGCTGTTCTACCCACTTCTAGTTTAACCGGGATACGATTATTTAGTTTACAACAAAAGGAAATTAAAAATTAGATACTACCAAATATGCGATTTGTTCTTTTGGAACCGCACTGTAAAATTGGCATGGGCTTATCACTTGATTTTCAAAATATTTGTGCTTATTCTAATATTAGAAATTTATGAAAACAATAATCAGAATTAGTAGAAAGTTATTGATGTGGTCTGCAAAAGCCATGTTCAGACGGCTTGTTTATATCAAGTATTATAGGTAAACTGAACTTATACTACCGTGTAGTATATATATAGAAAACTGGAAGACGGATAGACATATTTTTTTATAACATTTTTTTTATATTTATTTTTAATCAAATAATAGATAGTTTATCATTTTTAAGGGTTCAGTACCAAACTGTATTGATTCTTGTGAATAAGTAAGATTCTTATAGGCTCTGAAACAAATACCTCTTGACTATTATACATAGTATAACGAGGCAAATAAAGGTTCGGTATATTTTAGTGGCATTCGTTTCCAATTTTTCCCTACGTCTCCGATTGCAGGGAGATTTATAAAAAATATTTTTAATAATTCAGGTTTAGTTGACCTAATATATGGTACGTCTTCGGATAAAATTAATATATTTATATAATTAGATTTAAGAACATTATAAGATAAAAGCCATGCCTGCTCATCTTATAATACGATGACATACAAAATTTTAAATGAATAAAATTATTTATGGGCCACATAATTTTACGACAAAAAATTTTAATAAAAAAAACTGATACCTAGTCGTTTGATTTCTTAATTTTCAGCATTTAATTATGTTTTATTTTAACTAATGGTCCGAAAGGTAGCGTTGCTAATGATAAACAGTTATGAAAGTCAGCAGGCTCCGAGAGAGTGGACGTGAGGGATAAAAATTTCTGCTGAGTAGCCATGCAATCTCCATCTAAGGCAATCAAATGTCATATTCAGCTGACAATTATTCCACCCGTAAATATTCTGCTGACTATTTTTTTAAATTACTACATTATTGAAACTTTCTCTATTATTAATTTCATGCAATCTAAAATATATTTTATTATTCCTCCACCTTGGGTGCGCCTGCTGAACCGCCATTCGATTATCAACTTCATATAAACAACAAATCACCATGAAAAATGCAACGCTACCTTGCGGGCTATAAGCATATCCTTGGAAATTTTGTATATAAATATGGGTAATAAATATCAATAAATGTTCAATAAAATGGCAATAAAATTAATATTAATAAAATCTCTTAATTATAATAGTCCAACATGTTCTTAAAATACCAGGATCTGGATGGACTTGAGTGTGCAAAAGTAGAGCACTGCATTTTGTCAATGGAATTGTGTTAAGAATAGGTTAAATATTTAGGATCTAAATGTTGCAGAATTTATACTTCTTTGGCATCATTAAAAAACAATATTTAATTGCATGCAAGTAATTAATTACAATAAAATAATAAAAGGGCTGGAGAAGGATAGTCAACACAGTTAATTAAGCTCAGTTTAAATTTGATAAATTCAATAAATAAATACATATTTTGTTACATTAAGTGTAACATAAGTCATAAGAACAACTTCAACCTGTGAATTTTGTGGGACGGTGGTTCATGTGCATCTTAAAATTTCACTATCATCATTTTTTCATAACGCGTCTAAAGAATTATAACTTAAAAAAATTTTCTTTCGGTTTTCAAGATGGATACAATAATTTCCTATTATGAAATCAATATATACATATTGATTGACTCAATAATATCGAAGCATAAACAATTATTGAATGATTTTAAGAAAATAAACAAAGTATAAATGTTAATGTAATAACATCATATAGCAAGTTATTTACACGCTATCAACAATTTATTATTACACGTTAAAATTGTTGTTTTTTACCTCAACATTATACATCCGTGTACATAGATACATGTTATCGTGTAAACATACATAATGTTTGAATACTTACATAGTAATTATTTTAATGTATTTGTGTTAAGCCCACGATTATAATGAATCGTATATATTAAAACAACGATTAATTCATTATCATTGATCATAACAATATCAATAACCTTGTCTTGTTAATTCATTTTATTAAATTTACAACCCCAGAACATAGTTTTGTAACTTGATATACAGCAAATATTTAGAAAAACGATTTTTTTACAGATTAAGAAAATGGAAATTTTCTAAATTTCGTCAAAATCGATAATATATTTACACAATTATGTTTTTGAAGTTATACTTCTTTCGGCGCGTTATGAGCAAATAATGAGAGTGAAATTTTAAGATGTACACGTATCAAAGTCACACAAAATTCACAGGTTGAAGCTTTTATAAAATAAAACATTAAAAGTAGACATTTTTTATTGGTCATTGAATATAAATCATTTCAAAATTCGTCGTATTGTTTTTAAGTTAAATCCATTAAATTAATGAATAAATTTATTATTATAAAAATAGGTGAGTGTACGTTATGTACGCGTGTCAGAATGTATACTTCTTTGGCATTATTAAAAAACAATTTTTAATTGCATGCAAATAATTAATTAAAATAATTAAAGGACTGGAGAAGGATAGTCAATACAGTTAATAAAGTTCAGTTTAAATTTGAAAAATTCAATAAACAAATATATATTTTGTTACATTAAGTGTAACATAAATCATAATAACAACTTCAACCTGTGAATTTTGTGTGACGGTAATGCGCGCGCATCTTAAATCTTTTTTTTTCATAACACACCGAAAGAAGTACAACTTCAAAAACATAATTTTGTATATTGTTGTTATATTGACAAAACGTTATAAGAAATGATGATAGATTGAAAAGAATTCACCACATATCATATTCAAAACAATATTGTAAATAACAGTTCAGTACAATAAGGTATAATAAGTTAAGTACTAATAATTTTATAATAAATAAATAAATAAATAATAATAGATTTAATAAAAGACATAAAATATAGTTTTATATTTAGTAATTGAATGAATAAAATGAATAATACAAACATGCAGGATGTTTTCATTAAATTATAATTATTTATTTATTTAGTTATAGTTAATTGAACTATCAATTTGTTAATAGTATTTATAAGAAGTTTCTTGTATAGATATTCTAAATTAGAGAACAGTCTAGTCGAGAAGTAACATAAATCGTTAGCGAAAAATCATTAGAAAAGTCAGAAAATTATGTGACATAGCTACCGAGAAATATATAAAGTTGTTTTTTTTCTACAAAGAAAAATTACAATCAAATTTCAATCTCAAATTTGTATAACATATATAATTTAAAAACGAAAAGAAATATTTGTACTCGGGAAAAAAATCATTAAGAAAAAGAAAATTTCTTAAAATTTCTTCGGAACTCAAATAATTAATAATAACATACTTATAAGCCGTTGAAAATAGGGTTCAGCGAAACTGGGTTTTGATTTGAAAGCATTGCCGAATCAAAATGGATATATTATCAACAACAAAAAATTATTTTTGAGTGTAATATGAAAACTTTAATGAGTTAAGTTATGTCGGAAAAAACATTTTCTTATCGATGTTTAAAAAATGTTTCCTAAATAGTCGGGGGTATTAAAAAAATTACAGCTTTCCAATGTTCCCTCATCAATTCACACCTATTGCAAAAAAACTACATCGTTCAAGGTATCATACAAAAACTTGGTAGTTTTAGAAAAATTTATCCTAAAAATGCTTCCCCTAAAACACTTAACCAGAAATTTCAACGAATTATAACGACAAAAATTTCGATATTATCAATATTATTATTATTATTATTTTTTTTTTTTATTGATAACTTATTGATGAGTTTAATAAATTGAAGTTCAATAGGTCTCTCGATATCTCATCCATATTATGTATATTATTTTTATAATTTTACTAGCTGGTGCCCGCTGCATCGCTACCGTAAAAGTAAAAAAACACAACATTTAATAATATTTAATTTGTCAATTTCGCTTTTGTTGTTTTTTCTTCGAACGTCTACAATAAATACAAATAGAAGAGAAGAAATTTTTAGCCTCCGAGTCGGCCTTCGATATAAGTGCTCGCTTCGCTCACTAAAAAAATAAGGAATGTCTTTTCCTTGCTCGTAACGTAATCCCACTCTTAGCCTTGTTTTTTCTACAGCCTGTGGTCTCAATGCTTGCTTCGTTTTATCGTTATATTTCTACCAATTTACACAAACCCCTGGCAAATTATATATTTAAACCTTCCATATGAATCACCCTAACCTTTGGAGAAAACATAGACTTCCTTTAAGTAATTTTTGACTTTATCTCGAACAGACAGACAGACAGATACGCCGGAAGACTTTATTTTATATTAATAGAGATTATTTTAAAAAAAATTTTAATCTATAATATTTAGATTGAACTATTAAATAAAATTTTAAATATTAGAAATTTTTGGCTATTTTATTAATATTCAAATTTTAAAATAAATGAAACAAATGAAACAAATGATTCACATTTATGTTAATATTTATGATGTGATAACAATTTTGGGACTTTAGATAAATATTATTACTCACTTTTGTGTTCAATTCTAAATGCAAACTCTAATTCTAAATGTAGACTATTAGTGAGAACAGATTAGTGAAAACCGGATTTAGGTTAATAGTACAGGTTTTGGAGGTACTTGAGTATACAAAAATTTAGGATCCAAATGCTGCATGATACAATTTTTGGTCTAATTTTTATTAACGACCAACCCAGTACCATTTCGATGAATTATAAGAATATTTAAATCATTTTTTATGTAAAATGGGCAAAAATAACTTTTGAACTCGTTTTCGTGCTGTAGGCGATTTATTATCGAAAAATAGTGGTTTTTTTAGTTTTTCTATTCATTCTTCTCTTCATGTTTTTTCATTTCATATAGATTTCAAAATACCACGTAGAAAAAAAATCGTATTTTTTCAAGATTTTCAAAAACCGAGGGATGGTGCAATAAAAAATTAAAATTTTCCTAATTTCTCTAGCTATTTCACATTTACTCAAAAAAAATCGAATCTTGATTAAAATAACAATTGGGATTTTTTGAAATTTGTGCCAATTCCTATTTTTTCAAATCATTTTACAACTTGCCTTTAAAATAGTTAAATACCATGATTTTAAAATATTGATTGAAAATTTCATCAAAATTTCGGAAACTATTTTTTTTTTTTTTTTTTTAATTTACAAAATACACAATTTTTATAGTTTATTTTATAATTTATTCTGTTCAAAATGAAAGTTCTGCTTAGATTAACCGAATTTAATTTGATAAACACTTTAAAACAACATAAAAATCGTGTATTTTATAATTTTAAATAAACATGAAAGATTCAGGTCGGTGCCTATAATTTTTTTTTTTTTTTTTGAGTATAGTATACATCATAGTCGAGTAATCATGCTCCGCAATCGAGTGAAATTCATCCGATAACTAAACACGCTTAGCTAAAGATAATAATTTGCGTTTATCATGCATTCTGTTTGGAAAACAATAAAAATATTGTAATTCTGTAATAATTTACCACAAAATTATTTTGGTAATAAAAATTACGACAAAAAATAAATAAATTACTTTCACTTGAAATAGCAATGAGAAAGTAAAAACAATTATAAACAAAAATAAATTACCTATCTTATATTTTTCACGATAACGCGTAATTAACACTGATTACAATTTAAAATTTAATTATATTTTAACTTAATTTATAAACCAGTGGAATATTTTTTTATGAACTGAACTGTACTTTTATCAAAAGGGTTGCCTATTTATATAAAAATTATATATAAAAGTCCACCTACCAATAAATTTAAAACATAGACACAAACCGAATTAAACGCAGAAAATTTTGTTTTAAAAATAAATTTTTTGCCACAAACACAAATTCCTTAAAAAAATGTTAATGAACTCTTGAATTTATATATTGCAAAAAATTATCACATTTTAAAAGAGCAGAAAAAATTCGTAACAATCTCCTTTACTGAAGAGATAACAAGTTTAATACTGAAGAGTGAAGACGATATTTGAAACTAAACAGATAAACAAAAAAAATTTAGAATTTTGCATATGTTATTACTCACAGAAAGAAATCATTAACGCCATAAAATATACTTATAAGACCCAAAATGTTTTGATTATTTACAATACAACGTAAATACTCTTATCAAAAATTTTATCTTACATATCAACAAACGATATCTTGAATAAGATTTAATTTTTAATAATTTTCAATCCTACGTAAAAAACAACTATAAAATATTTGCACAGAAATGAATTTATTTATAACAAAGAAAAAAAATAGATTGATAAAAATTTAATAGATGAAACTATTTTTGGTAATTGGATATTTATAGAAATTTGTTGAAAAAAAAATTCTATACATTTTATTTTGAAATCATGTTACAGATTACTATGGCATCTTGTATTTATTTATGGAACTATTTTATAGTGTGTTTAGCTAGATTCGAGCAATATATATACTTACTTATACATTTAAAGGTATAAAAATAACTACGGATGATCATTGAATAATAACGGTTTTGGAAACATAATCAATTAAAATATGATGTTACTTATGTAATTTCTTAGATTTCTTTTTTGGTGAAAGAAATTTTTTTTTCATCAAGTAATGCTCATTTTCTTGAAAGAAAATATAAAAGTAATTATACTATGTTTATGGGTTATATTTCGACAGGTATAATGGCAAAACCCAGAAAATAAAAAATTATTTGCATTTTATGCTTACGATAATATTTCTATTTAGACGTGGCGTTGTTAATCGCATAAATGCCAAACTACAATTTTTTTGTCAAATTTTGATAGGTTTAGTATCATAAAAAAAAATTTCTTATCGCTCAGGGTTTGTAGAAAAGGCAGCATATAACGTTAAAGTTTTCTCAAAGTAGAACTTTCAAAAATACTTTACTTTTTATGATAATTTCTATTTTAAATGAATACAATAATGCTATTCTTTTAACATACTTTGCTCGAAATAAAATTAATAACGGGGTTATACGATTATAAGCCGAGAATAAAACAGATCCGAACATACACGACATTTACCGATTATACAAAATGTCTACTTGTTACTCCATATGATATGTTCAGTCGTCCTCGAATGTGTACGTAGAATATGTACTAATGTGTTATATTGAAGAATCATGACATAAATTTTTGATAATCTATGTATATTTATAAAAAGTGTAAAAAACAAGATGGATTTTGGTACATTATTACATGTAGCACAAAAGAAAGCTGTGGAATCAACACAAAAAGATGTAAGTTGAAAAAAATATACGTATTTTTATTCACAACCTGGAACTGTCACTTGTGAATAATTATGGAAGCTTCCATTTGTTCTTCTTTATTGTAAAATTATTAATCATGAAAATTTATCACAATATAATTAACTGAATGATATCCAATACTTTTTTTATTAAAATTTGTAAACAAACATGAAACATAACGCACATACTGAATTTTCTACATTTGAAAGTCAAGGGTATTTTTCTTTAAAATAATAAAAATTATAAATAATTGCTCTAGATTTATAATTTGCGTGCTATTTTTTAAGCTTGGAAAGTCAAGATGTAAATTAAGGAGGTTGTATAGTAAAGCAAAAAAAAAAAACAAATAATCAAA
Organism: Chrysopa pallens; assembly: GCA_020423425.1. Classification (NCBI taxonomy): domain Eukaryota; kingdom Metazoa; phylum Arthropoda; class Insecta; order Neuroptera; family Chrysopidae; genus Chrysopa; species Chrysopa pallens. The sequence goes on along the minus strand of CM035594.1, from coordinate 27,147,834 downwards.
TATTTTTTTGACTAACTACTGTTAAACTTCAATTCGTAAATCTTATTATTTTCCATTTAATACTGAAAGCCCATGCTAAGAAGTCATAAAGTTGTTTGCCTAAATTTGAACTCCAAAATCCAATATCATGTTTAAATAGAATTTCAAAATATTGCACAAATTTGGAGATATTAAATCTCTGAAAAGTATATTGTTAATTTTAAATAACAAATATCCGAAAGACTTCATGTTAGATCCTTAAAATCCATGGAATTTCGAATTGTAATAAATTAACTCTTGAATTGGTCAATACGAAAACATTCGATAGAAAAAGTTTTACAAGTTTTTTTTTCTTCCAACAGGTAAAGTATTATCCCACAAAGTTTGGGCCACCTAAAAAAGAAGAACGCAGTAAACAATTATCTGCGAATGTACAGCGATTTTTAGCACGTAAAGAAGCAGAAGAAAAACAAAAAGCAGAAGAAGCACGAATTAAAAAGCTACAACTACTAGAATTACGGGCACAAGATGGCAAAGCTAAAAAACGAATTGCAAGTATGTTACATCGCACAAAATCCGCTAATAAATCCGTTATTGAAGATGCGGTTGATAATAGGAATACAGCGGTAACAGCTGCTGGCCCGTCACAGCCAGACGAAGATGATTATGGGTATGAATCACAAGAGTCGGCCGCAATATATGCAAAAATGATGGAACGTTATAGTGCAATGCCTGAAGAGGAAAAATTCCCTGGTGCGAAGAAGCGTGCGGTCAGTACGAATTTATTAGGTACAAAAGAGCGTGTTAAAGCTGCTTTGTTACGGGAGGAAGAAGAAGCAAATATGCCGCATAAAAGAAAACGAAAAAGTAAATATAGCGATTCTGACCCTGCCGATGTGTCTAAGCCTGAGCCATATCATTCTGAGTATGATCGAAGAGACGAAGAATCACCACAAGAAAAACCAAAACCGAAAAAGTTACCTCCACCACCTCCGTTAAATTTTAACGACCTTCTTAAAATTGCCGAGAAAAAACAATTTGAACCAATTGTAATCGAACAGAAAAAAGTCAAAGACGATGAACCGTTATTAACGAAAAAACAGAAACGTGAAGCGGAAAAGGAGAAGGCATGGAGAGAATCACGTGAGGCGCGTTTAAGGGCTGCACTTACAGCTCCACAAAAACCAAAATCAACACCTTCAGCAGGTTCAGATAAATCATTAATGCCACCTCCCAATAAAATACCAAAATTAAATTCAGATCGAAAAGGTCCACCACCCACGAGTAATGGTGCCATCCCGAAAATTCCTAAAAATGGTGAAATTAGAAATTCGCCAAAACCTCCAAGTCAACAGTCGATCAAATCAGATCCAAATCGTATACCCAAGAAAGTATCATCCGAAAATCGTTTACCGCTATCACAAAATAAAATACCCTCAAAAGTACCATCAAATGCGAAGTTAGAAAAACGACCAGAATCAAAGGAACGGCAATATCTACCTGGAGATCAACGAGCGAAACCAAGACAATACTTACCGGGTGATTCACGTGCAAGTCAACAGCCACAAAGTGAATCAAAACAACGACAGTATCTACCGGGTGATTTACGTGCGAAACAGCAGCAGTCAACCGAATCAAAATCTAAACAATATTTACCGGGTGATTTACGTGCTAAACAGCAACAGTCAGCGGAATCAAAACCTAAACAATATTTACCGGGTGATATACGTGCAAAACAACAATCAAAACCAGAACCATCGAATAACCGAATGTCTCAACCCCAAAGTAAACCAAAAATGAATGGTATCACTCCGTCATCAAATTTAAAACCAAAACAATTCCCACCCTCCGATGTACGACCACCATTATCAAAACAAAATCCTCAAAATTTAAAACCAAAACAATTCCCGCCGGCGGATTTAAAACCGAAACAATTTCCACCTACGGATTTGAAACCAAGACAATTTCCGCCACCCGATGTACGGGGTAGATTTCCACCAAAAGATGTTAAACGGAAACCTAAAAGTAAGTTTCGAAATTAATTTCTAGTATAATAGATACTATTTTTAAATTTTATTTCATTTTAGGACCTATTATTGAGGATGAAGATAGTGAGTATGATAGTGAATTAGATGATTTTATCGATGACGGTCCACAAGGTGACGAAGAAGATTATTCGAAACATATTCGGGAAATATTTGGTTACGATAAGTCGAAGTATCGTTATGTGGATGATGGCGATGATTCAGCCATGGAATCGAAATTCTCAACAATTATGAAAGAAGAGTATTTAAGTTCGAAAATTGGTAAGTTCATAAATATTTATTCGTCGCCTAGTTTCTGTTAATCCAAATGGTTCAAGGATTTCCTTGTGGAACGAAAAGACGCTGCAGACTATTCTAGTGGCATTACTTAAATTTTCTCTTAAGATTTCGTAATGAAGTCTTCACTGCCCTCCAATAAATAACTCCTAGAAGAGTATTTTTCTTATTTATGGATAATCGCTAAATTTAATATGTTCAAAGATTTTTCGCTGTAACCCTGAAATAGTAGATTTCATGGACCAAATAAAACGAATACTCGTGTATTTTATGCTCTAAAACAGACTGACTTCAATTGCGTAAAATAACACCTAGTTTTTCAATTTAAATTTTCATAAGTTCATATAATTGAAACTCAAATTTTTTTTATCCAAAATTAAATAAATTCATTATTGCTATTTAATTTCATCTAGGTCTCATGGAAGATTTAGAAGACATTCGAAAAGAAGCTGAAGAGAAAAAACGAAAAGCTATGATGAAAAAGAAAATGAAAAGATGAGAAAAAAATCAATTTTTAATCTTCATAGTTAAATATTTTTCATATATATTTTTATGTGAAAACATAATGTTTTATGTTTTAAACAAAAATTTTGTGATATTAAAAAAAGAAAAAAAGAATTACCAAATTTACATAAAAAATATTTTGCGTCTTTCGTGTTTCCATCAAATCGTGTTGAGTGCAACAAAGAAAAATCTTACAAAAAAAATTGTATTCGTTGTTTTTGTGTAGGCGACGCGACATTCCAGTTTCTTTTTTAGTGTTCGTTTTTTTTTTTTTTTTTTTTTAAATAAACCAGTTAACATTATTGAAAGTTGTGAAGCGATAATAGTTTGTTTAATGTGTATAAAACAACTGAGAAAATATTTTGCCAGGCTTTCTGTTATAGAAAATTTATTTATTCTCAATTATGAGATGAATTTCGAGGTTTGTATAATTACAGTTTTTGATTCATTTTTTAAATGAATTCTCATTAACGCACAACTAGGGCGTAATAAAGTTTATTTCAAATAATGTAACAATGTTCATAATTACTGCGATTTTGAGAGTTAGAAGGCATTTCATTTATTATAAGGAGTGTGAGCACGACGTCTCACACAGATGAAATCTAACCAAAAGTCAGCGTAAATTTTTTTGAAAGGGTTTTACGCTTTTATATTACTTTAGCGATACAGGAGATGCAAGTAGACGCAGTATTTACTTGAAGGTATAGAATCCATTATGGCTTAATATTCACTAAATCAAACATAAACTGTTTAATTTAAATAAATGCAATAAAATTATGGAGTAAATTAGTCACTATTTAAATCAAAAGTGTGAGACAGGTCACTGGTAGTTGGCATCATATACCTTGTTAACAACTTGGGTTACTATTTCGATCAGAGTGACCTCATTTTTATCAATATTAGCCACAAATTACGTAAATTTCACCTTTGTGCGACGTCTTTGTGTAATCTAATTACAATATAATTGCCAAAAGTTTACAATTTAAGCCGAAAAAAAATTGCATACCAATTTTTAAAAGAAACAGAACAATATTAGAATAAAAGTATAATAATTTTAGAAAATTAGACGACGGTCTATGCATCTAAAACATTTTCTAAGTCTTTACCTTCTCATAAAGTTTTGAAACTTTAATTATATTAGAAGATCGGAAATTATAAAATAAAATGGTGTATTTGGAAGTCAATAGTTGATTGTTATTTTTAAGAATTAATTTCCCTTATTTTTCATGGTTAGAAGACTTCAAAAAAAAAAGTAGTTAAATCAATTTTATAATTATAGCAAGTACGAAAAAAGAAAATTAAAAAGTAAAAATTTATTTTTTTAACAAATATTGAAAATGCAATACAAGACACGTTCCTAAAATTATCGCCTCCTTATTTTCGAGATAAGTTAATATTGGTTTATTTGAATTTTTTTTTGTAATATAACTACTAAAATTTTCTTTTTTGATATAAATTAAAATTGGAAATTTTTTCAAAGAAAACTACATATAATTTGTTAATAAAATAAACTTGTATATTGTGGAAATAATTATGGAGGAAAATCTCCTCTATAAAAATTGGATATATATTTATTATTATTATTATTTATAAATAATGAAAATATTTGTGTTTTTTATTATCAATATTTTTGTTGTGAATATTTAATTAACTAATTTTAAGGATAATTTTATTACAAATTTTTTGAATTGTATAAATGGTGTGGTAGTCACATTACTAGAAAATCTAGAAATGTGTCAGGCAATTCTAATTTTCTGGTAAAGTCAGTAAACTTTTCCCGATAATGCCCAAACTTTATCAAGGTATTATATTTATTTGATAAATATGAAAAAAATTCTTTATGAGAGATCAATGCAAAGAAAATTTTAATAAAATTCACTTTCCAAATTAATGTTATATTTCTATTAAATTTCAAAGTAAATTTCTGTACGTGGCCAGGAAATGCTCTGGAAAACCCAGGGAATTTAATTTCTTTGAAATATGTTACCACCATGTTATACAAAATTAGTTGAGCAAAAAAATTATTGTTTTCTCCATATTTATTACTGTTGCAATTTCTGGTTAACGTGGTTTGATAAAGCCCGATTTGTTTCAACGTCTCTAATTCTCTAGACTCATGATTAAGATCGAGACACTCAGAATCAAAGAATAAAATTCATAAGATAGAGTAGTTTTGCGTTACGTCCCTGCGTGTACGTTAATTGAAGTCGCAAATTATAGACAGGAGTGTGAATTAGACAATTATTTCCAAGCTTGATGATAAGCGACTTAAATAACTTAAAATCGAGCCACTCTTCGTGCAATAATGCATACTTACAAAATAAATTCCTGTTTTTTTAATAATTTAGTCTGCTCTGCCTTCATTTGATTTAGTTAAACTTGGAAATATTCAACCAAATCATTTTGAATATAGATGCCAGAAAATTTCTAACAATTTAAAGGTAAATTATTTAAGATGCCTTGCTATTCGTTAAGTGATAGAAATATAGATTTTGTTCTCAAACAAAAGTGTAGATTGTGTTCTGTTTACCCAATGCAAGAGACCGGATGCAAGGATGCGTTTATATAATATTTCTTATGGTACCTACTTTTGGGCTGAGAGCTCGTGGGCGCTTTGAATAAAAGTGTTTTTGTCTTTTTAGCTGTTGTTAAAAATAACGGAGCTAGAGCGTCTATTCAAGTTTTCACACATACACACGTAGAATTTACATGTAGTATATATGTATGTGTGAATATTTCTATGCTCCAAAAGCACTGATATTTTTAATAATAGTCAAAAAATCGTTTACCTTATTCACCTAATCCAACTCACACCTTTCATTTGTATAAAAACGTGTAAGATTGATAAGAAGCGCTCAGTGTTATTACATGTTTTTAAAAGGGATTATCAACAGCTGTAAGAAGCACACTCTTTACATAAAGGAATGTACTTCTAACATCTGTTAATAATGCCCTTAAAGTTAATAATATGAACATATTTTAACTGTCAATTTATTGACCTCTTGTATCAAATGCAGAGCCAGTATATATAAAATTTCGATGTGAATGTTTATACAAATTTTGTAAATGATAAAAAACTATGCGCTGTAAAAATGAATAAAATAATATCAAATTTGTAAAAAAAAAATTATATATTAAAAAGAAATTATAAATCTAATATAAATGGTCGTTTTTTTAGGGAGGGGGGCCCTATCAATCACAAACTTAAAATTAATTCATCCAGGAGGTGAATAGTAACGTAAAATTATATACCTACTATTTATTGGATCTTAAAGTTAACATAATATATTAAGGGGATTTATCAACAACTGTTAGAAGCACACGTCTTATATAAGAGAATGTGCTTCTATTAAAGCCGTTTTCGACAATGCCAAAATTTGATGGGTCATCACAACTCTGTTAAAACAATTGGGTGTAATTAACAAAAGTTGATATTGTTGTAATAGTAATTTTCTTCTCGTAACGAACATCCCAATTAGAAAGTTTCCAGAAAAAACAACGTTATTTTCGAATCACTTAATTTTGCAAATTGAAAACTTTCTAATTTGTATTGGATCCTTTCAGGTAGGGTTCTGAATAAGAAAAACGATTTTTAAATTTTGAACATTATAATATGTTTCAAGATATTAAATAATTGTTTTTTTTTTTTGTTTTTATTACCATATTTTTTAACAACAAATAACATAATTAAAAATTTATTATAATATTTACAAATAATTATTATTTTCAAAAAAAAAACATTTGATCAATCATAGAAATAGGATTTAATTTTTCAATTAAAACCTTTTTTATTAATGCGGAAAAATTTATCAATTAAATATTAATAAAAAATTTTTCTAGAATGTATTCGAGACAAATAAAATATACAAAATTTACGAATAATTATTTAAAAAATATATCAGAGCTGTCGTCTTATAATTAATTATTTAAAATCACAGACAATTTTAAAATGGAATAAACAAATTTTTAAGTGTTAGCAAAATGACAGAAAACCGTTAATGACCTTCTGACATCGATAATTATTGAAAATTAAAGTAAATTAAATTAATCAAATCTCAAAGGTCTTTACTCATTGTATCAAATTGATGAAACAAAGATCTTCGCCAAGGGCTTGAAAAATTATACTAATTGGTGACCTTGTGGTTGATTTTCAAGGTTATTCCGACATCAACGTGAAGATAGCAGCAGCACTCGTTAATAAAAACTAGTGAATAAAGTTGTGCATTTTTTGACAGTTACTCATCAAGTTTTCAGCTATTTTAGACGCGTACTTTGTAATTTGACAGTCGTTTGAATGATTCGATGTGAGTGTTTTTGTAAAAATGGAAAAAATTCAGTATCAAGTCAACCCAAAAAAATTTAAATGACAGCTCGATAGTTTCGAGACTCAATTTTTTTATTTTCGCAAAAATACATCGACTCACTCAAATAACAACTACGGAACTTTTCGGAAAACCCTCGTACATGTTCTGAGGTAAAATGTAGTCTAAAGTTCATTTTCACATGAAGATCCCCAAAATTATCGATATCAAACTGTTCATTAAAGAAGATCTTTATTCATTCTGCAACCCTCAGAAATAAAAACAATTCGAGCGAACAGCTTGAGTTAAGACTGTTAAAATCAACAACAAAAAATATCAAAATTTTTAAAATCGATTTAAACCTAAAAATGTAGCGTCAACCCAAAAAATATGTTTTTATAACCGTATACCAATTACATAAACTTCGACGCGTAAATTTTCTCTATATAAATATTTTAGGCAACACGAATGAGATAAAAAATCCTTGTAAATTTGCAAAAAAAGTTTTTGGAAATAACTTTTTGACACGGATTTAAGTTTGCATTTAAAAAAATTTTTTATCTTACTGTAATCGCAAGTTGGCACAAATTTTGGACGGACCAATAGCACGCAGTGCTGAATTTAGGCTCTTTCGATAATGCATTATTTTGGGAGACACCAAATTATTAAAAAAAAAATATAAATTTTTTGTCCAAAAAGTTCCTATTTCGATCAACCTAAATCCACCACTGATTATTCATTTCAAAAATATATTTTGAGCACATTTACTTAGAAAAGTGTGGAAATATAAAGCCTTTCATTTAAAATCCCACACTAAGCATGACCGAAGTAGCAGTCTGATTGCGCTATACGGACCTTGTTTGCATACGGACCAGGTCAATTTATTTTACAATTAAAATAATATCGTATAGCAAAAAAATTGGGAATAATTATCAATAAAATGTGACGTTCCCAAGTAAGAAATGAATCAGAAAAACCCAAAAATGCCTAAAAACTTTTAATTTTATCTTCGGAGCTATAAGAGCTCCCTATAAATGTACTATTTATTTCTAGGACCTAAAATTGCACGTGAGACTCCTGCTCAAACATTTCAAGAGTCGACGACTTCTTTGCTATGGAATCCGGTATCGAAACGACATAAAAATAACAGTTTGATATTGGATGTACAAACTGAAACATGTCACAATGTTATTTATTTAATATTCAATTAAAATTGGAGTTATGCTAATTAAATTTTCAGGTTTTATTTCTTCGATTATCATAATTGAATTCCACAAAGTGAAGCTTTTTAATAAATTGAGCTTTTAAGCTTAATAATGAACAAAAAACATATTTCAATACAAAAGATATTACCGTGTACAAGAGTTTAAAAATTTTTTTTAATGCAAACTTTGGGGGCAAGAGAATTTGACTCCAATAAACTAACTAATAAAAAAGAATAAATTGAGTAAATTTGAGTATTTATATTATAAAATTTACCTTGGATCATGAAAGAACATATTGATCTTGTGATAAATATTCACAAAAACTTGAGTTATTCAAGAAGATGTTGTAGTTGAACTGCTACAAGTATTACTTGTTCCAGAAGATGTTGATGTTGACGATGAGCTATGTGGAATAATACCACCAGCTAAATCATTCAACGTTGAACTAATCTCTTCGTTTATATCATCAATATCCGGTGCTTCAGATAGGATCCATGTATCGTTTGTACTTGATAATATTTCACGACACAATGGGCATGTTTTATGTTTAACGTTCCTTTACAGTGAGGAAAAAAAAACAGCAAAATTAATCACAAACTTTTCAAAAAATACACTTATTAGGATCAAATAAGTGCACGATTTAATACAAGCTAATAAGTTTAGAATAAAATCAGATGAAATTTAATTTGGCAATAGTTTTTGGAACACTGTTTAAATTGTACAAAAATAATTGAAAAACAATCAGTCAACAAATTTATCCACTAAAGAGAGTTTTTTGTTGGATTTAATCACGCGAAAACTAAGTTAATGTGTTAATCACTAAAAATCTTATTAATAGTTTTGGATCGTTTGTGTTTGAAGCGCGTGTATGTTTATGAAGAGGCGGTTAAATTAAAATTTACTAATAAAATAGGAATTAATGAATGAAAAAAGATACTGAAAAGATATTCCACAACTTTCTTTCTTACGAGATATGTTTGTGGGACAATAAATATAAATATTATTCACTGTTTTAGCTAAGCCTTTAGTGATTTCAAACAGATGTAGTGGTAACATGGAAAAAAAGAGTACATTAAATTAGTGGTAAATTTAAAAATTCTAACAAAACTTGGAAAACTACGTCCCTGGTAGAAGCTCCTGACATTTATGAATCGATGTATCCGTAATATTTTTCGAATAATGTGGCCTGGAAACAATCTCTATTACGACTAGTTGGAAAAGGATTAATCAAGAGCCTATAAATGGAAATAGAGGGGCGATAGACCAATACACGAACAATGGAGAAAGAAATGCAGCAGACCGGGAAGTCCTAAGGGTCAGATCTAGCAAGGGGCGGAGATGGATGACGGAACTTCATATTGCTCCTTTGTTCGGCCCTAAGGAATTTTATGGATTAATTCAAGTATAATATTTAAATCACAAGAAAATTTTTAGTCAGTATAGGGTCGAAAGTTTCAATATTTTCTGTCCAGATTGTTTGGAGAAGATAAATGGATATACTCTTACACGAATTAATAATTTTTTTCAGTTAAGTGATTATATTTAGAGTATATTCTTGTTACAGCTCATGTACCTGAGGATATTTACCTCTAAACGAATGGGCTAATATCCTAAATTATAGAATTAGTTGTCTTATCAATACTGGATTAAAAAATTTATATTAATACAAAACATTGAAGTTCTGAAGATTTGTTTATCTTTCTTTATTGGGAGAAACAAAATGATTCGATAATTTCTCTGGCGTTAGCAGGAAACCGGTTTTCAAAAAACAACTACCTAAATTCAAGCTCTACAAAACTCCAAAAATTTGTATTATGAATTAGAGTTTTAACAAACAAATTTGTATGGTTGAATTGATAATCATTACAAAAAAAAAAAAAAAAAATTTAATAATAAAATCACTTGAGACATAGAATAAACAGTGCATAATAAAGAAATGGTAGAATGCATAACGAATCTAGATCATCAAAACATAACAAATAAACAAGTGCTTTCACTATAATATGAGATACATAAACCTCTATTAAATCTATTATCTATGGATCTATCTCTCATCTTGTATCAGATTTATTAAATTTATTTTTAAAACTAATTCAATTAATAGATTACATGATTTATTGTTGCGTGCACTTAATGGACACACATAACAGAGTTGGCTTCTAAAAAATTTGATACCTTTACTTTCAGAAATTAACACATGTTAATGCATTGTAGAAAAAAAGTTAGCACCTACGAAATTTTTCATGAAATTTTGTTTTAAAGAAATTAAATTTGAAAGATTTTTAAAAAAATATTGACAAATAGAAATAAAAAATCGAACAAGTTTCTTTTTCATTTTTAGCCCCACAAGGAGTTGAATGTCTGAAGAATGTAAAATTGAGGAATTAAATCCAAATAAATTTCCAATTGTTCGGTGTCGTAATTAAAGGAATCATTTTTTTTATCAAACTACCTTAGAAAATTTTTTTTAAGTGTTATGCCCTGTTGGTTCTATGTGAGCTGTATGAAATATTTTTTTTCTAAAATAATTTTTACTGGCGTCAAAAATGAACATAGTCAACATGCGCGATTTTATCTGTCAAAATTTAACACTTAAAGATTATACTTATATAGAAATTTTAGTAAACAACTTACCATTGCTCAATACATGGTAAACAATAACAATGTGCACATGGTAACAATACTTCCGGTTTCCGTTCCAAACATATACAGCAATCCGATTGATACGAATCACTCTCCATTTCTAATTTACTTAAGCTATCAAATTCCTCAATCAATTTTGTTGGTTCAAATATTGACGTAGGCGTTTTCACGCTTTCATCACCCCCACCACTACCTCCATTTGATGTCGATGTTTCGCCATTACTACAGCTAGGGATCGCAGTCGTGTCTGAAGACGATGAAGGCATTGCATGTTTACATTTCTTATTAGTTGACAATTGATGGCTACTCTGTTCGATAGCATTTAATTTATATTTTAGGCCCCAAAAAACACGTAAAAATTGATGTAAGTTAAGTAGACGATACGATTCAACTTTACGAGAGTTACGATCAATTTTTACACATGCAATTTGTACGGTACCCTTCCATAGCATTGTTTGATCTGTACCTTTTTTTATGGCGAATATTAATTGTTTATCACTCGAACTTAATGATTTCTTGGTTCTACAAGAAAAAAGATATATCTTTGGGTAAAAAATTATCCGTCAATATGCGTTAAGTTAAGGTGGCGCTACAGTAGCAACCGATTAAATTTCAAAGAGAGCGCAAAAGTTAATAAAAAACAATAATAAAATAAAATATTTCATTTTTTAAAAATTTTTTTGAAATTTTATTAAAGATGGAAATCCTACCGTTTTAGCGTTTTATGACTGCAGTTATATTAGGTTATATTTACTTCTATATACTAACTACTCTATTCACTAAAAATAACAAATTTCAATTTGTCAATAACTTATATTTTCATACCATACCCTTTGTCTATGATAGCGCCACTTATGGCGGATTTTTCAACTGTTATTTACCACTTACAACTGGACACTTTTTCAATTCGCCTCTCATATGAGATGGTACTCCTTGAAATATCTACCCTCCATACTTTTAGTATTCAATACTGAATCTAAAAGCTTTGATTAGAAAGCGCTAACTAATATTGTTTTTTTTAGCGCGTTAATATTAAATTTTGGAATAAAAGACTTCGAAATTTCTTGTAATTGTCCGGCCTATTGTAAGAATAATTATTATTATTCTACTACAGTCAATACTCCTTATAGTACAATAAATGATCCATTATTATTCAACGCTATCCAAACCTAAAAACTGGAAGCATTCTAGTCGATCAGTAAATGTTGGTATCGATAAAACGTATTAACTTTTTTTTAATTTCTAGTCATGATAAATTTTAATAGTAAAAATCGCCAAAATATTATTTTGATTTCGAATTATAAAAATAATAAAAACCGGCTTGCCAAAATGCGAATCGATATAGTAAAAATACTAATGGAAGTTATGTGATGTATTCTAATAGAAATTTTCATAAGCTACGTTTTTTATGGAAAATTAAAAAAAAAAACAGAATTTTCCATATACCGTATTATTGAAATAAGTACTAAGATAAAAACGTGATGTATTAGCACTTACAATTGATTAAGTACATGAATATTTTGTATAAATTCATCATAAGTTAAGAATGCTATTTCAGATATATTACGAGCTTGTCGTATCAATGTATTCACTTCATCTGGTAAATGTATATCTTCATCGTCATCATCATCACCACCTGGACCATGACGATTACTTCCATTATTTGCATACACATCACAATCACATATTTCATCCAAATTATCAATTGAATGATGACGACGTTTACCATTAATTTGACCCATTGTACGTTTATAAACACTGGTTTATGTAAATTTGTTTTAAATTATGTTTCTCTAAAAACTTAATCGCTAATTTTTAAGATAATAATAAATAATACATAACCATGTTCTTCTCGGTGTTTTTCTTTCTTGTATCAATTCATGTACACTTGTATTCATAAATATTGTACTAGCTATAATACTTAAAAATTTGAAATCATAGCAAGGTGAATGCCACAATTATTTTTCAAAAAAAGGTTTAAGTAGTGAAGCGTCGAATTGCAAATAACTTTTGATTATGAATATTGAAGTGGTAAACAAATATCTAATGTATTCGTCATAAGTTGTATAAGTAGACACTGGCACAATTCGCTTGTGTTAATAACAATAGAGAAATGATTTCGCAATCGAAAAATAATTGACTATTCGTGTTTCAGTTTTATTGAACAGTACTATTTATAATGTTCGGATAAAGTGTTGATAGTTTCATATCAATTGGATAATGATGTGCCCTGAGCAGTTGAAAAATAATTGTTTATAACAAATAAATTTGAGATATTCATTTTACAGAATTTACATAGAAATGGTAATCACCGACAACCACAATAATTTTCAAGTCTATAAAACGTCTCCCAGAAATCTATCGAACAATAGAAGTAAAGATATACATAACCGCATTGATAGTTATTCATATACGCTGAAATTTTAAAAACTCCTAGTAAAATTCCTATTGAGGATCTCAGAAAACTTATTCATTTGAATTCAATTGTTGATAAGTCTTTGTTATTTAGGTGGACTTTAGGATCTTTATTTTACACATTTTTTATCCAGCTGCGCAGATACTTTTATGGACAACGGTATGGTATAAAGGTAGCAGTTTTTTTTACAAATTAAAGTGTGTCGAGCTAAAAAATTTGTTATTTTTAGTGAATAGAGACCTACTGCCAGAAAACTCTAAAGCGTTAGCTTTTTAATCTATAATAAAATTTAACAATAAATCTTTTAATTAAGATTTTATTATTGTTTTTTATGAACTAATGGTTCTCTTTGAAATTTACTCTGTTGCTACTGTAGCGCCATCCTAATTTAACCCATTTTGACGAACAGTTTTTTGTACAAAGATATTCATCCTCTCTTCTACTCTCCATTGATACAATTAAGGATGTAACAAATTTTAAAACTATTTTTGAATATCTTATAAAATAATAAATATAAAGACGACTCGTAAAAAATACATTTAAATTTATTTTAAAATCAATCAATTAATCATAATAATTAATAATAAAATAATTATAATAAAACAGCGGTTTTGGGTAACATTAGACCAAAACGTTGAATAATATTATTTTAAAACTAAAAGATTGTAGATTTTTTTAAAACATTATATTGATAAAATTATTTTATGAAAATTACATTCTAAATTTCCTAAAATGTTAAATAATAATAAATTGGAATTTTAATATTATGAGAAAAGATTATAGTCCAATGTTTCATCAAAGTCAACTTTAGACAATCATGACTATTTCTAATTTTATCTCAGAATTATTACATTATTTGCATAATGTAGATTGCATTAACTGAATTAAAAGATCATTAAACTCACAATAAGCGTATAGAAATTATAAACAAATTGTTGGAAAGAAACACAAAATTGTCTCAAATAGGTCCAATGTTACCCAGAATGACTGTCTAATAAATTAACTTATAAAAATTCCATTTCTCTTTCAATACCAACAAATTTCAATTGTTCAGTTGGACCATATCTGAAAAATAAAACATTTAATTGTAAACAAATAGAAAATTAAAATTTTCTAAATTTATCTTTCGCATTAGAATTGCAACAACATTTATTGTGTTGGTAATTAAAGTCACATGACTTGATTGATGTAATGAGTGATAAAAGCAATATATTGACTTTTTTGTAAATATGTTATTAATTCTTATTTTTTACCTATAATCGAAAAATAATTCTTCACCAGGTTGTATTGCACGCTTTGCAAATATACCAATACGATGATCTCCATTTACCATCATCACTTTTGCATAACAATTTGGATTTATGGAATGATTGGCAAAACGTATTTTATTACCTTTTCTAGTTGCGTCAACAACAAAATCTGTAAATAAAAATTTTCATTCAATTAATAATATAAATATTTTCATAACCATTTTATTCAAAATATTACTTAGTGTACACCAGAAGTCCATGATAACTTAAAATAATAAATTTTCAGCTTACCATTGTTTAAATTAAATAAAAAGCTACACATATATTTATCATAAACTTTGCCACGACGATCAGCTTCATCCTGTGAAATGATCTCACCACAATACTCTGATATGAATTCATTCTTTTGAGCATTCTCTTTTAAAAATATACCCCAACCAGCAACATCACTTGGAGCCATCAATAAATGTTTATCTACAAAAAAAAAAAAAAAAATTGAAAAACGGATAAATATAAAATTAAAATTCAAAAAATGTTACGTCGAATGTCCTTTAACCAAGGGTCGTTGTAAAATTGTTCACTTACGTAAACCACGTTGTACGCTGACA
The DNA here is from genome assembly GCA_020423425.1 of Chrysopa pallens. Lineage (NCBI taxonomy): Eukaryota > Metazoa > Arthropoda > Insecta > Neuroptera > Chrysopidae > Chrysopa > Chrysopa pallens. Next base: position 27,132,607 of record CM035594.1, on the reverse strand, counting down.
TTTTTACACGATATTTTTGTAATATCATATTGATCGGCTCCACATGTTTGACATAGATCAGGATCACATTCTCTTACAGCTAAATAACAAGGACATTGTTTAGTGTTACATTGAGCCTTACATCGACATCCAGGAAAACGATTCTGACCTGTTAAATAAAAAATAATAATTATTCATTTTCTTAGGGAAATGAATCAACTTTAATTCAAGTTGAATGAATTTTAGGAATATTTCGACCCCTAGTTTGTATAATGTGCTCCAAAATCAAAGAGCTTTCTTTTCTTTTTCTTTTCAACGATTGTGAATTTTAAAATTTTTAGCTTGATTTTGAAAAAACCTATTAGATCCACAGCCCACTTTTAAAAATCTCTAAAATAAAGGAAAATTAAAAAAAAATGATTACTTACAATCAGAACTACATTGACAAAATTTCTCACAAAAGTTTTGCGCGCCAATACATGGGCACATTGTATCACATATTTGACCCGGATGATCACACGGCGTAAAATTATACACATGATTACTGCTCGTATCTTTCTTTAGTTGTATTTTACGACAATGCATTGACCATAAACGATGTTTCTTCTTCTTCTTACGTGGTGGTGTATAATCTTTGGATGATTCTTCAGTGGGACCACAATCAGCGGCCTCTTTTTGCGCAAAATTATACACTTGTTGGCATGTTTTCGATAAAAGTATCTGCGCAATTGCACAGTAATTATTTAAAAATACTTTATGTAAAGCACGAAATAAACTTTGATCCGAGCCCGTCCAATTATTTCGATCAATATTCGTTTTTTCACTCATGATGCCTAACAATGAATATTGATTGTTACAATTGGCATTTGCCTTAGCAGCATCCTCTTGGCAATCCTTTTGTGATATGAATTCATTGTTCGAATCATTGCTATCTTCACTGCTTGCCTCATTTCCTGAATCTACGCTTTGTCTTTTTAATAATGTACTTGTAGATGTGCTACGTCGGGAGCGAATTTGTTGTATATCGCCATTTTGTGTTGGAACCGTTGTTGTTGTAGCCACAGGTATTGTTACAGTTGGAACAATATTAGTGTTTGTAGTGCTTGTGGTCACAGAAGATTTATTTCCTGCTGATGAACTAACGATAGTTGAATTATTTGTGGAGTTTTGTTGTAATTGTTGTTCGGCCTCATTTTCTTCTTCAGCTTTAGTTTTTGCTAACGCTGCCATTTTTTCACGTACATCATCCTACGTAAAAAATTCCAATATACAAATAATTCTTATATAGCTATGGAAAATATTTTCTACCGTAATAAATTTTTTAATTGTTTCCCCAAATTGAATTTCTCTTTATCGAAAATAATCACGATAAACGAGTATGCCTACTCTCAAAAATTTCCTAATTTTCAGGTTTTTTAGCCTTGGATTTGAATTTTTTTTAGTTAAGCTATAATCGCTTGTAAGTACGATTTTCTTTGTGTTTTATCCTATATTTTAAGAACTGGGTTTTCAATTTTTCTCAAAAAGTCAATAAAGTAGTAGGAGGAAAATGCAATCCTGATCGCCAAAATTCAAAAAGCAATACTAAATGAAATTTTTGATAAAAAGTATAACCAAATTAACTTCTAGTTTATTCCAGGTTTTCTCTGATACATCCTGATACGTTACGATTAAAAATAATTCAGAAAAACTTCTAAAATACTTACCAAATGAAGATAACATGCGGGACCACATGGCTCTGGGAATGGTTTTAAATCAGGTCCTTTTCGTTTACTTAAGTTTGGCTCTGGATGGCAAGCTTGTAACCCTTGACAGGGGAATTTAATGAGTTTACTTGTTTTTTTTAACAAAATACAGCAAATTTTAAAAGTAATATTTTCAAATACTTTCCACATTGCCATTTAAAATTATTACTTTTAAAATTTTTAAATCGAATAAGAGAAAATAAATTGAATGATTTATGAACAATGGATGTAATGTAATACATCACACACGACTTCCATTATTGTATATGGTTTTATTTTTTTTGCATATTGTGTCATGTGATGTCTTATGATAAAAATGAGATAACCCATGAACATGGATGATACGATGAGACTTTTCCAGGATGGCGAATGCAATTATTATAAAATTTTCCGATTTTTTTTCCTTCTTTACAAAAAATATTGTTTGGAGAAAAATCTATTTGTGAAAATCTCTATTTTATATGTTAAGAGCTTGAAATTTGTTGAGGTATTACCGCATTATTTGAAATTTTGAAGTCACTTGATTTAAAAAATGATTTTTAAAAACCTGTCTGTCTTTTTTTTCTAATGTTTTCTACGGTTCATAAGTTCGGTCGCCACCCTGGTTTTCATGCATTGTGCGTGATTAAAAAAAAGTTCTTGATAAACAAAAAAATATATATTAAAAATGAATGACTAATACCGGATGTTAAACGTAAAATGTTCCCAATTTGATTTGTGACACTTTTTACGTTAATAGACCGGTAATTAGCCCAAAAAATGGGTTGGCACTTTTTGAAAATTTCAAATCTACTTTAAGACAAAATGATTTAAAACGTTTTTTTTTTTATACATATTTTATCGAAATATCATATTTTTTATCGTTCTGATAACTGATAAAAATTATTTTTCCTTTATCCTAAAAAATAAATGGAACCTGTACCCATTTTTTGAGTTAAATACAAGTCTCAAAATATCGATGTGGATAGTAGATAGTAAGATGATTGATTTGATTGAAGAAAAAAAAACGTATAAAGAATTGGTATGATGGTACTACCAAAAAACTAACGAGGAGCATACCTTGACCTCCTAAAACACACATCAGAGAATATGAAGTCACGCAGCACAATATACATAAAATAAATAAAATAAATCAAATCCTGTAGCTTTATATACAGGTACGTACTTAATAAAATAAATTAAATCTTATAAACTAAAAATTATATTAAATCATTGTATTCTATTCTGAAACTTGGAACAATTTGGTTCCCAAATCTTAGAAATATTTAAGGTTTAACATTTTAATTTAGAGATAAAAACTAAATGGGGAGCAAATTTTAAAAGGATGCGCCATTTTTTTTTTAATTTTTTATATTTTCAATCTAAGAAATCTAGAATCAGGTAATAACAAATATTTTCGCGGTTTCTTGCCGAATCAAACGAAAAATAAGTATATCAATAAACTTGTAAATTTAATGAAAAAAAAGGTATAGGTAACAAATTTTAGTCGTTTAAATTCTTGAATCAATGAAAATCTGTACTATTAAAATAAAATTGGCAAACTGATATTTATTATGACGTAGGAAACCCCAGTGTTTTTTTAAGGAGTTGAAACGGAGTTTACAATTTCTATAAAGATTCAACGCATATATCAAATCGCTAAACGGATTGGAATGCAATTTGGCACACAAATAGTTATTAATTGTGTGCCATAGTCATCCGCTACGAAAATATTTTTCAAAATTTAATCTTTTACATTGACCAAATGTAAATCGATTTTTCTCATGTTTTTAAAATGGAGTAACCTTTTTAATCTATTTCATTTGGCACGTTAAAATTATTACTAAGATTTATTTTTTATATTATTCAGAAACAAAATGGATTTTATGAAAAATATACTCACGATGTAAGAAACAATCATATTTAAAACATCGTCGACAAAATAATGTATGAAAAGAATGCATTGTTTGTTCCCTAGGGACCGATTCAGCTAAGGGGCCATCAATATTTGGTGTACATTCTGGAGGTAATGCATTGGGATCCATACTTTCCGTTAATTCCTTATATCTTAAAAAAAATAATTCATGTAAAATTAAATTTAATAATTTTATAATAAAAAATTCTTACTTTTCTTTCAGTTGATCAGGTCGACCTTTATCTGGAAATTGTGATGAGATTGCATGAAAAATTATCATACTAGGAAAATCATTTTTCTTTTTTGTATCTTTAGGTGTTGAATTTGTAGCTTCCGATGATGTTGATTCTTTTTCTTTTTTCTTACAATCATCATCATCTTGGTACTGCATCAAAGCGTGAACTAATTCCACAAATATTTGATCTTCAATAAATCCCGATTCACGATCTCCATGGACTTTTCCATCATAGTTTTTAATTAATTCTTCGATAAAAGTACCGTCTTGATCTAAAATTTCATCTCCCATATATGGTATGTTATGAAGTACAGTTTCGTCTTCGACCATAAAATTTTGTTGAATTGGAGCCCATGTGTACATTGTCGGTATGGGTGTAACAGCTGAGATTATTTTCAATGGACATGATTGAACTTCACCTTCAGAACTGATCACCTCGACTTTTTTCATACAAGGTACATGAGGAGGTGCCTCAGTTGAAGCTACCCAAATCGCCTTTGACTCAGCCCATCGTTGCTGTTCGACTATTAAATCTTCCGTCATACGACGACGATTTAAATTCCATGCTACTTTTACTTCGTCCGCCCTTTTATAACGTTTTACTTGACGTAAACGCATATACTCGGATTTTACCCGTTTCTTCCATTCGGCGGATACCTTCATGATGGATAAATGGCTTTATTACACGTTGTGGTTCGTTGTTAATTTATTAAAAAACTAGTCATTGTTTTCTTTAAATCACACAAAAACATACTCTTAAAGATATGACATTTTTAGAAGTTGGCGCAAAACATGATGCACAATGCACTTTGTTTTGGTTAATTATGAGAGTTTGTCAGTACTGACAACATTAAAAACTATTATAAATAAAAGAATAATACCGACACAAACCCACTAATATAATCATGGTAAAAAAAGTTCAATAGAATTGTTATTGCGCAAAGTACGCTTTTCCAGAATTTAAAATTTTTAATAAATCCACTCATTCAGTAGCTGTCCCAACCATTTAAATTAATTTTTAAAATTTGATTAGAATTAATAATAAGGATACACATTGGATATATTAATAAGGCTCAAATTTAATAACAAGTATTTGACTGTTGTTAATTAATTATTTATTTATGCCCATTAAATGTATACAAGATTATAAAAAACTAATCATGTAGATCCATTATCTTCCAAATTAATATCTAGGTACCAATAGTAACGGAACACCATGTTGAGATGAAATTAAGTATGAATGATTTTGGATTCAAATTTTGAAAATTACTTACTAAAACTTTATTTGTCATTATAATTATTATTTACCAACATAAACATCACTTTATTCCTCTAAAAATAAAATTAAATAAATTGTTGTATATAAATCGAATTAAGAAAAACAGATTCAAACAAAAATTTAATCATTAAATCTGCAATAAAAAATGTAAAAAGCCCTTTTCCAATACCCAAACCTATATCTTCGAACCCTTAAACTCCAACATAACGGTAAAATCAAAATAAATTAACTTAGTATATATTTGCTCCATAAAAGAATGGTTATGAGATGTTAGCATTAATGAATCTCGCATAGTTACATCGTTTCATAATTCGTTATGTATCAAGTACTTGGAAAATTATATACCTTTTTTGATTTTGGCTTCAAGTTTGCGACGATAACCTGGAACTAAATATCAAATATAAATTATTTAACAAAAAATTTATGTTGCTTATATAGAGGTCGACTCATGATAGTGGTCAACTCGCGGGAAAAATTGAACAATTTCAGAGGTTTCAGGTCTATACGCTACTCAGGTATATGCTATTTTGTGTTATTTTTTTGTAATCTACGCACGAGTTTAGAAAAGGAAGGAGAACCATCTTGAATAGGGGACAAGTTGAAAAAGTGCCCACCTGTAAACAGCAAATTATAATTCGAAGATTCACCGAAATGGCGCTCGTGTAGCTAATAGAAATAATATGAATTTAGCGGATATAAATTGAGTGAAGTGTAATTTGATAAACAAAGATAAAGGAAAAATCTTTCCCCATCCTACTATGGCGCCATCTTAATTTGCTAGCTTTCGATGGATACTTTTTAATACATTCAGATTTCTCCTTTCTTTTCTATCCTCCATGAATCTGCCGTTCTAAAAGAGATAACGATATACTGCTAGTCTACTTTATTTTTAACAAAAAACATAAGTACGTATACTGTTTTTCATGATAGTTCGATTTTATATAGTGATTAAAAAATAAAACAACAGATGGCGCAAAAATCGCATATAAAAGATACTTGATTAGCGTTCGACCAAATCAATATTTTAAAATTATTCATTTTCTTGATAATATTAAATAAAAACTTTACAAACCTCCGTAATGTAAACCGTTAAGAAGATAATTGTCTAGATATCTACCTGCAAATAAAATTTGAAAAAAATTATATTACAGTTTATATTTTAAAATTAATAAACATTTATATATAATATCAATAAATTCTACTTATTTATATTGAACTAACAGGTATCGGGCGTTTTTGTTAACGTTAAACGACAAATAAACATAACCGGCTAATTTAAAGTCCTATGGATTCAATACCTCCGAAATTGTCCAACCGAAACCTTTCTTTTAGGATTTAATTAACATACATGCGGGAAAAATTGCACAATTTGAGAGGTTTCAGTCTTTTGGTCTATATAAAGAATACAAACGCCCAACTCCAAATTTTAAAAAGAATGTAAAAAAAATTCATTTTCGTGGTAACGTCAAACAAAAGTTCTCCATACCTCCGTATTGTAAACCACCATGAAGATAATTATCGCCTAGATAAGCACCTGTAACAAAAAAAAAAAAAACATTTTAGATACAAGTATAAACTTTTGAAAAATTCTTTCACCGTTGAGAAGCTAAACTAGACATAGGCTAATTTTTATCCCTGTATTCCCACGGGAATTACGTGAATGAAAACATGAAAAATTATAAAAACCTTAACATTTACATATACTTATTGATCACTTTAAATATTCTTAAAGCAAACTTTTATTAAAAATCGAATAAAAAATATTTTTATTCGAATTAAAAAAAAACGTATTTTTTATACCATCATTATAAAGTAGACCATCATATGGATGTAGTCCATACGAAAACGGAGGATATGGCATAGAATTTGTACCAACAATCATGGAACTGATCAGAGCAACAATCGAGAATAAAATTACAAACTTCATTTTTACACTGCTTAGTTAAAATTGCTTTACTAAATATGATAATTTTTACTTTGAGATTGTTTGATTTTTATAGTAAAATTTAAAACTATAAAATTCGTTTATGGTGAAAATTAATTATACAATTTTGGACAAATCGATTTATTTAAATGATTATTAAACCATTTTTGAATTTTATAATGTCAGTAAAAATATTTCTATGACTGCATTAATAAGTTTTATTTTCGAAATTTATCCGATTCACAATCGTTTTTTTCTGCAGATAAAATACCGGACTACATATATTTATTTAGGTATTACAGATAATCAGCAGAAAATCCAACATTCAATTCAATTAACAAATTAATCGAAATCAAAGACGTAGAAAACTGCAGGTTATTGAAAATATCGGGGAGAGTACGATATCCGTGGCGGCTCGATTTGGCTAATTAATTTTGGTAAAACAAGACACAATAAGACGAAAATAAAAATACCAATTTTCGAGTTTTTGAGTTTTTTCAAGCACAAATAACCGAAATTTAATTCGTTTAAATGAAATCAACAATATATTTAATTATATATTTAATACAACTATTAAAAATACATGTACGCCAATTTCGACTGTTATTAACTCATGGATTTGTGGGGTGTAGTTTGCACGGGTCGGGTTGGTTGTTGGCCCCTACGTTCAACCTGTGATTAAACTATCCATGGATAACTCCAAAAATAGATGAAAACTCGTAAATTGGTATTCTTATTTTGGCTTGTTTTGCCAAAATTCATAAAAAAACCGAGGCACTACGGATATCGTAATCGAGTCCAAACGGCTTTAGTAATAGTAGTTGCTATTACCTCTCCTCATTTGACCTTCTTAATTTTGAAAATAAAACTCTTTTTCAGATAATTAAGCGAAAAAAAAAATGTTGTGAAAACTATTAAACTTAAAAAAATGGTTGATTAATTACTTAAATAAATCGACTTGTTTAAAATTAAATACCATAAACGAATTTTATAGTTTTAAATTTGACTATAAAAATCAAATATAATTACAAAGTAAAATTGTATTATTTAGTGAAGCTATTTTAACTAAGCAGGGTAAAAATGAAGTTTATAATTTTATTAACGTTTGTAGTTTGAATTTGTTCCATGATTATTTGTATCTACTAATTCTAAGCCAAATTCCCCATTTTCTTATGGACCACGTCCATTTGTCTGCTTTATGGGGGTATAAAATATATTTTATTTTTTAATTCGAATATAAATATTTTTACTTTGATTCTCAAAATTGCTCGCTTCTTGTATTATTCTCTAAATTCTAAAAGAATCAAAAAGTATATAAAATATGAAAGCTTTTTAAATTTGTCAATAAAATAATTCATATTTGATTTTTAAGTAAACTATAAGAAATTTGCGTGTAAAATAATTGAAATTTGATTTATTTTTACTTCTAAAATCATTCATATTTTCCTCTCGCTCGAATTCGAAATAGGGCTACTATGTAATAAATCTGGACATTTTGATTTTTAAGATGGTTTGTTTGAGATTAATCGAAGATTTTTAAGGAAGTTATTGGTTGTACCCCGTTTTGAAAAAAAATCGAGTTTTCATCAGATCTCGACGTTTTGAGGTTACATGAAGCTTCCCTGACTACCCCTGCGAGGTTGTCACTATGTCTGTATGTATGTGTGTGTATGTGTGAAAGTATGTGAACCGCTTATAACTTTTGAACGGCTCAACCGATTTCATCGCGGTTGGTGCCATTCGAAAGGACTTGACCAAACTTAGATTACAATTCGATTCGAACCAGTAGATTTTGAGAAATCTCAAAAAAACCAAGAAGAGAAAATTTTTGGATGTGGTTTTTTTGGAATAACTTTTAAACGACTCTACCGTTCAACTCCAAAAACTAATCACGTCTCAATCTTGACAAACCACGTCGATCGACGCCAATTGGTTAATTCGTTCGAGAGATATCGTGAACGAAATATTTCAAGAAAAGTGTTTTTTTACATAACTTCGACATTTCTTTTCGGGTCATTTTTGATGAAAGAAAATAATTATTAAGGCTCAAAAAACCAAGTTGATCTCCGCCAAGAACATGAAAATCTGTTGATTGGTTCGAAAGATATGGTTAACGAAATATTTGAGAACGAGTGTTTTTTTAACATAACCCTGACATTTTTTTTCGGATTGTTTTTGATGAAATCGAATAATTATTAAAGCTCTAAAAACCTCGTCGATCGCCGCCAAGAACATAAAAATCAGTTGATTGGTTCGAGAGATATCGTTAACGAAATATTCTCGAACAAGTGTTTTTTTAACATCAAAGCTCAAAAACAAAATTTTAAGCTCAAAAACATTGTAATATGTTAAATTTTAAGTGCTTAGGTATGGAATTAGCGGGAAGTTGCAGGGTTGACCTTTAGGATCAACCGTTTTCCAAATTTTTTTTTAAATAATAGAAAATTTTCCCAATTCAAGAATTCCCAATTTAAGGTGGTATTAATGATCATTTTCAAAAGTTATAGTAGTTTTTGTGGATAAATTTGGTAATTTTTTCAATCAAACACCCCTATAACTTTTGAACGGGATAGACAATTTTTACCAATTTTTTTTTCTTATGACTTGGGACGACTTGTGCATATCGTTTATAAAATTTTCATTGAAAAATCTTAAACAAATTTTTCAAGTTTTTGCATCTAGCGTATGTCCAAATCATTTTTAACATAATAAAATTCTAAAACGGACCTTGAACGGACATCATATTCAACAGACGTTGTAAAATGAAACGTTCATGTGACTATATACTAATTGGAACATTATTTAACAGGATAAAGCATCAATGATCAAAGGAGTAAAATATCTGAAATGATTACACGTTCGACCAACTAATCCGCACCTGTATATTTTTATTAAATAAATAAATATGATATCATAGTCTAGGTAACTATTTCACTTTCCACTTTGTTTCGTATGTAATTTTTTATATAATTACATTACGAACAAATTATACAGTATGTATTCTTTAGAATTGTATATACACTTTTAAAAACATCCTAACTCGTATCTTAAAATTATGTAGGTATTCGGTGTACAAAGCCGGATTTAACCTTAATGCCACCCCTGGGTACTGTGCAAAACACTACCCTATTAGTGATATTTTACATAAAATGCGTCAAGTTTCCATATAATACCATTTTTAAATAGAACTTTCAGCAATCGGCTGAAACCTTTTAGAATATTTTAGAACGCCCCTAATCCCAAATCGAAAGATCTAGTCGATTTAATGTTATGTAGGGCTTACATGCATACACCATATAGAAATAATTAGAAATGGCTCAAAACGTCAATATCTGGTGACAACCTCTTTCATCCTAATTGGATGGAAATGAATAAGAAAAGTTAAAAATTATGAATTGAAATAATTCTTAAATAACTATTTATTACTGAATCTTTTTCACAATTTTGTTGATGAAACTGCAATATTAATAATTTTGAACATAGTCTCGATAATGCAAAAATTATTTTATTTATTATAATTAGAAGTTTTCAATATGATGACAGTTTTCAAACCATTTTCCATAACGCGGAGAAAATTATTTTTCTCACTCTCTGAATTTTTCCGCCCCAAAAAATAAACGCCCTGGGCAGTAGCCACGACTGCCTCTATCATAAATCCAGCGCTGTCGGTGTATAATTTATTATACATATATTGTGGAAAAGAATAAATAATTTAAGAAATAAACCACGATTTGATTCACTGTAACTTGTTGCAAAAATTGTTATAAATTTTATGCATTAAAATAACAAAGTGTTTCACTTCAATAACCTGAGTTTTCGTTAAAAAAAAGCACAGTTATGTATTTCGGATTTAGCCACTGGTGTTTTTTTTTAAAAGTAGATGAAAAAATAGAAATCGCTTAGAGTTTATATTACAATGATCATAAACTCTGGGGTCTATAAAATTAAAAAATAAAATTCTAAAAATTTGATTCTTATGTCTTAATTTTTAAGATTATATATCCCAGGGTTTATATAGATAATTAGTATCAAATTCAAGAAATTTCTAGCAGAACCACTGATAGCTCATATTCTTTGCCTAAGTATTTTTTCCAGAAATCTACCTTAATTTTCATTTAATGCTCCTAAATTTTTTTTTTTTTGTACTTAAAACACTTTGATACGCAAAGTAAAAAATATCAGATTTGATTGTAGTTACAATAAAATATATTCAAGAGAATAAAATAAAAGTGAGGAAAATATATTTTAGAAGAAAGAAAAATTTTTAATAATTAGAGTAATCGAAAAAATTTTACTTTAAATTTATTTACAAAAGTACAATCCAATTTACTGATCAATTCCATCATTAATAAGTATAATTTTTTTTTAACGAAATACAACTGTAAAGTTTGGTACTATAAAAACTAATGAGGCACAAGTTTCACATTTTTGAAAATTCTATTCGCAAAAAGTGTGAATTTTGAATATCTTCGATCCGTATTTGAATATGACTCTCAAAGGACAAAAAATTGGAATATAAGCATTTTTCATACTCGTTATAGTTTTCAACACTTTTGATTTAATATACAAACAGATAGTTTGTGCATGTACAATATAAAAAAATACAACCCGTAAACCAATTATTTATTTCATAACAGATAAACATTCATACTACATAGTCATACAAGATTGATATTACACTCTAATCAAATACCGTGCAGAATACCATTGTAATGATATTCTTTTAAATTTATCTTTGTCTTAATTTAATATTTCATATTACGATTATAATTTTGATTTTTGGGAAAATACAAATAGGAGCGGTTCTGGTAAAGCGGATATAATTTATTAGTCTTTTTAATTGGTTTTGTATTATTTTTGGGAAAATTGTATACGTTCGTTTTTTGAAATCGATGTGAAATAAAATAACATAAGCTAATGCAAACTACCAAGATGCAATTTTTTGCAATTAATGTGAAATAAAAAATTTATACTTCTTTAGGCGCGTTATGAAAAAATGCTGAGAGAGAAATTTTAAGATGCGCGCTCATCACTGTCACACAAAATTCACAGATGGAAGCTATTGTTATGATTTATGTTACACTTAATGTAAGAAAACAAATATATTTATTTAATTTTTCAAATTTAAACTGAGCTTTATTGATGTGTTGACTATCCTTCTCCAGTCCTTTTATTATTTTATGGTAATTAATTATTTGCATGCAATTAAAAGTTGTTTATTAATGATGCCAAAGAAGTCTGACGCGCGTACATAAGTACACGCACCCATGTTTTTTTTCTATATAAACTAAAAATACGGAAATTTTTACTATCTTTTGAAGAGTTAAAATAAGATTTTTTTTTGAAAAGTACAAGATTGTAATAATTACTCATACGGATTGGTTTGATACAAAAACATTGATCAGAGTATAAGAGACTCATACACTACACCACAGATCTACAAGACAACAACAAAGACTAGTAAGAGAAGACCACTTTTATTTAATAATTCCACGGTGTGGTGGATACATAAAGTGTTAATTTTTTTATATTATTTATATACCATTTTGTTCTTAGTTATTAGACGAGTTTATACCTGTGCGAATCAAACAACAAAAATCTCTCAGGTAATAATTAAAGTTAGATATATATATTTGTGATTCGATCAAATAAATCGTTAACTATATCGACAGCAAAGTGTTTTTGAGGAGAATAAAAAGTTTTTATTGTGAAGTATTATTATTTTTTTTTTTTTAAATTCCAAAAAGTTGTTTTATTTAATATAAGTGATTGTTTTTTCTTGTTGTTTTTATAAAAAGAGTGTTTTGTTTGAGAGGTGTTGTACAAACAGGAGACGGTGAGCTTTTTTTGGTCCACAGTTGTTTTTATATAATTTAAATAGACCGTGGAAAGTGAATTGTAACTTGAAAAACATGTTTTTTTCTCTTCAATACCGTGTTTTCAGGGACTGTATTCCCAGAAATACGAAATAAGAGCATTTTTGTCGGGAAACTCAAAAAAGTGCTTGCTCAATCTTAACATAAAATCGATTATGGTAAAGAGCTTTTGTAAAAGAAAAATGTGGAATTTTTATTTTTCGAATAAAGAGTGGGAGGGCATTGATTGTTACTGTTAGAATAGTTTCGAAATCCCATCCGCTTTTATGGGATCCCCGGAACCAGTTCATTAGTCCCCCATTTCAAATGCCTAATACAATGATAAAATATTATTTGAAAAATTTATCAAAATTGCTGATGATAATTTTTTGGATCAATTTGGTAACTTATATTGGAAATTAAAGATGTTGTTTCATTTTCGAGAGTACTGCGATAAGACTCGGATTTACATAAAGGCAGTTAAGGCTCGTGCCCAAGTCCCCACAAAAAACATTTTTGATTTTATATTTACTACCCAAAAAATGATCTTTAAACAAAAAGGTTCAAAGCTTGTTGAAACTTAATGTTAACATGTTAACATTTATACATTAAATGTGGCCCAGAACGTATATGCAAATCCAACATTGGCAGTGTCTGGAAATTGGAGAATTATGATTGAGATACAGCATTATTAGTCCCGGTGTCCATAAGCACATCATATTATTTGGAAATATCCAACTAAACATGTCTTAATTATGATAAGTATAACAACTTTATCATCTACGAAAATTCTGAAAAGTGGGTCGTTTTCATTTTTGGAGCCTGTTAAATTTTCGACTGCCCTCACAAAATTCAAATTGACGGACGTTTTTCTTGTGTTTTTGTAGAAGGAAAATCATTTAATAACAAATGTAAAAACTAATTTTCCTGGCACGTGAAAAATCGGTTTTCACGACAATTTTTAAAGTGTGAAAAAGCCCATAAGATTTGCATCTAATTTGGATGAAATAGGTTGTCCTAAGATATTGGCGTTTTAAGCCATTTCTAACCATATCCATATGATGTATGTATGTAAGCCCTACATAACTTTTGAACGGCTAGATCGATCAAATTGGCATTTGAGGTGTTCTAGAATATAAGGTTTCGGCCAATTGCTGAAAGTCTTACTTAAAAATGGTATTATATGACAATGGGGCGGTGTTTTGCATAGCGCCCAAGGGCGGCACTAAGGTAAAATCCGGCCCTGAAAATGGTTTTTACATTTGTTATTGAATTATCTTCGTATAACAATAATTTCTTACTTGTGGAGACAATCAAAAATTAGATGAAAATTTATAAATGATTTATGCTTATTGGCACCCAGTAAGCATAAATATTAATTTAAGAAATACAGAAATGTAAATTTTATTTCTTCCATTTTGAAATGAAAGTGCCATCCCTTGCCTCATCTGCTCTTGCCCCACGGCATCTATTCTCTGATGTGAGAATCTTTCTTCATATAAGTATAATATTATTAATAATGATTGATTGTTAAACATAAATTTATTAATAATCATATTTAATAATAATTTCCATTGAGATTATTCACATATTATAAAATTTTTATTATACTTATGTATGAGAAAGTTATGAAAATATATTGAAATAACATTTAACAAAAAAAAAACTGGTGCTGGTGTTAACAGACATATAACTCTATCTGTATATGGAAGTTAACTCTATCTGTATAGCCTCTTTAAATAAATAATTTTAAGAGGGTTTATTAACAGCTGTTAGAAGCACGCTCCTTCATGTAAACTATTCTTTATATAAATTAAAAGAAAAAATTTGGAAATCGGTTGACCCTAAAGGGCATCCCTGCAACTTCCCGCTAATTCCATACCTGAGCCCTTAAAATTTTACAATGTTTTTGAGCTCTAAAAGATAGTTTTTTATTTATTTTTGAGTTCACCGAGCTCAAAAGCTAGCTGTTCCCGAATACTTCGTTAACGATATCTCTTGAACCAATCAACCGATTTTCACGTTCTTGGCGGCGATCGACGTGGTTTTTAAGCTTTAATAATTATTCTATTTCATCAAAAAACGATCCGAAAAAAAATGTAAAAGTTATGTAAAAAAAAAACACTTTTTTTCGAAATTTTTCGTTAATGATATCTTTCGAACGAATCAACCGATTGACTTCGATCGACGTAGTTTATCAAGGTTAAGAGATCTGATTAGTTTTTGGATCGATAGAGCAGTTTAAAAGTTATTCCAAAAAAACCACATTTAAAAAATTTGAGATTTCTCTATCATTAGAAAATCTGATGGTGCCCGCGAAGATATAATGTTGTCTAAAGTATTACCACAATTTCTGAACAGAAAATCTTACGCTGTTATCTGAAGTAGGCCATCTGTTAGTCAAAAAAGTAATTTATAAAATTAAAGTATTTATAAAATCCATTAGGTTCATTGTGGTTCGTTGAACGTATTGGATGATATCCGATGATATGCACTTGCTTAATATTTTTATCTGGAGTATGATCAAATTTTTTTATAAGACTGTCCGATGGTGTGTGCTGGCCCTAAAAACAAAAACATTTTTTCAGTACCGCTGAAATTCTGGATACAAGAGAAAGAATATTCTTGTCTTGTCTCGTCCATCGGATCTTAGGGTTATATTATACACTCCAATGCTTCTTACACCCACCTCTATAATACTAAGTTTATGATTTAGATATTTCATTGAATTTATTAAAGAAGTTCTTGACCCAGCAAATAAATAATTTGTTACAATTTGATAAAAATGCTGTTTGGTCTGAATTAAAAAAAAAAAAAAACAATATAAATATGACCTTCTGGTAAAACATGGTACTTTTTTTATTCTTGTAAGTAATATTAATATTATCAATCTTACACCTGTGAAGACAATAAAGCCAAGTACACACTAAGACACTTTGTTGGGTGCTGACAATGTGAGTATAGAAATATTATACAAATGTTTCAAGTGTCGAGACCTTTATTTTAAAATTACTTTGATCTGTGGAAATTCTTCAATTCTTTTTATATACTCGATTAAAACATATTAGCTGTTTTTTTAAGTTATACTTTTTTTGGCGCGTTTGGATGAGAGGGAAAATGTGAGCAGTGCGCGCACGATTCCATAAAAACGACATGATCTAATTGGCTACAGAATAGAATTAATAATATGTATTTGTTTAAATGACTAAGTTAACTTATATACTTGTCACTCACATGGCTATGCAATCACTACCAGAAGAACCTATGGATATAGCTAGCTTAATATATTTTAAATATTTAAAAAATATATTTGACTCGTTCACATGATAATTAATGATTATATCTAATTTTTCTTGAAATCAAACCTTTTGAGTAATCTTAATATTTTTCTTCTATCTTTACTGCAGTTTTGTTTTTTGAAATTTTTTTTCACTCGCCAAAGAAGTATAACTTCTAACGCGTGTACATAAGAACACACACACATTTTTGTTTGTTTCAACTTTGAATGGCGTAGGTAAAAGCTCACGGCCTTGCGATCCGAGTTGTGAAAGAATTAAAATTAATATAAAATATCTAATTTGATTATGATAAAAAATGCATTTTTTCTTGGGTAGCCCAAGTTAAAATAAAATACATTACCTACACGGATTTTGTGATTCTAAGAAAAAATTAAAATTCGATCCACAGATCAATATTTTGGAGAAAGTTCAAGCGATATCTCAAAAACTAGTCATCCAATCGTAAAATAAGTATGAATATGAGTATGAATACATTTTACTTTATTAAAATTACTGGTACAGTATTCCGTATGTACTTAGTCTAATATTTTACAAGAAAATTTATTAAAATTTCATCATACAAACATTATAAAAGAATATAACCGGAGTAACCTTGTCTTGCTTCTTTATTCTTAAAGAGAATGTTACGAATACGATTTAGTTGCAGCATGGTCTTGTGATTGAATCATATGATTTGACCTAGTGCTCTGACATAAACCTTTTTTTCTCGTAATGTACATAGGTACGTTTTTTAATACATGTTTTTTAATAAGTTGTCTAAAAT
Source organism: Chrysopa pallens (assembly GCA_020423425.1). Taxonomy (NCBI): domain Eukaryota; kingdom Metazoa; phylum Arthropoda; class Insecta; order Neuroptera; family Chrysopidae; genus Chrysopa; species Chrysopa pallens. The sequence continues at coordinate 27,115,634 of CM035594.1, read as the reverse complement.
TAACTTAATTAAAAAATTAAAATTGATTAGAAAATAACTATACTACTGCCTAATGACAAATCACATTTACAAAAAGATATTGAGGGGTTATTTTAGTTAAAAATAAAAATTTTTTGGATTGGAAAAAATGATCAGTTCCAGGTATAGTGTGGTTTTCTACATTCCTGGTTTTTTAATTTGATTATGAATATTTAAAAAAAAATGAAAACCACGTATATTGTGAAAATAATTTAAAAACCGAAAATTGGCTTGCGATTATTCTCGGTAATTTTTCTGCGATTTTCAATTTTTTGAAGTTATACTTCTTTACGCACGTTATAAAAAATGATGAGAGTGAAATTTTAAGATTAATGTAAGAAAATATGTATTTATTTGTTGAATTTTTCAAATTTAAACTGAGCTTTATTGACTGTGTTGGACTATCCTTCTCCAGTCCTTTTTTCATTTTATTGTAATTAATTATTTACATGCAATTAAAAATTGCTTTTTAATGATGCCACAGAAGTATAACTTCTGACGCGCGTACATAACGTACACGGACCCATTTTTTTTATATACAGAATAATCGAATTTAACAAAATTCAAATCACTGGCGTAAAACTATCTCATGTCTGTGCATACAAAATTTCATCAAATCCGAATGAACGGTTTTAACGGAGATATCAGCAGTCAAAAAAAGAGGTAAATTTCGAGCGTTTGAAAATCTCTACTATTATTTACCACAAATTTATAAATATTCTTTCAGTAGTTTTGGAGTTGTGTGCGTTTGTCGTAATATTTAATCAGCAAAGGAGAATATAATATAAAATTTTATGTAATAAATTCCTAATAATTTTTTAAAGGAAGTTATAAAAAAATTTACAAATAAATGTAAAATAAAATGGTTAGAGGGCTTGGTCTCATAAAAGAAACACTTTCTTATCTGAAATTTTTCCATAATTACAGCATAGGTGTGCATTGGTTTTAGTATCGTATTGACAAATAATTAGTATTTGTTTTCACTTATTTGTTAAGTTACTTAAAAATGATTCATCATAATATATAATATGTTGTACAACACTGTTCAAAATAATGCATTTATCTCAGATCAGAACATGACTATTCCATAAATTTTTAAAATATATAATTTTATTTTACATTTTAAAAAAATATATAAAAAATTACATAAAATACGATTTTGGTAATAATTTATTTTTGATTCACATTAATGATTTCTAAGAATCCAATTGGGAGTTCTGACTGTACAGGACCATATAGGTGAAAATCATCATATAGACCAAAAGTGAAAAATCATAGAAATCATCACTTAAAAACAGGAGTTGTCATTTTTCTAAAAAAGCAAAGACTTAGCGCAACAAACGACTCGGCTTCTTATACTCCTTATGTCTTTGGCCGTATAGGAATGGTGTCCTTTTTCTGCAAGTGCAAGGACTTCGCAAAACAAACGACTAGGTTCCTTATACTCCTTATGTCTTGATCCTTAAAAAAATGATGCCATTTTTGTCAACAGCAAGGACTTAGAAAAAAAAACGACCAGGTCCCATTATACTCCTTATGTCTTTATCATTATATCTGGGGATAATAGTAAGGGACAAGACACGAACCGTAATTGATTCTTTTTTCCCTAGCATCTAGGTTCATTAATTATCTATGTTCTATTTTAAGTAACTCGTTACCCGAAGCGATGTCCTTCTTCCTTTTCTTCATATAGAGCCAAAGTATTTTTTTCTCCTTGAGGATACAATTCTTGTCCTTGAAATAATGTTTACATTAAAAAAAAAAAAATCAAAGAATTTTTGGTTGGCTTCATCACCCCTTTTCTTTCCTTACTTAGTTCAGTGTAGCTTTTGAACTAATTCCTTCCCTCCTTCTATTGACCGAACGAAGTGAGGACTGTAGTATGACTAGACGATTTTGCATTTTGCAAAATTCCTTCGCTGTAATTTTTGAATTCCTTGTTCAATTTTAACGAAATTCGGTAGACACATTGAAAACACTAAGGAAATTTACTGTATAGTTTTTGAAAAATTGATAAATTCATTAAAAATATTAATATTTTGTCTAAACAAAATTGAAAAAAAAAAAATTAACTGTGACCAGTTTCGAACACGGTACCATTTGATACGAATGCATGCTCTCTCACCCCTAATCTTAGGTTTACAGTTGATAGAACTATCAGTTATTATATTCAGTGATTTCTCTGTTTTAAACAAAATAATATTTTGGAACACTGCATTTCAAATCCCCCACCCCCATCTTTCTTTTTTTTGAGCTTAAGTGTACATCGAATAATGTTTGATAAATTATTTGTTAATTTTTCTCTAAAAACAAACCCATACGCTATATTAAAATAAAAAAATAAAACATTTTTTAAACGAAGTGGTACAAGGTTAAATCAATAATTATTCACCAATAATACACCTTACAAACATAATAAACCTTCGACTTAAACTAATATTATTAAATGTTCTTTGAGAGGATTAATCAATTCTTTTATTTTCAGCAATAATCAAATAAATAATTATGGCATACGGTCATGATTTAGATGGTTGTGGTAAATGTGTTAAATACACTTTACATTTCGTCAATCTGTTAATATTTCTGGGTGGATTAGTATTATTAGCGATTGGAATATGGTCACTTACATCCAAGACATTTGTTAATGAATTATTGGGCACTAATTTATATATTGGTGCTGTTTATATTGTATTAATTACTGGTGCAATTATTACAATCATCTCATGTTTAGGATGTTATGGTTCGGCACATGAAATACGATGTATGTTGTTATTGGTAAGAAAGGAGTTTTATATTCAAGTCGTCGAAAGAAAGCGATGTCTCTAAATAGGTGATCGTTTTTCCAAGAGAAATATTCATTCTATTGAGAGGTGCCTAGATTTCAGTGGACTATATATATATTACTATTTTTTCTGACAGACTCAGTGCACGCATTGTGCCCTTCAAAATTATAATTCCTGTACCCTTAAAAATTTACCGCCTAGCACACAATAAAACAAACAGATTAATACACATATCGAGATACTCTAGCGTGACGGGGAACGACGCAAAAAATTGCTGATGGTAGAGAGATCGTTCAAAATCTCATCTCGCATATAAGATGCTACATGACCTTCGAAATTATAATATAACTACGATTAGTGCAATTTTTTTTAAATTTAGACTGGAAGTTATGTTCAAAGGATTGCTTGACTGTGCATAACTATAACTGACTCATCTATCTGATTAGTTTTTTATCCAATATCTTAGAAACCGTTCTTCTATTAGTCCAATGAAGTTGGTGTTCGTTAATTTTGTGTCCTAATTATTTGTAAAATCTGAAATTAAGTGAAAAATTGCAAGAAATTTTTATGTAAGGGGCAGGTTTTTGAAGATTTAAATTTTACCGAAAATATCTCTATATATCCTGTTCTGAAGGATTCACAGAAATGTTATTTAATTAGTCAGTAGTAATTTTGAAATTTAACTCACAACGACTTTGGGAAAACAGTTTTCAAATACCTCCGTCCCGTTGACATACCCAGAGAATCGAGACAAAAAATACTTTATTTTTCAATTAATGTTAAAATTTGGTTATTTGTTTCAGTACTTCCTTATATTATTCCTAATATTTGTCACAATATTAGTAGGAGGTATATTAAGTTTTGTATTCCGTGAAAAAGCTCAACAAACAATTGAAATGCAAATGCAAAGTTCTTTACGTTATTATGGTAATAAAGAAGCATTTACTGAAGCATGGGATGCTACACAGGAGAAATTACATTGCTGTGGCGTAACCACTTATTTGGATTGGCGTGGACATATACCAGAATCATGTTGCCGTGAGCCAACACCGAATAAAAAGGCACCATGTCAATCGGCTCCATCACAATGGACATTGTACGATCAAGGTTGTTTGAATGTCACTACTGAATTCGTGAAAAATCATGCGACCGTTGTGGGAGGTGTAGCTATCGGCCTGGCATGTTTATTGGTAAGTTTTCGATCATCTGAGCTGTTGGGGCGTTTAATAAATTGACGAGTTCTTCTTGTATAGGATCTTGAAATTTAAAATATTACACTTACAGGATATCCGAAGTTATATAAAACCTCGTAGCCCGATTATTTACTTCTCAAGGAAAACTTTGAATCGTCAAGAAATTTTGAGTTTCGGGCAAAGCCTTATTTCGCATTAAAGTTCAAACATATGACGAAAAAAAAATTTACTCATAATCAAAGACTGAAAATTTTATCGAAAATCATTGCATAGCGTAAGGTTTTCATAAAACGTGATTATAACTGGTCTGAGAAAATTTAATTCGGGGTAAAAAAATCAGGGCGATAAAAATTTTCTAATTGTTTCGAATTTATATGTTACAGATATTTGGAATGATCTTTTCATGTGCACTGGTTGTAATGATCGAATAGTTGCAAGAGATTTTGTGAAAACTTAAGATAAAATAACTATTATTGTGAAACGGTTGTGAAAATCATTGTAAATATATATAATGTCTTTTGAGTTTGTTTTTGAGTTTTTAACACCGAAATATTTGTGTTTTTATTTTAATTAGAGCTAGTTGATGTATGTAAGACTATCACTCTAAAAATTTAAAGAGTCGGGTTGATATCAGTAGAGTCCACTGATAAGAGAGGAATCAAAAAATTATATTTTATATTTTCTTTCATTTGCCGATTAAAATTTTTCAGAATATCGATAACGCTGGAAATTAAAATAATCAAGGTATATTTAAATTTAAAAAAAACCATTAATTTTCTCTATGAGATGCGTAGTTATGGAGGGTAAGGGGAAAGGAGAACAATCTTTATATGAAAAACTTTTTGACAGCGGTTATTTTAGTTTATATTTACTTAATTATTTCGGACTACGGAAATAATCGAAGTTCTGTATACCTTAATTGCTCTATTCACTAAAAATAACAAATTTTCTAACTCTACTATACTACTTACGGCGAATTTTTCAACCGTTATTTATCGCCTACACCTGGACACTTTCAATTCGTGCGCCAAGAGAGACTAACTACTCCTTTAAATATCCACCCTCCATATGCGTAATGCAAAAAAAAAATAAATATGGCATCCTGTATACCAAGTGGCTCTAATAATTCACGCCATTGTATTATTAATTAATATTGAGTGTTTTATTAGTTATTCTATTTAAACAAAAAAAAAAAAAAAAGTATTTAAAATTGATAAACCAAAATTGTATTTTTGAAATGTGAAGTAATTTTTGTAGTTAAAATTTTTGTTAAATATTATTAAATTAATTATTATTTATTAACTATTATTGTAAATAACTTTAAACAAAGAAATTTTGTACCTGTTTTAAATAAATATGTGTTTTAATACGATTTTCAAATTTTTATTAAAAAATATCCCATTTTCAGATGAAGTTCAGAGAATTTTTCATGTTATTTGTATCAATATTTCACTTCTCTAAGGAAAAAGTGCATCGAATATTCGTTTGGGCTATTATCGGTAAGAATAAAAAACATTTCGAATAGTTTATAAATACAAATAAATGATTTTGTCCGGGGAGTTTACGCTTGGGAGATTGTGTTTGTGTCTCTGAAATAAACTGTGGCAGGTTACTTGTCACATCAACCTTGGAATGTAGATGAATAATTACTAACACTTGTTGTAAGTTTCAGGTGGCTTGTCACTTGTACAATAATTTGAAACACGCAGGGGTACTCCATGGGTAACCTTGCACGTATGTAGGAATTTTAGCTCGCCTATTAATATCCTAAAATTCGCCTATTAATATCCTAGAGATTCCTTTACGTTTACGATTTAAATCCATGATAAATAAGAAAACAACAACAGCAACATCTTCCGGCATCAGATGGACGGTAAGCTGTAGGTCTTGAACCTCCTGCATTTCATGGCCACGCAGTTTGTGGACCTATCATGTCTACCTGTAAATGTGTACCCGCCTTTAGATACACACTCATGATTTAGGTTTTAATAGAAAATGAAAACACCTTTTATTTAAAAAAATTGTTAACTATTTGTTGATTTTTTGTTTTATTTGTTTGAAAATGATAGTAACAATCGTAGTACACATTTTCCATAGACAGTACATAATCATAGATATAATAATTCATTGTTAGATAGCTTACAATATATGTATATTATTATTTCATTTGATTGAATAGGAAAATCCATTTTGTTATTTATTTATTGTTGGAAAGACGTAGAAAGAGATATAGAATGACGTAAGATAGAAAGTGATATTATTATACAGTTCACAATAATACATACACAATTATACAAATAACAGAAGTCATTCATATCTACACGAATTGAAGAATACTTTGATAAAATCATAAAGAATTTATGAAAATATTCGAGACATGTAGAGACATAATGAAAAACAAAATAGAAAGAAATAAAATCGGAAAAATTATTGTATACAACAACCGAAACCGTCCAGCGGTTATAACGAAAATAATTCTATATTATTTCTATATAATTTGTATTTAGCTATAAATATTTTTTTTTTCTTTTAAATATTTTGACATAACTGCAAGTTTATGTTACAATTTTTATTTATTTGAATATACAAGTATGATTTGACATGAGTGTAGTAGCTAGGACTTGATTTTATGCAGAGTTAATTACTGCCTGGAATTTTATTAGGGATTTATAAAGCCTAGAAAGCCAAAAACATTATTGTCGGCTCTTCTTTATTATAATATTAATGTGTTTTTTTCTGTAATTATTAAAATAAAACAAGTTACGCTCGCTATCAAGGTAAAGATAAGCCTACCAGTTTAGAATTCGTAAAATTTTGCCGAACATTCAAAACTAATCAAGCTAAGCTTTTTACCGAGGGTAAAAGCGGCTAAAAACACTCGAAACTTCTATGACGAAACTTCTTGAAACACAATGAAATTCTTTATTGGCTTTTCCCTGAAGACATTATGAATCAAGCTACGTTTTCTATCTAGGGAAAAGGGTAGCTTAGAATGCTCGAAATTGTTATGCCGACACCTTTTCAATAACAATAGTCGAAATTTCTTTGTCAACTTTTCTTTAAGGACCATTTGAGACCATATACGACTTATACCATATTTGTTAAAGAAAATGGTCCGTGAATGGCTAACCTCTTTCTTCCAAGCTTTTATCTGATTTCGATTCTCAATGGCATTAAGCTCTCTAAAATCCTTATCCCGGCTACATTCAGCAAATTTTCTATAATTTATGTGTTCAACAACAAGACATTAAAATTACCACACACTATTGGTATAAAAATGATAGTTATGAAGCTCGTAGATGGCAGCACCATAGGTGTTTCAGAACTAGAAACAATGTTAAAAAATAATAAAATCTTTATTAGTAAGAAAGAGCTTTCTACATGTTATTTTTAAATAAAACTGCGATTGTCGTATCTTTTCTAAATTGAAGACAACATTTAAATTAAGAGAGAAATAGAAATCTATGCATAGAAAGCTCATTCTTGCTAACAAATGAGTTTGTTAGCAACTCCTGAGGATATATAAATATAATAACACTGAGAAAAAATATCTAATGATTAGAAACAATTTTTTTATTATGCTATTATTATTAACCCGTTATATTACAAATAACGGGTTTTCAAGAATAGAATATTTCAGATAAAAAAATTTGTACGAGCTCCTTAACTAAGGCTATTTTAAATCAATTGGCAGTTCAAACTTAAATTGTTTTTTTTTGTACATAACCTAAATTTTAACTGTCAAATGATTTATGTATACTGTTTTTAATATTAAAAAGTCCCAACTGAAGGGCTTGTTAGTATATTTTTCACTATTCCAATGAGCCCTAAATTCAACAAGGAAAGGAGTGAGGGGTAATAATTATGATATGATGTATTATACATTGAGTACGTTAGCAGAGAAGAGTTTATATGATATATGTATATATATTTATATGTAGTACGATATATTAATCATAAAAAACAAACCGCCCAGCGGTGAATAATGGGGGGTGGGGGAGGTATATTAGAAAAAATAAAAACATTATTAATTTAATATTACACAAATTACACGCAATGCCAATTATTTTATACTTTGTTGATTACAAAGACACAATTAAATTTTATACTATTTGTATGTCAGGATTCTAGGATTGTTATGTTATCACGATAAAAAGAGGATGTCTGGAAAATAAATTTCATCCAAGGATAGTTTTTTCCTAAGCTCATGAATCAATCATTAAAATAGGACCCTGTTCATTTTGATAAATTATTCAGTCTTTTCTACACGCATCTGATTTTCAAATTGCACACATCCAAATTCCTCGTTTTGTCATTAATAAGGATACATAGCCCAAGACCGTATGTTCGTTTCTCAACTGTCATAAGTCCAGGCTAATCTAAAGTGGGAATGGAATTTTGGCACTATGACGTTCTAAAAATTGATATTCGGTGTTTTCCAAACTCTAATAAAATCGAACAAAATCATATTTTAAAAACTGATGTAAGAAGGGATAATAATTTAGTTTCAAGAAATCCTACCAAGTCCTTACGGAGTACATTTTTTAATTAAAATAATATCGCAGGAATCAGTTCGTGATATACATTTTTTAAATGATTAATTTTTGAAAACAAATTATTTTAAAATTTGAACTATTTATTTAAAATCAAATACGTTTGAAAATGCTTCTCCGGCTTGTTAATTTTAATTCATTCAAAAAATTTTAGAATAAATAATAATACCGCGAAATCTAAGACAAAGATTCACCGGTTCAAGGATCTATTTTAAGTTTTCTTTATCATTTTCAAAGTTATCACGAACTTTTTCCGTATTTTTAATTACAAAGTTTTATCAAAAAAGGTTTATTTCACAAGTAACTGCTTTGTACAATGGTTTTTTTTGCCTGTTAATAAATTACCACCATCAAACGGAAAAATATAAGTAAGTCCGTCCCAACACCAGTAGAAAAATCGTATTTATTAAATCCAAAAAGTCTCTACTGCGATTGGAATAGACTGAATGATTTTTTATTAATAATTAAAATTGTATTCACACTCACCGCTTCTTTTCAAATATAAATTTTGTATCTTCTTTTCAAATATAAATTTTGTATTTTGAAATTTTGTATGTTTTACTTAAAATTATTCAAAGGTATTTTAATTTTTTTGAGTTTTGTATATAAAAAATAGAAAAAAATGTATAGCCCCGCTTAAAAATAATATACGATTCTCAAAAATGGTGTGATTCTATTACGAAATTAATTTACAGTGTGTATAAAATAGACGACGATAGCTTCAAACATAATTCACTATTACGGCTGTCTAAACGCATATAAAGAATTTACATTTAATCCGGGCGGCTCGGATAAAATATAAAACTGTTATTTTTACTCAGAAAATCGTTTGGATGTGGAAGCTATCATTGATATTAATCTTGAGTTAATTTTGCCATGGTAGTTTTTTTTATACACGTATAATTGGATCCGGCATTAGAATGTAGAGATATTTTCTGGTTAATGGTCTTATTTCCAATTCTGTTGAGATTATAGATACCACATTTATAAAAATTTATGCAAACGAGATTAAAGGCATTTTGTAGCAAACTGCTCTGCTGACAGATTGTTTTCATTGAGCAAAGTTAAATGATCAGTTGAGACATCGTGAAATGCGTCTTTCGTGCAATGCATTTGGTTACTTTCGATACCAAGATCATCATGTTTTTGTGTTGAATTTCAAAAGTTCAAGGTATCACCGGGTGAAAAAATACCCACAATCTTAAAAAATTTGATAAATATAAAATAAAATCATGCACATACCCGATTGATTAAATTTGTTTAATAAAATTATTGCACATAATGATCTTGGAAATTAAAGAAAACACACCTTTTTCAGAATATATTATTTTAAGAAATTTTCTTTATTTATCAAAAAAAGCTCATATAAGTAGCTCATTTAATATACGTTTTGGTTGATTTTACTTAGTCGAATTTCTTAAATTTTAGCTATCACAGTACAAATTTTTCAATAATCGTTCAAAAGAATGAGGCACAAAAATTAAATAAATTAGTCTCAACGTTATTTAGCGAGGTAAATAAAATGTTAACAAAGCCTAGTCAAGTTTTCTTATTCTATGGAAAAATGTGTACAAAATTTTAATATTTAATGATTTCGTTATGCAGGTTAGAGTCTGACTTGGGAGAGCTATATAGACTGCGGCAAGAGGTATAGGCATTTCCCCATTTTAAAAGGCCCCACAAATCAAATGACAAAATCTTAGAATCAAATTGTTTGTCTATTAATTGTTTTATACTGTGACCACTAAAAAAAATTACGTCTTTATTTCGAAAATTTTTATACAAATTCTAAAATACATTTGTAAAAACATGGGCACCCATGTAAACGCAATGTAATTACAAATGGCCATATTTTTAAAAATATATTTTGTAATTAGTCTAATAAATGTTTTATTTATTTACACACATAATATTGTGAATAGTAAACGTTATAATGGACCACTTTGTACACAATCTTTATTTTTTTTTTTAGTGATGGTCTACCATGAATGATTTTATAGTGAGTTAAGTTATACAAGATATTGCAAAATTAATTAGGTTAGGTCTGTTAAAAAATTATCTCTTTAGAATTTACGTGAACATGTTATTTCAAAAAATTATTTGTAGGCAATAATATTTCAACCACTTTCTCTTAAGAAAAATTGTCTCATATATTCACAGATTGTGAAGTATCAATTAAACCAAGGCATTTCTGGTAAATCGATTTTTTTTTGCAACCATAGATAACTCTCATAAACATCAACTAAGCGTAAAATCAAATAATAAGAAATAGTTAATTAAATTTGCGGTACCTTGTACAGGTTCACATTTAAACAAAGAATTTTTGAAGCATATAAAAGGGGACGGAATTATTAAATGGCGATTGAAGATAATTCAACCTATTTTTACGCCACAGACTTTAAAGATTCAGGTTTTTACGTATGTGAAAAACAACAAGGGGACGGAATAAATAAAATAAAAATTTGATTAACATAAATTTGAATACAAGATCATTCACTTTCACCTATTATTAAAATCAATAAAAATTATGTACAAATATGGCAAACATTGTAATTTTACGTTTAACATGTATCATTAAAAAAAAACATAACCTCACATGTTATCACCAAGATCCTAATATCAATTATTCTAATAATAAACTGATTTAACAAAATTAATTAAATACTTTCATCATGTTTTTTACATAATTAAAAAATAAGAATTAATATTTAAACAAATTATTTTTTAAATGGCATTTTTTTTTTAAATATTATTTTACTTTACGTATTTATTTACAGTTAAAGTTATATCATTTCAAACGTCAAAATTAAAAATGACTGCATTAAAACAGTTAATATTTAATCGAATTTTTTTTTTTCAGTTAATAGATTTGATTATTCTCAAAGAGACAAAACGTTTTAAAAATAGTCTCCCAGTATAAACTAAATTCAAAAAAATTAATTTCAAAAAACAGTGGGTAAAGATCGACCTTTCACCACCCATCATAGTTGTCCAAATTCAAAGTTTTTATTAAAGTTATTTCATTATAAAAGATTTTCAATCTATATCAAATTCCCATATCATTCTTAAAAATACAGGATTTTTAACGACGAGATCAATGAAATTTTGAACTTTAAAATGATCTTCAACAATATATTCTCACATTTTTGCATCTGATAATGGAAATTTATTTACAAACCACCTTAACTGTAAACAAACACAAATCTAGTGAATCTTTGGTAAAAAAAAAAAAAAAAAAACAGTTTACGAAGAAATAAAATAAAAAAAGTTAATGTTAGCAAAGATTACAACATTTAGTACTATCACCTAAATGTATTTGACATATTCGACCTGCACCATTTGTATTTGTATCTGATAATGGTTTTGTTGCACCATCATCAGCATCACCTTTTGTATTATTTGTATCATATAACAAACCACCATTTTGATTAATATCACTGCCACAACTCCCGTTAATACTACAATCATCACTTAACGAATTATTACCACTTAATAATACTTTTGTACGTCCAACTAAATCACTCATTGGTCGTTTACCGTCACCATGACCGCCTGCCGTAACAACTGTTTGTGTTGTCGTTGTGATTCGATCACGTGCTAACGAACTACATGATTGTGCTTTATATATACGACCGCGACCACCGAATATTCCCGGTATACATAATTTTTTGTGTACTTGAAAGTATCGTCCGAGTAAGCGCATTTTTTTAATATTGGTTTTCTCTGTAACCATTTTTAATTTAAATTCATCGCCAACCACGCGTGATGATTTTTTTATTGGTGATAAGTTTAATTTTTCCTTGTTTTTTGTGGTACCTCCAAGAGACCATCCTTGTAATAATCGAGCTCCAAACGAACTTTTTACGATTTTATTATTTGTTGGAATTATTCCGTTTGATTCCAACATATCTTGAGACAGACCTTCTGTTGTGGAATCTGAAAAGAGTTAAAATATAATCAGCGAAAAGAGGTCATAAATGAACCAAATACTTTTTGGGGCATGAGAATAAAGAAGAGACAGAATTACTACAGTGTTGGAAAACTTTCTAACCTCCAACCAAAACCTTCAGGTGTAAAGAAGGGGTGACTTCTTTCAATTTAGCATATGCGTATGAAGCGAAAACGAGATCCTGCATTTTCGACACTGCCCAAAAGTTGTAGTAGTCTTGTAGTTAATATTCTTGGCACCCGAGAGTTAATAAATAAATAAAATTTCCCGATTGATGGGCAAAATTTTACCTGTAGTATCTAATACTAAATCACTATTGACTAGATGCACTACTGTAGTAGTCGTAACTGCTGAAGATGCTGTTGTTGTGACATCTTCTTGAACTTCAGTGATTCGATTAAGTGATTGACTTTCACGTAATCGAGTCTCCCCCGTTCTTCGACGGCCGTTTCTATGTTGACGTCTATTATTAAAGTTATTTGATTGATTTTTAGTATTTTTAGTCGACGATTTATCATTGGTTTGATTCGATGAAGATGTTGTATTCGTCGTAGTTGTGGTGGTTGTATTTGTGCGAGATGAAGCATCTTGAGCTGTTCTACTCGCAGCCGGTGCACTTCCTTGATCTTGGGAATCACTTGAATCATCATGTGAATCGCGTCTGCCTCCCGGTAATGGTTTTCCCGTCGTTGCGGTGTTGATTTTATGAGCGCGTTTTTTACGACTTTCGCTATCATCATCTTCAGAAGCGTCTGATGATGAACATGAGGCGGTTCGTGTTTTATGAAATTTTGACCGACGTTGTTCGTAGTTATTTGTACGGGCTTGAGTACGGCTTGAAAACGTTCGAGGGGATTTGCTTTCAGCAGAAGCATCTCCATCACCACCTGCACCATTTGTACCTTCTTCAAAAATTTCATTTAATTGGTTTTGAGTTGAAGATAAATTTGATGGAGAGGGCATTGTTTTATATTTTGAAGGAGTGGTAGTTAAATGTTGCCGTTGTATTGGAATCGAAATGGTTGAAGATTCATTTAAAATTGTGGTTGAAACCTTTGAAGATGTTGTCGTTATATCAACAGACATAGATTTTGAATTAGCAAACATTTTAGGGCCACCCATTCGCCATTTTGTTGATTGATTTTGTACAACACTATTGACTGCAGCTGTCACTGAAGATGGTGTTGTTATTCTTGTTATTGCCGGAGGTGGTGGTGTTTTCTTTCGAAGTGCTTCACGAGGTATCGGCCGTGGTGATGTTGATGATATTGGGGGTGAAGATGATATCACAGTTGTTGTTTTTAGTGCTTCTTGACGACGTCGTTGTTCTGCTGTTTCAGCTGCGATACGTTCTTGTATTGCAATATTTAATTTACCCTCTGAACGTGAACCTCGTCGATTTAGTGAACATACATGGTGATGGTGTCCAGATGCCATATCTTCACGACCGGAACAGCCAGACAAGTCTTCTTCATCTTCTTCTTCTTGTACGATACTACATTTACGCGCACGCTATAAAATACATAATTCGTATTAAATTTGGCAAATAATTTTGAGTCTGGAAATTGTTATTTTAATACAAATTTTCCATACTTACTTGTGGTAAATCTCCAGGTGTCCGTGGTACCGACAATAAGGTAGGATTTGGTAAATTATTATTTCCCACTTGCAATAAGTCATTATTTGTTCCAACACTAAGCCGATTTACATTATTTAATTTATTATCTCCGCTACCAGTAGTCCCACTTCCAGGTCGACCTGGACCAACAATTTTATTACCTACACCCGTAACATTTGTACCTAATGTATTGCCACACATTGTTGTAATAATTGATAATTGTTCAGGACGCTGTTTTCGCTGCATTTGCTCCTGACGTTGAGCACGTAATTTACGTTCGGCTAATAAAAAATATGTGGCTGTTATATGATTGTATTCGTTTTTATCTAATGCCCTGAAAATAATAAAATTTCTGATTTAGATCGATAACATTCTATAAAAAATAATCGTTTGACCGAGTTTGTTCCATTTGTAAAAATTTTTTTCATCAATGCACAGAAATAAGCTAGACTCTTAAAAAGGAGGATATCACAAAACATCTTGCTATAAAAATAACTGGTTTAGGCGAGACACATGTGTGAGACGTCCCCTGTCGCGGTAGCGAATCTGCTATCACGTTTCCTTTGCCAGAGTGACTGAGAACCTAGATCAGTCTATGTTATTCATTCGAAACATTCAAGAACAATCATCGATTGATTGATAGAAATAGGGAGCAAGTCGAATGAGAAATCTTGACTGAAAAATTTGGCGCCTTCTTTTATTTTCGAAAAGTTTGGAATCACTTTTTACAAATGGAGTAACCTCTTTTAATAATTAATATCTTACTCTAAAATTTCCTCTTTGGTTGCAATGTTCCCGTTAACCATTTTTTGAATAATTAAATTATGATCTTCATCAGATACCTGATGCCTCGATACCAACGGTAAATATTCAATATTTGCTTCGTCTTTTCCATCAACTAGCCATGGATCATTGGCAATTTGCTGTAAAGTTGCACGTCGTTCTGGCTCACGTATTAACATTCGTCGAATTAAACTAAAGTAAACAATAAAGTAAATCAAATTTCTGGATAATTCCATTCAATTGGAAGTAAAACCAATTTCAAAATAACTTAGTTGGAAAAAGAATACTCTTCTGGTCAGATAAAGCTAAAAGTATTGCTAATCAAAAATCCAAAAAAATAATATTTTGAAGTGTTTTTTGGCAGCAAAACGTCATTTGATCACAAATAATTTCTTACCAAACATCAAAATGCCAAAATTTCTAAACTATTTCGAGAATGAAGAAGACGAATAAGTTGGAGTTGAAATAGTTCTTCACCCCGCTTTTTTCTGTTAAATTATATGAGTCATTAAAAGGTGAAGTTTTTGAATGCTTAATGATTTTGCTACGCCAAAAAACCGTCGGGGGGAAAAGAAAAATTCAAGAAATATTACACTCACTTTTTACAAGGCGTCGAGACATGTTGAGGTATCGTATATTTACAATCCATAATCATGGTTAACGTTTCCGAATCGTTTGCCTCCTGAAACGGAGCTTGTCCACACACCAACATATATAAAATCACTCCCAAAGACCATACATCAACAGCGGGTGCATCATACGAATCACCGAGCAATATTTCCGGAGCTGAATACGCTAAACTTCCACATGATGTTTCTAATTTTTGTCCGGGATCAAATTTATTACTAAAACCAAAATCGGTTAATTTAACCATGCCTAATTTTTCAAAGAATACAACATTCTCTGGTTTTAAATCCCGGTGAACAACATGTAAACGATGACAGTATGAAATAGCTCGTACAATTTGTCGAAAATAATCGCGTGCAACTTGTTCGGTGAGACCAGTCTCATGGCGCATAATATAATCGTATAAATCTCCACCATCGCCAAGTTCTAATATTAAATATAATTTGGTTTGTGTATCAATTACTTCGTATAAACGGACTACATTTGGATGTTGAACTAATTTCATACACCGTACCTCCTGAAAAATAAAAAACACAATTTTTATTTTGAAGCTTTTTAGAAATTTAATTTCAATAACATTTCAATTAATTTTGATTTCAATTATATACAGGATTTTGCAATATATAGCAGACTCCCTTCCTAACATCCATAAAAATATGCGATTGAAAGCAATGGAAAGGTTTACGATTTTTGACGAGTTCAATAGTGATATTTATTTTAAAAATCTTCAAGGCTATTACAAGGTCAATATGTATTTTGTTGGGTTTATGAAGTCGGAAATAGTGGTTTCGATTTTGGAAACCTTGAAAAGCATTGCCAAAGTCGAAATAATGACCACCATCGAACTCTACTATAACTTTTTTATAAATCATTTTTATTAAATCGCCTATTTTACCGAATCTGAATGGTGGTCCGAAAATTATTTACCTGCACTATGGAAAGTTTTTAATAATAGGTAAAGTATATTTATAATTTACTATCAGCCCAGTCCAGCTTCGCACGTACACTTTTAGTAATTACGCATAAAGGTTTTCTAAATTAGTACAAAGGTTATGATAAATATTAAACTAAATAATGAATCCCCCGCACAATTTTTCACCAAACTATTTATTCCCTATCCACTAAAAATTTGATAATCCAAAAACCTTGATCGACATCATTCTTCATTAATGACGAGTAGATACAGTTCCAATTTGGAAATTCCTACCTTTAAAAAAATCGATACTCCATATTAGTGGAGCGCCGTAAGGTTTATACCTCGGAATCCAGGGCCAGTAAATAAATCTTTTTATAAACTATGGCAATGTGTTTTTAATAGCATATAGAAAAATGTTAAAAAAAATATTTTGTCCGATCTTAATTTTTTAATAATTATTATAAATAATTATTATTTTTTTGGAGTTTTCCTTAAGTTATATTAGTGTAAAATTAGATTTTAAAAAGAAGAACTATTACAAACTTCATGTTGGGTCTCAAGGGACTGCAGGTATAACGATGAAGGGTGGGGAGGGGAATAGAGGGGGCAACAGCAGCTGTTGGGTGTTGTTAACGCGGGCCCTAGCAGAATAGTACACGTGACAACTTACTAGGCTTCATATGTAGTTGTTGTTTGCTTCGAAAAAAAAAAAAAGAAAATAATTAAAAAATAAATATATTATTGTGGAGTGAGTGTGATAAAAGTTAATTACTGAGTTTTACAAACTTTGAAAATAGTGGCATAAATAGTAAGTATTTGTTTATTATTTATATTACATGCTTTTGAAAACAACTGTGAATATCCAATAGTATATTTTATAATAGATCGATCTTAAAAGTTCGAATGTAATGGTAAAATTTAATATATATTTGGAATCTGCATGAAATTTCCTATAAGATAGTGCTTACGCAAACAGTTGATTTATTTTTATGTATTTTATGCAGAAATAATAATTTAATTTATTGGAAAATAGTGAATATTCCGATTTTTTCACATTTTTGTTTAAAAAAAAAAAATTTCCAATCCTTACATCTGAAATTTTAATTAATTGTGATATAAAGGTTAGTTATTGATATTAGTAATATTTGTTGTTACAGCCTCGTATCAAAATGGGTGAACCATGCAATAGTGATAATATAAATAATGATTGCCTCATTTGTGACAAAATTGGATGTAGCTCTGAATTAAGCTCTGAGCTAAGAGATATTATAAAAGTCACTAGAGGAATACCAACACTGAAAGCTGCTTCTGTGGAAAGAGGGGATGGACTTTCTCAGTATTTAAATACTTGCGAATTTGTTTACGTGCATTCAGTATGCAGACAAAAATATATCAATAAAGGATGTATTAATGCTTATTTAAAAAAAAAGAACACCACATCAACATGTTCTCCACCTAAAAAAAAACTGCGAACGGCTACTTCTATTGATTTTGATTGGAGAAATAAGTGCTTTTTATGTGAAAAAGAAGCGGATGAAATGAAGGAATGATGTTTTAGTTTTATTGACTGCGCTCTCACCACCAGACCGAGAAATTTATTTTAGAAAACCATCCAAAGGCAAAATACTGCAAAGAGCGTACTCTTCTAAGAGTTTAGAAAAAATATTACCAAAGTGTAAAGAGCATATTCTGTTCTTACATGCATTCACTGGATGTGACACGACGTCAGCTTTTTTTAAACGTGGCAAAAACGTGTTTGCAAAAAATTTCGAAAAACGAACGGACTTGCAAAATGCTGCGACAGTTTTTAAAAATGAATGCAAAGACATCAATGAAATTTTTAAAGCTGGTGTTACATGCACTCTTGCTTTATATAATGCCCCCCAAAAAATAAAAGATCTTAATGCATTGAGATATAACTCTTTTTTGAAAGCAACTGCCAAAAATACCTGCGTTAAACTGCCGTCTTTACCACCTACTGCAGATGCCGCTTTTGAACACTTCAAAAGAGTATATTTACAAGTTCAAACATGGTTCGGAAAAGAAATATCACCAGAAGAATGGGGTTGGAAAGATGAACGCGGAATATTGATACCGCTAACAATGACGCAGCGACCAGCTCCAGAATCTTTACTAAAAATTATTTTTTGCGCATGCAAAACAGGATGTGGAGCATCTTGTGGGTGCAGGAAAAGTGGATTAAACTGCACTGCAGCTTGCTCAGAATGCAATGGTGATAGCTGTACTAATCCTTTACCTACAATCTACATCAACGAAATCGACGACGACGACGACAATAATGAACAATAATGTATATAGTTAAGGTTAAATTTTCTTTTGTAAATAATTTTTTTACGAAAATCTAATAAATTAACATTGAATTTACTCTGCAAACATAATTTATTACATATAAAATTAATATCTTTACTGTAAACATTTTTTCCCCCTTGCGCCTTTCATTTTTCAGTAAATTGTTTATAAAAATTGTTGTAATCGAGATCGGCCAATTTTTTTTTTTTAACTTTTTTATTTGCGGTTTTAATAATGCAGTCAAACACTTGTTATACAGATTCATTGACTGGCCCTGGGTTCCGAGATTTTACCATTTTTATGTCTTACGGCGCTCCACTAATACAATTATAAGTGAATATCAAAAAAACCTTAAATGTGTCATTATTTACTTAAGGTCATTAGGTCTAGTTTAAATTTTCATGTTTCTAACTTCAAATGACAGAAATTTTCATAACAAGAGATGAGAGGTAATCTCTTTACCAAAAACTCTTTCTTTAAATTATAAAATATTCCAAATTTCAACTTTTTAGACTTAGTAATTTTGGCTGTACATTGAATAGACATTCATTTTTATCAAAAGTAGGAAATGACGTTTGTGAAGCACTTTACCTGAAATAAATGTGATCTGGATACTTCATCTAATTTACTTTTATCAATAACTTTAACTGCAACTTTTTCACCAGTGAAAACATGCCGAGCTAATTTCACAACAGCAAAATGTCCACGTCCCAATGTTTCTTCTAAATCGTATAAACCAGCTATTTTACCATCGTATACATTATTTGATCCACCACGATTTTGTTGCTGTTGATGATGGATACTTGCACCTAGGCTAAGGCCACGATGCATTCTTTAATCGATCTGTCCAAAAAAAAAATTAATTAATTAATTTTAAAAAATCAGAACCAAAATTGATATTTTTTGTAAATTATCTTTTTTGGCGATATAACTTTTTGATGACATAAAGTATTATAAGATGTTATAAGGATATATTAAATTTAGTCTTAAGTTTGCCAAGCTATAAAATTTTAAAAGTACAAACAAAATTTTGGTTTGGGTTTAGAATCACCTATTTGGGTCCATTTTCGCTGTGCGTCTGTCATTGTGTTGACTCAAAAACGAAAAGTGATTTAAATGACGTATTTTAAATATAAAAAGTGAGTTTAAATTCGTGAATCAGCAAAATTGATCAACTGAGTCCAATGGATTCATAACCTAACTTTCAAACCTTAAGAGATAGAAGAAAAGTTTAAATACAAAAATTTTTTGTTTTTTGAAGACAAACAACTTTTGTTTGAAACATTTTTTGTAAACTGTTTAGATTCGTCAAAATTTCAAATTAATTTCCAAGTTTTGACCCTAGATTCATATTTTAATGTGACCTATAATAACATCGCTATTATTGATTTCATGTGTACTGTTCAAAAAACTGTTATTTAGTCAGCAAACGATCATGATTTTTACATTTTTAGGAATCAAAATCATACAAACAATTTCCAAAATATCTTCAAACTAGCAAAAGACATAATGATCCAAAAAATAAAAATGAAAGAGTCTCGTAAATATAAAAAACCATAAGTACTTAGAATTATTTCTAGAATACCTCCGGAAATACCTTGAACGGACGTCAAAAAAGAAAATTTTTTGTTTGTTTATTAATCAAACATCATTTTTTTTATAATTATCATGATTATAATTTAATTAAATAAATAATTTTTGATTCATGTCTTTCAATTTATTATAATCACGTTGAATAAAACTGATTGACGACATTGCAAAACTTTATTTTAATATTGTTTGATATTTATTTGACCTTTCTAGTCAATTTTTTTAATCATTAGCTTTTAATAAAATGAAAAAAAAAATTTATGCTTATGCTAAATTTTATTTAAACAATCTGTAAATATTATATAAATAAATACACGTGTTTCATTAAAGATTCAAGTAGTTGTTATTTGAAATAAATTATTCATATTCTCTATACAATAATAGATTATGGGCCATGAAAAAAAATCGGTGCGCGTCAGAAGTTATACTTCTTTAGAATCATTAGAAAAAAATGTTTAATTGCATGCAAATAATTAATTACAATAAAATAATAAAAGAACTGCACAAAGATAGTCAACAAAGTCAATAAAGATCAGTTAAAATTTGAAAAATTGAATAAATAAATATATATTTTCTTACATTAAGTGTAACATAAATCATAACAATAGCTTCCATCTGTGAATTTTGTGTGACAGCGCGCATCTTAAAATTTCACTCTCATCATTGTTTCATAATGTGCCTAAAGAAGTATAACTTCAAAAATTATTTGAATAACTTTCTAATCTAAATATTAAAACGCAGAGCTTGTCAAAGAGTTTGGCTCGAAAAAACAATTTTTTATCGAGTAAAACTTTTCAAATTTCCTTACATTTGGGTAATTATTTTATGTGTTATTTCTGCGTGAAATTTTAGGTGCGTGAATTAGTAGCTTCTTAAGAGTTCTTTCTTATCTAGATTTTATTATATATTCACGATTTATTTATCCTCCTGAACCACGGAATAAAAAAAACTCAATATATATTATTCATTAATGACCTTAAAAAAACTATGTTAATAGTATAATTTTTTTTTTATTAAGTCAGACTTCACCTAGACTTATTAGTCTACATAATATTATACAGATAAATATCTAACACAATAAACATTCGCGTTCGCACGCACAACATTCAAAGATATTGTTACAGATGAGCCATGCACAATTATTATGGTCTGAGATCTAAAAATAATGTTATGACAAAAAAACAAAACAGAAAAAATAAATTTTATAATTAGAATATAAATATAAAATATTTTATAATTAAGACAATATTTTTTTAAAATATAATATTTTTATTTACAGGATGTCCCAGTTCAAGTGTAAGTACCTTTTTTATTTTAGAGTTAGAAAGAATGATTTTTAATATTTATATGTATCCAAAATGTACTATACAAAAAGCTCTATTATATATTTAATTCATTTTAATACCTCAAGAACAAAATGTTGTGGTGCTGATTTTGAAATTATACTTCTTTAGACGCATTATGAAAAAATGATGAGAGTCAGATTTTAAGATGCACGCTCATATCCATCACATAAAATTCACAGGTTAAAACTGTTATTATGATTTAAGTTACACTATGTAATAAAATATAGATTTATTTATCTAATTTATCAAATTTAAACTGAGCTTTATTGACTGTGTTGACTATCCTACTCCAGTCCTTTTATTATTTTATTGTAATCAATTATTTGAATGCAATTAAAAATTATTTTTTAATGATGCCAAAGATGTATAACTTCTCACACGCGTACATAACATACACGCACCTCATTTTTGTCTTTTTACTTATTCTTAAAACATTTCTTCATAAACTCCTAATTTTTTTTGTATTCAATTCAGTCGCGTTTTTTTTCAGTTTTTTTGTGATATAATGGAAAAAGGTTGGGAGGACAATAAATTTTACATGCTTTAAATATGCAGTGACCCTCGAAGTTGCGAACTTTGAGCTTTTACATGATTTCCAGTTCTAGGTCTTAACATTGACTTGTTCAGTATTGAATATATTACGAGATGAAAAACTCATTAATAATTATTACAAATATTAAAAAAATTTAAATTCATGTTTTAATAATCCAGAAAAAAATTCATAAATCCATGAAAATCCCTGACTATTCCAGATTTTTCCTGACCATTAGCACCCTGTTTTATTATTTCACAATCTAAACGGTCAAAAATTTTGCAACTTTGGGATTGTATCGATAACGTTAGAGTTCATGAAAAAAAAGGTAAAATCTGCCGAAAAGTGGTTTTCCTTCTGGAACAATCTTAATGGTCTATTGAGATCAATTTAGCAGATCTAATCACAGGAAACTAACTGTACCGCAAATTCCTTATTACTTAGTTTCATTAAAATTCTCATACAGAGTGTTAAATTCTAAATTGAGCATATCTCTTCAAGTATCTAAAATAAAAGCGTGAGTGCTTACAATTAAACTGGGACACACTGTATAAAAATCTTTTTATTTAATTAATTTGCTTTCGTCAGATTAAATTTAATCAAATCAGGATATTATATGAAAATAACTAAACTTTCATCCATTATTTTTTAATATTTATGAACTGTGGAAATTACTAGTTTTTAATTTTTATCAATTGCCAAAAAAACAAATTTGAAAATTTTATATTAAACATATGTTTGTTGGTTTCAAGGCAAATCTTTGTTCAACTTAAAAAATGTGTAATACACGTTGTTAAAGCGACAAAATACTTTTAATTGAAATTTCCAAATTCGCCAGATCATTTAGATCAATTGTACTTCTAAGACACATCTATCGATTTCGAAAATATTATGTCCTGTATATAAAAAAAAATTTTTTTTTAAGGATGAAAGTATTTCCTGAGCTACTGTACATCTTAAATAATTTTTAATTTTAAGAAGTCAATGTTCACTAAAATAAAATGCATTGATACTATACAGTTTTAAGTTTTTGGGGTAATTAATACTTTTTATTATTGTTAAGTTTTTTTAGGATAATTAAGGTTTAAAAAACAAAAAATAACACTTATTTTAAAATTGGATGGCTAGAAAAATTGAGCTCTGAATAGAATTTCAGGCAATATATCTAAAGCTGTATATCTAATCGTTAAATGATATGTTATTCTTGAAATCTACAGGTCAAGCAGCTCTTATAAACATAATTTTATGGAAACTGGAAGCCAAAAAAACCTACGGATCAAATTTTAGATAATATTACAAATGCAATCGTTAAAAAGATGTCATTTTTGAAATCGACAAATAAACATAATTTTATCAAAGTCGGAGTCAAAAGTTTTTTCTCAAATTTCCGTAATTTTCTTAAGGTTCCACCCAATCGAGCACAATTTTTTTTCTCCAATTTAGATCAAATTATGTCTTTAAGTGTAATTTGTCCTGTAGATTTCAAAAAGAAAATCCATTTAACGATTGGATAGTTTTTGAGATATGGCCTGAAATTCAATTCGAAGGTAAATATTTCGAATAAATTTTTATTTTTAGTTTCCCTAGACCTTGATATCACATGAGAACCTACAAATAACAATTGGATGTATGGTTTTTGAGATAATGAATAAAATCCAATTCGAAATTCACATTTTCGGTTAAATTTCAAGCGATATCTCGAAAACTGGCCATCCAATTGTAAAATAAACGTTAGTTTTTGTTTTCTTAGACGTTAATTTCCCTGGGAAACCTACAAACAGAAATAAATTTCTTTTTAGATTTTTTGGCGATTTCAATAGAATTACAAAAGCATACACGTTCCACAAAAACCATTTCATCACGTAATGTTTTGACGGAAATAAAATTTGTATGACATAAACAAGTTTCAATATATTATTTGTCCATGTCCTAATCGTATATATATATATATATATATATATATATATATATATATATATATATATATATATATATATATATATATATATATATATATATATATATATATATATATATATATATATATAATTTTATTATAATTAATTATACAATTTATACAAATAAAATAACTATATTAACTACTTACATTCTTTAAATAACTTTATGCACATATTACAAATATTCTGCTGCTTCCTACATAACATGTTTTAATATAGTGTAGACCAGCCCAGCCCTACCCTAATAGAGTAACCCCCGCTTTAATGTATGTATGTAGTATATACGTGTATTTTTTGATCTACGTAACAATATATATGTTTGTGTTATATATATATGGAAATTAAAAACATTAGTTAATTTATTTGGTCATTATTAACATATATATATACACCATGTGGTCCATTTCAATTTCAAGAATTTATGCGGGTCACATTTTTGATTGGGCCCTTTCCAATACTTTCAGGTGTTTAGTAGAGGTGCAATCTTTTGCTATTGGTACTGGATGTCATTCTGAAGCGTGTCTTGAGGAAAAGGAGATGTGTACGAGAGACTGGAGAATCTCCAGATAAAATACAAAGTTTAAGACTTGTAAAGTATGTCGGAAAGAATTGGTCTACGAATCAACTCTCAAAAAAACCGAAATGTATGCGGATCTATATCAAAAGCCAGGACAGACCCCGCGTTGAAAATTAAGCAGTTTTCCAATTATGACCTACCCAAATTAATACGGATCTATATCAAAAGCCAGGAAAGACCCCGCATTGAAAATTAGCAGTTTTCCAATTATGACCTATGTGACTATACATCAAGAAGAAAATCTCGGCAGATCTGTAGAAATTGGTAGAGATAGAAATCAGGGTGTCTACTGTATTTTGAGAAATAAATTATCTGATTTTTCCAGGTTTTCCAGTCACTGATTTGAATTTTTCCAGATTATTATTTATATGAGTTTGAACAAAATGACCGAAGAGTTTTTTAATAACTGCGGAAAATCCTGCTATTATTTGCCTTCTTGGTCGACTGTAAATACAATATCTGCATTTAATATATGAATTTTCTGTGATATAAGATCTGTGCCAATTTTTGTGGACCATTTTGTAAACATATTTTTTGTCAAATGAATAACACGATGGAACATGGAATTTTCACGGCTCTGTAGGTTGGATTAAAGATAATTAAAATGTAACAAACTAACTAATAAAAGGTTGAACTTAGAGTGTGAGCGCCTTACGCGACACCTGGACAAAAACATGTCATACATTATTATTCTATATCTCGTGATACAGGATGTTCGGACACCAAAGTGGATTTTTTTCTGAATTTCATAGCAACTAATTTAATTTCCGCTAAAAACACAAATACTACAACACTTGTAGAAGAAATTTTGGTGCAATTAGGCTCAAATTTCCATTCATTCCTTGATTTTTATGAAAATTGTAAACAAAAATATTTTACTGTCATAAAATCTTCATTTTTAACTAATTTGAGGTCACCGAAAATGAAGATAATGTTTCAAAATTGATTTTATATATTCATGATAGGGTAGAGAGCTTTAATTTTTGGTATTCCATAGTATTAATTATGTGAATAAATAAATTTACACACTTTAATTTTTGCTTAACCATTTTATTATATCCTATTATGTGACATGTTTCGGATGTTAATCCATATTAAACTGATTTTACTTAGATCACTATCGATTTGTTTTATTATCTTCCTTATTATTAAAAAAAAAAAGATATATATTTCAGTATATACAAGGTATCGTACAAATTAACTCCGTTAGCTGTCAAAATGAAAAATGTACACATAGCAGTCTATTTAATCCATTTGAATTCAATTAGTTTTGAATATTGAGTATAACAATTTTTTTTTAGATCATTAATTTCACAAATAGTTCCGTGTCTAGACAGAATTGATATAAAACTAAACACTTTTTATTAATTTGCCAAAGTCCATATAATACAGTTTAGTTCCGTCTACTATAGTATAGTCTACTATATAAACTTCTATCATATATTTATAGGAACTGTCTCCGTAACCGCAGCGCGTCACCGAATATTTTCAACTAATAATGCAGACAGAATGAAATTTTCGAATATAATAGAGCTGTCTACATTAACGCACTCATAGATTATATATAACTATCAGTTATTTAAAAAAATGATCGACGCCGGCAATTTTATTCGAATATTAATTTTGCCAGTAACGAAAATTTTCAACTAACAATGCCGGCGCCGGCCAAATTAATATTCGATTATAATTGCCTGCGCCGGTCATTTTATTAGTAATCGGCAGTTGATAGTTATCTGTGATAGCGTTAATTTTGACAGCTCTTCAACGGTTATGATTTTTAACCTATATTTACTCGGTTTTGATGCCTGCGCCGGCATTAAAAGTTGAAAATTTTCGTTGCCGGCGCTGGTTATGGAGACACTTCTTATATTTATATTCATAAATTTTTGCTATTGTATTAAAGCAAAAAATTTGGAAAACGGTTGACCTTAAAGGCCATCCCTGCAACTTCCCGCAAATTCCATACTTAAGCACTTAAAATTTAACATATAACATAATAATATTTTTTAAACAAAAACATACTTTTTTTATTTAAAACAGTTCCCGAATATTTCGTTAACGATATCTCTCGAACCAATCAACCGATTATCATGTTCTTGGCGGCGATCGACGTGGTTTTTGAGCTGTAATAATTATTCTCTTTCATCAAAAAACCATCCGATAAGAAATGTCGAAGTTATTCGTCGAAAAACACCTTCTTTTGAAATTTTTTGTTCACGATATCTCTCGAACGAATCAACCGATTCTTAGCTGTAACATAGTGCGAACATTCTTAGTAGCTATGACGTAAATCATTTTTCTATGCATGAGTTAAGTTTTCGCAGACTTGTGTTGTGAACAGAAAACAAAAAACGGTCAAGAATTCATTGGAATTAAGAACAAATTCTTAAAATATTTGTACGTAAAAAGTTTGTACAAAAAAAAAAAAGAAGCAATATATTATGTTTGTGTCATGTTGTATTGTGTCTACTTTTTCAGTCATACACTTGTGTGCAATAAAATCGATACGTTAAATAAGTTTTACAATACTAATACCATTTTCTAGAATATTTCTACTGTTTCAGAAAATGGTCTAAGCGGAGCGTGTATTTTTCAGTTAAAATAGATCAAACTATGAAAAAATGGGTGCGTGTACGTTATGTACGTGAGTCAGAAATTATACTTCTTTAGCATCATTAAAATAACAATTTTTAATTGCATGTAAATAATTAATTACAATAAAATAATAAAAGGATTGGAGAATGATAATCAATACAGTCAATAAAGCTCAGTTTAATTTTGAAAAATTCAATAAATAAATATATAATATTTTCTTACATTAAGTGTAACATTAAACCTTAACAACTTCGACTTGTGAATTTTGTGTGACGGTGTGCGCGCGAATCTTAAAATTTCACTTTCATTATTTTTTCATAACGCGCCTAAAGAAGTATAACTTCAATAAAAATTCGAACATGGTTTAGTAATTGTATAAGATGTCAAAACTAGGGAATTTCTTTGAATTCTTAACCTCTTCTCTTTTAAGTTCTTTGATATATCACCCTATACTGGAATAAAATTGCGACGTGAACTCTCAAATCGTAGGCCACAGATATTTTAGTCTATTTAAAAAAAATGTCTAATTTGCAAACAGGATAGATTTCCCATATTATTAAAGCGATAAATTTGAGTATTATTTGTATTCAGAGCTACTCATGACAGCAGTTTTAATGGATCCAGTTTATTTGTCCACGATTGTACTAAAAGAATTAATTTTAATATAATTAAACATCTGTGCACGTAATATCTAACGTATGTCCGCGTACAATACTACATCGTATTACGTGAAAAAGTACTACAGTATTATGCAAAAAAAATTTAACCACACTGAATTATTTTTTAATACAAAAGAATCGAATTTTTTTATCAAAATGTTTATTCAAGCTAAAAATATAATTAAAAAAATGCGTGCGTGTACGTTATGTACGCGCGTCAGAAGTTATACTACTTTGGCATCATTAAAAAAACAATTTTTAATTGCATGCAAATAATTGATTACAATAAAATAATAAAAGTGCTTGAGTAGGATAGTAAACACAGTCAATAAAGCTCAGTTTAAATTTGATAAATTAGATATATAAATATATATTTTATTACATAGTGTAACATAAATCATAATAACAGTTTCAACCTGTGAATTTTATGTGATGGATATGAACGTGCATCTTAAAATCTGACTGTCATCATTTTTTCATAATTCGTATCACTTCAAAAATAAGCTTAAAATTATAATCAAAACATTAAAAAAATTACTGAAAAAATGGATGAAGAAATAGTGTCTTTTGGCAAATACACCTTTCAAAATAAAATTTGGTACGGATTAGCATTCATATAATACTCTAATTCACCAGTCTATACAGTTATAAAATCCAGTAGGGGCACCCAAGGTGGAGGAATAATGAAATATATTCAGGTCGCTTGAAATTAATAATAGTAATAGTTTCAATAATGTGGTAAATAAAAAAAAATAGTTAGCAGAATATTTACAGGTGGAATTGGCAGCTGAAAATGACATTTGATTGTCTTAGATGGAGATTGCATGGCTACTCAGCAGAAATTTTTATCCTCTTGGAGCCTGCTGACTTTCATAACAGTGTATGACTGACTGCTAATAAACATTCAATTCCAACATGAATTAATCGACTTGAAATGATTGCATCATTTGCAATGGCTACCTCCCGGATTACTAATCCTAGCCACTGACGATAAACATGAATAAAAAAACACCACAATAATTTCTTACGCATTTATGTAATCTATTGGTGATACGAGTGAGATTGGTGATATGCGATAAACTTAGTAGTAAAAATTTACAACTTTTACAATAAAAACAATAAATATTATTATTTTATAATCACAAATAATTCAAAGAAAAATTACAGATATCATTTCATTTATTTACTTATATTGTGCACAATATAATAATATTTAAAAATAAAACCTGTTGAAAAAATAATGATTATTATGTTAAATGAAAATATAAAATTATTTTTTGAAGTTATACTTCTTTAGGGGCGTTATGAAAAAAATGATGAGAGTGAAATTTTACTGTCACACAAAATTCATAGGTTGAAGCTGTCTGCAAAACCGCTAATTAAGTCTCGAAAGAAAAGGAAAAATAAAAATCGAACCTCTATTAGTCACGCATGTTGGCACGCTCGTCGCCTCTGATCACTGTTTTCATATTTATAATATTTATCCACAGGCTTAATGATCACAATGAAGTATAACGTCTGACGCGCGTACATAAGTACACGCACCCATTTTTTTTTTTATTAACAGAGGCTTCTCCTTTTAGAACTAGGGACTTTATAATAACACTTTTCTACTCCACTCTAACCTATATTTAAAACTGGATTAGGTTCTCGTTCACAATATTTAGCCAGCGTAGTTGGGGCCAAAGTATCTCAGTCTAGCTAGACTGATGAAAGATACAATTTAAAAAATTGAACATAGGATCTTAAGTTCTCAACAATTCGGTAAGTATTCAATCGTAGAAGTCCGAGTCCATGATTCACAGTCATACGCAGCTACGGGATCGATAATTATCTAATATCCTGTGAGTTTCGTTCATGCTGAGAATCGTCGATATATCAAGGACTTCAAGACTACCCAGAAGCATCTGTTACCAACTATAATAGAGACTTTTGTTTCAATTGTCCACATAAATAAATAAATTGTCCTTATGCCACCGATATCTTGACGCTACCGTAGCCATGGTGAAGACATCCCATCTAGATTGAGAACATCGAAGTCTCCTGGTCGTCCAGGTTTGGGATTAGGCATATGGTAAACAACGCATCCAGTGAAAATCCAAGCATTACGAATTCTCAACAGAAGACAACGAATCGGACTGATAAAAAGAAATGTGTGAACAGAGAAATGTTAAATAAGAGCAAAAGATTATTATAGGAAATTACTCAAAATTTATTAACAAATTTCCATAAATTTTATATTTGCAATTGAAGATAATTAATAATGCAATTTCTTCGATAATTTTTACAATTTCCGACCCAATAACTACAATTAAATGTCATTTTTAGTAATTATTGAATACTCTGATATTTGCTATACAATTTACATGCAACCAATTGAACAAATAATTATATTTTCTAGAATGTGAATGTTTTATTACATATTTTAACTACTCGTAGCGCATCAATCAATTAAAATTGCCCTATTCATGTACTATGCACAATACGATCTTGCTAGCATGATTTTCATATAACATCAGACAGAGGATATTCAATAAACTGATACACTTGATTATTATGTTATCATAAATTTTTTTCAATTCATTCATCTACCATGTATTTAAAAATTATGTTCCCTAACTTAATAAACAATTCACATATCATGCAATAATACAAAAGACATTTTTATTAAATATACCTTGAGCTAAATAAATTTTTTTTCAAACATAATATATTTGTATTTATTTATAAAAAAAAACGTAAGAAATGAGGTTATAATTTCCTCTTGTTATTGACAATACAAAAAGACACAACATGTTTTTGATTAATAATTTTCTCTTATTAATCATATTTCTCATGAAAATATTCATTAATTATTTACTTAAGGTTCTTCGATATGTTTTTGGTTGTACTACAACATTAAAAATTCCTTACGTTCAGATTTTTCGTA
Organism: Chrysopa pallens; assembly: GCA_020423425.1. Lineage (NCBI taxonomy): Eukaryota > Metazoa > Arthropoda > Insecta > Neuroptera > Chrysopidae > Chrysopa > Chrysopa pallens. The sequence goes on along the minus strand of CM035594.1, from coordinate 27,084,698 downwards.
ACGGATTTCGATTTTCAGACCAGCTATAATTGATTTTTATGTATTAAAGAACCTCGAATTATGTAATTATCGAATTATTTAATGATAGCTCTTGAAAACGGTTATAATTTTTTTTTATTTTTGTTATTATAGAAAATTTTATAATAAGAAAATTAAAAAGACATGAAATTATTTATTTGCACCCCAAAACTAGAATGAAGAATCCAAATATATCTGAAGTTTTCGACTTTTGTTTAAGGTCTGGCGCATATAATGGCGCGTGTGGCACAGCGCGAAGCGATATGACGCGAACGCGCCACATGCGTCGTGTTGGGGAACGTATATTTCCACGCAATTCTCAGCCCTGCTACGATTGTGTCCAAAGTACTGACGATTATAAATGGTTCACGGCGTGGTAAAATTTTACTTTTTATGGTAAACATTTTATATAAATAACTTTTTTGAATTAAATTGATGATAATTTTAAAATGTCTTTATGATTCAAACACATTAAGTAATGACATCTTTGAACCCAATATACAACTTACCTTAAATATATAAAGTAATTGCACTATAAGGAGAAAGTGACTAGGGAACGTACTAAACGTGGCGCGAGAAACTGTATCTTGGGCACTGTACCACGCATTTGTCGCGTCTCGCTAGTCGCGTTGCGTAGGGTGAGGTTGTCAATTTTCGCTGACCCAATCATTTGTATTTGTTACAAAAAATCGCGATGTGCCATGTCGCGTCGAGCTGTGCCACACGCGCCGCAATATGTGTTAGGCCTACAAATATCTCAATTTTTTTTCTTGAAAACTTTTCCCAGATAATAAAGAAAATTTATTATCATGGAAAGTTTTGTTGCATAAAAACTAACAAAAAAACAATATAATCAAGTTTAATATCAAAGAGATTGGAAAATTTTTAAATATTCAATTTTCTCTATTTGAATTGCAATGAAAATTCATTTATGGCACTTGAAAACGAAAAATAAACAATATTTATCAATAACAAACATCGAATGAGTTATTGATAAAGTTTATTATCAAAATATAATCTAGAAAAATTTTCAATTGAATTTTCTATTAATATAAAACTGATTTTCCATTATTAAAAACATATAACAAGTTTTTATGAATGGAAAAAAAAAATTTTATAAAAATTTCACAAATATTGATTTCCTGTGTGGATATTTGAAACGATGGTGTAAAATCACTGAAATAGCAAATTAATATTTGAAATATTTATTTCAGCAAATTCTTTTTACTTTTTATGGTTCCGTAGGCGCAAATGAACTCTCACAACTTTAAAGATTCATTTTTGTAACCGCTAGAAAACACACCTTTGGTTCAGATGTTCTCAGAAAACGAGAAAGTTTTATTAAAAACGTAAAAATATTTATTTGTTCTTAAAAATAAATTAGACCAGAGTACAGCTTTATCTCTTTTGGAACCATAGATTACAAAAAATAACAAAAGATGGCATATGCTTGATTAGTGTGTATAGCACCCGTGTGAATGTCAACACAAGTTGATATAATTCTTAGCATGTACCTAAACTATGATTTAGGCTGCTGCTCTCTTGTTTAAAAATATTAATTAATAATACAATCGTTTATGAGTTTCTACGTTGTACTATTAACTATAGATAATAAGTATCTCTTCATAATATATGAATAGGTTGTAAATACGAACTGTAGCATCACATCATAGTATAGCAATTTTGGCAATATCCTCCAAAAACCTGTAAACTAACATTTACAAGTAGATACAGCTTTGCAATTTTCTACAATATTTTAAAGGTAATATAAGAAATTTTTTTGAAGCAAAACTTCTTTAGGCTTCCGTGACTTGGAAAGGAAACTGGTGAATGCGTGACGAGAGCGTTATGAAAAGTGTGATCGGGCTAGAGATAAGTTAGTAAAGATGTAAAGAGAGAGTATATATAAGTTATGAGTTGGGAGGGAGATATAAGTTAGTGAAGATAGAAAGAAAGAGAGTATAAACATATATATATATATATATATATATATATATATATATATATATATATATATATATATATATATATATATATATATATATATATATATATATATATATATATATATATATATATATATATATAGAAGATGGAGCTAAAGAAGTTTTACTTCAGTCGTGTGTACACTCGTATTGTTTTTTCTCTTATTTCGAAAAATGTTCATAAGTATAATTTGCCCTGTAGATTAATTACATACATTTAACGCTAATATGAGTAGCCTTTGTGATATCGTCTAAAAATCGAATCAGAGATCAACATTTCGTACTAATTTTAATCGATATATCGAAATCTAACCATCCAATTGTAAAATAAGTATTATTTTGGTATTCGTGGTCAACAATTACCCAAGAAAATCTAAAAAACAGCAAAACAAATTTATAGAATGTATTTACGAAATTTAAGGTTATTTTATAGAATTACAAAAGGCACGAACAACATTTATATTCATATTTATATCATAATTTAAATTCATAATTAACGAATTTTGACGCGGAATCTAAAAAATTCATAAAAATGAAGTCAAAAAATTTGTGCTATTTTCTCCAATCAAACGCAAATCCAAAAATTTCCATATATATTATCCTTAAAATATTTCCGTTAATTACAAAGCTATATATCTGTTTGTAGAGAGCTTCGATCACACAGTTTTTTCTAGTTAAAACATTGGACTATAGTAGAGCACATAATAGGTTAGAACAATTGTAAAGTAATGTTCCAATCAAACGCAAATCATAAAATTTGCATATATTCTACCCTTAAAATATTTCCATTAAGCGCAAAGCTGTATCTGCTTGTAAAGAGCTTCGATCACACAATTTTCTAGTTAAAACGCTGGACTATAGTAACACATAATCGTTAGTACATTGTGTATATCGTAAAGTAACGTTACGTTATTCGTTCATAAATATAATTTGTTATGTACTAACTAACTCGTATATTACAAAATTAGTAAATAAATTGACGTCATATTATCACACATCACATCAACTATTAACTAACTTATTACAATGACGTCAATACTGTGTACACTGTACAACATACATCATGTTCATGTAGGTACTGTGTGCTGTGTATTATAATAGGACACGCCACATCAGACATACAAAAATTTAGCCTATTTTATATTTTAAGTGGGTTTGTATAGTATTCATTCATTTTTATATAAATAACAAAAACAAAAATCATATTTCATATGGGAACGAATATATCAATAGTATTTTATAAATACATGTTTAGCTAGCTGTTACCCGTCCGCTACGCTTAAAGTTTATTCAAGAAAACTTATTAAGTAAAGAATGTGGATAGTTTTTGGAGTTGAAAAAGATAGTTTTTGGAGTTAATCTATAGAGCCGTTTAAAAGTTTCAAAAAAACCACATTAAAAAAAAAATTTTTTTATAAGTTTTTTTGAGATTTTTCAAAATCTACCAATTCCAAATCGATCCAAATTGTGTTCAAAAAAAATTCCTTTAACTACAAGAACATTCTCCTCCAAAAATATTTTTATTTAAATTAATATCCCGTTTATATTTTTAAAGGTTCTTGTTTTTACATCCACACACCATTTATATGAAAATTTATGAAAATTATTACAAAAATTGCACATCCGGTTTGTAGAGTGGATTCTATTTATACATTTAAAATTTATTTTCGATATTTATTCATATATACCAGGGTAGAAGCCTTAAAAAATGGTAAAAAGTGGAAGAAAATTATAGTAGGATGAAACCCATTGGAAACGCAAGATAATATGATAAAAGGAAGGTGAGTTTTCAAGGGTAAACCACGGTTTATCTCAATTTCCAACAAAACTACAAATCCTATGGATAAAAGATAAATTGACAAGTTGTAGGTAATAAAAAGATATACAACTTTAGTATTTACACTTTTTTCAAATAACCTCAAAATTTATGTGAAAAATTGAAATCGACATAAACCTTGTTTTACTCTTAAAAACTCACCCCTCCTACTTCGCGAACTCAGATAGCCCGTAATTTATTTTTTATCATATTATCTTGCGTTTCCAATCGGTTTCATTCTACTATAATTTTTATCCCTTTAAAAAATTATCTACCCTGGACTAATATCAGTTTGTGTGTCTATAACTTATTAAAATAATATTTTCGAATGTATTTCGAATTTTTGTTATTGGTTTTTAAAACATGAATTGTGAGCTATTTGCATGAGAATATCGTTTTTATTGAAGCCGTCCCTCATCTACGTCAGTGGGTCGACCGTTAAGTAAACACAAATCATATAATGTAATATCCATAAAGTTAGAAATGTACATTTTTGTTTTGAAATAAATGACTTTCTTGTGAGTTTATTATTTTAAGACCCTGACTGACATTCACATCTGTTTTTTCAGTGGTAAGGTCATGGCTAATGATTTTATTATTTTATGTTTTTTTGGTAAATTTTATATTTTAAAACCATTATAAAAATTGAAGAAATTGAAACATTAAGGAAGAACAAAAAATGGGTTTAGCATTGATGCATTAAAAATTTTTTGTAGTTGCCATGTTTAAAGTTTTAAATATTATGTTAACAGAGTGTCTCAAGAGACACAAATCTCCACCACGCCTGACAAATGATGTTACGCGCTAACTCTCTTTCACTCTATTTTGATAGGTAACCTGGTAAATATATATTCTCCTAAAAAATTTGGTTTTAAGCAAAAAATCGATGAACGCACTAATCCTGCAGCGGGATCTCGTACTATAGTAAAAACTATTAAACAAAATTATCCAGATGTTATGAAATTTGGTATGCACAATCTTCGTATAATTCTAAGAATTTTTCCCAAATGATTCTAAAGTAAAAATCTAAATTTTTTTTTTGTTATATTTCGTAATTTTTTTTCGAGAAATACTCTTTGACACCTGCTCCGTTTTCATTTAAAAATTGTGCAATACCTCATAAAATTTGTATTAACTATGTTAAGCTGACTTTTTTCCGGGATTTAACTGTAAAACTGTACATACAAGATTCAGAAACGAATTAATGGTTCACGGCATATCGGTAAGATGTTTTTAAAATGAAAACCTTTTTGAGCACCTATAATAGGTCAGGAGATTTCAAAAGATCTATACATATAGAAATTTTTGAAATCGATCAAAACAAATTTATTTTTATAAATATTTTGAAAAAGCTGAAGTAAAATGCGATAAAAATTTGAGGGGAAACGCAGCTGCGTCCCTTGCTTCAAGACCTTTTGATCCTCTGTACAATTCTTTAGAAAACTCCATCGCATGAAAGTCTGGCTCAAGTACAGAGACAGAACCCTCCAGAGCACTTGATGCCATAGGACCTTATCGAGACTAGTGGCCGCGCAAAACCCCACAGCCTCTCCGCCGGAATTATTCCAGACTCTGGATCCATCTGGAAACTCGAGATCCATCCAATTCATAATGAATGGATCCAGAGTTTCAGGCCCGAATATTCTGATCAAAAACCCTGAAAATTTTTACAGGTGCACGACCTAAAAGTAGGATAGTCTCTGAGATTCCCAAATTATGAAGATGATAGTTCAGCCGACAGTACCCTGTCAAAAGATCCACAACTCTACTCAATCATACCCTGGTCAGTTTCAACCGGGAACAGTTATAAATGGTTTAGCTGTGGTTATACACAACTTAGCCAGTCGCGTGCCAACAGTGAAATCCCAGTAATCAAGGTGCGCTCAGTAAGGAAGCCAGTCCTTAATACAGGATATGACAGAGCATCTTGCAATAGGAATACCAGCCAGGTTCAGGCGAGAGGGAAAAGCTGAAGTAAATATGTTTTAGAGAAAAATCTCGAATCTTCTGCATTTTTCTCAAAATAGAGATAGAAAGAGTAGTTTAAAGAAATTACTGTATTGTATTATTTTTATTTATTAAATATAATAAAATCAAAAAATGATCCCAATAAAAAATCATTGTATATTTTAAAAAATTTATAAATAAAAAATATACGAGTATTTACATTTTTTTGTGTACTTATTACGTGACAATAGAAAGCAGAGCGAGAAAGAGACTGAGAAAGATCTGGAATTATTCTCATTTTCTTTTCGCACATTCTAGGAAAAATTACTGATGTGTTTTGATGAAATGCATAGGAAAATATGTATTAACTACGTGTCGTTTATATTATAATATGTTTATGTGTGTCATTCAGAGTCTATCAGTTTCAGTAAGAACGACAACATCGTCACCACGAAAGATGAACAGAATGACACTACGACAAAAAAACATTCAGTTTGAATTGAAAAGAAGAAAATTCTCTCTGTTTTTATATTTTTTCATTACACTAGTCGATATATTTATTGGGTGGCACTTTTTATTTTAAAATTTAAACTCATTAATGGCAGAAAATTAGGCCAAAAAAGTGCTTTATTTTGGAACAGATCAAAACTATTTACCGATTTTGATGATTTTTTTTTTAATTTTTGTAAATAAAAATGCTTCAACTTTTATAGTTTAAAAAAACTAACAAAGTTAACTGCTTAGATACTCGACGTATGATTTAATATCACTATTTGAACTATTTTTAATAAGCATTCATAAAATACTATAAATATCCAGTCTATACAGTTATATATTACCATGTATTGTAATTACCAATATGTGATAATAAGTTAAATTTGAGCTTAAATTGTGGCGAATCCAAACATTTTACGAAAAAAATAAAATCTTTTTTGCATTTGAATTTTTCTTCAGTTTTTTGGGTCAGGACCGATTTTGCTCATTTACAAACTTGAACTCACCTTTTATGTTTAGAGTACGTCAAAATAATTTCAGCTCGTTATCTCTTTTTTGAGCTATCGTAATGACGGACGGACAACCGGAAATGGATTAATTAGGTGCTTCAAAGAACACCTATACCAAAATTTTGAGCCAATATTTCCAAGCGTTACAAACTTTAGACTAAAATTAACATACTCTGACATATTATGTATGTCAAGTATAAAAAGGACGATCTAGTCGATGGGGTGAACGTAAAAAGAACAATATTTCGAAGAAAGTTTACAAGATCAATGTTAAAGTACGAAAAACAAATTTCCAAATGAATTTTGGTAAAAGCCGTTAGCCCAAAAACTAGCACAGTTATAATTGGAATCGTTTTTTAACGATAACTTATTAATTCGATAACGATTTTTTTTCAATTAACCAGTTCTTAATAAGCATAATTTCTTTATTTTAAATTATCTAACTTTTGTATTGAAACTCAAATAAGTTAACACTGATTTAGTGTGACCATTGAAAAGACTTTTAGCTAACTCTTTGAGACGAAAACTTTTTACTATGCAGTTTCAGTAAATATCAATAAATCTGGGTGATATTCGTTATTATAGTTGAAAAGAGATAACACAATCTATTGTGCATTAAGTTAGAAAATAAGCAAAAAAAAAACACGAGAAACACTAGCAAACAAACCATAATCACCAAGTGTATTATAAAACGCATAGCCCAGGAGGTAGCGTTGCATTATTCATGGTGATATCAGGCCGTTCAATTTTCGATTTTATTGAAAGTTTATATGAAATTGATAATCGAATGGCGGTCCGGTAGGCGCACCCAAGGTGGGGGAATAATAAAATATATTTCAGGTCGCTTGAAATTAATAATACAGATAGTTTATGTAGTAAATAAAAAAAAAATAGTCAGCAGAATATTTACCGGTAGAATAATTGTCAGCCGAATATGACATTTGATTGTCTTAGAAAGAGCATGGCTACTCAGCAGTAATTTTTATCCTCTTGGAGCCTGCTGACATTCATAACAGTGTATGACTGACTGCTAATAAACATTCAATTCCAACATGAATTAATCGACTTGAAATGTTTGTTTCATTTGTAACGCTACCTCCCGGACTAGTATATAGTATGTTGAGTCAAGTAGCGTCGCGTCGGTCATGTACATTGTACAGCGTCGTAGTAAGAATATTATAGTAGTATAGTCCTCATATATGTATAATACGTATCGGAATGAAATAAAGTCTAGACACGACTTGATTTGCAAAAAAAAAAAAAGTAAATAATTTAGTAGAATGCCTATAGGTAGTAGTAAATACTCGTCGTATACTATTTCTAACTGTGTGTTGTAATCAACAAAACGGAACGGGAAGTTTGTGAATGCAGACATTTTATAAAATAAACTTTTTCTTCATTTTTTTTTTTTTAATTCATCGTATATTTTAAGACTTGATGATGCATAATACAGAAAAAACTAACCATAAAATTTACAAAGTGTTTATTACTATTTAGTTAGAATTCCATCAAATTTTTTAGACTAAAATAAAGAATAATCTGTCTAAAATAAAGAAAATTCAGGTTTATGAAATAAAATTTCAAATTATAAAAAAACACACATTACGTAAAAAATTCACTTTTTCTAGACCCCCCTTGGACAAAATTACTGAGACCCTCCTGTAAATAATACGTTACAAAAGCTCGACTCCCCTTTAACGATTCATTTTGATGAAGACATTTTTCCGTATTTTATAATTATCGAAGTCGAAGGCAAAAATTTGTGGTGATTTTTAGATTTTTTCAAAGGGAAAAATGTAAAACAATTTTTTTTTTCTAAAATTTCGATACAAACATGTTGTTTATAAGGTAATTATGGTCCATAAATTTCAAAAGTAACATAACACAAGAGGTGATTTCTCGAATCTATTTCATACGATATCTCAAAACTAATTGATCAATGGTAAAAAAAATTTAACATGAGTTAAATAAAATTTTTGAATATTTATCAAAATCATAACAATTACAACTTTTACTTTTTTAAAATGAATAATTTTTTGACAACGCCATTACAAAGAATTCAAACTATTTAATAAAAATAAAATGATAATTGCACATATTTTTAAAAACAAATACATTATTTATTACTCAAATTACATATATTATACAGAGTGTTTCGTAACTGAATGTATTTTTGGTACTTTAAGAAACCTTGAAAAATTTTTAGTAGAAAATAACTATCGTATTCTTTACCGCTTAAATTTCTTTAGTCTCTAATTTTTATCTAATTAAACGCTAGGAAAAAACTATCTATCTGAAGTTAAAATTTCTTTCATGAAAAAAATATTATACCTTAAAAAAATTGGAAAATTATATAATAGAAGCTCAAATATAAATAGGCCCTAAAAATTTGTACAAAATTAATAAATAATTTTTTTAATAAACTATTCCTAAAATTTTCTCGAAGAAAAAAGATCGCTATATTTGCGCATCGTATCCGAGATTTTCTGTATATAATACAGTACAACCTCAATATAACAAATCGGAAGGGAACAAGAAAATATTCGTTATAATTCAGTTCACTAAGGTTTGCTATATTAAGAGGTTAGACTGGTCTACCATTTGTTATAACGAGACAGAAAAAAATTGTTTGATTCATCTCAACTTTACGTACTCATCTTGTTATAGCGAACAACTTCTACTAATTAGTTGTTAACCCATTTTTATCAAATTACTGTATATATTTTTCTATTTAAAAAAAATTAGGTAGGTAACAATTTTTGAAGTAATACTTCTTTAGGCGCGTTATGAAAAAATGATGAGAGTGAAATTTTAAGATGTGCGCGCATTACCGTCACACAAAATTCACAGGTTGAATGTGTTGTTATGGTTTAGGTTACACTTAATGTAAGAAAAAATATATATATTTATTTAATTTTTCAAATTTAAACTGAGCTTTTTTTGACTGTGTTGACTATCCTTCTCGAGCCTTTTTATTAATTTATTGTAATTAATTATTTGCGTACAATATTAATTACAAAAATCGGAACAAAACTTACGAATTAACGGTTTCTGACCCATTGCAACTAGAATCTTTAATAATAGTGAAAAACAGCACTGTTTACATTACGTCCCATCAAACAAAACACTGATTGTTTTACATGTCGAGACCTGTCGAAACTGGATCACATACTATGGAATTAAGGGTCATATTGGTGGGCACGTTATATAAAGGTTTTGCTTTCACAAAATTCGTTAATTCGAGATATTAAGAGATCATAAAGTGGTTGTTCGCAAGAAATAAGTTCGCAATGTAAAGGTATATTATTCATATCTCTCTTATGGAGGACAATTCAAGGGGATTACGAAGAATTTTTTTTAAATCAAGGACGTCGTTATATTGAGGTTCGTTATATTAAGGTTGCACTGTAATAATAAATGAAATAATTAATAAAAATATATTAAATAAATGTATAATATTTATTAGTGAAAAATTATTAATTTAAATAAATTTAAAATTGATATAAAAATAAAAAGTAAAATTACTTGTTCCATGTTTTTATAGTCCGCAAGGTAGCGTTGCATTATTCATGGTGATTTCAGGCCGGTAAATTTTCGATTTTATTGAAAGTTTATATGAAGTTAATAATCGAATGGCGATTCAGCAGGCGCACCCAAGGTGGAGGAATAATAAAATATATTTCAGGTAACTTGAAATTAATAATACAGATAATTTCAATAATGTAGTAAATAAAAAAAATAGTTTTTATCCTCTTGGGGCCTGTTGACTTTCATAACAGTGTATGACTGACTGATAATAAACATTCAATCCAACATTAATTAATCGACTTGAAATGATCGTGTGATTTGCAACCTCCCGTACTATTATATTATTAACCGATTTAACTAATCACAAGTGTGCACTTAACAAGCCATTCAGTATTCAGCCAGGTACCTACTTGTCAATGGTCATTATAATTATTTTTATATATCGTTTACATTGAATATATAATTTTTTTTATAAAAAAAAGTCGTATAATTATTTATGATTATTAGAAGAAAAAAAATTATAAATAATTATAAAAATAATCCTTTTTTTTTTTTTAAACTATATAGTCCAAGAATCAATTACGTTATTAGTATGCTAAACAAAATATAAGAAAATCAAAAGTTTAAAATACTTTAACTACGGGAAAAATAAACACAATTTATAATATTAAAAACGGTCCAAACAATATTAATGTTGATTAAAGCAATTTGTTCAATTTTTAACACAAAATCAATGTTAACTCAATAATTGTATTAATTACAGAGGTTATGTAATTAATTTAAAATAAATAAAAAATATTTAATGCTAATTAGGAAAATTATTTTATTTCATTTATTTAAATTTCTGTCTTGTATCAAGAAATGCGGATTTTTTATTTTTTTATGTGACAAACTTATTATGTGAACAAATGAAGTAACCATTTTGTTTTTTCAAGAATAAAAATCAATAAAAGAAAGTTTGTAACGCTACCTAATATTGACCGCACAAACCAAATTTTGGTATAGGTTTTCATCGAAACACCTAATTCATCGATTTCAGGTAGTCCGTCCGTCATCACGATAACTCAAAAACAAAAAGAGGTAGCGAGCTGAAATTTGATGACGGTTTTTTAACATAAAAAGTGAGTTTAAGTTCGTGAATGAGCAAAATCAGTCCACTGGATCCAATGGATCCTTGACCCAACTTTTAAACTATAAAAGATAGAAGAAAAATTCAGATACAAAAACTGTTTAAATTTCTGAAATAAACAACTTTTGTTTGAAACATTTTTTCGTAAAATGTTTGAGTTCTTCACAATTTTAGTCAAAAATTTAAAATAGTCCAAACAATGAAAATCAATCATATGTCGAGTACCTCGACAATTAACTTTGTTAGTTGTTATCTTCACTTGATTAGTTTTAGATTAAGCAGGCAAATTAAAAATGGATAAAGCACGTTATTCAAAACCTATGCGAAAATTTGTTAGTGCGTTCGATTTTTTAATCATTATTTAAACTTAAAACTAAATTTGATATACCCTAATATATTTCATAGCACAATAAAAATAAGAAACAAGTAAACAAATGATATATATATATATATATATATATATATATATATATATATATATATATATATATATATATATATATATATATATATATATATAATTTAAAAATCAAAGCTATATACTAATATTAATATTAAAGTGCCAAAAGCAAATCAATTTCAAAATTTTCGTACGCTAAGTTGCTGTTGTAATCAAGTGATGTAAATGACTCTTCCACTATACACGACTGATAATAAAAGCAATATAAAACTCAGTTTCTAACCCTGAGAGACGACATTATAAATAACTCTAGGTATAATGTCTAAGACACTTTAAGGCCTAGCACACACCATCAGATTTTCTGATCAGAAAATCTGATGTAACTAATTAACATGTATATTATATTAGAACCCGCACACGGTAAGATTTCTACATGAGACATCAGATTTTCTGATCAGAAAATCGGATGGTGAGCACGTACATATATATAATGCTGCTTGAAGTAGCATCAAAATTTCTGATCAGAAAATCTTACGAAGGCCACCTTTTAGCCAAAAAAGTAATTAATAAATTTAAAGTACTTGAAAGTTCATTGGTTCATCGTGGTTCGTTGTACGCATCCGATGATATGCGCTTGCTTAAAATTTTTGCCTGAAGTATCATCAGATTATCAGATCAGAAAATATGATGGTGTGCGCGTACATATAATGCTGAAAGTAGCATCAGATTTTCTGATCAGAAAATCTTACGGTGTGCGCTGGCCCTAATAATCATTCAATATTTATTAAAAATTATAATATATAAATACAACTTTTCAAAATATAAGGTTATGTCTATTTTATGATATTTATTTAATAATGACTGATTAAGGTAAATTTATATCCGTCTTTTGTCATTAATATTATTATTATTAGTGTGAAATAACTTTAATAAATAAATAATAAATAAACAAATAACAATAGTGAAAAGACGTTATCAACATCACGAGAGTAAACTCTATAGACTACTAAGATATAGTCCAGTTAAATAACTCTTTTAAATCAAAATTTTATGCAAAAGCTGTATTTAACAATTTTTGAAGTTTAACTTCTTTAGGCGCATTATGAAAAAATGATAAGAGCGAAATTTTAAAATGTGCTCGGATCACCTTCACACAAAGTTCACAGGTTGAAACTATTATTATGATTTTTGTTACACTTAAAGTTACAAAATATATATTTATTATTTAATTGTTCAAATTTAAACTGAGCTTTATTGACTGTGTTGACTATTCTTATCCAGTCCTTTTAGTTATTTTATTGTAATTAATTATTTGTATGCAATTAGAAATTGTTTTTTAATGATGCTAAACAAGTATCAATTTTGACTCGCGTACATAACGTACACGCATTCTTTTTATTTAAACAATTATACAGAATAATTCAAAATAATAGGATGAGGTATATGAAAGGAAGGGTAAGGTATGCAGCTATGGCAGACTTCATAAGAAACTATCCCAGTATTTCCCTTTGTGCAAACCAAACGGAAAACCATAGAAAACCATTTGTAAGGATAGCCGACATCCGATACTAATGATCAAATGCCTTCCGAATATCACTGAGGAAATGATTTGATTCAGGATGTGGAATACATTTGATACTTAGATGAAGTATACAAAATATTTAAATAAAAGCTGTAAAATTACAGCAGTCAAAAAGTTAATCCCAGTTGAATCGATGCAAGATCAAAAACCAAAGAAAAATTCATGATTCAAAGAGTCATTTTAACTGGACTATATAGGTATATACAGTTTGCAATGTTGACATGCACATGAGATGTTCTGCTTGTAACACAATAAACAACATTGGCCAAACACGGAATTGTATCAAATACTTTCATCTTAATTATTATTATAAAATTATCAGATGCATTACTTCAAATTATTTTATATTAGTTAATACAGGGTGGCAAAGATAAGCTTGTGCTATTTTAATACGCCTACAACCAATATTTATAGGCACCGCTATCTCTAATGAAAAATTGTGTTATTTTAAATCAAATATCATTTTTGAAAAGTGTTTAACCCTAATTATTCCAGATTTTTAGTTCAGGTATAAATTTCGGCTTAGAATTGACGCTGAAATTGCATTCCACCAACCCGACCTAACAATAAATTTTGACGAAAAAATAAATTTATTTTAGTTATATCTCAAAAACTACGCACCTAATTGTTATATAGACCCCATTTTTGTACCAAAGTTACCATATGAATAGAATTACGCCGAATTCTAAGACAAAAATCGATTAAGGGGTGATCCTTAAAAAAGTACTGAAAAATCAACACTTGTTTCTCCAATATCGATAAAACTATGTTTATATACTAACCCTGTCCCATAAAATTCAAAAAAAACTTTTATAAAACAAATTGATTGTAGTTTTAGAGATATCGTCTGAAATTCTATACGAAAGCCGATATCTGGAAGCTATTCCATGCCATATCTCAAAAACGAATCGATAAAATAAATGTTATTTTTGTATTTCTTAGACCCTGGATAAAAAAAGTAAAACCATAAAATTTGACTCATAATCCAATTATGTTTTTGTCATTTTATTACAAATATCTCAGTTTTTACCACCCCTTTATAAAAAACCACAGCCTTAAATGAACCCAAGAAAATTATTAAGCTTCTCTTGATAGTTCACTAAAATCGGATTAAACGTTTAGTCAAGCTAAGCAGATATTTAATTATATTTATATGGATTCTTCTGAAACTCTCTGTATAGCGTGTTCGAAGACGTTAAACACTTTCATGCATTTTGAGAAAAATAAAAAAATAAATAAATTTATAAGATTTCTTGAATAAGTAAATCAATTTTTTTATTAATGAGAAATACATACAGGTCATAAATGTAATTGTAACAAACATTATTTTGAAAGAGAAATTTTGAGAAATACAATATCATCTATATCGGTACATTAACTTACCAGACGATCGTTTTAATAATGGAAAAAAGATTATAGTAACATAAGCAGTTTATAGACCTGAAAAAATTAGCATTAAAGGTCTACAAACAATTTAATAATTTTGGCAAATGGCAAAAACTTCTTTCTAAGAAATACGTACACATACGAATTCATACCCCCCTTTTTTTTAATGCCGGAGAATAAATATAGGTTCTCTACACTTTTATGGCTAATTACGAAAACTCTCCTGGTACAATAAAAACAAAATTAAGAAATCAGACAATTTTTCTAACCGAAGGTGTCACTATGCGATGTTCTGCAACATCTTCTCCAGCATTTTTTTAAACTGGATTTCATTTCTACAAGAAAGACGGTAGATATATTAGATGCAAGCCAAAAGTATCTCAAACACTGCTATAAGCCTATAGCCAGTAAATATTTCTTACAAAGCTGGCTTAAGGTTTCTAATCAAATATTGGAAAATGTGTGGTATATATGAGCATTTTTATTTTAAAATGTATTAGTTCAAAAAAAATCCTTGCTTACCAATTCATTTTTTTTAAATTGAAGCCAAAATTTATATGCTAGATAATTAAAAATGGAAATTTTAGTTAATATATGGGTTGAAATGAAAAATCAGGAGCTGTACACGATAATTGTCAGAACATTTCCAAGCGTTCAGTTCTAATAATGTTTACGTTCGTATTTTTCGGGCAGATGGATGAGAAATACAGTTACGTACAAAATGTGGAAATAGCTAGTGGTTGTTTGTTAGTTATTAAATTGAAAAGATTTCAAATTGATTAATAATAACTTAGAAACCCATAACATACACAAACTGTATCTATAATTAATTAACATAAAATGATTAAAAGAATCCATAAAAATTTATCAACTGAATAATGAAAACCCTGTCAAAACAAATTTGATTTAAAAACTGTAATCACGATTTTCTTTTAAAATTTTTCATCAATATATTTTAAAGAAACTATATTTAAATAAATGGAAATTTTTTGTTTTCGTTAAAATTATATAAAATACTTGCAAAATTAATTAACTGTTAACCTTAAAACAGTTATAGAAATATATGTAGGCCAATTTGTATAATCAAAAGACAATTTTCATAGCATATTCTTTAGATCATCCTTTAAATAGGAAAAACACGACCTATCCCAGATAATTTTAAATATGGGACAAATGTAATGTCATCAGAAAATTTCAAATTACACAGTCAACCTTTAAATCAAATCTAGATTAGATAATAGAAACAACTTATTCCGTATATTTTTTATTTTACCATGGAGACGAAAAACGGTTTAATTCAAAAACTATTAATCAAAATTTAATAAAAATGATAATTTACAAAAAAATATTTATATAAAAAAAAACATTGAACATAAAATAATACTGTACTTACGTTTAGATAAATAAAAACGTTTGCTTATTCTTGATAATTTTTTATTTAATTATTTGATTTAGACGTCAAATAACACACACGACATAACATCAGAAACACTTAAAATTTTAAGTCGAATCATTTTTGTAATCATTATTAAAAATGAAAACATTATATATACTTTTTAGGGGTAAACTTCCTTTAAAAACGAAATCCTTGTCTAGTTGTCGTCAAAATATAATTATTCAAACACACACATTTATAAAATATCTTACACAAATTAGTTACACAAAATTGATATCAAAACAAAAATTTTTACAAAAATAAAGATCCAAAAATTAAAAAAAAAAATTTAATAAAAGCTAATCGATATAAGTTTACGATTTGGGTTAGAAAAATTATTTTTAAAAAATATCGATTTGTACGTTTTATATTTGAAAACTTATTTTAATAAAAAATGTTTTGGAATTATATATCCGTTGATTATTTTGTTTTGGATTAAAAATGATCCACAATTTTATGTGGATAATCGTTTCTTAGTTGTCAACTGTCTTTGAATATCTCTAAAAGTATTACTAAATTGGACAACTAGCTTCTGTGTACGATTAAAAATGTTTCGAAAGTGCTGCTGTGTGGAGGGTGTTTTTTGTACTACATAATATTTTTACATCTATATAGAAACTGTAACTGTAACTATTATTATAATACCTCCATATACATAATATTTACAAGAACGATTTTATCAAACGTTTAAGTTTATATAAATTGTAGCCGAAACCGACCACAATTTGGCACAACTGGGATCCTAATTTCCTCAGTTTCACTCGCAATTATTTATTTTTTCAATTTTATCGTTGTCTGAAACTTTTAATATCAATATTATTTTTTATTTTTTGAAACAAAAGGCCTTTGTCCTTTCTTAGAATGTTATCTATACCCATAGCAAATCTAAAATCTTAACAAAATTTGTACAACAGTTTACGTATAAAAACCTTACAGGAGTCTTTTTCGCATTATTAGTATGGATTCAAAATTCCGAATAAGTAGTAACAATAAGATGAAAAATATTTCAAAATGTCTATAAAATTTGGGCACAGAGGTTTTGTGGCATTTACAACAAGATTTTTGCATATTTTATAATAAATTATTTCGATTTTTAAAACATTTAAATTTTATCAATAAAATTGTATATTTATTGAAATTTTTTAAAGTAATATCATATTATTAAAATTGAATACAGTGTAGAAAATGTTTTATTCGATGATGTGTCGAAGACAAGCATGCATATTTGTTGTATGTATCGGAAATTTTTCAATTATTTTTGGTGAAAAATGATATATTTTTAAAAATTAATATTTTAAATATTTGCTTCTTATATAACACCTTGCGGTTATTCTTTACACTATACTATATTTTATCCTTACAATGAAACTTGATATTGATTCTTGCATGTATATTTCTAGACAATACATATCATAGATATGTACTGCACATTGCCTATATCATATAAATTGTAATCTCTAATATTTGGGTGGAAAATATTTATTATGATGGAATTGGGTTAATGAACTTATAAGTAATTAAAATTTATATTTGGCTCAATCTAGCATTTCAATTAATCTGCGTATGTGTGAAATAATATACTTTCTCGAAAATTCCATAATATTTTTACAACATTTCAAAGAATTGGATATGTTTCAATATTGTCTGGCAGCAAAGAATTCTTTATATCGATCGTATAATTTTTGGAGGGTTGATATCAATGATAAAAATTTGGCAAATCTTAAGAAGAGAAATGAGAATAAGTCTATATCAATGAATTTTTGTGACTATAGAAGAGGGAAAATGAAAACAAGAGAAGAAAAACTTGTCTTATGCGTATAAAATTCAAATTATTTCAATTCTACTTGAATTTCTCCTTAAACGGCATCGATTGATAGGGAATACATCCGTAGTTAAGTAGTTTTCATGTTTCGGCCAAAACTTTGTAAATCTATTATAAGTACCCAGACAAAAAGAATTGTCTTGCATGTATAAATAGATCTATTAATCATTTTTTTAGGGAGATAGAAAGTTGGATAAAAATTAATCATTAGTCTACGAGAGTTTAACTTTATAAACAAATACTTTATTTTAATACATTATTTTTGTAAAAATGCTTATGTAAGATATCAACGTTTATGTAATGTGGATTGCTTATATATACTTAAGTAATTTATATTTTCATATTCAACACCCATTTCGTAATAATTTCATACGATCACAATTTTCACAGTAAGTAAAAAAAGCCATAACTATTTTTAATAATAAATTAAAAACATATTATATATAAAAAAATTAAAACGAAAATATACTTTTTTTTAAAAAAATTACTACAAATAAAAAATAAATAAGACACATTTTTGTAATAAAATAAATAATTTCAACATTTAATTTCTTTTAAAATTGAAAAAAAAAGATTTTAAATAAAAGTTGTATAAATAAAAAAATTTGTATAAAAACTCTTAAAAAAAACCGTATAAAACACAATTTAACAAATTAAACGCTAGGCATTTTTAAAATAACGATTTAAAAAAAAAAAAAGATTTAAAATAATTAAAATTTTTTAAAAACAATTTTTTTGTGTGTGTTTAAAATAAAATGAGATGCTGTTTTATATGCGTTTAAAATTTCTGCGTTTTTTTTTTCGGGGGCTTTTGTAGGATTTTAACATTCATAATGTGATTCCTGGTGCGGAGACGCCATTTGGGTTATTGATGATGTATTCGATGAGGAAGACGTTGTACTTCCGCTACTCATTGATAGAGAACTAGGATGATGTCCCTCGCCACCAGCATTGTTCGCAACAAACGAATATTCACGAGCGTTTGGTATTGCATCGACTACACATGCACTTAACGCTGATCTATTTAAATTCATTGGTGAGGCGTCGTACCATTCATTTGAGTCGACATCGTAACATTCAACGTATGCGATTGTTGTAGTGCCTGCCACACATAAATTCAAATTTTTAAAAATAAACACACAAAAATTGCCCCATAGGGAGAAGGTTATGATTAAAAATCAAATATTTCTGTGGTATGTTCGAAAAATCAACAATCAAGTCTAAAAATAGTTACAAATTATATCGAAAAGATCGAAACAAAGTTTCCAAATTTGTACGCAAATTAAAGAAAACGATCATGACCCAGAAGCAAGATATATTCGATCCATATAAATGAGAAATTATGTATATAAACAAAAGCTTATTTTTAAGAATTTATTTTTAATGAATCATTTTATTTTCAACTTTTTAGTAAAATGTCTCGGGAGTAAATGTCGTTCTCACGAGGTGGTGAAATTGAAAAATAATTTTTTTTAGTCTAATTTCCCCTTATTTCATATCGATTTCAGATGCCTTTTCTAGCTTGCCAAGCTAAAAATTTGGTATTTTTGGAGATTTCCTACAAAGGGAGGGTTTTAAACATATTTTTACCCTGATTTCCCCCTTTAATTGTATTGCGACGATTGCTAATAACGCGTGTTCCTAGCATGCATGGAAAAAAAGTTGGTACTTAGGAGTAAAGTTGGTACTTAGGCGTTAAGTATATGGTAGGAACTTAGGGTTAAAGTTACTAGTTTTCCTCAAAAAGTGGAGAAGTTGCTACAATGCAGGTATGCAGTAGTTAGGAGTAAATTTAATACTTAGAAGTTAAGTTTATAGTTGGTACTTGGGAGTAAAGTTGCCAGTAATCCCCAAATAGTTTAGGGGTATGCAGCATTGTTAACTTAGGAGTAAAGTTGGTATTAGTAGTAAAGTTGATAATTTTTCCTAAAAAGTGGGAAGGAATGCAGGTGTATTGAGTACTTAGAGGAAGAACATATGGTTGGTTCTTAGGTTTGCAGTTCATACTTAGGAGTAAAGTTGAAACTTTTCCCAAGAATTTGGGAGGTATACAAGTGCTGCTAATCAATTCAACTTGCAAGATTTGATTCACATTAACAAGACAAGTTAAATAAATGATTGAAATAAATATTTACCATTAAAACCACCAATAACAAAAATCATATCATCTAAAACCACTGTAGCGAAATTCGAACGTGGACTAAACATTTCTGTCACTTCAATCCATTCGGTTGATATACCCGGTGTATATTTTTCACCAGTTGATAAACGTGTAAAACCATTAAAACCACCTAGTGCATACAATGAATCACGGAATGCCACTAATGACACACCAGATCGGGCACAAGTCATTGTATGTATATACGTCCATTGATTCACTAATGGATCATACATTTCAGCTGAGCTTAATACTTCATGACCATTAAAGCCGCCAACAACATAAATCTAATTTTAATCATTTGTGGTTATTAATTTATAAAGAAAAACTCGAAAAATGACTGCTGCAACTAAAAACCTTCGTCGCTAAAAAATCCGAAAATATTTTCAATGCTGTTCTTAGATATTCTAGATTAAGTAAAGCCTAAGAAAACCAAAAATAACATTTATTTTATAATTGGATGACTAGTTTTCGAGATATGGCTTAAAATTTGTCCGAAATTCTTACCTTCGGATCAAATTTTAGACGATATCTCAAAAACCACCCTTCCAATCATTAAATGGATGTTATTTTTAAATCTGCAGGTCAAACTACACTTATAAACATAATTTTATCAAGATCGGAGACAAAAGTTTTTTTTTGGATTTTCCGTGATTTTCTTGAGGGGTAAAAAATGAAAAAATCGGACAAGGTTTTTTTCTCCGATTTTGATCAAATTATGTTTTGAAAGGTAATTTGACCTGTAAATTTCAAAAATAACATCCATTTAATGATTGGATAGTTAGTTTTCGAGATGTGGCCTGAAATCCGATTTGAAGGTCAATATTTCGGGTAAACTATATACCATATCTCGAACACTGGCCATTTAATTGTAAAATAAATGTTATTTTTGGTTTTTCCAGACCTTAATTTCTAAAAAACCTTCAAATAGCAAAAACATTTTTTTTTTTGTATATTTTGACGATTTTTCTAATTTTCATAGAATCATAAAAACCACGTTATTTTTGTCAATAAATGTCGTAAAATATAAACGATAAAAAAGATTATTTAAAACTGCTGTATCTGCATGTGGAGATTAACTTTTGGCTTAAAAATGCTATGCTAATTAAAGACGTTTCCTTTTTTATTAATATTTCACCTAAATATAATCCAATCAAAGCACCCAGTTCTTTTGCAGACTGTAATTTGTATACCTTTGAAAATACCAAAAAAAAGTAAATGTTTCAAAGCATTGGATTACTTCTACTGTATAGAGACTCTTTTAGTAATTAATCTTATCAAACCTAGCACTTTCCGATGTTTTTACTTGGTTGAGGATAGATCACGTTCACGTTTTAACCTACCTCTTAATGAATTACAAACATAACCTTAAAAATCATACTTTTTGTTGTAAAGTTGCGGCACTTGCATCCGAACGTTGTCTTTGCATTGGCGCAACTAATTCCCATTGATTTCTGGTTGGATCATAACGTTCGACGGAACTCATCCGATTTCTACCATTGTAGCCACCCATTGCGTATATTCGACCGTCTGTGAAGTTATATATAAATATATAATTTAACTTTTAGGACCAGCGCACACCGTAACATTTTCTGATCAGAAATTCTGATCAGAAATTGTGATGCTACTTCAGACAGAATTATATGTACGCGCACACTAAAAGATTTTCTGATTAGAAAATCTGATGTCTTATATAGAAATCTTACCGTGTGCGGGGTCTAATATAAGATACATGTTATTTATGTAGATAAGATTTTCCGATCAGAATTTCTGATCAGAAAATCTGATAGTGTGCGCTAGGCCTTAGAATTCGTTAAATTTTTAAATGTTTTAAATAGAAATGCTGGTTTACCTAAAACAACGACACTGACATAACATCGAGCATGATACATGCACGCTCGTTCTGACCATGTATGTGTGACTGGATTAAAACATCGAACTGTATTAAAATGTTCGGCTCCATCAAATCCACCAATCATATAAATTAATCCATGAAGCGACACCAAACCATGATATGCTCGGGCCACAATATCCGTACCACGTGATAATAGCCAACGATCTGCTCTAATATACGTTCAAAAAATTAAGAATAAGGGATTAGGATAACTTTACTACCAGAAATCGAAATATTATTACGCAACTCTTTTAACTATTCTATTTTGCTATGACATTAATATAAGGGTTTTACTTCCGTTTCTCAGACATGTACGTCTATAACAGAGGCCAGGCATATCCGTCGTTACTTCTTTCCCACCTAATCAATGGACTGTTTAATCAATTACATGTCCCGTTACTTATAATTTACCAACAGTCGCTGCTGGGATTCGAAACCGTAAACTGTCAACCTAACTAAACATTATCAGGCCTTAACGCCTTTACTCGCTGGGCTACTAAGCCAGTGCCATAACAACTATAAAAGAGTTTAAGGCATCGACTAAGGCTCCATTTACGATCTCAGAACTCACTGTGCTGGAAGATTTAAACATCTATAGGATTACATAGAAAAGTGTTCAAAGTGAGGGGAGAGGAAAAATAGAAAAGTCTTCATAATAGATAAGGAGACAAAAAACAGATCCATTAGGTCTACTGGATTCATAGTCCATCTTTTAAAAAAAATACAATTGTTTATTTCTTTAAAATAAACCACTTTTGTTTGAAATATTATTTCATAAACTGTTAAGTTTAGTCACAGCTATAGCTCATATAAATCTTTATAACTGTATTTAAACAATTAACACTGTTGCTTGTTATTTTCTCTTAACCCCATTATAATTCCTCCAAAAAAAAGGACCAAAATTCCTCCGTTTCTATACCTGGTACACAAAAATGTTTCAGACAAAAGTTGTTGAGGATAAAAAGGGAAGTTTATCCATTTAATTTATTTTGACTTTGAGATAAAATTTCAAGGACAGATAGTTTTTTTTTTTTTAAACCCTATTTTGAATTTTACGTCCAAATTTAATTTTTTACCTTTTTTTGATGACCTCACATAGGTCATTCGAAGGTGGATATCCCAAAAATTAACAAAAGCTTCTCAATTAAGATGTGAAAACTAACATCACTACTATTTTTGTCCTGAATCTAAACCGGTTTACGCATAGAAACGGAGATTTTTGGGTCCATCGATTAAAATGGATTACCTTGTATATACAGATAATAATATACTGAATAGAATTTGATAAAACAAACCTAGTATCATATGTTTCAACAAAATTTGTTGGACTACCGGCTGTCCAACCACCAATCGCAAATAATATTTCATATGGTACACGAGGTCGTGCCAATGGATGTGTTAGATCTGCATCGGAACCAGGACGTAGATTTAAATCGGTTAAAAATTGTGATACATTTTGTAACATACGACGACATTTCACATCATCATTAAATTGTTGCCATGTTAAAACTTTCTCACTAAAATATCCATAGCTCATTAAACCAAAGCGTACACAGTGCATTAATTTATATACATATTGTTTACGTTCAATAACGTTATATTCACACCTTTGAACAAAAATAATTGGGTTAACGAATTAATAATGTGAAAAAAAATGGTTAATATTAACCAAAATTACGCTGGATTTATGATAAGGGCACTCGAGGCTAGTACCCAGGGCAACAAATTTTTAGGGGCTGAAAAATTCCGAGAGGGAGAAAAGATATTTTCTCCGCGCTATGGAAAATGCTTTGAAAACTGTTATCATGTTAAAAACTTCCAATTATAATAAATAAAATAATTTTTTTCATTATCAAGAGTATGTTCAAAATTATAAATACGGCAGTTTCATCAACAAAATTGTGAACAAGTTTCAGTGATAAATGGTTAGTTAAAAATTATTTCAATTTATAATTTTTAAATTCCCTTATTGATTTCCAACCAATATGGAAGAAAGATGTTGATATAAAGATATAGGCGTTTTAATTCATTTCTAACCATGTAAGCCCACTTTTGAGCTATCGAATTGGGATTTGGGGTGTTGTAGAATATTCTAAGGTTTCGACCGATTGGTGAAAGGGCTACTTAAAAATTGTATTATATAGAAAATTTATTCATTTTATGTAAAATCCCGGTAGTGGGGCGGTGTTTTACAGAGTGCCCTTGGGATGACACTGAGGTTTAATCCGATTCTGGGAATTGCTATAGTATAGTCAGAGCATTTACAATGTTATAAATAATAAATATTAGTAGCAGTTATTAATGTACCCAAATTTGGAAAATATAGAAAAAGAAAAACTTCCCGGTCTGAATTTGATATTACGGTTAAATATGAAAATTTCTTATGTGTCATTCAAGTTATGGCAGGACAAGTACACGACAGAGACAAAAATTAATATTTATAATTTTCCCGAGTAAAAAACGACGTGATGTTATTTTTTTTGCTTATTCTTAAAAAATTTCTTCATACTCGCCAATATTTTTTTTTTCGTCTGTCGAGAGTTTATTGTGATCTAATAGCAAATAGGAGGGAGGTAAGTTTTATATGAATGGGAAAATACCGGTATTTAAACTTTAAAAATTATCTACAGCTTTTGCCTTCGCATGGAAGATCCGTTCAAATGTGAACAGTACATAGACTTACCAATCACGTACTGCATTAAAGACCATTTCTTCATTTCGTACATTTAATTCATCATCTTTTAAGATATCATATAATTCGTCAGATGATAATTGATAAAATTCATGGGATTCTCTTAGCACTTGCTTAAATTTATAACGTATATAACGTCTACCACGCTCTTCTAAATCATTACAAAAATAATGATTGGCAAAACGTAAAATACCCAAACAATTTGATGGTTGCATTTGATTTAACAAATAATGACAGCATAATTGTACAACACCTAACACTTCATAACGATCAGCTAATGGTAAAAGATATTGAACATTTTCTTCTGTTATATAACATTTTCCTGTGTATGCATAATCTAATATTAATGCAAACAATGCACCACCTAAATGAAAGCATAAATAGAAATATTTTGTTAGTCTGTGGTTTTCTATTTACATTTTGTTTGTCTATGGTATCGTATTACCGGGTATAATAAAAAATAAAAAAACATGTTAAATTTTAGAAGAGTATTAGGCTTTAATTAGCGAATGGCGAATACATCTTTTGAAACGATAAAGTTCAGATTTGGATGGAAAATTCTCAATCAATATCTTAATCTTAATTAATTTTTATCTTAATCAATCAATAATAGTATTCGGTGCGGACTACCTGGTTTCAAATTACACCTACAAGACGTTGAGCTTTGTGGGGAAACATAAAAATAAATTAAATTTTTTTTGGATTGTTAGAAGTGTGAAATTTGGGCCGTTTTCAAAAAACTCACCAACAATCATTGAGAATTTTATAGAGGATTAATTTTGCTTTTAAATTGCTATCATTTTTCAAATTGTTCTAGTCATCTCCCCAAAATTTATGTTATGCTTGGAAATGCCCTGTCTTTGCAATAATATTTTCAAAATAGATATCTAGACTTCTAGGTCGTCATAGGAAATTCATGTCGATATAAATCGTAAGACAAATAATATTATTTTTAAAAAGAGAGAAATAATACATTTATAACAATATAAAATGAAATTAAACATGGTTCCCCTTAAACATACCCATTATTCGTAAAAATTACAATTGAACATAAATCTATCAAAATGGCATCTGTATACTTACCAGCATCGATTGCCAAATCTGTTAGTTCAGGTAAATCACGATTCAAAGAATTTGTAAATAATGCTTTAAAATATGGACTAACAGCTGATAAAATCGCTCGATGTATATGAAATACCCATGAATCACGACATTTTATCGTTCCATCACATAACTGTTTATTTTGCCGTAATTCAGACCAAACGGCGGGAAATTCAAGTACACCTCTGTTAACTGGATAGCATACACATTTACGTACGCGTCTATTTAAACTATAACTATTGTGTGATGAGAATGCGAGTGAACGTTTTTTAGTACCACGTAATTTTGTTTTCGATGTACATGTAGATGAATTATTGACTGGTGAATTTTGATTATTTGATGTAGAACCACTTGTTGAATTATTATTGTTGCGTGCATTACGTGTTGAGACTTTACTGCGCAGTCTCATAGTAAATTCCATACTTGCTTACTTATTTTAGAAAACATAAATTTTTTCGACCACAAAAATTTCTATTTCGGTGTTTTGGTTTCGGTTTTTTTACTTTTCTAGTTGTTTTTGTTGTTGTAGTTGGTAATCGGAGAGAGTTTATGTGAGAGTTTAAAATTAAAATAATGTTTATCTTTTAGTTTTTATACGATTAAAAGCTGTCACAAGGACAGTAATAATGTTTTGTTGTCTATTGCAATTCAATTTTCAGTTGTTTGTGTGTTTTTTTCTTGGTAAAGTTTTTAATTTTTCATTTACCCGGCAACCAATTCAAAATTATTATTTATGTTTTTTTTAATTGTGAATTTAAAAATACAATAAAAAGATTTTTTATAAAGTTAGTTAATTTTATTTGAATTGAAAAATTTAAACAGTAATCGGTGCATTTGAATATAATTTTCACTCCTGTTTTTAGATTTCGTCAAAAATGGTAGAAAAATTTGTACATGGGATTTTGAAGTTGCTAATTACAAATTTAAAATTCGTATACGCTACACAGATTGTGCATTAAAATGCGTTTTATCGTGAATAGAGTTTAGTTAATTTATTGGATAAAATAAAATTTGTGATTCGGTAAAAAATCTAAAAATTGCGAAGAAATCCAAAAAATGTTTGTTGTTAAGTTTTTTAGGGTGATTAAGGTCTAAAGAAGCCAAAAATAACAATAATTTTATGAATGGATGACCAGTGTTTTCAAGATGTCGTTTAAAAATTCCCAAGAAATCCAAAATTTTGTTGTTGTTTTTTTTTTTAGTTTTTATGAGTAATTAAGGTCCAGGGAAGTCAAAAATAATAATTTTATGATTGGATAGCCAGCTTTGGATTTCAGACAATATTTCAAAAACTACGCATCCAGGTCAAACTTGAAAACATACTTAGAGTCAAAATTGAGTTCTCAATGGTTCTTTGCCGATCGATCGCAATGCTCTATTCAATTTTTGATATATCTATTCTCTCTTTCGAATAGTCTCATTTTGTTTTCAACTAAATGCTTATCCTTTACCCGAGTCGTATAGCAAGTTTGGTTTCCAAATAAATATAAAAATTGGGTTTTTTTTTGCATATTTCTAACTTGTTAAAATAACAGCTCCTATGAATTCATATCAACTAGTCATAGTAGTGTGATCTTTCAATGAACGACTTCATGAAATCTATGATAGCATTCGATAATTTTTCAATCACCAAATATCATTATTTACAGCTCCTAGTAATCGGACTCTTTTATTACATGGGATTATCTATCCACAGCTGTTAGAAGCCGACTTTTATGTAAAATCTTTCAATTTTCGACCACAAATATCTCAAAAAATACTTATCCAAATGTTATAAAATTTGGTATGCATAATATTGACTTCTAAACTTAGAAATACAAATTTCATAACATTTAGATTAGTATTTTTCGAGATATTTTTGCGCGAAAATTGAAAGAAATACAATGTGTATTACATTTAATTGAAATCATCAGCTTATTAAAAGCACATGCCTGACATAAAGGAGTGTGCTTCCAACAGCTGTTGATAATCCCTCTTATCTAGACATTTGCCCGTCCGTCGCTTTAACCATATAATTATGTAAAAGTTAATTTACGAAAATTGGATTTACTTGAAGTTTGCTTTTACAAAACATTAATAATTTCCTGCTGTGACACAGTGACAAGAATAAATTAAACCCAATTTGAAGATTGAAAAATAGCCACGTGATACATGTTGTGATATCAAAATAAGAGTTATCAATTAACATGTAAAATCCATTAATGATAAAATAAAAGTCCATATAAACAATTTTTGTAGACATCACATTTAAAACCAAGCCTATTACCTTAAAAACGCTATGGATAAAAAACTCATATAACCTCCATATATATATATATATACACATTTTTATACGATCGTTATACATAATTAGTCAGAGTATATAATTTTAATCTTAATTTTATAACGCTAGGAAATATTGACCCCACAAACAAAATTTTGGTATAGGTGTTCATAGAAACATCTATTTAGTCCATTTCCGACTGTCCATCATCACGATAACTCGAAAGAAAAAGAGACAGGGAATTGCAATTTTGGTAACGTATTCTAAACATGAAAAGTTTAAGTTAAAATAGATGAAAACTTAGTTTAAGTTCAAGACTCAACATTTAAACTATAAAAGATAGAAAAAAAGTTAAAATACAGAAAATGTTTCTTTTTTTTAAACAGACAACTTTTGTTTGTTACATTTTTTCGTAAAATGTTTGAGTCCTCCAAAATGTAAGCTCTAATTTAGCTAATAAACACATATACGTAATAACAATACATATTATTATTATTCATGTATACATATATAAATCTATAGACTAGATATTTATAGCATTTTATCAATGCTAATTGAAAATAGCCCAAAAAATGAAATTAAATTATATGTCGAGTATTTAAACAATTCACTCTGTTGGTTGATATCTTGACTTGTTTTGTATACAATAATGTAAGTTAGGCACGTACTATATGGTAAAAAGGTCACCCAGGCAGACGTTAGCCTAGGGAAAGTCAAAGAATGGCAGACCCAATTATATCAGTTACCTAATTCCAATAGTGATATTTATATTTTTTATTGATCTTTCCATTACAATAACAAATAGGAATTTCGGTCAATTTAAAGCTTGGAGACAATTTTACGGGGTTTTCTAAAAAGAAAACGTCTAACTTTTTCGAATTTTCAGACACAATTTTCGAAGAGAATGATGTGTCACACTAATCATAACGTGGTCACATAATGATAATGATTCTGATCCGCAAAAACACATAGAGTCTACGGATCATAAATAAATTATAAATTGCCTCCACATTGCAGCATGTATATAGACGTAGAAAAAAATCACATACAAGTACAAGGGTCGTTAGAAACTGCACTTCACATTTGTTGAATTCAAAACAAGAAATGTGTACGTCGATATACAGTTTTTGTTAACGATTAAAATACCCTTCATTCATATATTAGTGTACGACGCGTCGTTTGTAGGCGGCGTCACTTCTAGTACGAAACGGGGGTTGCATAATATACACTATTGAAAAATTGTTAACACAAATATTTATATATACACCAGCTGAGTTAATAGTAATTGTACTACTTTCACCGAAGTACCGACCGTGGAGTGAACCCAACATAGTAATGTAATATCGTTACAACAGAGAGCCTATTGGTGGGTGCGGTTCAAACGAATTTAACCGAATTCACATTTACAACAACAATAATAATTATTGGAGACCGGTCACCGGTATACACAAATACCGGTTAACAATTATTTTGGATTTTTTTATTGATATCTCTCCGCGTGATTACTTCGTGATTTCATTTGAAATAAAATGTTTAGTAAATATTTTTGCTGATAAGACAAATAAATATTTATTAGTTTTCAAAATAATTGTTAATTTTGTGTGTTATTGAGATTACTCAGTGTATTTGAACTCTCATATTGTAGTGAATATATTAGTATTATGGATTTAAAAGGTAAAGTAGCGATTGTTACTGGTGGAGCGTCTGGAATTGGAAAGGAATTTTGTATTGAATTATTACGAGCCGGTTGTAAGGTATGTTTTAAATTGTATTCTCGATAAAGTGTTTTTTTTTTTGTGTCTTGTATATAATAAAAAGGTTATTAATTCTAAAACACTTTAACCAATCAGATTGCATTAATTTTGGTAGAAGAAAAATAATTTATCTTATAATAATACAATCATCATGCGAATTTACCTTTAGTCTGCAGAAATTCTAGTAATCTGATTGGTTAATGCAATTTTCTACTTTAGCATAGATGTCACTATATTATTTAACTGTTTTCACAGAACTAAAAAAAATCCAAAATCGCCTTTCAAAGTCCAAAATCACTATTAGAAGTTTAAGTTATATAAAAATTCTATTATTTAAACATAGGCAACGTATTTTACATAAATTTTGAAATTCTTACATAAACTTTTTTATGAAAAACAAGTAAAGAGAATTAATAATGTTAATTTATAATATATACTGATGAGAATCAATTTATAATTATTAATATTTATAAAATGCGTCAAATGCGTACTTCATATAGGTATGAAAAATTTGTAATATAATTAAATATATATTAAAATAATGTATGTGTTAATTTGCTGAATTTGAGTTTGGATTGTAGGAAATGTTATTAGTTTATGAAAAAACTTTTCAAAGAAGAGTCTTTTATAGTTAAAAAATTGTGACTCATGTATCCATTGGACGTAATAGATAAATTATGCTCATTCATGAAGTTAAACTAACTTTTTACGTCTAAAATACTGCTGAAATATTCATGAAAATATATTGATTGTCAATTTTTTTTCTAGGTCTCAATATGTGATATCAATGCAGAAGCTGGTGATGAATTAGCTGACGAATTATGTGCGAAATTCGGTAAAGATCAAGTGTTATATTGTCAATGTGATGTGACCGATTATCCACAATTCGAAGAGGCATTTCAAACAACTATAGCAGCTTTGGGTGGCATTGACATTTTAATAAATAATGCTGGAATTATGAATGATCGATTTTGGGAATTAGAAGTTGATATTAATTTGGTAAGAGTCATAATAATAAAAGCCACCCTTAAAAGTCTGAGACCCAAACATACTGTTTATTCTAATTCAATAACAAAAATTAATAAATATTGCTCCCGAAAAAAGCGGCTTCTCGAAGGGTTACTTTAAATCCCTTTTTTTTTAAAGTTTTGATTAAAAAATTTTTTTTCTAGAATGGTGTAATACGTGGACTATTATTAGCATTCCGTTTCATGGGTAAAGACCGTGGTGGTCGAGGAGGTATCGTTGTGAATATTGGCTCAAATTTAAGTGTACGTCATTATGTATCAATTCCAATCTATACCGCAACCAAACATGCTTTGGTTGGATTAACACGTTCGTATGGGGTAAGTTTCACATCATTCAAAATAGGGGTGAAATTAACGTTCGTTTTAACTAATACCAGGTGATCGTATTTCATTTGAAGGGGGAATATACGTAATGATTTTAAAAAAACTCAATTCTCTTACTTTTGTTTTTAATAATAATAATTTAAGAAAATATTAATGAATTAACAAGTAAAGATAACAACTAACAGGGCTAATTGTTTAGATACTCATCATATGGTAAAGTAATTTTATAAGCATTCATAAAATACTCTAAATTTCCAGTCTATACAGTTTCAAATCTTATATGTGTGTTAATTAGCTAAGTTTGAGTTAAAATTATGACGAATCCAAACATTTTACTAAATGTTTCAAACAAAAGTGATTTGTTTTTAGAAAACAAACATTTTTTTGGCTCTGAATGTTTCTTCTATCTATTGTGCCTAAGAATTGATATCATATTATACGTGCGCCTAAGAACCGATATCATATTTTGATTAAATTTCGATTTTTTGCCCCAATTTCCTTGATCAAACATATTGTGTATTTTATAAATACGCATTTCGACTATAAAATAGTCATCTTCAGTATGAATTAGCTTGTCGTAATGATTCTCTGAGGAGATGTTACTCGTTGCTAATTTAGTTTGACGGTTTGCGCCGTGCATATTTATAAAATACAAAATATTTTTGATCTAGGTAATTTGGGCAAAAAATCGAAATTGATTCGAAAAATCCTAGAGTTTTCTCTTTAATAATACTTAAATTATATTTTGAATCGATAAAATGCATTTATTATTTTTTAATTTCCAGGATTCGTATCATGTCAATTTAACTGGTGTGAAAGTTTTTGCCCTATGTCCAGGTGTAACTGATACAAGTTTGGTTAAAGATGTAAAAAAACAATTATTATCCACAGAATATGAACACGCATGGAAAAAAGATACAGCAAATAATGTGTCACAACCGTAAGTAAACCTAATTTTTCTTAACCTAATTTATATGATTGAAAAAAAGCTGTTAAAAAACTGTGGCATATTAAGAACGAAAATTTGTAGACGAAAATTGTAAAAGGCTAGAAAGATTGCTCTTTCAGCTTTCTGAGGCAACTCGTGCTGCGACCGCTTAACTAGAATTGATAGAGATCAAAAACTTTAAATTCGTTACTGAAATTTATTATATTTTTTCAATGATATGAATTCAAACCAAAACGACAAGCAACGAGTTACGAACTGATTGAAGAACCACATTCTAGTGAACTATATGAGATTGTTCAGTTTTGAATCATAATGTTCGCTTGTAGTCATCAACCGTCGCTTTGGTGCGAAGTTGTCATAAAGCATGGAGGATAGAAAAACGAAGGAGAACCATCTTGTATAGGGGGAAAAGTTGAAAAAGTGTCCACCTGTAAAGCGATTATACACCGATTGAAGTGTAATTTGATACACGAAGTAATAAACGAAGATAAACGAAGTTTTTAAAATCTTTCCACTTGCTACTCTGGTTTTATGGTTAAGTACTTTTTAATAAATTCAGATGATTCTACGTCGTTTTCTATCCTCTATGTCATAAAGAGAATAAATCGGACGTAACCGCACATTTGATTTGTTTTAGGCCAGAACATGTAGCACGCAGTTTAATTCACCTACTACAAAAAGCATCAAGCGGTTCCGTATGGCTGGTAGAACGTGGTTTACAACCCAAAGAAATTCCACCAAGTCCATATTAAAATTCCAATTTTTTTTAACTGTCACTTTTCATGTTAAACATAACCTCAATCTTTCAGTTAGTAGGTATTTAAAACAAAAAAACCTACATATCATTCAGAAGCGTGTCAAAGAATCCTTACCAGAAATTTCGAGGCATCCTATCACACAAGATACGCCAATGATCAATCCTGTGAAATACACTTCCATGTTCAAATTACTCTTCCAAAATACAAAATAATAATCAAGTCTTAAGTTAGACTTCACAAAAAAGACCATTCTCATCCTAGTTTGTAATTTTTCTATTTCTGATATTTATCAGTTTTTTATTTTTTAAATACACAAAATTAGCCTATTTATAATTTTCAGAAATGATATTCCATATTGGTAAATTCTGAAAATTAGAGTCGGATTATTGGTGGACGGCTAATATCCTTTATTTATAATAATTATCATAATATAAAATCTAAAAGACGCTTTTGTACGTACATTTAAAATGCGTGATTGTTTATCGTTAATAGCTTGGCTATATTAATTAATAAAATTAATTAATGATATATTAATTATTAATTAATCCGTATAGGTACTTATTCAATTGAAGATAATTTAAATATAAAATTGCCTAATAAAATAAAACCAAATCAGTCCCGAATTTAAAATACAATGAAGGAAAACTCAAATAAAACCATCCCAACGTCGGATGAAGACCCAGGCGACGCTTAAGTCGAAAATGAATTTAAGATATAACATTAAATTTAAAGGAGCAAAATTTTAGAGTTGGTTTTCTATTAAATTCTAATATCGGTAATTTGAAAACAGGCCAATAGGAGGCCTGGATGAGTTTCAGTTAGCAATCAGATTTATGGCTCACCAACAAAAAGCATTACTCCCAACACCACACGGACGCTAACATCACTGGTTTTACAGGGGAACGTTAAGCAAAAATTTTCGGTCTAATAAAATTATTTAAAAAATTTAGATTACAAAGTTTATTTGAATACGTACCTGTCTAAATTTTAATGTTAAAAAAATACACATTTTTTTGTAATTTTTAAATGAAAATTTTTATAAAATATTAAATTGTTTGGGCTTGATGCAAAAAAAAAAATATAAAAAATTATTAAGTGTTAGCTTTTTTCATAAAAAAATAAATAAAAAAACAAAAATTGAAGAAAAAAATTTTTTATACAATTTATTATACTATTTAATATCTTCTTCTATCTAATTATATTTATATATTTATCTATCTCTCTTGTAATAAATTATTATTAAATAGAATAATAATATTAATAAAAATCGAATCAAAAATTTTTAATAAAATCATTTAGCGAACAAATTTATTTTTCTAAAATACCTTTTCACCTTTTTCAGTTTTTTTATAAAGGCAAAAAATAAAATCTTTTTTATTACTTCTTTTATCAATCTATCAACTCAAAAACATGTTTTCGATAATATCAATAGCCGATTTATTTAGGACGGGATAATTTTAGCGGACATGTTTTCAGGGCGTCAAAATTTGAAAGGCGAGAGAAATAAATTTATCTTTGAATTTAAATTATAGGTTATATAATATAATTTATTAGAATTTTATCTATAAAACTTTATTTAAAATTAGATATCTAATTTCAATAATCATTACCCCCCAAGCAAAAAAGGCACCATAAAACGAGACCTATGGCAGCACCAATTCTAAATCCGCCACTGGATAATATTCAGATAAAATACACGATAAATTCTATTAAAAATAATTTATTTATTACTTAAAATTAAAATACAAAATTATAAAATAAATTTAAAATTCAGTTTTTGGACGTTTATCAACCCATGCCTTAATTTTTGGGATTGCCAATACATTATCACGTACTTTTTTCAAATTTTGATATTTATCAATTGATGTCGCCAAAGCTTTTTCAATCAATTCAATATAGGCAAAAAAATATAAATCAGCCCATGATAATTTTCCATTTGCCAAATAACCACTGGCAGCCGATGTGTTCAATCTTTCAAGATAAAATGGTAAAGTTGTTTTCTGAGCTTCTTCGAGATTCTTCTTTACTACTTCTGGATCAGGACCCCATAAAGCTGGATATAATTCTGTGAAAAAGTAAAATATAAATCAGTCAACATTAGAGGTTAATTGAATTTTGTTTGAAAATAATTCTGGCGATATTTATCCACTTTTTTTTTCGACTGGTGTAACGTCGAAAAGTAATGTTTGTTAAAATCGACATTAAGGGGAAATAGAAGAATAAAAGAGACATCCGAAATTATCCAAATGTTTCCTAATATAAATGTCCTATTCAACTTCTCTAGGATTTAACAGGAAATTTCAATGAAAAAATCATTTCCTATTAAAAAAATGGTTTCGTAGAAAACCATATCAAATTTTGTAATAACCTTATTTTGAAATACAAAAATTACAAGGAGGAAAGATTTTAATCCCCAACTAACCCCCGTTTGCACGGCTTTGGTTACTGGCTTTATAATACTTAAATTCAATTGTATATTCGCACGACGGACACTCTTCAGATTTGTCTCATGAAATATTTAGAGCCAATGCCTATACTGTAAATAAAAAAATGTGTGTGTACTTATGTACGCGCGTCAGATGTTATACTTCTTTGGCATCATCAAAAATCAATTTTTAATTGCATGCAAATAATCAATTACAATAAAATAAAAAAAAGACTGGAGAAGGATAGTCAACACAGTCAATAAAACTCAGTTTAAATATGAAAAATTAAATAAATAAATATATATTTTCTTTTATTAAGTGTAGCTTATATCATAATAGCAGCTTCAACCTGTGAATTTTGTGTGACGGTGATGCGCGCGCATCTTAAAATTTCACTCTCATCATTTTTTTATAACGCGTCTAAAGAAGTATGACTTCAAAAAGACTGTTTACTTACTTGTTTTGAGATCACTTATTGTATCCACAATAATGTCAGCTTGTAAAGCTTCCCAATCATTATCACCAATCAATTTATATTGTTTTGCTAAATATCGGGCAATTGCAACATGTTGATAAACCGGTTTTTTCCCTTCAATTTCTAATATAGGCATTACTCCAAACGGTGTACTTGGTTTTAATTTTTGCCATTCTTCGCCACCATATTCCAAACGAACATCTTCAAATTCTTGTCCACCATACGATAATAATAGACGACATGGTTCAGCCAAACCACGGAAATCGAAATAGGTTAATTTATAAGCCGGCATTTTTATTAAAAATCCTGATGAACTGTACCAATGTAATTGCAACACTTAAACTGAATTTAGCACACTATTAATGTTTGGTTCGCGTTTAACTATTTATAATTATTTCAATTTAAAATTAATTGGTGTATAGTGGTGATCGAAATTTAAAGTTTTTTGGTGGTTCAGTAGTAATTAGTTGAAGGATATTTTTTCCGACATATTTATACCTAATGTCAGGCGATATTTCAGAAACAAGTTATCTCTAATCCGCAATGTCGTCGTCTTAAGTATCAAGCAGAAATTACCTTCACTTAAAACTCATACTTTAATGAGGAGAAATGAAATTTTTTCAAAGAAAAATCAATAAAATATTTTAATTGAAAATAAATTTTTCAAAGCAAGCTTTTTTTACCAAATTTTAATTTTAATAAAATGAGAATGATAATTTCATCGAAGTACTTAAAAGTAACGCGAAATAAGTTAATTTTATTCCAATACAACGGAAATGTTTTAAAACTTTGTTTTTAATATGCTCAGAAATTTAAACAATTGAATATTGTTTAAATTTCTGAGCGACGTTGTCAATTCATCCCTTTTTTAATTATTCATAATTTATTCTTCTAATAAATATTAATTTTTCATTAAGATGGTAATCATTCAAGGTAAAAAATTAATTTGAAAAAAAAAATAGTGCGTGGAGCCCCTTCGCGCGGAAGAAGTGAAACTTCGTAATGTGGAAATAAAAATAGGAGAATCACTAGCTTAAAACTTAATATTGCAATTTTATGTTCATTCAATGGAAAATTTCATTTAAAAATAAAGAGCATTTTATTTCACCTACAGGCGACATAGCATTAACAGTTTGTTTAAACCCTTCTCTACACTTGAATCAAGGACAGAATGATTATATTAAATAAAGTATTGCCATTTTATGAGATAAAAACATTATTTGTTTTATTTAAAAATCATTCTTTATGAGAATAATATAAATTGTGTTTTTTTGATGAATGACTTGCAAAAAAAATTACAATTTTACGAAAATAATTGATGAGTAATTAGTTGTATCTATATTTCATAAATATTACATATTATTGCACATTTTTGGGAATATATTTAAACCTTATTGATAAACTAACATGGAAATATTATTAATTATTAAAATAATTAATTGCAAGCATAATTATTGGATCGGAAATTTACTCGAGCGCATTCGATTAAGATATGGGAGATACCTTACACCTTGTTGAGTATCCCCACCAAATCTTACCCCCCTATAGGGTAGCCGATCAAAAGAGTACAAAAAACCATTATTGGATTTAATCGAGTGGGACAGATTAAGATATGATAGGTTAATTGCGTGCTGAAAACCGGACATTTTACCAATCTGATGATTTGAGCATGGCGCAAGAGAATAGGAGGATCATAAACTTGCACACACCACCTGGACATTCTTGAGAGTGATTGAAATTTTATCTTATTTTCAAGGGAATAAATCAAAGCTGGCAGGGAAAATATTATCTGACGATTTAAAAAAGGAGTGGGAGGGATCATAAACCTGGAATATAACAACCACCTGGACATTCTAGAGCGTTGTCGATTTTTTTTTCTTCTAAAGGTAATAATTTAAGGATAACAGAAAAAATAGAATATAATGACTTTAAGCGTGATTTAAGGAGATGGAAGGGTCACACACTGGCAATCAAAAAACGTCAACTAAAAAACAGAATAATCGACAGATTAAGGAGCAGCACGATCAAGATATCAAGCTCAACCCCCTATATGAAAATTTGACGCGCTCGAATCGCTTCAAAGTGTCGATTTTTTTTTTCAGTTTTCAACAGCTTCCACTAGTTTGCGTCACATCCGAATTGTCAGTTTATTAAATGGGAGCTTCGTTTAGGTTCACTTGATATCTGAATGCCTTTTATTTCAGCCCATAAATACACTAAGCTATACCCAGCATAATGTGGCACTTAATATCTAAAATTAAATATTTTATGAAAATTTTAATATTAAATTCATAATTAGCGACCTCAAAATTCCCTGCAGATAAAAATTTGTCACATCTTTTTTGATAGAATCTATAAAATGCATTTAATACAAAATTAATAAAGGATAGCAAAATATAATTGTAACAATAGGATGTTTACATTATATAGGTTTATATTTTTATCATTAATGTAGCTAATTACTTAGAAATGCAAATAATTTATTGTTAATTATGTAAATATTTTCATAATTATTATTATTATTATACATATTATTTAAATTACTTTTGGAATCATTTATTTTTGCATTCCTTGCCAACAAAATTTTTCGATATAAAATAATTTTAAATATTGAACACTGAAAATTAGAAAAAAATTTCTAAAAATACTTACTACCATTTTTTATGCAAACTAGAAAGATGTGTTTTTTTTTTTAGTAAAATCGTAATGGATTGTACAAAAACGGTTATTTTTAAAACCAGGTCCTTTAGTCAAAAATACCAACTTTTATTCTATGTAAACGAGGAAGTCAGGGTTTTTTGCAATCGATGTGAAATAATATGATCTGGGCGAAAAGCGAACATTTGTTTTCTTTTAAATCTGTTCCTCTTTCTTACAACCAAGAAAGTTTGGGTTTTTTCTCTATTTGTGTAAAATCTACTCACAGAACAAGTTTATTTATTATGGGCTAAGAGTCAAAGCCCACCAGACCTATATCAGAGAATAGAAGCTGTATTTATGGGAGAACAATTATTAGGGGATATTAATTTCGAGAGTTTCTTCCTTTCAGGGATGGAGTGAAAAAATTAAAGTATTACTAATAATTTGATCCGTAGCCAAATATCTCCAATGTCACTAATAATCTCACGCGGGATGTTATTTCTTCCTGAAAATTGGTATTATATTTTTTATCATAGGGGAGATTTTTCCAAGTACTGAAAATCCTCTTTACTCATTCTTGGGAAATTTCTATTCAAATTAAATTTCTTGATCATCGACATTTAGCTAGGTCTCTTCTCCAATATTGTATTTCCTTTTACGAATCAATTCAATCCTTTATTCATTGTTTTTTTAAACAATACATAATTGTACAGAATATGTAAAAAAAAGTTTGGGCATATGAATAGACTTTATAAGAAACTATCCCAGTATTCACTTTATGCTAACCAAATGAAATACCATCGGTAAGAATTGCCGGCACCCGATACTAATGATCAAATGCCTCCCGAATATCACTGAGGCAGTGATTCGTTTCAGAATGTGGAATACACTATTCAAAGCGATTACAAAATTAGCAGCTGCTCCAACTGTTTGTAAGTGAAATGATGTTCCATACTGAAATTTCCTAAATGGAATTACTTTAGACAATCTACGATGTCGACTACAAAATTCCGTATGCGACAAAATTTTGGGCCACATGGTCGAACGCCTACGCAACATTAGGAAATAAGTATCAAGTAACATGTCGTATAGTGTTGCGTCAGGGAAATTCCGCCTTAAAATTTATTATTTATGCACTTGTAAAGCATCCACGCCGTCGTATGATAGAGTATTCTAAAGGAGGGTACAGACGACCAAAAGATCTGGATTCAAGGGACACAACTGTGGTTCTCTTCTTATTTTTATCTTATCTTGTAAAAGAAAAACCATTTTCAATTGAAATAAAACAAATATGATAACGTAATAAAATATATTTATTATTAAAAATAATACATAAGGTGTATACTTCTTGTAATCAGTACGCTAAACAACTGATAACACAGATGAAGCTAAAATATATACGGATAAAAAAATATTATGATTAAATGAGTTTATTGATGTCGTTGCAACACAGATTCAATCCGGGCGGCGACGTTATACATATTCGAAATTTTTTTTTCTTGAATATTCCATTCTTGATTCCAATTTAGATAGTTTTTGGACGTTTGTTGACCCAATCTTTAATTTGTGGTACTTCTAAAACATTCTTCTTCACTTGTTGTAAATTTGGATATTTTTCAGTAATATCGAATCGTGCCATTATATTCACATAGTCTAATAATCCGACAAAGACTATATCAGCCCATGAAAGTTTACCATTTGCCAAATATCCATTATTTTCTTTGGCAATGGCATCTAATCTTGGCAAATAATATGGTAAAGTTTCCTTAACAACTGTTTCGTATTTGATTTCTTTAAGTTTTTCATCGGCTTCATAATGAGCTTGTCCAATTTCTGTAAAAGAAAAAGCAAATATTTGCTAAACAAGATTTTCAGTCTTGTATGTGACTAAAAATAAAATAAAATTGCCTGGTCTCAAAATATCATTTGTCCCCGAGTAATAATTTTACGGGCAAATTAACTTTAAAAAAATAAGAATAACAACAACCCAATTATTATGGCCTAGGGACACGATGAACTGTAGCAATGCATCGTTTTGTGGTAATGGCGGATTAAAGGCAAATGTGGTCAGCAATTCGCCTAGATTTTTCACCAATACTTTCCCTGATTTCACCCAGCTCGAGATCTTCAATATGGTAGGGCTTGCACGAAAATTTCACTGCACTGGAAATTTACGTAAATTAACTTGTTCCGTCAAAAGCACATTAGATACGAAGCCACATAACTTCTGATTGTCACTTTTACTTACTCATTCTTAAGTCGTTAAATGTATCTACAACAATATCAATTTGTAAATTTTCCCAATCATCATTACCGGCTAATCCAAACTGTTTAGCCAAATAACGACAGATTGCAGTAGATTGATGTAATTGTTTGCCATCAATTTCCAAAACTGGCATCTGACCAAATGGCATTGCTGAAAAAAAAAAGGGGGACATCAATTAAAGATAATGATTTACGAATTTTCATTATTGAAATCTCTAAAAAGCTTACGGGAAACGAACTGCGCCTTCTTGACATCCCGGTAGGGAAGTAATAATAATTCTGTTTCGCCGCTCTTTAAATATAATCTTACAGCAATCCTTTGTCTCCGATTGGAGGATATTTTTAGAAAGGATTTCCCAAAAGAAAATCTTTTGGGGCAGTAAACTTTATATTTATCCTTTATACGAGAAATCCAATGCATTTTGTTTGATTAAAAAAATAAATAAATAAATAAATATGACCAGTTAAAGAAAATTCTGTGACGCGTCGCAACAGATTTTTTTAATTGAAGAAATTTTTAAAAGCAAATTAAATTGTAGGGAAAAATTGAATAAAATTAAAAAAAAATACTACTTACATGGTTTTAATTCTGGCCAGTTTTCTTTTTCGACACGATTATCAACAAAATCAGCTTTACCATATGAAAGCAACATTCGAATTGGTTCACCCAATGCGGTAATATTGAAGTATGATAATTTATAGCTTGGCATTGTTGCTTATTTAGTAATCTATAATAAAAGTTAAAAAAAAAAAAATTATATAGTAGTTGTTAATCGCACTGATTGTTAACTTATACTGAATAATAAATTAATGATCTATACAAGTATATATACGTTGGTTGTGATGATGACTCAAGTCATTGAGTTGAATATTTTAATCGAATCATGATAATTATTAAGTATTTACTATCACTTTGATTAAAAATCGTATCGTCATTCTAACTATTTCCAAAAAATATCTGTTGTTTCATTTCATTGATTAATATCCAAATCATATACACTTCTAATAATAATAAAAGAGGTATTACAGCCGCATCCCTTGTACATAGACCCTTTGGTCTTCAGTACCCTTTTCTAAGAACACTCCATCACCTGGCGGCAAAGATGCCTTCTAGCTCAAAATGCAATGAAAAACCTTCCAAAGCGGATAAAGCTACAGAATCCTCTCGAGACTAGAAGCCACGCAAAATGCTCTCGATTTTTCCACCAAGATTGTTTCCATAATTGATACCCATATCCATCTAAAAATTTGTATATAGCTTAAAGGGTTAGGTAGGTTTGAAAATTTAAAAAAATCGAATTTTTTTAATCTTATTCAAATATATACAATATGTTTAAAATATTCTCCCAAAATTTAAATCAATCCGAGTAAAATTCTAAGAGATAGACCCTTCGGAACTTCCTTTCACCAGTACGTCGGCATTTTAACTTAAAACTTTAAACGCGTTTTTCTCAAAACTCCATTTTTGAAGTCGGTGGACGGTGGATACGAAAAGTTATGGACCGATTTTGTTCAAATTTTGCACCCATATTTAAAATGACATTATCTAATGATTGAACGAAGGAATTTTTTTTTTGTTTGGAATACAACTAATTTTTTTGAGCCCATAAATGGAGAATATTTTCGCCAAAAATAAGATTTTTTGTTCAAAGTCTGTGAAAAATTCAAATTTTAATTTTTTTTTACTTCGTTCAAATACTAGATTTAAACATGTACTATCGAAATATTTTTGATTTTTTAATTTTGGATGACGCAATAATGAGTTATGCTATCCACAGCGAGGGCAGTTTTTTTTTTTTTTTTTTGAGACGTCCAGGGAGATGAGGTTCCAACGGCTAAATTTTCAGAATTTTTTTATAAAAATTTCACAAAACATTGTTTACATATGTATCTTTGATATGCCACATTATATAAATAAAATATATGATTGTATATATTTGAAAAAAAAAAACCGTAAAAATACCCTTTTTTTGAACCTCTGAAACCTACCTAACCTCTTAATAAGAGAGAAATCACAGCCGCATCCCTTGTACCTAGATCCTATGGTCCTCTGTACCCTTCTTAAGAACACTCCATCACCTGGCGGCAAAGATGCCTTGTAACTCAAAGTGCAATTAAAAAACCTTGCAAAGCAGAGATGAAGCTACAGAATCCTATTGAGACTAGTAGCCACACAAAATGCTCACGATTTTTCCATTGGGATCGTTCCCATAATGGATGGATCCAGAGTTTCAGACCCAAACATTCTGTATCGGATACCTTGAAGATTTCCACAGGTGCAAATGACGTGAATAGAGGTTTCATCGTCCTCCAGGCACAACCTACAAATGGATCACGTGAGATTCTGAATTTAGTCTCCTGTCAGAGGACCCATTATTCTTCTCAACTGACCCCTGGTCAGTCTCAACTGGGAACAGTTAAATGATTTAGCAGTAGTGTGTTTTATGCAGCGTTAAGAAACAAAATCCTTCTTCATTATGAATCAAGATCCATGAAAATTTTTGCAAAAGTCCATCTTGTAGTGGTCAGTCAAAAATCAAAATCAATTGATTATTTTCCCTCAAGAGGAAATTTGCAAAAAATAGAATTTTTTAAGTTAAAAAAACGGATTTTATTTACTTGGAATGTTTGGATTAAGACTGGGTATTATGCAAAATTAGGCTTTAAAATTTTGGCCTTCAACTTGTTTATCAAATTAAATAAATTTATGTACAAATAAAAAAAAAAGGTAATGGCATCTAATTATATTTATTTTAAAATTTTTGTAAATATTTCCTCAAATGATCCATTCTCTTTTTCGAGGTTTAAAGTTATTTTAAAAACTAAACAGTTTTTTAATTCTTTAAATGTTTTTCGAAAATGTTTCGTTTTCTAGCTATAAGCGATTTAAAATCGAAACCAGTCATTTAAAAATACTCCTTTTTGAAAATCATTATTTCATTAATGTCTTTTTCTTACGAAGTTTTTCCTCCCCAATAGATTTGGTATTTTTGCGGTTATACTACGAATTTAAATCGCTTATAATACGAAAACGAACCTCTTTCGAAATAATCAGTTCAAAAGTGTTTATTTTTATATGTATATTGGGCCAACATAAACATTTCTAGACTCTTGCGATTTTAGTTTGAAAGTCATCAAAATTTATTTGAGCATTAACAGCACGAAGTGTTCGATTTTTCGGTATACTCAAGTACCTCCCAATTCCTCTATATGTAATTATTATTATTTTCATGGAAATTAAGTACTATGTTTTCAACAAAGTTTTTATTTTCTTATCTGTTGAAAAATAAACATAAAAATCTTTTTTTAATAGGTAAATATTCAGATAACAAACTAGAGAAAAAAAAAATACTATTTTAAAAATAATTAATACAATTAAATACAAATTTTTTAATATTCAGATAACTACAAATTCAACATTTTTTTAAAATAATAATTAAATGTACACGATTAAATTTCAATTATCAAATAAGTGTAAAAAATTCTTTAAGAATAATATTTACAGAGTACTTGAAAATTTATGATTAAAAGCAATAAAAACAAAAAAAGTGAATATATGTACTAGCAGTCAATTGTTTAAATGGAACCGGAACCAAACAAAAACCTCCTGCCTTCGGTGTTATTTGTTTAATTATTTATATTTTTTACAATTTGAGTATTTAAAAGAGTAGGTAACAGGCATTAGATGAAAAACTAACATGCCAATAGCAGAGAACGTGTAAGCCCGACATTAAAGATATTTATTTAAAAAAAACTGTGCTTATACGATATTTAAAAAAATTTTATTTAGAAAAAAAAAGTTATTCAAAAGATAAAACAAAAACAAGTGATTATCGATATAAGATCAAATAATAACCGGTTTCATTCACTTTCTACGTGCATCAAAGTATACAAAAAATAATATTTTTGAATCAATAGAATGTTTTTGTTTTTTAATATAAATC
Organism: Chrysopa pallens; assembly: GCA_020423425.1. Taxonomy (NCBI): domain Eukaryota; kingdom Metazoa; phylum Arthropoda; class Insecta; order Neuroptera; family Chrysopidae; genus Chrysopa; species Chrysopa pallens. The sequence continues at coordinate 27,039,975 of CM035594.1, read as the reverse complement.
CAATTTATTCTAGAATAAATTCTTTCAAGGTTACAGGTTTAATTTACCGAACAAAAAACGCCGGAAATTAAGAATTTGTTTACTATTTCACAATGGATAAAATTCATAGAATAATTGAACTCAACCTAAATTTGTTACCTAATCTGATCAACCAAATATTAAAGTTTTAATTAATAAAATCGATTAGCTTAATTGTCAAGATGAAAAATTAGGTAAAAATTGCGTAAATGCTTACCGTTAAATAAACAAAAAAACAATAAATTGATGTTCACAAAACAAGTTTTGTTTTAGTGGCAATCGACAAAACTGAACTGACTGAATATAAAAATAAAATGATTATTTTTTAATATAAGTATTCACTTAATTATTTAACCGGCCGGTATCCTTGTTGTTACCAAGTAGTATGCCATCTGAATTTAAATCGATGGAACTAAATTTTAAGTATTGTCAAATAAAAAAAAAACGGACGAGCCTAAATCTGTCATGATTGTTTAAAATTTCAAAATACAGTATTTGTATAGTGTATTTAATAATTTATATAGTTTAAAATGAAAGTTTTATTTAGATAAACAAAATTAAAACAGATAAAGAACCTTAAAACACCATAAAACTCATGTATTTTGTAATTTTAACGTAATTAAACGTGATGATTCAGTTTAGTACGTTATATTTGGATTCGACTATATGATTCTACGGTCAATATTATGAGATATATGAGGGTACATTCAATTTAGTCTAAAGATTATAGCCTTTAATAATAATAAAAAATGCGATAGAAATATTTTTGGATTTTGTTATAATTTGTAAGTCTGTTACTAAACGGAAAAAAATTTAAAATATAATTAACTAATATATAACATTAATATTATCAGAATTATTAATCTTAACTCATATTGATATTATATATCGTACGAATTTGTACGCAAAGATTTGATCATTGAGGTAATGTCCATTGCATAAACGAAAATTTAAGTACACATTTCATTTTTATATTATACAAATTTTTATGCAACCGTTTTATCAATAAAGTAATGACCATTGGATAAACGGAATAAAACTATATAGACTAAACGACAGTGAATTAATTTTCTAAAATTTTGCCGTAGCCTAAAATAATTAAATAAAAAATAGAAAAAAATATTATAATTATTTAGCAAAAATTAAGATTTTATTTCTTTTAAAATTTTCATTCAATTTTTTTTTCCGATTGAAAGAAAGATGTTGAGATATTTTTTGACATCACATATGTAAAACTACCTTTATGATGAGACGATATAATTTGTAACTAACTTAACTCATATTGATATAATAACAGATGTTAAATAATTATACTTCATTTTAATATATTTATTTAAAATATATTATTATTTGATTAAAATTTATATATATTATTTTTGATAACCAAATACGGGTAAACAAATCAAAATTCTTCGTTTATCATATGCAGTCGTCTTATTTTCAATGTGAATCAGCTTTCATCAAGGACAATACTAATCATCTGATTCCTTTGTTATCAAAATTCGCCTCTTTTTATGATCATTTTTGTGAGTAAATTAAACTTTATTGTTTTTTAAAATTATTTCATAGAAAATATAATTATTTTAGGTTAAAAAAATAATGGAGAAATAAGGTGATTTTACAATAAAAACTAAAACAATGGAGGAACATCAAGAATTATTAACCGATAATACAATTGATACGGACGATGAGACGAATAATGCCAGAGTTGAAGCTGAAATAAAAATGCGACGTCGTTTACAATTCTTTTTCATGAATCCAATTGAAAAATGGCAAGCAAAACGTCGTTTTCCATATAAATTTGTTGTACAACTTATCAAAATTTTCTTAGTCACAATGCAGTTATGTTTATTCGCACATAGTCGATACACGCATGTAAATTATACCTGGGATAATCGTATAACTTTCTCTCATCTCTTTCTTCGTGGTTGGGATCCTACACGAGAAGTAAACGCATATCCACCAGCAAATGGACCATTAGCACTTTATCGTAGTGCTGATTTCTATGATACCTTGGATTACGCATACCAAGGGTACGCTCAATTGGGTGATGCGATTGGCACATATTCGTACGCATCGGAAAACAATACAATTGTCCCTCCAGTACTTTGTTTATTTCGATATAAAAAAGGAATTATATTTGGATCAAACGAATCTTATATTTTCGACTCGGAAGTGATTGAAAATTGTTATGTTTGGAATATCAATGATAGTAAATCGATTTCATCGAAAAAATTTTTAAATTCCGTTAAAGAAGATATTTTATTTTCGGAATTAGTTTTAGCTACGTTTAGATTTTCGGTGAAAACAGTGAATTTTAAAGCTGCAGGTCGAATTACACCACCGGATTGTTATAAATTCAACGTGGAAATTAAACTTGATAATGGAGATCATGATGGACAGATGAAAATTTCCTTGGATGCAGAACCGGTACGATTAATTTGTAAAGGTGATATCACTTATATAACAGATAATGAAATCGATACAATTTTACGAAGTATTTTAAATTATTTAGTGATTTTAATATGTGTTATATCATTAGTGTTATGTTGTCGTGCGATTTATCGCGCTCAACAATTGAAAGTGATCACGATTGCGTTCTTCAAGAATATCTACGGTAAGGAACTCAGTCAAGAAGGTCGTATGGAGTTTTTAAATATGTGGTATATTATGATTATAATCAATGATATTCTAATAATAATCGGATCCGCGATTAAAGAACAAATTGAGCGAAAACAATTTGTTGGGGATCGATGGAATATATGTAGTGTTTTTCTAGGGACTGGAAATATGTTAGTATGGTTTGGAGTCCTTCGCTACTTAGGATTCTTTAAAACATATAATGTTGTAATTTTAACTTTAAAAAATGCTGCCCCAAAAGTTGCACGATTTTTATTTTGTGCTATTTTAATTTATGCCGGTTTCACATTTTGTGGATGGTTAATTTTGGGACCATATCATATGAAATTCCGTTCGTTAGCGATTACATCTGAATGTTTGTTTAGTTTAATTAATGGAGACGATATGTTTGCAACCTTTTCGATAATGTCATTTAAATCGCCAATGTTATGGTGGTATTCGCGTATTTATCTGTATTCGTTTATTAGTTTATATATTTATGTGATAATTAGTTTGTTCATAACCGTAATATCCGATGCTTACGATACGATTAAAAAATTCTATAAATACGGATTCCCAAAAAGCGATTTACAAATGTTCATTGGCACAACGCTATTAGCTGATTTATCTTCAGGTGTTTTTCGTTCAGAATCAACGGATAATTTATGCGATATTTTGAAAGATATGTGTTGTTGTCGAAATCTTACAAATAAACAAAGTGAAGAGGCAGCAAATAGTGGGACTGTCCGAGATTATAAAACAAATGGGACTACACCTCCATCAAATAATATTGTATGCGTTTAATACGATATGAGCAATTTTTTAATCTGTTTTTTGGCTTTGAGAAAAAGATGCGCTTTTTAAGATAATGTTCCATAAAATTGCTCAATATTTTTAGTGGGTCACAATCATAGATGTTTAATATTAAAACTAGATTGCTATTTATATGTTTGCAATCAAGGTTTAGTGGATATATCTGTGATGATTAATAGTTTGTATACAAAATACTCAATAGTTTATATTTGATGGCATACTATTTGGATTATTCAAAATGTGGTTTTAGAATTTATGACTCAAATCATCGCGGTGTTTACCATTTACCAAAAAAGGGGTCTATAGAATATTTAAATGATTAATCCTGTAATATTTAACTTTGCAAAAAACATTTCCCAGCCCAAAATTACTATTTTCGTCAAAATTATTTAAGGTCGTTTTCAATATAAAAAGAAAATTAATAATTCTAATGGATATTCTTTCAAATATAACTAACCTGTTAAGAATTTATCATTTACACACTAGCAGAGCCAAAATTCTAAAGCCACATGAGAATAATCGTTTAATCAATTAATGTATTCTGATCAATTTGAAATTAAACATAAAACAGCACAAACCAAAACAAATAAATAATACAGGGTGTTTAAGACTCCTGCAAATTAACAGTAATAAAATAATAATAGTAATAATAAAATGGACCCAATTTATATTTACAATTTTCGAGAGTAGATAAAATAATAAGACAATGATAATAATTAAAAGTAATTCGAGAGACTGTTAACATGCAGTAATCTACACAAATTTAAATAAAATAATAAGACACCAAAGATTTATACAATAATATTCAATAGTTTTTTTTATTATTAATTAAAATTGTTGTTGAAAACAGACATGGGATCAAGAGTGGGGTCCAGATAAGTCATTTTCATAAAGACGGGTCTCAAGAGGGGCAGCTATTCCTTTAAATTCAGAAAAAGCATATTAGTAGTATATTTTTTATGACCTTTTTTGGAAAATGAATAGAATAACGGAATGAACAAAATTGAATTATATTTCTTGCTTTTATTGCGATAAAATGATACAGCGGTAGATACAGTAATTTGACGGCTAAGATTTAAATCCTTCTATGATACTACGCGTTAAATTTTCGCTCATATATCAAAGATCGAAGTTGGTAACAGTGAATTTTAACAGTATATTAAAGCATGAAGCCTCTGCTAAGTCTCTGATTATAATACTCAAGAATTTTAAACTTAATAGATATAATATTTATAAGACTCTTAAAATTTGAGAGTATGTCACCATGTCTGTTTCCATCACAATTTAAACAATTTGCATTTTATTTTATTTGTGCATACGTAGTTTTTGAGTTAATTTATACCAATATCTGTATATACAAATTATACACGTAAATGTCTGCCTGCCCCATGTTTTTCGTCTTTGTCTAAAACTATAATATTGTTGTACAATCAAATAATGTATATTATTAAAAATATAATTAACAAGCAATATTTTATTTTGTATTGTGGAAGAGTACGTTTCAAAAGCAAATATGACAAAATATACAAAATTTTAAAGGGTGAGACGGGAATTTGTGACATTTATGAATTGTTAAAAGTGTATTTGGCGGTCATTTAATAACGATTTTTGGTGAATTCACACCAAAGCTGTAAGCGAAGAGAGAACTGCATTCCAAATTTGGAACGTGGCTCAATAGAGAAAGAGTGTAGTATAAGATACGTTTACACCAGGCGAGTACTCGGTCCCGGCTATAAACGCCTGATATAAACGTACCTTTAAGCTCTATTTTAAGGTATAAAACGGCAAGCAATGCCTGATAACAGTAATAGGTCGGTTTAGATGTAAGTATTAACTATATTTTAATCACTAGTCGGAGAGTTTTGACGCAAAACTTTTACCTTTTCAAAGTGTCACATTTGAAAACCATAACACGATGGTTAGCCAAAAAGAATATTTGTTTATATAAGAAATAAGCTTCAAAACGTATCACTTTATTTTGTCATCCATTCCGACTAACGCAAAAAGATCTTTTTTTAAACAGTATTTAATAATCAGTACGAAATCTATGGTTACTACTGAATTTTTAGATGCCAAAATAATCATACATAAGAAATTGATTTAGCCAATTATTAAAATAAGTTACCAAATTTTAAAATAATTTCAATTTTAGTTATATTTTGTACATTTTATTTCAGAGTTTATTTTTGTAAATACAACCTAAAAAAAATTTTTGTTTTTGAAAGTTAGCATATATTTTCTTTATTTTAGTTTTTAATAATATTTTGTTAATTCAAACTGAAGTGTTATAATTTTTATTGAATAAAAATTTTGTTTTCCTTTAATATTTATTTTTTATTAAAATTGTTTATCCCACTTCCACATTATCAAAAGTTTGATAAAAACAGGAGATTTGTGCTAAGATTTCAGCTTCACAGTAGAAAAAATGTAAACCAAATATTCTTATGTTAGTCTCTCTTAGCATGAATGTCCAATAATGTAAATACACCATAAATTTTTTCTTGTTTTAAAAACAATACGATTAAATTACAGTCTACGGTATTTATTTTAAAATTACAGTTTTTAATCATTTCATGATTTATAATCTTTATCATTTTATGAATTTCAAAATTCTTGATTCAAACGAATGAAGTTGGAGCCTTGAACATCTGGAAAGAATTCAAGTATTTTACCATCTGTTTGAGTATACAATTTTCGGTTTTCAAGTATTGAGCAAATTTAAGCAATTTTTGTCTATGAGTAACTCGTAGAACAATTATTCAAATGTAATGAAATTTGACATCCATAATCTGATTATAAACACGATTGGTAAAACGAGGGGAGGAGGTAAAATTTCATGAATCCGAAAGTTCGAAAAGAGGTACGAATATGTGCACAATTACACATGATTGATGTTCATAGTTGAACGGACATTGTTTAACATCGATAAAGAGCGTCCATTCAGAAGACCATATAAAATTTCGAACTACTTAATTTTTAAGTTAAAAAGAATTGTGAGCCGTCACGGAACCTCATATATGTAACGTAGTAAATAACAATATATACACTATAGGTATGTGAGCTCAGTGTGGCGAGAGAGATTGCGCGCAGTCGCTGGCGCATTACCTATAGACTACGTATAGTACATATATTTCATCGTATAGTATGGGGATGCGTCGCCACGCCAACATATCTCGCCTATAGATGTTTCACATAGAAAAGAATGAGAGAGGAGGAGTTAACCCTTAGTTCATCGGTGAGAATAGAACTGCGTAACAAATTTCATAACATATTGATAATTATTTTCAACAAATTAATGTTTGATAATTGGTTACTCGTCCTGCCACCACATCGTACTTACCGATAACGTGTACCATGAAAATAATGCTTGGTTAAATTGCTGTATTAAATACTTATAGGAATGTAACATTTGTATGTAATATCTTCGTAATGCATCCCCATTGCAAGCAACCGATGGATCTGTTAGCAGTGTGCTATCAAACTCATCCAAATTCAAACATTCAGACTAATTATCAGAAAGATAAAATTAATTTACTTCATTAAGATTAAACTTCATTTAAATGCCGTATTATTTCAAACGAACGGCGAAATCTTATCAATATGACAAGCGACATAGCAGCGTGAGAATTACATTCCAATTAGCTCCATAAATTTATGATTGACAAACCTATTGACTTTATATTTCAATTATTAATTTCATATAGTTCATTGGAATGTGGTATTCTCATTGCCCATCGTCTGTTATTTTGATATGATTTCGTCACAGCTCCAAAGACGAAATAAGATTCAACAACTAAAAGATTTATCGAAATTCCTTTTCAGTTTAACATAATGATTTTTTCCAACAAAAAGTGTAAGTAGATTTCTCACCGCGATTTCCTTCATTAAAAATCGTTCTAAAAACTCGGAGTCTTTTGTCGGCTAGTTGTACACAAGCGCATTGCAATCATTTTTGATATATATGGGTATAAATGTCAAAAATGTATTGAAATATGCTTGCGTACGACTAGCTGACTATGAAGAACAGCACTTAACTTTAAATACTATCTATTTCAATGGAGTTTCACCTTAACATCTAAGAAAACAAAATTAAAGGAACATAATACCAACATCATTAACAATATCTGAAAATCTTTTAATTTCATCATCTGACATCCTTTTAATCGCCGCTCCAATAGTATGCAGAAAAAAATTATGAAAGGATACTTTTGATCTTCGCTGTACAAAATAGATAATTTTAAATTTTGCAAACAATGTTTCAACTGTCGAAAGTAAAATAGCGTCTACTAAATACGCTGATTTTAGTTTGTTTTTAATCAAGATATACAAAAGTTGCTATTTTACTTTTTTAATACTTAATATGTATGAATTATTTTACCACACAATCTAAAATTTTCCAATGCCATAATTGAGCTGCTACCGTTTTAGCATTTTCTGTGTATGAACATAATTTATATATAAAATCTTCCGATACATTACCTTCATTAATACGCCTTTAATAAAAACAAATTTATGTTTTAATATTACACGATAAGTAAACCTAAAAAAAATGCTCCAAGAAAGCAAAGATTATGGATTTTAAATCAATTAGAGCGCAGTAATGCAAAAAAAACTAATAGTATTAACAAAAATCACTAAAATTAATATTAATTCGTTAATAAGTTTTCTTGGAAAAGTTACAGAATCGTACTGAATGGAGCAAATTTTTTCTAAATTTTAAACGAATTCAAACTGAGGGAGGATTTTAGAAAAATTGTTCTTTAGTTAATGTCTTGGGAGTGGTATCATTTCAAGTTTAAGAAAAAATACCGACTCTAAACCTTTGTAGATGGGGAAAACGTACTAAATTCATAGTGTTTTTTTATCTACATGGTAATTTGGGTTTAATTTGTTTTACATACACAATATACTACACGATCGTAGATAGTACAATATGTATTAGAAAATTTTATTTTTAATTAAGGATAAAGGGAAAGCAAATTTTTAAAAGAAAATAAAAAAAATTATTATCGAAGAAAAGACAAACCTACGATGTTTGTTAAGGATCTCATCAAGTTTTGAAACATCTTTTAAGCTCTTTATTGTATTTAATTTTATATTTTCTTTAATTGTATTATCTTGTGATTCATCTTCTTGCGATTCTTGTGACGGAGTAAAATGTGCATCTAATGGGTGATCTTTCTTACGATGGAAATATTTATTAACATTAACCAAATGTCTATTTGTATTGAACAGATATTTTAATCGGGACAATAAATACGAATCAAAATCAAAAACATGACTACTACTATTTGCAATTTTATTGCACACATTACGAATTTTACGTACAATCGATGTTTTATGCGCTTGCTTTGTTGCATTGACATCTACATTCGGTAAATTTGTCACCTTTTGATGGACTAAATTTGGATTGGTACTTTTAGATTTTTTTCGCTGTGTTTTCCTTGTTTTTGGCTTCATTTGTATATGACATACAGAAAAACTAAAAATTTTGCAAAAAAAATTGTACAATAGACAAAAACTTTGCGTGGCGGATATATTTGGAACAGAAATAATGAACTAATATTATTTCTCATTACTTATTTTAAAGCATATTTTTTATAGAAAAACACGATTTTGAAATTACATCCCTGAAAACGTCACCCGTACACAGTTTTATTATATAATAAATGAATTTCAGAGCCCTCTTGGTACAAAAAATAGATGCGATTAAAAAATATTCTAATATTTTTTAGTAATATATAAATCTTCACGCAGCTTCATGATTTGACAATAAATTATTGTAGACTTCAACGCAATATAGCGAATAATCAAATATTTACTTAGTATACTTTTCTAGATATCGAAGTTTAATGAAGTGTTTTTCAATACGACAAATTGGGGGTATTAATTTAATAAATTTTCTTGGGATGTTTCTTTTTTGAAACTTATCTTAATATCTTGAGGATTCTTACGGCATCATATGGACATCTGATCTCTAATTAGAGAATCCCTACCATGCGCACAATAACGCCATCTCTTATTAGGCACTTACTAATGTTATTAGACACATTCAGTATTTATCCATTCCCAAATCTAAGCATAATAACATGATTAAGGTTATGCATTTTTAAAAAGTGACTTTTAGGTTAGTTTAATTTACGAAAATTTTAACAAAAATAAGAAAATGGATGATATTGATGAGAGCGAACAAACTCCTGAGGAAATTCCTCACAGACCACAAAAAAAGGGTCGTCATCGAAAAAAACAAATATATCACACAATTTTACAACAAATGGAATTTTATTTTAGCGATGCAAACTTGACGAAAGACCGATATCTATCGAATTTAATTAAAACAGATCCATGTAAGTATTTAAAACGGAAAATATTTCCGAAAAGGTTTCTTAAACCAAATTATTTTTGTAGATGTTGATTTGGAAATATTTTTAAAATTCAATAAAGTTCGGTCTTTAACGGATAACGTTAAAGATATCATAAAAGCATTAAAGAAATCAACTATTTTACAATTATCCGAAGATTTAACAAAAATTTGCCGTATAACACCAATCCAAGAACGTGATAACATTGACGAATGTACGATTTATGTAGAGCGTATTCCAACCGATATCACACACGACGGTTTATCGAAAATATTCTCGCGTTTCGGAAATGTTCAGTATGTATCCATTCCGAAATATAAACATAATAAAATGATTAAAGGTTTTGCATTTGTGGAATTTGATTCGGTTGAAGCGGCCCAAAAAACATTAGATCATTTTGCATCAATTGGGTGTAAACTACCGTCACAAATGCCTCCAGATAAATTATACAGTATTGCAACGTATGAAAAACCATCTAATGAAAATGAAAAACAGAAAAATCTTCCAGAAATATCCAACGAAAAAAATGAACCAGAAATTGAAATGGATACGGAAACAACTACTGAAGAAATAAAACTAGAAAACGATACGGAAGTTAAAGAAGAACCAAATGAAAATTGTAGAAAACGAAATTTAAGTGAAACAGAAGAAGTATGTGAACAGAAACGAATTAAAACTGAAGGGGAAGAAATAGCAGAAGATATTAAGGAAGAACCGGGTGTTGAAGATGTTATTGAAGGTGATAAAGAAGAAATTGATGAGACGAACAATGAAAAGAAACGACGGCGACGAAAGAAAAAGACTGGAAATCAGATTGATATTATTAAGGAAATAGGACTTCAAATTTTATCAAAGTAAGCCTTTGCACTTATTTGGGAATTTTTAAAGTTCAGTTAAGCCTTTATTTTCTTATTAATACGAACAAATACAATTTTGGCTTGAAGTGCACATCGCTGTCACGAGGGGTCATCTGATTTTTCCTTCTCGTCAGAACTTGTAATTCCCGCTATATAATAATAATATAATATCTTAAATCAAGGAGTGAATCATTGAAATTTTCTAATTTTTAGGCGTGAATGGAAACGTTTGCGTAATAAATATTTAGATTTACAACGAGCTAAAATGCATAGTTTGAAAGCTCAATTGTATCGGGCACGATTTAGTAATCCAAATGGTTTAGGACAAAATAGTAGCACACCAAATCATCAAAATAGTACAAATGATCAACAAAACGATACTGAAAAGGTTGAAAAGAAGAAATTTTCAATTGAACCAGGGACTGTTGTCCATATGCAACTTCCGGAACCTTGTATCGACTTGAAAAGTTTCAAAGTAAGTTTTCTACAGTTCGTAAAGCCAGAGATTGATCATTGGAAAATAATATTAAAAATTTATTTTTGAAAAATCTATCAAAACGATGTCACGAAATCCAACTACGTTTCATAGTTTATTTTTAGCTGATCAGTTGGATTAATTTTTTTAGAATTTAACTTTTGACAATCTTTGTTTCTTTTCATTTTGCAGGCTGAATTAAAATCGTATTCAAATGATATAAAATTTGTGGATATTAAAGAGGGTAGTTTTGAAGCATATATACGATTTTCCACAACAGATGCATCAAAAAAATTTCTTGAATGTCCATTTCCAGCGACGATGGAAATATTAGATGGTGAACGACAAAAATGTTATTTTGAAAAAGCAGAAAATGATCGAAAAATCAAATTTCAAAAATGTGCTGAAAAACCAAAATTACGTGGACGTGATAAATTATTGAAAAAGGCGGAAAAAGAATTAGGGAAACATATTCGATTTGAGGAAACTGAATAAATAAAATTTGTAAAATTGTAAAAATATAGTTGTAAGCAAAAAGACCGATTTTGTTTTTATTATAAAGTAAACTGCAGTTTTTTGTAATTTTTCGATTTTAATGATTTATTTTTTTTTTTTTTAACCTCAAAAATCATTGATCAACTAGAAAAAAAATTATCACAATTTTTGAGTTTTCTAAGATAATTAAAGCCCGAAAAATTCAAAATTAACATACATTTAACGATTGCAAGGCTAGTTTCTCAGATATTGCTTTAGCCACCTCCGAGATGACCTTGTCAAATGTAATTTCTGGGCATATCACAAAGTGTTTAAATTCAATCGTCAAAAAGACCCGGTGTGTAGATCTTGAAAAATCTTATTCAGCGACAAATTAGGCCAAGTGGTACGGTTTACCGTCACTTTAATGTACAATGGAAATCGTGTTTTTTAAGAGCTACCGTATAAAAAATGAAGAAAATGTAATGCTTCATTTTGACACTGCGATTATCACTGATATAGATTTAATTCTGTGATAAATCGCAACAATTCGACGACGTCGCTTGTCCCACGTAACCTTATTTGTCGATAAAAAGAAGCGACCAGCGACTGCATAAAGTCGCACCCTAATAGAACAAACATAGTTCTTAGCACTTAAAAATCAATATATTCATTTGTTTGATTATTTTCACATGATTAATTTCCTTATTTACATTAATTTTACACAATTAATTTACACTGAAGTGTAATTTTTAATAAATAATCTAACCTCAAAAAAAATTAACTTGACGTGATTGAATGTTACTTCAGAAAATTTTTTATCTTAATTAAAACATATTGAGAGAGATAAACTGTCATTAAAATATATAATTAAAACAAAGACGTAAAGTATCTCTGAATTAGTAGTAGGAAGTGTTATAAGTTGAGCAGATTCGCAAATCTGTTACACAAATAAACGAGTGTTTTAGTTTTTATTTAGCTTAAATTTTCAACTAAATACTTTTAAGTTAAGCAAAATGTTGCCAGCGTGTTTTAGAAATTTAAGCAAACAAGCTGCTAATTCACAGGTAATCATAAAAAAAGTTCTCATATAAGTATATTAATGTACAATCGAAGGGCAAATAAAGGTCCCCATCAAAAATTTTACTTATTAACTTCTTCATTATGTCTGAACTAATACCAAAATTACTGAAATATTTAAAGGTATTTTTCATTTAAATCTATAGATAAATGTAAATATTTTTTTGGTTTAAATTTTTTCCATAGAGAATTGGTTTATTGAATCCTTCGACAACGCAAGCAACGAAAAAAAATTATGGCACAGCTACTGAGGCAACATTTGAAACTAAAGTAAGCTTATTATCCTTTTATTCGTAGATTTTCTGTGTGTGTAATTATTTATACAAAATTTTCCATAGCCATTCCGTTTACATCGTTTGGAAAGTGGACCATCCACGACAGTGACCGTAAATCGTGAGGATGCATTGGAAATGTACAAACAAATGCATACAATTCGACGAATGGAAACTGCAGCTGGAAATTTGTATAAAGAAAAAATTGTACGAGGATTTTGTCATTTATATTCTGGACAGGTAAGAAAATATGTTAAATACCTATACTCAATTCATAGAGAGAATGAGTTAGCTTATTTTGCATTGAATTCATTGACATTTATTCCTTAATTTACAACAATGGCATTTTGCTAAATACTATATGATTCTCTTTCTAAACTGCATATAGTCAAATAATTGAATTTTCTTTTGTATAATTATGTAAAGTGACTATATAATTGGTTCCCCATATAATTTGTTGACTAGGTCTTGCCAGATAGATTAAAGTTTAAAAATTTCGAAAAGTGAGGGAACTTCTAAGGCATAAGAGATATTCTGGATTGACACTTTTGATTGTAAACTGTTAATTTTTTAATGCAACGGTTTAATTTTCGAATTCTTAGGAAGCAGTTGCAGTAGGAATAAAAAAATCTTTACGACCCGTCGATACAGTAATCACAGCATACCGTGCTCACGGATGGACTTATCTAATGGGTGTCGATCATTTGGGAGTTTTGGCAGAATTAACAGGCCGTAAATCAGGTTGTGCACGAGGTAAAGGAGGTTCTATGCACATGTATTGCCCCAATTTCTTCGGGGGTAATGGTATTGTTGGAGCTCAAGTAAGTATCCGTTTATTGTGTCAAGATTGGTTTTACAGAATTAGTAACAAATATATTGAAAAATTACCTTAGGTACCACTTGGAGCTGGTGTAGCATTTTCTCATTGGTATAAAGGTGATGGAGGTGTAAACGTATCATTATACGGTGATGGTGCTGCAAACCAAGGTCAAATATTTGAAGTTTACAATATGTGTAAATTATGGAACTTACCAGCAATTTTTGTTTGTGAAAATAATGGATACGGTAAGTTTATGGAAGGTTTTGTAAAGTGGGAACAACCCCAGTAGAAAAAATTGATTTTCTATATTCTCTTTGGTCTGACATTGAGGAAATTTCATCAACCCACCTAAATAAAAAAAATTCCTATTCAATCTCATTGAAAATGAATAGGATTGAATATAACTTTTTTTACTAATTTGCTTCCAGGCGAAGACTTGTTCTTAAAGGGGGTGCCTCTCAACGGCTCTAGGTGCTGATCTTAAAAACAGTGTTTATAATTTTTGTTGATAGGTATGGGAACTAGTGCTGATCGATCTTCAGCTAGCACTCAATATTATACACGTGGTGATTATGTACCTGGACTCTGGATTGATGGTATGGATGTGTTAGCTGTTCGAGAAGGAATACGATGGGCAGTTGAATATTGTACTTCTGGTAAAGGTCCATTGGTCATTGAAGCACAAACTTACAGGTGAGATTCAAATATTTAAGGAAACTATTTACCGTAAAATTGGTTATGTTTTTTTCTTTTTCGTGTAGATATTCTGGCCATTCCATGTCTGATCCCGGTACAAGTTATCGTACACGTGAAGAAATTCAAGAGGTACGGCAAACACGTGATCCTATCACATCATTTAAAGAGAAAATTACCACAGCTGGTCTTTGCACGCCTGAAGAATTAAAGGTAAAAATCTTGTTGACGAAAATTATAAATTAATTTTGGTCCAAAAATAAAAGAAATCTAACTGAATTATGAGAATGTTTATTTTCTTTTTTTCTACGAAAATATGATCTTATTGGAATTTTTAATTTCGGCCAAAATTAAAACCGAAGCCAAAGTTCAGTTTTGGCCGTAAAAATCATTTTGGATCGCACATTAAAAAAAATTGAAGATTTTGAAGTAATTATTGTTTCTTATTTATAGAAATTGGAAACTGAAATTCGTACAAAAGTCGATGAAGCAACAAAGGCAGCAAAAACTGATTCAGAAATTGGTTTGAATGAATTAACTATGGATATTTATTCATTAAATTTAGAAGGACTCATCCGAAATCGTTTACCAAATGAAGGATTACCACACGGCACCTTAGGTGCAGCTGTTAATCTATAAAGACAAATATTAAGATCATTTTAGATTGAATTTCTTATTTTTTTTTGTACATTACTGAAAAAAAAGACAAAGATCTTCCGTGAAAACTTAAGTTAAATATGTTAGAATTAAACAAACGTAACTCAAAATACAGTAAATTCTAATACTAGGCTAGAATTTTGCTTAAGATAATGATTGCATTTTAGTGTCATGAAAATACTTGTTTGAAAAAGTTCTCGCATTTTTTGATTAATAATTTTGATAATAATTATCAAAATAAGTAAGGCCTGAAAGTCCAAAGGCAAATTTTTCCAAAATTCGAGATCGAAACAGTTTAATTCTAAAATATTTTATTTGCTCTTTCCATGTCTGTCTATTATACAGCATTTAAATTATACCGGGTGTTTCAAAATTACAATTCCTGATTTTTCGTAAAAAAAATTTTGATGTTCGATTATTTTTTTGAAACATCAATAATTAATTAACGCTATTTTATGTATTGACTCCGTTAAAGCAGATTTTCCCAAAAAAAAAAGTATAAGGAATAGTTATTATGGAACATCCTATATAAAGAATATAATAATAATCAGAAACTGCCTATGTGTTATCAATAAAATGTTAATTTTTTTGGTCAAATTATTCACAAATTTTAGCAAAATTTAATATATGAAGAAAAAAAATTATTTATATTAAAGTTGTAAATAAAATTATTAATTTTGTTTCATACTTTCATTGATTTTTTTCCTTTTCTGTCCCAATTATTTAAAATGAATGCTTTATTTTTTACTCGAATTGGTTATTAGTGCTAGATTTGCCACGTATCAAGATAATGTAAAAGCTCCAGGCACCATGCCTGTGCTCAAAACAATTGGCACCAAAGCGTTTGAATATTCTAGCTATAAAGATTACAGAAAATTGTTTACTTAATATTGATTTAATGTTTTGTGTCCTTATTAAATCATGAAAAGTCTTGTACGATGATGGTCTGAAAAACTTTCGATTTCAACGTGAAGATGACAGCAATCGTCAATAAAAGATTGTGAATGTAGTTGTGTATCTTTTGACAGTTACCACGATTTCAGCCGGTTTGGAGGCGTATTTATTTATATTTTTATCATTAGATTATTTTTGAGCTGTCATATTTTGTTTGGGTTGCTTTGGTTCGATAATCAATTTTATCCATTTTCATAAAAACCAATCACTTCGTTTCACTCAAGCGACTGTCAAATAACAACTTCACGTCCAAAATGGAAGTTTATGCTCTGGATCCAAAAGGTAATAAATTAGGTTTTTTAATAAAAACAACACAATTAAAAATAATAGTCAAGTCTTTTTTTTAATTAAAAACTCAGTTGTAAATAGTTAATTTTGCTTTACATTCATTCGTAATAACTGACAATATAATAATTACAATAAAAAATTATTTCAAAGCTACTTCAAATAAACTCCATAGGAGTAGAAATACATAAACTAGGTGTATTTGAGTCAATACTTTTTGTACTCAACATTTGTGTACAAATATGAGAAAAATTACTAGAATCATAATTGGGTTTATAAAATTCGTTCCAACTCAATAATATGTGATGTTCATTTGTTGAGGTTGAAGGAAATTAAATTAAAGCAAAGGCGCACCCACTAACTTCCTTTTTGACAATTTTAATGAGTAAAAAATAAAAATGAACAAAGGCATTACGAATTCATCGAATCCCTTCCGAGTTCCAATAATCATATGCGTTATTTTAATAAATGTAGTATCAATAAAAAGGATTTTGATTAATCATTTAATGAGAAAAGGTACATTTTCTATCACTTGAAATTTATTTGTGATGTGTGGTCCAAAGCTTTTAAGTCAATTGCATAAGCACATATATTGATTAGCTTTAATTTTGGAGAAGTTAATACAAATAATTATGCGTCACATCAGTTGATCGAACAACTAAATTACAAAAACTATAAATGTATTCAATAATTATTTTCCAAAAAAAGAAAAATAACGGAAATTATTCGAGTAAATGGAAATGGTATGTAGATTAATATCAAGCCATTGACGTGAGTTCAGTATCACCAGCGACGCCATTTTTTCCATTTTCCACGGCACCATTTTTATCGGTTTTCACATGACCGTTTTTCAATTGTTCTTTTTCGTTTGGTGTACCTTTTTCTTGTTTTCTGCACAAAATGAAGAAATGTTTAGAATTCTATGAATTTTCTTTTACAATTATTAATCACAAATATAGAAAATCTACAAAGTTTTCCCAAAAAATCGCCTACCCATTTGAAGATCTTATTCAGCATGTAAAAAAAATTAAAAAGCACAATGTAATAAAAATTTAACACAGATAATTTCTCAGATGAATATCGGAAATTAACCGAGCCTTTACATTCCGTGATGTGGAATGTAATGCTGTTTCACCAAACCCAATTTTCTTGGGAGCATTTTTAAAAGTAGCGATAGTTTTTTTTTTTGAGAAAACCTTGTAGATAAGTGAAGATTTGTTAAAACTATCCTTCAAAATTAACGAAAAGTAACTGCAAAATGGTATCGAATCTTAAAACGAAAGTGAAAAGTTTTCTATGATGAATATGGGCCAAAATTACAAGAAGGCGGTTAATATTGAAAATAGCAAAATGTTCGAAGGATAGAGAAAAAATAGAAATATTACGATTTGTATGGAAAAATATGATAAAATGTCACTCCATGCTAGAAAAAAATAAAAGATTATGGCTTTTTGCATCTCACCCAGAATCTGCCAGAATAAATTTATTGATAATTGGATCCCAGAAGAATGATTGAAAAAATTAGTTTTGAAAATAGAGAAATAGTCACCCACTAACTTCCTTTTTGACAATTTTAATGAGTAAAAAATAAAAATGAACAAAGGCATTACGAATTCATCGAATCCCTTCCGAGTTCCAATAATCATATGCGTTATTTTAATAAATGTAGTATCAATAAAAAGGATTTTGATTAATCATTTAATGAGAAAAGGTACATTTTCTATCACTTGAAATTTATTTGTGATGTGTAGTCCAAAGCTTTTAAGTTTCTATGATGAATATGGGCCAAAATTACTAGAAGGCGGTTAATATTGAAAATAGCAAAATGTTCGAAGGATAGAGAAAAAATAGAAATATTACGATTTGTATGGAAAAATATGATAAAATGTCACTCCATGCTAGAAAAAAATAAAAGATTATGGCTTTTTGCATCTCACCCAGAATCTGCCAGAATAAATTTATTGATAAATGGATCCCAGAAGAATGATTGAAAAAATTAGTTTTGAAAATAGAGAAATAGTCTTATATTACTTTTGTTTTGGACAGCAAGTAAAATTTTATAAGACTTTTCTCAGTTATATGAACTGATTTACATTCCAAATTACTTACAATTCATTCTCGGGGACTGAGGGGGGTGGTATTTTTTCCCCAATAGGTGTTTGGAATAAAATTTTGCTATTTATAAAAAAATTTCAAATTATACAAAAATATTTTGAAATATCGTTTTTTTGTACTTACTTTCCAAAGTTTTCTCCATCTGCTATCGATTCTGGTAACGTTTTATTTAATGTTTCGGGTAAAAGCAATGATAATAAGCCTCCGGAAAATGCAAGAGCACCAAATATAATTAATGGGCATGGTTTCCAATAATCAGCCTAAAAAATAATTATATAATATTTCATTTTCTGGTAATAATATTTTTTAGCAATACTTTGTCAAGAAAACTATAATTCCAAATAGAGGCAAGTATATCGTGGCTTAAAAAACAGTTTACTGACCAGTAAATTAACGTAAGGTGCCAAAATTCCACCTATCCTGGCTGACATTGAAGCAGCACCCAAACCAACATTTCGTATAACTGTTGGATATTGTTCTGTGGTGAATATATATATTGTACCATAGCTGGATGTTATTGCCAATTTCCCAAACATCGCCAAAACAATTACTAACCAAGGCATGTCTAAAATTTTTGCAATCAAAATTAACAATTTGGTAATAACTCTTTTCTGGATACTAGAAAATGTAGGAATAGACGATGTATGGAGGAACAGACCTGGGAATAACAGGTATATCAGATGATTTGGCGAGAAATGAGTTTTGTTTGGACTGGAGTCTTGTTTTGGACTGAACAACTAATCAAATTTTTAGATATAGGCTCCGAAGAGAACTTTTTTTTGGCAAAATCGAGTCTAGTAACTGAAAATCTCCCAAACTGTTCTGGATATAGAACACACAACATATTTTTCAGCTCGTAACCCAATATTAGCCTGATAATTTATTCAAAGGAAATGTAACTTATTGTAAAAATTAAGATGAATATTATGGAGAGGGAAATAGAAATTGATTAGGATTAAAAAGCTGGTTTTGGAATCATGATTTAATTAGCGATTTGTAAAAGATACTGGTAACTTACTTTCTGGAACAACCATTGTCAATAATAACATCGTGCCAGAAATCATCATACAACCACATAAAATTGGTTTGCGTCCCCAACGATTTAGTGTCACCAACAATAACGAATACGCTGGAAATTCCACTAAACCCGATATACAAAAATTCATTAAATCATTTCCACCCAAATTGGATGTATTCCACGATAGACCATAATATGCTGCACTATTTACAAACCAATCAAAAAATATGATCATTGTTTTTTTCCGTAAATTTGGTGTTTTAAACAAATCCAACATTGAGGGTTTATGGATGTCTTTTATTGAATTATTCTCTATAGCTAATAAACTATCTAATGTTTCATCTGATAAAGGCATTTTATTTTCATTAGCGATTGTATGTATAATTGTTTTCGCTTCGTCGATACGATTTTTACTGATTAGCCATCGTATAGATTCGGGTATTAGCCACCAATAACATAAAAATATTGCACCAGGTACAGTGATAGCAATTTGTAGCATACGCCAATCATGGACAAAGTATACAATTGCTGCTAGAAATAAGTAACCAGATGAGAAAAATAATTGACATACAGTACCAGCTGCTGTCCGTTTTGATGGACCTACCATTTCCATAACTGCAAAACAAAGAAAAATTTTAATTTTATTTGTAAAATCGAGAAACACTAGCTGAAAGAAATAAAAAGAATTTCAGATATTGGACTCGTTGAAGTGGAACAATTTCAGAGATAAACACGAAAGTTATAGATATATTCAAAATTGCATTTGCAGGGGTAGAACTTGACAAGTAGGCCTTTCTAGGACTTTTTGACGATTCCTATATAATAACCAGTTGATTCATCCGAGGTAGAATCTTGCCCATCGCAACAATTTATCAATTATTATTGACAATTTACGGCAACGACAAAGATCAAGCCCGTAACCTTGTCAGCGTCAGTATCAACTGAGCCACCGAGCTTGGTCAATTCAGTTAAATTTTACTTACTTATAACATAGGCAACCAAAAACTCCCCAGACGTCGTCATACCAATGATAAGACGACAAATCGAAAATGTTATATATTCCGGAGCTATAGCAGCCAACAATCCAAATATTAACTGTAAAGTAATTGATATAAAAAATATTGGTTTACGTCCATAACGATCCGATAAATCACCAAATACTATGGATCCAAGTAAGACTCCAAACATGAATAGTGCATCTCCGGTAGCTCGCAAATATGCATGATCACAAACCATATCCCACTGGAAACAATATGGCATTGAATAAATGAGCCTAAAAATTTTAATTTTGCTAGAAACCTTACCTCAATAACTGCACTACTTGAATATTTTGAATCGTCGTACACATATTGCGAACAAAAAACTGTCGATTCAGAAGGAGTTCCATTCTGAAAATATTCATCAGTAAAATTAGCATCTAGTCGAGTGCATGCGGCCCAATCTTTTGTAAACGGGTCCCATGGATACGACATACGTAATTGTTGATCGGTTAAATTTTTATACGTTGCATTCGCATTTTCATATGGTAACAGACATCTATGATTTGGTTTTGCTTGTAAAAATACACCGCCTAATTTATGAAATGCACATAGAATTGCTGGTAAACTTAATAAAATGTATTTTTTTAATTGATATTTTCCAAATTCCCCATGATAGGGTATTACATCGTCATATCCCATTATTTTTGTTGATTAATCAATGAATTATTAATAGTTTTTTTCCTTATAAAACGTTTTGTTATGAAAACTGTAACAATAAAAACAAATTATGACCTTCTGAACTATTATATTTAGACAAAGTATATTTAGATAAATCAATATTTTTCATTGAAAGTTGCAACATTTTATTTTGGAAAAGTGTTATTAGCATGTGAATAGAAACAGATAATTGCAAATTTGTATGCATAACTACATGGGCTAAGCATTTATTTGGCAATAAATAATATTAATTAAAAATAAATATATGTTTATTGGATGATTTTAGCTTGATTATATTTATTTTATATTTAACGTAATAGTAATTGGGTATTTTAATGGCATTTGCTATATTTCTCATTGGAATGTGAAACTACATCCAATACTAAACAAAAACTGGTAGTCCCGAAGCCCCTAATCGTATCAAGTCATTGAAAAATACACTTCTAATAATTTGTATACGGCTTAATTATCGTTAGTGTAACAAGTGTTTTACTCTACGAAAATTATGAAGCGTGGCGTTTTCTTTTTAGGGACTGGAAAATTGTAGGTTGCCCGCACAGGCTTGAAAATGATGAAAACATGTTTTGTGAAAATTATCCGAAGATCATTTTAAAACAAATGCAAAAACGATTTTTTTCAACATGTGACAAAACGCGATGTCTTTTGTCCGATAGTATAATCAAAATAGCTATTTTTCATAGCTTTCAGGTTGGAAATTCGATTTTATTTCATGACGAGCAAAATGGTTTTTACATTTGTTTTTGAATGACCTTTCTACTGCATTAACAAAAACGTGGATTTATATCAATTTGAGGCGTGTGGGGACACTTGAAAATTTTACGGACGCCGAAAAATAAAACGGCTCACTTTTCAATATTTTTGTCGAAGAAAAATTACACTAATCATAACTAAGCCATATAAAAATTATTAGAAGAGTATTATCAATGACTTGATATGATGATTATGTGGATCAAACCTAGGGGAAAAAATTTTTAATAAAAATTAATTAAAAAGCGAAGAAGCTTTTTAAGATTTTTTTTCATCTGTTTCTTGTAAACGATCTTTTGCATGCAATCCATATGGGTATATAACACGTCACTACAGAGTATTATTATCTTTTATCTAATAGATTGACGAGGTGTTGCGTCAAGAATAAATCGTTCTTTACTATCTGTCAGAATTTTCGATGTCATTGCCTTACATATTCTTTTATGAATATTATAAAACAATTCAATTTTGTAAATTGTACAATTCAGTGAAATTTGCAAACATTATTCTGATACATATCCGTGCTCAATGATACACATAACCACAAATTTGATTTTTAATATGAAATTATTGATATTAAAAGAGATTTGTTAACACTTCGAAAGTAAAATATTAAACTATAATAATTTAAGAATTATCGTGGTAGTTTTTTGTTTAAATAAATTTTATCTGTAAAATGTAGAATATTACCTAACCACGTGTTCAAGCAATGTGTAAGACAAGGTCAACGGAAATTCTGGCAAATAGAAAAGAACAAGTATGCATCCTAACGTAGTTACTTCGTTAGTTTATTTGATTTTTAGAACGATCATAATTTGGTTATTTTTAAAGATAACTTTAGTTCCCTGATCGAAATTTTTGTCAAATATCCAATTTTATGGATACAGATTAATACTTGGTCATTAACAGAAATTGATTTTGACATTTCAGGGGATTCAAATTTATCATGTATATAAAATGTATCATTCAGATAAGTTTATTGATTTTTTATTTTGAGTTATATTCAATTATGCGACACCTTGTACATATTTATAATTTTTATTTTATTATCTTTTGATAAAAGATTTGTGTTTAATAATTAATTGTATCTCTTTTTATGATGTAATTACATCCTGTTTGTGATTTGAATATAAGATACAGTTCTTAAAATATGTCGATTTAAGCCAATCAATTTTCTTTTTATAAACTATATAATAAGAACTGTGATTAATATAATGATTTGTTCTATACAATTGATATTATATTCCATATGTGAGAAAGAATTTTCGAACATACTTAATTTTTAGGTTTATTGAACCTTTAAAGCAACGGTTCGTTAGATCCTGGACTATTAAGTTTTAGTGGTTACATAAACGCTGTACATATAACAAAAAAATTTTATTAGACATAAAATCAACATAAATAATAGTGATTTTTGTGGTTCAGTAAAACTTAAAAATCGCCAAAAAAATTTTTATTGCTGTTTTTAGGTTTACTGGGATATTGGAGGCCTAGGAAAACTACGATTGGATGGGTAGTATTCAAGCTATCGCTTGAAATTTGTTCCAAAATTTTGATTTCTGGATCAGATTTCATTCGAGATCTCCAAAACTTTGAATTCAATCGTTAAATGGATGTTATTTTTGTTTACAGGTCAAATTACCCTTATTAACACAACATTATAGAAATCGGCGACAAAAATATTTCTTTGATTTCCCATAATTTTCTTAAGGAGTAAAAAATCCTTTGAAAAATTCAAGGTAACTTTTTTTCTTCGATTTCGCTAAAATTATGTTTTTACACGTAATTGATCTGTAGGTTTCAAATACAACCTTTATTTAACAATTGGATGCGCCGTTTTTGAGTTATGGCTAAAAATCCGATTCAGAGGTCAATACTTTGAATAAATTTCAAGCGATATATCAGAAACTAACCATCAAATCGTAAAATAAGGGTTATTGTTGGTTAAACCACAATTACCCTCGAAAACCTAAGAACAGCAAACAAATTTTTTGGAATGTTTTAGTGATTTTTAAAGGTTTTTCACAGAATCACAAAAACCAGTTAATATAATGAATGCATTCTATTTTAAATTTAAAACTAATAAACTTTTATATAAAAAGTACAATGGGGGTCCGGGCAGGCAAAACTCACCTTTAACGATTTGATCTATTGAAATCGATGTAACAATTAAGATTAATTACGATAAATATGTATTTATTTTTCTCTTAATTTTACATTCATGCCAAGGAAATTGTTTATAAATATAAAATTAAATTTGAATTTTTCCTGTGGAAATTTTTGCCGACACGCCCTCTGCTTTCATATCACGTTTGTGCATACACAATTTTATTACATTTGTAGAATTATTATTTTATTTATTCTTATAGAAGGGGCTTGTCGTAGAGATTTTTCTAGAAAAAACATTTATAAATAGAAAATAAAATTTTGATTTAGAATTTTTTCGAGAAAAACTCTTCGACAAGCCTCCCGTTTTCATGTCAATATAACGCGTACCGATTTTCATAATATTTAATTTCTGCAAGAAAATTTAAAGAAATACAATGTATATTACTTTACAATGTATGTTATTTAAACTTGTATCAGTTGTTGATAAACCTTCTTAAAGTATTTGCTTTTTGTTTTTAGTATTTAAAAAATTATTTTTAAGCTAAATAAATATTGATTTAAAAAAAAAAACCAAATACTTTTCATTCTCTGGGAAATAATTTAATTAAGAATTGTTGTCTAGTAAGTGTATCTTGCTAATTTTAAACATTTATAATTATTACCTAGTAGATACGTTTGACGTGTGTAAATTTATTCATTTAATATTTAAATAACTGATTATAAACAATAAGACTAGTCAATATTGTTTATATTAAATGTTAATTAAATATACGTTAAATACGTTTAATAAGTTAATTAAATATACGATACATAGATTCTCGTGTCCTAGTGTTTGTAACCAAACTCCTCCGAAACGGCTGCATCGATTTTTATGAAATTGTTTTGTGTATATTTAATAGGTCGAAGTTTTACTTTTAATTTAAAGTTTTACTTCTATAGGCGCGTTATAAAAAAATGATGAGAGTGAAATTTTAAAATGCGTGCGCATCACCGTCACACAAGATTCACAGATTGAAGATGTTGTTATGATTTATGTTACATAATGCAAGAAAATATTTACTTATTTATTGAATTTTTCAAATTTAAACTGAGCTTTATTGACTGTGTTGACTATCCTTATGCAGTCCTTTTATTATTTTATTGTAATTAATTATTTGCATGCAATTAAAAATTGTTTTTTTATTGATGCCAAAGAAATATAACTTCTGGCACGCGTACATAACGTGTACATGCACCCATTTTGTTTTTAAATTTTTTTTATGAATTGACATTAAAAATACATAAAACCCATAATTTTTACCATTCTGCCACTAACACTCAAGTTTTTAATAGCGATATTAGTACTGAAATAATCTTCAACTCTCAGAGGTCTTTCATGGTTAATTACCAATCGATCAGTTATCTCCGTCAGGCGTCTATCGATGTCACTTCTCACATGGGTAAACCAGCCAGTTTGTTTATGTTGGCTAAAGACAGATTAACCAAAAATAACGTACATTCCATTGCACTTAGATTGATATAGTTTTTTTTTGTTATAATTAGTGATAGCAAATATGGATATGATTTTTCAATGTATATATAATTTTTAAGAGATATAATTTTAAATTTTTAAAAATTAGTTAGGTTAATAAAGTACAATTAATTAAAAAAAATGAATTCCTCTTTCAGTCATAGACCACATCCTCACACACTTCTAATTAGATATTTTTTTATTAAACTATCAAAAAAAATTACTTGAAATCATTTATCTGGCACAAAACAATGTTTGCCGGGTCAGATAGTATTTAATATAATATCAATTTACATTTTAAAGTTATTGAGGAAAAATAATTTTCAAAGTTCATTCAACGACTAATTAAGGGCGAACTACAGGCATTCGAATTTAAAGCCAGAATAGGGCAGTTTACTATGTTTAAGTAAGTAGTTAAAATGGTTGATTTCCTAATAAAAAGTCGGCAAAAAAAAAATTTTTTTGCATTCAAACACGATTTTTTGCCATAAAATTAAATTTAAAACCTTTTTTTATAAAAAATAAAATAAAGAAGTCTGCCATTTTGGTAACATAATATTGAGAAACCTGGTAACACATTAAAAATAATTACTCTCCTTCCTTTTTATAAAAATATTAAATAATTTTTAAGTCATTGTCAAATTTTTTGGTTTTTTTTTTTTTTAAATATCGTTTTGGCGATAGGTAGAGATTTTATTAAATAATAATGTTTTGGAAGCAAAATTTATAAAAATTTAGTTTTTTAATTATACAATTTTTATCTATTTGTTTTTTCGTTAACATTTCCTGAAGAAAATTATAAAACATTTTGATAAAAATAAATACACAAGTTTGCAAAAAAATTAAAAATAAATAAATAATTAAAAATAAATATTTACATAAAAAAATTAAGTAGTTTAAAGCAATAGCAAATTAGCACCTTAATCATTGCTAATAAATGTGATTTATTGATGGAAAGGGAAGACGATAACCGCTATACACTTTCAAAATTTGATTTTAAAATATAAATTAGATATTTTAATAATACTAAATTTGCTATAATTCACATTAGAATGTGGAAGTAACTTAAAAAAATGAAAAATTAAATTAAATTGATTCAAAAACGAATAAGATTTTAAAGATTATTTTTCATCTCTTTCTTTATAACGATGTTTTGCATGCAATTTCTATGGGGATATAACATTAATACGTTACTACACAGTATGTCTATCTTTATCTAAAGATTTCAGAACTATCATAATTTGGTTATTTAAAAACGTAAAGTGAAAACGCTTCAATTGAAGAAATGAAAAAATAATTCTGAAATAACCAATAGACTATTATTTTTCGATATTCGTTCGCCAATATGTGCTAGATTAATATATTAATAAATTTATTTTTAATTTAAAAAGGAAATTATAATTTTTATCGCTTTTGATTTTTTTTTTTTATGAGTAAAAAATTAAAACTCCGACCTATTATTCATTTGTGTAATGCGTAATATTTAGACAACGTTGTAGTTATTTATGTAATAGGAAATTATCAGGGCTGGAATAAGTCATCTATTAAGACTAATTTTTTAACAATATTTTAAAAATTCACAATCCATTTTACGAGACACTGTCTGTCGACGATAGAATTTAGCCAGATGCTGTAAAGTTCACAAGAAAAACAGGAAATTGTACTTATATTATTAGTCTTTATTTTTATATATGATACTCGAGTACAATATCGTCTTTGAACTATCAGACCAATCGCAGGGACCAAAGACACATGTTAGGCTACATTAATAAAGCTTTATTATAAAACAATATAATTTTCACTATCACACTAAGGCACAGCGAACACTATCAGTTTTTCTGTTCAGAAAATCTGATGTAACTAAATAACATGTATTTTAAATTAGACCCCGCACACGGTAAGATTTTTACTTGAGACATTGGATTTTCTGATCAGAAAATCTGATGGTGTGCGCGTGTATTTAAGAAAATCTTACAATTTATCAGTAGGCCATCTGTTAGTTAAACAAGTAATTAATAAATTTAAAATATTTAAAAGTTCTTTGGTTCCTTGTGGTTTGTTGTACGTACGTATTCGATGATATCCGATGATATGCGTTTGCTTAAGGAATTTGTCTAATGTATGATCAGATTTTCTTATAGCAGTGCCTGATGGCGTGCGCTGGACCTCATACTCATAACGCTACTTAATATGTATACCAGATTCTACGATTGGTCTGCGCCTCATGAAATGCAAGTAGAATTTCTTTTTTTTTTTTTTTTGAAGTTTTAAAGCGTCATCGCATAATATTGTAAGTATGCATACGTTGACAATACATACTAGCATTATATCCTATATATTGAAATATTTGTCACATGAAAAGCCTATATTGGAACGTCGAGCAACGAATGGTGTTTTTAAATCATCGCTTCGATATAAGAATGGAGTACAAGACATTAAGATTTATGGCCGAATACCAAAAAAAATTATATTTAAAATTGTCGAGAGTTTTTTGACAATGACTTTTTGGTACTTACCAATTTACAGATTTTATTAATTATTTTTATCACTTGACAAGAACAACAATAAATGTCTTTGAAAGATACAATGATTGATTTATTGACAGATGGGTAATTGAAGAATCTATCTGTTTAACGGAAGGCCTATAGAGTGTAATGACCCTAGACAATATAATAGATTTTATGATTTGCATACCAACAAGTTCTTTTTTCTCTCTATTCAAAGAACCTACTTCTTACGTGCTAAATATAGATACAGTTAATATAAAAATATCATTGTTTTTACCTAAATTAAAAACCCGACCACATAAAATCGAAAATGAAAATATGAAAATATTATTTACTATAATGAAACATTTCATTTTCTACGTGATTTCATAATTTTCTAAAATTTTGTCTATAACTTTCTGAATATTTAATGCCTCTGTTACTGCTACATTAAAAGAAAAAAAAACCCTCCAGGCGGGAGCAGTAGATGCGAGGACTAATAGTAGCATGACTATAAGGAACTATAATGCACCCTAATATTACATCACAGGTAAGTTTTTTTTTTAAAAACGTAAAATTGCGAAGGCATAACTAAACCTCCCTCATCAAACTTAAATCAACGTTTGACGGGCAGATTTAAATTTATATTATTTCGACAAAGCAAAGAGTTTTAATATCAATTTTCTATCAAAATAAATTCGATGCATTTCTATTGAAATTTATTTCAATTCAAAATTTTGAATGGGTTACGAAGGACATGAAAAGAAATTTATTTTTTTGATTTATTCTGATTCAAAATTTGGTGAAAGTTAAATAATTTACTCTACTTCATTGAAGTAGAAAAGTTATCGAATTGTGACATTCGAATACCATAATAATTGAAATTTAAAAATAAAGCCAAACATGCGCAATACATAATACACACATGCGCATGGAAACTTAATTTTCAAATAATAAATTTAAAATTTTCTATGACTTATTGTTTAAAACTTATTGATTTTGTACGAAGACAATATTGATAAAACGAAAAGGTCAAAAATTTATAATACATTTCAATTATTATCAGTTAATAGTAAAATAAATTTGATTTTTGAACTGAACTGTATATTATAAACAACTTTCCTTTAAATATTTATAGATTATAGACATAAAAATTGAACTAGTTTTAAAAAAGAACAAAACGAAACTAGGCTAAAACCATCGCATCAATTTATACATATATATTAAATCATACGACTTCCTAGTCTAGTTTAAAATGGTTTTTAACCTATTTCCTCTATTTTTCTATATGAAATATTTGTAAATTCAAAATTGGTAATATTATTTTTGAAAAATCTTAAATAAAATGTGAAAATTGAAATCATGTTTATTATAGCTCAAATTGTCGAAATGAAACTTGAAAATAGACTGATTCTAGCGTAAAGTTATTCTTTGAACATATTTTTACTGTATTTCATTGTGAATTGATGCCATGTAAATTGAAAATTATGATTTACGATAAATTCAATAAAAGTAAAATAAAAAACGCTTTTAATTTCATAAAAAATTGTGAAACGTTACTACTGTAAAACTCATGTTTCAATCTATTTACTATGCTTTTCTGAATGAAAACCTTTTCTATATTTTCATAATTTTCACTTTTGGAAAATCCCAAGAAAATGGCAATAAAATTAATACTACTTTCAATAAAAAAAAATCACAATTTGTATGAATAAAAAAATATTGTTTACCTAAATTTTTTTATAAAACACAAAAACTTCAAAATAATAAAAATTCACAATATTTAGAAAATCATTTTTTTTTCAAAAGAAAAATCACTTTTCCAATAGCAAAAGAAAAATCACTTTTCCAAGAGCAAAAAAAAAACATACAAATCACTGTTTTTTATGGGTTAAATAAAGCGCCACAATAATGCCGGTTCATTTCTTATCAAAGAAAGAGTTCCATGTGTATGCGTTAAATAAAACTGAACAAAAATGAATGTAATGTGTATTGAATTCAACACATTTGGATTGGAGTTGAGTTGAATGCATATGTTCATTTTATTCAGATATTTATAAAATTCATTTTTACTACATGTGGGAAGGATTTGAGGCGACTTTACACGACGGCTATGTTAAAACGATGACATGTGGTATGCATTTTATGTACAGAGGTGTACTTCTAATGTATTTGTTGAAATAGTATTCAGGTAGAAACGAATCTTAAAACTGGAAAAACCTGAACTAATTGAATATTGCGTTTGTTTATATGCTGTTATTTAAAATAAGTGAAGATAAATACTAAAAGTGTTAATTCTTTAAATACCTGATACATGTATTATTATTATTTAAAGTATTTATAAGCTGAAATTGGGGAGAATCTGAAGATCAGTTTACAATAAATGTTTTTAAGAAAAAGCTATTTATTTTGAAGACACAAATATTTTTGGTATTTTGGACTTTTCTTTTATCTCTTATGATTTAAGAGTTGGGTGTTAAGATCCATGAGTTCCAATTTACCGATTTTATTCATTTACGGACTAAAACTCACTTTTTAGTTTGAAATGACTACTCTATAAAAAATTTCTGGTCTCTTTTCGATTTTGACTTATCTTCATACCAAAAAATGATTAACTAAGCTATTGAATACCAAAATTTTGTGACTGCCGTTAAAATTCAATTTCAATCGTTAAAATTTTTAACGCTAAATTTATTATATCATTCTTGCATAACGATATTACCAAAAATATGAAAAAATGGTAGTAAAATGTAAATAACTTGGTTCGAAATTATGATAAACTTCTAAAATTTTGTTTGAATTCTTTGCAAGATACGTCAATTCTTTTGACTAAGCGCTGAGATAACGCTAATTTACTTACTGTATGCTTTGATATGCAATTTAAGTCCAATAGAACAATAATAAAAATCGTAACACGTGGAAAAATATGATAAAAGTTTTCTGCATTAATTTCCAGCTCCTATTGATAATCCTTCATCGGTGGGGTATTTGAAACCCCTATTCGGAGTTCTTTATCCATTAACACTTTAATGTTTCAAACATAATCGTTTGAACTAAACTTAAATGGTATCTCAGATTGTATTTTAAACATATCATTCTCATACGATATCCAAGTACCGAAACAGACGTCAAGGTATTGATTTTTAATTTAGTAAAAGCGCGCTCAAATATAAAAATACTATCGTTTTCAACTGAATCCCTTATATATCATTAATATTTTTGAAGATTTTCCAAAATTGAAGGAAGAGATTGGGTTCAACAAATAATATAATTATTATAAATTTCCTCGTTTCAAATCAATCGTCAAAAAGCCCCAAGCTTGTATACAAAAAAGGTGTTTTTAGAAATCGTTTCCAAACAGTGGGTATACAATAAAACTTACAGTTTTTCTATTATTTCATTTTTAATAAAACAATTCTCGACTTCCTAGATATTTCTGGAGATTGGGGATGAGAATGGAATAAAAAATTATAGTTTTCCTATTTGCCCTAATTATGTCATTTCATTTTATTTCACATCGATTGCAAAATACCGCATCTTTCTAGAATATATAGAAAAAATTTTGTATTTTTGATAATTTTCCCCAAAAGAAAATACGGTACTATACTTCATTAGAGTGATAACTAAAAATTTAATCTAATGGACACAAAACCACACAAAATTCACGGGTTGAAGCTGTTGTTATGATTTATGTTACACTTAATGTAAGAATATATATATTTATTTATTAAATTCTTCAAATTTAAAATTTAAACTGAGCTTTATTGACTGTGTTGACCTTGTCCTTCTCCAGTCCTTTTATTATTTTATTGTAATTAATTATTTTCATGCAATTAAAAATTGTTTTTCATTGATGCCAAAGCAGTATAACTTTTAACGCGCGAACGTAAGTACACGCTCCCATTTTTTGTACATCTTATGGATCTATACGACTCAAGTGAACGATTTTGTTCCAAATTCCAGCACACTATTTCTTTTCATTCTTGATTTTCTTTGATTACCAACAGACAGACAGAATAAAATAGACTTATTAGTTAATTCTATGAGCACTCATACCAAAATTTTGTAAATGCCTCCAATATTTTCTAGTTTTACAAAATTTCGATTGCTTTTAATATACCCTCAAACATCACTGTTTTACTTTTTAATGAATTCTTATCGATTATTTTTAAAACAGTAATTAAATTTATTAGGTTTCAAATTTCATTTTATCTTATCTTATTCACACTTTAATTTCACTAGAAATTTTTTTTTTTTACTTATTTTGGATGATAAAAATACAAAATTATCGTCTACTGTGTGTTCCATAATTGATTTTGCTATTTGACGACTACCGGAAATTTTATAACATATGGTATAATAAGTTTTGATTGATCTTAATTAAATAATTTGTAAAATTTGCAAATACAATATGAATTTTTAACAGGTATCCCACATGCAATGAATCTACAGAAATTAATCTTAACTGATAATTGCATAAAAATTACTTTAAGGTAGTTGCGTCATGCAAGCAAAATGTTAAGAAATCTTTTAAACTTTGATTATTGAAAAAGGCTGAAATTTACCATTACTTTTGCTAAGCGCAGAAATACAATAGTAATTTCATTACGTCATTTTTCCGATTCGTTGATTTTCAGTTTTTAGACCGTAAATTTTTTCGCTAATGAATCATTGAATGCTGAGATAGGAAACCACGTTTTGACCATAATGAGACCTGCATTTAGACCTGGGTCAAAAGGGTAAGAATTAGAAAAAAAAGGTTCAAACAAAAGTTGATTGTTGTCAGGTTTTTTTGTTTGTGTTTTAATTAATGATTTTCAATTTTTTTTAATTGTTAGAAAATTGCTTTTGTTATATTTTAAAATGTTCGCTTCAACTACCAGAATAGAGTCCACGTATTAAATTCAAACTTAAATTTTCTAAAAGGTTCTAGGAAGAGTGATTTTCGAGGGAATATCCTTAAAATTAGTAAATTCATTACAATGTAAAAAAAAAAATGCGATAAATTATTTTAGAATTTTTATTATGTATATTTTGGTGGAAAGATTAATATAAGAAATATATGACAAATGAGGGGCAAAGTGAATACGCTCCTGAATACCATCATGGCAAATATGTTTATTCAGCTCTAAATTTCCAACAGTTATGATAAGAAATATTGACGTGAAAAATCAGGCGATATAAAATTAAATATTCCGAGCTTTTATCATTTTGGAATTTTTGATATTAATGAATAGAAATAAGAACCTTTTTACTTATAACTTTTATTAAATTTCAATCGGTCGAAAATAAAATATTATGATATAATTATATTAAATCGGTATTGTATGTATATTCTTAACAGATTTCGATTTAAACGAGTTTACGAAAAATTATGAAACAAAATTTCTTCCTTGAAAGATGGAAAGTATTAAAAATATTACACACGGGGTCTACTATCAAATTTTATTGATAATCAAACCCAAAAAAAGATAAATAATAACTGAAATTTGGTGTATTCTAGAAATAAGTAAGATCAAGTTCGTGAATGATCAAAATCGGACAAATGGATTCGTGACTCAAATTTAAACACAAAAATATTTTTAAATATAAAATAAAAACAAAAAACTTTTGTTTGAAACTTTTTTAACTCTTGCCTTTTTGACCCATCTCAACTCTCACGCCCTTTCATTTGTATAAAAACTGATAATATACAGTAATCATTCTGGCCAGAACGTATTTTCCTCGTACTCAGCATGCTATAATTCATCACTAAAAAAATTTTCTTACAGAAAGAACTTTACTCAAATTACCTGCGATCTCTAGGTCTATAACATACCTAGATTTTGAAAATATTTGTTTATATTATTGGTCAAGTTTGTAAAATACAATACAAAATATATATTAATGATAGACAGTTGTATTTATTATATAAACATATAAAATTCTGTAGTAGTTCTGTGAACGTAGACCTCATTCGGGAGAAAATGAAAAGTATATAAATAATACGTACACAAAAATTTAGCAGATATCTGACACAATCATAAACATGATCTAATTTTAATAAGTTAAATATTAAAAAGGAAAATACAGTTTCCACAATATTGTAGAGTAGTCTAGTGGTTAGAGAATGTGCTTCTGAATCATATGGTCCCGTGATCAAAACTGGTCATATTGACTTTAATTTGTTTTTTAATTGTTTTTAACTAACAAAGATAGTATTTTAAGTTTGTCAGTTAATGTTAACTATGCATATCTTGTACAATATTTTAAGCAATCTGGCAACACTTTGGTGGGATACAAATGATCTGATAAAATTTCATGCGTAAATTTAAGAATTGTGAATGAAATACAAGTATAATACTGACTTGTAAATAAAAAAAACAGGATATGTACTATTTTTTTATTTTATCTAAAAGATTTTGTATTGATTCCAATTTATGATATAGATCTGAAACTTGAGTACGATTTAAATCTAGAGTTATTTCTTTTTGTTGATTTTGATTATCCATAAGAGAAAATTGTATTTTAGCGTTCGGTGTAGGTGTTAATTGAACATTATTTTCAGCAAAACCAACAGATAGTTCCCAAGAAACATTATCCATTTCTTGACCATTAATTAAATTATTTAACAGTCCATTTGGTTTTTGACTCCATGCTTTTACAATCATTTCAGTGACACGATCATTTAATTTTAATTTTCTTATTATAAACTCTTGTAAATCAGTTGGTTTTAAAATTAACCGATGTGTATGCTCTTTTAATAACAACAATGTTTTAAATATTAAAACAACTTGACTATGTTCTAAATTAATATTGTCAAGGTTTTTATCAATATCTTTACAAATTTCATCCATATCTTCAATTTTGTTATTTGGATCATATATTATATCTAAGATACGTTTAATATTTTCTAAAGAAGTGGTATTTATTAATTCCAAACCATGAACAAAACTAAAACAGAATACGATTCAAATATTAAAAATTAATTATGAAGTATTGTTTATTACTTTTCAGGCGTGTTCGTTAAAATAAGATTGCGTAAAGCATTCATTTTTAAAAATTTTACTTGAAAAATATATTTTATTTATTATTTTGTGGCAGCACAAATCGGATATCAATGACAGAATAGTCAACCGGTGGTCATATTGTCATATAATCTAATAACTATTATTACTCAAATAAAATTAGAGTACTAAAACCGAAACCTGTCGTAAAATGTCAAAAAAGTTTTAAAATATTTTTCTCATAGACAGAAATTAATAATAGACCGTAAAGATTGTTTGGTATTGTATATACAATGCATCGATTAATATATGATTAAGAATACATGATTGAAAATAACTATTTCGCATCATAGATTATAATAAGCAAAAAATTAGCATCGTTATATATCGAATGAAAATTAACTAAATTATTATCATTGAAAGATTGCTGCTGAGTTTTCTTGAACAATTGTGTAATATTTATCTGTCTTTATATATATATTTTTTCATAACCATGGACTTTTTCGGAGTTAACTTTTATACACAAGAGTATAACCTTATATTTTGCCTGATGGAAGGTGTGAAATACAACAAAACATTGCAGCATTTGAAAATATAGCACTTGTAGGTTTTTGTTCAAGTTTCTGATAATTATAGCGATCATAATGTAAATTAATAACAGAATACAGGAATACAGGTGGTCCAAAAGTAATGATATTTTTAAATTGTAAAATAAATCACCTGTATTTGAAAAAGAAATTTTTGCTTTAAAAATTGTCTTAAATCGAATATTGAAAATAAAAAATTCAAATAAAAAGGTCTTCTTGTCAGGTAGATATGCTACCCCTTCAATGCTAGTAGCAATTTTTAGGCGTGCAAATATGGATTTCAATTTAAACTTGTATCAGTTTTTATTTTGCCGATATTTCATGTTAAATTTGTAAATACCAAATTTCATTAAATTTAGATAATTATTTTTTGAATGTGTTCTCGAAAGAAATAAACAGTATATTATTTAAATGTCTCATTTTTAATGGGAATTTACCGGTCTATATTAATAGATCTGTGGTAACTGTAGTAAAAAATTTATTTAGTAAATTTATTTTCTAAAGGTTGTACAATAATTTACTAGATTCGTTAACGCGGTTTCGAATTTTTTCAATTCTGTTCTGTCGGCTTCTCGTTTCAGACTTGCGAACACATGTGAATTTGTTGAATACTAAATAAAATATTTTTAACTATAAGTTATTTAAACCATAAGTACATTTTATTTGTTAAGTTTATTTAAACTATTATTTCAAAATGTTTTGGGGTAAGTTAAATTAACTTTTTTGCACGTGTTGAAGTTTAAAACGTGTTTACAACAAAATTCCTTCGTAAAATTTTTAGGATTAATTATTGAACCAAATAAACGGTACACTCAAACCGTACAACGATCATTCCACATATCTATGGCAGCATTGGATGCTTCATCCTCAGATGATACTAACGTACAAGTTATGCTTGGCTTGAACGAAAAAAATTATTTACTTTGCACTTTGAATCGGAATAGTGTTCTGCAAACATCACTTGATCTTAATTTTCAAGAAGGCAATAAAATCGCTTTCTTGCATAATGGCAAAGGATATGTTCATCTTACTGGATATTTTGTACCCGAAGATGATCTTATGGATGAATATAATGAAGAAGAAGACGAAGCTAACGACGAAGAAGTTCCAACACTAGTTAAAGCAAATAGTTTGAAAAGAAAATCTGAATCAGAAAGCGGTAAGTAATAAAATTTAATTTTGAAAAATACATTCATCATAATGTATAATAAATTTCAGTGTATTATCATTTGGTTTGGATTGTGTTATAATTAAACAGAGATATTGTTTTTAATACCTGTTTTGTGCTAATAAACAGTAAAATCTCTAAATTAGAAATGAACAATATATTATTTATTTGATAAATATGAATATATAAAAACAAAAACTTCAACTCAATGAAAATTTATAAAACTCATTTTCAAAGTAATGTTTTTTACTTTTCGAAAATTTCTTAATTATGCTTCAGGACAACATAAAAAAGTTATGGAATTTATTTATTTTTATGACAACGCAATATCTAAATTTATTCGTGAAACATATCACAAAAATTTTTATTTTATTATATTCATTACTTCTATGTATTTTAATTTTATTAATTACATCTATACTTTTCAGTTTATCTGAATATTATTTTGATACTAAAAAATTGTAACCTACAGTTAAAATATATATACAGTTTTCTGAGCTAACATGTCACTGATCATTCTCTTATGATTTATTTTAGATAAAAAGAAATTAAAGAAGAAAAAATCTGAACTTGCTGCGTTATTAAATGATACCATAGAATCTGATGAAAATGATGACTCTTTTACTTTGGAAAATTCAAGCGATGAGGATGATGATGATGATAATGAGCTTGAAGAAGAAGAAGAAGATGATGATGATAGCGATGCTGAAGAAAATAGTGATGAAGAAGATGATGGCGAAGATAGTGATGAAATGGTATTTATTTACTATATAAATAAAATATGTATTTTGCTCGGGTATTTCGCAAAAACTACTGAGTAGATTTCGATCAATGCACTTCTTAGATACTTAGTATTTTAAAAAAAATGTGAAGTATTTTACTCAATTTATTCAGTTGGGTTTGAAATTAGTTTTACGGGGATGAATTTATCCCTTGTTATTATTTAGTAGATAATAACAAGGAAATGTAAATGCCATTTTTCAACTTATAAAATAAATTTTGGGTATAGTAGAAAATCCGTTATAAATCATTCTTATTCAATCCGATAATAATGTTGAATAGATTATAATCGAAAATATGCGAGGATAGAGGTTCTTCATCCTTCAGTTGATTATATTAAAATTTGTTGCATCAATCAAATTCAATTTTGAGTACTAATTTATTAATATTAAGAAATATCCACGAATCGAAAATTCATCAAAAATTTTAGTGTTTCTGCGTTTTTTGAGTGACTCGGCGGTATTTTATTTTACATTTGTGGATAAATTGTTAATTATGAATGAAGTTTAATTAAAATAATACAATTAATATTTTTATATTTAGAATTTAGATGAAAGTGATGAAGAAGAAGTTGAAGTGAAGAAACCTAAAAAGGAAAAGAAAAAGAAAGCACAATTAAATGGAACTGCGTCTCCAGACAAAAAACAAAAAAATAAAGAAACACCATCAAAAAAAGGTAATAATCAAGATAAACAATCACGGGAAACAGTACAGCAAAATAACAAAAAGAATGAAAATCAACAAAAGAAAAAAGAAAAGAATGAAAAAAATGATAAAAAACAAAACATTGAACAAACAAGTAATGGAAATTCTCCACTAAAGAAAATAGTTGAGGGTGGTGTACTCATAGAAGACTTAAAAGTTGGAAATGGTCCAATTGCTAAACCTGGTAAATTTGTTCAGGTAAGGTTCTTGTTCAAAGTTCGATATCTCGAACAAATATTCATCACGATACTGAAATTCTAGCTTGGTTTCACAGTAGCAGTTTGCATTGTTTTTATTTGAAAATATAATCTTACCCCAATTTATATTACAATCTTTATTCATTTTTCGACAGATTTTGTCTATTTTTTTCACAAATGTCCATTTCATTCAAAAAATTTATAGGTATATTATGAAGGTCGTTTAAAATCCAATGGAAAACAATTTGATGCATCAAAATCTGGTCCAGGATTTAAATTTCGATTGGGACGAAAAGAAGTCATTCAAGGCTGGGACGTTGGTGTAGCCGGCATGAAAGTAGGTGGTCGTCGACGAATTACCTGCCCTCCAAATATGGCGTAAGTATAATAAAATTTTATTATTTATATTAAACAGAAATTTAAAAATTGTATAAGATCCAAATTCTAAAAATATGGCTCTATAAAAAGGACTGCGCAGAAAAATGCATTTGTATTTAAATATTAACAATTGTTATTTATTATATTTAATACTCAGGATAGTATCGGCCTATAAGATTTTACCGGCCATTAAAATTAAATAAATGTCAAATTTTAATACCCAGCTATACTTTACTATACTTGTTCTAAAACAGGCTACTTATAATACTATTGGATTTCGGATAGACTGCATTTTTAGCTGCAAATATTGTACTACAAATTATTTTTCAGATATGGTACTAAAGGTTCTCCACCGGTTATTCCTCCAAACAGCACACTGGTATTTGAAGTTGAATTAAAAAATGTTAATTAATTTATAATTTTGTTTCTTCATGTAACCCTAAATATTATCTTAAAATAATGGACCATCCAGTATAAAAGTCAATAATACAGTGGAAACATTTTTTTTAATGGCAATGATTCCCAAATTTAAATATTTTTTTTTAAAATCTTATATAAAAATTATATTGAATTTGTTTTTGAAAATAATTTCGAATATTCAGTAATTTTACCACTTGATTTTCGCAATACGTTTATGTTTTGACAACAGATATTTTACACTTCATCAGAACAATAGGTCGTCGTATTCGAATTTTGAAATAATCATTTATCTTGATTCATTCAAATGTAAATTATTCCAATTTTTTTATTGTTACAATTTAAATTAAAAAAAAAATTAAATTCTATAATTGTGTTTTATTTATTTAACAAAAAAATAATTACAAAGTGATTTTATAAGAAATATTTAAAAAAAGACTAAATTAATCAACCTTTTCTTCCTTACTTTGTTTGACTTCCCCATTTTTTTTATCCTCTTTGGAACACTCTTCCTTTCCGTCACAGTTACATGAAAGCTTAGCTTTGGGTTCCGGTAATTTTTCCCAGGGATTCCAAATTTTTAATAGGATTGGTTGAATATATCGATGGAAAATAAACAAAAGTAATGGTATTACAAAACAAGGAACGCATCCAGCCATTATGGAATGATTTATATTCAAATCAAATATGAATAGTCTTACATAACCTTGAACAATTGAGTTTTTTGAATTAATATCTTTGTTTAAATTTTCAAAATAATTACGCCCTTGTACTCCAGAAATATAATAAATTGTTTTAATTTGTACCAATTTGAAAAAAAATTACCTCAATTATTTTCTATTTTATTTTATATCTTCTTGTCATTCGTGCTTGACATTTTGTGACATGAAAAATTACTTTGTTTAATCACAGACTTATATTTATCTAGTATTGTAATCATAGATTGATTAAATATAGACCAAGTTCAAATGTGATGATACGATATTAAATAGATTTAAAATATTACGTCCCGCTGTATTCTTGCCTTTGTTTTAAACATAGTATCCAGTTTCCTTATCTCACTCATTGTTTTAATATTTGAGATTTTTATTCAGATAAATTGTATAAAAATATTAATTATTACGATAATCTTAAAATCGTTATCGTTTAGAATTTTACACTTATACCATTAAGTTTTTTTAATAGCATTAATGTCATAGCAGAAGTTAAATTTAACAGTTTTGTAGTTTTAATGTGGGAAAATGTGCTTTGAACACATCATCTGAAGTCGTACCTGATTCTTAAGATCGTTGATTAAGAATATAGAATTAAAATTAGCATGTAATATCTTGATTGTTATATAAAGTCCTTTATGATGTGTAGGTCTAGGTAGAAAGTTCATTTAGTATGTGTTTTTTTTTTTTGCAATTCTATAAAAAACCTTGAAAATCGCAAAATTTGTATTGCTGTTTTTAGGTATTCTAGGGTAAATGAAAAATAATACTTTTTACGATTGGATAGTTAGTTTTCGAGATATTGGTTGAAATTTGTCCGAAATATTTACCACCGGATCTGATTCCAGCAATATTTAAAAAACTACTAACCCAATCGTTAAATGGATGTTATTTTTGAAAACTAAATATCATATTATCATATTAAGAAAATTTGACCTATATTCTCCAAAAATAATATCAACGATTAGATGCGTAACAAAATAAATTTCTTCATTTTCTTCTCAGTACATTTGAAAAGAACATAAGGAGTAATTTATTCATCATTAAATAAAAAATTAATATCTCAGATAAATCATCATATTTAAATTATTATTCCTTCAATAAAACAAAATTCAGAGTTAACACGTTCACTGCGAGCCAACTATCAATTTATTTCAACGGACGTTCAGTTTAATATTGTACGATAAATATGTTTTTTATATAACTTTCTAGGTCTATTGGTGAACATCCATCCTCATTACATGTACATACCAAAAAACAATAATTGCAAGGAATTTCTTTCCAATAAAACCAAAGTGCATCAACCTCTCTGTCCTTTTTCTGCGAGTAATTTGTTTGTAAATTTCCTATTGTTCATTTTCTGCAAATCAAAACCAAAAATTGATTTTTACTAGCTAAAGAATTACAAAATTTTCTATACCACTGAATGTTCTAAATTTTTAGATAAAAATTGAAACCTTAAGCAAATGGGTAGTAAACAATTCTAAACATATAAATATTATATGTAACCCAATAAGAAAAATAACAAATTCAGTCTACCGAATTGAATTGTTTATATACGCAATTTTATTTCATATTTTCTTGATGTTATAATCTATTTTTATTGATAAAAAATTAAAATGATAAAATAAAATCGATACCTCAGTGAACGTGTTAACGATTATTATAATAGATATCTTGATACATTGACCTTTTATACATTTTTCATTCTTTTTAAAACAAATTCTCTTATTTCAATAAACTTAAAAGCATTATTTTTTATCATTTTTAAGTGAATATTTACAGAAATTAAGATATACAAAAACAATAAAAATATGTACCATGTTGTTAACAATTTTACATTTATAATTAAATTACAGTGGATTACAGACTATTACGAACAGGCTCAAATATGATATTAATTGGACATTTTCTTATGTAAGCCCTCATTTTATAAAGTATTTAAGTAAATTTATTTACAGAAAAATGATTAAATGATAAAATAAATAAATAAATAAAAATAATCTACATTTCGACAAGTACTAGTGGATTGTCAATTGTTATAGTAATTTATTTGTAGGCCGAGAGAATATCAAATTTTTTAGATTCCTTTTTTACAAAATGTAACTCAAATGCTAACTAATATGATCGATTTTTTATACTTAAAATGTTTTTTCCTATTTGATGTCAAAATAATAAAATTCAGAGTGTTCAAAGCGTCTATATTTTATATTTACAAATGTATAATGTTTGAAAGTAAAGCAGCAGTCTATAATTATTTCAATACAAAATATTTTAAAATATGCATCTACTATTTTGATCATCTTTTAACGACAGTATTATTATTTACCTTTAAAGTGAACAATCCCAATAAATATTAACAAAAAAAATAAAACCTCAAATAAAAAAATAATACAAGCTCAATTTTATTTATTACAAACTAAGACCTAGTGGTAAGTTTGAGTAACAGTCTTTCTGTAAGGCTGTAATTTTTTTCAGTGATGAATCGGAAACCACGTTCTGTCAGGAATCGGTCCAGCATCATCAGCTTTTATATATTTCTAAAGGCTGAGAGTTTAGTTGAATCAAAAGGGTAAGATTTAGAAAAATGTTTCAAATAAAATTGTGCAGTTCTTTGATTCTTTTTATTATTGTTAAAAATAACGGAGCCAAAGCGTCTAAATGTTTTCACACATACACATACATAAAATATACATATATAAAAAATGTATGAAAATTTCTAGATACTCTAGGGGGCTGATTCCTGTCAGAACGTGGTTTCCGTACTTCGCATATTTAATTTCATCACTGAAAAAAAATCCAATTTTACAAAAAAACCGATACCTAAAACTCTCACGAGTTCTCAGTCAAGAAGAAATAAAAATAAAATTAAGTACTTTTGTTTTAAATATTTTGTTATTATTTGAACATTTCTTAATATAGGTCACTTTAAAATAGAAAAAAAAAATGTCAATTTTCTTATGTATACATTCGATCTCTAAAGTATTTCCAAAATCTAATATTATAACTATTTCTTATTTTATACCAAAATATCGAAGTTAAACGATTCT
This sequence comes from Chrysopa pallens, assembly GCA_020423425.1. Classification (NCBI taxonomy): domain Eukaryota; kingdom Metazoa; phylum Arthropoda; class Insecta; order Neuroptera; family Chrysopidae; genus Chrysopa; species Chrysopa pallens. The sequence continues at coordinate 26,996,912 of CM035594.1, read as the reverse complement.
TTCAGTATATTCTGTTTTAATTGGCATCAAATGCAGTGTTTCTTATTTTATATCAAAATATCGAAGTTAAACGATTCTTTCAGTATATTCTGTTTTAATTGGCATCAAATGCAGTGTTTCAATCTTCTAAAAGACCAAAAGATTATCATTGAGGGAAATTTGTCTCCATCTCTCAAAGTGAATTTTAAATTTCTTTAATTTAAGATATAGTTTTAAAAGTTTAAACATTAATAGTCTTATTAAAAATTGATCATTACTTTTTCAAAACAATCCCTGAAATGAATTCAAGGTCTTAAAAAATGGTCACTTCTGATAAAAATGCTTTAACGATTATATGATTTATCTCCCAGAGAATTTATTACGATTAACTCTCCTATCAAAAGAGAGTCAAGTTTTACTGCCATAATTATCTATAAAAAATTGTTCGTAATAATTAGCTATACCACTGCATTATGGTATTATATATACGAAATAAATACAATGATTCTCATGGCCAAAGAGCTGTAGAGCCTAAAAAATTACGAATCCACTTGGAGATCTTTTGAAAACGTTTAAATTAATATTCATTTCTTTATCTATGGTTATGTACCAAATTGAAAATAACAAAAATTCATCTTTAAAAGAACAGTTAACAGTAAAAAGTTAATTTGGCCATTTTGACTCTTGGGCCATTAAGTGAATTTATTAAATTCACATAAAATTATTAAACAAACACACATACACACCACACAACCACGGAGTTTGTTTTAGAGGGGTTATTCATATAAAATTTAATATCTAAAAACAAAACATTGTACTTTAATGAAAATTCAATTGTGACAAATTCCTTAAAAGTTTAAATGTGTTGAACTCATTCTACTCAAATAAAACTATCATAGAGTTTAAACAATCATTAGATGATGTTAGCGGTATTCAGGCGAAAAACAAGTTTGATGCTCAAAAATTTTTGTAAATCATCTGCAGCAATATCTAAACACAAAATCGGAGACCTTGTTGAAATCCGATCACCCATCAGATATATAATATCATTAAAATGACCAGTTACTGTCAATTATTTCTATTTTCTATTATCAGCCGTTTCGTCTGAGTTATTAATTTAATTTTAATGTAAACGTTTTTTGCAAAATTTTATTTAACAAAATACGCTGGCTTGAATCCTATGATTTGATAAGGTGTGTTTAGGTTTTATTTAAACTATTCTGATAAAATTGTTAAAAAGGGGGCGACAAATCTGTTTACATATTCGTTGTTCGATATACCAAATACATTTAAAATATGTACTGTACGAATAGAATAACACATTGTTATGTAATTTAAAATATTCACAAATGTAATAGTGATGTAACATTTTGAATGTGTGATGTGAATAAAAAAAAAATCAAGTGGCTTTAAAAAATTCCTGTAATCGGTCAACAGTCTTACGATCCAACGCACACAAATCAAAATCAAATGTCTGTCGCGTAATTTCATACTGGCCAGTTTCAGCAATTAATTGTACAACACGTTGTAATTCACTATTGTCCTGTAATGTCATAATTTTATGTTGTAAATCTTTCAATATATTCATATAATCTGCTGTATTCTGTTCAACTTTTTCTTCTTCAGATAATTTACGTTCACCTTTAATTTGTTTCATTGGTCGTGGTTGCTCTTCATTGTTGATTGTTTTATCCGATGACGATTCAATATCATCTATCTTTGATGACGATTTTCGTTTACGTTTTCGTTCAATATCTTTCTCTGGGCTTTTATTTGATTTATGTTTATCACGATGTTTTTTCGATTTTTTTGTTTTTTCTACACGATCATCAATTTTCTTATCATTTTGTTCATTTGATGGTGGGATAACAGGTGGGACAACCGATGGAGTGAATTCTTTTTGTATTTCAACTGGTTGAGGTGGAGGTGGTGGGGGTGGCGTTGGTGTTGAATCAACAACATTAGTAGATAATTTAGAATTAATTTTATTTCGTATTCTAACGTCTGTATTATTTTTAACGCTATGATTTGAACTATCACTACTCTCATTATCAGATAATTCTGCCATTAAAGTATTTAATGGATTTATTGACAATTTATCGCGTGAAACTTTTGATGGTTCGTCTCGTGTTGATAAAAATGTTTCATTATTTGGTGCTTGTGTGCTATTATTCTTATTTTGATGATTTTCTTTTTCAATTTCATTATTTACAGTTGGCAATATTTTTGTTGACTCATTACTTATAATTGTCTTTGATGTATTTATCTGTGTATCTGATGATATTTTATCATTTTTATTTTTATCATGTCGCTTTTCTTTATCATCTTTTTTGCTTTTTTCGCGATCTTTTTTCTTATGTTTGTGCTTATGTTTTTCACTGATCTCATGTTTAACGCTCTTGTGTTTTTCACTATCTTTTATTTCTCCCCTACACGCAACCGATGATTGTTGTTGCTGATGTTCGGATTGTTTTATTTTTTCCTTTAATTTTATTTGTTCTTTGTCTTTGGGTGTAGTATCTTTTGTTGGTTTTACATTATTCGTATCTTTATATACGTTTTTCATTGTTTCTTTATGTTCTAAATCGGTTTTATTTTCTTCTTTGCTATGCTGTTTATGTTCTCGTTTATCTTTATCACGATCTTTCCCTTTGTCTCGTTTATCTTTCTTCACCTTTTTGTCTGATTTCGTGTTATCATTATTCTGCTTTTCTTTCATTGTTTCATCATATTTATTACGTTCCTCGAATTTTGGCTTTGGTGAAGGACTTGATACTCGTTTTGGACTAGAACTTTTCTTTGGACTAGACTCTCTTTTGGGTGAACGTCTAGGGCTTGTACTAGAACGGCGTGGTGGACTTTTCTCTTTTTTTGTACTTTTCTCTTTACTTTTATCGCGTTCTTTTATTTTATCCTTACTCCGTCTCTCCTCTTTATTCTTTTTACTGTGATCTTTCTCCTTACTCCGTTCTGATTTATCCTTTTGTGGACTGTGCTTATTACTTTTACTATTTTTTTCCTGTTGTGAATTAATTTTCTCATTTTTTATACTCATGTTCTTTGGAGAAGTTTTAATTTGTTGTAATTTTGGATCAGGTGATACTTTTGCTGTTTTGGTTATTGGTGGTCCAAATAAATCTGCAAAACTATTTGATAATTTTGTTTCTTCTGTGCGTATTTTTGGTTTTTTTGTCATATCACCACCAAGTTTTGGTTTATCAACTAATTGAGATCGTTGTTCGTCACTTGCACCTGGGAATTCTCGAGAACTTTCACTATGGCTTGATGGTGTATTTATTAAAGTAGCACCACCTTTCAATAGACGTTGACGAAAATCTTCACTAGGATGATGAAATACGTATTTTTCTTTTTGTACTTTATAAATGGGTTGGCCTGATGGTCCGCCCACTGGTTGTAAATGCAGATCATAGTAAAATGAGATTTTTTTAGGATCTTCACTGTTCTTTAAATATATTTCAATTAACAAATTAAACCCAGCATATCCTGATTCTTTTACTTTATACGGCGGCTCTTTTACAACTGAAAAATTAAATAATAATTCCTTAATAAATGTTAAAATAAAACAATAATTACAAAAATTGTTAAACTTAATATCTTAGAAAAAACTTTTGCTTGTGATATTAATTAGACTACGCTATAAAATTTTAGTTCACCATCTCTTCGTATAGGTTTTCTCTTGATGGCGGACTGTGAAAATGAACTAATTAAGGGATTCCATGAATATCACAAAACTTAACGAATATTTTAAGCGGTTTGGTTTTATTTACTATATCACTTGTCTTTAATCATATCTTTATTCAAAGAGGACCTTTTGGAGCATGTGAATGATTTAAGTACAATATTTCAGGTACTGAAAATAGCGACATACAGAACATCAAACTTTATGAAAAATTCCAATTTTTAACATGCAATTTACTGAGCTCTACCAACAACGTAACATAACTTATTCAGTACATTAATTGGGAATTATTAAATTATAAATATTTTACTTAACAATCAAAATGATCACAAAATCTCTCAGTTCGAGTCAAAGCAGCTTTTGAAAGTTAAAATTTTATACCCACTTGAGAAACTGGAATTATATCAATAACGAGAAAGCTGAAAAGTTTTAATTTAATGTATTTTTTTATTTAAATGAACAATAATAGTTGTATTATTAGTGTTTAAATCAGGTTATTCAATAATTTATTTCTGATTGGAAAATGAAAAAGTACTCGAAAAGCTGATGTTGGCGGCGTCCACATTTTATGTAGTACAGAGACTGTATTCTACTTTAGCACTTCTTTCATAAACTAGCATATGTACTTCCAAAATGGTGTCCTTAACGCGTAATAAATTATCGAAATTACTAAACTTTGGCTAATAGACAAGTCATTTTTTTCAAATCCACTTTATTACAAATTTATAAACGAAAATTGTAAGATTTATATGTGTAGCAAATTACAGAATAGGGTGTTTAGAATTTTTCTTCAATGGGTTAATTTTTTAGCCAAATAAAATAATATTTTATGCTGTAGATTATTACAGTGTAGATCATTAACAGATATCGTAGATTTGATACTATGTATTTGGTAGTTTCTAAAATCTGAATGAATCATGCTTAATTCTCACATTAAAAGATAAAACTTACATATTGCGTATAAATTAATGGTTTAGTATTCGGTATTATAACCAAAAATGACAGGTACCCAGAAAGTCATGATTTCATAAATTTTCGAAAAGTAAAAGAATATATAGTAATATGTTTTCACATAGAAACTTATATATATATATATATATATATATATATATATATATATATATATATATATATATATATATATATATATATATATATATATATATATATATATATAATGTTTAGCCGATGTTTTTTAATTAAATTGAATACTTCCCTGGCATATATTAGAACGCCTAGGAGTAGACAATATTATATACGCAATTTGTATTTCCTTATCCTTAACCTATTATAAATTATCCGAAAAACTTTGGCATATGGCTCTCTAATATATACTCAACTACAAAAAAAAGATACATGCTAGAAAGTATACGAAACTACTAATAAACAAATACAATTTCAGTTACAGTTGCCAGCTAATCGCACTCGTCGGCTTTTAAACATATCATTTATTTTTTAGTAGTAACACCTAATACAAAAGTTAGTTTTAACAATAAAATGATATTTGAATACTTTTCCCAGTAAACTTCATTTAAAAAAAATATAAACTGAAACGGAAATTCTACAAAAAGTATTGACTATAAAATTAAATATAATACCTCGTCTTGGTTTTGCAAATGTCTGATGTAAATTAAAAACAACTTTATCAACATAATGAGAAATATCAGAATCACTTCCTCGTACAAATATTTCCCAATCGTGTGTAAAACCTTCTGGTGTACGCTTGGTACGAATTGATGCTTCATGTCCAATTTCTATTAAGATGCGATAGGACATTTTTAAACAATTTTAATATTTACATTTAATTTAAATATAAATATATATGTATATATATGTATATTCGATATAATATATATTTCCAAACTAATTACTTTAATTTTTAGTGAAAACTATTTACACCATTTTCATAATGTTTATACATTATATATTTAAAAACATTCAGTTTATTTTATCATTATTGATATCTAATATATTTTTTTAATAAATTTATTAAAAATTGCTCTTTAATTCATACATTTTGTATCACTTTTAACAGCAAATTATTTAATATTTTAAATATTTTAATTGATAATAAATAACGATATAACAAAATAAGATGAAAACATTAATGACAGCAAAAATACCTACAAAATTATTTATATTTTTCATATTAATGCTGCCATCTAATAGTTTCATTTTAAACAACCATATTTAAATTATTTAGAAAAGAGAGGCAGCAAGAAAATGTCCAAACGAAATATAAACATTGAAATATTTGTACTTTTTTTAAAAAAAAACTTATTTCTGTATAATATAAAACGTAACATAAATATCTTTTTAGAGATGTAATTATTCATTAAATACTAACTTTTTGTTTAATGGCATTAGTTAATTTTCTAGATTGCTCAAAACTTTATACTTGCTAGTTTTTTCAAATTAAAACCTTTTAATAATGAAACAAAATTAACAGTGCTGAACTATTATAATCATGAACATTTATAAAATACTCTAAATATGCAGTTTAAACAGTTATGAAGAGTTTTTTTTATATATAATACTAAGTATTGTATTTGTTAATTAGCTGAATTTAACCTAAAATAGAGGCGAATATAAACAGTTGAAAAAATGAAAAAAAATTTTTAATAATTCGAACTTTAATTTTTGAAACAAACATTTTTTGTATTTAATCATAGATCTATAAAATTCAATTGACCGATGCTGCTTGACATTCATGAAGTCACTGCATTTTTCAGTTTAGAATACGCTATGCAAATTTCCGCTTGATATCTCCCGCATAGGCGAAAATTCAAAGTTTTGTTAGTACTTGCAGTATTTCTTGTGTAATAAATTTTAGACCAAATTTAAATATATTCATCTTTAATATAATCGAGTAAAAAAGTTTGTTTTTATCTTTTTGAATAAAAAATTATATTTTTTAATATTCAATATCGAAATATAAAATTCTGGATTAAAAATTAAATCTAAACTTATTTCCAATCACAAACTATAAAAAATTTTGTTTTAGAAGCTTGTCAAAAAATGAATTTACGTTGTTTATTTATTTTTGTTTGTTTTGGATATACTTATATAAAATAATATTATTTTATTAGAAATTAAATTAACCGCGTGTATTAAGTGATAAATGAATTTTTAGTTACATTTCACAAATGTGTTGACGTACGTATGTTGACCATTGACATTTGGATTACAAAGAGCTAAGATTGGCTAACATCGTACCACACAAAATGTCTTCGAAACTTATTCACATTTGATTACTCATGCCTTTATAACTTATTTAGTAGCATTTTTTATTTAAATATAAAAACAAATAATATTAATATAAGTAAGTTTATATTTGCACTCAAAATATGAATAATTATTAATAATATAAATTTTGTATAGTAGTACATTATGGATACTGACAATGGTGTTGCAAGTGACAGTAGCTCCTTTGAGGATCTCACAGCACAAGAACTTACCACTAGTCTCAATGAAACTGTCTCAGATAATACAAATAAAAACGATGAATGGCTCGATGTTTTAGGTAGTGGTAGTTTAAAAAAGAAAATTATTAAAGAAGGTTCAGATAGTGAGATTCGTCCACAACGAACAGACGTATGTACAATTAGATTAATAGGAAAATTAGAAAATGGTACAATTGTTGAAGAATTTGACAAATTAAAAGTCCAAGTTGGCGATTTAGAAGTAGTACAAGGTATTGACTTAGTTTTACCTCTTATGAATGTGGGAGAAGTATGTTTAGTTGAAATCGAACCAAGATTAGCTTATGGAGATGAGGGTAGATTACCAGATATACCACCAAATTCAAAAATTTCTTATGAAATTGAATTATTTGATTGTGACCCTGAAACTGAATTAGAAAAAATTCCAGTGTTAATTCGGAAAAAGATTGGGTAAGTCTTAATTAATATTTAAATCGAAAACCATTATCTGGGGAAATTCTTCACATAATAGACCAACTCCTTTTTCACTCAACACCACTCCATTATCCAACCAATATTTGAGCTTTGTAGAAAAAGTTTTTACTAAAAATTCTTGTTTTTACTTAAAATCATTTAAATTTGGAAATTAATGGAAAGTTATACTCTAGCTATTATGTACTTCTTTTTATACAGAAATAAAAAACGAGAGAGAGGTAACTGGTGGTATGCAAGAAATGAAAGTAATTATGCCATACAATGCTATCGACGTGCTTTGGATTATCTGGATGATGTTGAAGGTGGCATTACAGAGCCAACTGAAGATGGAGATCTTAAGGTATAGTCTCAATTTTTGTTTTGTTCAAGCATTTTAAACAAATAAATGTTTTATGAGTAACTTACGAAAAACTATGCCTGGGACACTTACAAAAATTCGTACGCGGCGCGAACCCGCCCTACTTAGAGTGAACTTTGGTTAGAAGAACTTTTACTCCAAATTTAATTATCTTTGTTCATAAAATTATTTGTGATAAAGTCGTAGTTTTTGAAATATAGACATCTTTACGTTTATTTAGAGCGTCAATTTTTTAGTTATACCTAATAGCAGATTATGAATTTATTCGTTGGCTTTATTATAATATTGTTTTTTATTTTAATTTTAGCCCACCGATTCGGATCTTCAAGACTTGTTGGAAGATCGTATGAAAGTTTATAACAATATGGCAGCAGCTCAGATGACATTGCAAGCATTCGATGCAGCTTTGAAATGTGTAGATAATGTTTTACTATGCCAACCGCAGAACGTAAAAGCGTTATTTCGAAAGGCCAAGGTTAGTAATAAATGGAATATAAACTTGAAGTTATTTTAAACACTATTATATTTTAGATTTTGATAAATAAAAATAATCCAGAAGAAGCACGTTTAATATTAAAGAAAGCTTTTGCAATTGATCCATCAAATGTAGCAATCCAAAAAGAATTACGAAAATTGATAGCAATAGAGCAGAAAGCACGAGAACGTGAAAGAAACATGGCTAAATTAATGTTTCAAACAAGTACTGACACAAATAAGCAATCGAAAAATAAAAAATCAAAATCAATGTTATTATGGGCACCGATTGTTGGTGTTGTAGCGGTTGGAATAGCAGCTGTAACAGCATACAAATTTAAATATGATTAAATGTTAAAATGCAATCTAATATTTCACTGAAAGTACATAAAATTATCATGTTTCTTATTTGAATCAAAATTATTATTGGCATTTAAAAATTGTATTTCGGACATTTAAAATGTTAAGGTGGTAGTCATTATAATATTTTTAAATGTTAATATTAATTTTTGTGATAGTCAAGGATTTATTCATTTATTGTAATTAAAATACAATACGTAATTAAAATAGAAATCAAAAACATTGGGTTTGGGATGAGATATTGATTGTTGGCAGTAATAAATAAAACAATAATCATTCCATTGGTTATAATAAATTTTTACTTCGTTTTATATACATTTTAATGTTGTTAATTTATTTTTTTTTAATTACCCAGTACAAAAAGGAAAATAATTATATTTTAATAAAACAGAATGCTTATAAATGAGTTTTTTATTTAAATAAAATATCAGCCATTATTTTTGGGGAAATGAAGAATATTTTATATTTAGATAAATCTTTAAGGACTAAGGACTTAAGGACTATAAACGATCGGATTTATATCGACATTCGAGATAGATCCATATAACACTACAAAGCAATAAATGGACCGCTGGTAAATTATTTGTAAAAAGTGACGGATTCTCATCTTCATCCAATAGAAATGGAAACGGTGATTGATGAATCACCTGCTCTATCATCGATTTTTAGATGTCAGTTCGAATCATACTTGGTCGAGAAGAATCATTCACACGAATGATGTTTCCAAATTGCCTATTTTACCATATTTAAAAAATAAAACTAAACTTCAAATATTACATGATATAATATTAATGCTTTTCAAACAAACTTATCAATGCTTTGAAATTTTAAAATATTTTCAGATTTCTATAAATTTTTTTCTTTTTCAATGCATAATCGATCGACAAGTAATTACATGCAAGTATTTTTCAATTAACGTCTCTAGATTTGTTAGAAAAGCCGTAAGAATTTACACATTAAGCAATATCTGCACTAATTTTTTCGGTAATCTAATAAATAGTCTTAGTAAATTGAGTCCTGCACATTTTAAACTGAACCATCTTTAGATTTAAGAAAATTCAATAGTATATTTTCATATTATATGACGGTCTATTTTTTCATAGTCTATCATATTAATACCAAAGTATATTCAGGCTATCTAAACAATTAACTCCGTTGGTCTGCTCATGATTTTTATGTCGTTTTAACAACTCAATTTGTTTTTATTATAACAATTGCAGTTGAAAATTCAGTATCGAAAAGGGACAATTTGAATACAATTTTTCGCAGTTTCTACCTTCCAAACCAGATTTTCGGGCTGATATATATCTTCGATGAAGAGTAGATTCCGAATTAGTAATATCATCAGTCGGAAAACTGTGAATAAATAAAAGAAAATGAATTATTAATGAAGGTTAATATATACTCTAATAGAATTCAGTTTATGCGAAAATACTCCATGATCCTAGCCCGGCACCAAAATATATATATTTTTTTAAAGAATTAGTACGACTACTCCTGACTTATTAAAAAAAATTTTTAAGAATATGACTATTTTTTAAGTTTATTTAAAAATATAGAATTACTAAAAAATTTTCTAGAAAGTCACGTGACAGATTAATATATTTACTCAAAATCAGAAAAATATTACTTAGACCCTTTGTGATATAGATCTATATTTAAAACCAATATTCAAATTGGAATAGGTAAAGTTAATTAAAATGATACTTACTGAAATAAAACATTTAATAATGCATGGAAAAATGTTTGTCTGTTTGTTAATCGTTGCGAAATTTCACATAAAATTCTACAGATACAAGCTTGTCCATCAATTTGGTTTCTAAAAAATTTATTGATGTATTTAAAATACGTACTCATAATTTTAGAAACAAAAATACAGGTATAAATCACACACTTACATATTCAGGACTGTTTGCAAATTGTTATAGAAACTGCTTCTTTTTTTGCGCATAAGAAGGGCTCTAGGTGCATGTCTCTGCATTTGTAATGTCTCGTTGTTGGGGAGGTCAAAGACGGTATGGATATTCCAACCTTCAGTACATTTCATTGTGGGATAACCAATCAAATGTACCGATTGAGATATTGAGCACTAAAATTAATAAAGATACAACTGATGCTAGTAGATTTCCATTAGACAAAAAAGTGCGATATCTAGAAACTGGTCAAAACTATTCGATTTTCCTGATTTTTTTTTCTAAATTTAGATAAATTATAATTAAAAATACTTTAATCTTTACTGTTTAAAAGTGTCTATTGGAAAAGGTGGGTGCAACCTCATTTAAGAAACGAAAATTTCAATACAAAGAATAACCAATGTAATTAATGAAGCAAGAAAATTAAATAAAAAAATGACTCATTGATAATATTTTCTTAGTTATGTCTAAGCAGCAATTACGTTTGTTTAAAGCATTTTTTCAATAAATTGTGTAGATTCGCCACAATTTGAGGTAGAATTTGGCCAACAAGCACATAATATTTTTAATACATGTTATAATTATTTATGTACTAGTAGACTTGGCCACGTGTTGCTGTGACAATTTTCACAGAAAAACTTTGCAAAGAACAATTTTCCCCTTTTACCAAACAAAGGAATTGGACCCTGTTTTCACATCCTTACGAGTAGAACACCCGTGAACCGAAATTTTTATATATTCACCCGGTACCTTGTGCCACCCAGTACTACGTTCTGTTATTCATCGTATACTTGATGAAAAGTATATGGATATCCATAACCCCGAATGGTTCCGGTAATATTTAAACGATGCGATACGCACGGTTTATTTACTTGAAAATTCGACATATTTCTAGTAAGAAGAGATAAATTTTATTTTGAATTTCTAATTTAGATTTTGGTTTCGATGGAAATGATGCTAATAAGATTTGTAACATACTTCAAGTGAGAACATGCAATAAAAAGATTGCCCACCTTTTTCACTTCCTCAGGCACTATATGTCAGGTATCTAAACAATTAATACTCTTGGATGTTATCTTCACTTGTTATATGCACTTTCATGATATGTAACATAAATTTTATAGAAGATTCAAATTCTGGCTTTGTCCACTAAAAGTCGAGGTAGCATGTTTCATTTTAAAAATGTACAATCAAGACACACAAAATATACACATACTTACAGAAAAAGATGAACCTTCGGGGAAAATTACAAAACGTTTTTCTCTTAAGGATCTTGATGAATGTCGATTCTTTGCAATCAACGTATTTCTCAATGATAATGACAATAAACTATTTTCAACCAATATTAACAATAGTAATAATAACTTTATAGACATTTTTTAATGATTAAGTTGTAATTTGATAGTTAAAATGAAGCTTAATTTACAACTTTACAAAATCTATATAAGTGTTAATAAAATCATTAAAAATTAATTGTGTGTATTTATCAATTATGTGGCTAGTTCTTATACTTTGCCTCACATTGTATGAGTACTTCGTTCAGTATCTTTGTAAATATTTATAGAGCAGGTGGTAGAGGTACTTGAAAATGCAAAATTCCAACAACGTATTTTGTTAAAGGATTAAAGCTAAGTTTATATATTAAGGATATAGACCAGGGTAGATGCCTTTAAAAATCTAAAAAGTGAAAAAAATTATAGTACGATGAAACCCATTGGAAATGGAAGACAATATAACAATGAAAGGAAAAATAATTAACGAGCGATCTGAGGTCGGGAAGTATATGGGGAGTGAGTTTTTAAAGGGTAAAACACGGTTTAACTCTATTTCCGACCAAACTACAATTTCTATATCATTTTTATTTGGAAAATGTTCAAAAATAGCATGTTTTGCGATCGATAGGAAATTAAATGTTTATGGTAAATAATAAAAATATTTGTTTTATGATGCAATTACCTCTTTCTCTTTTTTATGATGCAATCAAGGAATATAAGATTTTTTGGTTACTTCTGAGTGAACTCTATAGCTTACGGAGCTATTTATTATATTATTACTAAATTATAAGAGAGCTTCTAGTTGAACATCGGACATTACATTTAATTCTCAATAAGCTAGATAAAGTAAATATTTGTATATAATTAAAAATAAATATATACAAATTGATGTGAAATACGTTTCATACGCATAAATTTCAACTATATTAATCATTTAATCTCTAAGCATTGTGATGGGTATGTGCAGCCACATGGTTTTTCGCAATCATCCTCCACAACACATTCTGGTGTAGTGAATGCATTTCTGTACGTTGTTTTTCCATAAAATGGAGCACCAAGATTAAAACTAGAAAAGCTTTCTGGACTTGTATGTTTAATTTTAGATAATGGCAATGGTATAAAACTATTTTTATAGAAAGTTTGATCATCAAATTGATCGGTAGATGGACATAAAACTGGTTTTGGTTTAACTATTGGAGGCCTTTCTGTTATTTTCTGTGAATGAAAGCTCAATCCAGATGTAGTACGACAATCCAATGGTTTATTGACTGGTTCAAATGAATTTGATCTCGCTAAAACTTCTAATGGTCTTTTAGAATATGTTTTAGGAGTGAAATCTTGTTTTTGTATTGTAATTAGATCCATTGGACCCAATTCTCTTAATGCATTTCGACAATCGAGTTTTTTTGGAATACTTGGTCTTATATTCCATGGTTTAAAAATCAAACTATGGATCGATTTTCCATTGAATTTATCATTTCCAAAGTAAATAGATGTTTTTATGGTAGCTCTATTGTCAATAGGTTCTGGTTTAACTGATTTAATTGGGTAATCAGAAGCATAAATGCTTTTATCGTAGAATGTTTTATCATGCGTAATTGCATTTCCATATTTAAATGTCTTACACGGTGGAATTGTTTCGTCCTTTGATTGTAGTTTGAAAGGTAAATATGCTTGTTTATACAAACTAGTACAATCCATTGGAACTTCTGGTTTCTTATACGGTTGTTTGGCATTCCAACCACTGGTGTCAAATTTTAAAAATGGAACCTTCCAATTGACATAATCGGATTTATTTGTGGTACTAATTGATATTGGATTTTTACAATATTTTGAGAAATAATCTTTAGATTGTAATTTTTTTCTAGGAATTAAATTTTCTGGTGGCATATATGCTAATTTATTTGTAGTTTTGTCATCAAATGGTTTATCTTCACAAAACAGATTTGATTTGATTTTAAAACTGGATCGTTTTGAAAATGGTTGAGGACTAAAATCATTTATATAATTGGTGTTATGTTGAATCGGATGGTTGGGTCCTAAAATATCTCTTGTACATGGTTGAATTCTCTTAGTTTTTGGGATAGACTCCCATTTTTTAAATGTTGATGATTGTGTTGTATGTTTTTCAAATGGCCCCGTATTTAAATTTAGCCCATCTGGTTGTTTTTTAATATAATCTCGTCGAGGTGGAACAAAAGGTATATACGATGTTTTCTGAATACTTTGTCCATCGAATGCAGCTTTTGGTAAACTTAAAGCTGGTGGTTGTATATGTGCTTTGGGTCGTTCACATGGACGACGTTGATATTTTTTTGCTTTACAAATATGTTGGTCGCAGCAACATTTTAACCCAGTTAAAGGACAATGCTCGCGAACTACGTTATTTCCAAAATAATTCTTTGTAAACTCTTGTTCATCATTATCGGTACCTGCCATATTTTCATTCTTTTATTTTTACAATTTCGTGTAACTTTTTATACAAATTTTAATTTTTGACATTTGTGTAAATATTGTATCAGTTATAAATAAATTTTGCTTTTGGATCAGAGTAATCTTCATTTAAATTTAGTTTCAGACTCTTTGGGTGGTCAGATACGAATCTAGAGTGTAAAAATTTAAGACTTCCAAACTGTGAAACGGAATCAATCAATCAAAAATGTCCGCTAAAATTTCTGCGTTTCTTGTGATAATTCAAGGGTCAGGCTGCTCTTTAGGCCTTGAGGCTTGAAGATTCCACATGATGAATGTTCTTGAATGCTTCTAGGAACTAAATCGTCTGGCACTAAATAACAGGGTCAGGCAGATCTGGGTTCCAGGTCATTTTGGCATAAAATGGAACGAGACAGCTATTTGCAAATGCAAAAGCAGTAATTGTCTCACACATCTTTCTTGTCTGAGCTGGTTATTCCTATTGCAAGATGCTCTATGGTATCTGTAATAATGAGTCGCTTCGACAATCGTACCTTGAATGCTAAGCATGTGACAGGCTAAGTTGTGTACAACAGCTAAGCCATTTAACTGTTGGCGGTTGAAACTGACCAGGGTATAGTGGTGAAGAGTAGTAGATCTTCTGACAGCTGCTACTGTCAGTTGGACTATCATCTTCATAGCTTGGGAATCTCAAACGATCCTACTTGTAGGTATTGCCTGGAGGACGCTGAAACCTCTATTCACGTCATTTACACCTGTAGATATTTTCCAAATGTCTTGTATAGAATATTTGAGTCTGAAATTTTGGATCCATCCACCTGGGGACTTTCACAGCAGAGAAGCTATGCTTGGATACTTGTTTCTATAAAATCCTGTGGCTTCATCTGTTTCTTATACTTCTTGCACTATCTTGAGCTACCCGTTTATTTTATTATTATTATTATTAAGTTAAAATTATTTACCAGGTAAATTAAATAGAGATAAAAATTACAATTATGTGTGAAATATTCGCCGGTAAATTAAATTAATTAAAAAAAATAAATAAATATTATTAAATGAATAAAAATAGAATTTTTAAAAATAAATTTTCTCTTCTAGGGTGTAGAAAAATAATGAAAATTGTATTTAATCAGTTTAAGTATACTAATATTTATTTTCATTTAATTAATTGGTTTATGAATGGGTGCAGTGCTCATTAAAAACGTTATAAATAAGATCGTAAACAATTCATTTTCAACAAATAAAAATTAGATTGTTAATAAAATTAATGTGAAATCTTGAAAAAAATTAAATAAACGCGGTTAATTCACTTGTGTTTATAATAATGGATTCGATGTTTATGAACGAAATAAAATATTTTATATTATTTTCAAAAATGATTTGTTTATATCCGCATCATTTAATTACAAATTTAATAAAAAAACAGGCTAATAAAAATCATAAAAATTTATTGATAAAATTACTATTCAATATAATTCATATAATGTTATTTATTTCAATAATAACATTTTGGTGTTATAAATGTTTGAAATTGAATCAAAGTGTTGTCAATACTTATCACGATTTCGTCCATGAACATTTACAATATAATGCAATTACAAATTATAGTAATCATTTTGAGTATTATTTGCAACATATTGTTACATATATAAGCATAGTTTGTGCATTTATAAAACGTAAATCATATCAGGAATTCTTTTATAATATTTATACAATTGATAAATATTATTTAAAACGTATTAAAAAAATACCACAAACAGAAAAATTTATTTTAAACAATCAATTAAAAATCTATAGTTTAATATTTTTTATTTTAATAATTTGTCGAATTTTTATGATATTTATAATTTTATATAATTGGCATAAAATATTTAATTTACCATTAAATATTTATGTTTTTGGTAATACTTGTTTTAATGATTTGGTACGTAATACGATTGTGTGTCAATTTCTTGTTGGTTTAAATTTGTTACAACAACGATTTATTATTTTAAATGATAAAATTGAGCAATTCAATAACCATTTTGAATTGAATAGTCCTGCTGTAATTCATGATAAATATGCAAATACTTTTAAAAATACTCAGTATACGGTCTTAAAAATTAATAATATTGCTACAAAAAATTTTCAAAAGAATAAGAATATCGAATGGAATAATTATGAATCAGATTATGAAATACGTAAGTAAACATAATGGTCCGAAAACCGAACGTATGGATTAGATAGATGAATAAATTTTGGTGTGTGCGTAGTATATTACTAAACATCTAAAGATCGACACTTCAGAAATTGTCCAATTTTATCCGGATGCATGTTTCGACGAGTGGAATAAAAGTGTATAGATTCGACCTGCCCCAGTTTCTCTCTATTATGTGACAATCTTATAAAAATACTATTTTCTATAGAAGTATAAAATCCCCAAAAAGGAAACCAGGATAAAAGACTTTTCGTTAATGACTCATTGATAATATTTTTTTAGTTATGTCTAAGCAGCAATTACGTTTGTTTGAAGCATTTTTTCAATAAATTGTGTAGATTCGCCACAATTTGAGGTAGAATTTGGCCAACAAGCACATAATACATGTTATAATTATTTATGTACTAGTAGACTTGGCCACGTATTGCTGTGACAATTTTCACAGAAAAACTTTGCAAAGAACAATTTTCCCCTTTTAGCAAACAAAGGAATTGGACCTTGTTTTCACATCCTTAGGAGTAGAACACCCGTGAACCGAAATTTTTATATATTCACCCGGTGTAGATTCGACCTGCCCCAGTTTCTCTCTATTATGTGACAATCTTATAAAAATACTATTTTCTATAGAGGTATAAAATCCCCAAAAAGACCACCGCCTTTTTAATGCAAACTAAGGCGATACGAGTTTATGCAATCACTGTGAAAAATACAGGAAATCAGGATAAAAGACTTTTCGTTAAAATATTAAAAAACATTTATGAATTAAAAATAAATTTATAAAAACAAGCTTTTACAAACTATTCCTATGACATTAAAATAAAAATAATAACTTCCCTTCCATAAAGTTATGATTTTTGTTTTAGTATACAATTGAAATATTTTAAATTATTATGTTTAATTAATAATTTTATTTAAACATCATGTATATCTGCTAACTTTTTTCTTATTGGATTAATTATCTAGATTTTATTCGCAAAATTATTTTATTTCATTTTGCAGATGACAGCGAAATTTTGGACAATATCAAACATTTAAGTATCATACATGAGAAGTTAACAAATACATCATCAATTTTAAATGAATGTTATTCATATCAATTATTAACAATACTTATTGAAACATTTCAATTAATTTTGTTTGGAACATATGATACATTTAAAATTTTCATAAGTTCAACTGGCATGAAGTATTTACCTGAACATAAAAATTTTATATACATTACAACAATTTTATATAGTTCGTTTCCATTTGCATCATTAATTTTCATTGTTTATTATGCAACAAATGTATCATTCCAGGTTTGTTTATAATATAAAATTGGTACTTAAAACAATAACCCTAAAAAGGCACTAACAAAATTTTTTAGATTTATTTTTCTTATCGCCTATTTGGTAGATAGATAGGGTCTAGACGATTTGGTTATCTATTAGAATGAGACATTCTGACGAAAATATAAACAAAAAATAAATAAAATCATCCAATAGAATTGAATACTAAAATTTCAAATAAATATAACGGTTATATAATTATTGATTTTTTCACATTTTCATAGTAATAAAATATTTATTTTTGGTAAACGAAAAATTACAAATAACATTTTTATTATCATTCCTCCATTGTGGTTGTGATTTAATAATACATAATATATGACGAAAAGGATATGCTTACTACCGGGTAACCCCCCCTCGACACTTCTCGTACTTTTTTTAAAGTGTACTTAGAGTCAGTCTTATTTTGTTTACCTGATCTGTATGTGTATTAAGACCATAATTTGATAATTCTAAATCGAAAATAAATAACGAGCTGAAATTTGTTATGTACATCTCATACTACATATGTAGTCTTTTATGTGTTCTCTTTTCTTTCTTACTTTACTTTATCTGTTGGTTAACCGATTAAAATAATATATATAAATAAAAAAATGTTTTTATATTTACAGGCCCAGAAAACAGCAGTGGTAGCTCATCGTTTATTGAATCAAACTTACAAATATACTTTAATATCTAGAGTAAGTAAATTTATATATTAGGTTCCTAAAGCTTAAGTTTTCAGTCTACCCGTTTTTAAAAAAACCCTAACCCGTTTGAGTAGTGTATACATTATTTTGAAGATGTTTTTGTTTCGCCCTCGATATTTTAATTTTTTTAATAAACGTTTTTATTTCAAAAAATACGATTCGCTTTTTTCGAGCAGAATGTTAAAAAACAGTGTAATTTAAAAATAACAATCACTATCTTTTATCCATGTCAACGTTATTGCTGCTCGAAACCATCCGAAACTAAAACGAATCGTTATAATTAAAATGAGAAGATCTAAAGGATATTTTTTGTTTCAGTTACATTCTTTATCATTTCAAATAATGCATCATCATGTAAAATTTAATGTATGTGGCCTTTTTCCATTAAGTATGAATTTATTATATTCAGTAAGTATCTAAATTAATAAAATAATAATTACAAACGTTTGGTACGTATGATATCTTGTTTATTTGTTTTAGATCTTTGGTACGATTGTATCGTATATGGTAATATTAATACAATTTGAAAATAATGAATGTATTATTTCTAATGATGTAATACAAAACATTACATTACGATTGTATTCAATAAGTAATAACAAAGAACCTACAAATTTTACAAATTCATTTCAAATTTAATTTTAGTAAAGATTAAAATAGTAGATACCGATTTATTCGCCAATTTATTGTATTGGTCTATAATATTTAACGGTCCGCTATAAAATTAGTTTGCTATCTGTATTTTATTAAATTCAGTACGGTAGAAACATACTGGTTTAAGCTTTGAATAAAAAATATAAATAATTTAGTTTCGTGATAGGCTCAAAGATATCTTATAAACTTATATAGGAAATTCAACACGTAGAGACATCTGCCAGAAAAATTTTAGCAAACAAAACGTAAATTATTTTAGCGCGCAAAAAGCTCAAAAAATCTTTATCCAAATGTAATAAAATTTGGTATGCAAAATCTTGGCATGAAAACGGAGAGAAATTCGAAGAATTTTATGTGCAAAAACATTTCTAAATATAAAATCCAATTTTCAATTTTACTTTACAAATTTTTTTCGAGGAAAAACATTTTTTTATTTATTTGTGCACAAAAATAGTGTGTTTATTACAGTGGTCTGTATCAAATACGTAACCCTTCTCAATGTTTTATAACAACGCGTGGCCGGTTTAACTAGTAATATAATTGAGTAGGTAACTGTGTTAAAAAAAGTCCTTGAAAATTTTTATTTCCTAATAGTCTTTAAAAAAATAAAATATTTTGGCAAAATAACTAAATACGATTTCTTTCCATAAAATTACATTAAAATTTAAACCAGTTTCATAAAAGTAAAAAGACGCTGTCTGCCATTTTTTAATGACGTAATACTGGAACATAATAACCATATTTTTAATACTCCTACATTTCTAGTACCCATAAGTGGAATAGTCCATTGAAATGTTACATTTTTTAGGCCTTACCTTGCGTTTTTTAGAGGACGCAATTTTATTTTTTTGATGTGTAGGGGGGGTCAGTGTAAAGCTAAAACCAAGTTTGTGGGGTCGCCACCCTTGTCTCATGGCCGCCATCTTGAAAATAGGGGTTGAAATGGTATTTACGATATATCTCTTAAACATTTTTTGTTGCAAATTAAATTCTCTACAACTTTGCTCCAGTAACTTTTTGTCGTAGAACTATAAATAAAAAAGTTATAAGCGAAAATCTTCGGAAATTTGAGAAAAAAATTTATATTTAGATTTTCGCTTATAACTTTTTTATTTATAGTTCTACGACAAAAAGTTACTGGAGCAAAGTTGTAGAGAATTTAATTTGCAACAAAAAAAATTTTTTTTATAAAATAAATAGTTTAAGAGATATATCGTAAATACCATTTCAACCCCTATTTTCAAGATGGCGGCCATGGGACAAGGGTGGCGACCCCACAAACTTGGTTTTAGCTTTACACTGACCCCCCCTGCAAATCAAAAAAATAAAATTGCGTCCTCTAAAAAACGCAACCCAAAATGTAACTTTTCAATGGAGTAGAAGGGTTGCTCACCAAGAGAGGCAGCTACTGCATACTTCTATCTCGCTTATTCATACTCGATCTGTTGTGCGCAAGTGTTGTGAATGTAGTGGGGAAATAGGTAAGTGAAGTAGAAGTGGGACATGCGCATGGCATTTCAAGTTTAAATGCCGGGACATATATATATATGACAGCAAAGTTGGGTCGTCATCCTTTTCTACACCCCTATTAAGAGTTTTCTGGATTACCCAGTTCTCACTTACTCAGCTTTGACTATAATTGATAATTACTTATCAATTATACTAAATTTATCTGAAAGACAAGTAATATAATGAATAATAAAAATAAAATGAACAAAGATTGAATATCTGAAACGTCTTTATTTACATGTTTAATTCTCATATTAGAACAAATACTGTATATAAATACAGTACTACTTATTGAAGAACATATTACATAAAGAAAATTATTTATAAAAAATAAGAAAAAAAAAGACATTTGTACGATAATGGAAAAGTAATTTAATTGAAAAATATATTATATAAACTGGAGGAAAAGATTTAAGGATAGAGATAAAGATAGATAGGAGTACAATGCAATAAAATGGACAAGGAATCGACTGACTAGAAAATCTACTTAACAATCAAAAATGGTTAATTATTTGGCATTTTACATTTTTTTTTTTTTTGTTTTGATCGTTATAAATTGGATACGTAATTCTACAGAATAATGCATTATATTAATTATTTTTACATATAATAATAATAAATGATAAATATTATTAATTCACAATTACAATTAATGCTCATATAAATTTTATTTTATTAAAAATCTAAGAACTAATTGTTCATTTATCAACAATCATAATTTTTGAAGGTATGTCTTTCTTTTAAAGATACCTACGTAATAATTATTAATCAAAAATTAAAGCACATTTCTATTCAGTTTGATTTCATTAAAAAAATAAAATAAAAAATATTCTCCTTAATCAACTTTGTGAGAGAATCGAAATCTAATTACTTAATATGTAGATGATCAGTGTGGATGATTTAAAAAAAAAATTATCAATTTAAAAATTTTTGAATTTAGTAATATCACGCAATTAGGTATAAGTGATTAAATTAGTAATTATAAACAAAAAATTTTAGTCGCATTTTATATCTTAATTAATGTATAAAATAATAATATGAAATCAATTATTGAACCTCTCTTTTTTTTTTATCCTAAATTATTCGTGATTGAACGAATAATTTAGGATTGCTTTTTTTCGTCACCATCCTATACATTATTCTCAAAATGTGTAACGTAATGTAGGGAAATAAAAAATTTTTTTTATAAAAAATCTCTTGCACAAAAAATACCAATTTCTATATAGAAATTTTACAGTTTTAATGAAATTAAGTGTATCTAAATAATTTAACCGTGCGGAGGTCGAACTGTTTTATAGGAGGTATCCGTATATTAACTGCATTTAATCACTGCTTGCAATTATAATAAATTTATGAACGAGGTTACAAAGTGGTAAAAATGTATGTAAAAATTGTCTGGTTATATTTATAAATAATTTCTTTGATGAATTTATTAGAACAGGCGACGTCCGTAGGGTTAAAATAACTATTTTGCAATATACATCTATTCGATTTCTGCCATTGAAAGGATTATATATTTGGCAGAAATCGGATATGCAGTAATTCGACAATGTGAAAAATTTTTTTCCAAGGCTCATTGTAAAAGCAAAGAAATGAATTCTATACAAAGTTTTATCGAAGTAATCGAAAAGCTTTTTTTTTTTTTTAATTAAAAAAGCCTCTTAATTCATGAATAAATTCCATAAATATTTTTCATTCCCTAGATTGAGTGTTTTGTAATGAAACTTGTTGCTGCCATTATTTGTTTAGACAACATAACACATTCTTTTTAAAGATTTTTAGATCAGCTGAGTATTTTTTTCAAGTTCAGTTTTTTACTTCTAAAATGAGTCTTCGTTGTATAAGAGCGGTATTTTCTTTGTGTTATCATGACAACAATTAACTTTTTTTTGATTATAGTTTAATTTTTTATATTTTGTTAATCAGATATTTGAAATAATTTTAGAATATTTTTTTTGTTTATAATCAATTAAATTATTAATACGTTATAATTAAACTGTTTTTATCCTTAGAAATGCCATTTAAAATAAAAACATGATTGAATATAATTATTTCGATTTATATCTAATTGTAATTGTGTTTTAATGTTTAAAATTTTGGTAGCATATCATCTCTGTAGTATCAAATCCAAATTGATTTTGAATAATAATTAAAAAAAAAATATATATTAGAGTTAAATAATAATAAATAATAATAATATATTGTAAATTCGATATAATTTAAATGAATATGTTTTGAGAATGACTGCACTGCACTGTATGTATTGTAGTGTATTGAAACAGTTTTGACTAAGCAGCATTCATTATTATGAATTGATTTAAATGCAGCAGCAATACGATATTAAAAGTCTGTATGTAGGTTGTAGCATTGCCATTTTAAAATTAATTTATTATTATTAATTACAATATTTACAACAAAATAAAATAATAATAAAAAAAACAATTCTTGTATCTGTATCCTATGTACCTACACTAAAATACAATTCAATTTCATTTGACTATTAATAACAATAGCGAAATTAGCGAAGTACTTGCGTCAGTATGCATTCTTGTTCTTTTCTGTTTGTCAGAAGTTCAGTTGTCCTTGTCTTACACAATGCTTTATAATCCTCAAATTATTATCATTTAAAATTTTACTTTCGAAATGTTAACAAGAGTCTTTTTTAATAGCAATAATTTCATATTAAAAATCAAATTTGTGGTTATGTTTATCATTGAGCACGGATATGCATTAGAATAATGTTTGCAAATTCCACACTCTACCATAATTAAAAAATCAAAACATAACCTACAAAATTGAGTTTTTTTTAAATAATATTAAGGCTATTAAAATTATAATAATTATAATCATAAAATAAAACAATGTTTAAGACAATGACAACGGAAATTCTGACAGATAGAAAAGAACAAGTATATACGTGACAAACACTTCGTTAATCTATTAAATACTATCTTTTGAGCTCTCATACAAGTAATAAATTGTTTAATTTGAATTGAATTCTATTTATAAAATAATTATAGAGCAAAATCTGGAGGTATTTCAATTAATTCTCGAATTTTATCGCCAATCTTTAGGACTTTATAGCCATAATCAAATAAATTAAAAGCAAAATACATTAATAAAAATTTTTAATTTTAGAATACCTGTTATTAATAGTTATTTTAATTATTATTAATGCGTAAAATGGTGATTGTGTTTGTTGCATAGGTACATTAGTACATTACAAATGAATAATTATTATAAGATACTTATTCTTTGGTACTTAAATACAAATTTTAATATTTTTTTTATACTTAAAAAGAATATAAAATAACGCTATACCACAATCAATTAATGTAACATCAAACCAATATTCATCATCATAAATGAAGTATTATAATATTAAGATTTAGATATGTCTATGTATGTTGACTTAGAGACTTGATACATAAGTAAACGCACAAAAAAAAAAAAAAGAATATAGTTGACAAAACAGAGGAAAAAAGGGGCTGAATTGTATTTTCTTTGCCTATTTTTATCTGATTGCCTTTTGTTGTATCGAAGATACAACCAACCCGGATTTTTTCATATACGTATCTTTACAAAATTAAGATACCAAAACTAATTTATTTCTAATTTGTAGATAGATTCATTATTACTAATTTCTTTTGCTGCCCAAAAATCTAATTTAAAATTCAAAACGAAAAAATTGATGAATATTGGTTAGAAAAAAGTTTTTAATCGTATAACATGTGAAAATTTTGGCAAAACATTTGACAATATTTGTTTAAATCTCGTTTTCAACAACAACAATATTTCTAAATTACAAAATATATAAAAAGTTCACATTTCACAAACTAATTGTTTTAAAGAACTTGTTAATAACAAAATTTTTTTTCTAAAATTCATGTATTTCTAGATGTAGGTAGATACATAGATAGATAGATATAGGTAGGTATTGATTGAATTTAGAATCCTATTTTATTTTTTATATAAGTAGATAATAAATAAATACATTAGATTAGATTAATGTTTTAAATTAATAATAATAAATAATAATTCTATCATGATTTGTAGGTACGAATAACATCACGAATAACAGCTCGACAAAGTGGACAATGACCACCGCCTTTACCACGCCATTGTTGAACAGCACAATTATAACACATACACATATGACCACACATATATAACACCGAATCAATTGGATTTTCATAACAAATTGTACATTCAACGCCACTACTACTCAATCCCAGTGTTAAATCACTACGTCCTTTTATTGTATTGTAGATACTGTTATTACCAGAACTTATTGGCTGTAACAAAAAAGAACACACGTTTAATTTTTTATATTTTTATAATCGTTTGTTTAAATATTAAAATAATAAAATATATATATATATATATATATAGATTTGAGAATAGGTTTTAATTGAAATGAATTGGCAATTAAATTTATAATGTCGTGCGCAAAATTTTTATTCAACTATTATTTGAATAATAAATGGTGATCAAATATATTTTATTTTCTTATGGATTGTAAAAGGGATAATTATAATTACCTCAATATATGTACTGCTATATGTAGATAACATTGTTCCAGTAGACGAAGGAACCACAGCAGAGTTTGAAGGAAGCACAGCCGCACTTGCACCAGGTACAACACTGCTACAACTAATTGGTTGAGGTGATGGTGATGTTGCTATCATAGGTTGTGCAACTTGAGCTTGAGGTATCGAACTATGTGAGCTATGATGATGTACGATATTTGATTGACTTGGTATTGATATTGAGTTCTGAGAATGACTATGACTAACACTACCAGATGCGATCACATTACTATTATTACTATTAGTGTTTTGTTGTTGATGATTTAATAAATTTGCATGTGAGGGTGGTAAATTCACAACAATAACAGCACCACCGGCAGCACCAGATTGAAATTGTACATCATTTGGTGATACACAACAAACACGTGAACTGTTTGGTGCTGGTACGGGCACTGCTACTGGTACAGCTGGTACTGCTCCGCTATTATTACTATTTCGTCGTGCTTCTGTTTGACCATTAATATTGTTTGTTGACTCTGATGAAATATTACATCTTGATGACTGGCGTTCGGGGTTCATAATTCGTACTGGCGACACAGATACTGATGATGGATGTTGTTGTGGAGGTGAACTAAGAACCCTTATTTTTTGTGTTGAACCATAAATATCTAAGAATGCCCATAATTTTAATGTTTGATCAACATGCATAACGACTGTTGGTGAACCACCATTTTTACTAATTTGCACTTCACCATTGAGTGTTACACAAAAGTTTAATTCGTCTCCACGCTGTGGTGATGAAGCAACATCTTTGCTAACCACCCAATATTCAGGACGATCTAATAATAAATCTGAATCATCGGGGAGATCTGGTTGTTGCAATGTTGCTGGATCACAAGATGTTAAACCAAGTGCTAAAGCTCCCACATACATTGTTTCTGTTGCTAAAATCTGTACAACAAAACGTTCTCCTAATTGTATAGGGCGTGCTGTAAATACATATCCTTGACAGAATTCAGCATCGTTACGTGATGCAATACAACGATCCGATGAAAATCGTACATTCCGTCCTCTAGTACGATGGAATGGTACAGGATGAAAGATAAGTCCTTGAGGTTGATTTCTTAGAGGTAATAATGATACATCACGATCTTCATTTGTTGCGTTATGTGGATTATTATTACCTAAAAATAAAAAAAAAAACTGTTATCAAAAATCAAATATCAATGAATTTTAATGTAAACTTCTAATTCAATAAAAAAGGCTGCTAATTGTCATTTTGGCACTTGTTAGTAAATTTACTTTATTAATAGTATGATTTTTTAGTAGTTTGCAAGTCTCAAAGGAAGAAAATTAGGTATCCTTTTTTGTTTAGGTTGGGTGAGCCCACGGAGCGTATGGTTAAGATCTTCAACATGGTAGGGCTTGTTAGCAAATCTGCAATAAGGATATAAATAGTATTATGAAAATTTTGCATACCTTGTTGATGTTGAATATGCATTGCTTGCATTGGTACTATAAGTCTATCAATATCCTCTGGTGTATTATCACAACTGTTTGAATTTGTATTTGAAGGTATATAATTCTTTCTACTAGAATTATTTAAATGATTCTGACGCACATCGATAAATTGTATCGCCGTTGAATTACCATATACATCAATTAATGCCCATAATGGTCCACGTGTTTCAACGCCACTAAAGAATACACCTTTCTCTTCTCCATTAATACCAAAATGTACTTCACCACTAGATGTTACATAATAGAATAAAACAGTATCACGTTCACAGAATCTTTCAGCCAATGCTTTTGCCCAATATCCTGGTTTATTTGTAAGATCTGGGCATGCATACTTTGGTAAACTGCGTACATTATCCGCTGGATTATTGTAGGTAAAACCGAAACGAATGACTCCATTCCAATTGTTTGAGATCTCAATGAATTTTATACAAACTTTTTCATTGATTTTGACTGGCCTTGCACTAAATGTTATTCCTTTACAAAAGCTTTCTACACGTTTGGCAATTGTACCATCACGCGATAAACGTATATTATCACCATGAACTTGATGAAATAGTAATGGTGGTAGATTATTTGTACCAATATTTGAACCCGAACTGGATCGTGGAACTGAAAAAAAATTTTTTTAATTAATTTTTTTTAAGCGACAAAAAATGAACGAGGTTATCGATCAGTATAACTTTTTTAAATTTTTGGTTAGTATATGTCGACGTTGGTCTCATAACATTAAAAAAAAAATTTCAATCTTAGACAGAAGGGGGTATACAATTTTTGCTGATTGAATCAGTACAGTAATCCGATTTGTAGGATTCTTTTTTATTAGAGAAGATATACTTCGAAATTAGCTCTATTTAAATTTGAAAAAAATTACAATCCTATGGGGTAGGAAGTGGGTTGAGAGGGGTACGACAAAATTAAAAATAAAATATATAAATTTTTTTTAAACCATTAACCAAATTTTGTTTTAGGGTTTCGAATGTAAAATTGAATTTCTTTTGGGCTTATTATAATATGTTAAATAAATGTAATAATGAAATAAATTGATTTAATATCTATCATAAGAAAATGGACTTCCTCATCAAGATCCCACTAAAAAATTAAAATTTGCAAGAATAAACATTTTATAAGTCAGTATATAAAAATAAATAACTAAATATTTGTATTATAGTCCTTGCATCGAAGTCAAGTTACAAACTTAATTTCCATACAAGGATTCATGCTGCACCATTATTTGATCCTTATTAACTTTTTATGTTCGAATTTAGATTTTAAAATGGATATGAACGCTTGAAAAAATAAAATTTTCATTAAGAAATCGATGTGAAAAAATTAAAAATAATCGATAGATAAATAAAAATAGTCCTGTCCCCATTTCAAAATAATTTTGTAAAATACAAAAGATATTTCCCCTAACCAAAGCAATGTAATTGTAAAATATGTATGTACATCTGCAAGATGTCTTATAATAAATATTTTGGTTTGGTTCAAACATCTGCTAAGGCAATACCAAACAGCCATCTTTTACTCAGGTATATAACAACATATTGGTATAATAAGTGTACATACAGGTAGACAGGGTTGTCAAATTACTTTATTAAAAAAAAAAACGTTAGGTTCTCATTTTGTCTATTTTTATATACAGAATAGATATTTAATTTGAGGCGTGTGAAAATAAACACCACTAGAGAAAAAGGTTTGAAATTTAAAATGTAAAAAAGTCATTTTAGAAATAAATTCTTTTTAATGATGTTTAAAAATTGAATTTATTACTCCTTCCCAAATTTTTGGTACTTCTTATAATTATGTATTAAAGATTTGAAAATAACAACTTACAAGTTTAATTGATTAAGTATCATTGTTTGAACTGTACTTCTAATCATTAATATTCATAAAATACTCGTTATAACTAGTCTGTATAGCTATATAATAATAATAATATTGTAATTATGTATAACATGTTTATTAGATAAATTCAAGCTAAAATTGTAACAAATTCAAAAATTATTTGAAACTATAGTTTTTTTTGTTGAATCTTTTATGGTTCAAAAGTTGGGTCATGAATCCATTAGACACAATGAACAGAATTTGTTTATTCAAGAATTTAAACTTATATTATACATCCAGAATACGCCACCAAAATTTCGGCTCGCTATCTATTTTTGTTTTTGATCTTGGACTAATTAGATGATTGACTCTATGAAGAACACTCATACTAAAACTTTGTTTGCGCGGTCAATATTTGCTAGCGTTACAAACTTTAGACTAAAACTAATATACTCTGATATATTGTGAATGTAATATTACTTATTTTAACGTATTTATTGTTTTTAAAAATATGACATTTGGCAACCCTGAAACGTTGTACATTGTTAAATTTATACATAAGTTTAAAGTTGAATGAAAACCTTAACTATAACACAAACAATTGTTAATAGAATATTTTTTTTTCTTTGTATTATAATTTTAATCAGATGATAATTTTTTGCAATGTGTGATAAATTATTTTTTTTCATATATATATTTATATATTTGCTAGTTATCTAACAAAACATTCATATAAGAGAGGATGTCTGTCTAGTATTAGTTCAATTTATACGGGGCTTTCAATTTAATATCTTCTCGGAAATATAACTCATTAGCGCTTTTTCAAAATAGAAGTTTATGCAAAAATTTTATTGAGATTTTTAATATTTAATTATTTTATATAGCGAATATTATTTATCAAGTTTTTTAAGTGATAAAATAAATTTTTGTATGAAATTGACAATATAAAAATAAAATGTTTTGGTAAATTTTTACAATTTGTTACCACGATTTATTTATAACAATTTAATTTTATATTGTCCATTTTATACGAGATATGTCACACAAAACTTAATAAATAATACGTATAACAAAAATTGAATACAAAAAGTAAATGATGTATTAATGAATTATTTTCAACACACCGACATTTTTAAATTTCAAGTATTACTTAAACTCCAAAAGTAATTTATACTGAACATTTTTTTTTTAATCATACACCAATAATTTTTTCTTTAATAAGAAGTAATCAATTTTGCTAACCACAAAGTATTAAAATCAGATGAACGGTGATTATTTCCGCTATTGTAATTGATTGTTGATAAATTTTTAGTCTTTCCGTTATGATTTATTCAGTGACAGTTATAAGAGAGTGTACCCAACTGTTACAAAACACTTCATTATAAAGGGAATTAATAAAAACTGCTAATGATTTTTTGAAATGAAACTTCTTTAGTATCGTTGTGATTTCAGACTTGAAGGCACGGAAAAGCGATAGTAAAAAGAGACAAACACATACATCTATAGGGATAACGTGCAAGAGAATGAAATAGAAGTATCTATAAGATGTAACATGCAAAAGAAAAGGATACAAGGCCTGCGTAAAGGCATCATAATAATCGTGGTGTATTGTATGTGTATTGGTTATCTTAAATTTAAGTTTTATTAATTCTAATTTTATTTAAACAAAATAAAACATATGAAATGAATAATGACTGAATTATAAAAATAAAAAATAATTATTTTCATATAATTGAAAATAATTAAATATTTAAAACAAAAAGGATGTAAGCTCTAATGACTAAATAAAATAAAGATTGTTAAAGTTAGTTTTGGTTGGTGCATGACATAATGAGAGAAGTGTATTAAGTGCGTTCGCTCGTTTGTTGTTATGTTGGTATTAGTAAAATATATAGAATGTACAATACACCAATACACAAAGATAAATAGAATAGAAAACAAGAGCACATCCGGCACCGCACACCACCGAATCTATCCGTCATAATATCATATCCGTTGGAAACCGCGCTATTATTTACTAAGTGTACTCTGACTGACGACTTGTATACTGTTTAATGTTCTTTTTTTTGTTACTGTTATATTGCTCACTGTGTTTGTTCTTTGTGTTCATTTAAACAATTCTTTTTTTTTTTTTTAATTTTCTGTTCTTTACTATTCATCTAGGATTCTGTATACAAAAAGTTTGTAACTTTTTATACATTACTTTGGATCAAGTTGACACATTAGCTAATTTCATTGTTAAAAGATTATGATAATATACAATTTTTTTTCTTATAATGATTATGAAATACTACTTTATTAATCAAATGATATTTAATGCTGTGACTGGTATTTGATTTAACAGGAAATTTCTCAAAAAAATTTAAACTAATTTATATTTTCAATTAAAAATAATTACTAATGCAATTTCTTCAATCATTCTTAGAATTTTCAACCAAATTAAATGTATTCAATAATTTATGTTTGATATTTGTTGTACAATTTATATGCAAACAATTGAACAAATAATTATATTATCTAGAATGCGAATGTTTTATTACAAATTTTAGTCACTCGTGTCGCATTAATCGAATAGTCCCTTCTACGTACTATGTACGGTATCATTTTTTTTAAGGTTATTAGTTAACACAAAAAAACTTCACCATTTAATTCAAATCACAGTTTCCGAATTTTTTTTTTACTCAGAAAGAAAATGAAAAATTGCTGATAAAAAATCATCAAATAATTTATGTGGTAAGGTTGGAATTCGTGGTACATTTATTTTATATAGGTAAAAACGACAAGTTTGCATTATGCAGAAGAGATCGTAAGGTCTAGCGTGAGCATCGGATCACTTTGATCAACTATGATCATACACACTTAACTGATGTAGAAATGAAATTATAACTTACATGTAAATTATTTATGAATGAAGAACAAAAATAATATCATTTGCATAAAATTTTACAGGTCGCTTAACATTAATATCTCTTAGTGTCCATCCATGCTTACTACAAATATAAATATTTCAAAGTTTTGTTTTAGCCTTCAAACATAACAATATAAAAATTTAAGCTTAACTATCGTAGACAACTGGATTTCAACGATAGTCTGAAGATAATATCAACCAATCACTGACCATAACATGCAAAAAATATATAGACAATCATAGACGGGATACTGCCGGTAAAAGTGAAATCTTTTAACTTAACACAAATGTATATATCATGATATAAAAACAATAGTTTTATCAAAATAAATTCAGTTTTCTATGCTTGTCAAATTACTATGTAGAAAACTATGAATTAAACAGTATTTTGAATTTACTATCTAAGCAAATATGAATATTTTTTCATTTTCATTAATATCTGAAACAAAATCATTATAATAAAATTATTTATTTTTTTTTTATTAACAAATACTAATAAGAATGAATTATTTCATTCAAAATAAACCACGCCCAGCTGTCGGTGATGGAAACAATAATTTTGAATATGCTCAACGCGTTTAAAGAAGTTTTCACTTAAAAAAAATTATATATCTGTTTAATGTTCTTGGATAGGAGTTTTCTCTACAGTGTTCGATCAAAATAGAACAAAATAAAACAATGAAATGTGGAAGAAACTAACAGCTAAAGCATGACCCAGAAATTGTTTGATATTTATAATAACTACAATATATATGTTAAGAAAATGAAGTATTATACATGTGTGTTTTTTATGTATGTAATATTTTATAATTGTTATTCCATTAACTATATCATATAAACATCAAATGTATAATGTTACAATTCTTGTGCAGTTTTCAAATTCATTTTCTTTATTTCAATAAGAAACACAACTCTTTGTATTTTACTTTGTAAAAATTTATATAGTTTTAAAGTGTATTTATGGCATGCAATAATGCATATTCTTTTGTATGTGATTACAAAAGAGAATCAATACAATTTTATGTTACAGTTAAAGTATAAAGTGTAACACTAATGTCCGATTTTCAATTATCATAAATAAGCCTTCGAAGAGCCTAGAATTCATATAAAGGAGTGTGATTCATTACCTCTCCCGGTGACCTGATTGTTCCCATTCAATTATCAGGTTCCACATCTTTTTAGACAGGATGAAATCAGGGAGTCAGTCAATTGTCGTGTCATACAGATCTCGGGGCCATTAGCTTTCAATGTCAATGCGTTACCACTGAGCCAGTACACTCGCTTATATATATTTAGAGACTAGTTACATATATACAAAGCCTTGTAAAATTTTTAATCTAGAAACATTGTAACAGAATTTCTGTAAAAATTCCTGAAAAAAATTCATAAAAATCACTCACAATTAAAGAATTTTTATCACCTGAACTTACGCCAAAAGTTGAAGGCCACAAAAAAGTAAGTATTCCTTCCTTTCATTTTTTTTTATGGATTACTGTACGAGTTGACGCTAGAAAATATTAAAGGCACTAACAAAATTTTTATGGGTGTTCATTGAATCACCTAATTACTCTATTTTTGTACGTCTGTCCGTCTATCTGCCCATCATCGTGATAAATCGAAAACGGCAAGAGATAGCAACGTACAATTTTTGTAGCGTATTCTTACCTAAAAAAATCGGACCACAGTGAACCAATGGACTTAACTCAAATATTTTAAATTTCCTAATTACTTTTTTAACTAACAGATGGCCTACATCAGACAATATCGTAATATATTCTGATAAGAAATTCTGATGTTAATTCAGACAGCATTGTAAGTACACCCACACCTGATGTCTTATGTAGAAATCTTACCGTGTGCGGAAGATGGGTTCTAATATGAAATACATGTTATATAGTTACATCGGATTTTCCGATCAGAAAATCTGATGGTGTCCGTTCGCTGGCCCTAACACTGTTAGTTATTACCTTCACTTGTTTATTTGTATGAATTAGTTCATTTACAGTTAATGCCTTCAGTTACCACAACCATCACCCTCAAGTAATACACACTACGTGATTACGTGGTATTTTATATCTATGGCATGCTTTAAAAATATTTTTAAATATATATAGTGCGCCATATGTATGAATTTATGCTGAACATAACACAACATGTGTGTAGGATGATGAGATATAAAAGTTATGTGCAGAATAGTTACGTTTTTGCAACAGAAGCTCACACAATCTATTTATATTTTTATATTCCCTTGGTTCACAAATCTAATCCCTTTGAGTTGTTTGTGTTCATTGTTCTATTTTTATAAAGAACGATATATATATATATATATATGTATGTGTGTGTCTATGTGTATGTATACTCGACTCGTTTGACGGCAATGTAGTTAATCATAAATATATCATTTCATAAACAACACCCCCTCAATTTTAACTTTAATAAATAAACATACAACCCACAAATCATTTTATTAACTGTCGTAGAAATAGATCATCAATTTTGTTTTTTTATT
This sequence comes from Chrysopa pallens, assembly GCA_020423425.1. NCBI lineage: Eukaryota > Metazoa > Arthropoda > Insecta > Neuroptera > Chrysopidae > Chrysopa > Chrysopa pallens. The sequence goes on along the minus strand of CM035594.1, from coordinate 26,962,836 downwards.
CAATTGAATTTCCTACCATATAGTCAAGAGTTTTCATAAACAATTTTCACCAATTAGACGACCACGGTTGATAATTTTTGAAACCATGAAAAAATTATAGTAGGTTGAAACCCATTGGAAATAGCGGAAGAGAATAGAACAAAAATTAATGGAAAAATAATTTACAAGCGATTTGAGGTCGAGAAGTGGAAGGGGGTGAGTTTTTAAGGGTAAAACAGGGTTTATCTTGGTAAAACTACAAATCCTATTGAACTAACCAACTAAGAGAGTTAATTGTTTAGATACTCGATATGTGATTGAATATCATTGTTTGGACTATTTTTAATTAGCATTCATGAAATACTATAAATATCCAGTCTATACACTTATATATTAATATATATTTTTGATTTTGAGTTAAATTGATAATAGACGGACCAACGGACAGTCGGTAATGGGCTAATTAGGTGTTTATATAAACACTTATACCAAAATTTTGTTTGTGTAGTCAATATTAGATTAGCGTTACAAACTTTAAGACTAAAATTAATATACTCTGAGATATTATGCATGTCGAATATAAAAAAAAAATTCCCAATTGATCGAGCAGCTCTTTCAAGTGATAAGCCAATTAATGTTAATAAATATGAAAAACGTATATCGTTGCCATTTCTTTCGCTTTGTATACAGTTAACAACAGACTTATGGTGGAAAAATGAGATTTAATTTTTTGCTATCAAATTATTTTCTTATATTTAACATAGAATTAATTATAGTCATTAGTTTTAACAATTAAGTATATATCAATAATATAATTATTTTGTAGGTTATGTATATGTATATAGTATACTACAATTAATGTTTGAAATCTTTTAACAATTTCATGTTTTTATATGCATAACAAGTGTAATAGCGTATTACAAGTGTGGCGTGTGTCGCCATTCTAACCTAACCTTTATATTTATTATATAACATGGTGATAAATAAATCACAATACATAATATAAATATCAAAGGTTCAAAACATACATGCATGTGTATTGTATAAAATTTAACCTTACTTAATATATTTTTATTTGTATCTATCGTAAATCTAATACAAAATATTATTTTGAATCATTCTCCAACTACTGAGGTCTTACAGTGACTACAGTGGGTATTATTTCCTATACACTATTTATCGCAAACGATTTGATCTATTTGCTGAAACAATTTTATAGAAATTTTTTTTTAGAGAATTTTAAGTTCTGGACTTAATATTATAACATGATGGCCCGTTTTTATCTGTGTGGTTTAGTCTTAATTTTCACATTATGTATAATCGTTTCCACGCTTACTTAAAATTATTAAAATACACTAATTTAATAATTTTTTCAGTCTAAAATGAATGATTTAGATAGGTAAATAAAATTAATTCTGATAAACAACTCAACACAACAATCGAGTATTATTTAATGCTTTTAAATAGGTAAAAGTGTCGCATTTTTTTATTCCACAAGTATATGTTTTTTTTTTGTATACAGTCTGGACTCAATTTAAATGTGACAAAGTTATTTTCTCAACAAATCAATAATATATGACAATCTTAAGTATGAATTTATACCAAAATTAAACCAGCTTTTTTTGTTGTAACAAATCAATTAATAATTTGACCCCGTATGAAGTTATTTGATATTATAATTATTTATTTGAATAAATAATAGTTATCTAATTATATATATTACATGAAATGTCACACACTGTAACCTGTAATAATAATTGTGTAACTATTTATTAGTATTATTTGTTTGCATCATATTAGCATGCAAATTTTATTATGTAGGTATATAAAATAATAACTCTGATAATGATAGATGATAAGCCCCCATGCCAAAAGTCAAAGTGCATTTTGATATTATAAATACTTATAATAATTAAGTTTTTGTTCTGCATCATTCTGTTACCCATTAATTTAAGTCACTAATTATAAAATCTATAATGGTGTATGGGTGAATCGTGTTTGGCATTTCACCTTTGTACTTTTACATGTAAAAATGATTTTATTTGTACCGTTGATAGTAATTCTTAAAATGTTTAAATATCCAACATATGACTAACAATCAAGTATTTATAATTACTAACATTTGGTTTCAAGACGTTATCTGAGTTCTGATTTGACAAACAAACTATCAAATAAGTTTGTCAAACACACCAGTCAATAAAAAATTTCCATCAAACAAATCAAACATTGTTTATCGAACAAAAGACAACAATTTGACCGTGAATAGGGTCATCAAATTATTCTGACTAAGACTTTTTTTGAATTGTGGTTATAAGTAATAGTTACGTCATACGTTTTAATTAAAAAAAAAAAAAAAAACTAAACCCCATTTGATAATAAAATATTTAAAATAAAAACAGTGATGGAATTAATAAAATAATAATAAAATATTGTGTAACAGTTGTTATTTGAATAGTATCAAATGATTTTGGGTTTGTAGGGAGAATTAACACATGTCATATTTAGTTTAACAAACTAACTATTTGTATATATATATATAAAGGATTAAAGGTTTTTCCAATACTCCTACGCTATAATAATGATAAGAGAGGGTTCTTGTTTATAGTCACCATTATTACATTAACACTTTATACACCCTCGCAATTATATAATCTCTAATCTATATATATATATATATATAGAGAGAGAGTGTGTAAAGTCTTTAACTTGATATTATAAAATTTCTATATATTTTGTATGGATGGATTTAAATGAACAAATCTAAATAAATTATTAAATGTATTGTGGTTGAAATGGATACTTTTATTGTGGCATTTTATTAATATTTTATCAACCGATAACATTATGTCAATAAAATATACATATAAACTTATATTATTTATTATATTTTTTTGATAGCAGTATATTCGATTTAAATCTTTAAATCGAAATTATATAAATCTTTATTCCACATCCTGAACCGAATATCAATGTCTCAGTGATATTCGGAAGGTATTTGATGATTAGTATCGGGTGCCGTCTATCCTTATTGATGGTTTTTTATGGTTTTCCATTTGGTTTACACAATATGGAATACCTGGATATTTCCTTATTTTAAGTCAGCCATAGCTGCTTACCTTCTCTTTCATATGCCCCATCCTATTATTTAAACTTATTCTGTACAATTATGAATTGTTTAATGAATTAATAAAGAATTGAATTGTTAAAAATATTTAAGGCTATGTTTATAGTAGTTAGTGGAAAAATAGACTAATTTATTTGTACTGAAGTACATTAAAATAACACACAAACAAATAAAGCTATTTTAATAAATAAAACTAAAAATATGAAAACAAATTATTCTTTTAGCCTATTGGCCATGATCTTTGGCAGATGGTCATTGTTAGAAGGTAAAGTTTGTTTATTGTATATCTATTTATTCAATCTTTATATTTAATTCAATTATTATACTTAATATGATCCTACGGGGTATTATTTTGTATTTTTGCTTAAATTCACACAACATTTGTCTTACAAAATAAGTTTTTATCTTGAAGAAGTGGGCAAAATGTGAAATAATACGCAAGTTTTCAGTTGAAATAATACCAACGATTAGCGAAACTTTTGACAACTCGATCTTGTAGAATTTTGATCAAAAAGACTTAAAACTTTGTGAGAATCTTCTAGACATAACAAAACAATAAAAACTTAATGTAATGTATATATGATTAAATTTCATTGTTTGGTCTATTTTTAATTATCATTCATAAAATACTATAAATATCCAGTCTATACAGTTATATATGTATACATGTATAATAATAATGTGTATCGTTATTACCTATATGTGTTTGTTTATATGTCAAATTTGAGTTAAAATTGTGGAGAATTTATTCTATTTTTTATAGTTAAAATCCATTGGACCCAATAGACCGATTTTGCTCATTCACGAGCTTATACTCGTGACTTTTTATGTTTCGAACACACCATCAAAATTTCTAATGGAAATGGACTAATTAGATTGTTCTCTATGAATATCTATACATATTTTCATATTAATATTTCCTAGCGTTACAAAGTTTAGACTGAAATAAATATACTTTGACATATTATACATGTCGAGGTAAAATAATACACTCTGAGATATGTCGAATATACATATATTTCTAAACTAAACTCCCACAATTATTATACATAAAATTTCCTAAACATATTCAATGGTTTAGTTACCCTTATTTTAAATAATAATAATTGCATACTTAACTAACTTTAACGTACGTGTAGGATGTTGAAATAGAGCAAGCAATTCAAATATGAAATACTATTATAAAATAATATTAGTTCGTAACTGAACTAACATAGAATATAAAAACCGGATGTTAATACCTACATCCGACTTCCTTTATTATGTTATACATAGTGTGTCTGTGTGTGTGTGCAGGTATGATGAGTATCGTTATATAAATTGTAAATTTAGTTTTCTTGATGATGAGGGGTTGGGTGTGAATGTTAGAGAGGAAATATTAGATGAAATTTGATCATTACAAAAAACAGTTTTATCTATTGTTACCTATAATTATTATCTATCTATTTATATATGAACAGCGAAGGCTGAATTCAATTCTTTTTTTATATGAATTTGCACATTTACAATTTAAAGTATCATATTTAACAGAACGAACATTTTTTTTTTTAATTTCAATATCCTAATTTTAGTTGTACACTATTACATAGCAATTTAAATATTTGACGTCATCAAATTTAATTAATAAAAACATCAAAAAAAATGTTTCATGTCATCATCATCAATTTGAAATATAAAAACTCAATATTATTTTTGTTGAATTTTTAATCCAATAATATAAATAATTCAATTCATTGGATTATTGAATAAAGCTATTGTGAAAATTCTCCAAACTCAACAAAATAATCTTTACTTATTTCACATCGTTTTCCTAGTTTTTATGGTGAAAAATTCGTATTATTAAGGATATTTCAAAATTATTGAGTTGTGGGGGGTTAATAAATTGAAACAATAATAAAACCTAATACAAATTTTTAAGTATTAAGGTATTTTTGAAGATTTTTCTGAAAAATTTGTGGATGATATAAACTATAAAATTATATAATCTATACTGTAAATTTACTGAAAGTGATACAAAATTTACTGAAATCGAACAAAATCTTAGTATGTATAGAAAAAAAAGTATTTTTGCAGACTTTTCCCAAATTTTTACAAAAATTATGTAGTAAATTTCTTGAATATAATAATCATGTGAAACAAATTTTGATTAAAATCGGATAAAGCGTTCGAAATCTACATCCAAACAAACATGCGAATGCAATTAAAATTAAATTGCAATTAAAAGTAATTACTAATACAATTTCTACGACCATTCTCACAATTTTCAACCCAATAACTACAATAAAATGTCTTTTTTTGTTGTAATTATTCAATAATTTTTGTTAAATAATTTACTTTCAAACAATTGAACAAATAATTATATTTTCTACAAAACGTATATTTTATCTACAAATTAAATACATAAAGATTCATTAATTTCTAGACAGCCTGATGAAGTGTTAAGCTATGTCTTGATATTTTCATTGATCCTACATCCTCTCACTCTTAATAAATAATTCATCACGCAGGATCTTTAATCTATATAATTAAAATAATTATATTCTCTAGAATGTGAATGTTTTATTACAAATTTTAGCTACTCGTGGCGCATGAATCGATTAAGAAGTCTCTTTTACGTGTAACGATACGTATTTGTTTAGGATGATTTCAATGGAATTTTTAATTGAAATCATTATATTTAATAGAATATATTGATTAAGTTTAAATCATATTAAAATTATATATAATGATGAATTAAAACAAAGTAATAATGATAACGAAATTTCAATTTTTTTTTTTTTTTTTTTTTTTGTACAAACATTATTCCTTTGGTATCAGACAAAAGAAAATAATTCCGTTACAAAAAGTAACATTTTATAAAAATAAATATATAAAAAATAAAATACCCTCAGATATATTTTATACTACAATCAATAGATTATAGAATACAATGGCTAAAATAATGCTAACAGCTGTTGTAGCAATACACATGCAGGATAAGTAAATGTATTTGTAAGTCCCAAGACGAGATATTATATCAGGGCCAATCTATATAAAAAAAAAAAAAAAAAATTAAATATATTTGCCATACTTAAATTTATACTTCAAGTATATATAATTTATTGCTTCATCTAACTGAAATGTACATTAGATAAAATGTTTTTTAAGAGAGTAAGATTTTGAAAAATAGGGGATGGAATAGGTTTCTGTCCTGTGTACAAAACTACAGAGTACAAGCGCAGTGGATTTGATGTATATATAGGGTGTATTAATATTACAAAAAGAAATCATTGCCAAGAAAAGAAATCGTTTGCAACGTGTCACAGTACGTTATTTTACTTTTTTTTTTTTTGTAAACAAACAAAACGAGAATCAAAACTACAACGTACAATATTACGTTGACCATGTAAACTTATTCAAGTCACTTCCAACAATCTAGAAATTTTATTTCGCTACCTATTTTTGAAAAAGAACGATAAACGTGATTCTTTATTTAAATCTTATAATCTGTAGACAGGATTTAAATCACTTATAATAAAACAATTAAAATCTATTAATTATTGTGTTGAGACACATTGAGATTGTAGACAGACATGATCATTAAGTAGTCGCATTATAATAAACAGGTATTAATGGCGCGATTAAATTAACAATATCTAATTTGTACGTAGAATTAATAATAATAATAATAAATAGAGCAGGACTTAGAGAAACTTAAGTGTGCAAAATTAGAACATCACAGTATTTAAGATCCAAAACACGCCATTTTTAAACATTTATTCGGCTTCTACTACAAACTTTTCTTTTAATTTTGAAGCTATTTGTAAACAGTTCTATTTGCGTACAAATATCGTTTTTTTCTTCATTTAATTTTTTTTTTAACTTCTTTTATAGCACACGAAAATGAATAATTTTTCAAAAAAAAAAAAAAATGATAAAATTATAAAAGATTTTAAGTTTGTCCATTTAAATAAAACAATCATTAAAATAGTTCCAAACCTTTTATTGCAGCTAAAAAACTGGGGGCTAAGTATATTGGAGAGTGCCTCTAGATCCTGTTCTAAATTGAGTTCATCATATATGAATAATAATGATAATAATAAAAATAAGATCGGCTTTAATTAGCCACTAAATACAATAATATTGTATCTTTGTATGTAGAATATTAAGTACCTACTTAAAAGTACTTATTGATAAAATTTTAAACATATTAACAACAACATATTTATAAATAACTGATAATAATAATTATAATTATGACCTAATAGGCTAAGAAGATCCTTTGAATGCCAGACCTACGTCAATTTATATAACGGCTGAAATTATTTTTATGTGTTATCATCTCAAGTATAGGAATTCGGAAACATTGTTTGACTATGAATTTTAACTTTTATTTTTGTGTAAAATCAACACAAAGTTTAGGTGTTAGAAACGGTCAGTGTTAACTCAAGTTTAAAAATCAAGTAAGAAAAGAAAAACGAAAAATTAACACACAAATTTTGTACACAAACCGCTTTTGACGCACAAATGTACACGTTTTTTTACTGTGTATTTTTGGAAAACGAATTACAATTAATTCGCGGTCAATTGAATCCCATGGTTCTAATGGACCTATTTTATTTCATTGATAGGAGATAATAGCAAATTTCAAATCCAAAAAAAAAAAATAAATATATTTCTTATAATTAAAAACAAACAACTTTTGCGTGTAACAAATTTTTCGTAGACTGTGTTTAAATTCGCCACAATTCCAGCTAACATAGTAATTATTTTCTTTGCACAACTTCTTTATAAGGAAATTGTTGGCGCGACATTGTAGAGTCAAGTAATTAGTTCATCATCATTTTGTATTAAATTAAATGAAGGTATTGTTATTATTATTTATTTTTTTAAATGTAATTTATGTAAAACTCCAATACTTAATACAAATATTAATTATTTACAATATCTATATAGAATTAATTATCGATATATATATATATATATATATATATATATATATATATATATATATATATATATATATATATATATATATATATATATATATATATATATATATATATATATATATATATATATATATAGACGAATAACTACGTGTATTGTATAAATTATGAATTCGATTTGTTATCTAAACTACTTAGAATCAATAATCATTAATATAGTAGTAAATCATTTATTGATTATTCATCAGAATATTTTTAAACTAGTAGACTCAGTCACGTTTGCGATATAGATTGTATACACGGTGGTATCAGCTGGTTTTTTGAACGGGCAAGGAAAAAATTATAACTTTCTCAAAAATTGAATTTCTCTACTATGTCTAAAACATATTTAATTTCCAATTATTTAGTCCATTAACTGCCTTAAGTTCGATTAAATAATTTTTTTTTTCTCGGAAGTCCTTAATTACTTAGATCGATGTTATAAATGTGCTATTTCATGTCGGCCACTGAATTTTTGAAATAAAATAACTTTTCGCGGAAAATATAATAATAAATTTTCACTGGATATTATCAAACGAACTAATTTCTATTCAATTTAGCGATTCCATTGTTTACTGGCACAATTTCCGATTTTTGGAGTGTTTTGCAGAAAATTCCTTGATTGTTTCTTTAGCAAAAATTATAATTTCCTGTCATTTCTAGGTACTCAGTCGAGTAATACGTATTTGTTACACCAAACTATTTACTTCACAATAAAAATATTTAATAATTTTTATAATACAAATAATTCATGCAAAACAACAACAAAATGTTATAATAAAAATATTATTTTATTTATTATTTATAAAAGAAAAAAAATGATTATAAGTAAAAATATAGTCTTACAGGAAATTATTATATAAATAATATGATTTTGTTTTTATTTAGTTCTACGACCAGTAACTACATCCGTTTTACAAAAAAAATTACATTATATACGTATTGTTTACTTCAAAAAAAATAATAATTGCAATTATTTTCTTGCAAAATTACTTTATTGTCTACATATATTTTAAAAATTCAATCTTTCTGAATAAATTTCCTGATATGGCAGAAAATATAATCTTCGTTTGTTTAATAAAATTTGTTTGAGTAAATGTCACGATACTTAGCGATACTGCAATGTGAACGTTTAAGTTGGTTTACTTTTTATTTTGACTTTGATGATATCGATTAACATAAATAAACAATTCGATGAACTATTTCTCAATTTATTTATTATAAAATTATTTTTAGAGATTGCAAAATTCAACATAAATAAATATTACATCATATTCGATATTTAGTTAAAATGCAGTATTTTTGTTTATTTATTCAATTAATTTTAATTTAATCGATCGTTGAAAAATTTTTAAACTGCTTAAACTTTTAATATATCAAAAATATAAATAAATTATGAAACATCTCATTTGAGAAAATTTATGTTCATATTAAAAGGTATACTTGAAGCTTAAACCATGGTGGCCACAGATTTTTATACTCGCCATACATAATATATCAGAGTATATTAATTTTAGTCAAAAGTATGTAACACTATCAAATATTGATCGCTGACCACACAAACCAAATTTTGTGTTCATAGAAACATCTAATTAATCCATTTCCGGTTGTCTGTCCGTCACCACGATAACTCAAAAGCACAAAAAGAGATAATGAGTTGAAATTTTGGTGACGTATTCTAAACATGAAGCGTGTGAGTTTATGAGCAACATCGGTCCATTGCAACTTTTTAACTATAAAAGATACAAAAAAAGTTTATTTCTTTGAAACAACCAAATTTTTTTTTTCGTAAAATGTTAGGATTCGCCACAATTTAAGCTCAAATTTAGCTAATTATCACATATTGGTACTTACAATACATATTATAATTATAACTGTATAGATGGATATTTTTAGTATTTTATGTCGCTTAATAAAGATATTCCAAACAATGATATTCGTTTATATGTCAAATATCTAAACAATTAATTCTGTTAGTTGTTATCTTCATTTGTTTTGAAATATAAATTCCCACTCTTTTTCGTGTAATTTCACGTGTTAAATGATATTAACCTTTTAAATGATGAATAATATTAAGAGTAAATGACTGATTGAAAATTAAGTTTGATTAATCATAATTTAGCCAACACTTATCCAACAAATTCCTTAACATTTCCAGTATAGTGGCCGTGCCATGTGAAACTATAAAAATGCATGCCTTAACAAGAATTAGAGAATGAATATGATTGGTACTTAAAAAGACCGACCACCGACCATTCTAATATGATAATAGGTTAATAATAATTAATTGATAGCAACATCTATACCGTTTTGTTCTTTCTATATATATATTTATTTATTTATTTATAAACTTACATCTCTCACAAGAGTTGTGTTAAATCAAATAAATTATATTATACATGTATTCAACGTACATTGAATAATTACCTATATAATTATAATATTTATTATAATAATGTGTTGTGATTTTATTAATCGATTCAACAAGATTAGATTAGATATATCCATATTATTATTATCATACCAGGTCACACAAAAGTATATAAAAGATTCTCTTAAAATCATAATAGGCATACATCTTTTGACAATAGAAACTTGGTTATTTGTTCAATTATTTGCATGTAGAGTTTCGTGACAGCGGTCGAAAATAGTATATATACGTATCTTTAAACAAAACAGAATGTTAAACAAAAGAGTATATATTCGTGTGAATGGTAGTGTGTGTAATATAAGCCACACCTCTTATATGAAATGTTTTTTATTTATTGATTTAACGTATTTTTTATGCATAATTTTAAAAAGAATATTAGCAGTCTCCAAACTGTGCCAAATTTTATACTCCCTCGTCCGCCCAATTTTCATAAAAATGGTGTACAAAGTTTTTGATTCAAGTATTAATATATAGTGTATTAATATTAAGAAATTGCATTAGTTATTATTTTTAATAAGAATTTAAATTCGTTAATTAAAACGAATTTTCAATGTTAAATCAAATACGTTTCACACACTTATTGAATTAATTAGATAGTATTTCGTTATCTATAATTTGATGCACGGTGTGAATAAAAACAAGTTTCTAAAGCACATCGAAAATTAAACTAAGAAAAAATATTTCTAAACTTAAAATTATGTTAAAAAAATTGTATAAACTTAATTGAATTCAATGTCACCAATAAGTTGTTTACCTCTGTTAAAATTTGTTCGAATAAATAATAAACAATTATGCTTACAAAAGAAAATAATTTTTCTTTTAATTAAATCGGTATAAAATAAATTTAATTAAATTCAATGTTTTATATATCTCGTTGTTTAACTCAGTTTATATTTGCTTGATTGTTTTAAAAAATTATTATCAGTATCTATTTAAGTCGAAAGTTTATCGGACGTATTAAACGAGCGCAACTTTGTCAAGCTCTTTTAATTTAACACAATACACGTGTTGTGAAATAGACTGTATGACACTAACAGACTTCGTAGCAGTGAATATGATATATAAACTTTTATATAAGCGTGACTAGGATTCTGTGATGACAATGAAAACACTAATAACAGAACATAGAGTTGAATCACACGTTAAAATTGACGTACGATAAATTAAATGCATGTGTGGCCGTATCCTATACGTTCAAAAAATTTTTTTTAACATTTAAGTGAAGCTGAATTCACTCATTGACGAAAAAACTTTAAAATTTCATATTTTGAGAAAATAAAAAAAATTTAAGATAAGTCCTTCTTTAAACAGTTTTCTCATTCGAAATACAATCTTTGTAACAAATCATTACTTTTGCAATACCCGGTACCTACATTAATATGTATCCGGTAAATAGATAGGTATTATAAGTATATATAAACTCTGTAAGTCGTATCTTGTGTTGTGTTATGAAGGAGTTAACAACCTCGTGAGATCGTTTGTTCTTCGTTCCTGTATTGTAACACATTCAATACAAAATATTACTACTTACTACTACTACTATATCATGACCAAAATGAAGATGATGATGAACAAGATGTACTTGCTGGTGGTGTGTTGGTGCTAGTACTCATTCAACATTAAGGAAGGTCTCTCGACAGTAATAGAAAAAAAAAGGTATATATAAAATTTGGACACCTTGCCGATCAATTATGAAAGTAATTAATTAAAAAAACATTAAAAGTTGTGTTTTCTCTTAATTGATCGGCAAGATGTGCAAAATTTTTGTTTTATATAATAGGTTTCGTTAACTTATAACATACTAAAAATCCGGTTAATTATCTACTTTTGTATATATTACTGCCGCGGGAACTTCCTTAAGTGTAGTAAATATTCACTAGCTTCATTGTAAATTAAATATTTATAAATAGGTATTTATTTATCTCTTTTCTCCTTTCTGTACTTACTATAGTTTTAACTACATTATTAGTTCAGTATAAGACGACATTACGCTACTATCAAAAACCTACAAGAAATAAAATGAACGTAGACATTAAAGGCGGTCAACAGTTCAACGTGGCTTAGGAAGTTTTCACTTCAAATCTTTATATTGTTGGAACGTTAGTGAATATTGAAAATATCAGAAATTTTGGAAAATTAAACTGAACAGCGATTATCTACAGTTGTTATTGACATAATGGAGTGTGCTTCTAACAAGCTGTTGGCTTAAATTATATGTAGTATGCATTGAATTTTTTCAATTTTCACACCCAAATAATACTTGGAGAGATTATCGAGATAAAAATTCCAAAGGTAAAAATCAAAATTCGATTTAAATATTTTTTTACTTATTTGGACACGAAAACAAATTTTACATAATGGACGGTGCCTCAAGTATTAAATTTTAATCCCCCTTAATATGAAGTTAAGAACAAATACGGTAATTTAAAGGACTATATCAAATAGTTTTATAGTGTTGTTGAATGACTCGTATAACTAATTGACTACACTGTGTTATACTAAGCTAACATACTCTATACTGTGTATACATGCTACAAGTATGAAGAGTACTTAAATCGTGTACATAACATACATAGTAGTGCAATGCAGGCAGCAGTATTAAATGTGTTGTATATATATATATATGTAGGTATCATCATGGATGGTTTGTGTATATTGTATGTACATTTATAGGTATATATACACGATTGCAATTCAAATTTGATTTGGGAAAGTGATGACCTTTTCAAAAATGATTGTTGGTACATCATTTTTATTAAAAAAAAATTAATCAACTGTTATATACAAAGACATACAAAAATTGTTTACACTTTCATACATTGAATAACTATTTTAGCGGTTTATTAAAAATTGAAACCGTTATACATAATATGTATATATCATAGTATATTAATTTTAGTTCTTAAGTTTGTAACGCTACCTAATATTAACCGTACAAACAAAATTATGGTATAGATGTTCCAAAAAATACCTAATTCCGACTGTCTGTTCATCCGTTCGTCAACACACGATAACTCTAAAACAAAAAGGGATAGCAAACTGCAATTTTAACTCACACATAGTTAAAAACAATACATGTATACATATATAACTGTATAGACTGGATATTTATTGTATTTTATGAATGCTAATTAAAAATAGTCCAAAGAATGAAATTCAATCATATGTCAAGTATCTAAATAAATAAGTCTGTTAGTTATGTATTAATTTTACTATTTACAAAACAAAATCAATTTACATCGAATTGCTGTCCTAAAGTAAAACCAATTATTGAATGAGTATTAAGATGTTATCAATCTGCTTTTATTATATTGAATAAAAAATTATACATAATATACTTATTGAATAATAAAATAACATTAGTTATAAACTTCCTTTATAAGAGAAAGTTACTTAAATCATCCCGAAAATCAAAACCAACAGCAACGTCATATTTTTATGCTTAGGGGTAAAAAAATCTTTTTCACATTTTACAAAAATATTTTTTTGTGTCACAAAACAAAAATCGGTGTAATCGTAATTGTATATATTTTCTTTTTTAGGTTAAGTCATATAGTCTTTTATGTTAGTTATATGATGATGTATTATAGATAAAGCTTAGGCTAGGTGTTATAGTTTTTAAGTTTTTAACTTGTATTATTATTATTATGACGTAAAAACTTATTAATTTGAAAAATACATATATACGAATTTTGTTTACAGTCATAAATACTTAACATTGATTGTCTATAGGTTATAGTTACATTTCCAATCTGTATATATAGATATATCATTTTTGATAAAAACAAAATAGAAATGATAAATAATTTAAAATAAAAGTATTTTTGGATATAAAAAAAACAAAAGGAAATGAAACAAAAATAAAAAAACATAAAATAGTTAATGATTCAAGTAAATTAATAAAATATAGTTAATAAATTAGTTGAATAGGCAGGATATAATTATTTATGTATTTATAATATAATCAATAAAATAGATATATAATTGAAAGTAAAAAAACAAAAAGTAATTAAAGAAGTACAACGTTTGTATCTCACTCGTATATTTAAATATTTACACAAACAGAATAGATAGAAGATAATAAATACATAATGTTAAAGTGATCATTTAAGAATAATATTATTTAATTGAAAAAACGTATCATATATATAACATTAAAAAACTTATTATAGAGAACCATGCAATCAAATTGTTTTCTTTTGTTGCTATGGTTCACGAATACATTTTTATCAATTAAATGATATACGAGTATGTGAATAATAGATATATTATTTAACATTTCAGAAAATTTAATAACAAATTTCTTCGATCATTCTTACAATTTTCAATCCATTAAGTACAATTCAATGATATTTTTTTGTAATTATTCAATAAGTTATACAATTTACAGGTAAACAATTGAATAATTATTTATTTAGAATCAAAGCATGATGGTGGATCAGTGAAAACATCAAGTTTTTACTTCGCAACGTTTCGTATTCTTTATTAACACTTCATCAGGCGGTCTACAAATTAAATACTTATTCATTGATTTCTAGACCGCCTGATGAAGTTTTAATAAAGAATACGAAACGTTGCGAAGACACTCTTAATTAATAATTCATCATACAGGGTCTTTAATCAATATAATTAAAATAATTATATTCTCTAGAATACGAATGTTTTATTACAAATTTTAGCTACTCGTGGCGTATCAATCGATTTCATAAGTCCCTTTGCACACGGTACGAATACACAGATAAGAAACTCAATTGTTTGATATTAAAGTGTATTATTATTAAATGGAATATTTTTAATGATCGTGTGTGTCATCGGTGATATGCTTGGAATGACAATAATTGTATATTATCAATAGACTATTATTAATCTAAGATCCATGGCCCGTCAAAACTACGTCATAGTTTAAAGGCTGAAATTTTTTTTATGGTGGAGTTTATAAATTTTATCTTTTTGGTGTTTCGAAAAAGAAATCGATTTTAAAATTTTCGTAGAGGATAAAATTGTTACGTTAATCATAATTAAGGTATATACAAATTTTAATATAAGTAAATTTTTATGATATACTTGTAGACACCGCGATTAATGGATATAACTTTTTGTTAAATTTCTCTTGATTTATCCATAAAAAAAATATACACATAATTTTGTGTGTATATTTTTAGAACAATAGGTTCGAATGATAATCACATACTTTCTTCATTTCACTTCTAAATATAAAAAAAAAAAACAGTGTATAATAATTTTCAATGTTATCTATTATTTATTATTATACATATTTGATAAAAATAATATAACGATTATTTAAAATTAGATCATTCTGATATATTATTTATGTGTGTGGTAGCGTAAGCACACAATATCCGTGCGTACTTTTATGTCACATAAATAAATAATAATAATGACAGAGTGTACAAAAAATTTATGTAACGGAAAGTACAATAAACGTTTTACGAAAAAAAAAATACATAGTTTATCGAAGAAAAAGTTATTTATGGTTCACAAAAAGGGGATATTTCTTAATCACAACTTGTGCAGACCAAAACAAATTTTAAAAAGAAATTTTTCAATAGTAGGTCCGATTATATTCTGGTTTATTTAATTCCGTTATAAATCATGATCTACCAATAATTTTCTTTTATTTAAAACAATTTAATTGAATGTAAAATGTTCTATGAAACTGTTTTTCATTTATTAAACTCGAACCACACAAACCAAATTTTGGTGATATCAAAACGATAACTCAAAAACAAACAGAGATAGCAAGCTGAAATTTTGGAGACGTATTTTAAATATAAAAAGTGTTTAGCTCAAATTTGACTTATAAACGGTAATAACAATGCATATTATTATTATACGTGTAAACATATATAACTGTATAGACTGGATATTTATTAGTATTTTATGAATACTTATTAAAAATAGTCCAAACAATGAAATTCAATCATATGTTGAGTATCTAAACAAATAATTCTGTTAGTTGTTATCTTCACTTGTTTTCTTATATTACAATAAAATGAAAAGCTATAAAGGGTAATGAAGTAATTTTATGTTATAATACCCATACCAAAGTTTTCTTAGTCTCTTTTCAATCGTTTCAAACTTTAGATAAAATTTAATATAACCTCATATGTTCATATATAATTATATATACCGGGTATAAAACTCTCTCATAGTTTTTAAAAAGCATTATTTAATTTTTTGGACACCTTGTATTTATTGATGTTTCAACTATATATACTCTGTTGGTTTTATTGTGTATGCAATGCAGGAGACAAACATTTGTTTGAAATTACCCCCAGCACATACTATCACAAAATAATTCTGTATATGGGGTCTTAGAGATTAAATAATTGTTGCACATCTGTAAGGCATACATGAAAGAACAAATTTTAAGTAATTATTCACCTTACTTGTAAAACTCATTGTATTTATCAAATTTTCTCACATAGCTCTTTTCTAGATACTCGTTCATTTTCTAATTTTTATTATTTACATAATTTAGGATATTATATTCTTAAAGAATTTTACTTTTAAAATTGTTCACTTTAAAAGAAATCTATCTTAAAACAAATCGACTAATATATATATTTTTACTTTAAAATAATTTTACTTCAAAAGAACTCCAACACAACGTAAAAATCGAGTATTTTGATGTTTTTAATATGAAAATAGGTAAAAGTGTTGCATTTTTTTATTCCACAAGTATACCATTAAAACAAATGAGAATGAGAATTGGCAGTAGGTAGAAGTCTTTCAATATAAAAATATTTAAAAGTAAAATTGTATTGAAGTAAAATTAATGTAAAGTAAAATTATTTTATAGTAGAAATATATAAAGAAATTTCATTTATAATAATAAAACAAATATTACAAAAAACATATAGCTATATTAAAAAAAATAACTAGATTTCGAAATGTTATAATAAATAAAACGAAACATAATTAAAAATGAAATATTTATACATGTAAGATGGGTATTATATAGCAAGCATATAGCACAAAGAGCACATCCAAAAGGTTATGAGAAAGGTTATACTACCTAACACATGATTATAGGTATATCAAGAATCAATTGAGTGTATAAAGTAAAAGTTTCAAAAATATTTATTTATATATAGTTAGGTTAGAGAGCAGCATTTAAGGTTAAACGTTCACTATATAAGAAAATGACAAAACCAATTTTAACCAAATGGAAAGTGTTATTATGCATTAAGAATAATGAGTAGTAAAATTTTTATTTTTCTAAAAAATTAAAAAATCTTTTTTATTACAGATGTTTAGATTGGTCAATTACCCCCAACTGTCTATTCGTTAAACGATGAACGAAAAAAATAGAAAAGCCTCATGGATGTGCTACATTCGTCGTAGGTCTGTCTCGTTTAATAATGTTAATAATTATTGTACAGTTTAAAATATTTTGTAGATTGCGGAATGGTCTAAAACATTAATATATATATATATATTATATATTGTACGAATCGGTTAAACCTTGTTTTAACGAATTTTGTCGTGCCCTATTCCACACTCAAAAAGGGGGTGGGGAGAGATGTTAAACATTCCACATACGAATACAGCTAGTGTTTAAATAAGGGATAAATAGATTAAATTGTAAGTTACTGTAAGCAAAGAACAAAAGAAATTGATATATTTTTATTTAACCAGAATAATTAAACTTAAGATAAAATTAAATTGGTTATATAAATAGGTGCACATTTTTGATTCGTTTCATATAATTCGCTAAAATTACGCATGTTATGCACGTGTGGCGAATTGATACATATATATATATATATATATATATATATATATATATATATATATATATATATATATATATATATATATATATATATATATATATATATATATATATATATATATATATATATATGTATCAATTCGCCACACGTGCATAACATGCGTAATTTTAGCGAATTATATGAAACGAATCAAAAATGTGCACCTATTTATATAACCAATTTCATTTTATCTTAAGTTTAATTATTCTGGTTAAATAAAAATATATCAATTTCTTTTGTTCTTTGCTTACAGTAACTTACAATTTAATCTATTTATCCATTATTTAAACACTAGCTGTATTCGTATGTGGAATGTTTAACATCTCTCCCCACCCCCTTTTTGAGTGTGGAATAGGGCACGACAAAATTCGTTAAAACAAGGTTTAACCGATTCGTACAATATATATATATATAGATTGATTATAACAATTTTATATTAAATGAAGATAAAATTAGAATTGCAACATTAATGTTTTCTTTAATGTTTATAATAGACAATAAATAAAAGATAATTTTATTTATTATTCACATTTTAGTTGTGTTAAAAAAATAAACGTTTTAAACGTTGTTAAAAAGAGCTCTGTACATAATAAATAAAAATGCAGTATGCGTGTAATTCATTATATAGTTGAAAGTAAACTGTGTTAAATATAATGAGTAGCACTTAAAAGATTTTGTTTAAAAAAAATACATAATATATATTCATTCCAATACATATATATACATATATACTTTATATTGACTCATGAAGTCATGAATGTGTTCTGTTCTGTTCTGTTCCCACGGTATCAAAACTTATTAATATATTATTATTATTATAGTAAAGGTTTCTTTGAATGGCGGCCACATACAACTCACTATTTGTATGTAAGTTTCATCTATCAGTTACTTAAAAAACATTTTATTATTCAATAAACAAACAGCAAGAACAGTATATTTAAAAATATAAAAAACATGTTGAACTCATTAATAATGGAAACAATGTTTTCTATAAATAACTGATTTTATTTCACACTATTTCAAAAAAAAAAAAATAAAGAAATTTAACTAACCTAATCCCATACGACGTTTGATCTTCTTTAACACCTTCATTTTGCCACGCAAAGGTGCAAGCAAATTTGTATCTTTACTGGTTGTTTTGCAATGGCAACTATTTCCTCCCGATATCCCCATCAAGTTATGCAAAATCTCACACACAGAAAAAAACTCGAAATTATATTTTCACTAAATTATGTTTGTTTTAATTTAAATCACTTTTTTCTACACATACATTTTGTTATTGTTATGATGACTAGAACGTGTTTACTAACGAATTTCTAATATCTAATAATATATCATTTATTCGAATGACTTGACTGATGACGAGTATCTGAAACCACCAACAAGCTTCTTCAAAGCCCTAACAACTCAACTGCTCCATTCAACGACTAAATACTGACTGATTCTCAATAACTGAAGCTGAACACTGCTGACAATGTACAAAATAATATTGGTGGTAGTGGGGAGTTGATTACCAGCTGCGCCACGAGCCAATAACCAACCAGAGCAAGGCATCAGGCCTCATGTCTATGTCTACTACCTGGTGCACATCTGCTGTCAGACCCTTCACTCCCTGTTTTATTATATTTTATTTTAAAATATCTAAAGGTTTAAATACACTAAAAAATTTAATTTACCCTACTCAAATACCTATGCAATAAAATTGTCATTTTTTGTAATTATTCAATAGTTTTAATTTAGCATTTGAGACTTCTCAACCGAGTGATGGATGAAAATATTCCCATTTTAAAAAATATAATTATTTTCTCAATTGTTTGCATGTAAATAGCAAAAGCAAAACATAAATTATTGAATAATTACAAAAAAATACATTTGATTGTAGTTATTGGATTTAATTGTAGAGAATGATCGAAACAAATTGCATTAGTTTTTATTTTGAATTGCAAATATAAATAATTATACATTTAAATTTGCTAATAAACTTTCCTGTCTACGCAAACTACGAATCCAATCGTTAAATGGTTATTATTTTTGAAATTTACAGGTCAAATTACACTTATAAGCATAGTTTTAGCGAAATCCTCGATTTTTGGAAAGGTTTGAAAAAATTGCGTAAAATCGAAAAACATTTGTCTAAAATAATGTTTATAAGTGTAATTTGACCTGTAAATTTCAAAAATAACAATCATTTAACGATTGGATTCGTAGTTTTCGTAGAAGTCCGATCCGGAAGTCAATATTTCGGACATATTTGACACTATATCTCGAAAACTAACCATCTAATCGTAAAATAAATGTTTATTTTTAGTTTTCCTTGACATAAATTACTCGAGAAAACCTAAAAACAGCATAAACATTTTTTTATGGATTTTTTACCGAATCTTATGATTTTTCAAAGAATCACAAAAATTACGTCAAGTAATATGAATACATTTTATTGTGCTATCAATGCCCGTACATCATTCGCGGAAAAGAGATTTTCAAAATTAAAATTTATTTAAGAAGTTACTAAACATATTTGATAAGTGTTATTTTTGGATTTTCTAGACATTATTTACCCTAGAAAACCCTAGAAAAAAATATATAGATCAAACAAAAATTTACTCGATTTTTTGGTGATTTAAAAGTCTTTCATATAAAAATACACAGAATTGACTCCATCAAAATTTATTACATTCTAAACATTTCTATTTTTTCTGTTGTTGGGCCATCAAGGGAGTCGAAATAACAAATTTCTATAAATTATTCTTTTCACCCAGGCTGAAGAAGTCTATGGCTCAAGAAGAGGCCTGAGAAGTTCGCGTTCCCCTCTGAATACATGGAGCGTATGTCAACCGGTTGATAATGTAGCTTCCCAACACGGTGAAGGAATTTTTCAAATCGGTCCTGTAGTTTTCAAGTTGTATATCAATATACATTACAAATGTTTCCTGTTTATAAAATCAATATAACACAATAATCTTCATTAAAATTATCTTAGTGTATCCATACCTTACATTCACAATATGTTATTTATTCCAATGCATAAATATATACTAGTCCAAATATAATGTATTTACATATAGTGTAAATATACATAGGTATACGAGTTGACCCAACAGACGTTAATTCGCCCTCAAAAGTAAAAAAAGAGTAAAGGTATTTTATTCTTCGAAAGCAACTTACAGAATAAATGAAATTTCAGCTAAGTTCATTTAACTCATAGTTTTTCTTGCTTTTTGTAATCAACTTTTATATCAATATGCATTTAATGAATGAATTTCACTTTTCGAGTGAGATCTTTCTAAACATTTTCAACCCGGTTAAACTTGAATTGGATTTAGTTAGTACGGAAGGTCGTCACTTTTTGACCAACCAAACGGCATAATTTTAGAGCGTTTTCAAAAAACCATCTTCAAAAAAAAAAATGAACTAAGAAATAAAAAATAATTTTAAACTTAAAGCTTCGCTCAATAATTTCCTTGTGACCAATTAACTTTCTCGGTCGGTGCTATGGAATTAAGTTTTTAGCTATGGATATGATATGGCACCGATTTCGAAAGTTAATTGATCACAAGGAAAGTATTTATAGAACTTTCAATCACAAAACATAGTTTTTGACTCTGTAAAGAGAGAGTATTTAAGGCTGGAATTTTATCCATCAAATTAATATGGGACCACTTTGAAGCTGTGTACTGTATACTGTATCCAATGCAAAAGGAAATTTTTTTAATCGGTCCAAAAACAAGAAGTCGGCGCAAACAAAAAAAAAAATATAAATAGTCTTTTATAAATACGTATTTCGACTACAAAGTAGTCATTCCAAAAACAAGAAGTCGGCGCAAACAAAAAAAAAAATATAAATAGTCTTTTATAAATACATATTTCGACTACAAAGTAGTCATCATTAGTATGAATTAACTAATCGTAATAATTCTCCGAGGGGATGTTACTCGTTGCTAATTTTGGTGACGGTTTGCATTTTGCACTTCGACAAATCGACAAATTAGCAACGATTAACATTATTTATTTAAAGATATACGGTCGTTTATTTTCTAACTACCTAAACCTAAATTTTTTTTAACCCGTTGCGATAACACCTTCAGATAATAACGGTCACATGGGGCACATCCAGCAGACCCCACGCACAAAAATAATAATTCCTATCGGCGTCCTATTTACTTTGAGATAAATCATGTGTCAAAATTTAATTTAACATTCGCTCTAAGTAATGCAATTTTTTTTGTTTTTTTTTTTTTTTTTTGAGATATTAAAAAAACAAATCTCTTTAAATCGTAAATTTTAAATTTAGAAATAATTTTGAAGCAAACAAAAACGCCAATTTACTCGGAAAACTAGAACTGGAATTTTGAAAAAAGTATATATATTTTGAAATAACAGCCCCAAAGTTTGAGTGTGGGTCCACTGGATCCCATGTGACCGCAACGATTTAAAATAATACCTATATTAACAATTAATATATACCTATATTAAATATACACATACCATATAATAATATTATTTTGTTAATATACAGATACAGGTCGAGTCAAGACTAACCAAAAATATATGCAACTGTTGGGGAAAGTAGACAACTTACAAAACAATGCCTCATGTTCCTTAATAGTTAGTTAATATTGTTATTTTTATCGTCGACATATAATATTATTTTTAGTCCAAAAAACGTCACCGAGAAATCCTCGAGGATTACCAGGTGACGTTTTTTCATCTTTAGCAAGTTTTTTTTAGTGTTTGCGTTCAAACATTTTTTATGTGCAATATCCTAAAACCAGCTAAATATTCAGAAACAAATAAGATTTACGAAAAAGTTCTTGGTATTAAATCTTTGTATGACCTACGATGACTGAACATTTTGCCATTTAAAATTTACCATTTGCACCACACCTGTTTGAATAAATTTTTGTAATTAAATTTGTTTTTTTGCTTATTCACGAACTTAAACTCAGCCATTATGTGTGTTTAATACATCACTAAAATTTCAATTTCCTATCTCTTTTGGTTTTTGAGTTATCATGATGACGGACGGACAATCGAAAATGGACTAATTAGGTGATTCTATGAAAACAAAATTTTGTTTGTGCTATCAATATTTTCTAGCGTTATAAACTTTAGACTGAAATTAATATACCCGGACATATTATAATATGTCGATTATTAAAAGTGTTATTTCAATGAATGTTTTTTGGATTCCGTTGCAAAAATAGTTATTTTCTAAGTGATTCCTCCCATTCTTTGAGATACTGGCCCCGACAAGGAATATAAGTTTTTTTTCATACAAAGTCGTAGATACTTTACTAATAGCAATACTATGAACAGTACATGAGAAATCAATCATTGCACTGATTAAAGAATCATCATAGGTTTTAAGTTGCTATTGTGATTTTTTGGATTTTAGTTCAATTAATTGTTTGTGAATTTGAATTAAAATGTTATTAGATTATTATTACGAGTATGTTTTTTTTGAAAAAGAATTAATTTTTTAATACTTGTGCGTAACGTACGCACGTGATATTTATAATGAAAAATAAGATCGATTTTAAAACACCTTATTCAGTTTTAGACCAGGGTAGAAGTTTTAGAAAAATGGTAAAAAGTTAAAAAACATTATAGTAAGATGAAACCCATTCAAAATGGAAGAGTATATAACAAAAATAAAAGGAAAAATAATTAACGAGCGATCTGAGGTTGGGAAGTGAGTTTTAAAGAGTAAAACACGGTTTCTCGCATATCGCAAAATTGTTGGTAATAAAATTATCTACAAATTTTGTATTTACATTTTTTTCACATTATCTCAAAATTTTTCGATTGAAAATTAGGGTGCTTTTTCGATATTTATTCAAAATAAGGTTAAATAATTTTAAATCAAAAAAACATTACAGTTTATTTGGAACATAAAAAGGTAAGTTTTTACCAAATTTGGTGAAAAACTATTTTTTTTTTTTTTTGTAAAAGAATTAAAAAAGGTTATTTGAATTTTTCACATTAATTTTGAAGTTATGTGAAAAAAGTTGAAAAACAAAATTTTTAGATCTTTTTATTACTTACAACTTTGGCATTTAACTTTTTTTCCATAAGTTTTGCCGTAATTCGAGGTAAATCGTGTTGTACCCTTAAAAACTCACCCCCGTCCAGTTCCCGATTTCACATCGCCTGTAAATTATTTTACCTTTCATTTCCAATCGGTTTCATTCTAATATAATTATTTTTTTTGCTTTTAAAAATGATCGACCCTGGTCTATTTGAGAATATAATAAATAGTTAATTGACTTTGAATATAAGCAGTAGTTGTTCCGAACACACGACTTCAACCAATCATATCCAGCATCCTAATTGGATACTCAGTCCATTCCATTTCATTATAATTTGCACCTGTACATTTTATATGTAATCATTTTGATGCAGGTGATATTTTTTTTTTCTTTTTAATATAAGTTTGTATAATATGACATCATATATAAAAAATAGTAAGAATATATAAAAAAAAAAAAAATTTTATAATAATTGTGTCAAGTTATTGTCCGTATGGGATAATTTCTGGGGTATTCTAATCACAAGTATTGATTTGAAGCCGCATTTTCTTGAAAACCGTATAGTAGGGCAGAAAGTTGTGGTGAAAGTGAAAAACTCAAAATTATCTGTAAATACTACACCTAATTAATACATTTCCGATTGTCCGTCTGCCTGTCATCAATATAACTCAAAAACAATAAAAGATAGCGAGCTGTTGACGATTTTTGCCCCAATTTCCTAGATTAAAATATTTTGTGAATGAGCAAAATCTGTCAATTGGATCCAATAGGTCTCTGACTCATCTTTTAAACTATAAAGAAAAGTTTAAATAAGAAAAAAAGATTAATTTTTTGAAATAAACAACTTTTGTTTGAAACATTTATTCGTTAAATGTTTGAGCTCTCTACAAGTTTAGGTAAAAATTATTAAATAATTTACATTATATAAAAAAAAGTGTCGTATAGTCTAAGCAAAAATTAAATATTTATAAAAATAGTCACAAAAAACTGTATTATTAATTATAAATAATTTACTTGCAATCAATTAATTTTCGAAGTTGACGACAACGGATCAATTTTCAGCTGAGAAATGATTAGTACCGACTTACGAAAAATTGTTTAATTTAGAATTATAGTTTTGTTTTTAATGAAATTATTTGAAGTCGGTTATATTTTTGCGAAAAGTTTTTATCAATTTTTTACTCTAAAGGTTTATTTTTCTTTGGACTTATAAAAAAGAACCATATAATTCGGACTAATTTGTGATAATCAAAACACCAAAATTTTTTTTTCCTATATACATATTGAAAATATAAATCTTAAAGTTAAATAACAAGTGAAAATAACAGCTAACAGAATTAATCGTAAAAGTATCCGACATTTTATTTGAACTACAATACAAGTATTAACATTTGTGAAATACACTAAATACGTATAATGAAAATTGTAATCTATATTTACAAAGTGAAAATCACTTTTTAGGGCTAAAATTAACCATTAAAATTTCTCAAGCAGAGGTCTCAAGCAGATGTAAATGGACTAAGTAATTCTATAAATACGTAAATACTTAATTTTATGAGTATCATCAATAGCTTCGAGCGTTACAAGCTTTAGACTAAATTTAATGCAACATATATTTACATTTATGTTAGGTTTAACACAGATTCATTTGAAAAGAGATGAGTTTCTAAATAAATAAAACTAAGACAAAATAATATTTATTTCATTACTCTGAAAGGTTTGATAGTGTATGGTCCCCATTACCAAATCAAATAGCTATAATAATACATAATATAATAATTATTAACCATTTAAATTGAATAAATATCAATAAAAATAGAATTTCTAGCCAAATGAATTTCTATTTATATAAATTTGCTATAATCATGTTTTAATTTTCATTATCATTATAAATATATTTAGATGTGGGCATATATATATATAGCTCAGCAAAATAAGGATTTAATTTCGGGGTAAAAGTAAGTAACTTTAAAATTGTAAATACCTTTTAGCGTATATAATAAATATGTAAAATATTAAAATTTGAATGACTCGGGGGGGCAGACCTTGCTTGATCAATTTAACTGAAATAATGGTTTACTATAAATTTTGGCAAATTTTTTCAAAAAATAATATTAAATAGTTGAATTTTTTTGCACAATTTTTTTAGGGAACACTTTAATGCAAATTTTAATAAATTTTTTACCGTCCATCAGAATCGGCAGAAAAATTCGTACCTGAGATTCTTCAGTTTGTTCATTTCGAATTTAGAATTAAAATAAAATTAACAAAAATCTAGGTTTTAAAATAATGGGTAGATGAGTAGTGTAGTGCATTTAGTGGCTAAAATAAAATGCATTCACATTTCAATACGTGTGAACGTTAAAAATTGTTAACAAACAAATTAATTAGGATTTTTACTAATAAATTTCGATTTTTTACCCCAATTTCCTAGATCAAATTATTTTATATTTTTATAAATACGTATTTCGAGTGCAAAGTAGTCATCATCAGTATAAATAAGCTAGTTATAATAATTCTCTGAGGAGATGTTACTCGTTGCTAAGTTGGTGACGATTTTCACGAGATCAGTATGAAATTAGCAACGAGTAACATCTCCTCAGAGAATCATTACAGCTTGCTAATTTCATACTGATGATAACTATTTTGTAGTTGAAATACATATTTTTAAAAACACAAAATAATTTGATCTAGGAAATTGAGGCAAAAAATCGAAATTTATGGATAAGATGGATTTTTTAAATACCTTATTATATTTCCCGATTTACGTTCTTTTTTTTTAATCTAATTGTATTGGACTAATACTTTTATCTATAGAATATAAAGAAAATTAAGAAGAAGAATTCGTAATGGATATTTTATATTACTGTTGAATCAAAGAAAACTTTTCGATTGCATGTCTTACTGCTACACTTACATTTCGATTGGAGAGATCGTTACATGTTACGGCCTTTGCCTTATATCCATCCGTAGTGAATATAAAAATTATCGTTCTTAACAATACCAATACTATGGTAGATACATTATGGTGTAGTATAAGAGCGTTCAAAAAAATGTAACGATCCTTCAATAAAATACTCCAAATTTTATGATGATATGTGTAGAAGATGAAATTCATTTTTTAATCAAAATGAATAATGATAATTAAAAATTAAATCGACTATTTATTATCTATTCAACTGAGAAGTCAAGTTTGTAAGGAAAAATATCCTTACAGAATAAATATAAATATAAATAAGTATAAACAAATCTGTTGTGCGAAGCACATTGTAAGTCACTCAGCAGTGCATGTCTATAATTAATCAAAGAGTGCTTGTCTATAATTAATCTAAAAGAAATGGAAAATCGTGCCCAATGCACAGAGCAAAACTTCTTCTAATGTGTATGGACAAATATTCAATAAATGTTTTTTTACTGCAGTCACAAGATCGATCTATCGAGCTTTGTGTGCATCTCTCTAATATACAATTTATTGTTTTACAAATTGCAAATTTATTATACAAACGAATTGCCTGATTACGAGGTCCTACACATTTGTAACTGCAACAACGGTGCAACCATGCTATTGTCTTGTAAAATCACTTGTACTGACTTTATTTGAAATAAGACAATTTTTATTTTTAGAAAAAAACTTTACCATCTCGAGTGCAAAAACACCGTAAAGTGTCAAAAAATTTGCCTATCTCTGAATATATTTCTGCAATTGGCAGTTTTTTTAGACCAAATATTGACAAGTGGATTTGTACTATAGCCAATTAAGATTTTTTGCGAAACAAGATTTTTTAATAGTAATAGATCTGTTACGCTTTTAAAATAAAATCATATAAATATTGCGTTTTTTTTTTTCATAAATGACTATAAAATATAGATCAACAGCACACAATGTTTCTAGGCAGTCACCCATCGAAGTAATGACTGTGCCCTGATATTTCTTAACTTTAGTGATCATATTGGGTAACTATTTTCTTATATTAGATCGTTCAAATTTTTGTGATCGACATCATCATATATATAATATTAGTTTTGTAATCGAACTATCAATAGCGCCTAATGAGTTAGTTAAAAGGTCAAGGAGTTTCATTTTAGTATTGCCTACACATTCACTAAAAATCCTGATGATTTCATGTGAACAGAAGAGATACACATTCAAATTTATTGTTTCTATAACACATTTCATGCGACACGATTACCATTTAGATATCAATATTATTTTTGATGGTTCTCTGTATACTGATTTCTGTATACCGAACGAGTATTTATAATTATCCATAAGAAATTCACTCAAAATTTTAGAGTCAAAAATCGAAATCATCGAAATCAAATTTGTAAATAACTTTGGGAGTATCTTAACTTCCCAATGAGGTTGCTACGGTTAAATATAATACTGATTTATAAACAGTTATTGTCCTTACATAATGAAATGTGCTTCTAAACAGCTTTTGACTTAACAACATGTAATATAAATTGTATTTCTTTCAATTTCCTAGCACAAATAGCTCAAAAGATATTGATCCAAATGTTATGAAATTTGGTATGTACAAGTGATGCCCAAGAGTTTTTAAATTTCTAAGTTAAAATTTGATTTAATTTTTAAAATTCCTTTTTTAACAAAAAGTCTTCTCGACAAGCACTAGGTATTCATGTCAATATTTTGCATACCAAGTTATTTGTGCTGGAAAATTGTATGCATCAGCTATTGATAAACCCCCTCCTCAGTGGCTACTAAGTAACCCAAGGCAATAAAACCTTTAAACATTTGCCTACTTAGATTGGAGGTTGCAGGTTCGAATACAAGCATCAGCAGTGTTTTTAATTATAATTTAAAAAAAGGAGTGGTTCATTAATTATAGCCCTATCGTCACTTGAATAAGAACGAACTACTACTGGCTCCACCAACATCAAAAAAATTTAATTGGTACCTTATGATAGAAGACATGTTTGCTTTCAGGTGATGGATTGTTCTGAAGCAGGGTACAGAGGACCAAAAAGTCTAGATACAAGGAACGCGGGTACGTTTCTCTTCTTAAATATATTCTAGGATTGTTCCAGGTTGGAATCACTTTCCAACACATTTTTCCAATTAATTTTTTTGAGATTAAGAATTTTCTCTTTTGCTATATTTTCCAAGCTAATTGCTCTGACTACAATATGTATAACATAGTAAATGCTCTGACTATACTATACCAAGTGATTTCACGTCAAAACTACCTTAATTATTAGATGAATGATAACATCCAGTAAAATAAAATTTTAAATGACTTTTCTATAAACATTCTATATAGCAGATAACTACCATAGATATCAAATTTTCTATTTATATCAAATACTAGAAAAAAAAAACAAACAAACACAAATTTGTTTTACAAAATCAAAGACTGGTACAACTACAAAAACATTGTGTGTATGTTTCGAACCATGATGGGGTGTTACTGGCCAGTAAAGTATGATGCCTTCAATATTTTATATTAAGGGCCAGCGCACACCGTACGATTTTCTAATCAGAAAATATGACAGTCAACGCACACCACGTAACAGTTCTATAAGAAAATCTGATCATACATCAGACAAAAATTTTAAACAAGCGCATATCATCGGATACACCATTAGATACGTGCAATGAACTACAATGAACCAATGAACTTTCAAATATTTTTAATTCATTAATTAATTTTTTAACTTAGTTTTTTCTGATCCGAAAATTTGATGTCTTATGTAGAAGTCTTACCGTGTGGGGAGTCTAATATAAAATACATGTTAAGAGTTACATCAGATTTTCAGATACACAATTTTCATCAGAAAATCTGATGGTGTCTGCTGGGCCTTATACTGTTAAACATCATAGTTAATGGCATCATTCCTTACTGGCCAGTAATATCAGCCGAGTTTCGAAACACAGACTTTATAAATAAAATACAATTATTACAGTGTCATGTTTGGATCATCTCACATGTCGTTTTTATGGCGTATTGCGTTGCGTAGCGTTATTTTATGCCATTTAATATTGAAATATATAGCTTCTGTACAAAAATATTGCGTCTTTTTGTTCGTTTCTAGGTCAAACTGATCTTCATAATTTTTTTATATAAAAATACTGGATGAAACCTGTTAAAATATCGACGATACAATCAAAACAGGGTATGAATGTATAATAAATTTACTATAACGCTAGTAAATATTGAAGGAACTTACAAAACTTGAGTCTGTCCGTGTCCAGTCTGTTGGCCCTCATTAAGAAAAGTCAAAGCCGAGGTAGCGAACTGCAATTTTTATGGCATATTTAAAAATAATTTCGACAGACTATAGGATGGAAAAAATTGAAAAATTTTTGAAGAATTTCAATGAAAATTTTATGAACGATTCTTATAGGTGGCCGCGAGACTCCTCAAAACTTTAACAAAAACTGCTCGTATGTTTGAAAATGCTCATTAATCCCACATAAAATATTTTTTGAGCTCTTGAAAAATTTTCTTTTATGAACTCTCAGTGAAATCACTTGGGAATTTTCCCAAATAGAAACGAAAACAAGAAATTTCCCCAACATTAAGAATGAAATAAAAATTTTACACAACATACCATAAGTAATCTGAGTGTTCAAAAAAATTTGAGATGGAATTAATGAGCATTTTCAAACGTTAAAGTAGTTTTTGTTAAGAAATTTTGCAATTTCAATTCAAGCAAATACTCGGGTAGATAACGATATCCGTGGCGACACACTTTTTTATGAATTTCGGTAAAAAAAACCAAAATAAGACGAAAATGGAAATCAATTTTCGAGTTTTCGCCTATTTTTCGGGTTATCCACACTTTTTGGAACCCTACGTTCAACCTGTTATTATACTTCCCATGTGATTTGTAGGGTGTACTTTTCACGATTTGGGTTGGGTTATCCACACTTTTTGGAACCCTACGTTCAACCTGTTATTATACTTCCCATGTGATTTGTAGGGTGTACTTTTCACGATTTGGGTTATACTTTGGCCCCGGGGTTCAACCTATGATTAAACTACTCATGTGATTTGCGAGGTATAGTTTTCACATATTGGGTTGAGTTTTGGTCCCTAACGTTCAACCTGTGATTAAATTACCCATGTGATTTATCGTATTTATCGGTTTAAAAACTGATGAAGTAATAAAAACCAAGTGCAAATAACTTAGATAAATAGGCGTAAACTCCAAAATTGTTATTCTTCATTTTCGCCTTCTTTTGGTTGCTTAAACCAAAATTCATCAAAAATCGTGTCATCACGGATATCGTAACCGAGCCTATAACTCCTATAACTTTTAAACGGGACAGAAAATTTTTACCTTTTTTTTTTGAGGGCTCAGGTTACTTGTTGAGGATCAACCATACAATTTTCATAGAAAAATCTTAAAAAAATTTTAAGAGTTTGGTAAAATCATTCTTAAGATCTAAAAAGTGAAGAAATATGCAAACGAACTCGTTACCGAAAACTGATAGAAGTGGAAGAAAAACTAAGAATAAATTGATTTTCATGTTCAAAGAGTATAATATAAAAATATAATAGTAAAGTTTTGTATAATCATTTACAATGTTGCCTATAAAGTTAAAATATATCCTATTATATATAAAATAATATGAATAAATTACGCGTGTTTAGTAGCACCTGTTCAATCACATGCTAAATATAAATATATATAATTTTGTTACTCATGGCGACAAATACCCGAGAGTTCCGTACTGCTTTCTATATTATCATTCAGAAAAGGAAAATTGTTTTTCAATATATTATAAAACTCCATCAAAAAATATTTTAATCCTGATCAGTAGTCCTTTTATATAGCAGAATAATGTATTTATTTTAAAAGAAATAAAAACCTAAAAATTGTTTTAAAAAATGTTTGCCTATTTTTTTGAGGTATTTTTAGAATTGGCTACTTTTGTCTACTCTGAACGTCTCTTTAAAGGCGAACTATCTGGTGAATTACAAAATTTTAGGATGAAAACTTTAAACATTGAATAGTACATTACATTTACATAATGTATGAAGTATACTAAAATAAACAAAAAACACGACAACCTGATTATTCCAAACTCACTTAAAATTATAAAATACACTAATTTTATGATATAAATATTTAAATTCTTCAATCATGGACTAAAAAATTGATTCGGCAAACCTCAACTTCCAAAGGACACAATAATATGATTATACATAAAAAAATATTTAATTTAAAATTATTTTATACTTTTTAGTTTGTGAAAAATTTGTATTAAAAAAGAAAAAACACACTTCTTAAGTCGTCAATTGTCTTTAAAATAATTAAAATTTATATAAAAATTATATTAAAAATTTTGTGTATTGTATTGTGCTCTGTTTATTGACTCTTTATCTTGAACATCTTGCAAACATCTGTTTTTTTTTGGTCCAGTCTACCTATAATGTGAACCATTCTTCATAGGTAGAGGAGATACCTAGTTCAAAACAACAGCATCTAACATTGAAATTGTACTAATTTTTATCAATATTTTAAAATATATATATAAAATATAGATACTAAAAATAATATTGTAGATATTGAAAGGGGATAGGTAATTGTAAAGGTAGCAGTAAAAACATTAATTCTTTAGGTTCTCATCACTCCATATAGTCGAGTCAAACACGGAAAAACAATCGCAAAAAATGATATGTTTATATTAAGCCACATACACACGTACAACATTCCGTAACAAAACTTTGATCCGTGACAACATCGTGTAACAAAAGTTGATACTCGTCGATTTTACATCGTGTTCCACCCACCACAAATTGTTGTTAAAGATAGTTGATCACAAATTATGACAAATTTTAACCAAAAATATTAAGTAGTTCCATTTTTTGTACAAATTTTTAGGGAACACTTGTAATTTTTAAGGCATTTATTACATTCAAAAACGGTTGAAAAATTCGTCCCAAAGAGTCTTCGCTGATTTCGAATAAAATAAGCATATAATATCCAGATTATAAATCCGCGTTAACTCGTGCAACATTTGCGTGTAACGTAACATCGTAACGCAACATTGACGCGTAACAGCAACCATTTTATGGTCGTGAACGCGTAACACCATCGTGTATCAACAAAAGTTGATACGCGTCGTTTTTACATGGCATACCACAAATTGTCGGTAAATTTATATCTCATCAATCAATAGATGTTGATAGATCGGGTTACGAATAGTGTGGACTCAATAACACAGCATTTTCATAGACAAGACGTAAACATTATTCTTTTTGATTTAAGTTGTATTTAAATATTTTGATATGGAGTGAAACGAACAAAATACAATACAATTTATTGATATTTATCAACATAAACAAACAGTTAAAGTGAAGGTACTACTCTACTTGGTAAACAGATGGAACGGTATGCAACACATGCATTTTCATACTCGACATAATGAGTCGTTTATGTCAGAGTATATTCATTTTAGTCTAAAGTTTGTACCGCTAGAAAATATGGATCCCACAACAAAATTTTGTTATAGATGTTCATAGAATCACCTTGTTAGTACATTTCCGTATGTCCGCCAATCTGTCCGTCATCAAGATAACTCGAAAACGAAAAGATACAGCAACTTGAAATTTTTATGAAGTATTTTGGACGCCTAGACTGAGTTTCAGTTCATGAATGAACAAAATCCGTCTATTGGGTCCAATGAGTCCATGACCCAATTTTTAAACCATAAAAGATAAAAAAACACAAAAAATATTTTTAAAACAAAAAACTTTTGTTTGAAACATTTTTCCTTAAAACATTTTTTCTTAAAAGTCCACCACAATTTTAGTTCAAATTTACCTTATAAATACATGTATAAATATAATACATATTTTTATAACAGTATAGACTGGATATTTAGTGTATTTCCTGAATGTTAATGATTAAAAATAGTTCAAACATTGATACTCAACCATATATCGAGTATCTAAACAATTGACTGAATATAACAATCACTTGTTTCATAGAAAAATTGTCATTTTCATTCGCAAATAACTGAAACAATTGGAAATAACGCCTAACGGAGTTAATTGTTTAAATACCCTAGCTATTTATATTTTCAGGTATGAGTTATCACGATTGAGAACACTATTTCTATTTTTTGCAAAGAGAAACATGAAATTGATTCGTCTAATAAAACTACCAAATAATTAACTAACACAGATGATTCTCATATGTTTTAATTTAGGCAACAACAACAGGTGAACCATCAGCAACAACTTACAAAACACAAAAAAAAAAACAATACATAATATACTCTTAGAGATATTTATAAAAACAAAACTTTATTTTGAAAAAACAATAAAAATTTATTTATTAATATTTCAAAACAAATTATAATAATTCAATGATATCAGGAAGTGAATTTGGAAACTGAGATGAGCCGGTAAAATTTTAGGAACCCGGTAAAAACTACGCGGTTACCGCATGGCCATAAGTGAATTATATAAACAAATTATCTTTTCGACTTTAATTAAGTTGGATTATTTTGTAGCCAATGAAGACTTGATTCTCAATCATTCATTTTATGTGCACTTTTTGTTAATTTGATCTCCATTTACCACCATACACCCCCCCCCCTTGCAAATATTATTTATCGTTTCTAAATTTTAAAATTTTGAAAAAATATACATGTTTTGTAGGTGTATGAGGTACATGACGTTTAAACCAATGGGGAGGAGGGCGTGGGCCGATAAAATCAATTTTACGCCAACGACTTATCAATTGTATTATTTTCGTCAGCTATTTCAAATAAACAATAATAGAAAACTAAGGAGGATTGATACAAAATAGTGAAGCACACTCCATTATGTGAAAATTTTCAATTTTCCTGTACAAACTCAAAAAAATACTTAAAATTTGGTATGTACAATATTGATTTGAAAACTGAAGACTATTCGAAGACTATTTCTGGTAAAAACATTTCAAAAACACTCAAATTTCGATTTTCTATTTAGAAAGGTTTTTTCTAGAAAACTCTTCAACAAACCATACCAAATTTCATAACAATTGGATATGAATTTTTTGACTTATGTGTGCACGAAAATTGAAAAAAAGTCAATAGCTTGATAGAATCACACTCCATAAAAGAGTGTATATAACGCCTCTTAACGTTATGAATAAAATTAGGAATCAATTTATTGGAATTAATATTAAATCATACAAAATAATTATTTTAAACTTTTTGTATCTATAATTTGATTTTTTGATGTCATATTAATTTCAGAAAAAATTCGTTAAAATAAGGTATCGTAAGGTATCGTATCCCAGAGCTCCCTGTAAGTTTTTTTTCACCCTGAAACATTTTAAACAAGACTAAAAAATATTACATTTTTTCCTTTTTTTCCATAACGTTAGTGCTTAAAAAGATATTCAGTCGGGTTTGTTAAAAGAACCACCCTGTATATCAAACTATTCATAACTGTATAAACTATATACTTGTATTTTATAAACGTTAATAATTATAAATTGGTACTCAGTCATATGTCAGATATATAAACAATTAATAGTATTAGTTTTTATCTTCACTTATATTAGTGAATACCAAAATTTAAATGGAAAACTTATGTTAAATCATAAAATTTGAGTCTAAAAGAATTATTCGTTAAAATCCACATTTGGAGGACACATGTCTAACACTCCGTCCATTTGGTAACCATATGCCGCCCGCCCATTGTATAACTTAAAATTTATTTTTAGTAGAAAATCAAAAATTTATTTTTTCTTTTGAATTATTATCGTTACGTGCTGACTCACACATCTCTGGAAGATTCCAAATATTCAGGTCGTAAACAGTTTATTATGAATGGGTCTTATTATACACAATTAAATAAATGATACTTCTTTATAGATTTATTAATTACAAGAAAAAAGGACTTCCTTCCTTCTTACCAACTCAATTTATTGCTCTAAGGATATCTTCTACCTGCATAACTGCCAGTAAAATAGTGAGATAATATAAGAAGAAATTTCCTGTGTAATTATTCAAAATTTGTTAGTTTTTTTTTATGTTTCAAATGATAATATTATTAAAAACAAATGAATATAACAACTAAAAGAGTTAATTAATTAAATAATCGCTATATGGTTGAGTATCATAACATTAAAAAATACATTGGAAATATAAACACATATATAACAGCCAAAAATATATTGTGTTATATGATAATATTAGACCAGGGTAGAAGCCTTTAAAAATGGTTAAAAGTGAGAAAAACAATTATTGTAGAATGTTAACCCATTGAAAACGCAAGATAATATGATAAAAATGAAAGGAAAAATAATTTACGGGCGATGTTAGGTCGGGAATTGGAAGGGAATGAGTATTTAAGGGTAAAACATGGTTTATCTCGATTTCCGGCAAAACTACTAAGTCCTATGGGAAAAAAATATAAGATAGAATAAAAACTCAAAGACTTGAAATCTACAGGTCGTATTACCTTTAAAAAGATAAATTTATCGAAATTGTGGTTTTTGTAATATTCTTTTGTACCCCTATAAAAATTCGAAAAAATCGAGAAAAAAAATTATTGTCTCCGATTTCCATAAATATATGTTTTTAAGGGTAAATCGACTTCAAAAATAACAGTTTTTGAGATAACGAGTGAAATCCAATCCCGAGGTCAATATTTCGGATAAATTTCAAGGAATATCTCGAAAACTATCCATCCAATATTTGAGTTTTCTATATATACATTATTTTGAAATCGAAGCAAAAAAAATTGTTGTTTTACAAATCAGGAATATAATACTTCCGATATCGAAATATATATATATCGGAAGTATAAATTATGAGTGTGATAAAAGTTTGTATATTATTTTTTGCTGTAATGCTTTAAAAGTCAAAAATCGAATTTCTCGACCCCGGCGCGTACAAAGCTGCCAGCATCAGCTAATATATAGCTTAATAAATAAATACTGCATGGTTGACGTATAAAATAGTACGTACATAGCAACCAACCACCAACCAAGAAGAGCACTGTTTAATTTACAACAAACATTTATGTATAGCAAGCAGCTGTTAGTTTTTTGATAGCATTGAACCAACTTTTATACGGTATTTTTATTTTTATTGTATGGACGACATACCTTTGTTTAAGGCATATTCTGGAATAGGTACGTACGTACCTCCTATCACTAAAAGTATTCAATTCAACAAACCACAAAACTTTTTAAATTTTAAACAGACGACTTGTAAATAACTACACATAACAATTATTATTATTTTGGTTTACAATTCTCATTTGAAAAAATAAAAAACAGTGAATAAAAAATATTGTAATTGTAAAACACATCCCCAAAATTTGGGATTTTTCATTTCTAAAATTATATAATTAGAGTCTGTTAAATAATTTCAACGTGACGTTTCGACTTTATACCTCTGTAATTGGATCTCGGACTAATTTGGTACTATCAACCAAAGCCTTAACTGTATATTTTGAAAAATCTATCCGGAAAATCTTTAAAAATATAAAATTTAGGTTGTTGGTTGATAGTATCTATTAAGTCCGAGAGCCAATTTCAGAGGTATCTAATCTTTAGGCGAATAGTACTATAACAACCACACCAAAAATTACTCAT
This sequence comes from Chrysopa pallens, assembly GCA_020423425.1. Taxonomy (NCBI): domain Eukaryota; kingdom Metazoa; phylum Arthropoda; class Insecta; order Neuroptera; family Chrysopidae; genus Chrysopa; species Chrysopa pallens. The sequence continues at coordinate 26,924,932 of CM035594.1, read as the reverse complement.
TTAAGTCATGGAGCTTTTAATTGGCCGACTTTGGAGCCACTAGTAAATATAAAGGAACTGAAAAAACTTGAGTAGAGATACTCATAGAATCATCTTTTCAGTCCATTTTTGTCTGCCTGTTTGTTACTGAGATAATTAAAAAACGAGGTATTAAACCTAAAAATAGAGATCCGTGACCGATTTTTTATACTATAAGAGATGGAAGAAAAGAAGAGAAAATATAATTCTTAAAAACAATTTTCGTTTGAAACATTTTTTTCATAAATTGTTTAGATTCGCTAAAATTCACACAATAGGGATGTTTTATACCTTGAAGCGTCTTTACTTCACGAACATAAACTTGAAGTTTTTTTTTAAAAAAACTTAAAAAATAGCTAAAATATGGACATTTTTTTTATTCTTAATGAAACAAAGAAGGAGATTTGCATAAATGACGTCATACATGTCCATCTTCATAGTGATTATACATTCTTCGGTAAGAGGTTCTATCGATGTCCATGGCATTTATATACACTTATATACACTATCCTTCAAAATTTAACAGGCCTTTGGTCCCAAAACGTATAACATGAGAATTAGAGAAGATCTTGTGAAATCATTTGCAGAATTTTGTTATTATTTGTATTGCATTGTGTAATAATAAATATTAACAATGCACATATATTTTTACTTACATTGTTGGACATTGGCTATTCAATATCTAATAATATTCTTACACTGCACCATCATATAATCATTATTATCATCTGGTTTGTTTTATCAACCTAACCCAGTGGCGTCGTATCTAAAAAAAAGTATTTGTTTGGAAACTTTTGACACTTATAGAATGCATCAAATTTGTATTTTTCGTACACGTAGCATGAAAGAATCATGAAAAAATGATAGATATGTTTATTTTTATGGTAGAGAGAATGTTACTGTTTTAATTAAAAATTAGTATTTATTACAAAAATATGTTCTGAATTCGAAACCTTGCTTTTCATGTAAATTTGGTTCATGTATCTTGATAAAGTAAGATGCCGCTCGAAAGGCCAAACTTGAAATAACGTTTATGCGTGTAAAATTGGATACTTTCATGGGTGTCAACCTTTCGGTCCATGGTAATACTAAGCACACACCAAATAACTGTTCAAGTATTCGATATATAATACTTTTAGTCGGCTCTCTTTCAGACCATTGTATTGAAAAATGGTGTTAAAATAAAATTTTGGAAACTTAAAAATAAATCCAAAATATGGTTTATTTTCTGAAATGTTAAACCTATTAAACCAGGGTAGACAGGCCTTTAAAAATGGTGAAAAGTGGAAAAAAAATTATAGTAGGTTGAAACCCATTGGAAACAGAATAGAATATAACAAAAATGGCAGAAAAAATAATTTTCAGTTGATATGAGGTCGGGAAGTGGAAGGGGATGAGAAAATTTTATGGTTATGTGAAAAAAGTGTAGATCTTTTTATTACCTACAACTTTTTCTATAGGACTTTGCCGGAAATCAAGATAAACTGTATTTTTCCGTTAAAAACTGACGCCCTTCCACTTCCCGACCTCAGGTTACCCGTAAATTATTATTCCGTTCCGTTTTTGTTATAATTTCTTCCGTTTCCAATGGGTTTCATCCAACTAAATTATGGACCCTGGTCAACTATCAAGTCATTTGCATTATGAATGTGAAAAAAAAATAAATATATTGATGTACACCAATGACCTGTAAAGAATACTTACTATATAATACAAGACAAAATAAGACACACGACATGCACATGGCACGTATTTAGACAGTGGCACAAGGGCAAGACATTTTTCGGTCAAATTACGAGTCAGGTCTCAAGTCAGGTATATATTTTAAGATTTCTATGTTAAGGTATATAACATATATATTATGTAAGTAATCTCTTTCTATACAAATAAATTACATACATATTGAACATAGATAATATAATTGTTTTTTAACATGATTAGAAGTCAAGCATAGCTTAATCTCGTACGATCACATGGGATCCAATGGACCCTGGCCAAATTTTTGGGCTATTATTTTAAAATAATAATACTTTTTTATCAAAATTCATTAAATTTCAAATTTTTTCTTGAAAATATAATGTTTTACGAGTAAAATAGCAAATTACACAAATTAAATTAAAATTTACACAAATAAAAATACTTGCGTTTTTTGAGATTTTTTCCTATTGTTTTTTAACTATTTCAATATACCAAAAAAAAAAAACAAAGAACTTTGGATAACTTAAATGGTTAAATTAAAGTTTGGTACATAATTGAAGTCAATAAATCAATTAAGACGCGAATAGGAACTATTTTTCTGTGTGAGGTCTGCTGGACCCCATGTGACTCTTATGTTATTATTTGTAGGTGTGACCGCAACGGGTTAAAGGAACTTTAGCCCGTATTTATAGATTTATTTTATAGATAATTTTCTTTTGTAAAATGATGGCCTAGACTTAAAAAAAGTATTTTCAAATAATAAAAAAAATTTAAAAAAAAATTGCAGGTAACAATTAACAGAGTTAATTGATTAAATACCCAACTTATGATTAAGTATCAATATTTGGACAAATTTTAATCATAAACATTCATAAAATACTCTAAATATGTTGTCAATGCCGTTATATAATAATAAATAATAATTATATGTGTGATACAGTTTAATTTGGACTAAATTTGTGACGAATCTAAATAATTAATAAAAAATTATTATTTAAAAATTATTTTTTACAAAAATTGTTTATTTTTAGAAACAAATTCGACTGATTTTGTTCAATTTCGAACTCACTTTTATCAACTCACTATCTTTTGATTCGATTTTTTTCGATTGCGTTATCTAGCTAGTGTAATATTTTCTATTCACTCCTGAATTTCCAAACATCTCTATACCTTTTAGAGTCACTAGAATCCAAATCCAACGTCTTTAAAAAGATCCGCCCGCGCGTGTGAGTGTATGTACGTACGTGTGTCCTTTTTTTTCGTCTCGATTCTCTTAAGAAAAAATAATGCTATCGATATGGAACCACTTTCATTCGACGCGTAATTACGTAACTTAAAACTGTTCATCAAAATCGGTCAAAACAGTTTTTTTTTTTTTGGGTATAAAAACAAACTAAAGAATTTTTTATCTCATCACTGAGAAGTTATCTGTGTGTACCCTTCGCTGCATTTTTTTGTCTCAGGGGAACCGAGACAAAAGTAAAAACTCGACATTGAAAATTTGATCCCAAAACATTATTTTTTTTTGCGAATTATATTTCATATACAACACATTTTCTAGAAGTGTATAAAAATTCTAATAAACATTACGTAATGATGTTTAGTAAGGTCCAATATCGGAGTCAATACAATAATTTTACATTCATCAAACAAAATTCAATTGTATATGATGTCTGTACATAATATGTTAAATTTTTCCACTTGAAAAAAAATCTTTTCTTAATGGAACAAAATTTGAGTTGTTAATAGAAAAAACAAAACGCAAAAAACTGATTTTAGTCATATCATATATCTAACTTTGTTTAGCATAGAAACATTCTTTATATATTTCACTCAATCTATTACCTAAAAAAATAAAACATTCACATAAGTTTAAAAAAAAACGATTAGCACTTGCTTTATGCACACATAGCATACATAACAGGAACAACAGGACCCAAACCATATGATTGAACAATAAGTCATAGAGCCCCAGCCATATGACTATGACTTAAGACATTCGTGGGAATATTTTGTCTAAGATCACCTACACATTCATTTTATTTTTTTTTTATTTGTTTGCTATTATGCAATGTAGGATAATAGTCGACCAACAGGTAAGACAGGTAAATAACTATTCTTTAAAATATTTACTTTCAGATCTTACTTTGTACTTCTATTCAAATTTAGTGAATCAGCTGATTCTAAAGTTTTTTTTTTTTTACTTTTTTTTTTGTAAATCATGTGAATTATATAATTGATTTTTGAAAAACAGCTGATAAATATCATTTATTTTTCAACACTTTTACTAGTAAAAAAACAATATGATAACAATTGATATAGAAATATTTTCAAAAAAAAAATTTTGCATTATAGAAAAATAATCCAAAATTATAAAATAAAAGAATCCAAAATTAAATCGAAAATATTTTTGATAATATTGTAAAAAAAATATTCCAAGTTAATTCCAAAAATATTCCACTTAAAATTATTTTAGACGGATCCCCAAAAAAAATCAATAATTGATGAAATAATGAATCAATAAAAATCAAAAACATTGTTGATACTATTGTAAAAAAATATGCCAGTTAAAACTGAACTTTTAAGGGGGATTGTTACCCCTATACTTTATCAGAACATTCCTTTATCAGATAAAAATTAAAATTTTATATTTAGAAATTTTTTTTCGAGAAAAACTTTTTGGCAAGCCCTCCTATATATATGAAATGAAATGCACAATTTTGGCTTGAAAAAGGGATTTTGAAATGTTTTTTTCGAGCAAAACTCTATGACAAGAACTCTATTTTCATGTTTGCCAAATTTTATAACATTTGAATAATTAATTTTTGAGTTATTTGAGCTCCAAAATTGCGAAAATAATTGTATTTTTCTGAAATTATATTTGTTTTATATTTTATTAATGAAAATTAAATTTTTATTGGAATTCTTATACAAAATGGTATTAAACGTCTCTTGTAATTGGCGGTAAATTGTATATCAATTACAAAAATCATAAAATGTAATTGCACTGCACAGTTTTTCAATTCAAGGATCAATTCTTGTCGTAAATATAACAGAGATATCCAAAAATTGTAGTTTTCATTTTAAATAATAAGAAATAATATAAAACTATTTTTCATTAGTAGTCAAATTGTGCTTAAATACCGCGAGAGAGCCTAGAGACTTATGGTCAACATTTATAAGATCTTCTTCAACATAGCACGACTTGAAAGAAAAAGCTGACGCTGCTCAAATAAAAAATTAAAATACAATTATTTCTTCTCAAACTTTGAAACAAATAATTTCCACATTTTGAACATTTTAAAATGGCCAGAAATATAGAAATTTCCAATTTTTTAAATTAAAGAAATCTATGGCACACCGTTTTACTATTTAAGTGAATGACCGATAGAAAATTTATCAAAAATTATCAGCATCAGTATAAGATGATCTGAACTATAGAATTTAACATTTCTTTGAATTATTATTATTCGAAAAGGATGTCTAAAGCATCAAAATTGATGGTGTGAAGATTCAAATATCTAAATTCAGAAACCATGACCACTAATTCATTATTTAAATGATTAACAGAGTTGCGTTTTACGATGAAGGCATAAAGGGTTCGTAAGTTTTAATTTAGATCAAATTTTTTAATTTTATATTTTGAAATTAAAAAGATTTTTAAACAATATAACAACTATCAGAGTCAATTGTTTAAATAGTTGACATATTATTGAGTATCAATGTTTGAACTATTTTTAATAATTAGCATTCATAAAATACTCTAAATATGCAGTCCATACATTAGTAACAAGTATTAGAATTCTTTATGTGTTTATTAGCTAAATTTGAGCAGAAATTTTAGCGAATCCAAATATTTTACGAAAAAATATTTCATAAAAAACTTCTTTGTTTTAAGAAAAAAAAAAAATTTTTTTGTTATGGAATCTTTTTTGGTTTAGTGTTGGGTCATGGACCCATTGGATCCTTTTATAAACCGATTTGTCCCATTCTCGAACTTAAACTCACTTTTAAAGTACAAAATACAATACGAAAGTTTCAGCTGCCCCTATCTCTTTTCGTTTTTGAATAATCTTGAAGACGGATGGACGAGCAAACGGAAATGGGACATCACAAAATTTTGTTTGTCAATATTTTCTAGCGTTACAAATTTTAAAATAAATTTCAGTCAAATGTTCAAATTGAGGGACCCTACATTTTAAGCTACATTCTCATATTAAACAAAAATGAACAAAATCGATTGAATAAATTTGTCAATAAATATTTTATTATTAACTATTTATGAGAATTTTAGAACTATTATAAACCGGTTTAAGAAAAACACAAAATCAATAAAAATGACATTAATTATTAGTAATATCCGGAAATAATTTGTATGATTAGATAGATACACATAATTGTTTTCAGTTTGACATTGATGGAAACTAGATAGGCATTGATAAAAACGGCTACATTATCTAGACACGTTCATTACAGACCACACACAAAGGCGCCATGAATACAATCCAAAGTCATTTCTTATTAAAATAAGTTCATCCAATAATACATTTCGGGTATTATTAATTATTAATTAATTATTAAAATCGTTCAATTTATTCCATTTTTTTTATTTATTGTATTAATCGATGAAAAAACAAGGTTCTCAAGTCGACATGTATATATTAGACCAGGGTAGAACGCTTTAATAATGATAAAAAATGAAAAAAAATTATAATATGATGAAACACATTGTAATGGAAGAGAATATAACAAAAATGACAGGAAAAATTATTTACTGGCGATGTGAGGTCTGAAAGTGGAAGAGGTGTGTTTTGTAAGGATAAAACACGATTTATCTCGATTTCCGGCAAAACTACATAAAGAAAGTTAAATAGGAAAGTTTTCGGTAATAAAAAGTTCTACAACTTTGAATATTTAAACTATTTTCACAGTACCTCAAAATCTTCTAATAAGTCTTTCCAGACCTAATGTACTTTCTTAAATGAGGTTATATTGGTTTTAATTTTAACAAGACTTACCAGTGATGACATACCGGTACTGATAATAAAAAGAAAATGGATTCATATCATATTATGTGAAAAACCATAAAAAACGCCAAAATATCCTACAAAATTTTTGTTGTTTTTTTTAGGTATTCAAGAGTATCAAAAATATCATAATAGTGGAAAGTTTTTGTCTAAAAATTACGAGTGCAAAATTTCGACTTATAAAGTCATTATCAAATAATAATAATTATTATTTTATTTTGGAAATATATAAGAAAAGTAGGTAAGAATATTGTGAAAGAAAAAACTGTGGGTGGAATTGCGAAATATTTTTTCGAAATTTATAATTTTAAATTTAATAAAAGGGAGTTATTAACATCTATTTGATTATTTAAAATTGTAAAAATTTGAGTTTTTATTTAATTTATTAATCTCAAAGGCTTCTAGTAAATATAATTTTTGGCTTTTGTCGTAAATATTTAACACCTCCGACTTGTGCCCAATTCTAATCTTATGGCCTGTTTTGGGTAAGATGAATGGAGAAGTTAATCTAATTTTTAACGCTAGTCGATCTGATTTCAAACGATATCTCAAAAACTATGCATCAAATCGTTTAAAATCTATAGGTCCCAACTACCCATATAAACATAATTCTATCGAAATTGGGCACGAAATCGTTTTTTAACCACTTTCCGTACTTATTAAGGATCTGTAGATTTCAAAAATAACATCCATTTAAAATAATTGGATAGGTACACACAGAGGTCAATATTTCGGATAAATTTCAAGCGATATATCAGAAATACCTATCCAATTATATAATAAGAGTTACATTTGGCTATTCTAGACCTTAGTTATCCTAGAAAATCTAAAGGAAGCGATCCAAATATAAAAAAGTATGGATACATTTATAAGTGTCCCTCCCATTGGGTGTTAAAAAAAAACTTTCTATCAGAAAGTTAAAGAATTAGAACATACAATTTTAGAGAAAGACAAACAATAATAGTGCATAACAACCAACACAAGCAATTTATTTGATATATATTATAAATGTATTGTAAATCCAGGTGACATTAACAATCATACATTTTACCTGTGTGACTGAGTAGTGTGAGGGGGTACGATTGTCACAGAGAAAAGGGAACAACCATCTGCTAGACTTTAGGGGTAATTCACCTCAATTCTCTATCGATATATGTATATTATAAATACTTACAGTACGTACGTATATCTATATAGTTACGAGAATTCATATCAAATAATAATAATATACAAACTATATAAAAGTACGCTTTTTTAAAAAGATATTTTATTTACAACTTTTTGGGGGGTTCCGTAACGTTAAATCAATCACAACAAAATAATTATGTTGTCTTCAATTTGGAACTACTGGCAGCTTCAGTTCACATTACGCCCGCGTACACACGTGCAACATTCGAGTGTTACGTAGCACCGTAACACAATCTTGACGCGTAACAGTAACCTTTGTATGGACGTGAACGCGTAACACCGTTCGTGTTATAAAATTTGATACACGACGCTGTTACTTCGCATCCCATAAATTTTCGGTAAATTTGAATCGCATCAAACGATGTAGTTAGAAGGGGTTACGAATATTGTGGACTCAATAACGCAACATTTTCAAAGGCAAGACGTAAACATTATTCATTTTTATTTTAATTGTATTTAAATATTTCGATATGGAATGGAACGAACAAAATACAATACAATTTATTGATATTTATCAACATAAACAAATAGTTAAAGTGAAGGTACTTTGCTTAGTAAACAGATGGAACGCTATGCAACACATAGCCACTTCTTAACATCGCAACACCTACAAACTATTGCTCCCGAAACACGTAACATGTAACACGTAACAGTACAGCTTTACGATAAGGTGTTACGTTACGAACGAATGATACACGTCTATACGTTGCTTTAAGAATACAAAATAGGCCACACCTCTTTATCGTAATTGGTTTTTTAGATGATGAATATATATACTAGAAATTTCCACACATATTGTTAATGAGAAAAACAATACATTAAGGAAATTTTTAATTAGGAAATCCGTGATGACCCAATGAAATTCAAAAACTAAATCGGAAAATTATCTGAATGTTATCTAGCAAATTTCATAAAAATCGGAAAGCGGCTCGCAGCCTAAATCCTCGTCTTGGATATTGTATTCTTAAAGTTCAAACTATCCTACTCTTTATATACTTAACTTTGTCTAACTTTTATATTTTGCATACGCTTGAGTAAAGTGGCATGCCGCTTATTATAAGTTTTATTAAATAATAAAACTAAAATCTTTTATTTATTACATGTTTATTACATGTTTATTACATGTTTATTACTTTAAACCAAAATTTATAGTCTGTTTGAGGTTGAAAATTTCCATGTGAAAAAGAAAACTAAAAAATCAGGAAACTCTATTAAAAAAATACAAATAAAAAATCTAATAAAATAAGTCTTAATAGTCAATTCATATAAACAAAGTAAGATTATAAGAATTCTGATGTTTTGATGAATCAAAAAATGAATGAAGAACCCTCTAATATTCATATAATATTCACACTTAACACAACCAGTCTTGAATTGTGTTCTTTTCATTTGTGTATATCTATAATATCTAAACGTTAACTACAATCAAATCTGCAAACCCTTTATGCAATTCTATCCAAACCGAACCGCGTTCATTTCAACAACATAAATAAAATAATAAATTAACTTGATTTAATAATAATAATAATAATATAAAATAATGAATTAAATATTTCATCACTTATAAAAATGTAAAGTTATAGAATTTCATAAAAGATTCTCAACTGACTCCATTTATAAAAGTTGAATAAATAAAAAAACTTTTAATAAATAAAATACTTTTTTGTTTTTAACACACAAAACTTTAATCAGACACAGTCAGAATAATTCACTTCTTTTAACTGCTTTGTTTTATTTCAGTTATTTTCATTTTTATTTGTCAAGTCTCTAACTTCAAATATGTGTTTTTGTGTGAAAGAAAAGTTAGCTAATCTTAAATGATTTTGTACAAAAAAAAAAAAATTGACATGCATACAATTGTGGCGAAAACACTGCATTCTATCGCCAAGAGTGAAGTTTTTATCAAGTGAGTAGCTTTTTTCAACATTCCGAAAATAATGTAGAAAAGAAGTCATTTGAAAAAATCAGTGACTCTTCTGTTGGCTATAAAATGATGCGTTTTCGACATGACGGCACTTTAATAATAAAAAAACAAGCTTTTATTTAAATACTCAAAAAAAGAAGAAAATAAATTTTAAGTTCAATCAAACCCACCAATTAATTAGAATACATAATTTATATGAAATAAAAGCACTTATCAGGAGATTTTTATGCCAAAATGTTACAGAATACAATCTTGTTTATTCACACAGGAAAATCTAGTGACGAGTAGTGTCCGACCGAACACCCGGTATCGCCTACAGCCACCTTTGCACAAAAAAATCACCTTCAGACACAACTTCGGTTTTGGCCAAAACCAGCCAAAGACTTGTAATAGCCAACGAAAAATGACGAACTTAAACGAACCTTTGTCAACCGATATATGAATTAAACTTGCAGCTACAGATAATTATGCAAATTCGGCTCTGGTTTCAGCTTCGTTCGAAGGTTAGAAGTAGTCCCGAATGATCGGCTTCGGATACTACTTCTACCAAAATCAGTCTTTCGATTGGACACTAGTGACAAGCTTTTTTATCATATAAATTGTGTAAAGTAATAAATTGAAGGGTTTGATTTAATTAAAAGTTTATATTCGAATTTTTAGAGTATTTAAATAAAAACTGATTTATTAAATTATTTGTTTATTATTAATTTAGTTTCAACTTTCTGTAAAATTATCGCGAGGCGATGAAATTAAAATTATTCTTTAATCATAATTTCCCTTCACAAGCTTGGATAGAAAAAAAGGTGGTAATTTTAAGGATTTTTCCCTAAGGGAAGAGATAAAATTAAAAAGCGTTTTTACACTGATGTGCCCTCATAATTTAACATGACACGTTTCTATCTTCCACAGGTAGAAAGTTGATATGTTTGGAGCTATTATAAAATAATAATTCAAACTATAAGAGCCTTAGAGAAAAATAGAGCCTTTTGTGATTTTTTTAAATTTTACGGGGTTTTTGAAATTCTGTTAAAAGCCCTCAAAATTTCTAAAAATAAAAAAAAATATTGTATTATCGTTTTTAGGCGGGTATAACTAACAGCTAGCATAACTAAGAACTAGGAATGCCAAAAATAATAGTTATTTTACACTTCGATAGCTAGTTTACCAGATATCGCTTCAAATTTGGATTTCAGTAGATACCTAAAAAACTACGTATCCAATCGTTAAATGGATGTCATTTTTGAAATAAACAGGTCAAATTACCCTTATAATTACCCATAGATTTTTTGAAAGAGGAAAATTTTCGTTGTTGGATTTGGTTAAAATTATGTTTATAAAGGTAGTTTGATCTATAGATTTCAAAAATAACATCCATTTAACAATTGGATGCGTAGTTTTTGAGATACCGCTCCGAAGGTAAATATTTCGGACACATTTCAAGCGGTCATATTTCAAAAACTAGTTATCAACTCGTAAAATAAGTGTTATTTCTGGTTCTGGACATTAATTGACTTGTAAAAACCTTAAAGAAAAAATATAAATTTTTAACATTTTTTGCGATTTTTAAGGTTTTTTTTACAGAATCGTAAACATTCCAAAAAGGTCTCTTTTTCGACAAAATTCAGTCCAAACATCGATTAATAAAATATTTATTTACTGCTTTCATAAATAAATATTCTGATTAAAAAATTACTATCCTAATTAATTTGCTTCAACTACCCTTATAACCGAATTAATCGTAATCGGTAAAAAAATTTTGTGTCTGATATTTCGATAGAATTATGTTTATAAGTGTAGTTGGATCTGTAAATTTCAAAAACAGCATCAATTTAATGATTAGATACGTAGTTTTTAAGATTTCGTCTAAAATCTGATCTGAAGATGAATATTTCGGACAAATTTCAACCGATCTCAAAAACTAGCCATCATCCAATCGAAAATAAATTGTTAATTTTGGTTTCCCTGAACCTTAATTACCTGTAAAAATCTAAAAGTAGCAGTAAAAATTGTTTTAGATGTTAAGGGATTCTTTGAGGTTTTTTTATATAGCCATAAATATACTTTCTTTTTGACTTATTCTAAACCATAAGAAAAAATGTATTGCTCAGAAAACAAACAATTCATATTTGAAATATTATTTTCATTGGTTAGCAATAAGTTCTCTAAAAATTTCAATTTCATTAACAAAATCAAAATGTAGGTAAAAATATAAAATTTGATTAATTAAACTCCATAGCATATAAAACCAACGCTAAAAATTTAACGCTATACATCTGCATTTTGCAGCATGCAAACACACCAACAAATAAAAATATAAAAACAAGGCTAAAAAGAATGGACCATACAAGGTAGATGGGGCTGTAATTTAACAATAGATAATTTTATAGAATTTGCAAAAATATGAAAGTACAAAACAACAACACACACACACACACACAATGAATTCGAGTTGAATCTTTTGAATATTTGATAGAAAGTTGGTGAACATCTAATGTGCATCGGTATTGCATCTATTGTTAAACAAAGTTTCATTATAGTCGTCAGTCACCCTAAATATAAAAATTAAAATGAGGGCATTCAATATTCTAGAGTAGCATGTAGAGATACTTGTGTGTGTGGAAAACTAGAGCATCACATTCTGTAAATGAAATTGTGGTACGAATAGCATAAATATAATGAACGGATTCGAGTATAGTCGAATCAATTTTAATGATTTTTTTCATGGAAATTGGTCTAAAATAAACACCATTGACTTCTTTATTTTTAGAAAAATTCATCGTTTTTTTTTTTGTAGTATATATCGAAAAAAGCCAAACTACGTCATTTTAAATATTATTTATGTGGCTTCTACTGATAAATTGTTAACGTTGTTCCAGATTACATATTTTTCACGGATTAAGAATAACGTTTAGATCGTTTTAACTGGTTAGATCGCGAGGCAATCAAACTCCAGTTAGCGATTTCGTGGGTTACTTCCGATTCAAAACATGTAAAATTTAATGTCATCCCAACTATTTTCTATAATACCACAAAATCTCTCGACAGAATTGAGAGGAAAAAGGAAGAGAGTATGAACAAATGTTTTAACAATAAGTAAAAAAAATACGAGTGTGCTTTAGACATAGACTACACTAATGAAGTAAAACTTATTTAGCTCCATCTATGTGTATATGGATGCTCTCAACTCATTAATTATATCTACTCTCTCTTTCTATCTTCATTAACTTATATCTTCCTCTCAATTATATATATATATATATATATATATATATATATATATATATATATATATATATATATATATATATATATATATATATATATATATATATGTTTATACTTGCTCTCCTTCTATCTTCACGAACTTATATTTCCCTCTCCAACTTCAAAAATACCACTCAGTAGCTTCACTCCCACGTGAAGCGTGCCTAAAGAAGTTTTACTTCAAAAATAGCACAATGTTGTTTTGTTCTAGAGATGTTTAAAAAAAATATTAATTTTTATCTCGGCCATTATCTTTTCCTGTCATAACTTGAGTGACACAAGAGCAATTTTAACATTTTTCCAATAATTCCAAGATTGAGACCAAAAATTTTGCAAAGCTCAAAATTTGTCTACATTTATAACATTAGTAAATGATAATAATATTCATAACATAGTAAAAACTGTGACTAATTTTCTTTCTTTGGAAACAATTGTAAAAAGTGCAATATATATCGTTTTCTCACCAAGATTTTTCTTCCACAGATAATTTTTATTTTTAGTGACTGCTTTTCGTTCTAAACTCGCTTAAATCACGAAAATTAAACATTTTTCGAAAAAATCATAACAATTTAAAAGTTTTTATATTTGTCCTAATAAAATTTGTCCATCCATATCCGTACATTGACAGAATGATACAATTACATTGACAGAATGCGGTACTCTATTTTTACACACTCACACACAAGTACCTCTAGACCCTTTTCTCTACATTACACATTGATACTATACTATTCTTACTAATAATACACACATTATTATAATGTTTTAAATTAAAATATGAGATCTCACCCTTCTATATCAAATATTACCATCTGCAAGAGTATGCTGATGTGCTTGCTACCACAAAAACCGGATATCCCCTGTGTATATTATCAAATTTCATTACACGACCAAAAGACTATATCAACTGATCTGGTCTGGCTGGCTTGGTCTGGTCTGTCCATCATCAAAAAAAAAACTTATTTACTTTTTTGATATCGATCATCTGTTGCTTTCATTACCTTTGTAAGTTTTACGGTCGGTCCTCCAACCTTTTACCTTTGATTTATGCTAGACATTAATACGAACACGTAATAGTTTATTGATTAGCGTTGTCAATACAATTTTATAATTCATTAATTTAATACTTTTTTTTTTTCATTAATCTATATTAGCAGTATCAAAAATCCTTTTTTAGAGATATTTATCACTAAAGGATAAAGAATAAAATTACAATACATGGTCTGTTTTTATACTCGACATACAAGGTAACACATTTTAATCGATGGACTCAAATTACTCCGTTTCTACGCGTGGTACGTAAAAACGGATGAAAAGTCAATCTCGTTGCCCATGATAAATTATCAAAATAACAATTGGCTGTTTTAATTATTGCAAATTAAAGTATTTCTTTATTACATAATAAGCACATATACTACATTGATATTTCCTGGAAATCAACAGTATTACCAATGGAAAGCAATGTTAAAGTTTAAATTCTCAAAACATTGCGAAAAATGATGTTTTTACAATGACATTTATCACGTGGTACGTATGACGTAGCATGCTAGTAAGCCAGTTTGTATAAATACATCAAAATAGTACAGTATCTGTCATGGGATCCTTGTTTAATATGATATATGTATATAATGTATAGTTTACTAGATCACGTCCAGAACTAATAAATAACTAAATTGGTCACAGGGATTTAGGAACAAAAGGACGAAACGTTCAACTAAAATCAAGACATAGTTTATAATTTATTGTTCTGAATTCCTGTGACTAATTTAGTTATTTTATAGAATATTTTTAATGCTGTCAAATAACCTATTCAATAAAATTTTCATTTGTAATAAAATAAATCATTCTAGAGTCTCTTAATTAGACTCTTTTTATAATAATAACAAAAAAATTTGAAATTATAACCTTGAAATAAGTTTGCCTGTCAAAACAATATAATTGAATAAATTTTGTAAATAATATTAAAATAATCGGTCCAATGGTTCGATGACGTCTATGAACGCTTCACTTATCACTAGTCAAGATTCATAATGTAGATATGTGAAACTGTTGTAGCATGCTAAGCAAATAGTTCTGTGAGTTGTAGACCTCACTCAAAAAGAAAAAAAAATACAACTTTCCTAAATGCACAAAACGGGGCAGATGCTCAAAAGAAAAATAAATTTTTCCTATTTCCCTCATCATATCAATTCACATCCATTGCAAAATACCATATATTTCTAGAGTTGTCTTTAGAAAGTTTTTACAAAGAGAGAAGATTGAAGATAACAACTAACAATGTTAATTGTTTAAATACGCGACATATGATTGAGGATTAAATTTATAATACTTCAAATCAAATATTTTAAATTTATTAATTACTTTTTTAACTAATAGATGGCCTACATCAAGCAACGTCGTAAGGTTTATTTGATCAGAAACTCTGATGCTCCTTCAGACAGCATTAAATACACGCGCACACCATTAGATTTTCTGATCAGAATATCTGATGCATTATATAGAAATCTTATCGTATGCGGGGTCTAATATAAAATATATGTTATTTAGTTACATCAGATTTTCTGAATTGAAAAGTGCATTGGGTCTTTGTACAATTTGACCTAAAAAACAACCTGTCATGGTATGACGTCATGTTGGTATAAACTATTAGTTGTCACCTATCAGTTTAATCTAAACAATTGTCTTAATCAGTAACAAAATATTTGAAAGTGTTAGGTTATGTTTTGTTCTTAATGTGTTATGCCAGTATTCACAATATTATATACCAATATTGCGTCACATAAATCAAAAGATAATTTTAATACATACAACTTTCTAATTTAACTTTTCCGAATTCGAGCTCAAAACTATTTGATTTACTAGGTTTTTTTTTTTGTTTTTTGTGAATTTTTAAGGTTAGGTTTACCATTCTTTATTAGAATTAATTCTTCTATACGCTCTCATATTTTTTGTTTTCTACCTTCAATTGTCTAGATATTAACATTGAAAATCTATATATTGGGCTAAAAATACTTTTAAAGTTTTTGTTAAAGAAAATATTTGAATAAAATCTGAATAAAATACCAAATTTAAGAAATTTGTCAGATAAATTGTGTATACAGAAGTCATTTTTAGATCCATAATAATTCAATCAAGATAGATTTATATGTTTAAAAATTTATTTATAATCAATAGTTTGACATAAATAATGACTGTAATAGTTAACAGGGCAGGGCATTGGTTATTTATTTGTTCATTTTTTTGATGCAAAAAAAGTATTTTTATGATGTAAAAAAGTGTCAGCTGGTTATTTTTGACTAAATATGTTGTATCTATCTATCTACAATGTTCAATTCTTTTTTATTTTGAAGATATTTTACACATAAATACATACATGCATGCAGTTATACTTATCTTGGCGTGTGCCAACTGTTAATATACATTACACTACGTAATGTAAATTAGACAAGACAAAAACAATTATTCAATATTGACAATAGATTTTCTTGCATAAGTTCAGAGTATCACTCTGAATCAGGATATATAAGGACGTTACATAATTTGATCATAAAAAGCTTTTGAATTTTTTATTACAGATTATATTTTAAAATAAATTTTTATGATATAAATAAATGCTACTTATTTATGTTGAATTATAGTGTGGTAAAGATTTTTTTTTTAATTTGTATTATCCTGATAAAAAAGTCCTATTCAATCCTATAGAAATTAAATAGGGATGAATGGGAAAATCAATAGGAATAAATAGAAAATTTCATTTCATATTCAATCTTATTCAAAAATTTGAATAGGATTGAATATGAATTTTCATATTCCCTATTCAATCCTATTTAATTTCTATAGAATTGAATAGGACTACATGTCATATGGAAAAAAGTTTCGGATAAACTGTCAAACAATGTAATAAACTGAAAAGCAAATATTTTCTTTCTTTGTCAAACATATTGACAACAGTACGAAACAAATTTTAAGACCCCGGACTGACGTAACGTAATGACAGGCTTAGACCAATCAATAAAGTTAAGCAACAGTAGTCACAATCTGTATTTGGATGGGTGACCACCTAGCAGTACTGTGTACTGTTGTTGTATAAATAATAATAATAATCCCCTTAGGTTAATGGCTATATAGCTGAAAGTAGCTGAAAATAAAAAATAAAATAAAAAAAAGTTGCAGGTAATAAAAAAATCTACTAATTTTGTATATACACTGTTTTCACATTGCCTCAAAATTTTTCTTTCATGAAATTTGGTAAGATCTTACCTTTGTATGTGCCAAATATACTGTAATTTTTTTTATTTAAAATATTTATTTTTTCACTTTATTTTAAAATTTTTTTAAGTGTAATTCAAAAGTATTCGATTTTTTTATTACCTACAACTTTACCGTTTAACTTTTTTCCATAGGACTTGTAGTTTTGCCGGAAAACCGAGATAAACTGTGTTTTACCCTTAAAAACTCACCCCTTTCCACTTCCCGATTTTAGATCACCCGTAAATTATTTTCCCTTTCATTTTTTGTTATATTCTCTTCCGTTTGCAATGGATTTCATCCTATTATAATTTTTTTCCACTTTTTACCATTTTTAAATTTTACCATTCTACCCTGGTCTTATATTCAATTTACACAATTTGACCCTGATTACCTACCGATAGAGAATTTATGATTATGGTTTATTTAAGATCATACTTTGCTTCTTGTTTTTTATTTTATTATTCATTAATTATCAAATACACTTAATTATTACAGTTGCCACTAATTTGAAATATATTAGGATAAGATTAAATTTAGTACAACATTTATCAAAAATCTTCTCAAAATTGTGATCACAGTCTGTGATCAATCTTGATCACAGACACACAGATAGGCAGATCAATATTTAAAACCATTTTTCAGACTCATGGGGAGCTCAAAACGTATTCATCCTAAATATTGATAGACTAAATTATTTTTATTTTCATGGTAACAATTTGTAACAATTTAACAAAAATATAATGGGAAAATATTTTATTCAAATTAGTATTTTTCAATTTCACTTTATAAAAAATGGGCATAAATCTATTTTAGATTGTATCAAATAAAGAAAATGAATATTTGTGAATTTAAAAAAAAATATGTAACAAAGTTTTTAGCCATGGCAACAATAAATTAACAAATAAACAAATATTCATAATATACGCATGCGAATTACGCTATAAGTTTAGTAATAATTGTAAATGCTTGAATATTTAAAAATTGTTTTACATTTTAAAAAGTGGAAAATATTGTGGAAAATTAATCAGAGTGATAACAAAAATTAGTAAATTTGAGCCATACAATAATTTTACCTCAAAAACTAAAAAAATACTTGTAGATAAAATTTTCATCATATTGTTTATATACATTAAATACAACAAATTTCAATACTTTCATCTTTAAATACAATCCCTTATTAATACTCCCACCCTTAAAGTTGTATCACAACCACCCGGACAATAAATATACAACCTACAAAGTAGGTGGTAGGTAAATGTCATTCATATACTGCATGCTTTAGTTTATAATCAAATACGAATCACTCACCAGGGATTCCACTAGTAGCTTGTCCCATATTTACACTTCAAAATAGTGTTGTCAAAATTTTTATTTTATTTATTATTCATTTACATTGATTGTCTTTTATTTATTTATTGTAAAATTAACACTAATAACACTTCAGTTAAAAATTATAATATAGTCAGGCTTAAATATTAAAATATTTTGAAAAAATTCAAAAAAATTAATGAATGTCAAACCTTAATAAAATTAATACATATCAAATTCAAAAAAAATTCTTTATCATTATCAAATTTTCATCTATTTTGAATGATTTGACAAGTACATCATCTAACAAGTATGAAATTCATACGGATGTTTTATGTAGAGATCAGTGTAGCCAATGATCATTCTTCGACTCATAAAAGCTAGCCCATCAAACTTTCTAATTTTATTATTTTTGACGGGTTTATTCATTTAATTTCAAATTTTATTATATATATTAGATACTCCCGAGTTTTTTTAGAATAATTGGAAAATTACTTTATTTTAAAAATTGAACTGTAATTATTGAAAAATTGTTAAAATTTTTCGAAAATTTCAAATTTCCTACAATTTTTTACGAATAATGTTGTCATTAGCATTTTTAACATACCTACTCTTTCTTGAAAAAGACACAGTTAAAACATCAAGTTTCTTCATTAAGAATATTTTCTTTACCCTTCCCTCTAAAGAAAAGGAATCAAGAATTTTAAGGAATCAAAAACTTAAAATTTCCCTTCTTTTGATCTCACGATATATTGTATTCATATATGCCTACATTAAAAATTTAATTATAACAAAAATGAATTTTATAATGAGATTTTAAAGTTTAAAGACACATCTCCACGTATAGAAAAATTTAAATTATATTAAAACAAATTTCTTCATCTTTTAGTTGGGAGGGATGATCTGTATGGAGGTACAAATGACATTTCTATCATTCATGAAATGAAGTCAGTTTTTTACCACTAGATTCAAAGTTTATGTTTTGACACAAAATTTTTTTAAAACGTGTTCATTTTAAAAGTATTGGAATTTTTATTTTATTAGTATACTAATAAAAAGTATACTATTTATTGTATGCCATTTAAATGAAAATTGTTGCAAAGAATAAACAACTATACAGAAGTTCGTCACTTTTAACACCTTTTCTTAGATATTAATGTCAAAAATCGGTGTAGTCTATGCAGATACCAGATTTCCTGTTAAAATTTTTTGATCGAAAAAACTTGCAGTTTCAGATATTTTCAGCATTAAGCAGCACCATTCTTGGATTATGGTCGCACGTTATAAGATTTTTTGATCAGAAATTCTTATAATAACAACAGGGTTTTACTTCTGTTCGTCATATATACCATTTATAACAAAAGCCACACATATCATTATTTTTTTACGTCTAATTTTTCTTATATAATTCAATTCATAACATGTGTGTAAATTTGTACTAGTGCGTCTGTAGTCGAATTTCTTAGGGAACGATTTTTATGATAAAAAACTCCCTAACCATATCCGATTTCTTATTTCGTTCTTATACATAGAACGACAGTTAAAAATATTAACCTCATTATTTACAATTGACAAAATTCTCATTACCAGCACCATAATTACCAAAACACTTATAAGACGTGCCTAGGTATTATAAACAAAAATAATAATAATAAATAAAAAAATCTATTGAGTAAATAAAATTTTATTCAGCATATTTACATTTGAGGCATATTATTTACAAAACTATTTCGGAACATATAACTATATGTAATTACCCCATCATTGACTTTTAATTAAGTTATTTTAGCATGCATAATTTGTAATTACATTAAGCAATTCCTAGTTATATTTCTCTGAAAGATCTTCAGAGAAAAAAAGGCTAATTGGAATTTGTTATTTTTACAATCGTTTATAGGTTTTATAATTTTCCAAACTTAAAATGAAATCCAAAACTGATCTAGATTATGAATTAATGAAATTAGCATACCATACTACATCTACACCGATACATAAAAAATGTGATTGTCTTGATTCATTTATTATTTCTATTAATTGATTTAAGAACTTTTAATTCTTTTGTGAACATGCTAATGCTATAATAACAATTTGGTGTCATTTTTATTGCTTTCCAAAATACCATTAAATTTAATTTTTGTTTTAGAACCTTGTCTTTGTCTTTGGAAAGCCTTTCGTTTTCAAGATTGTAGATGCTAAATTTCATAAAATTTGGATAATTATTTTTGAGTCATTGAATACTAAATACAATCTTTATATTAGAGATTGTCTTTATTATAGATCTTTAATATAACCTTTTTATTGATTCTAATTAGCATTAACTTCAAAGCATAGAAAAACCTAGTTAAAAATTCTATATATTCATACAGATTTTTATATGGATGTCAATTAATACGTTGGAATTGAAATTTTAATGTAGCTATAATAATTTTTTTCCTCATTAATTGATAGTTGATATTTAAAATCCAATTTAAGACTACTATTCAAATGATGGATCGTAGTATGACCTTTTTCGTGAGCTGATATGCAAGGTATGTATTTCTGCCAGGTACATATATATTTCAATGGGCATGATTGCCGATCGGCAGCACTGAACTTTCCAGAATATTTTCGATACTATTCGATTTTTTCATCGAAAAGCAAGTGTTAGAAACATTGAGATATTACACAGATAGAGTTAGCAAAGTATAGAAATTCCTGCAAGTGGGATCGTCACGTCGATAGAGTCAGCAATCATGCAATTTGTTGGTGTAATGACAGTGAGACTGAACAGTTGCACACATGCGTTATTGCACGCAGTTAGATAAACACAGATTTAATGTTTCATTTCTTTCTTTCGTTATGGATCCTATACCCTAGTCTCATACCTTGCTTTCTTTATTTGTACAACATCTTTACGGGCAAAAATACTAATACGCGTAACCAACGCAAGTGATGAATGGTTTGAATTTTGTATTAAGTATAACATGACAACTTTTGTTATCAATTAGAAGATAACAAATACATTTAAAAAAATATTTATTAAAAGTAGATTGATATGTAATGTTTATTTATATTACACTTGCACTTAATATTAAATCAACAATGAGCCTGTCCATCAAATTCGTTTTATTGTTTCATAAGGCAGGTGTACATAAGCTTGTAAAAATGATTTTTGCAAATAAGTATAATAATTTTTCAACCAACATTTAAAATTTTTGGATAAATTGTTTACCGCTAAATTGTTGTGTATAATTTTCATTTTGGATTAGTGTTTTTTTGAAGTCCGCATTCAACAAAAAGAAATAGTTTTTAAAAACCAAAAGCAACCATTGTAAAATTGACAGAAATTTTGAAATTACACCTAACTATTTATTCAATCACAAATAACTAATTGCAATTAAAAGCAAAATAGGCGATATCTGGTGTTAAAAAACATGACTAACGACAAAAGAAATAAGCTAACTAATTTTTTTTTTTTTTTGTTTTAACAGAAATAAATTTTAAAGCAACTAATTGTGCGAAAAATCATAATTAAATGTATTGAAATTAAAAAATAATATTTTGTGAACAGCCTCATTTATTACAAATTATTTTTTATAATAACAATTAATTTATTAATTTTATGTACAAATTTAAATACTATATTATGTACGTTAAATAAGTACAAATTATGTAGCATTTATAGGATGTATTCAGTCTAATTCAATGTTATTCGTCTATTGTTAATGGCGTTCACTCCATTCTACTTACGTATAACAGCAACTAATCATATTTTATGTTTATAAAAACAATCACTAATCACTGATTTTTAGACTAAATTAATCCATTATCACAGTCACCAATTTTTGTTAGAAAAATCAATAAAAATAGTCAAATTATTTTAAAATTAAAATTTATTTAATTGAAATAAAAATTTGCTATTTTAAAATCATATTATGAATTCAATTCTGTTTCGGGTAGAATGTCGGAAAAACAGTACAATAATAAGATACATAACTATCTTTTATCTTTGTCAATCTTATTGCTGACGGCCCGTAACAAAAACGAATCATCAATTGAAATGAAAATGTCTAAAATATTTTTTCACTTTTTAACTTCATATGATTGTATCGTATGAATTTTGTGTTGCGCAACCCTCCGTTATTTTTAATCGTCGCGTATTTGGTAATAATCAGTGTTGTAATAATAGATTTAATGACTAGTTTTGTGATACAAATATATTAATTAAATTAATACAAGTTTACAAATAAATAGGGTGAAAAGACGTTAAAAAACTGATGGAAGACTCAATAGTACATTCACACACGCACAAACGTTGTACAAGTTTGCAATGCTATTTAAATTTAAAACATATTACATACATAATATGAATTCATCTAATATCGTTTTTTATTTTTTCAGATTCTATTCAAAGCATCGGCGTATCAAATCTTATCAATATTATTATGAACACAAGCGGATTATTTATTTTTGTGATCGAATATCAAATTTTTTAGACAACTTTAGTTGTATTAGCACATTTTATCCGTGAAGTGGAAATGAGATGTGCATGTCAATAGATAGAACGTTGAACCCAGAAACTTCTTTGACAATCGCACACAAAATTGAAACAATTCGCTTGTGTTCATAATTAATAATAATCAAAGTACTGTATGCTTAGATGCAAGCAGTATTCGCACCGTGTAAGAGTTTTTCCAGACTTTAATATGGTAAATTTACCTTTATTAAATAACAAAGAATTAAATCGTAATTTTTTAATAATTATTATGATATTTACATATACAAATTATATTCAATTGAAGAATAATTATATTTAAATAATATGCACATTTTATTGCACATTTCAGCTACAAGTAGCGCTGCTATCGATTCAATAGTCTCTTACATATAATATACACGGTAGGAATACATTTCATCAATTTTAACAGTTATTAATAATCGCCAGTTTCAAAATATACTGGATTTTTCTGAAAGCTCGTAATGATTAAGTTGCAGAATTGAACAAATCCGAAATAAGTACATGATTTGAATTCCAAAAATTTACAATTACTTAATTTGTTGCATACATCATCCTTCTAATTATCATAAAATAGTACGCACTAGTTTAAATACAATAGGCAGGCTAGCCAGTTGAATCAATAAAAACTTAAAATCCTTAAATGTAAATGTCAGTGTCGACAGGTCTAACTTTACTCTGTTTTCAATTTATAGTTTTTATTGATTATTCTAAAATTAATTTAAAGAATAATTTCAAAATTGCAATGCCGAGTTTCATTTTTTGTGTTCAACTTTCAGTCAGTGTCGACAGGTCTAATTTTACTCTGTTTTCAATTTATAGTTTTTATTGATTATTCTAAAATTAATTTAAAGAATAATTTCAAAATTGCAATGCCGAGTTTCATTTTTTCAAAATGCATATTTCATTGAGATCATCATACATAGTTAGAAAATTTAACCAATAAAATTTTTTAAAGTAAATGAAAGTTAAACACAAGTTTTTTTGAGTTAAATACAACTCTCAAATTATATTAAACGAAGCAATTATACCGAAAATATTTAGAAAATTTAACTAATTGAACTGATAGATATTAAATAAAATATTTATTTACAAAATAAAAAAAGAATTTTGAATGTTTGTGTTTGTCCTTAGTAATAATCTGCCATTAACAATACAACCAATGCAGACCAACCTGTAAAAGGATGACTTCCTTTACCCTCTCCTGTAGTATCGTTATAATTCTCCCATATGTATCCAGTTCGTTTGTACTCTGACATTATATTATTTATGATATTTTGTTTCAATTTTAATTCTAATTCTTTGGCTCTTTGTCTAAAAGGACCCTCGGTGCTAGCATAATATTTTAATGCTTTAACAGTTAAGAAATTTAAATTTATCCATATTGGTCCTCGCCAATATGGTGGATCATGTTCTGTATTATATTTCATATATAACGGTGAGGTCTTTGCTAATGATCTCAAACCGTAATCAGTCCATAAAAGATCATGATTTTCCAAATCTTTTAAAATTTTACCTAATTTTGGTGAATCTACATCCAAAATTTGTAATAAAAATGGAAATAAACTAACATACCCGAATGTTGTATCAACAAACCGTAATTCAGGATCTTTGAGGGTGAAACGTATTTTATCTAATTTAACTGGAACTTGTTGTAGGGGATATTTTGGAGGTTTGGGTCTTTTTAATACAACGTTATCAGTATGCAAGCCATAATCCGCATAAATTTCGGTAACAGGTGACCAATGCAATTGATTTAACAGCATATTATCAGTTAAATATTGATAAGTATCTGCATATTTATCAGTATCTCGATTTAAGATTTTACCAATATCATTTAAAACAGATGCAGCTAGCGCCATCCAGCAACGCAAGTCAACATGCCTTTCATCATCAGTCGGATGCGAAGCGCGAGGATAATCATCTAGACCAGACGTTAGAGTTTTGGGATTTAATTCTTTACTTGCATTTGGATCTCGACCTCGCCAACGATATGATCCTGGAATGTTACCCCGTTGAGTATTATTGAACCATGCAAACCAACTTTGTAATCTTGGATACAATCTTTCTAAATTCTCTAATCTAGATGGTACTAATAATTGATCAGGAAACTTTTGTAATATAAATTGCAAAGTTAAAAAGAAGGTTGGTGGATTTGCATTTGTATTTAGCTGTGTAACAAACTCTTCTGGAACTTTACTAAGTGCTTCAACACCTAAAATTTGTTCACGTGGAATCCATCCTTCAACGTTCATCAAATCAAACCAATGATTAATAATATCGAATTCAATATCTAAATCCCATGCTGATATTAAAAATCCATGAAATCCTTCATCCCATAAAAATCCTCGTGGAAAGAAACTCCTGCATGTGTAAAACAAATTTTAATAAAAATATTTGTATAGTTTCACATTATAAGTTTAAACTGTCGTAATTAACATATTTCTGATAGGCTAAGAGTCAACTTCAAACCGGTGTTTGTAATTTTTGATAACAGGTTGGAAGGCTTATTTTTTCTGATCATGATTTATTTCATATTTTCAAGGCATGCCAACACACCCAATGTGATACTTGGATTCTAGACAAAAAGTTTTAAACAAGATGTGACATTGACTTGTCCTAGCAAAAACGGGAGGGTCTACTGGGCAGATAAAGATTTTGCCAAAATACAATTGATTTCAAATCATAGTCATTTAAATAAAATTTTAAATTTTTGAATAGACGACCCTGACACATAGATCAGGGTGGATAGCCAATGTCACTTCTAGTTCATACTTTTTGTTTAGAATCTAAATATCACATTAGCAACCTGGTAGCAGATGTTGCTTTTTAGTAACAATGTTGAACAAAATTTTAAGACAAATCCAAGACATGCCAATTATTTTTTTGTTACATACCTTGATGGAACTGAAGTATATAATGGTGCTTTCCAATATGGAACTGGTTCCTTAGTGTATTCGCTTTTGACGCGAGAAGATCCATAAAAATAACCAATACCACCAATCATGTTACTAAACGCAGACTGTGCGAATTTCACTTGATCAGGTTGCCTTCAATAATAATATTACATATAATAAAAAGGAACTAAATCGAATTAATGTTAAAATGTTAAATCTTACCATTTATCCTCTAAGTGGAATGTTTGTTCAAAGCGTTCATAAAAATTTGAACGATGCCATTCCAATTCGTCAGTATAAACTTGTCCAACTAATGAGTCTTGTCTAAATTGGTTAGATCTAGATTCAAAGACAACATCCAGTGTAAATGGTAAAGAAACAGTAACTTGGGTCGCTATTAAGTTTGGTTCTAACTAAAATAAAATAATGATTGAATTCATGATATGATTAAACATAAAACTAACTTAATAATAATGTAAATGTAGTTACCTTTTTACCTCCAGGTCCATTTAATAATTCCCCAGCTAAAATAATTGATTTTCGACTTTGTGGGTTTTCTTGATATAATCTTAATGATGAAATCACAGTTTCTTTCAACTTATGTAAACCAGGTGCAACTGTACTTAAATAAGATTCTTGCATCACAACACCTAGTACCATTAAAACAAGTTTATGTTATAAATTAATTTAAACTGTCTTGTTTTTTGTTACTACGACTACCAAATTTTAAAACGGGACTTAATTTTGCAAATAAAATGTACAATATGAATAAATATTCCAAAAAAATGTTTGTAAGCTTACCAGAATGATTATAGATTTTAATATCAAAAGCATCCAGGCCTGGCGTTTCTCCACGGACACCTGTTATAAGTTTATTAGCTGCACCACTTGGTTTTATAAAGCCTCCAGTTTTTTCTTCGATTGCTGTATACCAAATTAATGATATTTCTTCATGTTTAGACGGAGTATGCTACATTGATCAATAAAATAAAATAGGTTTTATTGAATTTTAAAATTAAAATTTATCATATTTACTTTAGTTGATACTGTAATTCTAGCTGTCCAATCGCCACCGTATGCTCCTCCAACACGTTTAACAAATGAAGTTTCTAATAAAAATGGACCATCAAATATTTGCTGTACACCAAAATTGGTACCATCATGCTCAATCCATCCGTATCTTCTTAAATGATCACCTTGTTCACACCAATGCCTATAATTATAAATACAGTCAATTTGGATTCTATAATACCTCTATAAAAATTTATTTTATATATTGCAGTATCAATAAAATTTTGTACAAGTTTTTCTCTAAAATTGGATACATAATGCATTGCCAAATTACCAGATTTGTTTACAGTAGAAATGCCGGTCAAATTGTTAAAAATTACATTAAAGATTACAAAAATACGATGGAATACTGATAAATATAACAAAATAAATTTTTTTTAGCAAAAACAAACCTAATTCCATCCCCATTAGGCGTAAGTCTAGATGGAAAATACCACATTAATCCAGTAACCAATGAATACGGATCTCTTGTTTTTAGACCAAAATACGTTCCTGGTCTGTAACTGCCCCAATATTTTTCAGGTACGTCTAAACCAGTACGGGTAACCATCTAAAATTTGCAAATACTTTTGTTTATTTATAATACAACTGAAAAGATGAAATAAAAGTATTTGATATTTTAACATGTTTTTTTACACATCAAAATATGAAACAAGACAACAAAATTTGAAAATTTACAATTAAAACTTTTTCCCAAAACTAGCGTGTTTTTTTAACCTTGGTAATATATTTTTATACATAAAAACGTACCTTAACTTCATCGTAAGGTGTATTCACTCTGGTTTCTAAATAGCCCATAATACCGACCGTAGCAACAATTATTAAACATAATGAACCCAGTGCAATTTTCCAATAGGCTAATAATCCTTTCCTTTTGATAGTTTTACTAGCTGTACTACCATTACTACTACTACTATTTCCAGTGCCTAAATCAGTTTTTCCGTTGAATCCGGTGTCATTTGCGGTGTTTGCAACATTTTTTCGTTGACGTGCCATTCTGTTTTTGTTACAATTTTGGGTTAATTTTGCATATACTGATGTTTTAGTATTAAATAGAGAATGTTTTCTTCATTATATTCATTTATATATTTCTTAAAATTTATTTTATTTTATAATCTAATGTTACATATAACCTTAAATAATAATATTCTTGATGACACTACTTTGTTTTGTTGTATTAACAATATTAACATACAAAAGTATCACAGAAATCATATTACTACCATAGAACGTATGGAAGCAGAAACGACTCGAATATGGAAGTGCCGAGGAAGTCCAGTAGGTAATATATTCTATGGCAAGTACTATCTATACCACGAATGTTTATAAATTATATTAAATAGCTGATTTTTATATAAAAATTGGAAAAAAGTGATAAGTAAAAAAACAAATTTGAATAGAAAAAAAACGATATTATTATGGCTCCCCATTATTATATTAAATTAAATTAAATCATTTGTAAAATTTCACATTTTATATTTATATTAAATTTCTCAAAATATTATATATTATTATCACAAATATGGAAAATATCACAATTTTAACAAATATAATAAAAAATAAAATATTATTGCCATAATTACCATTACTATAAAATCATTATATACATCTATGGTTTCGTATATTTATTTTTATATTTAAATTTCCTTGTACAATTAAAATTTTGAATTGGTTTAACAAGCCTCCGTGGCGCAATTGGCTAGCGCGTTCGGCTGTTAACCGAAAGGTTGGTGGTTCGAGCCCACCCGGGGGCGTTTATTTTATTTTATCCATTTTTACCTGACTATATGTAATATTTAAAGAAAAAGTACACATGATACAAATATTACGCTTTCTTTCTTAATTACGGTTTTAATTACATTTTATTATTTGAATTTTATTCATAAATTCATCACTTACGGAATTGATAAATACCCGATTGAGAAATCTATTCCGTATTGTGTGCGCTTTTTTTGTATAAACGAAAGAGATGAAGCAAGGAATAAGAGCCGTAGTTAAATTTTAATATCGAGTTTCAGCGGCCTTGCTTACAAAAGAATGTAGTTTATTTCTAAAATCCTCCAATCTCATCGCCCTTTGTTGTTGAAATAAATTGTAAATTGATTTCACTGTTTTACAATATGTTTATATTCTAATGTTATTATTACTAGTGATCGGTGAAAAAGTAAGAAGCACATCAAGATATGGAAAAATTGTTATTGAGTTATTTCAAAAAGAAGGATACAGGAATATAAATGACCAAAATTTTTCAATTATGTCCAAAAATTTCCATAATTTGTCTTTATCAGATAATGCAAAAATTCAATTATATAAAATTTTTCCATTACAATTAGATATTAAGGGATTATTTAAAAGCATTAAAAAAAATTTTATAATTGAAATAAAATAGTTTTAAATTTAAATAGAATAGTTGTAAAATTAGACCACCAGACTGCATTACTTATTTAAAGTGTATTTTTGACAAATTTGGTTAAATGTCATGTTTCATTTGTTAATAAGTATTTATGAATTATATTATTTAAAATGATATAAAAATAATTCATCAATTAAAGTAGTTTTGTTTATAATTATTATCAGTATTTTTAAGTTTCATATTCAGTATTCACAAAAGATTTAACTTCGTGCTGTTTTATTTTTGTTTTACACATTTAAAATAATACCTATAATAATTATGTGATATATGAACAAAACAATTCAGAAAACTGAAGCAAATCAAGCAATTTAGAAAAATGTCTTCCAAAAGTGAGTTGAAAAAGCTTTCGGAGGAGAGTTTAACTCGCCAACCTGAAGAAGTGTTTGACATAATATGTAAATTAGGAGAAGGTTCATATGGAAGTGTATACAAGGCACTTCATAAAGAATCTGGCCAAGTTTTGGCCATTAAACAAGTACCTGTAGATACAGATTTACAAGAAATAATCAAAGAAATTTCTATAATGCAACAATGTGACAGTCCATATGTCGTTAAATATTATGGTAGTTATTTTAAAAATACTGATTTATGGATAGTGATGGAATATTGCGGTGCCGGTTCTGTCTCAGACATTATGAAACTACGTCAAAAGACATTAACTGAAGACGAGATTGCAACTATATTATGTGATACTCTTAAAGGCCTAGAATACTTACATTTACGACGAAAAATACATCGTGATATTAAAGCAGGTAACAATACAATACTTAAATCTAAAAAAAAAAAATGAAAATTTTAAATTATAACTTATACTTATGACTCAGTCAGTAATCGTTAAAATTAACAATTGTTGAGATTCAATTGTCAAAACAATTTCTACGAATTTAATAAATTTTAGCCCTTTAGTAATGGTTAAATTAATTTATTAAAACGGTTATAAAGAAATTTTTTGTAAACAGCATACTTAAATTTTCTATGTTTTGTTCAGTATTCTACAAGCATTAAAAAAAAGATTATAAACTATTTGCCAATAATCAGACGGGGGTATGAAGATTGTTTATGATAGGAGTTTCGAAGTTTTAGCGAAACTACAGAAATTAAGTGAATTTCGTCTTAAGGCTATTGAAAGATATGTTCTATTTATGACTAATTAATTATCCAAAACGTTAAAAGATACCGTAAAAGTATTTTAAAATATTATTCTTTATTTTTTCTTTAAGTGACTTCATCATATTTAGAATTCCAAAGAAAGTCACTCCATCGAGAAACGTAAATAAGCACGTGCTATTCGCTAGTTAGTGTATAGTTTAATAACTTACTTAAATAATTTAACAAGTGAAACAGTCTATTATCAATGGTTATTAACAAATTGTTGATATTGTTAATACAGGCAACATCTTATTGAACTCGGAAGGTCATGCAAAATTAGCGGATTTTGGAGTAGCTGGACAATTAACAGATACAATGGCTAAAAGGAATACAGTGATTGGAACACCATTTTGGATGGCACCAGAAGTTATTCAAGAAATTGGATACGATTGCGTAGCTGACATTTGGAGTTTAGGTATTACTGCGTTAGAAATGGCTGAAGGCAAACCACCATATGGTGATATACATCCAATGCGTGCAATTTTTATGATTCCTACAAAACCACCACCATCATTTAGAGAACCAGATCAATGGTCACCTGAATTTATTGATTTTGTTAGTGGATGTCTAGTCAAGAATCCTGAAGAAAGAGCTACAGCAAGTGAATTGTTACAACATGAATTTATTGGAAATGCAAAACAACCAAGTATTTTAGGTCAATTAATAGCAGAAGCGCATGAAATACGAGAAAATCAAAGTTATCGTAATGCAATCAGTAGTAATGCTAATAGAGCTGTACAACAAAAAGCATTAATTACTGAAGAGTCAGATGAAGACGATTGTCAAACACATAACAAAACTATGATTCAATATAATGAAGAAACTTTAGTACCAGGTCGTGAATTACCAGATGGTACCATGATTGCTCATACTAATAGTGCTACATTAGTGCCTAATGACTTACATTCGGATACCATGGTTATTAATAGTGATAGTGATGAACCGACTATGAAGCGACATGACACTGGACCCGGTGAATCTGGTAAAAAATATAGACCCTTATTTCTAGATCATTTTGATAAGAAAGAAGTTGAAGCACGTGACAATCCAGCTGTTCAAGTGGAAGTTATAATTCCACCAGCAATCAAACAATCAACTGATGGAATTGAAGGGCAAAGATATCAAAGTCATTTGCAATTTAATTTAATGTCTGGTGTGGCTGCGAGCCCTGGGGCTGGAGGTGATAATACGGCAGATATAAATCAAGGTGTCAATGACCCAAGACTTCATCTACCATATGAAAATCAAGCCAAATTTCAACGAGCCTTTGCTGATGGTGATTTTGAATTTTTAAAATTTTTAAGCTACGAAGAGCTACAACAAAGAATGTCAAATTTAGATGCGGAAATGGAACGGGAGATTGATGAACTTCGTCGTAGATATCAAACGAAACGACAACCAATTCTTGATGCCATGGATACAAAACGTAAAAGACAACAAAATTTCTAAATATTATTTGTTTTATTTTGACCAAAGTTTTATTATTATTGTAAGTATCAAATATATTTGAATTCTCAACAAAAGTGATATGATGAGTTATTTTTAACTGCAATTAGATTTAGATAAACGAACTTGTTGAGGATTTAAATTTTATTAATTTACCTACATTACAAATACCCAGGCCCTATATAATAGAGGACAAAGGCTAATTTTTGTAACCGATGGGTGCTCATGACTGATCCAAAGTTTTTATGAAATTTTTTTTTCAAATTAATTTTTGAAGGTGTTTGCTTAACTCACTAAGCAGTGAAAAATTTATATAAACAAATAAAAAATTGTTTTTAAGATTAATATTTTAAAAACCATGAAATATTGATTGTACACTGTTTAATCGCAACTCGAATTTTTGAAATATTTCCAATTTTCTGCTCTAATTTATTGATTATATAAAAATACGTGCTAGACACCTTTGGTTTTGTTTAAAATAGCTAAAAATTTCTATTTGTCTACCAACATTTTTTTATAAAGTTTTTGAAATCATTTGAAAACCAAAAACCTTTGGAAATTGATTTGAGCACATATAACTAGGAAAAAATGCACTCTTTGGTATAGAAGTGCAACGGTCTGACGTCTATATTAAAAGATTTTTATTTCTTTTTTTATAAGTATTATGATGCTTAGCTTAATTGCAGATGACAATCATAACATACCATAACTTACTATTTCACTTAAAATACATTTTTTTTTTCATTATTATACTTAGATGTTATTAGATCAGAGTTATTTTTATGATATCAGATTCAATTGACTTATAATTTTTTTAGATTTTATGTTTAATGTTAAATTCAACATTGAATTTTTATTATTTACATTTTTATTACCTTATATCTTTTAAATGAAAGCCATGCTTTAACATTTCTAATTTTTAAATGTTAATTATTTAAAAAAGAACGATATTCGACTTTTGCCATCAATTTAACAGACTTACAACAATAAATTAGAATCAAATGTAGCAAAGTACCCTTAAAATAGCATTCAGATCCTATTATATACTATAGTGTGAGCTTAGATGTATAACTCATGCTAATTATGGAGTGTACGGCAAAGAAGGTAACTTTCCTTAATGGCAAATTTTGCAGAATAAATTAATTTTTACTGACAGCATGAAATGATCGGTAAACGCAGGAAATCTTCTAAATACTTCTTCTTTAAATTGGTGGTTTAAAGAAGTTTTTAGAATAATGTTTATATTGTCTACGTTTGACCGATAAAATTTCTACCCAACGTAAATCAGCAAAATATGGCGGTTCGATGTTATAATCGAGCGGTCGGGATCACATCTCATCCTCTGGTGCTGATGCTAATAATTTACTGAGCGATCCTGTCGACGAACAGTCACTTGATAATGTACTCTCTACCAAATACACAAGAATATATTAAATGTAATCCCAAAAATGAGAAAAAGTTCATAAATTTTATTTTTCGTTCGACATGAAAGAATCTACGTTAAATATCCATTGGGTTGCATAATTCAAAATCGACAAGTGACTATTCGTAAACATCTATAAATCAGATATGATAACTAAACACCAAATACACAGACCCGAGTCTGTGTATTTGGTGTTTAGTTATCTACTCCCTTCCCTTTTCAGTATCCAAAGATTCTTTTCGATACTTTCTTTTAACGATTTAAAAAAATAAAATACGAGATAGCTCATAGATCGCATGTCAAAAATACTTGATTAGCGTTGTTTTTCTTGGGAATCGTGGATCGGGCGAATAGTCTGGGGCGAATTAGAATATAATTATCTAAATTTTACTTAAAAACAAAGTTTGCAAGGTGTTGATATTTTAAAAATAAAATGATTTAAAGCTTTTAATAATAAGTATTTACTGATTAATTATTTGTATTTATTTATTTTTATTCGATGAATGAATGTGTCTGCAAAAGAGCTGCATAGTCTTCAATCGTAAAAATATAAACAGTTCCTAACCTGAGTCTAAATGTCTGAATCAAATTTAATTCAATTGAACAACAATAAAATACTACTTTTTTTGTTAATTTAACAAATTAAAAAACCATTTATTTCAAATATCCACAAAAACGAAAATAATTAAGTGGATGTATCAACAGTGAAAATCTTCAAAAATTTTGATAAATATTTTTATAATTTGTTTAGGTGTCATCAAATGAATCTCAAAATGTTCAAATATTATCGATTTATAAATTATATTTCATATTTTAAATAAGCTACTCAACTAAAAATAGTTTAAAATGATATTCCCATTCTTAAGTTTTAAAAATAATCAAAGCTTATTAAGTATTAAACGAAATTTATTTTCAACTGCCAATGTCATAAAAAGAATCAGTTGTTTAAAATAAGAAATAAATGAAAATATTTTTTAAACCAGAAATTTAAAAATAAGTGCTTTTATTTAGCTCTTAGTATGCAGAGTTTAAAAACGAATACAACAAGACTAAGCTTTACTCGAAATATAATATTGGCAATATCAAAATAGATTATTTCGAGAGAAACTATATTTTTGTATTATACGTATTAATAGACTTCACATTTTATTTTAAATATAAGTAGTAGATTTGTATTCTAGGCATAAAAACAATTGCAAGAAAAAATCTGAAAAAGGAATGAGAATATCGCTTTAATAAACGGGTGTTTTTCATTAAATGAAATTTCTATTAGTTAGCCAGTGTGCTATCAGTTATGTGAAATAACATACTGACGAGAAGTTTTTATTTGTTTATGTTTATAGATTCTTTTGTTTTTTAAATTACATTTAAGAAAGACATTTTTGGGTACGTAGACTAATTTACAATGAAAAGAAATATTATTTCTTCTATTAGACTAATTAGTAATATAAAAAAATGAAGATAACAACTAACTGTGTTAATTGTTAGATACTTTTGAACGGGATTGTGAAATGTTACCAAATTTTTGGATCGCTTATTAGGAATCTTATTGAAAATGCAATATTTTTTCTATCTAGGGTAGATCTAATTCAGGCCTAAATTATAAAGAAATAAGCCATATGTCGAGTATCTAAACAATTAACACTGTTGTTATCTTAACTTGTTTTTAATATTCATTAGTCTAATAGAAGAAATTTGTAGATGTTGTGAAATAAGTCATTGTTAGAATCAGTTTATTAATAGGCATCCAACTAATAATATAAAAAACGTAAACGCTACGTATAATATTATTTATTACAATTATTATTATTCGATTAAATACAATCTAAATAAATAACTGGTATAATTAATTAAATTTAAATTGAGTGACATGAAGTAGTAATTTCTTTCTATCATAGACAAGTGACTCTAATCTAGTAAACATAATTTTTAATTTACACTGGACCCAGAAACGCTAAAACCTGATCGTTTTATGTTTTCAACATATCACAATTTCTAGACACTCTAGCTTCGTTATCTTTAATAATGGCTAAACACGAAAAGGAATCTTATCCCTTTTGAGATACAAACGATTAATATTTCAAATGCTTGTTCTTGGACGCTGCACACTAGAGTTCTTTTAAATAATTTTTTCGTGATCAGCGGGATTGCAATCATAAACTTTTCACCTTGCTGGGTGTAATGTAAATGAAAAATATCGTTTATTGCTCTACTCATATCAAAATTTATACAGATCAATTGTATCCTAAGCAATAAAATAAAAATAATAATTACATGACATATTTTATATTTGATACATTGTTACATGTAGGTACTGTACATGTGTAGTAAATTTGGAATTAACTTTTGTAAGTTATTTTTGTACACGAGTGTTTGTAATTAAAAAATAATATATCATTGCTATACTATCCTTTACTATAATATTATATACTATACTTTAATATTAAATAGTTGCCATGTTTTCTGTTTCCGTTAAGTTTTAAAACTAAATTTTGAAATATTTAATTTGTATATCACAAAATTAAACTAACATTGTCTAAAAATTTAATTGACTGTGTTTTATTTTTCTTACTTACCTAAAAATATTTTAGTACCTCTCCGTCTGTATGCAATCGGTTTTAAAATTGTATGTTAATACTCTATTCTCTAGAAAAAAACTACAATTTCAGTAATTAATGAATCAATCATCGACACTATGTATTTCATGTTTTCAACTCAGTAGCTCGAAAATAGGATATTTTCTTGATGAGGAAGTATATGTAAAGCGGTTTATTAAAAGCTGTTAGATTATATAAAGTAGTGTGCTTCTAATAGCTGTTGACTTAAATGGTATGTAATATACATTGTATTTCTTTCAGCTTTCCAGCACAAATAACTCAAAAAATACTTATCCAAATGTTATGAAATTTGATTGAATATTTTTTGAGTTATTTGTGCTGAAAAAACTAATAGCTGTTGATAAAACTCCTTAATTTAGGTTAACAACGTTGCCTTTCAAATTTTTCATGATATTTAACATATCCACGGTTCACTCTGCGTTATTTTATTACCCGTGATACTTGTTTATCAGGGAAATAGTGAATATCTTAAAGGAATACAAAGCAGTCTTAAGAACCGCTTAAAAAATTTTGATTATATGGCTTTTGAAGATATACAATAAAAATTAGAATCGTTTGCGCAGGAAACAAGAAAATCTATATTCCTCATAGACAAACGAAAAATTGTCACAATGATATGTCAGCATTAGTGTGAGAGCCAATGAAAACGTGAATTTTCGTAAAATAAGTGCATTGACTTATAGAATAATATCATTCAAAATAAATGATATATAAAAAAATTCAATAATATCACAGATAAGATGTAGGATTTTACAAACAAGCATCAGAGACGAATTTTTAATGGATAATTACAAAGAAGTTGGATCGCAAGCAATATGAAGAACAGGTAATAACTTCGAGACAAGTATAGCGCATAGCATCAAACAACACACGCCTAAAGACATTGAAACAGGCCCCTATATTCGGATTTAAGGAAACTTTTATAGGTTCTCTAAAATAAAGAAATAAAATAAATATGATATCTAAATCATAAACATATATATTTAATTAAATTGCTACATTTTTTTTGTACATAATCAAATGCAAATTTTGATATTATTTTTTGTAACAATATTTACCTTATATTTTAAAAAAGCAGTACGGATAAAAATAAGCTATTAAAATACTATAAAAAAAATAAATGAGCATGAGTCCAAAAGACTTATTTAAATTCGAATTGATTATAATATTTGGTTTTTATTTTAATATATAATAATGAAAAAAAAAAAACAATGAAATGAATATATAAATGTAATTGTGTGTAATTTTGATGTGTAATAGAATGTAATTGGAATATAATAGAACACAGGCTACCTTACTACCAACCTACTTTACCTGATGTGATTACAATTATTATAATTGTAAAAGAAAAGACAATAAAGTAATAATAATTCGAGCAAGATCTAAAGGTACACTGATGTGGATCTTTAATATTCAAGCTGTACGGTGCTCGATTTTTGCATTGTCAGGTACCTCAAAATCTGCTCTAAAGAATGGTAAAAAATTATTGCTGATTAACACGCTCAATTAAATTTTTATTCTTAATTAATACATAATATATATCATTGATAAATGAATGTGGATCGATAGAAAATAACTCATTTTATAAAATTAAATTTGGAATCATTAATTTTAATTTTGGAATCATTAGTGAGTGAGTGAGTGCTTGAAGATATTATTTTATTATGAATAATAATAATATATGGCATTCAGTCAGTCAGCCAGCAACGATTTCGAATGAAATTATTAAATCTACCAATTTTTATGTGTTTAATTCCAACTGTTTGCTGTTTACTATATACATGTCGTTTAGTACTTTACTATATACAAGCTGGTTAATTTACTTTGACATATGTATGTATAAAACTCGGAAAATAAGTCGAACCTAGAAAACTGTTTCAAATAAAAGTTTAACCATTTGAAAGGCCCCATTAATCTCAAATCTATATTTACTTTAATGATGATGAATTCTAGGTTAAATTTCTTTTTTTTTTTTAATAGAACCTTTGTTTTTTTATTATAGATTTGGTTTTTATAAAATAAAAACATAAAACTCGACAGAACATTTTTTTTAAATTAATAGCATTTAAGCTATGAGCAAAGATTATCAGACATTTTTATACGAAAACTCGAGGTTTTTAGACACGAGGCAAAATTTGCTTAGATTTTAACAAAAACTATTAAAATTTCAAAAAATCATCATAGATTAAATACATTTTTTTCAGACGAAAATTTATTTTTCTTTACATTCCTTTCAAATGAGTAAACTTTTGAATACGTATAACCTGGAAAATATAAACAAAATTTGTGTTTTTTTTTTTTTTTGGTTGCCTTCCAAAAATACTATCTAAATGGCATCAATCATCAATTAATGGAAACAAAAAAATCCCTCTAATTCCCAATTTTGAAGTATAATATAGAACAAGGTATACAGTGTGACGCAACACTTTTTCAATCTATATAAATACGACCATTACATGTGTATTAAACATTATGCAAAGTTAATTAAGTTAATTAATTAAGAGTTATTTCGTTGCTAGATAACACTAACTAAATAATTTGATGTAATACAATATCAATATAATGTAATGTTTATTTGAAAGCTATTTTATTGTAATATAAAATCAATCAATCAATATTCGTATTTTCAAAAAATAATATAAAAAAAAAAGAACACGAGCAATATTATATATATAGAATTAAGAGAATTATAACGATTCATATAATAATAACAACGTTTTTTTTTTAAGTTTTGTTTTGTTTATATATAAACTATTACAAAATGCAAAAATATGGATAGCCACCTTACCCCAATTCATTGTAATAATTAAAAAGAAAACGTAATTTTTAATTTACATAGAACAAAGCAATATTAAAACTTTATTATATCAAAAAAAGGTGAAAAATTATAGATAAAAGTTTCAAATAAAAATACCAGAGCATAAAATTTTACATAAATAAAAGGTAGTCTGTTTTAGCTATTATCAAAGATACCGGAGCAAGATTTTAAATGCTTTTTGATAGGCTAGTGATAATTTTTAATACGTTTGTTTGTGATCAAGTGTATTGAAATTTCTTTAGTAGCAAGTTTTCACTTTGCTGGGTGTAATGTAAATTAAAAATTACGTTGAATGAACTAAATAATAACATTTAGATAAATTAATCTTGAAAAATGGTAGCTGTGTGTTTTCATTCTATATTATATTTTTTATCCATTTATTTATTGTCAACTTAAAATGTAGTAAACAAACACATCATATAAGATATATAGAAATATAAATGTAATAAGAATAATCAAAAAAGAAGAATGGGGTTTGGGATTTAAGTTTTCAAATATTCATTCATGACAATGGCAAAAACTTTTATATTTATACGAAGAATCAAATCAATAAGATGAATTTAATTTCTAATCAATGTACTGTCTTTAATATGACCACCGTCACCTTCTGATACAAATCGTTTACGACCTCTGAAAAAAAAATAATTATACATAATTATGTAGTATATTTTTTATACGGTAGCGATGAGATCTTAGCATGAATGATTTGAGACACTTCATTAAGTAATAATAAAATAATTAACATACCTTGTTGGCACTTTACTAATAATTCTTTCTGTAAGAAAACCTTCTTTGTAGCAACGTTCTATGAATTTATCTAATGTGATATAAGCCAATGGAACATCCAAACAGATATCTTGCATATCATCAAAGACTCGTTGAAAACCACGTTCAAGTTGTTCAGGTGTAATAATAACAGCTTCATCGAATGCTTTTAATAATTTACATAATGCTTCAGCAGTGTTATTGTTGACTGCTTCAATAGCCATAATTATAGCTTCATAAACAAGTTCATGATGAAAGTGTGGTACTTCTAATGAACGCACACAACGTATTGCTTCTGCTAGATCACCAGATGATACAAACTCTTGTATTAATAAATTCATTTGACGTACGAGATATTTGACTGGTCTCAATCCACCACCCACACCCCAAACATTATCCAAACGCACTAATCCATGTTTCATTGATAATAATGTATCTGCGCGGCATAAAGCTTGACTAAAATAATAAACATGGTGTCAATAATAAAATATCTTTAGTAACCATTCTAAAATGTAAAAGCTTTTAAATGATTTTGATGAATTTTTTACATTTTTTGCAGCTTTTCAAATTCATAAACTATTAAGAAATATTTTCTCAAGAAGCATAGTCAACCGAAAAATTATATTCCAAAAACTAAAAAAAGTATTCGCATGAGATCAGGTTTATTTTCATTATTACATTTGCATCATTACTTCAAGAAATGCAGCAGTTTAAAATTCAATACTTCGTAGTAAAAATATGTTTATTAAAATTTATGAAATGCAGTTCCTTGATATTTCCAGGTTACCTTTTTTAATTTCCCGATAATTCTAAGTTTTTCAGTTCTGTGGGCCACCTAGTTTTATTTATTGTAGATAAAATTAATTATAATACTCACTGTGCATGTTCATTAGGTGAGGTTTCTTTATGAGTATTCACAAATTTTGGAGGTAGACAATCATCAGCGACTGCACGAGCGATAAAATTACCTAAAATGGTCACAGCATCTGGAGTATCCAAAATCAGATCTGGTAAATTAGCTAATAATCGCTCGAAACCTAAAAAATTTTAACAAAATTTTAATAAAATTATACACTTAACTACAAATGGTAAAATTATGAACTAAATTATTGATTGCATTTATAGTACTAGAATTCATTATGTCCACTTAATGAAATTAAATTAAAATAATTTTATAATTATTTATAATTTTGAATTATTTCAAGCTGATAATCAATTTGAATTCAAGCTGATAATCTTGCTTCTGTTTTATTTTAAAATTTTTATACAAAGCTGTTATTCGGATTATTGCCATGATGGACGGATCAGAAGTTTCAGATCCAAACACCTTCAAGATTTGTACAAGTGCAAATGACGTGAATAGAGATTTCATCGTCAGCCAGGCACAACCTAAAAGTAGGATCGTCTAATATTCTTAAATTATGAAATTAATTCTGAATAATAGAGGACGTTCTTATTAATAATTAAAATTTAAATATAAATAATCACCTTCGCCAATATCACGTTCAGTCAACATCTGTCCGTACAAATCAGATATTAATACAGAGGTCATTTCTCTGTGAGATGGTTTATGATCCAAAGCAATTTCAACAGCCCATTGCACGATCTAACCAAAACAAAAAATAAATTAAGTTTATTTTGAATCTAAACGAAATAAAACAATGAAAACAGAACGAACCATGCAACGACGAGCACCACTAACAAATTCATCCAAAGATAAAGCAGCTTCATGAGTATCACCATGTTCAAAATATTCCAAAATAATTGGTTCTAATTTTTTCTGAAAATAAAATAAGAAGGTCACTCGATAGGTAGTTTTTTAGTTCTATAATCGATTCGGATCAATGTACATACACATTATGCCAATTAAATGTACATATAACCATGGCCATTATATCGATAGTCCCTAATCATTTAGAACATAGGATCTAGTGCGAAAAAAAAATTTTGTTCATCATTATTAATTATTCGAATTAATTTTGAATCGCACAATAAACCATTTTTTTACTGTATGATGATAAGTTTAAAGACATTGATATACTGAAAAAAGTGACGTTACGTTCAAAAGGTTGTGGTTTCACTAACGCAGCAACGCAAGTCATTTGGATCGTGCGTTGAATCAACGCTAGTGTGACAGGCTAAGAATTATTAAAACATGCCGTTACCTGCATTTCCTCATCATTTAATTCAGGAATGACTGCTTTCAATTCAATATCTCCATTAGTTAAAGATTCACTGTCGTAATTAGGATCATTTTGATCTTCATACGTTTCTAAAAGTTCAGATCCGGGTACTCCCCATACACCTTTACCTCCGGCACCACCTTCAAATAAGAAATATAATCAAATTCCCGATATTTCCGTTGATTATTGGATTTAAAATTATGGAGAATTCCTTTGCTATTAATTTCATTTTTACTTAAATGTATGCGATTAAATTCAAGTAATTTAAAAAAAAAAAAAAGAAGCCCTTAGCGGGAATAAGAGAATTCAACATGAGACATTTATTTTGAAATTTAAATAAAACATGGCAGCAAGTCAACAAAATAAGATAGTTAATAAATAAATCTTAACAGATTCTCTTCAATTACGTTTTATATAACGTAATATATATATTTAAGAACGAAGATTTGATAGAGCATAAACTCCCTATTGATTACAGTTTAAAATCAAACGTAATTAAATGATAATTTCAATACCTATAAATATTTTTTTATACTATACATCAGGTAAAATTAATGAAAAAAAGTCGCATTGCTTGGAGGACACTGCAAGTTATCTGATTTTGA
This sequence comes from Chrysopa pallens, assembly GCA_020423425.1. Lineage (NCBI taxonomy): Eukaryota > Metazoa > Arthropoda > Insecta > Neuroptera > Chrysopidae > Chrysopa > Chrysopa pallens. The sequence continues at coordinate 26,882,371 of CM035594.1, read as the reverse complement.
TTTAGAACAGAATTATGTTTATTGTTTACGCCAACAAGCTAATAATAGAGACATCTCTGCTTAAAATTTGAACTTAAAAAATAATTACAAATTCGAACAATAAAAAATTAATAATTATGTTATCAAGTCTGTATTTGGATGGGTGACCACCTAGCAGTACTGTGTACTGTTGTTGTTTAAAAAAAAATAATAATCCCCTTTAGTTAATGGCTGTATAGCTGAAAGAAGCTGAAGCCAGAAATTAAAAAAAAAAAAAAAATCAAGTAAAAAAAGATTTTTTTAATACAAGATATTATGTTATTAAAAAGTAAAATAACTATATATATATATATATAATTTTTATTATAAAAATAAAAGGCATAATCACTATTTTAAAATATTATGAAAACGCAATCAAGTGATAAATATCAAATAATATATTCATGTTGATTAAACAATCGTAATAATAAAGGCTCATTTTTAAACGCAGCCTCATCGAATATTAAAAAAAAAAAATTTATTTATATATTTTAAGTAATGTATGTAAAAAAAAATTATAAATTATTAACAGGCACTAATATTTAATTTTGATAAAAAATTTAACAAACAAAGCAATTTAATATCTGATTTGATTGAATTTGGTCATCAACAGTCATAACACTAACATGTGTTATCTAACTTGTTTATCTAACTAAAAATGCGCACATTTTTAAATAAAAATTTAAACAATAAATAAAATATTTACATGTAACCTAAATTATTGGTTATTTATTAAATATACATAATAAAATAGGTATACCACACCTTTTTTAGGTAAACCTCTTCCATGTCCATTTCGAGGTCGTCGACTATTTTTCCATGTACGTGGTGTTTGCGTTAAGCCGGTACCAGATAAAGTGACCGATTCCTTGCTGCCTTGTCTACTAATTCGTTTAGCACGTCGTTTAATACGTTCTGATGAACCGGCTGCACCATCATTTGATGATAGTTTTGCACGTAAACCATCTGCGACTATTTCAGCATTATCGCCTGTCCCCGCCTCAACAACACTTTCCTCAATATTTGAACTAGTTTCAAATTCCATATTTGCAGTAATTATATTTCAATTACATGCAAATATTAAATAAATTTTAAAAGGTTGCCGAACAATAACACGTAAAATTCGATTTGATTAAAACGTGTTATATTTCCAAAAATAGATTTTAGCACTAATTGCGTCCTGTATACAAACAAACCACCAAAACAGCTATTCGAAACAAGTGTGAAGGTATGTACAAGATCAATGCAACACATCAATTTATAAATATGTCCAATTGTATTTGACAAAAAACCCTATAATGATATTTGTTTTTATTTTTGCATTAATAATAAAAACTAAAAATTATATTTAATATTATTATTTAGAAAAATAAATAAATAAATATTTCTTTAAACTTTTATTATATTTTCAGGAAATTTAATAACTAGGTATTTACAAGCTTACATCTAGCAAGTAAATTATTTAACTTATATACACATTGACACTAATAAATCTTTAGTAAAAGATTCAAAAAAAGTAGTATTAGTAATTTGTGGTTACGTCCAATTGCATAATATTACAAAGAAACAAAATTTAGTACAATTATCTGATTTTTTTTTATTAAAATTTGATCTAAGTTAAATAAAATTATCACTCGAATCATTTGTGTACAAATGTAAAATAGTAGATATATTTTGTTTATACGTTCAGTCGTACCCCTTGTAGCCACCGTAATTCTAATTACCACTTCAATCAGCATTTAAAATGTTTTCATTTATAAATTAATACTGAGCCATCTTATTTATTTCTTCTCAGATTAGAAACTAGACACAAAAGGATATTATAAAATATATATTGTCTAATTATTGTACTAGTCAATTTTATTGATGATTTATAAAACTGATAAACTGTGCAGACAAAAAATGCAAAACCTAAAATTTCTGAAAAAATCAGCAATTTTAAAATAGTTGTAACTTGATCACATTTTTTTATTAATTCAAGCAAAATCTGTGTACTTTCATATACTGGAATTTATTTATTTTTTTATAAAAATTCATTTACACATTTTCAATAAAAAAAAGGATACAGAAAAAATAAAGATAATGAAAAAGGTCTTTAAAATAGTGTTCACTGTTCGCATATCCCAATAAAAAAAGACCTTTTCAATCCTATTGAAATTGAATCGGAATGAATTTAATTTCCTATTCAATGTCCTATTTAATAGAAAAAATGATTTTTTTCCTATTCATTCCGAATAAAATCTATTCATACCGAATCATAACATAACATAATAAATGAACATAATTTTAATCTGAATGAATAGGATTTTTTTTATTAGGGTACCGGACGAGACACTATAGGTACATGGAACTTTTTTTTAAATGTTTTTTTTTTATACTACCCTAGTAAAATTTCCGATTAAATCCTACTGAAATTAAATTGAAATGGATCGGAAATAAATAGGATTTCATCAGAATTTTCAATTTCATTCTTATTAAAAATTTGAACAGGTTTTAATTGTAATAAATCGGAAATGATTTTCTTTTCAACTCAATTCAAAAATCGGAATTGATTTCCTATTCAATACGATTCAAAAATCGGAAATGTAAAATCCGATTCATTTCGATGCAAATTCTGTATTATTTAATTGGATTTTTTTATTAGGATAGTATCATTATCTATCTATAACTAGTATAGAACAATTATAATATCTTGTAAATCATTTGCGATATTTTGAGTTAAACAAAAATTTATTTAATTTTGGTTTGTTCTTAATTAGATAATTTTCGGATTATTTCTCCACTTCAGATTGAATTAGAGAATTATATACATCTTTGAATTTATTCAAATCTTGAGTTATCCGTCCTTTTCTTGAAATTTTAGTATTAATGATAGATTTAATATTTTTATCTTTGACTCTTAATGCGTGATCAGATAATGATTGAAAAATATCATTACTTAAAGACACCTTTTTTAATGGCTTATAGTCAAAGGATTCACCCTCTAGTAAGTTCTTAACTTTATCATTGAAATCAATTAAAGATGTTTTATATTTAAGTGAATTTAATTTTTTCCCATCTCCAACTTTTTTTAGTATTTTAATCAAACTTTCTGTTTCACCCACCATTTTATCAAATTTACAAACAATTTTCTCGTGTGGTATCAAATCATAATCAATAATTTCACGTTCTAAAATAATTTTTGGATTGAGTAATACACCTAATTGTAACGTTAATTTTACTTCATTTGCTTGGAATTTTAATTTCATATGTTTCTGATCACTCACATATAATTTCAAATATTCATTTATCTTTAATATAAATGGTTTCAATTGAGTGATTACACCATAATTAATATCTCCATTTGTTTTATAGGCAACAGGGTTATGTTCAGGAAAAGAAATACTACTTTCTACACTTCTGTTTTCTGAAATACCTTGAAAATATTGATCATAAATATTGACATTTCTTAAGACCATTTCTTCAACTTCATTGTTTGGAATATTTTTCGGTGGATTTTGAAGTGATTCGATTTCTTCGGAATATACTTCATCATCAACAGGTATATTATGCCATCGCCATTTAGACAATCGATTATTTTGAATACGTACTCCAAAATTTTGTGAATAATTAAAAATAATATTACCTTTGTTATCATAAACAATTCCATTACCGAGACTATCAAAAACAGCTTGGACACGTTGAGTCAATTCATTTTTAATTGTATATCTTCTAGTTAAAAGATCAGGTTTATTTTCAATAGAACTATATGTACATTGTATTGCTACTTTACCATTTGGATAGTATATCACAGCAAGTCCAGTTGATGGAACATGTAAATACGGTATTTTATTCAAATATCGTTTAATGGTAATTACTTGAAATGGATCTCGAGTAACTCGATTATTAAATGTAGAATAATATATTAAATTTCGCAAATATGTGTTTTCTTTCATTAAATAAGTATAATTCGATTCGTATAAATGTAAATTTGATAATTGATATGTAAATGGTGCATCATATATCAATGGTTTTATTGATGCAGCTTGAGTTTCAATAAACCCTGGAAATAGTTTTTGTCGATTTAATGTTGATGGAATAGTTTCTGCCTTTTGTGCTATTTCAGTTATTTTGCCTTGTTGTTTATAATTAAAAAAATCATCAAATTTTTTAATTGAATTCATGATTGGTGGGATTATTATTGATGAAGTTTTTTGCTTTTTATCATATTTACGAGTTGCAATGTACTCCAATTTACTACGATTTGAAGATGAATTGTCAAGACTATAGTTTGTTTTGGTTTCAAAAGTACCTGTAGTGTTCATTGTTTTTACCATATTATATGCGTAAGGCCATTGTCCATATACAGGATACTTGCTTGCATCTACCGTTGATGTCTCTACTTTAGCGCGAATCAAACTGCTAAAAAGTTTTGTTGTTGCAATATTCGAAGACCATTTACGTTCTGTTAGAAATTTCCAAGGTTTTTTAATACCGTAAATATTAGGTGTAGGATATTTCTTTTTAAGATCATCTTTTTTCTCATAAGAAAGCTTGCATAAGCCATTTGTTAAACAAATCGGAGGATTAATATCATCTATAGTCTCAGGTGATGACAAAGATTCGGTTAATGGTGGATCAATTGGCAAGATAATGGGTTGCAAGACTTTCTTCTTAATAATATTACGGTAAAAATCAGCTTTACAAGATTTGTTCTTATCACTAAATTTTCTATGAATTGATGAATCTTTTTTAATTTTTTTCTTCTTTTTCCTATCTTTACCATATTCAATATTAAATTTTTTATTTTGTATTGAACAAGCTGATGTTCCCCAATAAATATTTGGACTGTCTTTCTTTGTCAAATATAGAGTAGTTGATTGAATTGAAGAAAGGTTTTTCACATCGATTGTCCAAGAACATTCGTCACTTTTGTGCCAAGGTTTTCCAGCTTGAATGATTGTTTCTGGCTTAATATATTCTGGTAAATTTCTTTCAACCCAATTTGGTACAGATGTAAACGGATCTGTTAAAACATATTTCGGAAGCGTATTCCTTTCTAAAATTCTAGATTTGGATTCAATTTTCTTGCATAAGACATTCATATTAATCATAGACTTGGTTGAAGTAGAAGATTGAATAGAAACCGTTGATTGCGCTTCTACTTTCATTTTTTCTTCAGGAGGTTTCCATAAGAAAGCATCATTTTTAAGATTTTTCTTTATTTCTTTTTTCGAAGAAAGGTATTTTTGTTCAGTTTGCAATGTCTTTTCTGGTAATGCATTCTTTCTTTTATATTTTTTTGGTTTTAATGGTGTTTGTAAAATATATGGCCATTCTGTTACAAATCATTAACTGTTAAAGGAATATTTTTTGTAATTTTTTAAAATCATTACCTCCTGGTAGTTTATCTTTAGATGAATGAGAAGTAAATGTATTGGCAGTAGTATGTTTCACCTGTTCATGTACATTTAAACGAATTGTATAATTATCCTTCGCTAACATATTTATTTGAATAAAATTAAAATGAATTGAAATTAAATTAAATCGGCATAAAATTAAGCTATCATTTGACAGATTTAAATACCCGTGTTGGGTAACTAATAAATAATTGCATAGTATATATATAATCTGTCACAATAAACACCAGAAAATTTCCGTACAGGATTTTTCATTTTATTGTTAAAAATCGCCGGCGGTTAAAAAATTTTTTTAAAATTTATACACTGACCCAAGACTGTATTTAAATCTGTCAAATGTTATTTTTATACCGATTTAATTTTATTTTATTTAAATAAATATGTTAACAAAGGATAATTTTTCAATTCGTTTAAATGTACATAATTGCCTAAATCGTTTACCATCAATCAGGTTTAAAACATGTTACATGTCCTGAATATACATATGATTTGCTTCGAAATTTCTCAGCCCCATATTTTGAAAGATATTGATTCTACGAATATTTTGTATATAACTTTTTTTATGCAGATTAACTGATTTTCGTGATCATTGATCTGCTGTATCAAGGTAGTTATCACCCGAATATTCGCCTCGTGCAAACATTCCCTTTGAGTGAAATTCATAAGATCGAGAAATCGTATTTTTTTCATCAAATAATTCGTATTTTAATTTTTTAACTTTTCAAAACATCCGGTAAAAGGGCCTACGCACATTATTAACATTCTATGATCAGACATTCTTACAAGAAAATCTGATTGACTCTACACACTAACAGTCTTATACGAAATTTTGATAATAAATCAGACAGCATCGTATGTACGATCAGATATTCTCATAGTAACTTCTTATCAGAATACTAATGTCTTATGAAAAATTATAACGTGAGCCCTAAATAAAACAAAAATACTTAAGTTTACTTTTTATTATAAAATTATATTTGATAATCTGATAAAATGACGACAATGCTGATTAAGAAATACTTAGATACATCAATTTAAATTATAATCATCAGGATGATACAATTCACTTAATAATCTATATATATATGACGGTGCATTACCTCCTCTGTAAAATAAAATAAAAATTATTATTAATTACATAATTATAAATCTCAATTACATAATTATAAATTATTTCCTAATTCGATACTTACTGGCTAGAAATAAATAAAGTAACTAATTCAGGTGGTACATAATCAAATAATGGATTGTAGACTTGAATCTTGGATGTTATAATTCCACTAGAATATGGTAGAACAGTTTCGGGTGAAACGTAAACATTGAAGGCATCTTGTTCATATGAACATAAGTGAACAGGACTTAATTTATACATTGGTGCCAAAACTATTACCTATAAAATCAAATCAAAACATTAAAAATAAAATCAGTTTTAAAAAATAATAATCCAATTTAAAAAATTGACATATTAAAAGTTGAAGGAACATAATTCTTTCTTTTTACTAATTACCCTTTAATGAATTATAATATTATACGATAAATAGAAAATCCCATTTGGTGGAGAGGCAGGCTAAAATTAGTTTACCCAAGTATGATTATATAAACTTTTCAGTATCATATTTTTTGAGAATGGCAATAATACAATACATTCAGCCTAATATAAAGGATTACTTTGTGCGTAAATATAATATTAATGAGTATAATTTGTTGTTGTCTAAATGAATAGATTTTTAAAGCTTACTTACTGGAACAGAATAATGTTTTGCAGCTAAAGCAACTGTGTGTGCTCCACAAACTGCACGTAATCCACCATTAGCCATAACTGTTTGTGTACCAATAATGACTTTATTAACACGTGACATCATTGCAAAAATAGCTGAATCTGGTATTACAGTTGTTTGAATTTTACTCTTCCCTAAACTAGCTGCCAGTTTATGGCCCTATAATGTAATATAATCGACGTAATATTAAATTTTTAATTTGTATTATTAATATCAAAATAGAATGAAAACCAATTCTCTTAATCAATTAAATTTTACGAAGAAACGTGATTAAACAGTTGTGGTACGAAACACAATTTAAATCAAAATTTATGAAAATATTGGGTAGGCAATCATTAAAAATAACAAATGATCCCAAGTGGGTTCCGATTTATGAATCACATTTTATTATATTTAAAAAATTTATTATATTCATATTTAAAAATAAAATTTTAAATGAAAAATATACTTACATTACATAGTGGTGCACATTCGGCAACAATTACTTGAAATTTTCTATTTTTTGCTGCTGATTTCAAAAATTTCTCAACCACATTTGATTTACCCAATGTTAATATGATTTCATTTGAATGAATATGTTCGGAAGCTTGATTCGCAATATTATCACAACTGAAAATTTAATTAATTATTATTATTGCACGTATTTTTATTAAAACCAGTTATTGATGTATCATTTAATTAAATTTGCTGCATAAGGCGCGGAAGAACGATCACGGTATTTTTTTTACGAAGTAAAATTAAATAATATTACATTCATATTACATAATGTTGTATTGTGATTCTGTAAAAGGACCATCAAATAGAATATACCAAAAAATATGCAGACTTTTATAATTTTGGAAAAAATGCATAGATACCTTGTTTCTAACTCAGATTGGAACTCTGACAAATGATCTAATATTGATGCACGTAAAGCTGGCAACGGTTTATTAAAATCGTCATTACTAGTATCTTCTCCAGCTGTTACAATTTGATGTAACGATTGTAGACCTTCCGATTTATTCTAAATTTTATAAATAAAAAAGCTTTAAAAGACAAAAGTATAAAATATATACTTAAAATAAAATATGTAATAATTATTTATTGAACTCAACTTACTTTAAATCCAAGAATATATTCTTCTCTAATAATTTTTAGAACATGTCGCACCATATTAGCAGCACATGCATGTTGTGGCAATGCATTTATAAGTTTACGACATCTTGATACAATCATATCGATTAAATCCCTTTCAAATCAAATCAAACATTTCATCAATTTTATATAATTCTAGACACTTAATTTTTTTTACTAATCAAATAATTTATGTACACTGATTAATCTTCGCATCAATATTTCAATCATTTTTTATTCTAAACTATTATATAGCAAAATCTTCATAAAATACGACTAAATTAAACATAAGAATAATTTTGTAAACCAAACACAATTATTCCTTATAAGGGAAATTATTGGAATCGCTTCGAAAGTCAAAACCGCGAAGAACATCATATTATCATGTTTCGAGGTAACCCAAGTCAGTTTTGTGACAATTCCAAAAAATGTTCCGATTTCTATTTTTCAAAATTTTTCTTTATTTTTGTCGTATTTAACTAATTACAACATGATTAATTTAATCGTATCTTTTAAACTACTTTATAAAATCAAACAACTTTTATTTGTATCCTTTCTGATACTCCACAGATTTGCCACAATTTCAATTCAAAACAGATAATTAAATTTATTTGTAATATATAATTTATATCAGTATAGATATATTTCCTTTAATAATAATAAATCTAAGATTATAAATAAATACTAAGGCATATATAAAGTATTTAAACAATTTGCTGTGTTGTATTTACTTGTTAATAAATCTTTTCATTTTATTAATATTGACAAAGAAAAATGTTATTCATCAGAATTGATTTTTTGGCATTCAAATCGAAAAAAGGCTACAAAAGGGATGGATTAGATTTTAAAGGCCTATAAGGACATCCTATTTATTTTAACCAGAAAAGTATTGTATACATACTTAGCCGTGGCCCATTCTGCTTGAGCTACAATTTGCTTTAATAATTCGACTGTCCGTACGGTAATATCATATGAACTGGTAAGTTTCCTGTAAAAGAATTAGGATCACATTTAGACCAAAATATAACAAATACAACTAATTGATAAGTATTTTACCCATGTTTAACGTTACTAATAAATTGAATAATTTTTTCAGTAGTTTCATCATGTTTTTCAGCAGGCATTTTTGATAAAATATATTATGTAAATTTTACTGAATTTATGTAAATAAACGCATTCAACTAATTATTTTAGTTATGACAGCTAAAACTGTCAATTTAATTCAAAGATTGCAGATGTCAAATTTATGAAACATGTGGATAAATATTTGGTTGCATTTCGGTATTCGAATCGTGAATTAGATTATTTTGAATATTTTCAGGAGTTGCTATGTTGTATATAACGCAAATGCAAGCTACTTCATCATCATTCGCCAATCAAATGTGAAAAAGAAAGAATAAAGAGATTATGGCCAAAAATATAAACATATGAACCATTCAATTTTCATAAAGTAAAGATATCAAACATCTCTATTCCATAGTTTTGACTACTCGTGACGCTTCAAGCGATTAAATTATAACTTCCATATACGGTCGGTCACCCGTGCTTTCAATATTATGCACGGTGCGGATAGTGATGTCATCTGCTGTGAATATGTTGTTGGATGAGGTGGTGAGTTAGCGGTAGAAATAATACGTACAAGAATATAAAGATGACAATGACATTGAGAAAAAGGATGAATACAAACGTAATTTAAAAAGTATTATGAAATGATTATAATTGATAATAAACAAGAATTAAAAATTAATCTTCAATATATAAACAATCGTATTTACTTGTACATAATAATATAATTAATAGTTATAGGTATAAATATTTGTATAGCTAATAGTGATTATAATATAGTTATATTTAAATTGGATTTCGACTGAAATACGTAAAATAACATTTAAATATGTAAAAAATAATTAAATTATTAAATGAAACAATTCATTATAAAATTTCAATAAATATGTGGTTTTATTTAATTTTAACATGGTTCTCATTTCTAATTCAATTATGTTTTTGTACAATTTCATTAGGTAAGTTAAATAACTATGTTATTTAGTTATATCAGTAATTAAAATGTTGTTTTTATTATTTTAGCTGCAGGATTATATTATTTAGCAGAACTCGTCGAAGAATACACTGTAATTGCTAAAAAATGTATAGCTTCTATGATTTTGGTACGTTTAAAAAATATTTAATAAAGTTATCTGAGTCTGACTACACAGATAAATACGTAGCTCGGTATACCCGTAGATTGGGTATATCATTGTTACGTGAAATTTTAGAGTAGATCCACATTATAATGTGTATCAAAACTCGGTTTGGTATATTATCAAACAGGAAATAATATATTTATATAATTGTAACAGTTAACTTGCTATGGAATCTCATTTTAGCCACGATTTATGTCAAGAAATTTTGACAAAACATTGATTAAATTTGTAAAATTTTGTGCATAGCAGTAAAATTTTTTGTAAATATTTTGAAATAAAAATGAATATAATTTTTGATAAATATTTAAAGATTTTTAAATGAATAAAAATATTTAAATAACTGAGAATTGGATCAGATATCAGATATATCAGTTACAGTAAGAGATAGCATAATAATATTATTTACGATTGATTATATTACAGATAACAACCTGTTGCTTAATAGGATGTTGGTTATTGGAAGATTTACCATTAACATTATTTATTTGTGGTGTTGTATCACAATGTTTACATTGGATTATTATACAAACATTTCCATTTACATCATTCACATCTCCAGCATTCATTGCAGCAGTGATATTCGTAATTGTAAATCATTATTTAGCATTTACATTCTTTAGTACAACATATCATACATTTACGGAAGTGTTAGCATACTTTACACTATGTTTATGGCTTGTACCATTTGCATTATTTGTATCATTATCAGCAAATGAAAATGTTTTACCAACTATTACAGAACGAACGCATCTTTTAGGTAATGAATACTTTTTTTTTTTTCTACTTATATCTAACTCAAAATTTATATATTAAATTTAAGATGGTTTGACCCCTCAATTTTTAGTTATTGGTGGGTTTGTTATTTTTCTGGCAATACTAACTAATAAGCCAGAGAAATCACAGTAAAAAATGACACACAATCGGTTTAAGGATTCCCTTGTTTCATAAATAAACTAAGGCATATTTAAATTAATAACAAAAAAGATTGAATATTTCTTAAGAAATAATGAAAAAAGTCAGCAAATTTTTTATTTAAAAAAATAAAAAACAAATATTGACATTCAAACTTTGACGTTATCACAAAATGCAAAAAATTGTGATCTGCAAATTAAAAAAAATGGGTGCGTGTACTTATGTACGCGCGTCAGAAGTTATACTTCTTTGGCATCATTAAAAAAACAATTTTTATTTGCATGCAAATAATTACAATAAAATAATAAAAAGACTGGAGAAGGATAGTCAAACACAATCAATATAGCTCAGTTAAAATTTTTTTAATTTGAAAAATTAAATAAATATATATTTTCTTACATTAAGTGTAACATAAATCATAACAACAGCTTCAACCTGCGAATTTTGTGTGATGGTGATGCGCGCACATATTAAAATTCCACTCAGCATTTTTTCATAACAAGCCTAAAGAAGTATATCTTCAAAAATTTGTTTATGTGAAACAAGGCAAAATGCATAAATGTGATAGAGATTACATTTAAAATCACACTAAATGTTGCTTGGTGGTTAAAGCGCTCACAATTAATTTATCTAACTCATGTTTATTTTTTATTTTCAGAAAATGATTGTGTGACAAATTATTTTTCTCGTAGAGGTAAAAAATATGGATTATTATCATTATTTAACTATGCAAAAGAATCTTTATTACCTCAACGCAATAAAAAAGCATTTTAAAGACTGGTAAAATAAGATCTAATATTTATTTAAATAAAACAACTCAAATAATAATGTAATTGTTGTAATTTAATAACAGTTTTATTCAAATATAAACAAGTTGCATCGTTTTTTTTTTACTTTTATTCATTTGCGAATTAATTTTTGATTAAATACCGGGTAAAATATTGCCCATAATAAACAGTGTATATTATATACACTGCACTGCAAATGAATGCCTGATCATTTGGAAGTTTGTACCCCCATACAAATATCTTGTCTTAAATCCAAACAACTTTCTTTTTCATTTTACCTTTCACTTCGCTGTATTTTATGTTCTTCCTCGCGAAAGTGTGTTTGAAGTCATGTAATGATTAATCATTGGTTAAGTACCAATTATTATAAAAAATTCATTAAAAAAATATTAAGCTAACTCAGAATTCAGCTGATCGATTGGTGCTATAATTTTTGGCAACGAAAAGGTTCATAAAAAATCAAAAAGTATGAATTGGTACTAATTTATTATTTGCAATAATAAATTAATCTTGTATTGCAATAAATTGGTTTTAAAAATGTCTAAATTTAGTTGATTTTCTTTTGTTTGTACTGTTTTATTTTTAAGAGAATCAAGTAGAATTATTGAAGCAGCTTTTGATTCATTTGGAAACCAACTAATCATTTGCTGATTTGTTAACAATTCAACGATATACTGTGTTGGCGTTTTGTCAGTAAGTTGATTAAAGATTACATTTTTTAAAGTTGATATTGACAGCTTCGTTATATGAATGTCTTCCATGTATAGATTCATATCACCCTTGTTAAACACTGTAATCTACAACACAATTTAAAAAAATATACCAATTAATTAATCTTAAATATCTTAGCGATGAAAAATAGTGGGAACATGATCTTGTATAACTGTTTACAATTATAAAATTCTGGATCTTATAAATCTATTGTTTTCATTATAATTTATCCTAAAAAATAACACTATTATAAATAAATGAAAATAAATAAGAATTATATTTTTCTGAACGATTAACATTTAATTTTTCTCGCACGATTGGTTAAATGGTCAGATTAAGAGAATTCCACCAAATAATCGCCATATTACGGATCAGCACGTTAAGGGTAGTTTACTGGACTAATTAAATTTCAAAATCTAACAAGTCCCCACGACGCTTAAGTAAATACCTATTTAAGATTATGGGTTCTATTACTATTAATGATAAATTTAGCTGGTTACTTAATTTAAATTTATTTAAATCATAATACTTATGAAACTTAATTATTTTATCAGACTTATAAGAAATTGAAACATTATGTGGAATGTTTTAAATGTATAATATAAAATATTGAGTATATTTAAAGAAAGTTATTTAATCTCACCTCCTCATCATTATCATCATTAGCTGCATTATCAGTATCATTTGTATCAATTGTAGAGCAGCGTGTAATCCAACTCAATAAATACACTGCACACACATTTATAGATTTAGTCAATAATATTTGCCAAGCTTTATTAAAAAGTTCATCTCTAATAGTTTCAAAAACCACTGAATTACTAGTTATAATGCGTGTTATTGTATCTCGAATACTTTCTTCAAAATCATTACCCAACAATTGAATTGTTATCCATATTAAAGATAGATCCAAATCTATATAAAAACAAATATTAAACGTATTTTTTTAATAACAAAATTCGTGCCCTACGTTGCTAATACTCGCTTGGTGCCTAACAATGGATTTTCTTATGCATAATGTCTTCACTCTATCTATTTTTGGTTTGTATATATAATGTTAGTTATACATAAACATAAGCGAATTGTTTTTTTTTTTTGTGCGCGATTGTCAGATTCTAAAATATTTTTAGCACCTTCTGTTGTATTAACAGATTATATCCGTTTTACAGTTCCGGTTTTGATTTCTGGCAAATGTATAATAAATCGCTAATGTATTCAATTCTGTTTAGACTCAATTAAATAATTACCTTGTATTGAAGTTGAAGTATATAATTGTGGATGTCTAACAAGAATTTCAGCAACAGTTCTTCTAGTTTTATATGGTACTGATGGTAATCCATTGTAATATAAACAGCTAATTAAATCATGATAATGATTCCATTTAAACTGATCAATTGTTTTCGTATTTGTATCATTAAGTAGATATAGTAATAATTCATTAATACAATTCAATATAAAACATATTACAAATTCACTTTCTATTGAACATAAATCAATAAAATGATTTAATAAATCAATATGATTTAAATTAAATAATTGATTCATTTCAATTCCACCATATATATTATTTAATAAATAGTATAACTTGGATTTACTTACTACATCTTTATTTATATGTAATTGATGTTTAAATATAGAAATAAAATTGTTATTCTTTTTCAAGAGATCACGAATTTTATCAGTTTCGTATGTATTACTATTTAAAAATGTTACATTTATTTCAAAATCATCTAATAAGTATGAGCTATTATTATTATTATTCAATAATAATATTAAACAATCTAAACAATATGAAATAACTTCGTTATTTTGTTCAAAGCTTAGACCTAATGTTAATATCTTAATGAATGTTGATTCATTATTGAATTGTAATGATTGCAAATGTAATAATAATTTTATATTTGATAATTGATAGCAATCAACACCTATTTCATTGTTGTCCTTTAATAAACAAGATGTCGATGGCATATTTAAAATATTTTGTGCTCTATACAAAAATTCTTTTATATCATTATTCATATTATGAGTGTTGATTCTTGATTTACTCAATAATTCTACTATTATTTTATTATAAATATCTTTAATTATATAACAATCACTTAGAAGTATCCATTCAATTTTTAATATTTCATTCCATATATTTCTCAATTGTGAATCGTCTGCAGGTATCGATTTTAAAAGGTACAACATCTATAAAGAAGAATAACTTTTGTATTAAAAGAAAATCAGAAATACCATCTCTCATAAACTTTTTCTATATTCAAATGTAAATTTTTATTTCTTTGAAAATAACATTTTTTAAAGATTTTTTAAAATGGTAGGAGGATTCCAGACTTTATTTACAAACAACCACGTGTTTATGATTTGAAAATCATATATTATATGGTCTATGGATAAATAAATTTTTTAACTCTGCAGTTGCTGCAAAGGTTGAAGTGCTCGACAAACTCTCATACCTTCGCGGGGGCGGGTTGCCTATGTAAATTCTAGTTCAAAACATTTTGTTTAGAATTTAACAGATGCTACTTTTCAGTAAATATATTTAGTAAAGTTTTAAAACAAACTTAAGGCATATAAGCCTCGAAAATATGAAATAAATGTCGATCCGGAATGTCCCCAGGTGGATGTGACTACCTGTTAACAAATATTGCCCCATTTTGAAGCTGGTTTTTGATCCAAAATTAATATTTTAGAGAGATAGGTGTTAATATTTAGCACAATAACTAATAAGGTTATGGTTATATAAAGCTTACCTGTAATAATATTCCATGACAGTAGTTGGTTGTAATTTCATTTGATAAAATAATTTCATTCAATAATTTAATAAAATATCTATTAAGATTTGATTGATCAAGTAATGGTATAATTGCTTTTGCAGCTAATTCGCGTGTTTTATAAATTCTATTTTTACAACACTCATTTAAATATGGCAACAAAGATGAGATCTTAAATAAGAAATCGAATTAACTTATATAAATACAAGTGTAGTCTAAGCGAATTTATTGAAATGAAACAAAAAAATACACAATTTTAATTTTATAAACTGATTTTCATGACAATGATTGTTTATAAAGAGGCCAAATAAGAAGTATAACTTCTACTGGGCAGATCACTGGGTACTAGATAGGTAACCGCCCACGTTATTTTCTGTAATATTCATAATTATAAAAAAGGTCTATTTCTCTAATATTTTTAATAATTTTTTCTATATTTCTAATGAATAATCGAACTTTATCTTTGAATAGTCAAAAGCATATTTTAAATGAAATTTCATTTAAACTCAAATTATAATATGGAGAAGCCATAGGTTTCAAAAATCGTTGTTTTGGAAATCAGTAATAGAATAAAACTGGTATAGTTTTAGGTTCAGAAAATTCAAAAAACTTTCCATTTGAGTAGATAAAAGATTAGTAATGTTATGGTATACCTGATAGGACTGAATTTGACTTTCTTCAAAACCTGAGGGATATAATCGTGCCAAAAGTAATAATATCGGGTACAATGATAATTTTAATGTATTATCTGATAAACTCGCTATACGTAATTCTTCCTTTAAGAAATCAAATAAATGTGGGAAACGTGAAAAGAAAACATGTATTGTCATTCGATTGTGTGAACTTAACTTTTCATTATTCTTATTCCTTTGAACTCCAAAAATCCGTGTCATTAATGTAGAGAATAATAATGTTCCACCATTATGTAACTATTTAAAAAAAGAGAAAAAACTATTAAAATATCTGTATGATGTGTGCAATTGAATGAATATTTACAGCCCAATTATTGGTTCCAATTGCTCGTAATGAAACTATTACACCTTTTGAAATAAATTGTATACAATGTTCCCCAAGTTGATTATGACGAAATAAAGCACGTAAGATGTTCATAGCGTGTGTACATGCTTCGTAATTTACTTCTGATTCTCGATAGGTGTCACAGATTTCGAGCAATGTTTCCATACAATTTTTAAATATGTCAACACTACCAATTACCTCCAATGCCGTAGCTTCTAAAGCCTATTAAATCAAAATAATTATAATTTTAAATATAGCAAAATTTAAATAAAAATTAACAAAAATTATAGAAAATGTTCCGTTTTCACGGGAATAAAAAATTTTTTAATTAAGTTAAATTTTACGATTAAAATTCATAAATATTTACTTATATGTTCCGACATTTTAAAAAACTGTGTAACCGTTGTTCGACAAACCAAAATTTACATTTTTCAAGCTGTTAACTGACTGAAACCACATTGAATTATGCGAACTTGGTATATTGTTCTTGTGCATTCATTATAAAATATTTCATTACATTTTTATAAAATTTTTCTTGGAAAATTATGATTTGTATGCTTAATAATAATTATAGCCCTAAACAAACAATATTTTGGAGAATTTGAACTTACTTGTATCATGAAAGGCAAACCAGCACTTCGTCTTGTAGCACATAGTTTCTTATTTACATTCGTTTCTTTTGTATTCGTTATATCTACTAATAGCTCTTCTATCCAACTTTTGGGTAAATTTGCCAATTTACTACTTTTTTCACTATGAATTCAAATTAAATATTTTAAACAAAACATTTATTTGATTATAAAATCAGGAGATAATCTTATCAAGTTTATAATCATTTGCTTCCTATTAGGTATAAAAAATTGTAAAATGGACATTTGACCACTATGTGACAAAATAATTCATTCATGTATCGTATTTTTGTGTTGTGACAAATATTGAGTATAATTCAAATAAATTATTTTTATAAAACTGTTAAATTGGGCAAAATATTACTTTTCTTTGGGTCTTTTCAATATAAACATCCCATCTTAACATGTTAAAGCTCTTTCTACAATAACGTAAACCGTACGCAAGCGTAGTGAAAGTCATTTTTGACATTAATGAAACGTTATATAATCATTTTTGCCACTTAAAATGCATTGCACTTGCACACAACTTACGCCTCAACTTTATATAGAAGTTATTTTAATAGGATAAGATGGATATTACGTCTATTATTTATTTAAGAATAATACCTCCATAAACGTTTACAAAGTTTTGTAAATCCAACATAACTCTGTTCAAATGCACCTCGGTGTTTTGTGGTAGCTAATACCGATATGAAATAATTTCCAATTTGTATGACTTGATCTTCTGTAATACATCCAGTTCGTCGTGTATTTTCATTGATAATTGTTGAGTAGAACACTATGTCACCATAAAGTAATGAAATTTCTTTAACACTACGCCATGCACATAATAATACCATTTGCGGAGTTACATTTAATGTACAATTATTTAATTCAGAGAGTGTAGAGGCTTCAGTTTCAGGGAAATAACCTTCTGGAGATTGACTATTAACAATTGGTAAAACTAAATCACTGATTTCAAAACATATATCAATCACTTCTTTAAGTATATTAATCCATAATTCATCCAAATTCAAATTCCTAAAAATATCCATACGACATTATTTTAGAACTTTTTATTGTAAATTTGCAGAATAAGGAAGTTTTCAACTGTCGAAAATATTGGTTTTACTGTCAGTCATAAGCATATTGTTATTTATGATATTATCTATGAGTGTAAAATTCTAAATATTATTGATTTTAAAATTACTGATAAAAATTTAATTTAATGAAAGCGATTGAATGTGGTTATCTTTTAGAAACCAAATTTTTTAGATTAATGTTTCTTTATAGTTGATAATTAGAATACCTAGTACTTACTTATTCATTATTTGTTGATGTAAATAACGAATAATAAAAATACATCCATATAGAGGAGCAGTTCCAGCAGCAATTACAATATTTTGTTTAGCCACTAAAATATCTTTTTGTAATTGAATAATGAACAAACGAATAGCTAAGTAATAGGGGCAATCTATATCTGAATTTGTTCTAGACTTAAGTATGTTACATATACTTTCAGGATAGTTTAAAATCAAATGTATTAAATATGCTGCTGTTATACAATCAGCTGGTTTTTTACTTGTTGCAAGTTTCATACAAACATCAATCATTTCATCCATTGTTATAGAGAACTGTAAAAGAATGACCATTCACTGAAAATTAACTACAAATTCAGCTGTACAATTATTATCTTGTACTCACATTCAATAAAATACATTCTAAAGGTATCTTAGAGCTTATTAAAATATTGAGTGCTAATTTTTTATTTTGTTCGTAGCCATCATATAAGCAAGCGATTAAATTTATTGTTTGTATTTGTATCGAGTTTGATTCATTGTTGACATTATTTTGTGATATTTCATCTGTACCATCCAGTATTGATTTTAACAGTGTATACATCTCTAAAGTTGTATTTCTTCGATAGTAATTAACTCCAATATTTAAATTATCTTTCAACAATAGGTCTCTTATTTCGTTAATAAAATGTTCATACATTTCAATTAATTGTAAATTATTATCTCTTTCTAATTGCAAATTGTTTATTGTTTTAGTAATATCTGTATTATTTTTTTCGTCATTTGTATTGACCATAGATAATTTTCGTTGTAAATCATTTAATTTACGTTTTATCATTAAATAACTATCTTTAAATCGAGTCCATATCTAAAACCAAAAAACATATTATAAACAACCTCGCAATATTCCCCTATTTATTCTGATTTTTGGGATTCCGTAAAAAATCTTCAAAAACCATAAACATTTTTGTCTGTTTTTAGTTTTCCTAGATCTTCTGATTAGATTTCAGGTAATATTTCAAAAAAACTTCGCAACCAATCCGAAAATAAATATTTCGGATAAATTTTAAGCGATATCTCGAAAACTAGCCATCCAATCATAAAATAAGTGTTATTTTTAATTTTAGCCAATAAATACCTTGTACGCGAAATGCACCTTGCCGCGAAATGCATTAAATCGCGTCACTGTGTATAGAACATAGATGTCAAATCAGTTAAACGTAATGCAAAGTAAAACTATTTGAATTAAATTGAAATGAACACATACCTTTTTGTAATAAGCCAGTATGTCCTGTCGAACTGAAGCATCCGTGCAATTTAGATTGATTTTTAAAAATGATTTTATTAATTTAAAGTCAATTAATGTAAAAATTTCAGTAGTTTTGCGACTATCGGCTATAATTGCAATTGCTGATAGACGTATCTAAAATAAAAATAATAAATTTATATGCATGAACGTATTAATATCGAAGTGAGTTAGGACGTGATTTCTTAGAAAAAGATAAAATGTAGTTATTTAAATAATATTTGGACTCTACAGGTACTATTTAAATTAAAATAAAATAATATAATTAAAAGATAATAAGTTTTTACCGTAGGAGAATTATGAGAAAATGCATCTTCAAGTAGATCTGTATCTAATATTCCTTTCCATTTTACTGTTGTCAAATTATCATTGGATATTCCAAATTTTCTAGCAATTTTGGCACAAATCAAAAAAAGTGCAGGATTGGTACAGCTGTTTTTATAAGTATCTATACTAAAAAGTGATATATAACAAAATTAAATCATTAAGTAAATTATATAATTAAATAAAGTTTTACTTATAATTAATTCCTATAAGTCGTTCATTTATTTTGTAATTTTAGCTTAAGAAATTGGATGTAAGAAACCACTGATAAAATATATTAGTAATTACAAAATGTTTTAAACATTATTTAGACCTGGTCTACATACCCGAATAGTCGTACGCAAGCGTATTGCAATCATTTTTAGCATAAATGTCAAAAATATCTTGAAATGAGCTTGCTTTCGACTACCCGACCATGCAGAATGGACCTTAATAATTACAACGCACTACTTCACCGCACTTAGGAATTATATGCCCTAAAAGTTTATTAATATTCGTCGTAAGAATTATATAGTGAAGTATAAAACTTACATTTCAATACTTAATTTAGGGCGAATTGAAATAGCTTCTTGGAAAAGTGACAAATTTTCATCATCATGTATATTTTCATTAATAATTTTATTAATTAATGGCTCGATCCATAATTTTTTCCAAATGTCAATTTCAACTTCTGATGAATGTTTCGTCATTAAATTGATATAAGTTGTACGAATCTATAATTGAATATATTTGATAGTAATAATTTAATAATTTGACAATCTTTTATGGAAAATATATTTGTTATGATACTATAATGTTATTACCTAATTTCTATACCATTTAAACATTGATAAAGCAAAATAGTGTAAGTGTTACCTGGTGAGAATAAGGAGAATCGAGATGCACATCAGACATTATTTTTTGGGCTAAATTCTCATCATACTTAAATAAAACATTACAACCTGCTTCTGTACATAAAATTGATAGACATGAATATAGTCCAAATTCATTATTGGCTGAAGAATTGAAAAGTGACTTTATCAACTCATTTAAAATCGAGAAATCATCTGTAAAATATAAATAAATATAAATTTACAATTTTCTTAAAATCGGATAACATGTTTGGAATATTTGAATTACAGCAGAATAAACATATATAGATAAACACAAACAAAATGCAAAATTGTCTTCATAAAACATACGACTTCACTTCCTTCGGTAACCACGTGTTGAGGTTTGACATTTTCATCTATGCTTAATCTTATAAATAATAAATATATAAAATAAAATTAAAAAATGATGTTACGTTAGATACTAACCATTTTGTTGCAGTTGTACAGCATTTTTAACTAAATTAATCATAATTACTTTAGAATTATGACGAATTGTATCACAATAATGTTCCAAATGTATCAAAACAAATTTTATAAACATTTGTAAGAATGTCAAATATTCTTGTTTTTGTTCCATCAGTTTGTAGGTTTTTTTAGATATTAATACAATTCCACGACAAACAATCAATAATTCATTTGTATTCAAAAGTGCACTAAAATTAAAACATTTAATTGACTAACTTTAATTGTTTGTATCTCCCAGGCAAAACATTTTAAGAAAACATAATTACAGGATATTGTCTACCTAAAATTTCTTTAATCGATTTTAGAAAAAGTACCTGGTAATAAGATGACAACAGATTGAAAAATAATGCTTAAATATTTAAGAAAAATTTATGCGCAATTTTCAAGCTCCAATAGAAGCCTGCCAGGGTTTTGATTACTACATACATAAAAATTGATAAGTATTACTTACCAAGAAGTGTCTGCTATTTCAAATAAATATTTTCCTAACGATATTATTAAAGATTCACAATTATTGATCACTTGATAAAGTTCAACAGATGTTAACGTATTTAAAATTCCAATAATAATACAAATTCTTTCAGATTCAGTCGTCAATTTCATTTTCGGCATAAGTTCTCCATTTATAGTGTTTAATTTTATACGTAAAACTTTATAAATAATCTTTAAAAAAATATGTAAAAATTAAAGAGAAAAATAAAAACGTTTGAATTTGGCTGAGATTTCGAGTATTTCAACTATATAAAATTAGACTAGTTTTTTTCAAATAATGATCAATAACTTGCAATTAAAAACATGTTTCAATCTTTTACTAGGGAATGTGAAACCTCCCAGATTTTCACAGAAATTTAATTAGCATAAGCAAATATTACGGACTTTTAGATGATATGTATCAAAATAAGATTGTATTTTGTTACCTCTTTTAGAGTACCTTCACCTACACCATGCTCACTATTGTTATCTAACAGTTTTGAACATTGAATAATAATCATTCCAAAATTACATTTGGTGTCCATTGATATAAACTGATTTTGAATCATTAAAGCTAGATCCACAATTAACTTGTGAGCTGTATCCTCAATTAACTTTGATAATTGAATATTAAGTGTTGCACAAAGTGATATAATACAAATAATTGCACGCGAATAATCATGTATTTCTTCACCAATGGTTTTTTTATCTACCGTCAATGATTCACTAAAAATTAAAAAAAAAAAAAACGAATGTATTTATAGCCAATACAACATACAAAAATAATTTTTATAATGCTATTACACTATATTATATAAGTAATCCTGATTAAGAATTCAGAAACCCGCAGAATAAAAAGTGGAGGAAAGTTATCAGAAAATAACAATTAATCAAAAAAAATTTAATATTTAATTTTTTTTTCTTATTCAAATAATCTCACTTCTATCTATTTTGTAAAATTTCATTAAAAAAATTTCTGCGCTATGGAAATTGCAGTGCTAACTTAATAGAGTATTCAAGCTACAGTCCTTTACAGTTTTTGTTTTTAGAGCTTCATTGTTTAGAAATAATTACCTTATTTTAGAATTTAAATGTATCAAATGACCTGGAATTTTTTGAAGAATATTCTCCAAAATATTGGTCACTGCTTCGATGCCCGCAGGGAAATGATCGAAGCAAGTATTTATTGCGTATCTTAAATATTTTAAATCGTGATCATTTTCAATAATAGCTTTAAGATAATTTTGCAAATCAATATCGAATTGCTCGTTTAGCATTTCTTTATCTTTAATTGGTAAAATTCTAGCAATTGTCTTTTTTGCAGGATGTTTATATGGGCATATTAAATATATCATTAATAATATTTTATATTTTTCGACATTATTTAATACCGATATCTAAAACAAGTAAGTTAATTAATAATAAATCAATTTAAAAATAACTCTCTGTTTAACAATTTATTATACCGATTTTATTAATGAAAATTGTTCGTCAATAGATATACTTTCATTTATTTTGCTAATAAGATTATTCGACTCATCAGATACTAAAACAAATTAAACATTGTCAAATTTATTTATTATTACAGTTTTATTATAAATTTAAATTCTATTTACAATGAATTGATAAAATCGACGGAATAAATACTAAGTCTTCCTTTATTTTAGGATTTTTTCTTTTCTTCATTTTTTATGTTTTTTTTTTTTTTTTGTTAAAATTCAGTACTTTGTAATGTTATATATTTCAAATCAAATACTGTAAAATTAAATAAAAATCATATAATTGATTAAAATTAAGGTGTACTTAGTCCTGAAAGTAGATACTAGCTCCTAAAACTTCTTGAACATGTTGTTAATTTAGATTCTAACCTAAGAAACAAAGAAAAAGAAACAGGTGTTTATGTATTATGGTTCCGTTCTGTTATTTTGAAAGGTAAGTATAAGAAACCGTAATAGAATAAAAATGAATTAAAATTTTTATTTAAGCTGGAAAATTAAAAAAAGCCCAAGTAAAAATTGCAAAAATTTGATTATTAACGGCAACTTATTTATATTTTTCGTTGTATACAATTTGTACATTATAGTCTAATCCTCTTATAAACTATCATTAGTAATATTCATTGTCTGATTGTGATTACCTTTTTCTTAATAACGCTACTCTCGATGTCGGTGTGAACTGAACCAAAGTTAAAAATTTTAAATCTGTCAAATTAATAACGATGTTTGTATTTTCTTCATAAATTTAAACAAAATTATATTTAAGTATCTAGAAAATAATAGTTAATCTGAAAATCATGTCATTAAAACGTATGTGGTCTAAAGTCGACACAGATTCACTTATATCATGCATTGAATCTAGATATATCGATTTACGTGACATACAAAAACGTAAAACATTTTGGAATGAAGTTTGTGAAGACTTGGCAAGTCAAAATATACATGTGAGTTTCAGTCTTAAAAGAATGTATGTAGTATGTTTCAATATATCATGTATAATTACAAATTTTATTCTTTATAAGAATGTATTCTATTTCAGTACACACAAGCTTCATGTAAAAAGAAATGGCTTAATTTGATACGAACGTATAAAGCAGCAACGGATAACAAAATAAAAACTGGAAAAGATCCACTTCGATTTCCATTTTATAATCGACTTGATGCAATATTGACCTCATACTCAGATATTGATTTGAATAAGTCAAATTTAATTGAAGAAAGTACAGATTTCGAAAATAATGAAGACAATGATGTTCAAACGGAGACGAATACGGATAGATTGAACTTACTTAATGGCAACGGTAATGAATACGATGATTATTCTAGTGATGATAGTAGTCCAATAGAAATATGTAAAAAAAGGAAATTATCTATTTCTGAAAACGAAAATTTACAATTAAAAAAACAGTATTATGAAAATAAAGAAAAATTAAATAGAATGTTTTTAGAAGAGTCACTCAAAATAAAAAGAGAAAAATTGAAACTTCAACGAGCCAGCTTACAATTTCAAGAACGAACTGCAATTGCTTTGGAAACATTGGTACAAATTAGAAATATCGAATAATCATTTACCTTACTAACTTTTATAACAAAACTAATATAATACATATTATTAAATACTTTGTCATATTTTGATTCTAATAATAATACTCAAGAATTTAAAACAAACCCCGAGAGCCGGATAGATAAAATATATTCATGGATTATTGTATAATGCAAAACCAAGATCTTTGCAAGATTTCAGAACTGTTCATCGGCAACAGATGTCTGAAATAGAGATTCTCTGATTAAATTCCAGATAAACAGATATCCGTCAAAGCAAATTTAAAAAAAAGAATGGCAACCTGATTATTTTCAAAATTCTGATTTAATAAAGATTTCAAAATTGAAGTTGAACAATTAGAATTGAAACAGTATTTGAAATTAAAATTATTTAATTTCATAATTCTGTTTTAGTTTTCTACGTTCAATTTTAAGTTTGAGGTTTTTTAATTGACAAAAACCACGTGGTCCAATATCATTGGCCAAACACTGAACACGTAATCGATGCTGATTGGTTGACGTAGCAATTTGATAGATACTTGAAAAGTATAAATTGCGCATACGCGAACGAACAAGTGTGCAAATCGTCACCAAATTAGCAACGAGTAACATTTTCTCAGAGAATCATTACAACTAGCTTAACAGAGTTGCCAGATGGGGCGATTTATCGCGAATTGGGCGATTTTTTCTATAGGTACGCTCCTTTTTTTAAGTTTGGGCGATAAGTCGCAAATTGGGCTCTTTTTACTTTTCAGCGTTGGCAACAAGTTAAAAGTACATAACCGTTACAAAAATTATTGTTTTCTTTAATGTCACAATTGACTTTCTTAAATTTTGTTGCTATCTGATGAAAAATTAAGACTTAAATCATTGTAATTTAATTTAATTGAATTTTAATTAAAAAAATGTATTTCAAATTACGCGGTAAGTTCAAGTCTGTTATGTAGAGTATTTTAAAACGTTCATTGGGCGATTCTTCAGAATATTTTGCGACTTTCGATGATAGATGGGGCTTGAATAAAAACTTTCTGGCAACTCTGACTAGCTAATTAATACTGATGATGACTACTTTGTAGTCGAAATACGTATTTATAAAATACAAAAATAATTTGATCTAGGAAATTGGGGAAAAAATCGAAATTTATTTAAATAGCAGACACGCTATAATCTACCTCTTTCAGAAATTAATACAGGATTATAGTTTTCTTGCAAGATACTCATATCCTTTATCCAATGCAATTGACAAAGAAAATAAATTAAAAGTTAATTATACTTATTCTATTATAAATGAAATCTATTATAATGGGAAAATTAAGAAGAATGTTGATAAAAATTTTAAAAAGAAAAATCAAAATAAGTCAGAAGAATAGGAATGTCAGGAAAATCATTCTGTTTGTAAAAATTGCTTTAAATGTGAAAAAGAAAGTTTGTAAATAAAAACGTTGCAAAGCGTATATAGACTGTAAGAAAAAGTATCCATGCAATAGCTGATAAGAAATTGGTCCAAAGAATGTACAAAGGATAAAAAGAATGAAAATGTATTTTTGGCTGTCATTGGATACAAACCAAAAACAAAGTATATCTAATCATAAAAATATTGAGACAGTCTAATACAGTGTGGAGACGCGCACCACATGACTGGAATTTCCATTGGATGAAAGATATAACACTCAATGAGATACAGAAATTAAATTGGGTGATACATCGATACTAAAATCACAATGTATAGGAAATGTGCGAGCAATGGAAATTAATGGAATCCCGTAGTGAAAGTTCAATCAATTGCTATATCTTAATAACAAAACGGTGAATAATTTTTTACTTCTTTTAAACTCAGAAATAATTAATATTCAATTAGTTTTTCAAAAGTTTCTGACTTTTAGTTTTTTATAATAATCGCGAACGTTACTTAAAACGAATACTCCTCAATGTTAGCAGTGTAAATTATTCAAACTTTGATAGTAAAAAACTTGAATTCAAGACGGTTAATCGACTTCAAATTTTAATGGCAATTGTATCTTAATACCCGTAATGAGTATACAAAAATTTTTAATTTTCTTACACTATCACTTCAGCAGCACAACAAACTTAAGAACCACATGTCTTATAGTACCTAGAACAATTAATCTGTGGTCCCACATTAAACATTTGTTTTTAATATACAATTCATCTTTGTTATAAAAACTTTCTATATTGTGGGTCAAAAGTTCATCAAGTTGTAAACGAAATGTTGCGCAGGACATCAATCAGTAGGAATTAAATAAAAATCAACGTCTAGTATTCAAATTAAAAATAAAGTGTTAATTATATTTTAAATCTTAATTTTAAAAATTGATTATGAATATTGAAAGAATTTTTATAATAAATTATTTTCTACAAGATCTTTAACTATATCCACTAAAACCATTCTTTGCTCTTTCCTTGTCAGTTTATTTATTGTAAATTTAGTTTCAATATTAACAATATCGTCCTCCTGGAACAATCAAATCATATTATGTACAAAAATATAATATAATACTACGTATAATTATTTTTTAATTTTGATTAGAACACTGCAATTAATTCTTCAAATAAAAATAAATAATTAAAACTATTAAGATCACGACTGTCATATCAAAGAATGAACTAAAATCTAAAAAAAAGCAGTCGAATTGATAACTTTCTCCTTTTTTGAAGTTGGTTAAAAGCAAATTATATTAGTTACTCTCGCATAGTTATGTAACTAGATGGTAAACATGTAAAATAACGTTAATCCTATTTTTAGGAAGATGTTAGGTTTAACCCTATGACGCGATATTACTGATTCTTAAAACACGAATTTAATATTTCACGAAAAATAATTTGAATATACGTTTTTATGAAATGGCAGTACTAATTTAGTGAAATAACGAAATACTTTAAACAGGTATATTGTCACTGTTTATTTTTACTTAGATTGATATTGAATTTGCTAATTCATTTGCATAAAAATAAAATATATATCTTTTAAATATAAATATTTTTACCTCCATTTCATTGAAATCATATGTCTCTTCATCAGGTATCATTGACAATACTGCTGGAAATAAAGTGAATCTAACTTAGTCTCTGTGGCTATATTCAGTTCCAAACGTTTATGAAACAGGTTGTAAAACAAATGTCGCACTACTTATATAAAGGTAAAAAGCAATTGACAGGTCACTGTTGTGGTGACCCGCCTTAGAAAAGGTCACATTGATGGGGTACACTCAACACATGTAAACGCATAGAATGAATATATGAATATTATCAAAAGTCTACCAAATGTCCAATTTTTTGTATATTCATTTGATAATAGATACATTTTGCGCATTTAGGCTTACATATTAAAACGCCGTTTCTTTTTGTTTCAGATAAGCCAATCAGCCGGAATCATGGAGCGAGCTCATTTTATCGAGGTGGGGGTGTTCAGAACGCTGTAACTCATGTTCTACACAATATTTTTATCTTAAAATTTATATTCATACGTTCGAAATATATGTTAATAAATGATAATAAACTTATAGCTCTATCTATTTATTGGCTGTAGAAATTAATGAAGAAATCCTTAAAAACAGGCTGTCACATGGGATGTGACCCCTTAAGATGTTCCCTGCAAGATGGGTGAATCTAACTTAGTCTCTGTGGCTATATTCAGTGCCAAACGTTTATGAAACAGGTTTTGAAACAAATGTCGCACTACTTATATAAAGGTAAAACAGCAACTGACAGGTCACTGTTGTGGTGACCCGCCTTAGAAAAGGTCACTTCTCTTAAAAAATTAAGTATAAATCAACTTCTTGCATTCAATTTAATAATCCTAAAGTAATAATTATATTTTAATTTTAAAAATTGACTATGAATATTGAAATAATTTTTATAGAAAATTCTTATCCACAAGATCTTTAACAATATTCACTAAAACCATTCTTTGCTCTTTGCTTGTCAGTTTATTTATTGTAAATGTATTTCCAATATCAGCAATATCGTCCCCCTAAAAAAAAAACTGCCTGTTAAAAAACGAACTAAAAGGTCAAAAACAAGCTTATCTGTGCATACAAAGTGAAACTTCACTCATTGACTAACTAAAGAGATGAAAATTTTCATTGTAGTCATTGTAGTCACTCTATCTGTTTTATCAGAGTGTAAATGAATGATCTTTTAAATATGCTTTGTATACACAGATTAACTTACAGACTTTTACCTCCATTTCATCTAAATTATCTGTTTCTTCATCAGGCATTACTGAAAAGACTGCTGGTAATAAAACAAAACCCAAACCAATTTTAAAATATTTATGAAATTCTTTTTTTAAATCATCATAAGTTAATATTGTTGGACTGGTACCTAACTTTTCCAAGCCCAGTGAGAGTGTTTTATGATAACTGGTTAGAATTTCATCCCAATGAGTGCGTCTGAGTGAAGTATGGACACTAGCCAATAAAAAAAAGGCTAAATCTAGCACAAATGAGCAGTGCCTGGAATAGAAAGTATTAGTAAGTAATTAGTTAAAACTTGATCATATAATCAATTTGATGACGGTAAATATACCTGGAAAGTTGAAAATCTATTAAAAAAACTGACTGGGGTACATTATCAGTGTATTGAAACATTATGTTTGGTAACCAACTGTCGCCTTGATTCACCACTGCATACTTTCCTCTCTCTCCTGCAGCCTTTACAATTTGTCTAGGAATTAAAAAAATTTTTGATAAATTATGTAGAATTTTTATAGATTTCTGTAGAATGGTATCTAATTGTTGAACAACTTTTCCTAATATTTCAATTTTTTCCAAAATGTCAGTTTCGTATTCCCTAGTCGGAAATCTATTTTTCGGAAGATGACATATATAAAGCCACTTACATTTTTGCCTATGTTAATTATTCCATTTTGGGTTTGCCTTAGAGTATGAATTCGCCTCGAAAAGTATGAACTTTAGTAAAGTCTTTGGGGTGACATGACTAATACTTACCCATATAGATCAGTTGCAAATAAATTTTTGAGCTTTAATTCATATTCAGTTCCAGGCACCTCTTTTTCAATTGCATCAATCCAAACTTCCACTAGATTATCCATATAATTTTTAAACCACCCTCGAAATTTTTCTGCAAAGTAAGTTTCCTAAAAACTGAAATTTAATACTTTTAAAGATATTTGATTGGTTGAGTTCCTTACCTTTAAATAAATCACAATTTGTTCATACTCGTCAGGGTATTGATCTTTAAATGCAAGTGACACAGCATGAAACGACGCAAATGTTTGTATAACTAATAAGCAATGCTCTAAATCAATACGATCGCTTCGACTAAGAGATTTAAAGTGACCGGTAGAA
This sequence comes from Chrysopa pallens, assembly GCA_020423425.1. Classification (NCBI taxonomy): domain Eukaryota; kingdom Metazoa; phylum Arthropoda; class Insecta; order Neuroptera; family Chrysopidae; genus Chrysopa; species Chrysopa pallens. The sequence continues at coordinate 26,851,951 of CM035594.1, read as the reverse complement.
AGGTCTTCCAAAATGATGATGTCATTATCACCATCACAAAATGTTCCCAAACATCTAAAAAAATTAATTTCTATAATGCATGAATAAAAGAACCGAGAGACAAAATTATTTACCTTGGAATGTTATTAAAAATCACAGTATTCTTTTGTTTTTGAAAATCCAATAATTTTGGCCAGACCTAAAATTTTCACAGATAGGTTTTACTTCGTTTTACAAGTAAATCATACAAATGTTTCGAAAAAAATGAGCATAAACTATAGGACTTAAAAAAATTAACTAAAAAGTACAAAATTATTTTAAATTAAAAACTTCTGTGGATAGTTTCCTTAAGGTCAATTACAGGTCATAATATTAATTAAATAAAAACCTTAGTATAGAAATTAATCTCTGTTTCAAAAAAATCTTTTGATCTAAACGTTTTTTTTCTTGTAACATTTTTTGGTATTGCTTTTACGACCACTGGTATTTTAACCAAACGTTCGCCCCTGAAAATAAAAATTAATTTACATGATAAACGGACAAACAAACCTTCGCTGTATGGAATGCATCTAAAAATCTTTCATTATTATTATGTATTTTTTTTGAGATAGTATTTCCACGGTAGGAAAGTATTAAAAACTAGGAGAGTATGAATAAATATTATAACAATAAGTAAAAAATAATAGTTTAAAAAAACTAAAAAAACACGCTTTTATAGAAAAATCCAACTAAAAAGTAGAAAATAAAATTTAATAAATTTGGATTAAGAATAGTGTAAATAAGAAATAAATTTATATTATTGTAAAAAAAAGCGTGGGGTGCTTTTTAAGATATCAAAATGATAATCTACTCATATTTGCCAATAAAATATTTATATCTATTGACACTATGCACCCCACGCTTTTTTTTACAATAATATAAATTTATTTCTTATTTACACTATTCTTAATCCAAATTTATTAAATTTTATTTTCTACTTTTTAGTTGGATTTTTCTATAAAAGCGTGTTTTTTTAGTTTTTTTAAACTATTATTTATTTTTCGCTTTTTAGTTCAATTTTTTGTATTCAAATTCATGCACGCATGCGTAGTTCGCGCACTAGCTCTATCTTTATTACTCTCATGCAAAGGATCCGTTCAGATGCGTTCTGCAGCCAACTTCAGAGAGTTACCTACAGACAAACAAACAAACATACGAGTGAAGCTAATAAAAGCGTGTTAAAAAAGCACCACGTAGTAAAAAAAGTAGTAAAAGCATCACGAGATATTAAAACTAAAAATATTTATTTTAATCTACGTTATGAATTTTTTCTGCCATTATGAAAATATATAACAATTATGTTTTTGTTTAAAATAACTAAGTATTTGCAAAATTATGCTTTACACGATGAGTGAATGCTGCAACAACCTTAAATGATACTTACATGCCATCGTTAACACTTCCAATTATTATAAATCGAAATAAGCTCGACAAATATGAATCACCTTTTTTGAAATTATTTGGAACTTGTTCGATTCTTTGATATTTGACATTATCAACGCTTGTATAATTTTTTATGGCATTCAATATAATTGTTAAAGTAAATTTACTTGAAATGGTTGTTAGAAATTCTAAATCAGCCATACTTAAAATATTATTGCTGTCGCTCATTGTTTTCAAAAAGGAAAACTTCTATGAAGTCTTTAAAGAAAATATAAAATGATTTTAACGATTAGAAACATTTATATGATTTTTTTTGTAACAATAAGAGTTATCCAATCAGAAGTTTCCACTTATGATTTATCTATTAAGGGATATCTTATATATACTTTTTTCAACAATTGTAGGTAATCAAAATCTAGAGTGGGCATCTTACAATCTCTTCTAAATTATATACTCCCGTTTATAAAATGTATTTATGGTGAAAAAAATTGATTTTCCTTAAATTTAAAATAATAATTTTGTTTATTCTGACTCTACAGTTATTTTATTTAACCATAAAAGAAAGTAATTTTTTTCGAGTGAAATTTTCAATGTCTATCTTTTGAGATTCCCTGTAACCAAAGAAGTAGTTTTAAAAAATTGATTGGCCTGTGGAGTCTTAGACCATTTATATAGCGCAAGCTCCCAGGCCAATCAAATGCGTGAGACATGAAAGTGTTAGTATGTAATTTCACTGTATGTATACCTGAAAGCTTGTGCTGACGCCTAATTTAAAGGTACAGAGTGCTAAAGGTACGTAAAAACACATCTCACTTTTCTTATAGTATTAGGACTGGTTTTTATTTATGAGTCAAATAATATTATAAAAATTCTTAAGTAACTTTTGCCAGACGCTTTAAAGCTTCCAAAAAATAAGAAATTTTACTTATATTCTCTGATTTTTGTGTAGCGATACTCAGGAAATTATATCAATATCTACAGTTGATTCGTTTTCGTTATTCCATTGTTTGCAAACAAAAGTTTCACGTGAACATTTGTATTCGGTTGGTTGTTTGAAGGTTATTATATTCATTTAAAAAATATATTATATATTTATAATATAATATATACTAACCAAAAAAATATAATCGATAAAACAAGCTTAAATGTGATGACGCAGTGAATACGGTATCAGTGGGCTAACGAAAAACGATTCAACTTTATACTAATAAGTTTCTTCTATATTAATCATTTTCTACTACTAATTTTAATCGCTGATTTATTTTTGTTGCTAACCAAATTTAATAACGATAAACCATTTAAATACTTTATTCATAATAATATAATCGATAATGATCATTACTTTATCAGCAAAAACTGCACCTATTTTGAAAAGAATTGCATTAAAGCAATTAAAAATAATAATAAAACAATTGTCTTATTATCTTTAATGATGGCTATCAAATTAGAAACTTATTCCTTTTAGAGCAGGGTCTAGATGGACTCGAGTGTGTAAAAATAGAGCACCGCATTCTTTCAATTGAATATTGAATATTGATTGTTTTATAAATCGAAAAGCATTTTCTTCCTCATAGATTTTGGGTTTTTCGACCTTAGATATCGCTTATTAAAACAAAGTATTCTGTCGAAAAAATTATAATGGTACAAAAGTGTTGGTTTTATATATGTTGGATAAAAAAGGACAATTTTGAACCCTATCATTTTTCGATAGATGCTTTGTTTCCGAGCTATAAATTCGAACAACAGTCACAAATTCTATACAGATCAAAAAAGCAAGAAAACAATATATTATTGCATGAAACTATAACTCGAATCCGAATAGACCATAAAAGTGACCTTTTTGGATTTTTTAGATATTGAATCACTAATGTAACAAAAAACGAAGGCCAAAGTGTATTTTTTTGCCTAATTTACATAAAACAATCATAATTAAAGCTCCAAGCCTTATAGATCACCTTCAATGGAGGGAGAGGTAAACATAATTGCACAAAAATTGGTGTGCATCCTAAATTTAAGCTAATACAAATCCTTTGGCAGAATGCGGCGCTCTATTTTTGCATCCACAAGTTCATCTAGATCCTGCATTAAACAACAAAAAGTATATATCTAGAAAAGTATTGTTTTAATATTATCTTTTTTGCAGTGATTTTTAATTTGCACTCTTATACATTATCTTTGAAAAAATCTATTTATTTTTGTTTTAAGGATGAATGTAGGTTCCTATTCATCCTTAAAACAAAAATAGTAATATATGAATACAAAGTTGGGTTAGTTACACCATTTATAACTCTGGAAAGGCTGGACTAATTTTAATAATATATGATTTGTTGAATTCGTCTTTACCCCGAATAGCAGATCAACTATTCAAACATCAAGAATTGGGAAAAAGCTGTTATCCACCCGCTTCATAAGACAATTTAGACTTTGATGCTAATTATCTACGAAATGGTTGGCCCGATTTTGGTGGAACTATCACTGGCAAATTTCTGATGTTATGATAAGTAACTTATTAGACAATAAATGTTTCTCGCCCACATCGCAGGACAATTTAATATTTATTCGTAGTTATCTCCAAATTGGTTGATTCGATTTTGACGGGACTTTCATTGATAGATAGCTTATAAGGACTTACGTATGCTGCTTTTATTAGCTGTTACCCACCCACTTTGAAGTAAAATTTAAAATGTTTATATTTACATGGGAGTTCTTAGGACAATGGCCGTCCTTACCTCCCTTGCAAGCAAAGAGAAAACTGAGGTCGGAGGCTGTGGGCGAACCATATCCCTAAAACAAGGTCAAGGGTGTTTCTTACCCTGTGATCATAGCTAGCTTTTGAGAAAAAGGCCTTCCATACTTCCCTTGATAGCGAGCGCTAAGGCGGAAGGCCAAAGCCAGACTTAAGGACATTTCTTTACCAAAAGAAATATCAATCACTATAGATAAAAAATACAACAGGTAATGTAGAGACCCTCCAAGAATCTCATTGTACATAGAATTCTATGGACAAATGGCCAAATTTATGTATTGTACAGTTTTGTACATTCAAGTTTTTTATTTCAAGTTAATTGAATTGTTTCACGGAAACTGCACAGTGAAGCGAGAGCGTAACAGATAGTATGTTATAAATCGGAAAATATATAATAAAAAATATACAACTTTATGATTTTTTAACCCGTGTCTAAAGAGCTAGTCCAAAATATTTTTATTATTTTAAAATGTTTAAATAGTCATACTTAAAACAAATGTCCATATGTCAAATGTCATATTGAAACAAATGTCAATAACGGTTCAATAGTGATAGTGGTAATGATTTCTAATAAATTTATAATATTATTTAAGCAAATTGGTCAGTCTATAGTAATGTGGAGAAGATATTCGTATTCGCATTCCGTAGCAAAGTTTTATATTTAAGCTTCGAACAATACAAGAACGAAAAAATTTCGTGAATATCGACTAAGCCCGATGTCCCTTTATAGGGCTTTTCAATTTAATTTTCGATTCGTTTTTGTTTCGGACAGAATGTCAAAAAACTAATCTAATAAAATGAAAAGCAAATATTTTCTATCTTTGTCAAACTTATTGTCAACAGTACGAAACAAATTTTAAAATGAAAAGTTCTATTTAAAACATTTTGTGGTTTATGATCTGGATATATAATCAGTTGAAGTTATCCATGGAACGAATTCATTTCGTTGCTATGGAAGGCATTGATGTTTTGTTGTAAATTAAATAAAAGTAGTTTTTTAGACAGTTTTCGACATGTAACGTTATGAACATTAAAAGGATTTATATTTTGAATAATTTAATGTTTATTTAAATCACAAGCTATTTCGGCATATTTGGTGTATTAAGTGTGGCCTCGGCGTATTAAGGTGTTAAGATGATATAAAGCGCTGTATTGGATGGGGTGATGTGCTGTGCCTGAGGAACCAGGGGCACTTCGCGAATATGGGGTCTTCTTGAAACCTGCCAATTTGAGGACTGCCGCCAATGCCGATTCGTGAAGTTTGGGTTGGGAAGTGGAGATTTTCGCCAACGACTTGCGGATGGATTGGGGAGTCAAGGATATGCATGACTGACGTCAATGCCTATTCGGGAAGTTTGGGTTGGGAATGGTGAATTTCGCCAACGACTTCCGGATGGATTGGGGAGTCATAGACATAGAGGTGAGGGAAGACTGCTTAGAGGGAGGCCGGCTTAATTGGATAATATACAAAATCAACTCTGGTGGAGTTGCCGCAGAGACCGGAGCGAGTAAGGAGGTTGCCAGAGAGGTTTCTGGATTACGAGTTGGACAATAGGGACAATGATGATGATGAGAACATCATGGGGGCGTGTGGTTTATGATCTGGATATATAATCAGTTGAAGTTATCTATAGAACGAATTCATTTCGTTGCTATGGAAGGCATTGATGTTTTTTTGTAAATTAAATAAAAGTAGTTTTTTAGACAGTTTTTGACATGTAACGTTATGAAAATTAAAAGGATTTATATTTTGTATAATTTAATGTTTATTTAAATCACACATTTCTATGATAAAATTAGCATAAAAGGGGCGAGGGGGCGTAGTTCTACTAACCAAATTTACCGACACACATAATTTACTTGTTAATATTTGCTGTAAATGTATTTAGTAGGATGGGCCCCATGCATCAAAATGTTTTCATTCGTTTCTATGATTGCGAAATATTAGTTTATCAATCAAATGATAGGTAGGTATATAAGCCTGTGTGAATGGTTTTTGATTTAACAAAGGAAATTTCTCAAAATTTATTTAAATTAATAATTATTTATATTTGCAATTAAAAATAATTACTAATACAATTTCTTCAATCATTCTTACAATTTTCATCTCAATTTCTTCAATTAAATATCTTTTCTTACAATTTTCATCTCAATTACTTCAATTAATTATTTAAAAATTTTTGTTTGGCATTTTTTTTGTTTGACAAACAATTGAACACTAATTATATGTTCTAGAATATGAATATTTTGTTACAAATTTTAGACACTCGTAGCGCATCAATCGATTAAGTACGGTACGGATAAGAAAGTTCTGTGACGCATCGGGGCAGATTTTTTTTAAATAAACAGCATTTTTATACTTTTTATATACTTATTTGTAATGAATAAAATAATTTAAAAAATTTAATGGACAAAGTCATATTGGTTCTTCTTTCTGGAAGGTATTTTATCACTAGATAATTATCAAAAAATTAATATTTATTATATAGATTTATTAAATGTTACAAATAAAAAAAAAATAATTCTAAGCGAAAGAAGTTATAAAAACAATTTATCTGTAGTTAAAAAAACTATTACATATTCATCCTGAAAATGAATTAATTAAATAAAAAAAGCTGTGAATATTAAAATGCTTAATTCAAAGTTAAAACCAAAGAAATTATTTTTGTTATTTTTCTTTTCCGATAATTTTCTTCCAAACATCGAAAATTTTGACGTTGCCGATGTTGATGGTTGGGAAGGTACATCCATTATTGGTTCTTTCGGATCTTTATCGGATCCATCTTCATTCGATGATATCCCTGGTGAAACTAAATATAAAAAAAATAAGAGAATGCATGTATCATCAGTATACATGCGTAAGAAGTCATGTCCGACCGAACAGTCAGTTTCGGCTTCGGCTTCGGCCACTTTCGGCTAAAAAAACACATTCGGCCACACTTCGCTTGTGCTTCGTTGTTTGGCTTCGGCCAAAAACCAGCCGAAGGTTTGGCCGAAGCCGAAGGTTTGTATTAGCCAATGAAAAATGACGAACTTAAACGAACCTGTATTAACCGGCATGCGAAGTATACAAACAAGACAAAAAACTTATTACTTAACAATAACATACGCATGTTAATTTATTTTTTTTTTTTAGTTGTGTAGCTACTACCTAAAGATAAATACGCAAAAATTTTGTTTATGTTAGTGTAAAGTTGGTGTCAAGTGTACAATCAGTTAACACATTGAGAAGTTTGTGAATAACAAATTAAATGTAAGTATTATTTTTGTGTAAACAACAAATTCACTTTAAATAATTCATAAATACTTAGAGGATAAAATTCTTAGAATGTAAATAAAATTGGAAGATTAACTGATTAATTGTTGTATTTACTTGAACTTTTACAAATGCATTAGATTTTGACAACACTAAACGGTTAAAAATCGATGTCATATATTTGAATAAGTATTAATCCCATCTGGGAACATTTCAAGAAAAATGATGGAAAAGCCACATGTAATATATGTGCAATAAATCATTGTCCCTCGGTAGATCGCAGCCAAAAAAACAAACTATTACAAATATTAACCATTTACAGAAATTGCATAAAATTGAGTGGGAAATTTACTGTGAGGCCAATGGTGAGTATCAAAAAGGAATTTAAAAAAAATCTGAAATCATAAGTGTATCGCAAGTGGATTCCCAAGATGCGAAAAAGTTATTTAAACAATTCACATAACCCGATATTATTGAAAAGAAAACAGCTCCACAATGGCCTGATAATCATCCGATTTCTTTGCGAATAGACAAATGTATTATGGACCTCATCCTCGTAGACATGCTTCCATATATAACCTCGTTCAAGGAGAAGCATTTCGGAGACTTAATTTTACTGACCCCGAAGCTCCATCAAAATATAGAAAAAAATCAGAAAAGTATTTTCGAACATCTTTAATGCAATCAACATATGAAAAGGTGAAGAAAAAAGTCCATTTGCTAATAGAAAATGCTGAATGGATCAGTTTTACTACAGATATATGGAGCAACCCAACAAAAACTTGTTCTCTTTTAAGCTTCACGGCTCATTTCGTTTGTGATTCAAAAAGAAATAAAGTTATATTGGCAGCTTCTGTGATGGAAGAAGACCATACAGGAATACAACATACAAGAAAAAATCCATATGGGTATTCGCGATAATGCTTCAAACATGAACGCTGCTATGCGGTGTGGAAACTTCGTTTCTATTATTTGCGTGGCTCATACTCTGCAGCTCATAATACACGATGTAGTGTTTAAAGATGCGTTTCTAATGTCTGTTATAAAAAAATGTCGTAAAGTTGTAGGACATTTTAAAAAAAGTGAACAAGCCACTAGATATCTTCACAAGTGTCAAGAAACTTGTCGTTTATCAACACACGCTTTAATACAAGATATTGAAACCAGGTGGAATAGCACCTACTTAATGTTAGAGCGGTTATTAGAACAAAAAACGGCAATAAATTTATACATGGCCGAACGAGGTGGAATAGTTCCAACTCCTGAAGAGTGGGTAGACATAAGCAATTGTATACTTGTGCTAAAATGTTTTTACCAAGCAACAACTGATATTTCTAGCGATTCTTCAACAGTGTCGCTAATTATACCTTTGGTTGCCATGTTGAATTCTAAACTTGCCCAAAAGGATGAGGATCCGGCAAAAATAAGGCTGCTTAAAAGCCGCTTGTATGAATCTGTTAACAAGCGTTTTGCGTATGCGAGAAATACTTTGCAGTTGTCGATTGCCGCTCTAATCGATCCTCGATTCAAAACAAAGTATTTGACTAACGACGAGATCGAAAATACAAAAACGGAAATGTTGACATTTTTAAGGGAAAATTCTAAAATAAATTCAAACAAAGCTATGGACGTGGATGCAGACGTAGGATCGCCTGAACACGAAGGTTCAGGTGCTTCAATAAATCAAAGTCCTGGCAATAAATCCCCGAATGACGATTTATGGGATGCACACGACAAAATGCCAAATATGATCGAATCAGGAGATTCGGGCAGCGACGAACATCTTGTTTTTGAGAAGCAATTAAATTGTTATTTAAAAGAGCCCCTTCTGCTGAGGAACGGTGATATTTTTCAATATTGGGCTTCTAGTCCCTACATTTATTTACGGGCCATAGCAAATAAATTTTTATCAGCACCTCCCACTAGTGTTCCAAGTGAACAACTTTTCAGTGCTGCTGGGCAAATCTATGACGATAGAAGAGCCAATTTACTTGGTGAAAATGTGAATAAACTTTTATTTTTAGCCTATAATATTCGGCTGTTTGACTTTAATTATTAGGTTTATTTAATTTTGCTCAAATTTAATTTATTGATTCAGTGATTCTTAATGATTTGTGATAATAATTTTTAATTGAAATTCTGTGATTGTGATTTGTGATAATAATTTAGGTTAATAATAATTAAATTAGATAGAGTTTATTTTTATTTTATAAAAAAAAGAATGTATTCAATCAGTTTATTTCCAGAATTTTTTGTTACCATAATTGTTTGGAGATATAAAATAGAATAACATAAATTTTACTGCGTACTTTTTTATTACTATATCAATATCATGCATTATATCAAATAATTTCTAGTTTCCAACGAAATTATATGAGTTTAAAGCCAGTATTTAAGATTTTTTTACGAAATTCAAACATTCGGCTTCGGCTTCGGCCGAAGGTTAGAAGTAGCGCCGAATAATCGGCTTCGGCTTCGGCCAAAATCAGACATTCGGTCGGACACTAGTAAGAAGTTATACTTTTTTGAATTATACGTGATTTTTTATATTTCATGTTTAAGGTAGGAAGTAAGAAAGAATAAAAGAGGTATCAGCAAAAAGGGCTCTTGGGTTATAATTTAGAGAATTAGAGAGGTTTTAATTAACCCAAGATTTATAATATTTCATATTTCATTATTTTATAATATTCCAATTCAACATGATCCAGTAATACAAATTACTTTATAGAAGGTCCCTCGGTGATAATAGAAAAAATAAATTAGTAAATAATGATCCGAATTTTTATTATGTTATAGTTAACGAAACATTATATAAAACAAAAATTTTGGGTACTTTACCCATCAATTAATAATTACTCTCTTAATTGATAGGCAAGACCGTCGAGGAACCTTCCTTAATTGTAGTATTTGATTTCGTAATCGCATAATATAATTGATAATATTTTTAACAATAAGACATGTATAATAACGTAACAGCGAGACTGGTTACCAGCGGCACCAGGACTCACAAGCGGGTAGTAGTTTCCAGGTAAAGATTTGGGATGCAACAATTATCCGCTGTATTTGTATCCTCTGCGTTTCAACATTGTCATGGTAAACAACACAAAAGATTTACAAAATTCGATTCTATGGATACTTGAGCATGCATACGATATGGTCCTAAAATATCAATCACTACCGCAAATCCAAAATAACGTAAGAAGAAGTTAGCTGTAGGAAGACTGAATAGAAGTGGAGGTCGTATTAAAACTAAAGGCGACTGTGTATAAACAAACAGTTAGATCGGCAATGTATCATGGATTGCTTGGAAAGACATTGAAAAGAGTAAAATGCAAGTCACCGAATTAAAAATGCTGTGTTGGGCGGGTGGCAGTTTGATCCTAAACAAAATCGAAAATAAGCACTCTAAGGTAGGTACAATACAGGTAGTGGCCATTAAGGAAGCCAACGGACGCAAAGGACGTCGACTGACTACCTGAACAAGGACAATCCACAAAGATATGTTGATGATAGGCTAAACGTCAAAAAGGACACAAAATCACAAATATCACTTCAAAAATCAAAATTAAAACGAATTAACCTAGAAGAATAAACAACACTAATTATATCTACAAATTCAAAAAATTAAAAAAAAAAAAACTTAAAAGGATAAAAACTATAATAAAATTCGAAAACTTACCAAAACCTGCCATTGTTAATGCAGGATATTCTGACGATTCTTAAACCAAATACAAAATTTTTAATTTATAATGATTTATAGACAAAAAATTAAAAGCTTTCATACTTTCTAAAATAGATGACATGGGAGAACGCGTAGCAGCCATTTCTATATCGTAATTTTTTATAATTTGTGAATTTTGACTACTCTGTTGCGGTGGTTCATCGGTACACATAAGACTCACATTTTGATTTTCATTTCCAGAAATATTTTCAACTATAGCCTTTTAGTGAACCATATTCACATCCATATTTTCCGGTGGCTGAATTACTTCAATGCTCAGTATTTCAGGTCGGCTTTTATCAAATCTCACTTTTTTATCAATCGGTGTTATCTTCATAGTTTGCTCATCATTTTTCAGCGCAGATTTCATTGGTGCCGCAGATTTTGGTTGTTTTTCGATGGCAGCATGTCTTTTTTTCAGTATTTTCGATGTTAGGGGTTGTCAAAGAACTAAGCTTAATATTGGATTCTGAATTTTCACGTTTTATTTTAACGTTGGGAGACGATTTATTTCCAGTGAGTAAATTTACGTTTTGTTATGACGGTGTTTGAATAGGCGGCATATGATTTGCAGTTGATGAAGAAGAAGATGCTTCCTCCTTTTTTTGTAATGAAATTAAATTTTCGCTTTGGAAGGTGTGTTACTTGGTTTGAATTTTTATTATCGGAACTTTTTCCTACTACTTTTAATAGTTTTAGAGTAGCCAGTTGACTCAATTTTTTTAACAAATCATCGGATTTATGAAGGCTTGTTTGGGAAATTTGTGGTATGTCTTTATTAAATGGTGATAGTTTATTGCGTAGTACCGAATCCGTAGCTCGAAATAAAAAATTTTAATGACAATAACTGAAAACTCAAATAAGAAGAATGATAATGGTGGCAAGGCTAAGATATTTCCAGAAGCCCAGCTAATAGGACAAGACCTGCATAAAATACTTGAATTTTGGACACAGATTTCCAGAGAACACATACCTAAAAAAGTTTCTTGTAATTCTGTTACGTCCTGTACCCGCAGTTCTTAACGTGCCTAAGATGGTTAAAGGGAGATATACTCAGTAGGATTTAAAAAGACAGCAAAAGTTCTGCGTCCCAAGCTTCTACTGCCTTTTCCCTTCTATTACTACTACTAAGAGTTATGAAAAAGGGAGGAATATTTTTGATCCCAGACTTTGTTACTTACCTTTTGCAACTACAGTGAATTTGGATAATTTATGCATTAAATTCGATTCCAATTCTTTCAAAGACGTTGTTACGGACGAATGTGAATTTGTGTTCGAGATATTACCGACCTAAATAAATCAAAAATTTTTAGAAAAATCTATAGTGTTTGTTACAGTTAAGTTCACAAAAAAATTTCAAAGAGAAATCCTAAGTGAAAAAAATTTATGATTGATGATAAGCACACTCATAGACCCGAATCCTCAAACTTCTAGTTCAAAAGTTATAAGGAAGAAAAGTTCAAGAAAAATAAAAAATGGTTTTTCAGTATGTCGTACTCCGTATGTCGCCATCAAATAATAAGTAAAAATTTTTAAACCTAAGTAAAATATCACTTTTAAAAAATTTAGCAAAAGTTAGCAAAAAGTCAAAAAAATTGCAGTTTAAATTTAATCTTTTAAATTGTAAAAAAAAATACTTAAATTCTGTAACAGAAAGAAAATCTATCCACAATACTTACCTGTTCCAAAAACGATTTTGGAACTTGGAATTTAAGTTGCATACCTAAGGAGAAAATAAAATTTTTTAATTGAAAATTAAAGTGATTGGAAGATCCCCATACCTCAATACCTCCAACTTAATTCTAGATTGATGTAACGCAATTTTTTCTTTCATAGAATCCAATCGAACAATCAACGTTTGTTTCTGATTTTTCGCTTGCTCAATTTAATTTGGTACTTCCATAAAGCCATTACACGTTCAACAAATTGTACAATGGATATATTTAAACGACTTTATTGTATTCTATGCATTACCACATTCATCGTTTTTTGCTCTTTGACTCGAGCCTGTTCAATGGCCACTTGTATTTTGATATTTTCCAATTTCTGTGACCATTGTTTTTGTTCTTGAACATATGGAAGTTGTTCATACACTTGCATATGTTCTTTGTCTTTTTGTTCGTAAGTTTTCAATAAATCTTCGTAACGTGCCAAATCTTTGGAACAATTTTCCTCAGCAACGGCATTTCTTTCTTCCAATATTTCATTATGTGCGTCAATTAGTTTTACATGTCTCTTAAATCTATAGATATACGAAAGAAAAATATTTTTTTTTTATTATTTAGAGCAGTCGAAAAATTTTTTGTATCACACTATACACCGCGTTATCGAAAATATTCTTTGAAAAGTGTAATCATGTTGGAAACGTCTTCAAATTAAGAGAAATAAAACGATTTTTTTCATTATCAAGAGTACGTTCAAAATTATAAACAATTAAAATTAAGATAGAATACTGGCTTAAAAAGAAAACTGTAGAAAATAGCCAGTCCAAAAATAAATTAAGAAAATTAAAAAAGATTCTTCTTAAAAAGTAGAACTTTAATTAATAATTCTGGGGAACCATAATTCTTTATTATACAACTGAAAACTGAATTCATACCTTTCATTAATGTTTCTCATTTTATTATTATACTCTCTTTTCTTATCCAATTTTTTTTGTTTTTCTTCATTTTCTTTTTTTAAATCTTTTAAAGTTTTTTCCAATTCTGTTTGTACTCTTTCTAATTCTAAATTAAGTATATAAATTTAAAAAATTTTCTCGCCTAAATACTTGTTTCAAGATATAACAATACAGTTCAAGGTCAAATTAATTTTCCATCAACTTACCACGAACTTTGCATCGTTTTTCATATAATTTTCGATCTTGTTGCATAGCAACTAAATTTATACGATCAACAGGATTCATTATTTTATTTGCCATAGTAATTATTTATTTTTTAATTAACTTTTTTTTAAATAAAAATTAAATGGCGCCGTTTTATAATTATACAGACGCGCAAGTAGTACCAATCTTACGCAAAGCTACTCAGTACATAATTACAGAATAAATTGATTAGAACAAACCATTATTTTTTACCGACTGCTGTCTATGATTTATACAGAGAAATAGCAGAGACTGGCTCCCCCAGAGACATCTCTGGACAATCATCAAAATTATAAACGAATTTATAACTCGCAAAATTTAAAAAAGTAAATCTTATGCGTTCATTAATATTTCAGTACAGATGGCACTAGTATTTTGAATTTGACAATATTGACTTTTTTGTTTTTAAAGCCTATAACCTAAAATTTTGATGTAAATAGATGAAATAAATATGTCATTTTTATAAATATATAAACTTCTCAAATAAAAAATAAAAATTTTAATTACGATATTAGACTAAAATGGCAACTATATCATATTTATTACCAGCATTACGCAAATTAACACTGAATCATATACGATTATTTTCGACGAAATTAGAAAATATTATAATAAGTGATAGTTGCGTAAAACAATTAAAAAAATTACAAAAAGATCCAGACTGTGCAAAATATTTACGAGTTGCGGTTGATGGCGGTGGATGTTCAGGATTTCAATATAAATTTGAATTAGATAATAATATTAGTAAAGAAGATATGTAAGTTAAAACGAAAATTATATGTTTTTAAAGCCAATTAGTGGGTGTAATAATTTTGAGCTTAAAAAAATTGTATTGTAGCTGTTTTTTTTTTCTGAATTTCTAGAGTAATAGAAAAAGAAGGTGTATCAATAGTTATTGACAATATATCCTTAGGTTTTATCAAAGGATCTACACTTGAATATCATGAAGAGTTAATAAGATCAGCTTTTAGAATAATTAATAATCCTCTAGCACAAGAAGGTTGTTCTTGTGGTGCATCGTTTGCCGTCAAATAAATGAAATAGTTACATTTTTAGGTAAAATTTTACTATGGTTAAAAAAACCTGATTCGTTTTAATAAGATTAAATCAGAAATTTCTAGAAATTTTGTGTGATTTTTAAGATTTTGCGATAACATCTCTTCATATCTATTGATTTAGAGTGAATCAGATTTTTTAGCCATGGAATTAAAAAAATTATTAATCATTCGTTATATATTTATTTGTTAGTCTTATTTTGTAAATAAATGTTTGTTAGTTAAAAATGGGAGCATTATAACCAAAAGAATTCCCTGATTCTTTCAAGCTTATCCCCAAATAAAAAATTTTAAGACCAGTTATAATTGCTTTTTATAAATTAAAGTACATTATACAAACCTCGTACTTAAGATATATGAAATAGTTTTCGATTAAACTTTTTGAAATTATGAATTCTAGCATTCTTACAAATGATTACTTAAACGTTTGTACAGTCACATAATATTAAAAATCAGTGTTTCAGAGATATGGAAGATTCAGATTTAAAAACTAGGCAATAATAAGTGTATCTGTTTGAGATCGTATACTAGGCTAGCATTTGTCCGTGGCTTTGTTCGCCGAATGTTTTAGTTTTAACCTTTAAATTTAATGTTCTGGTTTTAGATTTAAAGAATATATTCAATTTTATAAAAATATATTATATACAAACAAAACTTCTTTATTCGTTGATTATCCATACAAATTTTGAACCACGTTTCACCCTTTTAGGAGTTTGAAAGGCAGTCAGTCACGCTTTCATTTTATACATACAGACAACAGAATGGAGTTCATGATTAAGTTGATTTTGGGAATAATAAATAAATTCAACATATTTTTTTCTAATTCGCATTTCTACTTTATTTTTTCACTAATTTCGTTTCACATAATATTTTTTTCGATTCACATGAACACGTATTATGGCCGTTTTTTGAACACGTTGAACTTTACATGACTTCAAAAAGCAACTTTAAAGGGCCAATAAATCGAATAACATACAAAACTAGTATAAAGCGTATCCTAATAAAAAATATTTTTATAACTATCGGTGGGCAAAAGTCGTTCAACGTATTGTATAATTTTTATTAAAAATAAAAACAAGAATCATAATTTAAAAAAATAAGAATATATATTTTTTTTTTTTTGTAAAAAGTTACCGAGAAAATGATTGTAACAATTTTTATTTATTTTAATTTTCTTATCCATTAAAAATGAAAATATAACTTTTAAACTTAATTCAAAAATGAATTATTAAATATTTGTATATCTAACTTTATAACAATTTCTCCAGCTTCAGTATCCTTTAATATTAATTGTTTAATAAGGGGTCCATTTGACGTTTTTGTATCGTTGTAAATATCCCATAATTTTATTGACGATTTTCCTAAATAATCTAAAGAATAATAAATTTTAGAAGTAGTTTATAGACCTAAAATCACGTATATAACCTGTTCTTTACTATCTGTCAGAATTTATTCACGTAAATTTTATTAAAAAAAACATATAATATAGAAGGTAAAATCATTAATATAACAAATGGTTTTTAATAGCATTATTATTATAACAATTTTGTATGTTATGTTTTGATTTTCTAATTATGGTGAAGTGTGGAACATTATTCTGATGCATATCCATGCTCAATGATAAACTTAACCACAGATTAATATATTATTGCTATTAAAAAAGACTTGTTAACTTTTCGAAAGTAAAATTTTAATTGATTATATAATTTGAGGAATATTTTTAAAAAAGTGGTATTTTTAAAAAATAAATTTCACCTATATAAAAAGATTGAATATTAACCATATATTAAAGCAATATGTAAGACAAGGACAGTGGAAATTCTGACAAATAGAAAAAGGCAAGTAACTCTAAATTTTTGATACTTACAATCCGGTGTAAATGTACTCTTTTCATAGACCAAAAATTGTAATGTATCCGATTTAATGTTGAGTATATGAAATTGCATCGGTGCATTCCATTCAAATATTGTATTCGTTAATAGACATCCATTATTGATATCACTAATTTTTCCATTTATATTATTTCGTAATACTGCATTCATACATTCAGTTTTATGTTCTTGTTTATCCAATGTTACTTTACAAAATACATTTTCACATACAATTTTACCTAAAGAAAATATCGAAACAATTTTTAATTAACGTATAATTTCCTTGATGACATCATTTTACACAATGATGATTGATATGAATATGCAATCGAATAAACACCGCGTGAATATAATCTACATATAAATTAGCCTTTTCCCTCTGAAGATAGTTGGTGGGTACAAGTTTTTTGAATTGCCTTTTAACAGCAAACAGTTTTAATAGCTTTATCGCTTATCTTAAATTTCTCTAATAATAAATTCTTTGTTACACGATGTTTACTCTAGAAATATTACCTGTTTGTCTTTGAAAATGCTTTCCATGCATTACATTGATTAATAATCGACCTTGATATCGAACAATATTATCTTCATTGAAATCTAGAAAAAAAATAGAATATTAATGAGGATGCTTATAAATTGATACTTATAAGTGATTTTTTAGAGAACGTCCTTAAAAAAATTCCAAAATTTCCTGAATATACGTTTTTTTTTTTTGACCCAAATTTAGAATTAGAAATTTGTTATAGCTTACCATTTAAATTTGTCTTTGCTTGTATCGTAACTTTATTATTCTGTTCTACATTTTGTTTCGCCTCCGTAATTTGTTTAATCCATAACGTACAATCATTTGTTGATACAGCAAATAAATGTAAAATTTTATTTGGTGTTTTTAATACTATTAAACGTTTTTTATCCATTATGTTATTTAAATTTTCTGATGACATCTTTATGTCATTGTATAAAGTTATATCTTCAATTAAAAATGGCTACAACAAAAAAATTATTTAATTTTGAAATTTAAGTGCTTTCTCATTTTCTTCTGCAAATAATTACGATAAATTTGATTATTATCTGTGATCAATTAAACAGTATCTTTTGGATACATGGAATTGTTATATATTCACTGAATTTTGGGTTAAGGGTAGATAATTTCTGGAGAACTTCAGTTGGAGGAAACTATTCTAGCTAAATTTTGTTATAACAGTATACAGATCAGATAACTTACAAATAAGAGATGTTTTCGATTTACTTACTTGTTTATAAATTTTTAATTCAATATCAGAATCTCTATAAAATGATAGGCGTTCATTGATAATAGGCCGACTGGGTAATGTCAGCAGTAGAAAATCATTAAATAAAAAGGCCAGTAATTCTTTACCACTTTTTACCTAATACAGAAAACAAAGTTTATAAATATATATTTTTTTTAAATTTAAGCAAATTTAAACAGAAAAAAAGAGTTTTTTTTTTGGCATAGCACATACAGTCTTACCTTAATTAAAACACCATAATGTATAAATTGACGTGGTCCTAATGATTTAGTTTCCGAATTAAAAACAATATGTAATGATTCACTTTGTAAAACATGTTTTTGTAGCCAATTTAATCGTGTCGTATTCTCACTACGTCGAACACTTTCATTCACTTCTTGGCAGAATTTCTCCATTTGTACTAAAGCTTTTTTTAATTTATGATAATCTACAAAATTGAAAAAATAAAATAAAATAAGTACAAAAATATCAAACCAGTCATTACAAGGTTGACAAAAAAAGAACTATACATCAGACTTATTCGTCCTTTGCCATCTATTAAAAATGTCAGTAGGTTAACTCCGACCGCCCACCGCTAATAAAAACTTGTGGAACTTATAAATTACAACCCTTTGTCCTATAAAAAAATTGTTAAATATGCAATAAACATATCGAGGATCACGTATCGGGATAAAAAGTATTCTATAAAGTTGGACCTAACATTTAAAAATTTTATTTCAAATCGGTTGAGCGATCTTGGAGATTAGTGCGGTTAAACATTCTGACACGAGATTTTTTTATATCAATATTTATTCAAATACTATATATACCTGGATGATTTTCGTCAGTATATTTTAAAATTTTTGATATAAATAATGGATATTTTGTAATTCGTTGCATTGGTTTAATTAGGAACGATGATAATGGCATGCCTTTTGTTTTTGGATCATTTTGGCATTTTTTTACTTCGTTACGAAATGGTATTGATGTCTCTAATAAATGTTGTAGCAAGGAAGCGGCTGATAATTGTTTACTACAAAATTTTATGTATGGTGTCATTCGATTCACCTGTCACATAAAAAAAAATATTTATTAAAATTAAATGCAATTTTACTCTATGATCTAAATTTACGAAATACTCCCGTAACTACCCCGTAAACTTTAAAATCGACAAAAAATGTTTCGAAACAAGAATGAATAGTAATTACAACGTCTTAGTAGAAATTTAACTTGATTATATTTTTACGTTTTATTCTTAAATTTTGATTCAGTGGTTACGGCAAGCGCACCTTGATTACTGGGACTTACGACTAGTCCTTTTACAAATTTTATTATTAATGATAGATAAAAATCCAAATTTAATAATTTTGTATTTTATATTTACTTTCTGAATGATCTCGCAAAGTTTAATTAATAAACACTAGAGAGCACTTTTATTGACAAATATGGCACCTCTACAGTTCATGCGCGAGCTCTATTAAAAAGGATTTATCACACCAAAATTAAAATTTTAAATGTTAATGATTTTACCTTTCAAGTAATATTTTTTTATAAATAAAATTTACTTGCATAAGATTTTAAAATAATAATCATACAAAAATTATAAATTTTTAAATAATAAACAATGGCAACGAAAATTCTGACAGATAAAAAAGAACAGGTATATACCTACGTGAAAAAATACTTCGTCAATCTATAGTCATGCATATATCCTATATAACATTGTGTTGTATACTTACATGAGCTGAAATCACATCGCCAATAATATAATAATTACTTTCACAATTCATTAAATCTTGATAAAATAATTGATCACAGTATAAAATGTCACGCCAATTAATAAATATTTTTGATATTAAATTCATATTAATACATTGACTCTGTTCAATTGGATTCTCGAATACTTCAATCACCAATAATAAGTCATCTAAATATTGTTTTTGTGAATTGATTAATTCATAAATATTCTCCAAACGTTTTTTATCTTCTAAATTATTTGTAGCTATTAAAGAAAAAATAAAGGTTAAGGTTAAATAAAGGTGTTAGAAAATTAAAACTTATTTTGTAATATAACATAAATTATTGGTTTATTTTTATTTTTTGAACATTAAAAACAATATATTTTGTTTTTGTTTGAACTAAAACATTATATTTTCTTTTTATTAATTAAGCATTTTTATTAATGAATATTACAGATAGAATTGAGAAATCGCAACAAATTATTTAAACTTTTTTTTTATTTATATAATTTTACATATTTTTGAAGCATTTTGTTTTCTTTTTTTACGTATATTGTCGTAAAAATTCGAATAACCGACGAAATATTAATTTTGTTTGAAAATTAAATTTAGGTGTTCAAAAATAATGAAGGACTAAAAAAATAAATAAATTAGGAGAATAGACAATTTTTAAATACTTTGCACACCATTAATCAAATTACATGCGAACAGAATGAGTCATTTATGTAAAATCACCAACGCTTGAGAAAGAATTAGTTATACGATTTTAAGTATGTTTTATTTAAATTAACGAATATCACTTTGAAATCTGCAACAGCATTTTAAAATTATCTTTTTTGTGAAAAATATAAATTATAAGCACAGTAAAGTTTTTGCAAAAGTGATTTTTGGACTACTATAAACAAATTAAATCGAAGAACGATATTATAAATTAAGGGAAATAAAGATAAATTTAATTCAAATTTCAAAGTTAGGGGAAAAATAATTCTGAGATATTGCTGTAAGAATAGCAATATCTTGAAAAATTCTAAGTCAGTTTTTATATTTATTTCCATATATGTCAAAAATGATTGCAGTACGCTTGCATGGCTATGAAGAGCTGCCCTTAAAAGTACTGTCAATTCGAAATTGGAAATGTGTGGTTTGAAAATCACGGAATGTAGACTTTATAAGTAATTTTTTAGTTGGTAACTTCACCCAATGAATACTTCTAAAATGATTCAGTTATTTTGATTACAAAATAATTGCAAAAAGAGTTTGTCTTAAATTGTGTTTTGAACAGAATTTATGTATATACTCGCTAAAGGTCTAAAAAGATAGCGTATTAGAAATTTAACACGAAATTGGTTTGTTATTAACAAGCAAGAAATCCCTACCCTAAACAGACAAAACTGATAATATTTACGACCGTTTTCCGAATTTCCGAATCTTTTTGTTTTAACGGACATTTTAGTCGAAGGGAAATTCCAAAATCACTTCTGCAAAAAATCTTTTTATTTAGAGTTAGTTGGTTCCCTTTGTATATGATTTGTTTTTATACCTTAAAATAAAAGCTACTTTACGATTTTTTCTTATTAAATCGTGCTTAATCATGACATACTTTTAAAAAGTTTCTAGATATTCTCGATTATTAGTATTCCAATAATTGTAATATTTTTTTAAATAAAAAAATCTAGCCAATTTGGAAAAGACTAATGACTTAGAGAGCTTATTAAAAAAATGTTTGGAATTAAAAATTGAATTTATCCACATTAAAACTATTTCGTAAAGTGAAATAGAGAAAATTTTATAAATAGGTTTTGCATTTTTTAATGGAAGCTAATACAATTTTTTTGAATCTTGTTTTTTTTTTTTAAATAAAATGTATGCTATAGTTTTTCTACATGCAATTTTTCTTGATTATAAAAACATGAATTTTGGGTGTTATAAATATTAATATCATAATTATTGATCCATTTGACATCATGAAATTCGATGTAAACCACACAGCCCTTGAAAATCAATCTTGATTCAACTTTCAAATTAATAAAATGAAAAAGTCAATCACAACGCAATTGACTATAACAGTGGCCATGATCTAGATCACATTTTTTAACCAATTATTCAACTAAAATAATATCTAAAGCGGGGAGGGGGTTTTTATGAAAAACTGGTTGAACAATTTTTTTAACAACTGGTTATGTATCAAGAAAATACTTCTTGGTACTAAGCAAAGAGAATCCAACACTGCTATTATTAAAAAATGTACACCAAAATTTAGATTCTTACCGAAACACCCTTGATAAGCAAGAAACAAGAAAATGAACCAATTTTCTTTCCCTATCTAAAACCAGGATGGAACATGATAAAACGATAAAAAAATATATACTTTTTTTAAGTATTAAATTGTGAACTTGTGTTTAAAAATAAAATTACAAATATACAATTTTTTGTTTAAATAATAAATATTTATAATAATAATAATAAATCACTTAATAATTCGATTCAAATGGAATATTTTTTTTTTTAACAAAAATTGTTTTTTAAATAATAATAAATTATCTTAAAATAGTACCTTAAATTACAGCATTTAATTTTTTTGCTAAAAATTAATTCGAGACGTATCAGTCTCAAAATAGGATTTGAAGAACGCACTTGGGAAAAACCTAAGTGCAAACGTAACAAAGGAGGAAAATTTATACTAGCTTGTCCAAACATACATTTTATGGTGCCTTAATATGCTAACGGTTTTGGTGAACGAAATATTTAACAAGTTTTTAACACTCATCGATGATAAAAGTCATGGCCGTTAAATAGAGAAAAATAAGCTAAAGACAGCAATGTGTCCTTAGATTATTATTTATTCGACAATGATACGAAGGCTTTCATGAAAAACCCAAGGTCTAATATTTTATACGATATACACGTATAAATATTTATACGATTTAAACAAACATGTTAAATGACAACAAACGGAAACCTAAGCAATTTTTCCATTGACTATAAATCGTAAAATGAATCTCCGCCACGATTTCTGTAATTAATTCAATCAAAAATTAATTTAAAATCGCTCTGCGTTCAAACAAAGTGTCTAAGTAATCACCGTCGTTAGTATACTAAAATCTTGTAGACAAATGAATGTATGAACATGATAATTTTTTCTTTTGAGTTCGAATTATTTTTCGCTAACATGAGTATTTATAATTTCTAAATTAATTTAAAATAACCACCAAAATCAACCAAATTTAAATCTAAGAAATTTTCAATACTTTGAGAATATCTGGAAATAACATTTTTCATTTTTTTTTTACGTAGAAAGAGCCAATTATATATATATATTATATAATTTTTTAACTAAGATTTTTTTAAATCATGTACACTAGACCCTCTTTTTGCATTTTTTGTAAAGTGTAAAATCCGTATAAACATTTTCTTGATCGTATTAAAGCATGGCACTGTCAAAACCAATTTTAAGTTATAAATTTTTGACATACATGTAGAGTCAATCACTGTCTTGATTCATTGTAACAACAGGAGGGTTAAATTCATTTTTATCTTACACATAAGTTATGATGATAAATGCGTACCTTCAGAGAGATTCGCATAAGGACCCTCTCTTTTTTAATTCAGGTTTCTCTAAATATCAACGATTGAGATCTCTAAAATATTCATAAAATATAATAGAAATCTTATTTGTATGACTGAGCTGCCTCTGACGGAGTTTACACCAAACAGAAAATATAAGACTAATTCCATGATTAATAATAACATTAATTACTTCTTTTTATATTTAATTTAAAACAAAAACAAAAAACTGAGATGTGTGCTTAAATTATGACAACACGTATTTTCTTTATTGATATAATAAAATTACTACTTGATTTATTAGTATTGAATAATCGCTGTGTGCTGTACGGTCGTGCAAGGTTGAGATCTTCCAATCCATTCCTAAGTACAACAAATTTTTGGTTTTTACTAATAAATTTTTTAAATTTTAAAAGGGAGGATGAAAAAGGTTATGTATTAAAAGCGCATTTTTATCAATAAACTACATGAGAATATCTAATATTAGCATGAAACCTGTTGATTTTTCTCGCATCCCTTCTATCATGTCATGTGATTATATATTATCATTTTTATATAGAGCTTAAGAACAACTTTAAATGAGCAAACAAAGCATTTAAGAACAATGTACAAAATTTAGATGGCATGATTATGATCTACGTTGTCCAGTATTTAATTTAAAACATTTTATTTTCAATAAAACGATGCATACAAAAAGTATAAACATAATTGTGAATAAAATATAAATCGACGTTTGTAACACTTTAGTCAAATTCAACGTCCTGCATTTTGCAAGACTAAAATGTAGATTGAATCTTTCTCGATTTGATTGTATTTTCAAACTAGACTCTGGACCGCCATAATGTATACTTGTTCTTGTCAACTAGTATCAATCCTTGTCTTAAACGTTGATTTAATACAAGCTTTTTATTCTTAAAATGTAATATTTTTACGCAAATAAATATTATACAAAAAATGTAAGATTCTTAACATCATTTTTATATTAAATTTTACTCTCAAAATTTGTATTTGAGTTTAAGTTGTTTATTTTTTGATATGGGCTATGAGCCGGCATTACTGTAACTATAGTTATAGAAAGCGAAGCCTAGTCCACCATGCTCCATGTCGCAAGCCAAAAACTAACGGAAAAATTAACCAATAAGATAAGAGTAAAATTTACAATGAGAATGATTTTAAGAATCTTACATTTTATTTTTTTTTTGTAAAATATAGCTGCATAAAATAATACATCCTATTGGACATTCTTTGTAAGAAAGACTAACTATCGATAAAATTAAAAACTATTTAGAATTACATAATAATTACACACATTAAACTTATAATAGGTGGACTGTAAATTATTTATTACAATAATTAATAGCATTTTTGAGGTCTATGGAAAATAGTCAGCTGGATGGTTTATATTTTTGCTACTAAGGCGCTGTAATATAATATAACAATACCTGACAAGAAGTACACATAACAACGAATTGGATATTCTACTCTACATAAATTTTAGATAAAAATGCGCAGGCTGAAATTAAGAAAAATCGTGAAGCACTAAGGATGTTTAAATGAACTCCAAAATATTAATGATTCATCTAAGACATGTTCAGGAATAAAGGCCTCTATAAATAATATGAGTTATGAATGCATTAGTAAAGGCAAACACACACTAAACGAACTCTTAATAATAAGATTAATATGTATTTGTTATGATTTAAAAAAAAATGGAATTTCAATACCTTTTATCTTTTCTTTATAAATCATTACTTTTTTTGAAATTTATTCCAGTGAAACAAAATATTTACAAAATTGGGTAATAAATTTAGATGTAAACAAATAGACTAATTGATCAATGTCCAAATAAAAAATATATTTACACATTTGTGGACTAGTAATAATGTACGGGTACCATTTTAAAAACTTTCGTCTGAAAAACGTCAAAATGTCAACAAAATTATCTTAAAAATAACAAAAAATTAAATTAGATTGAAAATAATTATTTATCAATTATATTAATCAATTATCATCTATTTGTAACTAGTTCAAAACTTGACATGTTGACACTGAAATAAACTTTCATTTGTGGATAATCATTTCCAATTTTTTCTTTCTTTTCTCAATTATTATTGTTAGTGTCATGGTGACAAAAAATTGAACTATGTACAATAAAAAGAAAATTGTTTTGTTTTAAAGCAATTTTGTAAATCAATCAAGCTCTCCAAATTATAAAGACTAGCAATGTCAGTACTGTAGTCGTTTGAGTTACGGACACCGTGCACCAAATTTATTTATCCTTGCTATGGTTACGAAAGCTATTAAATGTGAAACATATAAGTCTGTGAATTTTATATGATTTAACATAGGAAAATTTTCAAAATTTATTAACAAATTTAAATGAATAATGATTTATATTTGCGATATAGTCTTTTTGTAATTCAATAATTTTTATTTGGCATTCGCTATACAATTTACATAAAAAGAATTGAACAAATAATTATATTTTCTTGAATGTGAATATTTTATTACAAGTTTTAGCTACTCGTGGCGCATCAATCAAATAAGAAGTCCCTTCCACATACTAAGCATCGTACGAATAGACTGTAAAATGTTGCCAAGTTTCTTTCTTTTCTAGCACAAACTCTGATGGAGTCTAAACCTATTTTAACAAAACTTAGACGTAAATTAGAGGTTACCGGGAATAACTTAGCCTACTTTTTCGTGACGCCTTCCACACGTAAAAGTGAGAGAGCGAGGTCAAATTTTGTATGATATATTTCAGATGAATTAAATTTCTATGCTGACGATATCGCAGGTACAGCTAGTATATATTTTAGGAAATAGGCCGATGACAATGCATTGTTAGTTTCAAAATATATTGTCTTTAATACAAACTTTTGACAATTATTAATAATACATAGTTCAATAATTTGACAGCCAGTCTCATTTTATCATTTTTCATTACATAAATTGAGTGGTCTACAAAAATCATTACGGATATTTATAGAAAAAAACAATTGATAATACGATTCTTAATAGTTTAAAATTTTTAGAATAAATGAATTTGATATTGTTTGTTTTCACATCAAAATTATAATTTTCAGAATAGTTTTTCACATTAAAATTCACAACCTTTTATGGACCACTCTATATATAATAAAATATCGTTGTTTTAAAACAGACAGACAAAATTTTTCAAAGTCTGGCATATAATTCTTGTAAAACATAAAAATTTATATCATTTCAGACAGACTTTAAACACAAGTTCACCATATTAATAATTTTTTTAATAGTAAAATCATTGTAATCCAATTAACGACGAGGTCGGTTTTCGAGGCAGATTTTGAGCAGAAAAAAATTAAGAAACACATAATTTCGTCATAATTGTACATTTTTTAATATTTAAACACATTTTAATTTATATAATTCTCTTTACTCCTGTCTTTTTTTTATCTTTTCGACGTTACAACAATTAATTTTCGCTACCGTATAATAACAATTAAAAATGGTAGAGTACATTTTTAGCCAAAATAAAAATTTGACAAAGCAAAAAATGGAAACAAAGTGCATAGAGTGATTTACACCTAAATTTAATCCCATTTTAAAAATATTTCATTTAAAATTAATAAAAAAACTTGTTTTATGAAATTTGAAACTGCAATAAATTTCAAATTGAATGTTTATTTAATCAGGATTACGAAAATTAAAAAAACAAACGTCTACAGGAATTATTTTTGGGATTTCAACAACAAAAATGATTTAAAATAAAATTTATGCGTTTTCTACTTACATTGTAAAGGTCCAACATAGTTACTAGGAAACAAACCAGACACTCCATTTAATTCACCGCGCCACCATTCAGGTTCCTCACGAGCCGTTACACTGATTATATCATCTTTTGCAAATGTTAATTCGTCAACATTATGTGCTGTATATGGGAACAAGGCAACTACTTTATCTGTGAAGTAAAAACAAAAAATAAATTGTCAAAAATTTTTTTAAATCACTTGGATGAAAAAACACCACCAAAAACTGTCAAGAATGCAGATAAACAATTTGTGCTAGTTTCGATTTTACACAGTTAAAGAGACTACGAATGGCGAGTTTTATGGCCATTCGGTTTTTTTTTACTGCCTCGCGACTGAATTTATGGGTTACTTAGATGTATCTGTTTGTTTACATTACTACTTACTACGAAGTATAGCATTTTTTGGCCAATTTTTCAAAAATTTTGAACTAAACCTTATAAACTTTGAGGTTTTAGACAATGTTTTAAAGAAACTTTTTTAGATTCTGTCATAAACGGGCTGAAAAATTTGTATATCTAGATTGTGATAACAAATTTTCGTAGTCTTTGTGATTCTGAAAAAAAGCCTTAAAAATGACCAAAAAAATTTTATTTATTTATTTTTTCTTAGGTTAATTGAGGTCTAGAAAAACCAAAAATATGTTATAGCTAGTTATAATATTACTTTAAATTTGCCCGAAATCTAGAACTCCGGATCAGATTTCTCAGAAACTAGATATTCAATCGTTAAATGGATGTAATTTTTTAAAATCTACAGATCAAATTATCCTTAAAAACATAATTTTAGCAAAAGGAAGCATTTAGGAAGCGAGGGGTTAAATATAAATGATTGAACGAAAATTATGTGATAAAATTTCCCATCCTCAGAATGAATTGAAAATGCATACCTAAAATCATTTCTTGTTGATCAGTTTTACTAGCAGAAACTGGAGTATTTCGACCACTATTACGGCCACTACTTTCTAATACTTTAACATATGTAGCAGGAAACCAGCCTACTTGACGCTTGCGTCCTTTCGCTTGTAATTCAC
Organism: Chrysopa pallens; assembly: GCA_020423425.1. Taxonomy (NCBI): domain Eukaryota; kingdom Metazoa; phylum Arthropoda; class Insecta; order Neuroptera; family Chrysopidae; genus Chrysopa; species Chrysopa pallens. The sequence continues at coordinate 26,823,664 of CM035594.1, read as the reverse complement.
CTTCCCACCAACCAGAATCGGATTTTTTACGAATCATTATTAATTGTCCTCGTGATAATGTTAATTGCTCAGCACTGGTTGCTTGATATGGTGCCAAAACCGTTGCAATTTCTGGTTTTTTCGAGTTTTTGAGAGTCTAAAAGAAAATAAAAGTTTAATTTTAATAAATTTTTTATTAATTATAAAATCGGGAAATGTTTCAATGTATTCATGATTTTAGGTAAAAATTACGAATAATAATTTCACTTTAGAAGATCTAACCTGAGTATTGGAGCCAAGTGCTGCAAAGTCTGGTGATTTATCCACAGATTTTCGTTTATCGTTGATCGCTGATATTTCTGCATCAAAATCAGATGATTTATTTTGTGCATTATCAAAATCTTGTTTAGCTTGTTCCAATTGTTTTGGAACATCACGTGGCTATAATTAAAATTTTAATTTTGAAAAAATTTTAATTTTGAAATCAAACGTTTTTTTTTTATAAACTTACTGCCATGTCCGCTTTTTGTACATAATTTGAGGGGAAAATTCCAACATTATCACCATTCTGTCCAGTCCACCATTCGCCTTCCTTTTTCAACACAATAATTACATCACCTTTTAGAAAGAAATTACATGATGATTTCATTAGTTTTAATTTCCAAAAATTAAACTTACTATTTTTGATAATTACCTGCATTGAAACTTAAATCGCCTTGTTCTATTGAATTATAGGGATAACAAGCAACATAATAGTCCGGTTCTCCTGACGCCGCTGCAGATGCTGTAACTTCATTTGCAACAGATGCTTGTGATACAGTTTCTACAACTTCTGGAACTTCAGCAATACCCCTATAAAATGAATTATACAATATAAGTAAATTAATTGACAAATTAATGCACTGAGTCCAATAAGGAAATCTATCCCAATGAAAAATCAAATTCATGAACTTAAGGGCCCAATAAGGAAATCTATCCCAATGAAAAATCAAATTCATGAACTTAAGGGCCCAATTAAATACTTGATCCAAAAATAAAACTTACTCTAATGGGCGATTTATAAGTATACTATCATCTTTAACTCCAGATAATACACATTCAGATGTCGCACTTCCATCAGTAACAGGCTCCACATAAGATTCAGGAAACCACCCTAAATGACCACGAATTTCACCAGCTAACCAACCAGGTTCACCATTTTGTTCAGGTGGCACCATAATAATATCACCAGGTTGAAATGATATTTCATCTTGATTTCGTGCAACAAATTCATATATTGCACGATATTTAATTGAATTTGTTGGCACTGTACTAATCGATGTTACATCATCTGTTGTACCCCAATCAGCAGACGATGTTGAATTCCATGCATTATCGGTATCTTTCCATGCACTTTGATAATCATTTGCAGCATTGTTGTTTATATTTTTCATTTGAAGCACCTATAAAAAAAAAATTAATATAGACCAAAATTCCTTCCAAATTTTTTTCGAAAAATTTGGTAGAAATACAGATTCCTGTACCCAGTATTACTCAAATTAGACGTTATAAATGCTGCCTCACAATACAGAAAAATTGCGTCTAAAAGGCCTACCTTCTCTTTTTTAGCTTCATAATCGTTGTATATCACTTCGCATTCGCTCACTAGGTCATTTAATTGTTGGGTGAGATCATTTAATTGTAAATTATTATTTTCAATATCACTTAATTTTCCACCAATTTGTTCTTCCATATCTTGTAATTTGTCCTTAAAAAAAAAAAAATTTAATTTAATTTCACCTTACAATAATTCAGTTTCATTCTGTCTATACTTTTAAGATTTCTAAGATTTCGAGAAAGAAAAATACATAAGAATTGCTAGTCAGAAAAATATATTAGACATTTAGAATTTCAACTCAACCATTATTCCCTCATGTTAAATTATCGGAGATAATAAGTAAGGACTCTTATTGGAAATAAAGTTTCGCTCCAATTCCTTACTCTTATTTTATCTCTTGAGATATTATTCATCGCTAAATTGTTAACAATTTCAATGAAACTGTTGGCATTGGGACGATAATTGTATAATTAAATCAAAAATTTGTAAGACCAATTCTGAATTAACAGGCTAAATATGTAAAAATTAATAAGAAGAGCCATAAGAGCCATAGGAGTTAAAACCGTGAGAAATCTTACTTACTTTTAATTGTTTGATAATAATTTCTTTATTATCAAACGCCACTTGTGTTTGATCTAAATGATCTTGATCATTTTGTAAATTCATTTTATTCTTCGTGTCCAATTTTAATTTTTCCTGACTAAGTGCAATTAATCGTGCATTTTGTTCCTTTAATTTGGTTTTTAACTGTGATAATTCTTGCATATGTGTATCACGTGTTGCACGCATTCCATCAATTGTAGTTTTGACATTTGATACGCCCACACGAGTATTACAAATTTTCTGTGATAATTCTTTTACTTGATCGGTCAATGAATTTAATTCAATTGAGAGCGTTTGATTACGTGCTTTTAATTTCAACACGTTTTCTTGAGACCGTTGTCGTTGTTGTTGTAATTCTTGGGAACGTTGTTTCTCCCATTCTAATTGTCTTTGACGTTCCATTTCTCTGAAATATTTAAATTTTAAATGTCAAATTATATGGAAGCCATTAAAAAAAAGGAACTTCACAAATTCTATCAAACGGCGCATTACCTTCGTGCTGCTTCTCTTTGTTCCTGTTGACGTTTTCGTTCCTCCTCAAGTTGACGTTCTTTTTCAAGTTGTTCTTGAAGTTGTTGCTGTATTTCTAACTGCCGTTTGCGTTCCTGTTCCGCTTTAGCTCTTTCTTTTCGTTCTTGTTCCTCTCGTTCTTTACGTTCTCTAGCTTCAGCTTCGGCTCGTTGAGCTTCTAATAACGCTCGACGACGTCGTTCTAATTCAGCTTGACCCTTCTCGAAGTTCTCCTTACGTTTATCCTCAAAAGTAGCTATAAAAATAACATGAAGAATGCAAATTCAAAAATTCAGTTCATTCAGAAAAATTAACTTGTCTTTTGAATGAATTACTCTTGAGTGTGGTTGATGTATGTCACATTCCCTACCCAAAATATACTATCGCAATTCAGACGAGTTAAAATGTTATAAGTTCCATTTTAATTATAATTTTTCATACTTACTTTGTGGCAAGCTAGAAGCTGGATCCCCATCTGGTTGTTGGGAGCCTTGACTAGAAATAGACCCGTGTCGTGAAGTCGTACCAACACCTGTCCCACTAGTAACAGATGCCCGTCGGAATGCTGGTGGAATTAGTTCAGTGGGTAATACTGCTGGTGGCATTTTTCCCATAGTTGCTTGTTCGCATAAATACATAGCCAAAACAAATTCATCACAACCTAATCGTCCATCGGAGTCCATATCAGCTAACGCCCTAAACATAGAAAAAAAAAATTAATAAAACCGTTTAAAACAATTTCGACTAATTTTTCAATACTTGCCAGATTTGTGCTAAAACTGCATGAGGTAATTTCGATTGTAACATTAAATTTCTAGCTTGTGGACCACTTAGGTATCCAGATCGTGATCGATCTGTGGTGTTAAATAGTTGAGTGAATTTCAATTTTGTTTGATGTGGAACTGCCCATTCGATTTGCCTAGAAAACAAAACCAAAAATATTCTTCGATTCTTAGAATATATATAACTCTAAACCGACTTTCAGTGTTTTATTTCAGTTCAGTGTTTATTAGCTCCCAGTAAGATTATTATGACTGATTCGTTCTGATGATAGAGCTTCGGAAAAGTCATTTTATATTACAAATGTACAAACTGACTGAAGTGGAAATATAAATTTCAAAAAAAGAAAAACAAAATTCATAATTATAATTTACAAATATATTCATATCTAAAAATTCAGAAAATTCTCTGACTTTTACTAAAATTTTACCGGCAGTAGGCATCTTAGTTTTCTAAATTTAAAACAAAATTTGATGAAACTTACATGGGCGATTCAATTGAACCAATACGTTCCATAGTACTACGAGCTGTCGTATTTACGGTCGATTCAAGTGGTTTAATTGGAGTAACAGTCGGAGCCGTTGAAATTAAACCTTGTAAATTCTCCATTGAAGGTAAAGCGGGAAGAGTTGTTGTTTCTGTCTTCACCGGCATACCAGTATTAATAATTGAACCAGGAATAGATGGCACAACTCCAGGAACAGAAGGCAAAACTCCAGGAATAGATGGCAAAGTACCCGGAACAGATGCGTGTAAAACTCCAGGAATTGTGGATGGCAAAACACTAGGAGCATTAGCTGCTGGAATCGTTGGTTGAACTAACCCCCCTAAAGGTACTGAACCACCGATTAACGATGATGTAGGTCCACCGATTAAAGATGCGGTTGGTTGTGACATTATTGGCATGGAAGGTTGAATTAAAGGTGTAGGATTAGTTGAGACAGCCGCCCCTAATGGCACTAATGGTGTTTGATTCATAATACTAGGTTGAATTATAGGCTGTTGTGCTAATAAATTAATATCGTTTGAGGCTGGTTTTGGGGGTTGTGGGCGTGGGGGTATAATTGTGCTACTCATTGTAGATGGCGTTTGATTCAGATTCATTACCTGTGTAGGTAATGGAGGTATAGCTGGTGGAGTATTTTTTACTGAATTTACTAATGCCGTTGGTAAAACTGTTGGTATTTCAAAGCCACGTAACTTGAGATTAATTAATTTACAGGCGATTGAAAATTCATTGATATCCATTTTTCCATCGGCATCTGTATCCGCCAGTGACCTAAACACCAAATTTTATTAGAATAAAATACATATTCTGCCCAAAAAGTACCGAATATTTTTATTTTGAAAATAGTTGGACAGTTTGAACGAAAAAAATATAATAAAATAGTACACCAGAGCCGTGAACACTCGGTAATCAACCTGGTTCAAATATTTTTAAAATATATTTTGTAAAAGATATCGACTTTTCAACTGATAAATTCTCATTTGTTTCAAAAATACAAAGGAATTAATAACTTTTTATTAAAAGGAAAATCAACAGATATTTTTTGTTATTTGCCATCGTTTTATTCATTAGATCTTAAAAATATTCATGAAAAAACTTGTCTAGTTACCAAATTTGACCTAAGACGACAGGGGGAAGTTGACTTTGTAACATAAAACCTTTGGCTTGAGATCCATTTATATGACCATTTATTGGTTGTAAGGCCTTAAATTGTTCTTCGTATCGGGCACGTTCCCGTGGCTGAACAACCCACGGATCTCCTTGAATTTGTGCCATGGTATGTGTTTATTAGGTATTTTTATCAGTTGTCACCTACAAAAATAATAAATTCTTTGAAATCTCTTTTTGTTAAATTTAAAATATTTATATCCAATAGTTTCAATATGGTAATAAAAAAATTTACCAATAAAAACAACAAAATTTTATATTTGTAATCCGCCCATCTAAATATTTGACATTTCTACGAATGAAACTTCATAATCAAAATCAATAAAGCCACGAAAACGACGTATAGTTATTTTGTAATGATAATTTGTACCGTTCTATTGATTAAAATACCCACAAAAGGTCTGTTCACACTTATTCCAGAATTATACGTATGCGTAAATAAGATCGTATAAACAAAAACAATAAATAATACAAAAAGATGCTACAAAACATACAAATTTTCTGTTTTAATGAAATTTTATATTTTTGGATCGAGTTATGATGGGTTATTTTTTTTACATGTTCGTGGATGTTAGATTTAATAAAAAATACCAAAAATTTTTTGCTTTTTTACCGTTTGAAAAAAAAAGTTTTCACTAAATAATTGAATGCAATATATTTAATAAACAAAGGCAAAATAATTAATCAAATTACTGAATAATGACATAGTGCAACAGGTGTTAAACTCGAAGTAACTACTAATATTTGAATTATGTGATAGCATCATCATAAATTAAGATAGATTCATGTGATCAATAAATTATTTTTTGAACACCAAAGAGAATTGGTGAACACAACCAATTTATTTTAAAACAAATAGAATGTATAATAATAAAATGTTAAAAACATTAGTAAACTACGTAACATTACATTATTCTATCAAAACAATAAATCATACTGACGAATTCACATAAAAGTGATGTAACGAGCGATGAGGCGATAAATTAAAATATAGATGAGATTTATACAACCTACATAGCTGTATGATATCTGTCTATGATCGCATCATAGACTTTTTTTTCTGGCTTCAGCTATATAGCCATTAACCAAAGGGGATTATTATTTTTATACAACAACAGTACACAGTACTGCTAGGTGGTCACCCATCCAAATACTGACTGTGACGGCTGTAGCTTAACTTTATTGATTTGTCAAGGTCTGTAATTACGTATGGCAGTCAGGTGTCTGCATCATAGACTTGTCCATTGAATTTTAATGACGAATGTACAATATAGCGACGAGCTTTGATATTGAGACGACCAATTTGCAATGGGTCTACTATTATATACAATTTTGATTAATGATTTGATTTAATAACCTAGGTAATATTTTGTTACATTTGCAGGAATGTCCTTTTCATTAGTATTTTATCGTCTAATCATATTATTTTTCAAACTATCAAATGCAAGTGATGAAAGATGCAAAATCTTGCAATGAAAAATTATATATTGATTGCACCATGCACTTATCAATTACTAAAAAACAGTTCATTGGACCACTTAAAATCGTCATCTCATTTCATTTTTTGAGACTTTTATTTTTCAGTCGAAGTTTGATAAAAACGGGATTGAGTTATTAGGTTGGAAGGATAAATAGAAAAATTAGAATCTAAAAATTAAAAATTTTTTATTTCGTTTAGATTATATACAAAAAAAGTACGAATAATATAAAAGCATTTTCGATAGTTATTTATTATAAACCAACTTGAAACGAAACTGGATACGTTGTAAATGTTTTTAAATTGAGTACAGCAACTGTTTGTGTTTTAGCAAATTCAGGTACACATATCAGTTGAACTTCTTGATTTTCTGGTCCTATAACAGATGTAAGATAAAAAATCAATAAGTTATTTCTGAAATTTCATTCATATATAATTGGTTGAAACGGTTTGATCCGCTTGCGTTTTGCAAAAATTTTAAGTAACAAATCATTTATTTATAAATTACCTTTATAAATTTTATTTTGATATTTTTCTTGATTACCGACAAATAATGTATGAGGACAATCATTAATAATGAATGGATCTTTTGAATAAAATGGATAACAACTAAGCGTATCTGGAGCTGTTGGGCATAAATGACCCCATTGCAGACATCTTGCTAACGCCTCTAAAGGATCTTCTATATTACTATAGCTTAAAATTTGTTGTATTGGTTGACCTGAAGAGCCTGTAAAAAATATTTACAATAAAGAATTATATTACTTGACTGGAGTAAAATCATTCGAATAAGAATTATGCTAAGAATTGGAATGTACAATATAACGACGAGCTATATTGTACAATCGAGCTATTACGAGCTATTATACTTATGATATTTTGTAGGTACAAATAGTTCCTTTTTTGATATACAGTCATGTTTCATTTATATTCTTACTTGTGAGTAAAACCTTACCTAAAAATTTAAGCCCATCAATTTCAAATTCATACGGATTTGTAACTCCATGAATAGTTGTAAATTTACTAGATTGTGGGTACATGCAATAATGTGTGGGTTGTTGGGGTAACATATAATTTGTTGGATCAAATTCACCAGGCATAATATCCACTGGTACACACTGTACCAACTCCGATAATATTTCATCGAATAATTTAACAGCGTTAGTTGTTTCGTCGGTTTCATTTCCTTTCGATAATGACGATTTCTTTACTTTATTATCTGAAGTGGCACGAATTGAATTTCCTACAATTATAACACGACAAATTTTCGAAACCTCTTCCAAATTATCCTTACTTGATGACAATCCAATTACCCAATCAATGAATAATTGTAAGGATAATAAACTATCCGTTTGATTAGCCATATCGATACCCGATATAAACACCACAAAACGATCATCTGAGAATATTGGACGTTCGATTTGTTCGGAACAATCGACAAATACGTATCCTTCAACCTTGAATTGTCCTAAACTGATTTCACTACCTAAAATTGCACATGGAACCCCTGTGACAATATCGTGGGCACTTAAACCCTCGTGTAATTGAACACGTTGTAGTTCGTTCTCTAATATTAAAATGTCAGAATCCTCGGTGAAATGTGTACGAATTGGCTGCGGAATAAGTTGACTTTCTTCGGCAATTTCTTTTAAAATTGACGGTTTTAATTTTTGTTCTTTGTAAATAGTCCCTAAAACTACACATAAACCCTGTTGATCGCCTGCATTTGAAAGTTCACAAACTGGATATTTTTTTCCTAAAAAAAAAAACCAAAGAATTATATTTTTTTAGGCTTCTTTATAAATCATTTATCATAATTTTTTTTTTCATATTTTCGAGGTTTGAAATTAGTTTAGAAACCTCTTTAGCAAAATACATTTAAATTTGCATGCATCGTTAACGGGCTAAAAAGGACTTTTATATTACGAAAACATGATCAATGGGAAAACTAAATTTCCATGTTGCGTGCTGTAGCTATCTGATTAATATTGTATAATTGTCATTATAGTTGGAGGAAAAAGTTTTACTGTAATTCAATATTTGTATTGCAAAGCTTTACAATTAATATTTAATTACTCACCCCATTTTCTTTCAATTCTCTCCAACAATCTGTTTTTTACTTCGATAATTCGAGTCAAATAAATATGATAGTATTGTTTATTAAAAGTTTCTAGCGACGGCTTAAATCGAGACGATAAATTACTATATTGACATTCTTTTCGAATCATTTCTTTTGAATTTTCTGTTTTTACAGGCATTTATGATAAATTTTAACAAGTTGGAAATTATATTACGTAATATATTCTATAGATATTATTTAATGATCCAAGGCTTAAGGAAATTTAAACCGCGCAAATTAATAAATATTGATGTAAACAAGAAGTACCAACCATGATATATTCTATGGTACCCAACCATGAGAAAACTGAATATAATATCTATTTACACGGTAATAGGCAAGATGTTCACCGACATAAAATTTTGTCCAATAGCTCTGAAAGAAAAATCGTAAATTATTTTCAATACATTCCAATTAAAAATTATTCAGAATTTTGAATTGGAAAGTATTCCCGATTTCCCTTTTTGATATATTAAACAAAATACATTTCAATTAAAACCTATTCAAAATTCTGATTCAATTCTATTCATCTTTGATTTAATTTTAAGTTTAATCAGGCCCTTTTATTAAGGAGGAATACCGTAATTGATTTTTTAGCACCTAGTTAATTCCTTTATCTTTCTTGATTATCATCTTGATTATCGGAGGAAGTCATAGGGATAGGTGTGTTATAAACAGATTACATGATTCTGCTTCTACCGGGAGTAATACTGAAAGCTGTTTCTTTGCTCCGATTGTTTCATAATGGATTAATCCAAAGTTTCATTTAATACCTTGTAGATTTCTATTAGTGTACATAAAATGTAGAAAGTTTTTATGGTCCTCCAAACATGCCCGTGAGACATGCTGTAAGAAATGTGAGAAACATGTGAGTTCATTTGAGATGCCCAAATTATAAAAATGTTAGTTCAATTCACTAGACTTAGTCAGTAACAATCAATTACAATTAAATCAAATGATCTAGCTGCTTTAGTGTATTGTGACAAGGATTTCCGTAAAGGTTAATGCACAGTTGCAAGGATTTCCGTAAAGTCGCTGTAAAAGAGGTGTTTGTTTATCTGGGACTCTGATCCAAGACACCACGCAGCATCTTGATAGAGGAATCAAAGGCTCGGATTGGGGAAGCACCTGAGACTAATGCCTAGCTCATTTCCGTTCAAGTCTGAATGGAACTGACTTCTAAGAAATGTCATTATTATGCATGATATCAAATTATTCAATTTAACGTGTAAATAATTTTGATATCGTGTTAATAAATACAAAATAAAAATAAATTCCCTAAAATTATTAGCTCTCACATTAGTCGTAAGAAGAAATTGAAGCAATATAACAAGTTCCGTGTTTATGTTAAATTTTTTTCATAAATATTCAATTTTTTGTTGTTATTTTTTATCAAAACTGATTGAAATAAGTTTTGAAAAGTGTTAAAAAGTAACTGTAATAATTATAAATTGAAATTACAGCTAGAAATAACAAGATAATAAAATTTTCAAAAAAATTAATTATAATTAATTTTAGAAAATTATATAAGGAAATTTTCTTATTTAAATAAAACAATTTCCCTATAAAAGTTATTTACAACTTGAATATTTAATAAATAAATGTTTTTGTGAGTGAAGTAAGACATCATAATAAAAATAAATAATAACGATGTATTACGAAATGTCATTCGGTCAATGTTCGCTACGTCATACTTAAATAGCAAGTGGCTTATGTGTGTATATGTATCATCAAATAAAAAGTTTTACGATGGCGGATAGAAATGAGAAAGTGTTAATGGAATTATTAAAAAAACCGGGCAATAATGAATGTGCTGATTGTGGTAGTAAAAGTAAGTGTCATCTCAATAATTTTTCTTTCAAAAATTATTTTAAAATACCATGTCAGTGCAAATAATATCGAATTTTGTGTGTGTATTTGTAAAATCTCGGTAATTCATGTGTATATTGGGTGATACATGATGTATTTGATTGATATTTTGATATTACTACTTCTGTCCCTAGCTTGGGGGCGTTTATATTTTTATTTATTTATTTATATTGCGTGAAACTCCTTATTGTTTATATCTTCCTGTATTGAATGTGTGTGCTCAAATTTGTAATATTTTTATTATTTTATAAAATTTAGTATGTCTATAAATTCAAGTATTTTAAATCTTTATTTTAAAGATAGAAATATTGATTATAGAAGATGTTTTTAGCGTAAATAGTACTAAAACTTTCCAAAAAAATTTACGTTAATTTCATTTACTCGGTAACCTAATTATCCGTTTGTCCGCTAGTACTATAGCACGTTTTTCCCAAAAATAAAAAAGGTATATTTGTAATCTAAAACCACGAAACCACAAAAAAATTTCCAATTAAAAAAAAAAAATGTTCAGTTCTGTCCTAATTCTCTATATGATAGCTAGAACTGAACGTAATACCTTTGAAATTCGAAGCTATAACAACCTATATGGTTCATTCTCATCTTGCTGACATGAAATAAATAATGTATTATTCATTTTCGATAGTGAAATATTATAACATTGTAAGCAAAAAGACTTAGAAATTGGTTATTTTGCTTAGAATTAACTGTTGATAAATTTCAAATATGTTAACGGTATCTTGATATCTGATGTTAAGATGTTATTCTAAGTAAAAAAAGCTGTTACAATTTATATTTCAAATTTCCTATATTTTATCGGGGTTCGAACTGACGATTTCTTCCATTTTCAATTATAACCTATTAGACAATTTGTACATTTCTTCAGTGTATGTGATACAAAGTATTCTTGTTGAGTTATATAAATTGTGAGAAAATATCACCATGTCTTACCATAAGTGCATTTTTTAATAAACAATTTCCTTGACCTAATTCTGTACTTATTTTCTTCCATAAGTGTAGAAATATGAAAGGTGTACTAAGGACTAAAAAATACACCTTTCATAATAATTTGAATTTTTATATGGTTTTTATTCAATAAAACAATTTTAGAAAAATTGGAATACATTTCTTGTTACATCCTGTATTATTACTGATTTTGTTTTGTTTATTGATGTTAATTAATATCTATAGAGGTCATTATATAATTTATAAGTGGATGACTCATATCAATTAATAAGATAGAGATGAAATATTTTCTATCTCGCTCTTTAATTAATATGAATAAGTTTTTAAAAAAGGAATTTTAAATGAAAGAAATGTCTGAAGAATTCTTCCTAATCTTGTTTATACAGCTTAGTTATGATTGACAGTAGTCTTACCGAAAACTGAAAATATTGCGGTGATTTAATAATGCATAGTGCAATTCAGCTTAAAATTCAGTGAGGAGGAAATTTCCGTACATAATAAAATTTAATATGTACCCTCAACACCCCTAACGGATGTGAGGTCAATGGCCTTATTCAAAGGGGTCGTCTACATAACATATCATGTTTTACTTGCCGATATTGTACTCTCCAATCCCCTGCCTCTATTAGTCACTAAAAATTTGAACTGATTATCAACGTCATTCAATGTGTAACAAATTATGGAGATGACCCCCCCCCCTTGACATTATCAAATATCTTATTCTCGAATGTTTTCCCCATTTCTTCTGAGGAACTCCATTAGAACTATTATTATTATAGTAATTTTCTCATATTTTCTGAATAACTTCTATAACTGTAAAATTTACATTTTCGAGTCTAATTTAAGGTAGTTTGGTACCCAAATGACTTAAAGCTAACCCAATATTTTTTTGTGTTTATTCGAAAGATTATAATTAAATGCATCTATAGAAAAAAAATCAGATTTTTTTACCACACCGTTTAAGAGATATAATTAATTAAAGTTTATCAAAAATACACGAGCTCTTATGAGTGTCCTTGTTCATTAATACCGGAAATGGAAGGTTTGTAGAAAATTGGCAAACTTGACCCCGCAAAAAAAACAACTTTTAAATTGATAGAACTATATCCAAAATATACACTGAAAAAATTTCAGAATAATTTACCACGTTCTTTCCATGTATGTAATTAATTTTTCAATATTGACATGTGGCTTCTATATCTCTCCTCCGTATTTACTAGGGAAAAAATGGTGGCTCCATTAAGCGCGCCAATTTAAAATAGTAACTAGGGTTTTTAATACACTTATAAATAATATATAACAACCAAAGGATATTGAACATTAATAAATATAAAAATTTTTTTTTATAATATTAAATTTATTTTCTAACGAAATAATTTATTTATTTATATTAAAATTTAAAAAAATAAAAAAAATAAATAGAATTCACGATATAAAAAATAAAGTTGAGAGTTTTGGGTTATGTTTTGAAAATCATTTAAAGTTGGTATTATCTAGTGATATTTGAGTACTAGTCAAATCATATTTTATTTATTACATTATTTTAATTATTTAATTATAATCCGTGCTTAAATATATCAATTAAATTCTTATGTGAATTTTTATCAATTATAGCATGCTTCGTATATTTATTACTAAAAAAAAAATTAAAAAAATGTCAATTATTTGATTTCGGATTGCAGCTACCAAGCTACCTTAAGAGTTAATTCTCTCCCTTAAACTAGAAAATCCATCCATAATAATTCAAGGATACCTACATTAAATAGGATAAAAGTCTAAAGGCCATAAATTTATGAATATTTTTATGAAAAATATTTTTGTTTTTCAGATCCAGTATGGGCATCATACAATATTGGTATATTCGTATGCACGCGTTGCGCCGGCGTACATCGGGGAATGGGAGCACATATTAGTAAAGTAAAACATTTAAAATTGGATCGATGGGAAGATTCACAGATTGAACGTATGAAAGAAGTGGGAAATAAAGTAGCCAGGCTAAAATATGAAGAAAGAGTACCACCATGTTACCGAAGACCTACTGAAGATGATCCACAGTTAGTATATTTTGTTTATAAAAAAAAAAATAAGTTGTATCCACGATTGGGTACTATGATCGATTAAGTTGCTTTCAGAGAGGGCGCTTATTAAAAAAATCTCTTTCTTACCTACTTAAATATCTGATTTTCAGATTCAAATTTATTTATTTTTTCCAGAGTATTAATTGAACAATGGATAAAAGCAAAGTATCAACGGGAAGAATTTTGCCATCCAGAACGACAGCAATTGTATATAAACGGACATATGGAAGGATTTTTAATGAAACGTGGCAAGGAAGATAGTCGATTTCATCCTCGAAAATTTATATTAAACGAAACCGAAGATACATTAAAATATCACGTAAAAGAGCGTAAAGATCCAAAAGCCGTGTTACGAATATCTGAATTAAATGTTGCATTTGCACCAGAAAAAATTGGAAATTTAAATTCATTGCAAATCACATTTATCAAAGATGGGTCGACGCGACATATTTACGTGTACCATGATGACCCGGAAACAATTACAAATTGGTACATGGCAATACGATGTGCGAAGCTACATCGATTGCAAGTCGCGTTTCCAAGTGCGAGCGAAAGTGATTTAGTTGGACATTTAACAAAAGATTTTGCCAAAGAAGGATGGTTATGGAAAACGGGACCAAGGAGTAGTGATGGATATAAAAAAAGGTGGTTTACACTCGACAATCGTAAATTAATGTATCATGACGAACCATTAGATGCACATCCGAAAGGGGAAATATTTTTAGGACATAACTCAGAAGGTTATAATGTATATAGTGGGGTGACAGCTGGTACCAAGGACCAAGGGTTCTCATTTACCCTAAAAACACCCGAACGTATATTTAATTTATCCGCGACCACCGAAGCAGATCGAGATCATTGGATTGAAGTAATACAACGGGTACTTGAGAAACCACTTACACCGCAAGACACATCAAGTAAGTTACTTATTTTAACTAAACAAAAACGCGCGTGCGCTAATTTTTTTTGCTTTAAATGTGGATGTTAAAATAATATCATTAATTTATTTTTTGCTTGAACTATTTTTCTAAAATAATTAATTCATTCTGAATGTATAGTGGATATTAAGGGAAACCATCGAACTTTTTAGGAAAATTTGCCGTTACTCGTATCACTTCGTTTGGTCCGATCGGTTCAAAACAGATAACAAAATGAAAGGTTAAATTTGAAAATTAAGATAGTTTAGTCGACTTACGAACGATTATTCGTAAGGATGCGAAAAATTGGCTTTTTTTCTAGGACTTTACAAAGATTCCGGTACTATTTCGATAAAATATTTTTCCGTTTACGTATTCTGTTTTGAAATTAATTAATCGAATCGATCGAGCTGAAGGAAAACAGGAACAGAGATTTCACGTTTATAAACATTTTTATCTCTTGTAAAAGAGAGGATGTTTATGTATCCGAATTATTTAGAGAATAACGAAAACGAAAGAAATAACGAACAAATTATGATAGACTTTATATCTAAATTACTTTTTGAGTTCACAAAATAATCAGAAGTTTTAGAATTACAAACCGTTCTCAAAAAAAAGATCATCAAAAACACAATAACGGGGTTTTACCTCCGTCTCTCAGGTATACATATCATAAAAATGAAAATTATTCAAATATTTTCATGAAAAATAATAATGTGTTATTATTAAGCATTTATTTATAAAGTTGGAATTATGCAGCGAAGCTGATAGGTAACGGTTAGTTAATTTATGTATAGTAGCAAAATTTTAAATTATTTAAAATAATTCTACTTGCTTTTTAATAAGAGTATCAATTACGAGTAGTTTTAATTTAAGATCATAGTATTTGATATTTCGAAGATGTTTTCAATGTTTTCCAATGAAATCCACTACACAAATTACATGATTTAGACTAATCCATTTCGAAAAGTTTGTATTATGTACAATTGAATTATTATTATTATTATTAAATTATTCAAGATGTAATTTTTTAATGTAAGTATTAATTTTCTTAAGTCTTGATTTAATCTTGATCAATTTTCCCAAAAAATAAAAAAAATTATGTATATTTTTTTTAAATAATTTAAACAAACCAAAGATTATTTAATATATTTATTAGAATTTTTAAAATGTACGTCGAATTTATAAATATAATTTGGAGGACCGTAAATTTTTCATGAAATTGTACGAAAAATTTACACCAATTGGAATTTTGAATAATTAATTTTTACAGATCAAAAACCTCGCTGTTAAAACGTTAATCTTAGAATATTATTAATTTTAATCGAATCGAAATATTTTTAAGGATCTCTTTATTTGCTAATATCGTATCTTGTTGTATATATCGTGTTTCTGTCCTGTCTTAGTCGTAAGGTTCTGATTTAAAAAAACTGTTTAATCAAGCAAAGTTTATAAAACAGATAAGACTCCATAGTTGTGATGAAAAGTGGAATTTGATTTTTATTATAACGTAATATTTTCTACAAAATGAGCCCATAACTTGAAACAGAGTAAGTTTGAAGAACATTTTCCTTAAGCGTAAAAAGTTCTACTGAAAATGGTTTAAAAAATAGTTCTTAGAATTTGGGCTAAAGCGTATATACAAAAATTTGTTAAACAACTTAATTCATCGCAGAAATGGAGTCTTACTGATAATTTTCAAGGTACAAGTCCCCTCCTTTTGTGAAAATTTGTATCGGTGCCCTTGTATTTAAGTAATATTTATATCATATCACAAAAATAAAAATTTTTTTAGCACTTTTGCACAAATTATTTAAACCTGAGGGTTTTGAAAGAAACCCATACATGCAAAATATAAAGACGAAATCTATTCAAATCATATCAATTTTTGGCCAAATTCCAATCCGATATTTGTTTGGTAATACTAATTTTTACAAGATACAACATTCCGATTGTAAATTGAAATTGGATTAAAAATGACGACCGTATGAGGTCGCTTTTTTCTTTAGCCATTATTTTATTCATAAATCCTGTATAATAGAACTAAACCGCTGTGAATCATATATTTAAACTTAATGAATTATTATTTTTATTTATTACTCCGGTCACATAATTCTTATTACCAACAAATACAACTAATTATATTCTTATAATTTAAAAACAGGCTACTATTAATAGACGCTAGTGGGGCCATGTTATATTTGATTCCATTCAAACCAAAAAGTGCTGTTTTATGTCCCGTAAAAATGGGGTCGATTCCGATTGCACTTTAAATTAGACGCTTGTGTTATAAACTTCATTTACATAAGATTCCCACGATACATGCCCTCATAAATAAATAAGAATATTTTGTAATCTCATGTTTTTTTGATATATTTTGATATCAATCGTGATATATTTTGCATATAAAAATTATTTCAAAACCTGTCCTAATAAATAAATAAGAATATTTTGTAATCTCATATTTTTTTTCAAATGTATTTTTCTTAATAAAGAGAAAAAAATTATATTAATCATATTTTCTTTATTATCTTTGCCAGTATATTAAATATTTCTTTAAAGAAATTCAATTGTATATAATAAATTATTGTAATTAATTTATTATAATTTAGTTAAAAAATTATAAAATAATAATTTCGAAACAATTAGGATAAATTTTGTTTTTATTTTAATAATTTATTTCATATTTGCGTTTTTTTTGGTGTGTAACATTTACTCATATTAAAAAAAAAAAAAACATCATTTTTGTGTATAAAAAAAATAATTTAAAAAAAACATTTCTCATAATTAAATTAATATTTTTTAAATTAATTTTTCTACATTAATTTTGTTTATTCATTGTACATGATTTTCACCATTTTTCTTGCAGCTAATAATAAAAATAATATAGTTAATTTTAAATTAACGCTATTATTCAACATTGCGCCGTCTCATGCTTAACTTATTCATTTGTTTGTTTTTTTTTTTTTTCGTATTAACATAGTAAATAGATTGTCTCATTTGTTTTTAACATTTTATATTAACATACTACAATCAGGATTGCCACAAATATACTTAAAACAAATTTCGATGAGAGTAGAAGAAAATATTATCCTATTTTAACTCCTTCAGTTTTTACTTTTGGTTAGAGGAAATTCATGCTAAGATTTCAGCGCCATATTAGCAAAAAACCACTCATAATACAGTCAGCTGATTATTTTCCTAAAAAAATGCGATTAATTATTGTATTGTATTATGAAAAACTCTCTATTTTAAGTTTTATATATTTTAAGTATTTAAATATTGGGTAATTATTATAAATAGTTCTTAATTTTACCGTCAATTAGAGTCTCAGCATTAACGTCCTATAGCTTAAAGGTAACAAGAGCTACAAGGCAATCAAGAGTTACAATTCAACGAAATTTTCTAAGCTTATGATAACACCATAAACTTTTCTATGTAAACCGTTCACTGGAATGTGGTTCTCTCATCACCAATCGTTTGTCACTTGTCTCTTTACTAGGAACCCACAATAAAGGTTGTTGAATTTTTAATTTCTTAAGTTTCAAAATAGAAATAATTACCAAACGGGATAAATCTGCTTAAAGACTACATTTAGATTATCGTGCTCAATGTCATTGTTGAATACGTTTAAAGCAAGTTAGGTGTGGCAATTCTGTGATAATTCGGCTACTATAATTTTTAGTTTGAATGACAACGCAATAATTTTAGCTATAACGCATGGCTTTTAAAATAATATAACTGTTCGATTAAAAAAAAAAAAACAATTGAACTAATTGAATAAAATCAATTTCAGTCGCAGCCCGTCTTGTAAGGAAGCGAACGTCATCAAATACCATGAATATATTCTCAGGAAGGTAGAGAAGATATATGAAACTCTCCTAAAAATTCCCGTGTTGTGTTTATAATTTCAAAGTTACACGTTTAATTCGGTAAATTAGTGTCTAAAACGTCGAAAAATTTTCGAATATACGGCAGTTTTGTGAAGGTTTTTATTTTGATGCCCATAGGCTATTCTGACAAGCTTTCACAGTTATACAGGTCTTAAACTAAGAGTCTCCAAAAAATGCAAACGAATTCGGATTTTTTTCGAAGTGTTATCTAGTTTTACTAAACGAGTTCTGTATTTGTTCAGAAAACATATCGATGTAGAAGATTTTTGCTTCAAATTTGCGTGCACTAAAATTTTTAAAAAATGACATGCGACAAGAGAGTTGTCAAAGCCTATGGAATATGAAGACTGGATTTAGAGTGTGTTAAGATTAGAGTATAATCACATTTTTGCTCCAATTATGTTAAAATATTTCAATTTTTTTTTAAATGGTCTACCAAAGATGAAACGAATAAAAAATATGTCTAGATTTAAACTTTTCAAAATATTGTTATTGAATTTTGATAAAGATTGTGAGGAATGTAATTTCTATTGTTACGTAAAATATGTTCAAGTTTATGATCCCAAAGCGCCAAATTTTATTTAATGAGCATGTATTTAATTTGGGTAAAGTTAATGCAAGATTAGGTTGAATAAACTCAGCAGCTGTCCGAACCATTTGAAGCTATTCAAGATCAGCACAAGAGATTTGACGGCGGTTGAATCATCGAGAAAACGGAAAATAATCGTTGGCTCCAAGTATACCAGTCTTCTGATTGCACGCCTAGGTAGTCCTGTAATAGCCGCTAAAAAATTTTGTATAGATGCCCTTGGAAGCGGGATGATATTTTCATAATTTTTTCATCTTTATGAATTGTTTAAAAAAAATTGTGTTTCAATTTTGGTTAACCATACTGCATATGACCTTAAGGTTCCACGTCCTAATAAAAAAATATATTTAACCGTACTTTAAATCGCATAAATCTTACTTCATTTACATCGTTGAATTAAAATTGTAACTGTTTTATTTTACTTTAAAGTAGTTAGGCTTTTAATGCAAATTCTTTATCAATATTTTTGAGATTTAGGTATTAAAAATATAATAAATTTTGACAGTTATAAAAAAAGACAGTAATCATATATTAAGGGGGATTGAAACATAATACTGAAGTACTCTCCATTACGTAGAAATCTTGCAATTTTAGCACATAAGTAACTCAAAAAAATATTTATCCAATTTTTTTTAAACTTGGTATGCACAATATTGACATGAAAATGGAGGGCTTTACGAAAAGTTTTTCTCATAATAACATTTTTAAGTATAAAATCGAATTTTGATTTTTACCCTATAAATTTTTTCCGAGAAAAACTCTTCGACAAGCCTTCCGTTTTCTTCTCAATATTGTGCGTACCAAATTTGCAAACATTTGGATAAAAAATTTTTGGGTTTTTTAGGCCCGAAAATTGAAAGAAATTTACCCCATATTACATGTAATTCAACAGTTTGTTAGAAGCACACTTATTTTTGTCAATAACAGCTGTGGATAATTGCTGTTAAATAAATAGCAGATACTTGGTCCATAACATATCGAAACTTCGAAATAGACTATCAATTTAAAAGATACTAAATGTCTACAGAATTATTTCACTTCTTGGATTTATAATCAAGTTCATAAAATCACGCCATTTTTAAAATTAATGAGAAATATAAAAAAAAACTAAATAAAACAGCAGTCAATTTTGAGTCAAACTTAATCTGCCATCTCGTGACTAATTTAACAAATGGGCGATGTAAATAAGATTTTTAAAGTATATAGATTTTTTACAAGAAGGCAATTTAAATCCTGCATTATTATTTTAAATATTTTTAATTTAAAGACAAAAAACAACCACATAATCTCACAAAAACAAATATGTACATTTAGTCTTTAGAATGTTTTAGATTTTTATTTTAGGAATTTTTATTATTTAAAAATCGTTATTCATGTTGAATTTTATTATATTTATATATACATACAAAAGAAAACACGACTTGATATATATATGAAATTTCATTTTTTTTTAAAACAATATATTCATCCATTTTACGGATGACGGCAGATGGTCGATTTATGTAAAATATTTCAATTTCATTATAATTTATAAATATTGAGTTTAATCATGTATTAGACTAACAGCTTGCGGACGGTTTGAGTAACGGTTTTTCTGTAAGTCTGTAAATTTTTTTCAGTGATGAGTCGTCATAGTATTCTAAGTACGGCTGGCAGGAATCAGCCCTGTACATATTAAGCTTTCATCTATTTGAAAGGGATTATGTCAAAAGGTTATATTTAAGGAGTGGAATTATGTCAAAAGGTTATATTTTTTTAACTCTTGTTTCTGACTTAACTTACAAATTTATAAAATTTGATGATGTGTAGGAATGATTCTTGTTAGATCGTGGTCACCGCCCTTAGAATGCTATAAAGTATCAGAGTGTTACTTAAACTGCACAGAAGCTATAAGTCTATATAGGCATTTAAAAATACGATTCCAAGCTCAAAAAGTAAGAGTTTATTAAGAAATAACTGAATCAATTGGTGGTGTTATATTAAAATTAAGAATGATATAAGATTCGATCGATTGACTTTTCGTATTTTAAAATCACCCTCTTCCTCCTCAATGTGCAATTTTAATCATTTTTTACGACTGATTTATATAAAATAGTTGTTAGTCTCCGTGGCATTTTGATTTGAAATCGTTAATAACTTGAGGATTATACCACCGTGTATCTTCATAGTGAGTGGCTACCATTTTATCCTTTCGGTTAAGCGCATCAATGGCCTGGTGCCTCATATCCAGAAGATTATCATGTAATAAATATTCTGTTTTGTACAAAATTTAAAAAGACAATCTATTTAAAAGTTAGTATGGCATAGCTTTAATTAAATGTATTTCGGAAATCTTATGTTATAAAATCGCTCAACCAGGTAAGTTAATACTTTTTGTACAGAATATTAAAAAATCTTTAATTAGGCTCTTGTCACAATAGCGAGTAGAATGTGCGTTTTACGCATGTAAAATCGTTATGTAGAGCTGTTGAAAACGTGCTTTTATTTTGTCGCTCGTGTGATGGTAGCCTTATAATTTTTATTTTGGCTTGTTTAATTAATCCTCCAATTTCAGTAAATTTCGGATATTATATATGTCAATCATTGTGCAATATTGAGTTGCAAAATTCCAATTAATTGTATTTTTTAATAGGCCTTGATAAGTCTCGAAATTTATGTATTTTTTTTATTATACAGTTTTTTTTAGAAGCTCTTTAAAATGAAAAAAAAACTTTAAAAACTAATTAATCCGTTTTTTAATTTTTAAGAGATATTTTGACTCAAAAAATAGAGTTCATTTGACGTTATTATGATTAATTTTTAAGATATGGTTTTCAAGCGATGCGAAATAGCGATGTTCATATATAATTTAAACGTTATTTCAGATATTACTCTAAACGTCAAATAAAATATCGAATTGGATTTTTTATTTCGTATTTCGATGAAACAATATATATATATAAGGTTATTTTTAACCAAAAAATTCGAAAATTTGGTTCATATGACGATAAGGAGTTTCTAAACATTGTTATTTAATAATTTAAGGTGTACACCTAAAAATTCATTATAAGTATTAATAATAAATTTTAGAGCCTAATTACCCCTCTAATTTTTTTTAAGCATAAATTATTCGATAATAGTCTAGAATTAGCATTATACCAGAGAAACTATCCTTCATATAGTATGAAAGTTTAGTAAAATATTATGTTCATATTACATTACATTGTTTTTCGTTTCTGTAAAAAAACCTTAAAAATCATCAAGAAATAAAATATAAATTTTATTTCTGTTTTTAAATTTTCTAGAGTAACTAAGGTCTAGGGAAACCAAAAATAACACTTATTTTACAATAGGATGACTAGTTTTGGAGAATTCACTTGAAATTTGTCGGAAATATTACCCTCCGTGTAGGATTTTAAGCGATATCTCAAAAACTACACATCCAATTGTTAAATTGATGTTATTTTTGAAATCTTCAGATCAAACTACTATTGTAAACTAAAATAAGTTTATCGAAATCGGACAAAAATAATTTTCTCGATTTTTCGCAGTTTTTTTAAGGGGTCCCTTGGAAAAAATCGAAAAATCCGAGCAAAATTTTTACCTCCGATTTCATTAAAATTATACTTATAAGGGCAATTTCACCTGCTGATTTCAAAAATAACATTTATTGTGGTTTTTGATATATCGCCTAAAATTTGATCCGGAGGTCAATATTTCGAACAAATTTCAAATAATACCTCGATAATTAGCCATCCAATCGTAAAATAAGTATTATTTTTGGCTTTCCTAGTCCTCAATTACTCTAGTAAATCTAAAAACAGAAATACAATTTTATTGGAATTCTTAGCAATTTTTCAGGTTTTATCACAGAAACACAAAAACCACGACAATACATTTTTTTTTTTTCAATATATGTGCTAAACTACCCACGGTAAAACGCATTCTATATCATAATCCATGCAAAATATTTTATGTTAAATTTTATAAATTATAAATTCGTGATCAGTGACCTCGAAAACCACGGGCACGAATTTTTTAGTCTTAAACGGAATTTAAAAATTACATAAGAGTACACCCCAAAATTTTGTTAATAATTTCCCCTAATTAAACGAATATCACAGAATTACCTCATACTGTCCTTCAGTTCGTAGTTTTTTAGTAAAAATTCTCGAATAATTGACCTGTATACGGACGGAGCTAGTATCATTCATGGTTCACTATAAAATCGATATCGCTTATTTTTAAATGCCTGAAGTAAGATCTATAAAAAATATAATATCCTATGCGAAGTTTAAGTGCTTTTCGAATAGATAATGGAGGGGAAATGTAAAGTCACACAGAATATCACATTAAACATATGAAAACAAATTTTTATTGTTTGTAAAATCTATCACCAAGAACAAAAGTGTGTCGAATTTATAGGATATAAATTTAGTTGCTCAAAAAATATGTACATTTTTATGAAATTATGATTATAAGACTGGTTCTGTGTGAGTAAATGTAGAATGTACTTTTCATCATTGAAAATTTTTCGATTACCATTGTGGTTAGCCTTTTGGTGTAAATATTTATCGAAACAATTCGTCTTCAGCAAAACACTTGATCTGTGCTGTCTCTATAGACCTATTCGTTTTAATTTTCGATTCGTTTCTGTTTCGGATAAACTGTCAAACAATGTAATAAACTGAAAAGCAAATATTTTCTTTTTTTGTCAAACATATTGACAACAGTACGAAAAAAATTTTAAGACCCCGGACTGACGTAACGTAATGACAGGCTTAGACCAATCTATAAAGTTAAGCAACAGTAGTCACAATCTGTATTTGGATGGGTGACCACCTAGAAGTACTGTGTACTGTTGTTGTATAAATAATAATAATAATCCCCTTTCGTTAATTAAGTTTAGCTAAAAGCAGCTAAAGCCAGAAATTTAAAAAAAAAAATGAAAGGTTTTCAGATCAGCTACTAATGTATACATCATCTAGCTTAAAATAATAATTACTTTTAATGGATATTTTAACCGCTAAATGAGACGTTTGTTCCAGTTTTGAAGAAACTCGACTAAAAGGTTAACAACAACATTCGATTTATATAGTAAAACACGCTATATTCAAAATAAAACTTTTCAAAAATGCAAATATATAAAAAAAGAAATTTGAATCAATTATTTTTCGAGTAACGCATACGTAATTAGTTTTAACTTTTAAGTATCATTTTTTATCTTATACTAATTTACGAATATTTTTCAAAATTTTTGGGTGAAAAAAATTATTTCGAGATATACATTATATATACTGGAATGCAGTACATATAATCAAAATGTTATTCCAAAAGTTCAATATAATGTTAGCAAATTGAATACTGTTTTATTAAAGACTCTTTAAATACGAAAGAGGAAAATTTTTCTTTGCTTAAGATTTTAATTGAAATTTAAGGTCTTAAAATAAAAATATGATCTACCCTATCTATATTATTAAGATCACGAGAATTATCAGCTCAGACAGATGTCTTTAAAATCACTCTTAAACTAAAAGCAATAATAGTAATTTTAACCATGAATTTATGCGTAAAATTTATAGTTGAATAAATGGGATTATAATTTTTGAAGGGTATAACTTTTTTTGTCAGTTGCTCAAATTATTAGAACTACAAAGTAGTTTAAATATTGATTGTACTCATTTTGTGGTAAATTTTTTAAGAGATATTTTCGTACGACTAAATAATTTATCTAAGAAAATGTTATCCAATATACATATGTAAATCTCGACATTTAAAATAATAATAAAAATATATATATTTACAATATTTTGTACACGTAGACAGTATAATAGACAAAGAACTCATCTTAAAAATGCCGTATAAATTCGGAATAATAGTGGCATAATCAGCAGATTAGATTTATTACTGCGGTCGAATGTTTGATTCGAAAATAAAACTGTGGTATGGGTACACTTTAGTTTCTATAATTTATGCTCTTTGGAACTGTGTTAGTTTTAGGTAGCGTTCACTCATTTATAGTTTGTGATTAAATATCTTAATCCTAAAAATTGTATAATTTGACGAAAATGGCATTTTTATAGGTGAAAGTTTCTTGGTTTATAACTTTATAGCGTAAATCTAAAGAATGCAAGCAAAATAAAACATTTTTCATCATAATAATAATAATTATTTTAAAATAATTAATGTTGTAATTTATATAATAAATTTTTAACTTGTGTATTTATTTTCAAAAACAAACAACTAATATAAATTATTCATTTCTAAAAAAAATTTTGATTTATTCACTTTTTAAAAGTTTTATCTGTAAACCATTTCCCTACTAGGTCCTGAAAACAATTCTTTTACAATTCCCGAATTGGCTATCGAATTTTGTCGAATGAAAATTAAAATAATTCGCAGAACAACTTTAATCGGATAAATATTCTACTATATGTTATCTCAAAACAAAACTTTATCCTATCCAACAAAAAATCTTATCAGTAACACAGCATAACATATAACTTCAACAAAAATTTACCTTTCTTATCTTTAAACTACTTCTTTTATATATGGCGAATATATTATGTAATATATTCTGAAGTATTTTCCAAATAATTCGACCTCGTCAAAACTAAGGACAAATTCTATAAAAAATAAACAATTGGAAGTTTTTATACAAAACAACTTATTTATTATAACAAAATTTAATAAAAAATAAACTAAAATATACAATAAATCGAATTTAAGTATGAAATATCGATTTTTTTTTTAAAGTTACATTTCAATTGTTTTCCCCAAAGTGTTTCTTAACAGTTTCCGAAAATCATCCCCGTTTTACCCAGTCGATAAAAAGTCATTATACATTTTATTTGAAATGGGTGGAGATAAAAGAGAAAAGAAAACGCTGGAGTTAATTTCTCGTAAAAAACAAATCATTTTAGTATTAAATTCTGGAATGAATTTAACAACATATTGAAATTCATTTTATCAATTCTCCAATGATTATGTATAAAAGAGCAATGATTTTCTCAAAAATTGATCAGACAAAAGTAAACAAAATTCATATTTAAAATCCAAAATAATAGTTCTATAAATATCAATAAAAAAAAACTATCGACCGGTAAATTTCATTTTAGGTTTTATAAATATGAATTAATATATTCTTTCGTCTCTTGTTTCCTTTGATCTCGGTTCTTGCCATAGGGAAATACACAATGAAATATATTCTAGCATACATATTAAAAATAGAACATTTCGAATCATTTATACAAAATTTTCAACGAATTAAAAAAACAGATAAAATTGATCGAATACTTAATTTGTATTTTGTTTTATAAACAAACAAAAAAAAAAATAAATAAATAATATATTGCGTTTTAATCCATTATTTTGTATTTTTATTGGAAAATTGTCTTTAAAAAACGCACTTTAAAAAAAATAAAAAACTAAAAATTGTCGTCATTCATCAATCATCGTTATCATGCATCGAATATCACTTTTTAAAATACATGGTTTATAGGGACGTTATAATGTGGCTAAAATTCGTGTGAAACCAATACAAGCGGCAAGAGCTGTTTGTCCAAGTCCCCATAATAACGCATATAATGGTGACATTGGTAAACTTGAAGCACGATATACGAATGCAATTGCTGCACTGCTCACGACACCGGACGTTAATGGTGGTACAACACCCATAATTATGATAAATATTGGAAAAAATTTACCAAACTTGTGTTTACGTAATGTTGCGAATGCGATTAAAGCTGCTATCTGTAAATAAAATAATCGTTTTTTGAGAAAATACCTCAAACTCCGGATGTATAGAAATAATCATAAATTTGTATATTCTTAGTGATAATATCGCTTTTTTTGATATTATACGATGGTAACTGTAATTTAGAGATTAAGTTTCCTAAATATTCAAACTCCGGATGTATAGAAATAATCATAAATTTGTATATTCTTAGTGATAATATCGCTTTTTTGATATTATACGATGGTAACTGTAATTTAGAGATTAAGTTTCCTAAATATTCGAACTGAACATGGCCGTTGGTTCATTTACAGAATACTTCGATTGGAGCTTCGGTATATTGATAAGATAATCTTATTTGATATTGATAAAATGTCAACCATGTCTTATTTCGGTCAAACTAAGAAAAATCGGTATCTTACCGTATGAATGAAAATTGATGAAAATAGTGCAGTAAGAAAAATCTTATACCACATATCCGAAAATGTTTTTAAATAAGGATTTGTTTGTGGATTTAAAAAATAATTAGCTGCTTGTTCTGGAAAATCTACAAAATTCTCATCTGTACTTGTCATTATGCTGCGGTAGCGTCTTAAATGACGCTCCACAGTAAATTTTCCATTGTTTTTTCGTTGAAAAATCCTTACATTTTGAAGATGAACTTTGCAACTGAAAATATAAATAAATGTTACTTGTCAAATATTTTTGATTAACCAACAAAATAATGTTACTTATAAAAATTACACTTACAATTTGAATGACCATAAACGCACTTAAATCTTAACATACTAATTTTGAAATTCATTTAAAATTTAAAACTTAATTTATATTTTTAAGTTGATAAAAAATTTCTTAAAACCATAGACAGACAGTGTTTTTATTTGTCACATTAACACCATTGTCAATTGAAATTGAAAACTATGACATACAAGCAAATGATTTATTTATCTCCATCTTATCACTAATATGAAGTTAGCAAAATAATGTGAAGTATAGAAGTTTATTAATTTCTGTTGCTTTTTTAATTTGTTAAAATGATTAAAATATATCGATCAGTTAAAAATTGTTACTTAATATTTTTTAAAAGATTTTTTCAATTTTATGAGAGAATTTCCTCATATTATGTCTCCTCGCACTTACGTCTATGATTTAAAAAAATGCAGTAATCTTTGCTCTTTGCTGTTATTCAATAATCTATTTTAGGTAAAAATATGCATGATATTCGGCTTTTAAAAAATATATAATTTTTGAATACTATTTCATATATAATTAAAAAAAGATATTGGATAGTAGCTAAAAGAGTTACTTGTTTAAATACGCTGTATTTATTAACATATATTCATGAAAAACTTTTTGTTTTTGAATTTAAAGTCACTTTATAATTCTAAAATACACTTACTTTGAGGAAAAAAATAATACATTTCTTTTATAAAATAACTAGTTTACGCTTCCAGTCACGGTCACTATCTAAAGATCATGACTTCTCATTTTTGAAATGTATGATTGATAAATTTGTTATAAAATTTGAGAAACGTGACAAAAATTTAATTAAATTATAAATATTCTTTTTAGAGCAATATTCAGTTCTAATTGCGAAACTCAATTGTAAAATAAAGGAACAAATTATTTATCAAGATTTACAAAACAAACAATGTATAAAATAATAATTTGCTCTAAATACAAATTTTCGTAAGACTTCTTGGGACAAAATACAATGCTTCTTATGTCATTTATACATTTTATGCAAGAATTTACACAAATGCAAAACAAGTTGCCTACATTGAAAAAATTTAAAAGCGTTATGTGCAATATCGGACTAAAAATTAATGCAGATTTTATGCGTATTTAATATCAATATCTATTTTAAGTTAGTATTGACTGACTTTTTATCCCAAAACTTATTGTTAATCATACACTGTTTAATTTGTCTAGTTTTTTTTTGTTAATTTTCAATTATAGAAACAATTACATTTTCTTAATTTTTATTGACCTAAAAACTATAAAGAATAAAAACGAATAACGCATTTGTTCTAAAGAGAAATCTTTCTAATAAAAAGAATGCCTGTCTATTCATATATGGATAAAAAATAAATTGTCTATAAATGGAATTGAAATTCTGCAGATTTATCTAAATATAATGCATGCGCAGTTTACTCTACGTATATTGAAAATCATGATATTAATGTAGTGGTATGTCATTGTGAACAATTTTAATAAGTTTTTTCGTACTTTGTACAATAATGCCAATTTATTGCAAAAGTATTATATTATTTTAAGAAGGTTTTTAAGTTTTTATATTAGTTTTATTATTATATTAGTTTGATTTGTAATGTAAAATTTGCATAAATAAAACTACTTTTTATTTATAAGTATAAACAATTATAAAATCAAGAGAGTCTCTTTTAGAAAACATTTTGCATAGCTATTTTTGTTTATTTATAGTTAAGGAAATTAAAGTGTTAGATAAATCTATCAAATTTAATCCAACATATAAAATTTAGCAAAAAATTTGAAAAATACAGCCCATATTTGGTAGAATTACGAATTTGGTTTATCAGTTCTGATTAAAATGATTTTTTTTTTGTTTCGTAGTCACCTTTAAATTCTCAAAGATTTTTCAGATTTCAAAACAATTCCTATCCATTCAAATTATTCCAAATCCGCCCCTGATCACTTTAAAAAGCGATTAGTCATATTTTTTTATGTATATTAGAGTGGAAATTGAAATTAATATATCAGTAAAACTATTAGAAAAGAATCGATTTGCTAAGCTAAATATTTGATCTGATATATATCTTTATTGCGCATTGCATGTGTATTGCCATACTTATAGTACATATACCATGATTGAAGAGAATTGAACCCCGACTCTTGTTATAATACACTTGATTTTTAAATTTCATTATAACAGACTTGTGTAAAGTTCTACTGACTGGTGACTAGTGACAGTCGATCGAATGTTTTATTAAAGAACATGTTAACATTTATTTAAAATTTATGTGCAATGTTTTATTAAAAATTAATAACAAAATTAATTGATATTTAGTAATTAATTAAAATTTTATAGATGAAATGAATTTAATTAATTTATATAGTTAAGATAGTCTTTTAAAAAATGTTTAATTTTGTGAAGTGGTTCTCCTTACCTGTGATAATTATTAAATGTTTGGATTGGATGTGATTAGTGATAATCAAAAGTTTAGTGTGCAAGGTTTAATCTAAATTGAGTTAAGGTTTTGCGGATTATGATGCCTCAAAGTACGGATACAGTGATTAATATTACACCATCCATACATTCACAGGTAACATGGAATTTTTGTATATGAATGAATAATTTTTGTA
This sequence comes from Chrysopa pallens, assembly GCA_020423425.1. Classification (NCBI taxonomy): domain Eukaryota; kingdom Metazoa; phylum Arthropoda; class Insecta; order Neuroptera; family Chrysopidae; genus Chrysopa; species Chrysopa pallens. The sequence goes on along the minus strand of CM035594.1, from coordinate 26,793,559 downwards.
TGGAACCATGACCTATTCGCATTATGTCATTCGGTATTCCAAGAATTTGTTTGTTTTTTTTTTTTATTGAAAAATTAATTTTTTATTTAAGTGGTTTAAAATTTGGAAATATTCTTGAAATTTTGAAATATTTTTTAACTGATAAGTTGATTTTTATAATTTTATGACAATTTGGCCTTGATGAATTTATTGTCACAATGTTTTATAAAGTTTTGTTTTTTTAAATGGTTATTCAATTTTGTTGAAATGCTTAATCATCAATTGAACTTCTGAATTTTAAAAAATTGTTCCAAATCAAGGATAATTTTTATTTGAAAAATTTCAAAACAAAATTCGTTTTGATGAGGCTATTCAAAAACATCTAATTAGTAGCACATTAATCAATAGAAAATGGTATAAATAGTCCAAAGTTTAGAAGACCCTGATCGAAAAAAATATTTCCCAAAAATTTTGCATAAAACAAGAGAAATTTATGTCATTTTGCTGTTCATTCCATTTTTCTAGCTTACAAAAAATTACTCATAACCAAAAAACGTTTTTACCTTCGATTTTTCCAAAAAAATTGTGTAGAGGAAATATTCTTTAAGTTTGCTTTCTTTATTAAAAGAAAGCATATGCCCAAATTTGGACATTATCCACAAATTTTCTATTTCAATTTAAAAGCCCGTCAAAAGCAAGATGACTCCTAAATATTTTATAATTGCGTCAGTGTATCGTGGACAAATTTCTCTTAAAATTTACCACATATCGCACATAAAAACAAAAATAATAAGGTTCATTTCTCACAGGGTCCTGAGAATTGTCTATAATAAAAAAAGCCAAAAAGTTAATATGAAACCTATTAAACTTATCGGGAGAATAAGTATTATATATTTAAAATATCGGTCTAGAGTGTATCAATCATACGTATTATATCGGGTTCCATAGGTGTACTTGAAAAAAATAAGTTATATTTGCCTAATTTTCGATTTAAGGTGTAGATTTCTCCATTAATTTTATTAATTTTAAGAATTTGCCGATTTCTAAAAGATTAATAATTGCCAAATTTTTTCTATTTTCCCCACATTTACGAATTAAATCGTTTTCCCAACATATTACCTCTCTTTCCGCCTAAAACACTAACTAACCGAATTACCCAAGTGAATGCCGAACACCTGGAAACTTTACCTTAAGTGCTCGTTCAATTTTATGATTTTCTATTACAAATCACTTCTGAAAGGGGGCTTTTTTAGCAAAAATTCGACTGCTTATATCTCCAAAAACAAGCGTTGTAAATGTAATTTTGTATATTTTTCGCTTAAAATAAGTTCTTTCTATTTCAGAATCTAACAAATTTTCCTTTTAAACTATGTAAAAAATGGCGTTGCTAAAAGCTTCTGTTAGATAGAAGGAATGCCACAATTTGTAAAGTTTTTAAGATGTTTTCTGGGCTTGGTAATAAAACAACTCGTTTTATCTGGACGGAAGAGGTCTTGATTAAATGCTACGCTAGGCTTTGTAAAGGGACGGCATGGCTCTAAAGAGACTAGAATTAACCAACGAGGTTTCTGTGCTCTTCCTAAAAAATTTTTATGATTCTTTTGTATTGTTACTGTGAAATGTCCGTTATTTTGGTACAAAACCCTAAAAATATGAATCGAAACCCATATGTGTATTTGACTTTTAAACGCTGGTCAGGTATAAAAAAAATAATATTTTTGTAATAATATGTGCGTTAAATGTTTACACACGTTTTTTTGGGATTCTTCATTATAAATCTAAAAAAATATTTTGTGGTATCCCGCCTTCCTTTTAAATGGTTTTTATTTTAAAGGGCGCGGCTTTTTTAGATTGAAATCCATAAAGTTTGACATAAATATGCGTTTATTATAACAAGCAAGAGATGATTTTAAAATATATGCAAATAGTTTGTTCATATCTCCGAAAACAGCGTTTAGGAGCGTGAATTGTGGGATTACACATATTTAATCGATAACTGTAAAACTTATTTTTGAATTTTACAGGTGTAAATTATCTTACAAACGTAATTATTTTGAATTTGTATGCAAATAATTTTCGTTTTCTGGCAAATTTTTTTCTAAAAAAATAAATTTTTTATTTTAGAACCCGATAAAATTCTAATTTTAAGGTAATTTTGACAAAAAATTTACAATAATCGGGTCTCTATTTAATGATTGGATGTGTAGTTTTTAAGATATTAAAATCGATTTCGAAAAACGATATTCCGCAGCTTTTTCAAGCGATACTTCATAATCAAGCTATTAGTAAAATAAATGTTATTTTTATATTTTCTATAGCAATTTTTAAGCAAATATTTGATTTAAATTAATTCGAAGTTTTGCCGGACATAGCATATTTTTCAAAGTTGGCATTATTTATGATACGGCATGCTAAAAGTGCAATACAAAAAATCGAGTTCTCTATTTTTAGAGTGTCGTTTGCAAATATAAAACGACTTTATCTTTTCATACGCAATGTATTTTTTTAAGAAATATAAAGAATTTTATGCAAATATCAATATTAAAATTCGAAGAATTAATGTTCGAATCATAATGAATGTCAATATTTAACTCTTAACTAACTGCGTTGAGTCCTTTGTACGTAGACTTATTGATCGTCTGTTCCCATTCTATAGCACACTGTATCATCAAAAGACAAGGAGAGCTGTGGGATAGAACTTTCAGAGATATATAACGCTACTTTTATCGAAACCAGTAGCGAGGCTACACAGAATGCACGCCTTTTCTACGCTGGGATTGTTTCCTACGGATGGAGGATCCAAAATTTCAGACCCGGATATTTTATATCTAACAATTTCAAGATTGCATAAGATTCTCAATAAGGAAGATGGAATACTTTTCTCAACTGTATCCTGGTTGGTTTCTAATCGGGAACAGTGGCTATACAAAGCCTGTCGCATGTCATCTGCGGAGCTGCCTTAATCGAAAATTTGCTTGCCGAAACCACTTCTTAATACAGAGAATCCCTCGCTATGTGAATTGAATTCCTCTAAAATTCTTAAATTTTCAATTTCTATTTTAAGAGATTTGCAAATATAATTATTTTATCTCACAAGGATGACGGCACCAGTTTTTTCCATGGAAGTATATATATATATATATATATATATATATATATATATATATATATATATATATATATATATATATATATATATATATATATATATATATATATATATATATATATATATATATATATATAATAATTTATAATTTTTTTTAATCCTTAAGTAACTTCGTGAAATCATTTTTTATTATTCAATTCAATTTACTTTTAAAGACAAAGATAAATAAATTTATCGAAATCAAATCAAGTTTTTTAATTTTTCTATTTGAAATTATTCTATTTTCTACTTTAGGGCCGATAAATTTGTATTTATTTACGTGCATTTATCAATAACTAAAAAGTTAAATAAAATTCTAAATACATATTCATTATGTTTAATTCATATTTATCAATTATAGAATACAAATTCATTGGAAAAATTTAATGAATTTTAATTGAAAAATCCTTGATAGTTAATTTAAAGCATTAGAAAACAGTATTTATGCAATTAACTCTTATTGAACTGGGGCTGTTCACAACGAGAGCAATTCTAACTGGGATTTTTAAACCGGGGATCACATTACAGACCAATCTTCCGATCATATAACGTGAATGTCTAATTTTTCCGTTTGAAAAAAAGATGCCAAGTGCTTTTTCAGAAACTGTTGTTATTTTTCGAATTTTTTCATACTAAAAAATTTATTTATATTTTAAGCATTTCTTAAAAACATCTTCAAATTATAATAATTTTCATGCTTAAGAGTATGGTTAAAATTATCAATATTGTAGTTTCATCAACAAAACTGAGAAAAAGTTTTAGTGATAATTGGTTATTTAAGAATTATTTCAATTCATAGTTTTTCATTTCATGCTATGAAAATTAAAAATTTTCAACAATTCCAATTTATTGATTTTCATACAATTTGGGTTAAAGGGGTTGTCATCAGATATCGGCGTTTTAAGGTCCTAGAACTCATTCCTATACGAGCATGTAAGTCCAACATAACTTTTGAACAGATAGATCGATCGAATTGGTGGGAGAGTTCTAGAATGCTCTTAAAGGTTTCGGCCAATTGCTGAAAGTCCTACTTATAAATTGTGTTATATAGAAAATTTATTTTATGTAATTTTCGGTAGTGGAGCGGCAGTGTTTTGCATATTGCCCAGGCGCGGCACTAAGGTTTAACCTAGCTCTGTACGTAACAGTAATTAAGTCCTATTCTCATAGCTACTTAATTGAATCTTATTAACATCAAATCAAGAATATGTTGTAACCCGATTACAAAAGTAAGATGTCAAAAAAAAATATATATATAATCTTTGTATTAAGGTAGTTTGGTAGCCTCAATCCGAAATCAAATAAAAAACTTTTTTTTTATTAATAAATATACGAAGTATGCTATAATAATTGATAGAAATTTACATAAGAATTTAATTGATATAATTTAGCACGGGTTATAATTAAATAATTAAAATAATGTAATAAATAAAATGTTAATTGACTAATATTCAGCTGTCACTAGATAATACCAACTTTAAATGATTTTCAAAACATAACCCTGAACAGTCAACTATATTTTTTATATCGTGAATTCTTTATTTTATTTTAATAAATATTATAAAAAATATATACTATTAACAACGCTTGTTTCTATTTGAAATTGGTGCCTTACTTGGAGCCGCCACTCCTTATGGAAATATGGAGAAGAGAGTGTCTCCGCTAAACGATAGAGATAGAAGCCACATGTGAATATTGAAAAATTAATTACATCGAAAGTGCGTGGTAAATTTTGCAGTATATATTTGGGATATAGTTCTATCAAATTAAAAGTTTCCGGAGTTATTGAATAAGGACACTCATAAGAGCTCGTGTATTTTTGCAAAACTATTTTTTTTTCTTCAGGTGCCTTTAATTATAATCTTTCGAATAAATCCAAAAAAATATTGGGTTATGTTTAAGTCATTTGGCTACCAAACTACCTTAAATAATTCTATCTGGTAAAATTATATGATGAATAACAACAACACAATTTTTAATTAACACTTGATATAAAACCGTCATGGCGCCACTGTCAACACTTACTGGTTTTGTTTTGTGTGTTTATTCTCTTCCACGAATTATTTTTGTTGTATAAAAATATCTTTACATATATGGGTAATTCAATGAAATGTATTTTACATGTCAAATTAATTTGATAAATCATTTCAAGATATCAAAAAGTATATGTGTATGTATATATAGTCTTTTATTATAATATAAAGTTGATAATACATTTGCTTGGAAAAAGTTATTATATACACACGGGTCTGTAAACATTTTAAAGTTGTAGTTACCATCTATAGAGTTGAAAAGTAAATACTCACTATAGTTTGTTGGAGTACTCAACGTATCCTTATCGTAAAATTTATTTTAATAAATGAGTAATATTTTTATAAAATATAAAAGTATTAAATACATCTTTAAATCATTATCTGTTATATAAAAATAAATCGATGAATGTGTTAATAAGCGCAAATCTCGAGAACAGCTGAACCGATTTGGCTATTTTTTTTTTTAGAATATTCTTTGAAGTACAAAGATAGTTCTTACGCAGAGATTAATTTAGAAAATTGACTGAAAAAGTCTAAAAACCACACTTTTCTATACTCCCATACAAACGATTCGTAATCATAATTAAAAATCAATTTGAACTTTAATATCATACCATAAAGTTCAAGTGCTAGTGGAGAGGTTTCGATAAGACAAAACAATTGAGTGACGTTAGTCTACAGTATAAAAATAAGTCGTCAAAAACGTTGCTAAACGCAAAACTCGGGAACGGCTGAACCAATCCAATTAATTCATTTTTTAAATATGCATTATACTCCAATTCATATTTTTATCGCGACAAAAATTTAAAAAATTGCTTGGATAATTGTAAAAAATACGATTTTGCGCGTGAACTCTCTTAGTTTCGAATCTTTTGTAGTCAATTCAACGGAGGATTCACAGTTCGCCGAAGGTCATCAAAAATAATATTTTACTTTACCGGATGTGTATTAGACCTATCTATGATCAGAAAAATAACCGTCTATCTGCTACAAAATATCTATGATGCGGAGCCAAGGCCGAAGGCCGTCCCGTTGGTCAAGGGGCCGAGGATCCAGGTGTCCTACACCAAATACCGTGTGTATATATAAAAATTTCGTGTCAAAGGTTTCGTACATTTTTCTGACGTGGACAGTGCCGAAGACAGGCCCGGAGTATCGGGTATAAATAAAAAAATTTCGTGCCACGAGTTTCCTACACCAAATACCGGTGCTCCAAATTGTAACAGCAACGTGTGACCGGGTCTGCTAGTTATTTATAATTTTACAATCATAATTTTTTTTAATAGTATTAATATCATATCAAAACTCCAATTTGACAGTTATGTGTTTACTATTTTGATTTTGAACAAAAAAATATTCCACAAATTTTGAGCTTAGAATAGTAAAGATATCTATTTATATATTAGAGTTTTAGACCTTTTATTAAAGTTAAGTGTAGGATGAACGTTCGCTTAACTGGCATGTCTATCTTCAACTTAATATAAATAAATAAACACAGAATAAAAAATATTTCAAGCCTAAAATTAAAATAGTTCATATGGGAATTTTGACTATTTTAATGGTCGGCTACTTTATTTAATGGTCGGGTCTTCTAAAGAAGTGGTTTTTAATTTCAGTGATAGAAGGCCAATTGAAAGTAATTAAATTCTATAATTTTGTTAATAATCTTATATGTTACTTAAGTTCGAAAAATTTTTCGTGAATTTGTAAGTGCACTTTCTTCAAATATGCGAAACAAAATAAAAAGAAGCATGGTTAAAAATCGCTAAATTTTTATAGCTGTTTTTAACTTTTCTAGGGTATTTAAGATTTAGGAAGACAAAAAATAACACTAATTTTACGATTGGATAAGCACTTTTCGAAATATCCTTCGAAATTTGTTCGAAATATTGACCTACGGATCGGATTTTAGACTTTATCTTAAAAACTACGCATTCAATCGTTTAATGAATGAAATCAGCAAATTACCCTTACAAGTATAATTTTATCGAAATCGGAGGCAATTTACGTTGGATTTTTCGATTTTTTCCAACGGAGAACGAAAATCTTCTACCCCTTAAGAAAATTACGAACAATCGAGAAAATAATAATTTGTCCGATTTCGATAAAATTATGCTTACAAGGGTAGTTTGATCTGAAGATTTCAAAATAACATCTACTTAACAATTAGATGTGTAGTTTTTGAGATATCACTTAAAATTCGATCCGGAGGTAATATTTCGGAAAAATTTCAAGTAATATTTCCAAAACTGGCCATCCAATCGTAAAATAATTGTTATTTTTGAATTTCCTAGACTACTTACTTTAGAAAACCAAAAACAGCAAGAACGACTTTTTTCGAATTTTTTGTCGATTAAGCCTTTTTTTTTATATATATTCTTAAAAACCAAGTAAAGAATCACCAAAAAAAAACTCTCATTTTCGATAAAATTCACTTCAAACATCGACTTATATCACCAGGATCAAAAAATTTCTCTGGAAAATTTTATATACCTTATCACTGAAAATATCTGAGTCTAATTCAAGAAAAATTAACTTTGGTTCAAATGTTATTGAACGAATGTGTACATACTAATAATAATGCAATATTGTAAAAATTTGTTAATCACATTATTATAGACTTTTAAAAGTAAAAACCTCGTAAATTTAATTAAAAAAAGTGTTTTAAAATCATTTTTAAATGTAAATTTACACTTGAATTTTTTTTTATGAAAGTGTTTTTCATTTTTTATATATATTTTAAAAGTTAATGCTTTGTGTGTTTTAGTTGAAATGACGTAGTAGCACACAAAAAGTGAAGTAAACATTTAATAACAAAAAAAAAAGTTGTTTGTCTCATGACAAAATGTAATGCACAAAAAAAAATATAAAATAATATACAAAGTATAATAAAAAACAATGTTTGGATGGTGGAAGTAAGACTCTTGCATCAAGGGTTCTGCGTCATAATCAGAACAATAAGTTCATTCAATATATTTATATAGAATATGTCAGAGTATATTAATTTTTGTATAGAGTTTGTAACGGTTGTAAATATTGAGACCACATACAAAATTGTGGTATAGCAGTTCATAGAATCACGTATTTGATTCAATTCTGCATGCTCACCCGACCATCATCAAGTTAAATCAAAAACGAAAAGAGATAAGGAGTTGAAATTTTGGTATATTTTTAAGACATAACAAGTGAAGATAATAATAGAGTTAATTGTTTAAATATTCGAAATATAGTTTAGTAACAATGTTTGAACTACTTTTAATCATTTGCATTCTTAAAATACTCTCAATATCCAGTTTATACAGTTATAAATACATATTGTATATAAAGTGAAAAAATTATTTTATAAAAAAAATTGTGGCATGTTTCAACTGGTATAATATTTATGTTCTTATTAGCTAAATTTGTGCGAAAATTGTGGCGAATCTAAATATTTGACGACAAAATGTTTCAAACAAAAGTTGTTTAAGAATATGAATACTTTAATTTAATCTGTTCATACGTTTTCAGGAGATCTTTAGAAACCAAAAATTAAATTAAAAAATTAATATATTCAATAATTGTGACATGTTTCAACTGGTATAGCCATTTTTGAACTATTTCGGAAAGATTATTTTGAGAACGGAATCTTAAAAGTGAATTCAACACATTACACTGGACTTTTTTTTTTTAATACTTTGAATATGATGTCATTATTCTATTTTCGCACATGTGATTTTATTTTATAATATTTTAATAAACATTTAATACAGAAAGTTCATAAAATATTGAAGGTGAACATTAATTTATAGTTAATTTCTTTAGACTTTTTTAAAAATACATAGGTAGTATAAATACGACATTTGAAGGTAGATAATTTTTTAATTTATATTCACATTAAGTAAACTGCTTTGAAATTCTAGGGGATCAGTTATTGTTTAAATTTTGAATTGATTTTATCAAGAACCCAAAACATGATGCTAATATTTTATATTTATCACTTAAAGTTCCTTAAGAACGATTATCCACAGCTATTATTGACATAAAAGAGTGTTCTTCTAAAAAGCTGTTGATTTAAATAACATGTAATATCCATTATATTTTTTCAATTTTCGCGCTCAAATAATTCCAAAAGTACTTATCCAAATGTTTTGAAATTTGGCCAATATTGACAAGAAAACGGAGAGCTTGACGAAGTTTATCTCGAAAAAAATTTCTACAGTAAAAAACAAAATTCGATTTTATATTTAAAAATTTTTATGTCCATATTGTGCGCATCAAATTTCCTAACATTTGGGTCAGTATTTTTTGAGTTATTTGTGCGCGATAATTGAAAGATTTTTATATAATGGAGTATTATGTTTCAATCCCTTTTAAGCAATATGTTTTCTGTAGTAACTTTTTCGTATAACGTTTGCTACGTATTCGAAGATAGTTCTTATCCCGCATGAATAAAGAAAATATTATTTAATTGAAAAATATAGTACATAAACAAAAATAACATTTCTACAAACTCCTTCAACATAAGATAAATCCTCTGTATATGACTTTAATATGTACCATGCATGTGATTTATATTCCCTGTGTTTTCAAAAAAAAAAGTACTTAGCCTGAAAACAAAACATCATGCATTACTTCTGTTATAAAGTGTCTTTAAATTATCCTGTGTTTCCCCACAAAATTAAATTTTTCAATTTTGAAAAATAATATATTTGATAAAGAAATTATATTATTAAAACACATTAAGGTATCAACCAGAAAAAGGCTTATATCCTGCATGCAATTCTCAATTGAACAATTGAAGATAACAGCTAGTAAATTGTTTAAATACTCGACATACGATGAATTTCATTTTTAATAAGCATTCATAAAATACTATAAATATCCAGTCTATACAGTTATATATGTATACATGTATAATAATAATATGTATTGTAATTACCAATATGTGAATATTAGCTAAATTTGAAAATAAATTGTTAAGAACTCATAAACATTTTACGAAATAATGTTTCAAATAAAAGTTGTTTGTTTAAAAACAATAAACATTTTTTGTATTTGAATTTTTCTTCTATCTTTTATAGTTAGTAAAATTTGGGTCAAGGATCCATTGAACCCAATGAACCGATCTTACTCATTCACAAACTTAAATTCACTTATTATGTTTATTATTTAGAATACGTCATTAAAATTTCAGCTCGCTATCTCTTTTTGTTTTTGAGTTATCGTGATGACGGACGGAAGGACAGTTGGGGAAACGGACTAATTAGATGTTTCTATGAACATCAAAATTTGGATTATGCGATCAATATAAGGTTGCGTTTCAAACTTTAGACAAAAATTAATATACTCTGACATATTATGCATGTGCGTATAAAAATACTAATTTTTTTCTGCGTTATGCCTTTTTTTGGCTATAATAGCAATTTTCTTATCTTTCAATTTCGAATTGAAGAAGTTTTTCTTTTTCTATCGTTTTCAAGATAGATTAGTAAATGCTAATAATATTTATAATATAGTAAATGCTTTGATTCACTGAATAAACGATACTAAATGTTCTCACGCTGAAACTACCTTAATAGTTTATTTCCATTTTTAATTACGGCTGTAATTCATAAGTATGAACAAAAACTAGTATGAAGAAAAAAAAATATTGTGATTAAAATAACAGAGAGAATAAAATATCATTATAGTTTCGAATTTATCACGTCCAGGATTTAAAAAGAAAAATAAATTTTATTAAATATTATACAAAGTTCACGACATTATATAAATATTAAAATTATTATTTCAAAGTTATCATCACCTGAATAAATTATTTATTATTATCATTATTCATCTGTTGGAATTTTTTTTTATAAAATAAAAATTATTTATTTACTTTTCAAATTCTTTATTTATTAATCAATTCTTTCCTTTTACATATTCAATCTCAGCTCACATTAATTGTGAATTGAGTTTTTATTTTGACCAGTTTTTTTATATGATCAGTTTAAATATTACAAATTAAAGAAAAAATCCTTTTAAAAGTATGTATCAAAGTTTTAAAAGTAATCTGAGTGCTTCAAGCTTTTCTGTATAGAAGTGACTTAACGAAAAATTTATTTTGTACTCTTTAGTAGAGTAAAAATATTGTACTTTAAAAGATATTTTTAATTTGATACAAGTGAAGATAACAACTAACAGAGTTAATTGTTTAGATACTCAACATATGATTAAATATCATTGTTTGCGCTATTTTTAATTAACATTCATAAAATACTATAAATATCCAGTCTATACAGTTATATATGTATACATATATATATGTATACATATATAATAATATGTATTTTTATTACCTTATGTGTTTATTTGAGATAAAATTTGTGTAGAACTCAAACATTTTACGAAAAAATGTTTCAAACAAAAGTTGTTTGTTTAAAATAAAAAATACCATTTTTTGTATTTGAACTTTTCTTCTATCTTTTATAGTTTAAAAGTTAGATCAAGCATCCCTTGGATCCAATGGACCGATTTTGCTCATCCACGAATTTTTTGAGTTATTGTGATGAATATTAGATAGTGTCACAAACTTTAGACTAAAATTAATAAACTGTTACGTATTATGTATTTCGAGTATAAAATTTCGCTCTGAATTGAATTCAATACTGCTTCGACTGTATTTGTATTTGGCCAGGGCGACAGATTGATCTTACAGCATTATAATAAGGTATCATTTTTAGCTTATCACAGTGTCTCGTTAATTTCTTCAAATTGGTTTTTCATGCCATGAAACTCGAATCCGTCCAATTAAAAACCAGATAATGTACTTATACAGTTAATAACATTAAACTGAGAATCATCTTAGATTCGATGTAAAAGAAAAGCAGTTATTATTATCACATAGTCCGGGAGGTAGCATTGCAAATGACACAATCATTTCAAGTCGATTAATTCATGTTAGAATTGAATGTTTATTAGCAGTCCATACACTGTTATGAAAGTTTGCAGGCTCCGAGAGGATAAAAATTTAGCTGAGTAGCTATGGTATCTCCATCTAAGGCAAGCAATCAAATGTCATATTCATCTGACAATTATTCCATCCGTAAATATTCTGCTGACTATTTTTTTAATTTACTACATTACTGAAACTATCTCTATTATTAATTTATTCCACCACGCTGCTGAATTGCCATTTGATTATCAACTTCATATACATTTTCATTAAAATCGAAAATTGATCGGCCTGAAATCACAATGAAAAATATAACGCTACCTCTCGAACTAACATGTATAAAGAAAGAAAAAAAAGCTGTTATTATTATTATGTATTAATATAAAATTAAGGTTAATTGAAAAATAAAGTTAACCTTCAAAAAATTCTAGACCGTCTACAAAATTTTTTAAACAAATATGTTTAAAAATATTTCACATAATTTTTCTTTCTTTTATAAATATTTGCACAATAAGAAATTGAATATTTTAACGAAGACTGTTGAAATTTCTTCATTTTTTAATAAAATGATTATATTGTTTTATTAATAAATTCCCATGGTACAGTTGGGCTCGCATGAAATATTGACAGAGTATCAACATACGCTAATTAACCTAATATATGCTACTATAGGTGAAAATGTAAATTCAAACTTGGTATTAAAAATTGAGAATTACAACGAAATGTTTAAATGACTAAAAGCTTTTTTTTTGTTTCAAAACTAAACGAACCATTTACCAAAAATTTTGCAAACCTTACCGTTTGCTGATGACTTGCGTCTTGGTTAGTGACCTAAGAAATATTTATTACAGAAGCATTTAATCCAATTATCGTTTTTTTCGTTTTAATATTCTGATCGGCTACCTCATACAACCTGCACGATATAGAGAGCAACGATTTAGTGGAGGTACTCAACAACGGATAAGGTATCTCCCATACCTCAATCGGACGCGCTCGAATCAATCCAATTCCCACATGAGCTCTTATTCCATTACCCAAATTATTAAATATAAAAGAAATGGGTTTTACTTATGTACGCGCGTCAGAAGCTATACTTCTTTGGCATCATTAAAAAACAATTTTTAATTGCATGTAAATAAAAATAAAATAATAAAAGGACTGGAGAAGGATAGTCAACACAGTGAATAAAGCTCAGTTTAAATTTAAATTAAATAAATAATTATATATTTTTTTACATTAAGTGTAACAACAACTTCAACCTGTGAATTCTGTGTGACGGTGAAAGAAGTATAATTTCAACAAAGGAATTTTTTTTACAAGGTTATTGTTTATTATTTCGAGTTTAATTATTTAATTGCAGTCTTTATGAATAATTAAAGATAATACTATGGTATATTCTTTAATACTATTTTAAGACTATTATTAGGATTTAAATCATATTTATGGAAGTTTTAAATCAAAAACCAGCCGCAGCAATAATATAAATAATATACATATACATATGTGTATGTCTGTATATATGTTTGTATACACATTGGATATTATTATATTTGTGTTATATATTTATATTATAAGAAAGAAAAAATATAATATACAAAGTTGCAGTTTAAAACATCCTTGAAATAAAAAATGAAATGCATGACTTTATAAACTAAGAGCGGGCGCACACTGATTCACTTCTGATCAGAAAATCTGATGTAAGTAAATAACATGTATTTTCTAATCAGAAAATCTTATGGTGTGTGCGTACATATAATGCTGTCTGAAGTAGCTTCAGAATTTCTGATCAGAAAATCTGATGTTACATCAGACAACATCAAAAGATTTTCTGAAGTCGGCCATCTGTTAGCCAAAAAAGTATTTAATGAATTTAAAGTAACCGTTATTCATAGTCATTTATATTACGAACGTCATTGTGACTATTGTGAATGGTTTAAACAATTTTTTTAATTTAAATTATAATATTTTATTGACTCTTATTTACTAACACAAAATATAAAATGGAAGACATTGAATATTTAATAAATAAATAAACCGATTAACAAAAAGTCCTCATCATCCATTTTTTAATTTCCCACAAAAAATTATAAAATGAATATTCAATCGAAGTTCATGGAGAATGCGCCACAAGAATTTAGAACGGACTGGTACGAATCCGGTCATATGCGATGTGGTACATATGTGCGCACATGCTTAAGATTTTCTGGGGAGAATTTCTTATAAGATTTTTTTTAAGGACTGTCTGATAGTGTGCGTTGACCATAAAATTTTCTGATCAGAAAATCTTATGGTGTGCGCCTGCTCTAAATTACAAAATGTAATAAGAATAATAATCATAATAATTTTATACCACCGTATTGCTCACAAGTTTGTCGTGCGGCTGCACGCTATTCACTTAGTCACTCACTTTTATTATGTATTGTATAATAATATGGTATGAATGTGTGTATGTATGTATGTATACTCAACTACAAAAAATATGCACGACACATGAATCTTTCATACCTATTTTGTAACTGCAGTTGAATATGGAGTAACATCCGAAACATGTCGTCGCATAATTAGAATATAATAAAGTGTTTATGCAAAAATTATAATGTATACATTCATTTATTCAAATACTATAATTAATATTATGGAATACCACAAATTAAAGCTCTCAATTATGAATATTTAGCGATCGAAATTCGATAATAATCAATCAAAAGGGAATCTCACTGCCTTTAAACAAAACAGTATATATGCGTTCCTTTAAACAACACAGTATAATAAAGAGTATGTATGTGTGTGTATAGTAGTGTGTGTAATATATGCACACTATTTATATATATATATATATGTGTCATAGTGTCGGAATGTTTTTTTTTTATATTGATTTAATGTATATTTTTATGCATAATTAAAAAAAAAACTATTAGCCTTCTCCAATCCTTCTCTATTTAAACTATAAGTGTGCCAAATTTCATACAGCTTCGTCCGTCCAAATTTACGAAAAAACGGGTACAAAGTTGTTGCATCACGTATTAATATTTACACAAAACATACGATTTGTAGATGGTTTATTCAATTGTTTCCCACATTTATTTAATTAATTTTTTTGAAGTTTCGTTGTGATATCAAACTTAATGAGATGGAAATGTGACAGTAAAAAAAAACGTCCATATGTATTTATAGAATATATCGTGCGACAGTATGAAATAGAAGTGTCTATAGGATTTAACGGTCGACAGTATGAGATAGACGTTTCTATACGATTTCACGTGCGAGAGATAGACCGTCATAATAATAGACAAAAATCCTAGGCAAAGTGTATCGTATGAATAGCAGTTGTTAAGAAATTGAGGTGTATTCAATCTTGTTCAATAAAAATGTTTAATTTAATGTCACTTTTGAACTGAATTTTTGGGAGCTTTTTTTGATATATAAACTGAACACGATTTTTGTAATTCTGTAACCAGTTAGATCGAGCTCAAAAAAATTCAGGTACGAATTTTTCAGTTTTTTTTTAATTGAATTTAAAAAATACATTAAAATTTGCATTTGCATATAAAAATTTGTCCTAATCAAATACATATCACAATATTTCCTTATGCCGTCCATAAAGCATTTACCGTAAACCGTAAAGTTCTATCTGCTTATAGAACTTAGTTCACAGATGTTCAGTAAAAATGCTTGACTATTATTAAAATATATGCTTATTGTCAATAATTTAGGTCACAATGCCGCCCTTAATGTGGTTTTTTAGATGGTATTATTAAATATTTTCTATTTCATTTAACCTAAATATAATCAATAATAAATAAAATACAATATTTGAATTTTGTTTGCACCTCTTTTATCGATTGAATAATAATAAAAAAATAAATAATGAGGGCGTTATTTTTAGAATAGATTTGCCCAAATAATCACTTATGTGCGAAACTGATATTTGTAATATCTTTATTTTTTTACAAATTTATTGAATCTCCTCTGCACGATGCCTTTGTATATTTATGTTTACATTACTTTTACTTATGTATTAATAATTTCCTTGTGACCAATTACCCTTCTCAGTTGTCAACGAATAAATTTTTTAGCTATCGATATGATTGCCTTCGCTAGATAATTGGTCAAACGCAAATTATTGATAGGAGATATTAATTAAAAATTGTTTTTTAATTTTTAGCACATTGTTTTTGAAGCCGATTCTTTTTGAAAATTTTTGTTTCTTACTTCTGAGTGTTGTATACAACCACGAAAAATTTTTCATTTTGATGAAATTTAATCACAGAAAATTGTTTTGTCTTTTCTATCCTATTTGGGGCTACGCGGGAATCACCTGCTTTCAAAAATATAGAATTATCAAAAGCGGTTCATCTAAGTCGAAAGTTTTGTGCTAACAAACAAGAAAAGTAAGTCGAATTAAGAACTTCGTCGTTTTTTGAAATCAGTTAAAAATAAAACATAATTTTTTTAACTTTATACTGTAATCAAAAATAATTATTATAATATTATTAAAGAGAACTCTAGAATTTTTCGAATAAATTTCGATCTATTGCCCCCTACATCAAAAAATATTGTATTTTATAAATACGTATTTCAACAACAAAATAGTCATCATCAGTATGAATTAGCTAGTCATAATGATTCTCTGAAAAGATGTTACTCGTTGTTAATTTGGTGGCGGTTTTAAGTGAATAAATATAATTAAGTTTTCAATTGGTTTTTTCAAATGTTTTTGAATTATATATACAAAATATAAAATTTATATACGAATTTAGTTTTTTCAAAATTCTCCGAATACCAAGTGTGTGGGTAGGGTAAAAGATATTTACCTATTATTATTATTATCGTTTGTACACAATTTTTTATTTTGTTTTTTTTAAATAACGTAACTCCATGATAAACAATAGAGATATTTTATCTTTTTATTGTTGGCATAGGGTGATAAAATATTATTTAGTAAGGACATATGTCACAACTTTTGTTCAAAAAAGAAAACGCCTTACAAAAAAACATAAGTGTGTGTATAATTTTCAATTCAATTGTGTTTTTTTTTTCAGTGAATTGAATATAATTTTTCATGGTTTTGACAAGACTGTGACTAAATAATAATTAATGCTTCATTGAATTTTTAAACTCTACTTGTACATAATATGTCAGAGTAAATTATTTTTTGTCTAAAGTTTGTAACGCTACCTAATATTGACCGCACAAACACAATTTTGTTACTGGCGTTCCTAGAAACATCTAATTATTCCATTTCCAACTGTCCGTCATCACGATCACTTAAAAAAATAAATAAATAGCGAGTATGGATCGAACAAACAAAATTTTGATATCGATGTTCATAGAAACATCTAATTACTTCATTCCCGACTGTCAATCCGCCCGTGATCTCTCGGTATTTCAAAAACAAAACCAGATAACGAGCGAAATTTTATGTGACGTATTCTAGACATTAAAAGTGAGTTTAAGTTTGTGAATCCATTAAGTCCATTGGGTCCAATGGATCGTTGAACCAACTTTTCAACTATAAAAGAAAAGTTTAAATACAAAAAATATTTATTTTTTTGAATAATATATTTTTTTTTAATTATGCATAAAAATTACATTAAATTAATTTAAAAAAACATTACGCACACATATGTAAGTGGTGTGGCATTTATTACACACACTAGCATACATACGCATATATACTCTTTTGTTTTATATATATAAATTTGAATCTTCGCGCGTTGGTCTAGTGGGGGATTAGTTAACCCACTAGACCAGAGACGTCGCACTGGATCTCGAGATTAGATGAACCACGTGGAAGTGTGGATAGTATTAAAATTGAGTTAAGAACTATTAATCAATTACTTAGGTAATTCAATTAATATTGTTTTAGTTATTAATATTATTAATATTGTTTTTATCATAAATAAATTGTTTACTTAGTTTCAGCATACTATTAATCGTTTAATGTTCAATCATAACCTCAAAATCCACATTACAAATTGATTAATTGTTCAATGGATACAATGACTGAACAAAAGAAGTTACACCTTCACGTTGTGAAGAGAGATGAAGAAGAATATGAACTAGTAGCTTTATCATTGGATAAAAGTGTATGGTTTTTGGTTCCACGAGAGTTCAGTGATATTGATATACATGAGGAACTACTGGCATGTAAGTCAGTTGTTAGTAGTATGAACTCGATAAACAATATTGGGGGCTATAGAAAAATTGCTATAGCTTTAAAACCAGAACTTCAAAGGAAATACTTGGACGATGACGGTAATTTTCGTATAAATGATTACTATTTGGAAGAATTAGCACCAGAAGATTGTAACAAAGCTAATTCTAATGAAATTGTTTTAATGAATCGGATCAGAGAATTAGAACAACGAGCAATCAACGAAAAAAAAGTTAATTTAAGTGAAATTGAATATAAATTCTTAATAAGAAAATTTGAGGGAAAACAAAATGCAGTCACATGGATGGATCAGTTTGAAAAAGAATGTAATAGACATAACGTTAATGAAGCAACATTGAAAGTGGAAGTTTTAAAATTATTTTTAGATAAAAAGGTTAAGGAATGGTATGATGCTAACCTAATAAAATTATCGTGTTCGGACTGGGAAGTTTGGAAATTGTCTTTTATATTGTTTTATGGAAAAAAGGGTTGGTCTCCCATTCGAATAGCATTTAGTTACAAGTATATTTCTGGGTCTTTACTTGAGTTTGTGGTTACAAAGGAACGACTTCTTCTGGAAGCTGATCAGAACATGCCAGAAATTTTCAGAATATACGAAATAGTATACAATTTACCATTAGAGGTCCAAGATAAATTAGACAGAGATAAAATTACAAATATTAATGAGCTAATTCAAGAGCTGAAAAATATTAACGATGTATATGTCATCAAGCAGAAAATTGAAGAAAAGGGGCGAATAGAAACTACTAAGAAAAGCTTTGGAAAATCTGTGGAATTGGGAAAGAAACCCTGCGCTATATGTACTTCACTCGGTTTCAAAAATCGTTTTCATCCAATTCAAATTTGTAGAAACAAAGATTCACCTAAGAATCAAATTAACTTAACAGAACAGGTTGAGGATATTGGAAATGAAATGTATAACATTGAATTGAGTAAAATTAATGAAGAAGAAAAAAACTAAGAAACCCGGGAAAATTTACACCTTGTTCTCTCATAAAAATAAAAGTAATTATTGCTAAAAAAAAATTGATCAAAGCGGTTTATGACAATGGCTCAACATGCTCAATTATTAATGAGAAGCTGGTAAATATCTTGAAATCAAAATTACAAATTAACAAAAGTGCTTTGAGAACTATTAGCGGTGTAAATTTTAGTGAAACCCGGGCAACAATACAATTAAAAATCGGCGAAATAGAAGATAAATTGGACCTAATAGTTGTAAAAAATAGCGATTTTAATTATGATTTATTGTTGGGATTAGATGCAATAAAGAAATTTCGACTGATTCAAGATGAAAATCTGAAAATTAAGCAAAAACTGTTGAACAAAACTATAGATATTAAACTTGAATCAGAGGATACAAGTACACAACAACATAACTTCCATGTACATGCCAATTCAGATTTTTATGATTTCCGGACGAATTTAGAACATTTAAGAGAAGATAAAAAGAAAGCGATTTTAAAAATAATTCAAGAATATAAGTCATGCTTTGCTTCGAATAAGTTTGATGTAGGTTCCATCAAATCTAGAGAAGCTAACATTAAACTAAAAGAAGAAAAATATGTCTCAAAGAAACCTTACAGATGTTCGTTGACTGATCAGACAGAAATAGAATATCAGATTTCTAAATTATTAAAAGAAGGGCTTATCGAAGAATCGGATTCCCCTTTTGCATCGCCGGTAACATTGGCATTTAAAAAAGAAGATGGTAGAAGGACTCGTCTTTGTGTTGATTTCAGAGAACTGAACAAGATAGTAATTCCTGAATCACAACCATTTCCCAGAATAGAGGACTTAATTGTGAATGTGGGTAGTTGCAAATGGTTTACAGTATTGGATATTAACTCAGCATTTTGGTCTATACCTATAAGAATGAAAGATAGGAAGAAAACTGCATTCATAACTCAGAAGGGTCACTGGCAATGGAAGGTGTTACCTTTCGGATTCAAGAATTCGCCAGCCGTTTTTCAACGAATTTTAGCTAATGTTATAAGAAGATATAATATGGATCAGTACTGCGTAAACTACATCGACGATATCTTAATTGCTTCAAAGACATTCGAAGAACATCTCAGTCACATACAAGTATTTTTCGAAGCAATTAAAAAGGAAGGTTTCAAATTAAAGTTAAAAAAATGCGCTTTCGCTAAGCATTCCGTGCAATTTTTGGGCCATATTATATCAAATGGAACAGTAAGTCCAATAAATGATAATCTTATAGCTATAAGAGAATTTCAACGTCCTACTAATAAAAAAATGGTTCGTCAATTACTGGGTAAAATTAATTTTTATCATAAATTTATCGATCATTGCACACAGAAATTGGCTCCGTTACACGGATTATTAAAAAAAGATTTGAAATTTAAATGGACTAAGGATTGTGAAGATTGTTTTGAAGAAATAAAAAATTATTTGTGTTCGGCTCCGATTCTAGCAATTTTTGACAAAGATAAGGATATTGTGATAGAAGTCGACGCAAGTCGTTTAGGAGTTGGTGCAGTTTTAAAACAAAAACAAGAAGACGGTATATTACATCCAGTTGGATATTTTTCAAAGAAACTCACTCCGGCTCAAACAAAAAAAGAAATTATGTTTCTAGAATGCTTAGCAATAAAGGAAGCAATTTTATATTGGCAGTATTATTTGATCGATAAATCATTCAAAGTAACATCTGACCACAAACCTCTAGTTAATTTGCGCTCAAAATCCAGGACAGATGAAGCGTTGGGAGATATGATTTTATACTTATCTCAATTTAACTTTCAAATAGTTTATAAAAAAGGAAAAGAGAATATAGAAGCTGACACTCTATCTAGAAATCCCGTTCTTGAAAGTTTTAAAAGTAGTGAAAATTGTTTGAAGATGGTCAATATAATTGAATTAAAGGAAATCATAAATGATCAACAAGCTATTAAACAAGAAATAGCAAAAGAAAAACATATTTCAAGAGAAGGAGACATTAGTTATAAATATGTACGCAATAGGAAGAGAATATATGTATCCTCAGAATTTGGTTTGAAATTAATTCTTAAAGTTCATCAATATTATGGTCATATTGGTGGAAATAAATTGGCCGAAAAATTAAGACCGTTGTACTACTTCAAAGATATGGACAAGAGGATTCAAAAGTTTTGCAGAGAATGCGAAGTTTGTGTGAAAAACAAAACAAGATCTTCAAGAACGATAGGACTAATGTCCAAATTAGGTCCAGCAACATATCCATATGAGATAATGTCTATTGATACTATTGGTGGTTTTGGTGGTAACCGATCATCCAAGAAATATTTACATCTGCTAGTGGATCATTTCACCCGCTACGCATGGATTCTAACATCAAGTACACAAACTGCAAATGATTTCATCAAGTTAATTAAACCTATATTAAAAAATAATGAGATCAAAATGTTAATGGTTGATCAATATAGTGGGGTGAATTCTGCAAAATTTAAGGAATACTTAAAACTCCAAAATGTTCGAGTGATTTTTACAGCAGTGGATAATCCTCAGTCAAACGGCTTAAATGAGCGTTTGAACCAAACGTTGGTAAACAGGATCCGCTGTAAAATTAATGAAAATACAAATGTGAACAGACCATGGACTGTTATTGCTGAATTATGTATTGAAGAATATAATAACACCATTCACAACTCAACAAAATTTTCACCTGCCTTTTTGCTCTTGGGAAAAACATCTGAAATCGTTCCTGTGTCATTACAGTCAACAGACTATGATATAAATGAAGCGAGAAAGGAAGCATTAATAAATACGAAAAAAAACTTTCATTATAACAAAATGAGAATAGATCGTAACAGAAAAGACCATGAGTTTGGAGAAGGAGATTTAGTATATGTCTCCAGTGGGAATAAATTAAACCGAAATAAACTAGATGAAGTACGAAAGGGTCCTTTCAAAATTCTGAAGAGAATATCGAAATCTATCTACGAGGTGGAGTGTAAAAAAAGACGCAAAGAATCAAATTTATTCCACGCAAACAAGTTGGTACCTTACTCTTTTTCTGGAGAAAAAGAGTCAGCGGCGGAGGAAGATATAAATTTGAATCTTCGCGCGTTGGTCTAGTGGGGGATTAGTTAACCCACTAGACCAGAGACGTCGCACTGGATCTCGAGATTAGATGAACCACGTGGAAGTGTGGATAGTATTAAAATTGAGTTAAGAACTATTAATCAATTACTTAGGTAATTCAATTAATATTGTTTTAGTTATTAATATTATTAATATTGTTTTTATCATAAATAAATTGTTTACTTAGTTTCAGCATACTATTAATCGTTTAATGTTCAATCATAACCTCAAAATCCACATTACATATACTGTTTTGTTTAAAGGCAGTGAGATTCACTTTTGAGTGATTGTTATCGAATTTCGACCGGTGTAATGGGAATTGTATAATATGTATATAAAAATTCATTCAATATGTATATCAAAATTCAAGTTTTTTTGAAGTTATCCTTCGAGAGTGAAATTTTAAGATGCGTGCGCATCACCGTCATACAAAATTCACAGGTTGAAGCTGTTGTTATGATTTATGTTACACTTAATGTAAGAAAATATATATTTATTTATTGAATTTTTCAAATTTAAACTGAACTTTATTGACTGTGTTGACTATCATTCTCCAGTCCTTTTATTATTTTATAGTAATTAATTATTTGCATGCAATTAAAAATTGTTTTTTTAATGATGCCAAAGCAGTGTAATTTCTGACGTGTCTACATAAGTAGACTCACCCAGTTTTTTTCATGTTGTCCAAGCTTTCGTTTATCCAAGGTATCTCTTCCACACATTAACTAGGATAAACGATTTTTTTTATTGATATATCAAAATTTAATAAATTGTTAGTTTTAATCAACGTCAATAAATTTTCTACTAAATT